>OX369288.1:2190509-3599308 GCA_947284805.1 Coleophora flavipennella
ACTGCTCTTGTTGTTTTCGGTGGGTTTTACGCCTGGAGTAATAGTGTAAAGTCAGGCGGTGTCAACTTTTGTATGGCGAGCTGAGACATACCTACGGGGGTTCCAATCAGTGTTACAATAATTAAAAAAGTTCATTTTTTTGGTCGTATTATGGCAATGTCCAATTGACATAGTACGTCCCAAAAATTAGAGATGGGACGTACTAGGTACACCTGTTCCTTGTCCGTTTAAATACTTGATCCAAATATCTGTTCCACTTAGTATTGTTGGAGTTCATACTTTCCGACTGCGAAGGGTATTAAAATACGAGTTCACGTTTACACTCGATCATAACACAATACGGTACTTTTGATTATCTGTCAAAACGACCCATTTGTTTGTTTGTAATTTGTACAATAAATAATTGTTATCTTTGTTGAAGGAGGTTTCATAGCCTGACAAATTGAAACTATACTTTTTACTTTTTTTGATAACTGTTACTTTGACTGTGTCACTCTTGACTTTCGTTGTATAAATACATTATTTTGATTTGTTTCTATCTGTTTCTACCAACCGATGGGCTTAGCAGGACCATGTCATCTGCGTAGCTAATATTATTGATACAAATTCCATCAATATGGCATCCGACGTTGGTGCTGCCCAGCCCATCGATCAGCTGATTGATGTATAGGCTAAAGAGTCGGGGAGACGAAAAACCACCCTGCCTCACCCCACACTCCAGCCCATACTCATCGGAGAGGGATCCTGCCCACCTCACACGGTTCTTCTGATTTGCATACCAATACATAAATAATGATGTAACCTCTGTAGGTAAACTAGTATCAAGAAGCTTTTGCCACAGTATACGATACAAGATCAAATGCTTTGGAAAGATCCAAGTAGCAAGCGAAGGCTGGGGTTTTTCTGGAAGTATAATACTGAACAGTCTGCATAAGACATAGAACAGCATTTTCAGTGGAAAGACCAGCTCTAAATCCAAACTGTGCATCATTAAGATGGATATGCTACTCCAAGTGTCGATCAAGCAGACCGTCCAGTACCTTCGCAAAAGTAGAAGCCAGTTATATTGGTCTGTAATTCACTATATCAGATGAGTCCCCTGTTTTATTTTTAATGATAGGTACAACAATAGTTTTCATTAGCTTTTCAGGTAAATAAGAATGACCGAGGCAGAGAGTATAAAACATTGAAAGTACCCTTGGAAGATGAACTCCTGCATGTTGCAGGTGCTCGATACTGAGGCTGTTATGCCCTGGCGATTTACTTCTAACCATGCCCTTGATCACTGGAGACACTTCCTTGGCTGTAAATTTCACATGTCGCTCAAGGGTATGACTCGCAGTATCCAGCACCTGCAACCCGAGCCCCAGAGGCGATTCCACTCTGAAGTGCTGCTGAAATACACTAGCTATTTGTTCTGGCTCATGCACTCCCGCCACACTCGCAGGAAGGCCCGACCTGTGATTCAATTTGTTGGTTGTTTTCTAAAACCTACCGAATTTTTTATTTGAGTGATGTTCCGCGATAATGTCCATTTTTATCTGTTTTTCATTTGTCTGACACCATTTTAGTTTGGATTTGAAAAGGCGCCGGGACTTACACATCTCATCGTAAATTTCACCGGAAGTCGGTTTTCCGTACTCCAACCAAGTTTGGAAACAAAGCCGGATTAAAAATCTAATTGATTTTTACATAGGTACCTACTTTACACTTGGCTACAATGGTCCCAAGCCACACTACTTCCTTTTAAAACCATAATTTAAGTAGCTAAGTAAAGTTCGGTCACTCGTTATACATTAGGCACTTAATAAGTTATTCTGCCACTGTGGTAAAACGCAAACTTTCTTTATACCCGCGACCCGCACGACGCACGCAATACTTCCGCCCGTACTCAATACCGTAGACTAGTATTGAATATAGCTAAATACTCGATCGATACTATGCAATACCTACTAGACGCGACGTGTGAGCGAGACAGTGAGACACCGGCGGCGAAGAATAGAGCGAGCGAGCGCTAACCTTCCGCGAAATCCGCGATGACTCATTGCATGAGAGATGTGAAAACAACAAGGTATTTTTTAGGACTAGGTGGATCGAGTATTAGTTGCATTGGAACAGGTGCCGCCTAGTATCGTAAAATACCTGTTCCCCGGATCTGTTCTAGTATATACTCCTCACCTCTACCAAAAATCAAACAAATATGTCCGTCCGACATTCGTTATGACGTTATGTTTTGTGACTTTTTGGCGGGAATTTGTAGCGTTCAGTTTGTCATTTTTCTTTTATTATCCGAAAAATTACATTTAGTGGTTTTCGATGTGTAATATTGGTAGTGTATTTATCAGCGAAGTATCATTTATGTGTTTCTTGTGTAGGATAATGAAATAAAAGTGTGTATACTGTGTTTCGAGTTCCCACAAGAAGTCCAAGCAAGCTTTAGCAAAAGTGCTATCATTTTGCTAGAGTATGTAGGTTAGGTTAGTTTATAGACAATGATATGATGTGAACGTGAAGAAACTACTGAAAATTACTGAAGACGTGAATTCTACAAGTGAATACTACTGAAAAACCTATACTGAAGACTAGGCGGTATGGCCAATGAGCCTTAGCCTGCCCTAAAAGGGCGAAGTAAAAAAATACAATATTATGGGACTGGGACGACAGTCCGGGGAGGCTCTAACGCGCGTCAAATTTTGTGCACCAGAAAACACGCGACAAAAAACGTGCGACGGATAACCGACAACAAATCTGTTTTCAGTTCCTTGTCGCGTGTTTTCTGTTGCACATTATATGACGCGTTTTACTGAAGCGCTTGTGTAATTGAAGACAAATTTCATGCACTCAAAAACGCGCGACACATAATATGCAACGCAAAACGCGCAACAAATATTTGACACCAATTTTCGTGCGCTGCTGGAATACGCAACAAATTTTGTGCACCGCGTAATCCACGACAAAGTCATTGACCTGTATAGAGAGGAGACTTTTGTAGTCGGTTCAAGCTGCTGTCGAACTAAGAATCGATAATAGCTGTGAGTGGAATCGATTTCCAATCGATCCAAGCGCGCACAAATGCTGGCTGTTTTGGAATTGGATAGGAGAGGGGGAAGAAAGGCGTATTTGTTTAACTCATTTGCAGGATAAGAGACCACAAAAAATGGGCGAGGAGACGAGTATGAAAAATACTGAACGACAGACAAGACCGATAAATCGGCATTGGGTTGGCTTGCAATCGCGTATACTCTACTCTATAATCGGAATTCGGAACGAATAAAACGATAGCAAGACGGACGGACTAGATTCTGTTTTGTTTGCATTATCTAAAATTTGTGATCTAAAAAGAAATGTAGGAATTGTGAGGGATTTAATCACACTAAGAACTCGTTAAATATGAAGCACTATCTAAGAATTTGGGAATCTGTCTGTAGGTATAACTAGTCAAGGACAAGGCTTCGTAAAGGTACCATTTGCACTGCACCTGAGCACAATACAAAATAATGTATCTAATTAGAACAGCAGTTCTCTACAATGAAGCGGAGCAAATCGTTATATCTATCCAGTATGAAGATTATAGGTAGGTGCCAATTACATACCTACCTTTGTCCCTTTAGTGTAAGCAGTTTTCCACTACTCCTGCAGGCCCAAGACAGATGGGCGCATGGACGAAGAGGACTGTTAAATAGTTCCTAGCTGTGGTCCATTTTTCTTAACTTCCTTCACAGGCACTGGGCTGAAATGTTGGGTTATTTCACATATTGTTTTGCCGGAATTCTATACATTTTCTGGCCTAGACATGCCATAGAATTTCTAAAGTTTCTTTAGAATACCTGCAATATACAGATTGCTGGTAAAATACCAATAAAAAAGTAGTATATTATTTTGTAGTGGGTATCTCACATATTCAGCAGAACAAAAAGACTGTCCATGTGCAAGTCAGACTCTCGCACTGAGGGATCTGTACCATCACCATTCGACTCCTTAACTTGAGTATGACTAAAGCAAAAACAAAAAATTATGGCCAAGTCCGAGATGGACTCACGTGGAGAAGAAGGGGTATGTACCATTCTGTTTTCTATAAGAACATTAAAGGTAAGACCGCACTAGGCAGAACTGCACCGCAGCGGAATGGAGCAACACAACTTAGTCAGTTGGTCAACTTAGTGCGTGTTGTCTTATATATATATATAATTTCATTTATAGAATATTTTGACACATTGTTTGTTCCGCTGCAGTGCAGCCTAGTGCAGTCTTACCTTTAGTCTAAAGATTCTCATTTTGGTTTCTTTTAAACTATAAGAGAGGCCTTACATTCCCTATTCTTTTTTCAAACTTTTGCCCTATTAGTTTCCAAGACAATAGGGGGAATGCGAATTTTTAAAATTATACACTTAAAATTTAAAAAAAATATGAGGAGCCCCTTCAATTGATATGTTATACCATTTATTTGGTTATTAAAACTTTTATTTTTTCAAACAAACTGACAACATGATCAAACATCATTTATCAAATTTCATTTAGGTTTTCCTGTTATCTTTATGTGAGGATTTATATATTATTGTATTTTTGGCTTAGTAGTTTTTGGGACAAGTGGAGAGTGATCAATTTTCTCACATTTTCCTCAATATCTTATGAACTGTAAAATATATTTTAAATTTCATGAAAGATTTTATTTGTAATTGTCACCATGAGCACTTTCATTCGATATGTTTTATTGTTAATGATGATGTCCCTCAACAATCTCTGACTGATGCTCGATTTAAGCACTTGTCCCACCGCTGAGGAGAAGCAACTATTGACTATTTTCTCTCTCAAGAAACATACAAAAGATGTAGATCCTGTGTCAATAAAAGAGATACATATATTAGTAGTTAATCTCTAACTGTTCACACTGCCGGCGATAACTCTGTTTATGGGAGAGACAACAACTATTTAAGGATGCTCAATTGGCAGTCAGAAGCACTCTCCAAGAGACCAACAAGTGGTCATTCTACTCTACAGTGTGGATCTGAGCAAGTAATTGCCAGTCGCACTCACATATACTTGCAATAAAGCCCATTAACAAAACTCTATACTTGTTTCTTGCTGCTCACTTAATCATATCAAGTTTCTAGCTCTACTTGCTTCTTGTTCATCGTCGGCAGTGGGACAAGTGCCTTAGTATAGAACAACGGAGCCGAGGCACATAAATTGTTTGCCATCACGCAAATAGTCAGTGAATAATCATAGTACACCTGGTTATGGCCTACTGCAATTATTCGCAGACTGATTTTTGTACCACTAAATATGCTGATGTAGTATTATTTCTACCTATTCTTTACTCCATTTCAGGTAGATGTTAACATCCAATTGCTTTCTTAGCTTGGCTGTACAGGCGGAGTGCAATCCCTTCATCAACTATTCAAAAGCCAGGAGTCATTAACAACAAAATTATTGTGCAGTTTGCAGCTCAATTTTGCAATTAAACAATAAGCACAATTTAGTTTAGATGACACTATGATAAACAGATTTTTAGTTTAGATAAACTAAGGCAGTTGAAATAGGTCTCTAATTAGCCTGTAAGGTGGCAATGAACATATGACTCACTCACACCTACCGAGAAATCAGCCCTGTTGAGTGCCTGTGCTACTACTGAATTATCCACCACTGCAAGCCTAATGTATACCAAAGAAGGATGGAGGAATAACCACCAGGCCGGGAAGAGAAGTGAAACCAAGAAGACTTAAGTGTTAGTGCAAAGACTTTCCCTAATTTGTACTGGCTAAAAAGGATGTACTACATATTAACTGTTTCAATTTTAACCTTTTATGTTCCTTCTATGTAAGTTTACTAGTTCACATGTACTCATGTTCTTACTAGATTTGTGTAATTACATTAGCAAATAAATAAGACACACTTGTAGATTCAAATTCTTTATTTTAGTTTAAGTACAAACCTATGAATTTTCATATTTCACTACTTGCAAACATTCAAATGCACTTAAAATATAGATGTGCACAGCCAGAAAAACTTTCTTTTATACTAGGACATCTTGATTGTGATTTAATTCGTGAAAATCCTAGTAAATTCGCTTAGCTTGAGTCTTCTTTGCATTCGGTATTTATTTTGTTATATTTGTAGAAAACAACTTCTGATTTTTCTTTTCATAAAATGATCTACAAAGCGATTAGCGAATACGTGCGAAGTAGCTATTCCTACGGGGCACAGATAATTTTTACGGGAGGCTCTAACGCGCGTCAAATTTTGTGCACCAGAAAACACGCGACAAAAAACGTGCGACGGATAACCGACAACAAATCTGTTTTCAGTTCCTTGTCGCGTGTTTTCTGTTGCACATTATATGACGCGTTTTACTGAAGCGCTTGTGTAATTGAAGACAAATTTCATGCACTCAAAAACGCGCGACACATAATATGCAACGCAAAACGCGCAACAAATATTTGACACCAATTTTCGTGCGCTGCTGGAATACGCAACAAATTTTGTGCACCGCGTAATCCACGACAAAGTCATTGACCTGTATAGAGAGGAGACTTTTGTAGTCGGTTCAAGCTGCTGTCGAACTAAGAATCGATAATAGCTGTGAGTGGAATCGATTTCCAATCGATCCAAGCGCGCACAAATGCTGGCTGTTTTGGAATTGGATAGGAGAGGGGGAAGAAAGGCGTATTTGTTTAACTCATTTGCAGGATAAGAGACCACAAAAAATGGGCGAGGAGACGAGTATGAAAAATACTGAACGACAGACAAGACCGATAAATCGGCATTGGGTTGGCTTGCAATCGCGTATACTCTACTCTATAATCGGAATTCGGAACGAATAAAACGATAGCAAGACGGACGGACTAGATTCTGTTTTGTTTGCATTATCTAAAATTTGTGATCTAAAAAGAAATGTAGGAATTGTGAGGGATTTAATCACACTAAGAACTCGTTAAATATGAAGCACTATCTAAGAATTTGGGAATCTGTCTGTAGGTATAACTAGTCAAGGACAAGGCTTCGTAAAGGTACCATTTGCACTGCACCTGAGCACAATACAAAATAATGTATCTAATTAGAACAGCAGTTCTCTACAATGAAGCGGAGCAAATCGTTATATCTATCCAGTATGAAGATTATAGGTAGGTGCCAATTACATACCTACCTTTGTCCCTTTAGTGTAAGCAGTTTTCCACTACTCCTGCAGGCCCAAGACAGATGGGCGCATGGACGAAGAGGACTGTTAAATAGTTCCTAGCTGTGGTCCATTTTTCTTAACTTCCTTCACAGGCACTGGGCTGAAATGTTGGGTTATTTCACATATTGTTTTGCCGGAATTCTATACATTTTCTGGCCTAGACATGCCATAGAATTTCTAAAGTTTCTTTAGAATACCTGCAATATACAGATTGCTGGTAAAATACCAATAAAAAAGTAGTATATTATTTTGTAGTGGGTATCTCACATATTCAGCAGAACAAAAAGACTGTCCATGTGCAAGTCAGACTCTCGCACTGAGGGATCTGTACCATCACCATTCGACTCCTTAACTTGAGTATGACTAAAGCAAAAACAAAAAATTATGGCCAAGTCCGAGATGGACTCACGTGGAGAAGAAGGGGTATGTACCATTCTGTTTTCTATAAGAACATTAAAGGTAAGACCGCACTAGGCAGAACTGCACCGCAGCGGAATGGAGCAACACAACTTAGTCAGTTGGTCAACTTAGTGCGTGTTGTCTTATATATATATATAATTTCATTTATAGAATATTTTGACACATTGTTTGTTCCGCTGCAGTGCAGCCTAGTGCAGTCTTACCTTTAGTCTAAAGATTCTCATTTTGGTTTCTTTTAAACTATAAGAGAGGCCTTACATTCCCTATTCTTTTTTCAAACTTTTGCCCTATTAGTTTCCAAGACAATAGGGGGAATGCGAATTTTTAAAATTATACACTTAAAATTTAAAAAAAATATGAGGAGCCCCTTCAATTGATATGTTATACCATTTATTTGGTTATTAAAACTTTTATTTTTTCAAACAAACTGACAACATGATCAAACATCATTTATCAAATTTCATTTAGGTTTTCCTGTTATCTTTATGTGAGGATTTATATATTATTGTATTTTTGGCTTAGTAGTTTTTGGGACAAGTGGAGAGTGATCAATTTTCTCACATTTTCCTCAATATCTTATGAACTGTAAAATATATTTTAAATTTCATGAAAGATTTTATTTGTAATTGTCACCATGAGCACTTTCATTCGATATGTTTTATTGTTAATGATGATGTCCCTCAACAATCTCTGACTGATGCTCGATTTAAGCACTTGTCCCACCGCTGAGGAGAAGCAACTATTGACTATTTTCTCTCTCAAGAAACATACAAAAGATGTAGATCCTGTGTCAATAAAAGAGATACATATATTAGTAGTTAATCTCTAACTGTTCACACTGCCGGCGATAACTCTGTTTATGGGAGAGACAACAACTATTTAAGGATGCTCAATTGGCAGTCAGAAGCACTCTCCAAGAGACCAACAAGTGGTCATTCTACTCTACAGTGTGGATCTGAGCAAGTAATTGCCAGTCGCACTCACATATACTTGCAATAAAGCCCATTAACAAAACTCTATACTTGTTTCTTGCTGCTCACTTAATCATATCAAGTTTCTAGCTCTACTTGCTTCTTGTTCATCGTCGGCAGTGGGACAAGTGCCTTAGTATAGAACAACGGAGCCGAGGCACATAAATTGTTTGCCATCACGCAAATAGTCAGTGAATAATCATAGTACACCTGGTTATGGCCTACTGCAATTATTCGCAGACTGATTTTTGTACCACTAAATATGCTGATGTAGTATTATTTCTACCTATTCTTTACTCCATTTCAGGTAGATGTTAACATCCAATTGCTTTCTTAGCTTGGCTGTACAGGCGGAGTGCAATCCCTTCATCAACTATTCAAAAGCCAGGAGTCATTAACAACAAAATTATTGTGCAGTTTGCAGCTCAATTTTGCAATTAAACAATAAGCACAATTTAGTTTAGATGACACTATGATAAACAGATTTTTAGTTTAGATAAACTAAGGCAGTTGAAATAGGTCTCTAATTAGCCTGTAAGGTGGCAATGAACATATGACTCACTCACACCTACCGAGAAATCAGCCCTGTTGAGTGCCTGTGCTACTACTGAATTATCCACCACTGCAAGCCTAATGTATACCAAAGAAGGATGGAGGAATAACCACCAGGCCGGGAAGAGAAGTGAAACCAAGAAGACTTAAGTGTTAGTGCAAAGACTTTCCCTAATTTGTACTGGCTAAAAAGGATGTACTACATATTAACTGTTTCAATTTTAACCTTTTATGTTCCTTCTATGTAAGTTTACTAGTTCACATGTACTCATGTTCTTACTAGATTTGTGTAATTACATTAGCAAATAAATAAGACACACTTGTAGATTCAAATTCTTTATTTTAGTTTAAGTACAAACCTATGAATTTTCATATTTCACTACTTGCAAACATTCAAATGCACTTAAAATATAGATGTGCACAGCCAGAAAAACTTTCTTTTATACTAGGACATCTTGATTGTGATTTAATTCGTGAAAATCCTAGTAAATTCGCTTAGCTTGAGTCTTCTTTGCATTCGGTATTTATTTTGTTATATTTGTAGAAAACAACTTCTGATTTTTCTTTTCATAAAATGATCTACAAAGCGATTAGCGAATACGTGCGAAGTAGCTATTCCTACGGGGCACAGATAATTTTTACCCATAAAAATTTATTTTTTTTGTTGCTCTGGGTACAAAATATATAAATTTTTTCACCAATTTCGGTGGTTTTTTTGTGAATCGGTAACTTCCAACTCTACAATATTTTTTCCTGAATGTTGGCTGTTTTGACAATTTTAGACAACGAAGAAACAAACAAAAGTCAACCCTAATGACGTTTGTTGTGGCTATTCTCACGGGTTGCTATGGGTTACCAGACAGAGTATCGTGACGTCATCACACCGGCCAGCTAGCCAGACGGAGTTGATTTTAAGCTTCACAAAACATAAATGTGAAAGGGAGCCAAGTTCGATATCAACAAATTACGTCTGAATGGGTAGGTTTGGTACCAAGTTCTATAGTGGTTCTTAAATCATCTTTAAATAGAAATATTAATTTTAGACTTCTCCAAATAATAAGGAATGTACAGCGGTTTTCAGTTGCTTAAAAAAAATGTGTTATGTGCTACTACATGGTGTAACTTGGCAAGTTTTCACTATCCAATTTTATTTTACACACAGAACATAACACATTTTTCTAACCAACTGAAAACCGTTGTACATTCTCTATTATTTGGAGAAGTCTAAAATTAATATCCATAGCCATTATTCAGGAGCCACTATGGGTACGTTTCACTAAACGCCCGCAACGCCATCGACCGCGACCGCTGAAACTGCCGTTCCACTAACGGAAAAAGGCCGCGGGCGTTGTAGGCGAATGTTTTAGGTGGAACGCACATCTTGAGCGCAGTGTGCTCGCAATATGGCGGCATGGTGAAAGTTTTCTGTTTTCTCGTATAAATAGTTCAATAAATAATCGATATTAAATCTGAATACTATAGATTTTTTTTAACTGCGTATGAAAACTTACACTATTACACTTACTTTCTAGTTTTTCGAAAATGATCATGTAATCTCTCATAACACGTAAAAAAAAGAACTTAATCGATAAAACTAATTACTTTTTATCAACTAATTTAGAAAGTAACGCGAGAATTTTTTCGTCCATTTCCAAGCGCTCTTTATGTCGTTTGGCACGCGCTTCCTCCTCTTCTGATTTTTGCCGGAGTCTCTTCTTCAATAGGGAGGCCACATTCTCTTTGGTGAAAGCCCACTCTGACCCACCAATATTTTGTGGGCGAAGTGGGCGCGATGTGGTCGCGAACAGTGACGTCATCTATGACGTCGAGCGATCACTCGCGACGACCACGGGCCTTAGGTGGAACGATACAGAGGGTGTTACAATCGTTGCGGGCGTTTAGTGGAACGTACCCTATAAAACTTGGTACCTAGTCATTAAGAACGCTGTGTTTTTTTATATCAAACTTGGCTCCATTTCACATTTATATTTTGTTGGTAGGTATATCATTAATTTTTGTAAAATATTAATACAAATTTCCTATCGTTATTCAAGTAATACACATACATATAAGATATTTTTGGTGGTACCGAACCCTCGGTGCGCAAGCCCAGAGTTTTTTGAAAAATGCCAGTTTTTTGAATTTTTACTCAATGCGCCCAATTAACCTATTTCAATTCCAAACCTCAAATTAAAAAGTCACCTGGAAGTGGTCTATATCATTATTCCCATGTGTTCTGCACCACCACTGTACGGAAAACAAATTTCGTGATTCCGACTCGCACTTGGCTGGTTTCTCTTTTTTCTTTGTATACGCCTATTAACCTACCAAAATGCCAAACTAGTATCTAAGTCACCTGGAAATGGTCTATAATGTGGTCGGTAATGGAAGGAACCCTAATTACGCATTTTTTTTGTATACGCCTAATGTAATAACTTACCTCGATGCCAAATTTCAAGTTTCTAATTTACGTGGAACTCGTGGAAGTGGTCTATAATTTTGATACGTCAGTCAGTCAGTGAGTGAGTTATAAAAATAGTGATTTTCGGACGTCATTAACCCAAAAATGGTAAAAGATGTATTTATGAAAATTGGGATTTTAGGTGATAGCGTGGGTCTTACTAGACACGCGAAATCGCAAGTGTGTAAGTCAAACAGATTTTAAGTTACTGGTATGTAGGTCAAAAGTTGCCCGAAATGGTTTGTGTAATAAAACTCACGGCCGGTGTCGCCTTGTTCTTTTCGAACTTGGCGGACACACTGCCGTGTGTCTCGATATTATTAGTTTTGATTAAACTTAGTGATTTCTATACTCTTTGGTTTCTTTAGTCGCCCAGACGCTAAGATAATAAAATAAAAACAGAATACAACTGTTTTACTTTACTACAACTAATTACTAATAATTTCACAACTTAGCGGACCTACCAGACACGCCTATCTGTCTGTGCTGTCGTGGCAATAGCAAACAAACAGCTTTGGGCGCATCAAATTAATAAATTAAGGTAATTAATTATCAGATTGCTGCAAGCAAGTGTAAGTAGTAAATTTCTCTTAAACTTTGCTGCTTGCAGTAAAGTACTTACTGTAAGCAGCAATTTTCTCATTTGTCTGTGTTTAAGTTTCAACTACATGGTCCTAATGGGCCAGTGATAACTCGAGCCTAAACCATCCTTTATGTATGACAGACGGCTTGATAAATTAGTAGTTTAGAACGCTCTGTCATGTAAAATCTTAACTGAGAAAACAGTTAAGATTTTACATGAAATTTCTCTTCCATTTCAGGTATACTAGGTTAGGTTCCATAGGTTCCATGTCGATAGGATTAACGAAGAGGAACTATGCAACCTGGAAATCAGTCGCATAACGGAGTACTGTAGAAGGAGTTCAAGGTTTGAGGGTGGGATGCCACTGGGGTCACAGTAACCATCGTACCACCATGGGAATAGGATGTAATGATTCCACTTAGACATGAACACTCGCCTGTACCCCGCAGGCGTCCCACCCAATAACAATAATATTTATAGTGTGACTGCAAGTTGGACCTGGAATTGGTGTTGGTACAGTAACGGCAGAATGAAATGATTGTGAGTGGACAAGAACAAGCAACAATATTGTACATTAGAGTGGAACTGTTATTTTCAGAACAGAATTCTAACCAAACGAGGAACTGGAAGTCAATGTGAGCCACTTCATCTGCCCACAGAGTACTAGGACCTATAGGTTTTGCCGAACCAGTACCTAAAAATCCATCATTTTCTGTTAAATTTAAAAGCTCAAACTGATGGTGCCTTAATTTCAAACTGCATGAAGATCTGTAACATGTATTTCCAACCAATGAAATGAGATGCTCCTCTTTTAGGGGCGTAGATCCAAGTATATATTCCTTGTATTCTTTTACCATTATCAACTAGCCATCTTTGTGAATACTACTTGGAGATGTAGCATAGGCAGGCCTCCCACTCAGTTGACCGACGACCTGGTGAAGGCCACTGGAAGCCTCTGGATGGGGGCAGCGCAGGACCGGTCATTGTGGAAATCCTTGGGGGAGGCCTTTGTCCAGCAGTGGACATCTTTCAGCTGATACAATCTTTGTGAATTCCAAGTATATATTTCCTTGTATTCTTTTACCATTATCAACTACCTACCTATCTTTGTGAAAGTGGTATTACAATGCTGTTGGGAATAAAAACGAAACAAAGCAAGGGACTACAAATGTTGAAAATGATCTCCGTTGTGCACTGAGAAGCCAAGGAATCACTTATGTACTGTATGTTTTACTTTTGTTAATTGATTACTTACAAGTGCTTGTCATTTGAATAAAAATGCCCATTTTTATTTTTTCATTTGTTTATTACTTATTTTGACACCCCATTTCGGCTCCTCTTGCAAAGTAAATTATTGAGGGCATATGGGCATAGTATTTTAGCAGAGAGGTGGGTGAGCCGCATAGGGTATAAGGTTGATCCCTGTATCCCTGATCTTGAAGAAGAAAATTATTAACCTATGTGTAAGTATAAAGTTGTGTGCATACAACTTTACCACAACCACCACCGTGGCGTATTGGTTAAACATATAGAAGATAAATGCGAAAATGTGTTTGTTTGTTACCTTTTCACGCTTCAACACCTAAACCAACCGCCTCCGTGGCGTAATGGTTAGTCCATTCGCTTTAAACCAGGAGGTCGCGGGTTCGATTCCCGGTGGGGTCATCTTGTAACTCGGTTTGGTTGGTGGTAGGGCATTTTCTAAGCCCGCCTGGCTAGCTACCACCATCTTATCTAAGTCTTGCCGCCAAACATCAGTGTTAACAACATTGATGTGTTCCGGCTTGAAGATATGATATCCAGTTCTCCATTGCGTTGGGCCAGTATAATAAAGAGTACTGCGTTGGGGAATCTAGGTAAGCCTGCTTCCATCTTCGGCATCATCGTCACTTACCATCAGGTGAGATGATGCCAAGATAAAAAAAAGTGAAGTCAGTGATTAGTTCTCCATTGCGTTGGGCCAGTATAATAAAGAGTACTGCGTTGGGGAATCTAGGTAAGCCTGCTTCCATCTTCGGCATCATCGTCACTTACCATCAGGTGGGATGATGCCAAGGGCTTACCAATTGTGAATAAAAAAAAGTGAAGTCAGTGATTCAACACGGACGTAGGACTTTTGTCCCTTTGTTCTTAATGGAATTGTAAAAGTAAGTGCTAAGTATTAAACTTTTAAGGACATGTCAAGTTTTCCGCCCTTAAGTCAGCCCCTCATGCTTTCCCCGCCTTGATACTCCCACATTCCCATCGGATCCTAAGGTTTGTTGATCAAAATTGTTGGCGGGGGCTACGCTTATTATAAATCTTTCGGAACGAAGTTGTAGGGTTCGGTCATCTTTAGTCTCATATATACACTCCAAAGATGTCATACACTGCATTGTTTCCAGATAATTTTATTTAAAGGAAGTAAGGGGTAACGTACTCCCTTCTCGTAGGGACCTCCTCCCCAGCCTCCCCCTAAACTCAATACTTTTTCAAAAACAAACAATTTAGTGTATGTCATCTTTGGTGGTGTGTATTATATGAGACTAAAGATGACCTAACCCACTAACTTCGGTCCGAATTTTTTAAATTCTGTAATGTCTATGCTTTCTTCTTTTCTGCTCGTTATTAAAATGGACAAGCGTTTCCTTGTCGATTGGCACAATAAATTAGTTAAAAAGGAAAAAGAGTCTTTTAACTTTCTCTATCATTATTAAGTTTTCTCATTTTTAACTCGAAATATCTCGGTACATATAACCATCGAAGTATTATGCACCACAACACAGTAGCAAAGTATATCGTAACAATAGGTAGGGCAATAGATTAATGCCCGCCGATTAAGGGTGGAGTGCGGATAAACACTAGGAAACGTAGAGAGGTGCACGCGCAACAGGGGGGGGGAAGGGAGCGAGCCTCACTTCGCGGGGCTCTTGACAGTATAATCATTCAAACCTAACTGAAACTAATATCGCTCTCAAGTCGGACCTGCATGCTTTTCCCGCCGTGATACTCCTACATCCCCTTCGGATCCCGAAGGTTTTTTGGGGATCGAAACGGATAGCGAGGGCTACTAATTGACTCTAACCAAACCTTGCACCTAACGTAACCTCGACCCTGATCTTGGTATTGAAATTACCTTGACAGATTATCTGCCAATATTTCAATTTGTTACCCCCACGTTTTCCTGTAGCGGACCCTTAATTAAAAATCTTTCGGAACGAAGTTGGTGAGTTAGGTCATCTTTAGTCTCATATAATACACTACCAAAGATGACGTATACACTGCATTGTTTCCAGATTTTGAAAAAATATTTTTCAAAAAGTATTGGGTTTCGGGGGGAGGACGTTGAGAGGGGTTAGGGGGAGAGTAAACCAGATGTAAACTAAGAAGGGGAAGTACGCTATTTCCCTCCCTTAGTTAAATTGAATTTTGAAAATATTCTATATGGTCATCTTTGACAAGAAATCTGGTACGGCTATAGATTAATGCCCTGGAATTTAGGGGGGTAGGATCCGGGAGAGTGGGATAAACCTCTCCCATGGGAGAAGGGTGAGAGCGTGAATGATCCCCATTTAGAGAATATGAATTTTCAAAATTTAAACTATAAGGTAATCTTTGACCAGAACTTCGTTATTACCTACCGAAATCTTAATCATTGCCTTCGTGATCCGAGGGGGACGTAGAAGTACTAAAGCTGGGAAAATATAGGGGTTCCTTTGCTTAGGGTAGATTGCGGAAAACACAGTTTCACAAACACAGGTTTCGACATACTGATCTTTCTAAATTTATAGGTTATGCTACTTTTCATCTACTTAGCGATTTAGGAATGCGACTGCTCCGGGACTGCGGGAATGGCAGCTCCTTTGCCCTTGCGTAATAAAGAGCAGGTACTCAGGCGAACCGTAGTGGCTGAGGCTGGTCGCCGAAAGCGGGGCTGCCCTCCCTCCGCGCCCCCAATTTAAAAAAAAAACACTAGAGAACTTAAAGAAGTGGACTCGTCCTACCTAACCAGCCAGAGTCCTACATTTTGACTTTTAGGTCAACAATGGAGGGGGGGGGGAGGCTCTTGATAGTATCATCAATCAAATCTGACAGAATCTAATATCGCTCGCTTCGCACGCTCAAGTTTTTTTTTCCAATTTCAAGTCGAACTCTCAAGCTTTCCCCGCCCTAATACTCCCACATCCCCCTTGGATCCCGAAGGTTTGTTGGGGCTCGAAACGCTTAGATGGGGCTTCGCCTTCGGAATGAGCCATTTAACCCTCACTGAACTCTGAATCTAACCTAACCTTGACCCTGACCTTGACCATGAAATGACCTTGACGCAGTTTACACAGTTTTTGTGATAATGATTTTTGAAATTTTTATAGGATATGCTACTTTTCAACCAATTAGCGATTTAGGAATGCAACTGCTCTGGCGCTGCAGGAATGGCAGCCCCTTCGCCCATGCGTAATGAACCTCAGGTACCCGGTCGAATCGTAGCAGCTGAGGCTGGTCGTCGAAGGCGGGGACTGCCCTCTATCCGCACCAACTGATAAAAAAAAGACTAGGGATCGTAGGTGAACGTGTGCTAAGCAGCGAGAGCTATAAATTTATACTTTCGTAACTGGTAGATCTGCGATCTACGCTGCCTTAGCCGAGCACGGCTTTCACGCGGAGCACGGAAAGGCCATCCGGGCGCGCGCAGGACGCCCTGGATGCCTCTTTTACGTGAGATCCGGCGGACCTCCAACATTGCCGCCCTCTACACCATCACGGAGCTCCTGCACATGCCGAGCGTCACCATCGATTCCTGGCGTGGCAAGCGAGGACCCGCGTAGTGCCACCGATGTCAAGGATTTTGTCACTCCTCCCACGGCTGCCACCGCCCGCTAGCCTGCGTCCGATGCGGTGACTCTCACGCTGCCAAGGACTGCCCACGGCCGCGGGAGGACCTAGCGACCTGCGCCAACTGCGCGGGCCCGCACCCTGCCAATCACGTCTCGTGCTCGGTGTTCCGCAGGGAGCTCCGGAACATGGGGGCCCGGGACAGTCGCCCGGATAACCACCACCCCTCGCCCTGAAGTGTCCGCCGCCGCCACCGCTGAGCGCGCCGCACCAGCAGCGCCCGCCGTGCTGAGCGGCTCGGCCGCCGCAGACGCTCCCAGCCGAAAAAAGTGACGTAACCGCCGGAGGAGGAAGAGGCCCCTAGCCCCCGCTTCCGCCGCCCCCACTGCCGCCAACACCACCGCCGTGCCCTCCCAGAGCGACCTCCTGCAAGCTCTGGGAGTACTCCAGCAGTTACTCGCCCCAGCCGGGGCTGGAGCGGCTGCCAAGGCCCCTGCGCCCACCCAAGGACCCGCTCATCGTGATGCGCTAAGGAGGCCTCGCCTCGGGAACCTTTCCCCGTAGCCCCCTTCGGGGGCAACGAGAAGAAAACCACGGTAGATCTGCCACAGGAGGGGTGGTATATTCAATCAAACCAGACTGAACCAATTGGCGGGGGCTACGAATTATGTATACGTGTAATAAATCTTTCAATAGTTAGTGGGTAAGGTTATCTTTAATACTATATGTATAATATTATACTACCATACTACCAAAGATGACCTATACTCTATACTGTTACCAGATTTAGAAAATATAATTTTCAAAAAGTATTGTTTAGGGGGAGTGCGGTAAGGGGAGAGTGCATTACCTCGCTCCCATAATAGATAAAATTAATTTTGAAAATATTCTATGTGGTCATATTTGACAAGAAATCTAGTACGGCATTAGCTTAATGCCCTTAAATGGGGGGGGGGGAGCGGGAGAATCCGGGAGAGTGGTATAAACCCCTCTCTAGAAGGGGGAAGTGTGAATCCTCCCTTTTAGAAAAATGAATTTTCAAATTTATACTGTAAGGTCATCTTTGATTAGAAATTCTCTTTACCTACCAAAATCTAATCATACTATCGGGATTCGAGGGGGATGTGGAAGTACTAGAGTTGGGGGACTCCTTCGTTTAGGGTAGATTGCGAAAACGCAGTTTACGTAGTTTTAGTTATTGGTTTTTAAAAATTTATAGGTAAGTAGCTTTTTCCCGCGGCTCCGCCCGCGTGGACATCGTTTTTATGACTGTCTTTAAGGGTGATTAGTAAAATATGTCATTTCCCACCTACTCCACCATCTCTGTGCAAAAAATCACAACAATCGAGTATTTTTTTAGTTCCCTCCGGAACTGCATCAGATTATGCTATTTTCCCGGTATAAAAAGTAGCCTATGTCCTTCCCCGCCCGTGACACAGGCTACCTGCATGCCAAATTTCATAAAGATTGGTCAAGGCGTTGAAGCGTGAAAAGGTAATAAACAAACACATTTTCACATTTATAATATCAGTAAGGATGCTACTTTTTAGAATGCAAATGCGGCAATGGCAGCTCCTTTGCCCTTGCATAACAAAGCGCATGTACTAAAACCCGGGCGAATCGTAGATGAATGTCCTTAAAGTTCCGGTTTTTGCAGCTCTAGTGACAAGTATACCAACATTAAAACAACTGTTTGTAGAGTGTTTACATTCTTTTTGCAAGAGTGTTTACATTCGCTTTGTTAGAGTGTTTACATTGATTTTGCGCCGTACGAATAGGCCCCGCCGAATACGTGCTATAGATACAAAGAGAATATAATACACTTTATATATAATACTAGCTTGTTCCCGCGGCTCCGCCCGCGTGGACATTGTTTTTCTGACTGTCTTTATAAATAAAAGGGTGATTAGTAAATTATATTGTCGTTTCCCACCTACTCGACCATGCCTGTGCAAAAAATTACAACAACGGAGTATTTTTTAGTTCTCTCAGGAACTGCATCAGATTATGCTATTTTCCCGGGATAAAAAGTAGCCTATGTCCTTTCCCGTGACACAGGCTACCTGCATGCCAAATTTCATAAAGATTGGTCAAGGTGTTGAAGCATGAAAAGGTAACAATCAAACACATTTTCACATTTATAATATTAGTAAGGATATCGTCTGTACCAAAGTGAATATAATACGCAAGGTCTCTTCTCTTACCTACCACAGACTAAATAGGGTTCTGCTACCTACAAAGTACTCTGTGGCGAATATAATACAAAGATTGTGAATTTTTCTTGGCCATGGAAACGAGTCCAGCCGAATTCGTAAATAATTTTCACTTTCTTCATTTGTTTTTGGATTTGTAATGCTAGTGCCGGGGCATTACAAATCTTCTCTGAAGTTCTTGACAGCATTTGCAGCAGCTTAATTCACCCGGTTGCAGTAGGGCGTCTATAAAACTGCACCCAGTGCAAATTGTGTTTTTACGTCCTTTTTCATTTTATTTTCTTGTTCTTCACATTGCTCACGTGCACCAGACGATTTTCTCTAAAACGAACCACTTTTTGAAGTAAATTCTAGCAGAAAACAATGCAAATACAATCCCACCTGATCATGTTTTCTTTGCTCCGACCGGTCTGGGTCCGGAGTCTGTTAAAAGACTTCCAAACCGGCCATGGCAAGTCATGTCCAGGGGGAAGGCTTTCTGATATCGGGACGAAGGGTGTTGGTAAGCTTACTTTGTCCTGCCAAAGGTTACACCTCGCTTTCTTGGGTTCTACTAAGAAGTTTATAGGTAAAACTGGAGGCCACACTCTAAATACCTAATTGATGCAAAGAAATATGCCCTTGAATTGTCTCTTTACCGCTCCGTCTCTTTTCAATTTGCGGGTGTGAGCAAGAGCTTCACCTATACACGTCTTGTTCATACCTCCTAATTAGAAAGAGACGGAGCGGTAACGAGAAACTTCAAGGCCATATTTCTTTGTTTCAAGTAGGTATTTAGAGTGTGGCCTCCAGATTTACCTATAAACTTCTTGGGTTCTACTAATAAAAGATAGACACACTTTATAAAACTATTTCGGCTTTTCAGCCGTTGTTGCACTGGGTTGTGGCTATGCATAGGGTGCCGTGTGTCAGTATCCATCTTGCCCTGTAAACAATACTAAATTGAATTTGTTATTTTTAAGAAAGACACAACTTGGCGGCAGATCAGCGGCCCAGAAGAACTGTAAGTAAAGCTGCCTCGTCCTGCTGGAGATATTATCCAAGTATAGACAGCGGTAAAAATGGAAAGGCCACTTCCCTTAACTCTGTGAGGTAGACAGGAACGGACGCTGGCCCGCTGGCCTCGATGACTCGGTAACCGAAGGTGTGTAGCTGTACCCCAGCAAGGTTGGGTTGGGATGCTTGAGTAATCAGGGGAACCGTGAAACCCTTAAAAGCAATTTATTACCATGATTACTCGACCACACGCCGGACACTTCATACAAACGAGCGAGAAATGATATACATAATATATACAACTGACGTATCTATAGGCATCAATGCAGGTAGGGTTGAATCACACCGGCGGCATTCATCACGAAATGTTGTAACAATCAGTTTGGTACTTGGTAGGTAGGTATGTAACTTACATGAATAAAATTGTTTTTTAAACAAAGCTATAGGTACGCATGCAGCTGAGTCGCCCGCTAGTAATAGTTCAATGATCCCCGCACGGTAAATCCGTTTATTCCCGCGCAAAATAAAAAAAAAACACGTAAGTCTTAACGTGACCTAGAGAGCATTGTCTTCGAGGTACCGACCGTTGATAATAATTATCAAGGATAATGTGATAAACTTTAAAAATAAAGAATTAGTCAAATCACGTAAACTTTGACGTGAACCCGGAAAGCAATGATCTCGTGTTACCGACCGTAGATAGAATGGACCGAGTCTTACAAAGTTGAATCCGCCGGGAATCAAACACGCGACTTCCTGTTGTGAAGCGAATGGACTAACCATTACGCCACGGACGCGGTTAAAAACAAAGGTAAGTTCATTCGCTTACATTACATACATTTAATTAAAGACCAAGTTAGAAAGACGTGGACTGATGAACTCCGACCAGCGCCTTTTCAGCTCCGAAACCCCGAGAGCCTTCAGCTCGAGTTGCACAATCGCTTCGAATGCCTAGAATACTGCGAGAATGAGGACGATTTTAATGACAGATTTGTGGAAATTGTCGAAACGGTCGGGTCTAAGATTTTTAAAACTCTCTGTTCAAACAGAAACAAAAAATCACGGACTTCACCAGCAACCTCATGGAAGAAAGACGCAGATTCGTATTACAGTCCTCTGAAGATGCTATCAGTATCGGAAACTAAACAGGCAGATCTCTAGGTTCCTGACTCGCGATTTGCGCCAACATAATACAAATTGTATTAAAGAGGCGATTGCGAACGACAGAGGCTCAAAAGTGTTCGCTTGAGATCTGTCTGTTGAATCAAGCTGAAGACTGAGGATGGCAGGATCATATCGTATAAGACTGAGTTGCGGGAAGAAATTGAGAAGTTCTACGGACAATTGTACAAAACCTCACGTCTGCCTGTCAGCGATCTGGCTGGCAGATTAGAATGGCTCTAAAACAGCTCAAGAACAACAAAGCTGTCAATGATGACGGAATTGCGGCTGAACTTCTGGAAGCAGTGGATCATCGATACTTAAAGCTCTTCAAAGGTTATGATTTAATTCCGTTATTCTCGAGGGACAAACGCTTAGGCACGGAAGTGTGGTCGTACTTTTTTTTCAAAAAAGGTGACAACACCCTGCTGAAGAACAACAGACTCATCTCACTTCTGAGCCATGTCTACAAGCTGTTTTCGAGAGTCATTACAAATCGCACGCAGGTTTGACGACTTCCAGCCTCCTGAAAAGGCTTTAGTACCATAGACCACAGTGAAGCGGCAGAATGTACAGAAGACTGAAGAGTACAATCAGCCACTATGCTTGGCGTTTGTGGACTATGAGAAAGCCTTTGATTCAGTCGAAACATGGGCTGTGCTACACAGTCTCTCCAGCGGTGGCAAATTGACTATAGATACATCGAGGTGTTGAAGTGTCTGTTTAAAAAAGCCACCATGTCGGTTCGTCTCCAGGACCCGAACTCTAAACCTATCCATTTGCAGCGAGGGGTAAGACAGAGAGTCTTTATATTTCCGAAACTGTTCACCGCCGCCCTGGAAGATGTTTTCAAGCTTCTGAACTTGGGGGATTCGGCATCAACGGCAAGTACATAACCCACCTCCGATTCACTGAAGATCTCGTGGTCATGGCCGAGACTATTGAAAACTTAAGCATAATGCTCGATGGCCTCAGTAAAGTCTCGTGGGTCTTAAAATGAACAAGGAAAAGATGTTAAATGTCCGTGTCGTACCCACCCCTTGCACCAGGAGATAGTTGAAGAGGAAAGATTGAAAGTACGAAGAACAGCAAGAAGCACATCGAAGTTGGCAGAATGGAAGGCATTGCTCAAGTCAAGAAGGACAAGGTGAAACGCAAAGTATCGATTCAAGCCGATCTTCTTTCTTGCGTTTCATAATTAAATTCTCTTTTGATCTTGTTCGTCTATGAAAATATAATTTGAAAATGATTGCGAGCTTTTGACAAGAGTGAAACAATTGATGACTGATGACCGTCGAAATAGGTGTTTCGATGAAAATATTTTAAAGTTCTGTGATTTTTCTTTGTGTTTTCAAGACCTCCCATATTTAACAGGGGTAAGTGATTTATGCTTAGAGACAGCTATCCATTTTTATTTGTTGCCGTTGCGAACTAAATTTTTATTTATGTTCGTAGGGTCTTCCACCCGGCCCGAACAAATCAGTATTACCCTGGATTACTGCTAGTCTACCACCGGCGTTTGTTTCGCCACTCTGCAACTGCCTGCCGCTTACCCAAAGGGAAGTGGAACTTTTGTTTCTAACTAATTTTAAGGCCCATTGAAGTTGGTTGTCACTGGTGACCAAACACTACTACTGGTGATCAAGCATTACGACCTGCCGCGCCATTTTGTTATCACTGGTGACCAAGCACTGCTACTGCCCGGCAAGGTTCTGCTGTCTTCCTCCAAGCGCAGCTGCTGGCCTGCGTGGTCTCCTGTTTCCGTTTACTATGACAATTTTGCGTTTAGTTTAAAATTATTAAGAGTATTGTACACCCAAAGTTTTCCCTACAACTTTGGGGGGTAATTTCGACACCTAATAAATTAACTCCATTTGTGTTTTTAGGAATTTATTCGATCATTTTTTACACCTGGGGGGACGATCGATCGTTACCTAACCTTTTTTTGTATTTTAAAATTATGTAATGTGTTGTTTTTTATATTTAGTCTATTTCAACGGTCATCCACTTGTTTACGTCTTTACCCAATTTTTTCTTATCTTATAAAATAAAAGTATTCTATATTACCCCAAAATTTATTTTCTTTCCGAAATTCATATTTAGACAGCGAGTTAAAATTCTACGTATAATGTGGCAAAAGCAATACAGCTCTGTTATATTATTTAACCCATTTTAATTAAATTATGCTGCAAAGGATAGTAAGCAGTTTATTTTCCGTGCCAAGGCGGATATCATCAGTGACTTTCAGTAATGCTGTAGTAGTACTGTGTCCAGGTCTAAACCCCGATTGAAAAGGTGAGAGAAGACAATTCTGGGATAGATGATTGGATATTTGCTTGTGGACGATGTGCTCCAGGACTTTGGAAAGAAAAGGTAAAATGGAAATCGGACGAAATTGAGAAGGTAGAGTAGGATTTGAAGTTTTGGGCAAAGGAATGACATACGCCATTTTACAGGACGAGGAAAAGGATTGAGAGAAGAGGGAGTAGTTGAAAATGTGAGTAAGAATAAGCAACACCTCAGGAAGGACTAGGGTGATCATGCGGGACGATAAATTATCGTTTCCCATAGAACTAGAAGAGATGGAAAGGATGTGCTTCTTGACGTAATCATCGGATACAGGGGATGAAGTTAAGACACGACAAGAAGGAAGAGCAAGTAGAGAGAGGGACCTAATTGTGTCATACTCAGTGGCATCACTAAGCACAACGGGATGAAAAGGAAAAAAAATTAAGACAGTTTAGATCTACAGCGGCATCATGTTAGACACCTGGTGTGTTACCAATATCCAAGGTTTTAAGAAAACACCACACTTGAGCTGGAGGACAGTCCGAGGTGGATTCGTGAATGTGTCGTCTTTTGGCATCTCTACACAGCCGACTGCAGCGATTCCTTAGTCATTTCTTAGCGTTGGACGTTTTCATCTGCCTCACCATAACCAGTCTCAAAAAATAGATTTCGGACTAAGATCAACTATGATGCTTTGACTAGGGATATCTCTGAAGTCGACTGGAATTCTGTTATATGCTGTTCATCTATTAACGAGTCAGCAGAAATTCCCACAAAGAAATTGACAAATGCAATTTCTAAACACTCTAAAAGTATCAAGGTTCCACACTCTAAGTTTACGATCCAACCGTGGACGACTCCCGGATTAATTCGGTGCTCAATACATAGGGATAAATTGCAAAATCCCAAAAACGATTTTAAAAAATTGATGTACACACGTTATAGAAATTTTTACGTAGCTCTCTTGAAAACTCAAAGTTGATTATAATAGGAAAATTCTCACAGAAAGCAAAACCAATTCTAAAAAACTTTGGAAAAATATTAACAAAATCTTACACAATCATCGTAGTAGCGAAGTCAATGGGCAACATCCTTTAAAAATTGGAAACAGCCCCCTGGTTTCACTCAATGTTTGAAATGAATATTTCGTGTCAGTAGGGAAAGCTTTGGCGGACAAAACTCTTTGCGAACTTAAGGAAACTGAAGAATCCTTAGCATCTAAAACCGCAGTCAGTGATGGTCCAGCTAATTCATTTTATTTTCAACCTACAAACGCCAGTGAAGTACTCTCCATTATCCAGGACCTTAAGATGGATAGTGCTCCCGGCCTTGACGGTATTAATAACTTGTTAAAGCAATTGGGAAATCAATTGCCGAACCTCTCGCAATTGTTATAAACGCCAGTCTCAAAGAGGGTTCTTTTCCGGAAAGCTGTAAAACCGCTGTAGTTACACCAATTTTTAAAGAAGAGTAGCAAGCTAGTCCCCAAAAATTACAGACCGATCTCTCTCCTAGGTGTTTTTTCAAAGATTTTGGAAAAAGTCGTCAATTGTAGGTTAGTGAAATACCTAGAATCAAACAACTTGCTTAATAACCAGCAGTTTGGCTTCAGGAAAGGTAAAAATACTGAAGAAGCGGTTCCCCAGTTAACTAAATGGGTTACATCTCATCTTGATAGGAGGGAATCGTGTGTCGGCGTATTTTTAGACCTGGCTAAGGCATTCGACACGGTTTCTATCCCTATTTTGCTCAGGAAGCTAGAGGCTTTGGGAATTAGAGGATCTGCACTGAGTTTTTTCTCGAGCTATCTAACAGGTCGCACTCAGTGCATTCAGGTTGACTGCGAAAAAAGTGACCTAAAAACAGTCTCCTTCGATGTACCGCAAGGCAGCATTTTAGGTCCGAGCTTATTTCTAATTTATGTATGTCAAAGGTGAGGGTGATGGTTAGGTTATGGATGGCCTCGTGGTTCACTCCTTAACTATTTCGGTTGTAGGTGTCGAAATAACAATGCAGCTATATCACAGAGGTCCTTCTTCAATAGTCTTGATCATTTGGTAATCGAAATTGTACAGGATGCCTTGGATAACAATGGATGCAAACGCGGTGATCACAGCGATGGCGTGACACGTCCATTTTTCTCACAGATCACCACTGCATGTGTTCTGCTCGACGCTCCGTCAAAAAGTGTCTGCTCCGAGACTAACGTCCAGCTAATCTGGCTTCTCCACAGATCTAATAAATTCTCAACTCAGTGTGGCAGCACAAACAGCCTTCCGTTAATACATCATCTTTGCTACCACAAACGATCGTCTCACGAGTACAAGCGATCGTCACGCCACCACCGGTTTCACCCAGGTACTAATACCTGACGTTTGATCCAAACAAAGTGTAACTATGTAAACTTATCTCGAGCTGGTATTGGTCGCGTTTTCAATGACCCTCCGACATGTAAATGACATTTTCCGGATTCCTCTTTCTAACCCCCAAATAATCTGCTACGCCGATGACACAGCTATTATTTTTCACGCTCCGTCCTGGCACAAATGCATCGAAGACTTTGATCTACTCACACTGAACGCACAAAAAACTAAATATCTTTGCTTCCATAAAACAACAGCCTCAGCTCCTAAAATACAACCAGTGATCAAGATTCACACTTGTATGAATAAAGGAGACTGCTCCTGTGTGCAATTAACGAACACTAAAATGATAAGATATCTAGGCGTTAAATTAGATGATAAGCTATCCTTTAGAGACCACATCGAATCAACATCCAATAGGGCACGCAAACTAATTTATACATTTAAATTGCTCAGAGATGCAGTGGATAGTTCTTTGCTAAAAACCGTATACACTGCTCTATGCGAATCGATTTTAAATTATTGCATCTTAGCACACCCCGGACACTCCATACAAACGAGCGAGAAATGATATACATAATTATAACTGACGTATCTATAGGCAAGAATGCAGGTAGGGTTGAATCACACCGGCGGTATTGGTCACAAAATGTTTGTTAGTTATTTACTGAATGCTGTGTGAATACTAAACTCTTTTTTTTTTCATACTTTTCGTTGTACACGAACACCGTTCGAAAAAAAAACACCACTTTCCGAACACTTTTTCCTTGACCGACAAATCGCTACCGCATAAAAGGTCATCTACTTCTATGACGCCGAAAATCGCTGCCGCTTATTAAAAAAAGGTCCTCCACTTCTCTGACGGGCGAAAATCGCTAAGTCCACGTCGCAGTTACCATTTACAATGTTTTATAGTCTCATACTGTGTATGGTGTATTCGGAAAGAAGTGGTGTTTTTTGTTCGAGCGGTGGTTGTTTACAACATGACAAGTATGAAAAAAAAAGATTTCAGTTAGGCCTTTACGTTCGGTAACTAGTTGGTTTTTATGCTTGTGAACGAAATCACAGCGGCGCGCAAAGTGAATATAGTGAATAAAAGTGCTTGCGTAGCTCGTCCTTTACGTTTGGTACCCAATCTGAGTGACGGGGGGGTGAGGTCGAATTTAGAGAGGGGCAGGGAGTGTCCATACTGTACGTTAGTACTAATATATATACTGTGATCTTAGTGTGGGGAGGCGCTACTGCAAGCATTTTGATAGCACTGGAGAGAGCACAAAGAGCGGTCTTAAAAGTGATGCTCCGGAAACCCTTCCGATACCCAACGATAACGTTATATAATGATGCTGATGTTCTTAGCATCAGAAAGTTGTTCATCTTGAGAGCCACCCTATACGTTCACAAGGCTGTCCTCAATTCAGCTGAATATGACAAGATGCTTAGCAGACGTGTGTATAAAACTATGCAGCCCTCTGTACTTACATCTTTTGCCTGCCGTTTCCAACTCTTTCTGTTCCCCTTTATTTATAACAAAATTGTTAAGTTTTGCGACTTCAAACTGATGTCAGTAATAGAAGCTAAGTCAAAAATCCGCAACACTATCCTGGCTTGGACCCACGACCAAACTGAGAATCTTCTGAAGGTAACAACGTAGACTCATATAAGTTCTATGTAGATGACGCAATACGTGATGCCATCCCCTCCCCCTCCCTTCCTTACCTGCCCACACACTCCCACAGACACACTCTCACAGCAGACAACCCCTCTTTCTCTCTCTTCTCTTTTACACATGCACACACACACATACATATACACACCACATCACACCTACAACTTACACACGTAGTTTCTGTTTAAATTCATCTAACTTTATATGCATGCGACTTTCCATAGGTTATAGTTATAATACTTTTTTCTTTAAGGATGTTTATCAATACTTACATGATCGCGAAGTTGGTAAACTGTCTTTGACTCCCACAGGACAGGCTTCGCCTAGTGTGGGGGTCGCAAGTAAACTAATCTTTTGTATATATTTTTGGCAAATAAACTTTTTATTCTTTTTTTTTTATTCTTATTCTTATGTGGACACCAATAAAATTGTTGGGAAAGGGAGAAAACACTGAAACAAGTTTGTCATGCAACGTCATAGTGGATACCGACACGTCGCTGTCAGTCTGCAGTAATAAAAGAATCAGATGAAGAACATGAGAAAAACTGTCATCTAAAATGTTTAAGGCAGCCATATAGAATTTATAAAACAATGTATATAAAGAATACCTACACCTAAAATTAAATATAAATAATAATAATAAAAAGTTACTAAACACAAACAAAATCTACAATTTCACAACAATCATCACTCGCCAGCCGCAAAGAAGAGTAATTTGATTCTAAAAAAATAATTATCATATTTATCATTTACATAGCACAAAAAAAATCTTACGTCAATGAAAAACAAAACGTAAAAGAAACGCCGAGGCCTAAAACGACCATGAACTCGGAGCCAAAAAGCGAACTGTCATCTCACTGTTGTAGAAAGATATAAAATTTGCACTTTGCAGAACAAAACAAAGAGTTTTTTGGCGGGATTTGTGGTGGACGCATTCGTAGTTTTATTTTGTTGTTTTTGCATTGTTTTCTGCTAGAATTTTGTTCAAGAAGTCGTGCATTTTGGAGAAAATCGTCTAGTGCACGTGAGCAATGTGGAGAACAAGAAAATAAAACGAAGGAGGACGTTTAAGAAGCAGACTTGCACTGGGTGCAGTTTTATAGACGCCCTACAGCAACTGGGTGTTCCACCTCTGAATGAGGCCGCTGCAAATGCTGTCAAGAAGATTTGTAATGCACCGGCACTAGCATTACAAATCTAATGAAGAGAAACTATGTAAAATACGACAGACTAGGCTGTATGGTCATAGACACCTTTGCCTTTTCCAAGCTTTGAAGACCGGAAAGAATCCAAAAAAAACAAAAAAAAAAACAAACAGAATTATAGTCAAAGAGAATATAATACACTATGATTATAGTATTGTAACCTAAAATTAAAACTATTACAACAATGAACAAAACTACCTGCACTGAGCATTGTAACCATACTTTAAGTTCATGACTACCTGCTTACATATAAAAGTGATAAGAGCTTAGGCTGATAGGACTACTACAAAAAGAAAACCTTGACCTATTGCTACTTATGCTGACTATTAAATAAGTCAAGTGTGCTTGGAACTTCTCAGGCGTCTGGGAGAAACCGGTGTAGGTGCCGAAGGCTACCGCCCTAACGTTGACAAATTTTCAGGTCTTTGGATCCAATGTCAGGCAGTTGCATCTGGTCCGAAAGGCACCATTGCTACAATGTCAGCAAGCTTCTCATCATTGCAGACAGCGTTTGCCACACAAAGGACTTATCAGTAAACTCACGGGCCAGTGTGGAGATCTCTGGAGCTGTCGGAGTGCCTGTAGTGGATGCTTTTTTAAGTTTCTCTTCATATTGGCCCATTCGAGACTCGAGCTTGGCCATGTCATCAAGATTTGCAGCCAGTTGGGCAGATGGTGGTGTAAGTGGGTGTGGCAGTTCTCACATAGTGTTTAAAATGGAGAATTTGATATTTGCGGCGAGTGGTGACAATGTATTGTGCAAATTAATGTGTCATAAATGAGAAAAATACAACAGTAGTTTTATTCTATTAAAATACTTAAGAGCAGAAATTCGCGGCTTTATTTCGTGCCTACTCACCAAGGAATTAATGATAGTCCCGCCCGAAGGATTAATTATTTTAATTTTGATTTGTTTAACTAGAATGCATGCATCATATCATATAACAGAGGTACTTTTACAAAGTTATTGAAGTAAAACTTCTTTACGCACACTTGACTTGGGGAGTAAGCTGGTGGATGCGTGACGAGAGTGTTACGGAAGTGGGGTCGGGCGAGGCGAATGGAGGTTGAGAGGGATACATAAATTAGTGAAGATAGAAAGAGAGATACTATTTATTTTTGTTTACCAACAATATTGGTTGACAAAACAAACATAAGATAAAAAAGATTTGATCATTTTCAGAGGATAATAAAACTCTTTTCGTATACAGTCTTTAAAGTACCTCCATATGACAAAAAAGATTTGACTATTTTCTGAAGACTAAGTATTTACTTTCATACTTAAGGAGCTAAAAAAGTTTTACTTCAGTCAGTTTTGCTTTAGACCACAAAGCACACTCGTATTTTTTTATTATGCTGTACTTATGAAATCAAAATATGTTCAAAATTTAGTTTTTTTACATTGACGCAGGGCTTTAAAATGTTTAATTTTTTTTATTTACTATAACTAACAATACTTTCATCACATCAGCTCATATATACGTCCCCACCGAGGGGCTCGAGCCTACCCTGAATTAGGGCGATCGGACATTAGTCGACGGCCAGTGCGGGTTGGTCGACTTCACACACAACCTTCGAGTTTCTTCGCAGGCGTATGCAGGTTTCCTTACGATGTTTTCCTTCACCGTATAAGAGCGTCGGATAAACGTACATATGAAATCGAAATTCGAAAACACATTGGTACGTGGCAGTATCGAACCACGACCTGCCAGACAGGAGGTAGCGGCCCTTACCATTACGCCACCGACGCTCTTACAATAATAAACAATACTTTATGTCCTAGAAAAATAAAATTATAGTTACTAATTATGTCCAGGTTTATCTAATTTGATTCACCTAAAATAAAAAATACCCAAGTTTGACACTTGTCATTTTTGAGATATGGCACTAAGATAAGAGTTTCATTTTTTTAAGTTGATTAGTGTTTGAACTTTGATAAAAAAAATAATTATAACTATGTCATTTTTTATTATTTTTTAAGCAATTGTTGATGTTGAGCCTAGTTTTTCAATTATAGAGACCAAAAACTTTGCAACTACCAGTACATAATAAAAAAATATATTTAAACTAAATGAAATTGTTTTAATTTTTACTTTAGAATATAATTTACACAAAATTATTATTTAAATAGATTATCATAAAATGTGTCATTTAATTTACTAGTTTTGTTATGTTTTGTATTTTTAAGGGAAGTCAGTATTTTAGCTTGCGGCGCATCAATCTCTCTCCACGGCGCACACTTTGGGAACCCCTGCGCTGAATAAAAACATAACACGTTTTTTTGTATGGCCTGAAATGTTTTCTTTTATAAAAATTTTATTGTTAATAAATCTGTCCTATTAGCACATATTCAGTGAATATTTCAGTTGGCTGTCTCTTACTTTTCAAAAGGTTACAGCCTTTTAAAGTACAAACAGTGTAGGCTTAGTAATGGGTCCTGTTACCTGGTATGGAACCAAACCTTCAAGTTTAGTATTAAAATTAGTCATACTCTACCAAACATAAATGGTTCAAATAAAGTCATTGAGTACTATTTATTCATTGTAAGTACCTACTATATAACTGCAAACCAGTAAAGTAGTAGGTATGTATAGTTTACGATTCTACTTATGAAACTGACTAACTTTTCTGGAATTGCAAAAAAATCACAAATCGATCAGCTGATTGTTATGAAGACATGTCTTAAACAAAGTTATGAAAAGTACAAATTGTAGCACAAAAATTGATCATTTTCCAGATAAGAATCAACTGTTAAGGTTTACGGGTCACCAGTCACAGTGGGAATGGATTTCACGCCTAAAAAATTTTCACCTTAAGTTAATTTGTTAATTTTGATTTTAGTCTGTCTTTATTCAAATAATACTTTCTATTTAACTTTTACTTAGTCCTTATCTTTCTTCTATAATAATCATTTTCACAATCATAACATTCCTATGTTGTTTTTCATTCGACACACCAAAATCGAAGAGAAAAATGACTAACTAAAGTTGACTACATAAAAATAGAGATGGAGTGGACATTGCTTTTAACACTCTTCCTCAATGTTCATCTCATCTTGCAGGTAATTAACATCTTATCTATTTTACACAATATTTTCACCAGCCAATGGATTTGTTAATACACTGCAATTTGCAATTGAGTCAACACAAACAACCTCAATAACTCCTTCCTCTACTTTCTATTTTATAACATTATATTTTACTAGCTGTCCTGGCGAACGTTGTAACACCTTACACTACACTATAGGTACTACATAAGAACCTTCTCGTCACAATAACAAACTCAACAAAAAAGGAATTATTGAAATTGGTCCAGCCGTTCACACCTGATTTGTAATTATTTAGTCTGATTAATAAATATTGAGTCATTGTTTCTCCTGATTGAAATTCCAAGGTTTCTTAAATTGTTATCCCCCATGTCTTTCATTCTAAATTTAGTGTTCAAGAAACATTTCAACTGAATCTATTTCTTTATTATTTGGTCCTATTATGAGTAAATCGTCAACAAACCGCAGCAAATGAAGATTTCCCTTGTTACAAAAACAATAATCATTCTGAAAATGTTTGAATCCATGTTTTGCTATTACTTCAGTAAACTTTTCACACCAATAGTTTAGTGATTTCTTAGGACCGTATAGTGATTTAGCCAATTTTATAGTAAAGCCTTCTTCAGTTTCTGATCCTTGGGGTGGTTTTACATTAACCTCTTTATTTATTCAACCATACAAAAAGCATTTCAACAATTCACATACATTTGATGCATTTTATAATCCTTCTGCAGCCGTTGATAACAAAACTCATATACCTAGGTAGTGTTTGTAACTTCAATACCAGTGAGTATAAATTCTCTAATTCTTATTTTTGTTGATATCCCTTCACATTCACAACCAATCTTGCTTTACATAATTCCTCTTCTCCTAATTTTTTTTAGTGAAAATCACAGAACACTATTACTCCACAAGGTGAAAATCCTCTTGCTCTCTATACATAGTGTTTTATATTATAATATTTTAGTTCCGTCATAGAGGTCAACTTGTTTCTCCTGTAAAAAGTAAAACCAAAGTTGTTGCAGGGTAGGAACAAACGATAGTAACGGTAGTTTGTTATATTCTTTGGCAGGAACCCCGAACCATGCACCTATGCTACCATTTTTAATTTGTTGATTTAAAGCTCTTCATCTACCTTTATATATACATAAAACTTTCTATTTAAATTTTATTTAATCCTCTCTTTTATTTCTTCCATTATTCAGTAATTTTCGATAGATCACAAATAGATATACATTAACGAGTTAATAACCCAGTCCCCACGCCACGTCCACAGACTACATTAAAATAGAGATGAATCTAGATGAATGGATGGGAAAGAAATGGGAATAGGATGGACATTGCTTTCAACACCTTAAAACACAAGCAGGTTCCTAAGTGTAGTCTCGTATTTCATAGAGTAGAGTTATTGTTCTTTGAGTAAAGTAATTAGTTTGTTCGTAACACTCTCACCCATCACATATTTATGATAGGTACCTTCCTGAACACTTCATCCGAGAGGTAAAAATTAAAATCGATTTCACTTTTCTCGTTTTACCGATAGTAGCCCACCTCTAATAAAAAAACAACACATGACCTTGTCGTGACTTATCAGAGCGCACGTATAATTGACGACATAAAATGCGCAGCGAATAATCCACAACATCAAAGAATTTTTGACGTGGATTACGCGGTGCACAAAATCTGTTGCGTATTTTATCGTGCACAAAATCTGTCGCTATTTCCACGAGCGCACAGATAATGTGCATCACAAAATACGTGTCAAATAACGTGCAGTCGGATAATTCACAACAAAAACGTGAATTACCTGATGCATGTTATTTGTCGCGCGTTCCACGGTGCACATTTTTTGTTGCATATTAACGGCACCCGTTTCTTCCACTCTTCTCTCCGGCTTTCAAAAACGCGGAGAAGGCAAAGGTGACTAAGACCATACAGCCAGGTCTGACGTATTTAAGCTTCCTTTAGTTTTTTGAAATGCTAGTGCCGGTGCATTACAAATCTTCTCTAAAGTTCTTGACAGCATTTGCAGCAGCTACATTCTGAGGTGGAACACCCAGTTGCTGTAGGGCGTCTATAAAACTACACCCAGAGCAAGTTGGGTTCTCACGTCCTCTTTCGTTTTATTTTCTTGTTCTCCACATTGCTCACGTGCACTAGACGATTTTCTCCAAAATGCACCACTTCTTGAACAAAATCCTAGCAGAAAACAATGAAAAAACAACCAAATAAAACTACGAATGCGTCTGCCACAAATCCCGCCAAAAAACTACAATTATTTTCCTCAACAGCAATCACTAAACAGACTAACAGATCACTTCTGACCAAGGAGTTTATCTTCTGACTGGTTTTTTGGTTGGTTAAAATATATTAACGTCTCTGGGTACAAGCCCTTTTGAGACAATCTTCATTTTTCGTCTTCATTTTTTTTTGGATTTAAAATGCTAGTGTCAGTGCATTACAAATATTCTCTGGAGTTCTTGACAGTATTTGCAGCAGCCGCATTCTGACTTGGTCACAGTAGGGCTATAGGTCTATAAAACTGCACTCAGTGCAAGTCGGGTCTTCACGTCCTTCTTCATTTTATTTTCTAGTTCTCCACATTGCTCACGTGCACCAGACGATTTTCTTCAAAATGAACCACGTCTTGAAACTAAACTCTAGCAGAAAACAATGAAAAAGCAATAAAATAAAACTACGAATGTGTTCCCCACAAATCCCGCCAAAAAAACACAGATCACTATCAATTAGTACTTGCAGCAAGCAAGCAAAGTAAATATAATAGACTAAGATTCAAGATTCAAGGTATTTATTCAAAATAGGTGCAAATTACACTCATTCTGAGAGTCATAAAATAATAATAACATAATTTCATTTGTGAAAAATCAAGAAATAAAAATTCATTAGTTATTAATGTTAAAATTAAACCCCATAAATAAACCAGATTATGTCATTAGAACATGAAAACAACATGACACGAAAAGTTGTACATAAAATTATTGGATGTCATTGATACCTTTGACAAGAGTAGGTCAGCTCACACAGACAGCACCCGGTCACGAGTATAACGCGAGAGTCAGCCATCGCTCCCGAAATACAAATTAGTTCCAACAAAAACAATCATTGCTGTCAAAAAGGTAGCTCGGGTTCCATAGCCATTTTCAACAAATTTGATTTTCCTGAGTTAAAAATTCCAAGATTTATCATGGTTTGCATTATTAGACATGTATGGGAAGCTTCTTACAGTCCTCGAACGGGAACGCACGTGGCCACCGGACCGGGCGGAGTGCCCGCTTTTTTTTCCTAGTGTCTTTTGCAAGACTCTCGCGCATCCCATTATGATTCGATCGAATAGTATCTCAACAAAGTTTATTTTGTGTCTAAATGTAAAGTGTGGTGTTGTGAACTCAAATAATACCTCAACTTAAATAAGTAGGTAGTCTATTTTGTATACGAATGTGAAGTGATGTGGGTGAGTGAACTGTCTAAAAATACTAGGATTAAACATTGTAAAAGGTGTAGAATCTTATGATTGACTAGCTTTGATACACAAGCTTTTAAAAAATCGAAACTGATTTAATTTTCCACAGAAAAATGTTAGAAAAATTTTATGGGACTGGATCGCTCTTTTGAGAGTAATCATTGTTTTTTGTTCCAACTATGTATTAATACTTCAATGCCAGATACATGTTTTTTTTTAAATAGTAACAAATTAATTCACGTAAATAAAAATTTTCTGTATAAGCGTCCAAAAAATAGCATTCAATCCTACCAATTTGAAAGGTTATCCTAATGTATGATGCGGTCGCTTTTACGTATGTATTCTGATTAAGTCGCTTTAAACATGACTTTTTCATATTATCTTATTTTGGGCTAAATTTACTACACAAACGTTATTCATAGCTGGAATTAACTAGAAAGCTTGCTAATAGGACACTCTAATTTTATGTGAAATCCCACATTTCCTAGTTTTATAGGAGCATTGTATTCCATCTCCAAATTGCCGCTGAATAACTTACGTAATAAAATAGTATGTAGTTATACTCAATTATTCACTAAAAAATGTAATCCAAAATAACTGATTTAAAAATAGCACACAAGTGGAATATTCTGCTTCTTTTTATTCGAATGTTAGTTCACTTGTTTACTCGCAAACTAGAAATTTTGTGATTTTAGAATTCAATGTGCCTCTGACCATCCGGTGATCGCTTCCTGTTTTGACTGAATTGATCACGGAGACATCATTGAATATTTGCCTCCTTGTCGACAAGATGAAGTCTATCTCGTTTTTTGTTACGCCATTGGGATGCAACCATACCCACTTCCACTGTTTTGACTTTTTGAAGAAGAAGGGCGACCAACAGTCCTAGGGTAGTGTCGGGTTTCACGTCCACAAGTCCCTGATTAACAATGTGGTCCAAATCGTGAGCGTTTCGACAAGGGTAGCATACCTTATACGCAGAATCACCAAACGGTATTCGATGAAGGTCATACAGGTAAACGCGCCGACTACGGAACACTCCGACGACGAGGTAGAGACTACGTATGAGGACATCTCTACAGCCTTACATAGCACCAGGACCCATTATACCGTTGTTATGGGGGACTTTAACGCGAAACTGGGCAAACAAAGCGATGGTGAGCTGAGAGTGGGGCAATTTGTATATGAAGTGAGAAAAGCACGTGGCCAGATGCTGGCCGACTTTATGGAGAAGGAAATAGCCTCTTTATGATGAACTCCTTCTTCAAAAAGTCAAAACAGCGGAAGTGGACATGATAATGATACTGAAATTTAAAATTCGAAAATAATTATTGGTACTTACCTTATTGTAGTCCATTAGAAAGGGAAGGAACTAGTTTCCAAGACACAGTCTAACGACTAGTTTGGAAATTAGGGCTTGATTGAAGTATTTATAACTTATAAGTGCCAACATAAATTATTTCATTTACATTGTTTTTGCTTTGTTTTCTACTAGAGTTTTGTTTCAAAAAGTTATGCATTTTGAAGAAAATGGTCTGGTGCACGTGAGTAATGTGGAGAACAAGAAAATAAAATAAAGAAGGACGTGAAGACCCAACTTGCACTGGGTTCAGTTTTATAGACACCTTACTATGAGCTGGTGTTCCAATTCAGAATGAGGCTGCTGCTAATAAATACTCTGAAGAACTACAGAGATGATTTGTAATGCATCGGCATTAATTCAAATCAAAAAAGAATTGAAGACGAAAAATAAAGGTTGTCTCAAAAGAACTTATACCCAGAGACGTTAATATATATATCTAATCAACGTGTAATCAACCAACCCTATTCTTTTAATATCTTAACGTCTCACGGGCACAAAAGCCCTTTTGAGACAAACCCCATTTAACTAATCTTCATTAGTTTTTTGATTTGTAATGCTGGTGCCAGTGCATTACAAACCTCCTCTAAAGTTCTTGTCAGCATTTGCATTCTGAGGTGGAACACCCAGTTGCTGTAAGGCATCTATAAAACTGTACCCAGTGCAAGTTGGGTTCTCACGTCCTCCTTCGTTTTATTTTCTTGTTCTCCACATTGCTCACGTGTACTAGACGATTTTCTCCTAAATGCACCACTTCTTGAACAAAATCCTAGCAGAAAACAATGCGAAAACAACAAAATGAAACTACGAATGCGTTCACCACTAATCCCGCCAAAAACTCCCAACCAACCCTGTTCGTTTCAGTGTTGCCAACTTAGCTATTTTAAAGCTAAATCTAGCTCTGTATTATGATTGTCAGCTTTAAATAAATGTATTTAGCTCTACAGTTTTTTATTTTAAAATATCAGCTCTTTTTTATGATTGGAATTTTTTTTTGTTTTGATCAATAATTTAAGTAAATTCATAAATCCATTCGTAAATTGAACGCAGTTATACAATTCCTCACTTCAGAGTCGCATTCCGAACCTACGGTCTAACAGGAACCGTTCGCTCTGACAACAGGGTAGCCTATTGGAAAATTGGAAATGTCTATTTGCTGTTAGAGCGTAGGTATGGAACGCGGTTCTCATGATATCACATCTGTGCGTTTGATGTATGCGCGTCTTCTTCCTGTCTCCTTCTTCTTCTTCCATCTGTAGGTTATATCTGCGTGAATAGCCACGGTTTGACTTGTGTCGGAAAAAAATATTATGTAGTACACCGATTCGTTCTGTTGTGATGGTTATCATATTTTGAGGGCAATCCCCTTTAATGCTTAAGTAGCATAATTTCCTTGTTTCAAGATTTGTCAAGTAAAAATGAAAAATTTAAGTACGCGATTACGTTTTTCTATAATAATAATTATAATTTTGATTCTTTAATCTTTCTTTTATTTTAGCTCTTTTTTCCAAAAAATAAGCTCTATTTTAGTTCCTTTTCGAAGCTGATCTAGCTCTATATAGAAAAATTGAGTTGGCAACACTGGTTTGTTTATTTATTTGCTTCGCTCTCCTACGGTTACGGCGTGCCACCGGCGTGCCGCGCGCTGTAAAAATCTGAAATCAAAAACAGAAGAACATTGAAGAAAAAATAAATAAACGAAAAACATGTGAACATCATGGCATTGTCGTCGATCATATTTATTGGGAGATACAATAGCAAATAACCTGTTCAGTTCCGTTCCTAAAAATCATCAGTCGTACCGTAAATCATGATTGTGGCTTTGCAAACGTTGGTTTATTTTCGGCAGTCGTTGCTGAGTGTTTTGGAGAAGTTATTTTTGCCGTTCTATGAGAAGTTCGCGAGTAATTTCGGCAGGCTGGGCAGCGCAGGGGATGAGGATGAGGAAGAGCAGGTGTTTGCAGAGTTCGATGATGAGAAAGGGGTGATATTTTTCCCGCCGGTCTACCTGCAGCGGTACGCGGCGGTCAGCGATTGTCTGATGGACGAACGCTGGTGCGGAAAGCTGGAGAAGGTTCGTATGGTTTATTGGTAACTGCTGGAAAAATTACTTATGTTTATTGCCCATATTGATAATATTTGATATTTTTGCAATCTTCTTACTCTACAAATACTCTGGTAGCTTTTGTAATTACGTTACATGGGGATTTCCCTAGTTTCTAAAATTTGACTGTTCATTTGCTTGCGATAAAATCATATAGATAAAGTTGTGGCAAGGACAAAATTTACAATTTAAAAAAGTCACAATAGCACTTTGATCTTAATTCCTCCAGAGTGTGAGGGATTTATTAACACCGAGAACTAATTAGAATAATATAATTATTTTATTTTCACACAAGCAAGCATTAATCATAAATATTTCCAACGACATTGTCAACATTTTGAAGGAAACAATATTCACACACCATGGAGTTTGCTGTGTACTTAATAGCAGGTCTCTTCATAGAGAAGGCTACTCTGTGATAATATGTCTTTCATAATTTATGAAAGATATCTTGTTCTGCAAATACCTACATCATCATCATATCAGCCGAAAATTGTCCACTGCTGGACAAAGTCCTCCCCGATCGATCTCCACAACAACTGGTCCTGCGCTGCCCGCATCCTCGGCTTCCCGCGATTTTCACCAGGTCGTCGGTCCACCGCGTGGGAGGCCTATCTACGCTATGATTGCCAGTGCACGGTCGCCACTCGAGAACTTTTGGTCATAAGAGTGGGTCGACTAAGGGACTTAAAACCGGAGGATAGGCAGCAGCGTCCTTTCCGTGCATTGCAACACACCGCGATCGCCTACCCGCCTGCCACGAGTGGCAATTACGGCAAGACCCTCCTATGAAATATCTACATAGTACTGTATTAATACATTAGTAAACTAATCAGAGACATCTACAGCTGGAGCCTTTTCAACTCCAATTTTATAATTTACTTAGGCAGATATTCATTAGCAACCCATAAATGTTCCCACTGCTAGGGATCGGGTTTCTTCCCACACTTGGGGAGGTTTGACTATAATCCAAAAAACAGGCTATAAAGTTTGAGTTGGTAGAGCATTTAGGGCTAATGGCAAACCCCACTGTCAGAGAAGTTTTTCAAGTCTTTATAGCATCAGACACAACTGCCATCTAGTAATAGCAACCAGCAATGATGGCTTAGCTGCCATGCGAAGCATGGAAACGGCCCAGAATAATGTCACTAACAGTCAACGCTATCCAGGTAATGACTGTGCTTCAGATAATGATAACTTGAGTAATCAACACTGAGTGAGCATCGGTGGCGTAACGGCTAGGGCAGCCGCCTCCTGTCCAGGAGGTTGTGGTTCGAATCCTGACACATACTAATGTGACTTCAAATTTAGATTTCATATGTACATTTATCCTGCACACGCCTGCAGAGAAACTCGCAGGTTGTGTGTGAAGTCGACCAACCTGTTCAGCCCTCGCATGGACGACTAAGGCCCATTCACCCTAATTCAGGGTAGGCTCGAGCCCCTCGGTGGGGATGTATATGAACTGATATGATGAGTGATCAACCCAACCTTGTAAGTTGCACTGATCTATGACCTGTTCAAGTAGATATTAAACACCCAGAATCAGAGCAGAATAAACATACTTGTCACAATAATGTTTGTCAGATTGTCTCTGGTAAGAATCTAACTTAGTTTTTTTATTAAAAATTTGAGTGCATTTGGCTGCACTTCACCTGATGGTAAGTGCCGATGCAGCCGAGGATGTGACACGCAAGCTCAAATAGTGCCTATTCGCTCTTGTCTTGAAAATTCCTAAATTGTACGAATCGGGGAATACAGACGCGGGTAGGGAATTCCACTCCTTGGCCGTTCACATGATGAACGAAGACGCAAAACGCTTCGTGCGTAAAGGTGGATCATTGACTACAAAGGGATGAAACTGCCCTCCGTGCCTAGTCGTCCGATGATGAAATGGAGAGGGGGGAATGAGGTTGTGAAGCTCCAGGGCACACTCTCCGAAATGAATCCTGTAGAACACCGATAGACAGTCGACTTTGCGGCAATGCTCGAGGCTTTGGAGCGTGTTTGATACAAGTTCCTCGTCGCCTATGAGTCTCCTAGCGCGTCGGTCGATAGAATCTAAGGCATCTAGCTGGTAATGAGCCGATCCGTCCCATAAGTGAGAACAGTACTCCATACATGACCGAACTTGAGCTTGGTATAATATTAGAAGCTGCTCTGGTGTAAAGTAAAGTCTCACCTTCAAGAGGATACCAAGCTTTTTGGCTGCCGTTTTTGCCTTGGATTCAATGTATCTCCCGAAATTCAGATCGGATGTTAAATCTACGCCAAGGAGCTCAAGATGGTCGGAGATCTGGATAGATTCATCTCCGAAAGTAGGAGTCAGGGTAAAAGGACTCCTTTTTGCAGTAAATAGACATGCCTGCGTTTTGGAGGCATTAAACCTAACAAGATTGGCATCGCCCCAGTCAGAGTCATCATCATCATCATCATCATATCAGCCGAAAGTCATACACTGCAGGACAAAGACCTTCCTCAAGGATTGCCACAATGACCGGATCTGCGCTGCCCGTATCCAGCCACGCAGTATTACGATATGGCTTGCAGTAGCGCAATGCCTTTGATATCGCACAATGCGCCACCCGCATAGGTACCAGCCCATACTAGCCTTTAGTCAGTCTGGCTGAGCCCCGCCGCCCTCTGCCCTGCAAGTACCCTTCCGTTGTCTGCATAAGTACATTCGTTGTGCTACTGTAAGCTGCTATATTGTAATACTGTGCCAGTGGCATCTCTCAACCTTCACCAAGTCGTTGGTCCACTGTGTGGGAGGCCTGTCCACACTATGTCTAACCTAGTAAGGAGTCCGAATCATTTGACCAATAAGTCATTGTGTCATATTACATTGTCACTTACCATCAGGTAAGATGATGCTAAGGTCTTCTCAATCACTACATATTATAAAACAAAGTCCACCGCTGCCTCTGTCTGTCTGTCTGTCTGTTTGCGATAAACTCAAAAACTACTAGTAGATAGTGATTCATGTGTAAGGTTTAGGTATCATAATTCATCAAGGTTTTGTGTAAACTGGTGGAAGTAGGCATAGTACCTAAAATTAAAAAAAGATATATGATTCTACAGGTTGTAGACCTTGGTCACCATGACATGAGCTTCATAAAGTACCTGAAGGAGGTGCCTGGGGTCCGATGCATCATCGGAGTTGACATTGAGAGTATACCCTTGCGCTGTTCATCCGATTTACTTGGCTGTGAAGATTATGCACCTAAGAGAGAGAGTCCTTTGAAAGTGACTGTAAGTATACCTACTTAAAATACAGCTTTTACTTATATATATCACTTTAAACTTTCACGATTATTCATAATGACAAATGGAAAGCGGTGAGTAAAAACATCAATACCTGCTCATGTGTTAAATAAAATCATGTCAAGTCTTTCAATTTGTCAGCTTTTACTTGTTTATTAAAGGCTACAACCTACCTAGCGCTACAAACCGTAAGAAAATAATTACTTGCAGAGTACATAATTGAATGCAAGCTTTCAGTACTGAAAAATAAGAATAGATACAATAATTTCGCTGTTGTTACAGATAACATAAGTGCCAAAAGTGGCCAGTTTTAGCAAATTTTTGTTAAAGTACAGAGGCCACCACTTCAAGTTAGACACTCATAGTGCGATTCTGGCATTCTGATCCATAGGCATATGGCATAAGAATGGTACAAAGTCAAAGTGTCTAGCTTGATGTACTGGCATGCAAGTAGCTTTTTAACTGATCTCAGCAGCGCTAGTTATGTAGGGGGAACCCCTTGAAATATAGTTTGATAATGATAAGTTATCATTTTCTTAAGTACAATAATAGTAGTTTATGAAACTGTTGCATAATAAGGGTTCTTAAAATACGAGTGTAAGTTAAAATGTCATAGTCTTGCCTATGGCTCGTTTTTTTATAGCATTACACAAGTGTTTTAAGACCAAATTATGTGCAGTTTCATACACTACTTTATCTAATCTCATACATTGGGATTAAATTGAATCAACTAAAATACAAAGATCAAAGTTAAAGAGTAAGAAAAAAATCCCACAAAATTCAGTAAGTACCTACAACAAAACGTGTCATAGCGCTGAATCCCACTTGCACTGAAGTAAAAACAATGCTTTCACTGATCTCAGACATTTTTAAACAAGAATGAAAATTATCCACGAAATTCAGTATCTACAACGAAATTCAATGAAAAACCAACACATCACCGCGCATGCGATAAAGCGGGCGCTGTCACAGACAAGTAAAAATTGGAATGAAAACTTTTTGTATTGCTGTAAAAATGGCACAAACCGCATGTGCGTTCCAATAAAAAAATAATTATATGGAACTTCATTGGTGATATTATCTCTTTGGTTTAACTTGTATCGTAATAGAAAAAAAAATACATAACATTATTTCTCTAAAAAAATAATGTTTTTTTTTAAAATTACGTATTGTGTTTATAAAGTATGCCAATATAAACTCTTTGAAGTTGATAATGCGAACTTTACGATATGAGAGTAGATTGCTTTCTTATAATTATTAGGGAATTTTTATGTAAAACCATGGAGCAAATAGACTAAAGTATAGAGAATCGATCTTCATACATCGCTATGTCTGTATCTTTTTTAGTACGTAACGATAGGTTAGATGGCACTAGAAGTATCAAATCTCAGCTTTTAGTATTTTTTACGAACCTTACTGACCAACTTCCAACTTTATCGTATTACAAGCGTACAATGTGTTGATGTAATAATAAAGAAATTCAATAGATGGCGTGCTCTCGGGCATGGAGCGAATTTATATAGGGTTTCAGATTCGAGAATTTGCGGATCGAAATGTCTGTATTATGCAGTGTTGCCCTAATTAACGATTTTCCGTATTTTTCTGCGGACTTTGAAGCATTATTTGTTATGTGAATACAAATATTAATGAATATTTCAAAATAAAATCTACTTCTAAAGAATTTTAAAAACCTAGTCTTAGACACAGAAAACAAACCAATTCGTCACACGAGTGATAGCTAGTATGCATCAATTGCATCACGCAACGTGTCACCCATGTAATTGCGTGTACTTAAAGTAAATAGTTGTTGTTAGGTTATTATTTTATCTGATACCTTTAAACGAGCAATTCTTAAATACAATGAAATATATATATATTTCTGTGATCTCGGAAACGGCTCTAACGATTTCGCTGAAATTTGGTATATAGGGGTTTTTGGGGGTAAACAATCGATCTAGATTATCTTATGTTTGGGAAAACGCGTGTTTTCGAGTTTTCATGCGTTTTTCTTTCCACGCAGGATATGGTCGTTTATTTCGTGTTTAATTTGTCACTGTCCGTCTGGTCCAGCGGGTTAAGACGCGGACGGCAAGAAACGAGTGATACGGGTTCGAATCCCTTCCCGGTGATTAACTTTTGTTTTTTTATATGTTCAAGTTTATATATTTTTTTTTAATTTGTATTGTTTTTAGACAAGTTTAAAAAATGTAGTTAATGTTTATCACCTAAACACCACCATATTACAATAAATAGTTATAACCGTCTCCCAGGTGCTAATTTATTATACTCTTATACTACAATGTGGTTGTAAAGTTTTAACAATATTAGCAAATAAATGTTTAATTAAAAAAAACACTTACTTACCTTATATTATGAAATCTTGAAATTAGTATAAAAGGTAAAAAGAAAACGCGTACCTATTGCAATTTGCAACTTCACTTTTCTGACCTGGTACCCATATCTTTTGGTGTTTATAAAGACATTTCACGTGAAATATGTGCAGAGATCTGAATGAGTACCAAGTTAACAAGTGGTTTCTTAAATCATAGCTATATTTCAAATTGAAATATGTTTGTAAGGCTTCTCCAAATCCTAAGTCTATGGTTATTCCCGAGTTCTAATAAACATCTTTAGTTTATTTATGTACTCCATGACGACAGTGATGCTGGTCGAAAATAAAAACAGCAATGATATTACATAGGTATCATATCATTGAAAAACAGTCAGACTCCATATAGTTGTAAATTTGTCACTGTAGTTGATAGGTGCGTAAAGCAACTTTAAATGTCTCTAGTCTTATTATCTAGATGTCCCGTGTCGTGCTGGACTATCATCATAGGTGCAAGGCGACCAACGTTTAATTTTTAGGGTTCCGTTTCAAAAGGTAACGGGACCCTGTTTAATATTAAGCCTACGCTTGCTGTCGGACTGCATAAAAAAGTGATCATTTTTCTACCGCTCTCGTTAATGTCTCGATTGAAATGAATAGGTATCATTATTGTAGGTACTACCTATTCGTTGATGTTTTAAGGTTTCTTATCCAGAGGTCTAGTGATACTGAACCCTCGTTACCGTGTCCGACTCACACTTCGCTAGTTTTTTGACAAATATTTAACAAGAAACAGATTGTAGGTTTGGATACATTTTATATGTGATCCTCACGCTCAAAATCCTCTCAAAATAAAACTGTGTATCCAAAATCAAGTCTGCACCCACAGATCTACTAGGTACCAATCTTCACCATTTACTCTAACGCCATCTATAATTTCAGGTACCCTCGCTCAAAGTTCATTACATAATTTATTAATATTATCAAACGATTGTAGATGGCGTAAATGCGAACGATAAAGTGCAGCAGTGCTGCTTACGGATTTCAAGAGAAACTTATAAAATGTGGCGACTGTAATGCCATCTAGATTTATAGTGGTATTTTTACCTTTTGCAAGACTAATGTACGATACAAGGTCATCGATTCTCTATACTTTAGTCTATTTGCTCCATGGTAAAACACAATCTTTTATATGAGGTATCCCACAGACGGCACCCGCTCAAATGGAACCTGCGCTAATGACACCTTAGGTATTCCACTTTGGGCACCCACCGTTTTTTTTGCAGGTGCCGTCAGAAGAATAATTTATAGTTTATATTTTATTCCACATACGGCACCTACGTGTAAGTGTTGGAACGTTGGAACGTGTTTATTTTTGGGATGTTTTAAATGAAAGATTTTTGCCAAAATCAGTATAGTTTAATAAGGTAAAAAAACATAACGTTTTTTAAATTTTAATTATTTTAATATCACAATTTCATAGTCATTTACTACTTAACTGATTGTTTACGAGATTATTACCGAGGTTATATTTTTTTATTACGTTATTAAGTATGACGTTATATATTTAATATCGAGGTAAAAATAAAAATTATATGAAATGAAATGATAATTTATTTGCATCAAACATGGTAGTAGGATGTTTAATATAATTTTTAGTGCAATCATGTTTCGCCTGTGCAAGGCATGCAAATGTTTAACATAGATTATAATTATTTTGTCACGTAAACTTTAAAAATTCAAATGTCAATAAGTTTATTTTTGTCACAGAGGTATTCATTAACGCTATAATAATTTTTGTCAATAAGCCATTTCAACAATTTTGTCTTAAAGGTTTTCGATTCAAGCTTTCGCAGTTCAATTGGTAGGTTATTATATATTCTAACGCTCATACACACACAATTTCGGCTATACATTTCAGTCAATGGGATTTTGTTAAAAACTAGCCTGTATGGATCTCTAAGGGTTCTTGTGGTTTTGTCACTGGCTTTTTTAAATAATTGCAGATGTTGCTTTACAAACAGACAGAGCTCAAATATATATAGCGCGGGTAGTGGCAACAGACCAAGCTCCTTAAATAGTGGCTTGCAGGAGTCTCGTGATGACTTGCCAGCTATAGCTCTTACACATTTTTTTTGTGCTATAAAGGCTCTTTTCCAGTGGGTCCCATTTCCCCATATAATAAGACCGTAACGGAGCACCGAAGCTACACACGCATGATAGGCAGACAAAACAGTGGGCATGTTTGTTAGACTTTTTAGGCGCTTCAGGACGTACACAAATCTGTTGAGTCTCTCACTTACATTCTCATGTTGTGGTTTCCAGTTTAGTTGGTTGTCAATTTTGAGGCCTAAGAATTTCGTGTTATACATCTCATCAATTTTTATGCTTCCATGTTTTATTTCTAATTTACGAAACCTATTGTTGTTAAAATTAATGTAGTTTGTCTTTGAAATATTAATCTGTAAGTTATTCATGTTCAGCCATTTTATTATAACATTAATAGTATTATTTATGTCAGATTCGTGATTGTTAATTGTATTATTGTCAGTAATTTTCCCTTTTGTTGTCACTACTATAGAAATGTCATCAGCGAAGAGAACGCACTTGTGCTGAGTTACATGAGGGATGTCATTTATATAAAGTACGAAGAGAAGGGGTCCAATTACGCTTCCTTGAGGAACTCCGCATCTATTGTATCTGTAATCAGAGGAATATACGATAGCCTCATTTTTATTATTGTTGATTTTAGTTAATGAAACTTTTTGTCTTCTTTCTAAAAGGTAAGACCGTATCCAATCAAGAGGTAATCCTCTTATTCCATAAGAATTAAGTTTTTTTATAAGTAGATCGTGTTCTACAAAGTCAAAGGCTTTACTTAGGTCAAAGAGTAATACTGTAGTCAATTGTTTATTATTTATTCCATTTAAAATACCAGTCATTAGTGAAAAAGTTGCAGAGGTTGTAGACTTATTTTTTTGGAAGCCAAATTGATCTTGATTTATAATTTTATATTTATTGCAATATTGTGTCAAACGCTTTAACATACATTTTTCAAAAGTTTTTGAAAAAATTGAAATCAATGTTATGGGGCGGTAGTTTTGTACTTGTCCTTTGTCTCCTTTTTTATATAAAGGTTTAACAATAGAGATTTTAAGGATTTCTGGAAAAGTTCCAGTTAGAAATGAAAGGTTAATTAAATAATTAAGTACTAATATGGTACAATCTAAGGAAGCTTTAAGTACTTTTGTGCAAATTTCGTCGTATCCAGTAGAGTTTGTATTTTTGAGTGACATGATCTCTTTTCTTACCTCCTCAACTGTCATAGGCGCCAAATACATCGAGTTCAAATTATTATTGTGTAATGTTAAATGCTTACAGTCTTTTTTTGTGTTTTCATTCGTACTTTCAATGTAATAGTCATTAAATTTTCCTGCTATCTCGGTAGGATTCGTTAATATTCCGATATCGTGTTCAATGTAATCAATGTCATTTTGATTGTTTTTCTTACAGCCTAGTTCATTATTTATAATCGTCCATGAAGCCTTGTTTTTGTTCTTACTATTTTTTTATAAATTTAATATTACAATTTTTTTTAAGTTTAATGATAACATGTTTTAATATGGATGAAAAGTGTGTGTATTTGTGTTTGTTTTCTAGTGTTTTGTCCTTGTAATATGTATATCGCAGTAACCTTTTTCTTTTACAGCTCTGTTTAAGACCCTTTGTAACCCATTTTTGTTTTTTTGTATTTGTAATTTTGACTTTAATTTTAGGAAAACATAGTTTATAAAATAAAGTAAATAAATTATGAAACTCCTCAAAAGCTTTGTTTAAGTCCGTCTCTAAAAATACTTCTTCAAAAGCCAAGCTATTCAAGCATTCAATGAATTTAGTTACATTTTCTTTTGAATAATCTCTTTGAAATATGTTATAAGATTTAGGTTTGTCTCCTTTTGACTTTACAGGGAACTTCAGGAATTGAGCCGTCTCATGGTCGGATAAATGTAAGGGAATAACTTCTGAGGTTGCTTTTTTTATATTGCTGAGTATGTGGTCTATACAAGATGATTTACGTGTAGGTTCTTTTATGTGTTGGGTTAGATTATAATTTAAAGCAATGCCCACATAATGATCTGTTATTTTACCTGATTGAAGCGTATTTATGTTGAAATCGCCTGCTAGTATTATTCTTTTATTGTGTTTATATTTCAGGCATACATCATGCAGTAGAGATTCTAATCTGTTAAGAAATATAATAGGATCACTGTCGGGAGTCCTATAGAAGCACATTATAAGTAGGTTATTTGAGGAAACTTCGATGCCACAACATTCAAAGGACTTAGGAACGGTATACTTATGAACAAAGTCTATTTTTTTGTAGGATAAGCAATTCTTTATAAGTATTGCCGTGCCACCTCTCCTACTTCCATTTCTACAGTAGCATGAGGCTGTTTTGTAGTTGTGGACTTGTAAGTAGCTTTCAGATCCTTCCGGAATGAAAGTCTCTGTTAAACAAATAATATCTGGTTCCTTATTGGCTTCCTGAAGTTCTTGTAAAGTTATTTCTAGTATTTCCATTTTCGATAGTATACCGGCAATATTTTGGTGTAATACTTTAAAATACAATTGTTTTGTTTTAGGATCGAAAAAAATCTGTTTGCGGATGTGGTGGTTCCTTTTGGACGGAACACTGTAATAGGGTTCCATTTGATTCCAGTACGGAATCAATCTGATTTTGTACTTCACTAGGTCTGTTGCGTGACGGGGGCCAGTTATTAGTCTGAACTGCGAATCCTTGATCGTGATCAATACAGTTTATCATAGTATTGATTTTCTTACAAATTTCATAACGACTCGAGTACTTATCTGTAGTTTAGGGAAACAAATCTGCAATTTATAAAATTATTACATAATTTTTCGATCTCATAATTAAGCTTATTACTATTTTGATTTACACTTTTAATTACTTGTAATACAATAACAGTTTGACCTGCGAGCAATTTAAGGATTTTTTTAAATTGAAATATAACTTGTTTTGTATTATGGTCATGTTCTCCAATACTCAATATTACTTTGTCTCCAGGTAGAGTTTTAGTTTGCGGCACGTTCAGTAGTATGTCCTTAGATAATGCATTAGGCTTTATATCAGCAAAAACGCTGTAGTTGATGTGCCTCATATTTGTCCTGGAATTAATAAGTGCAGTTGCCAACCCACAGCACTGTTGTGCGCCGAAGATAAAGATTTTTGGTTTGACTTCAATGTTTTCTACTACAGCGTTTACGTTATCACCTCTTTGCTTACTGGAAACAAAAGTCGGCTTAAACTTATTCTGATTTGAGGAACTTGGGTTATCGGTATTCTGACTATGATTTTTCATGTTATTCATCTTATCATTAAGTTTTTCAATTTCTAATGTGGCTGTGGACAATTCATGTTGAAGATCTGATATTTCTTTTTCAAGCTGAAGGATTTTTCGTTGCTCTAGAAATGGCAATCTAGAAGGTGTTGCTGATGAGAAGAACTTTGAGTTAGGTGTCAAGTGCTTCTCACTACGATTTTTTTTTGGTTGTGTATCAGGGTGTTGACAGGGTATAACCGTGGTAATACTCCCGTAAACAATCAGTTACTATCACAATCAGTTTCTTTAACTTAATCACATAAATTCAGCCTCTTATTATAATTTAAAATAAAATGTTCTTGGAACACCATTATTCCAGCAATTATAGCACTCAGTGCAGTGCGAAGTCTTTTTTCGATAATGCTATAATTGCTAGAAATAATGCTGTGATGTATTGTTTCTTTCTAGTTAACCCCTTACTGCATGGAAATTTATATCTCTTTGTGAAAAATATATGTTGTAGATTAGACCCAGGGAAACCCTAAAAAATACTTTAAAAAATATTCGATAAGAAGTTTTTATTTTAGAGATTAAAATATATGTTGTTCATATATGGTACAGTATGCAGCAAGAGCTGGGAATCAATCGGTTAATCAAAACGGTGGGTGTCCAAAGTGGAATACCTAAGGTGCCATTAGAGCAGGTGCCATTTGAGCGGGTGCTGTCTGTGGAATACCTCTTTTATATTAATAGATGCTCAATTAGTACAAAACTGATTATATTAAGGGTGTAGAAGTTTAAAACTTTAAGTGAATACAAATAGTTTTATTACACTTATAAACACTTTATTTGAACTTGACGCTACCCCATCTCTAGACATGTACATAGTGCAGGTGCCCTCAGTGGAATAACTATTGAGATTTTTACTATTCCACTGAGGGCATCATGGCCAGTGGCCCACAGTGGAATACTTTGGTGCCATTAGAAAAGGTGCCTTTAAAATTGGTGCTCTCAGTGAAATACATCGCAATTTGCATGAACACCATTTTAGGTGGTCAAGAGTACTTTATTCTTGTCGCTTAAACCCCTGAGCTTAATTTTGGCTACGATTAGTTTTTCTCATAGACTTCTGATTGCTTAAAACGCTGAGCTTAATTAGGCAACAATTTTATTTACTTCTTCCTTCCAGCTGAGCAAGGAGTCTATGTTAGCAGAAACTAAAGTCAAAAAACAGTCGGAGTCCACCAAATAAGTAAATGTGGCAAAAACAAATTAAACTACTGCTGCCTTTTAAGATCTGCTAAAAATATAAGAAATCTGATTTTATTTAATTATTTCTTTTACATGCATTTCTATTTTAACTCGATTTTAATGTTTTTAACACTTCTCCACTTTTAAAACATAATAAGTATAATGTAAATGTTTTTTTTATATTAAAAATTTGAATGCGTTTGGCTGCATCCCACCTGATGGTAAGTGCCGATGCTACCGAGAATTTGACACGCAAGCTCAAATAGTGCCTATTCACTCTCGTCTTATACAAATCAGGAATCCCAGATGCTTGCAGTGAATTCCACTCCTTGGCCGTTCGCATAATTAACGAAGAAGCAAAATGTTTAAAGCAGTATAGAGTATAGCAGAAAATTTTTAGAGCTTTTAAAGTAATGAACGAAATTGAATTATTTCTTTTCCATTACAGTTATTCCAAGGTAATGCAGCCGACCCTGACTACAGGCTGATCGGAACAGATGCCATAGTGGCCATTGAAATGATTGAGCATATGTTGCCCCATGACCTGGAGAGAATGGTTCATACTGTCTTTGGCTTCGTCAAGCCCTGGATAGCAGTGTTCACCACTCCCAACGCTGATTTCAATGCACTATTCAAGTCCATGGAAAAAAACGGCCTAAGGAGATGGGATCATTTTTTTGAATGGACTAGAGAACAGTTTCATGATTGGTAAGTGATGTGCTTTTGTTTTGATGTGTGATAAATGATAATTGTTTTGTGTTAGCATTTTAACCGCCTCCGAGTATAATGTTAAGTCCTTTAGCTTCAAATCAGGAGTGTAACTTTGTATGACTCGGTTTGGTTGGTAAAAGGGCATTTTTTAAGCCCAACTGGTTAGCTACCACCATCTTATCTAAGTCTTGCCACCAGGCATCAATGTTAACAGCATTGATGTGTTCAGGCTTGAAGATAAGATTGCCAGTTCCCCATTATTTTGGTAAGCTCGCTTCCATCTTCAGTATTATCATCACTTCCCATCAGGTGAAATGATGTCAAGGGCTGATCAATTGTAGATAAAAAAAAATTAAAAAAATGAAAATGAAGGTTAGGTTAGCCCTAAATACTAAACTTTTCTTACAAAGTAAAAAGTCTCCAGTTATGATTTGAATTAGGGATGCATCCGATACCGATACCGATATATCGGCGATACTTCGGGTTTGCCGATATATCGGTATCGGCGATATTTTTATGGCAGATTCAACGATACTTTTCAAATTTCGCGCTTTAAAAATGTAATGTAAACGCGCGTGTTGTCCCATCTATTTCGTTGCAAACGAGGCATCTGTCGCATCTGAGAGACTATTTTCCACCGCAGGTCTTATTCAAACAGACTTGCGAAATCGCCTTTGCCCGCAAAACTTAAGAATGCTTTGTTTTTTAAATAAAAATCTTATAAATGTTAATTTTGATTACTAAAACTATTAATTAATTGTGTTTTATTTATTCTACCTTCCTTTTTGAATTCAATAATCGTATCGGTATCGGTATCGGTATCGCCGATATTTTTATAAGAGTATCGGTATCGGTATCGTATCGGCAAAAAGGCGTATCGATGCATCCCTAATTTGAATGCTGTCTACACACCTACACCTATGAAACCTATTAACTTGAAGTTATGAAGTAGTGATGTTGCGATAGCGATAGTCTCTCGATAGTATCGTGATATTATCGTAGGCATGAAAATCAGACATACTATCGACAGTCATTCGAAACTATCGACCCTTGACAATTATATCGACACTATCGATACTATCGATAGCATCAGTACAAACACTCGATATTATCGATTATCGATACTATCGATAGGAAGAGTGTCGATAGTATCGATAGTAGCGAAACTATCAATAGTTTTGCCCTATCGATAGTCGAACATTTTACGATACTATTTAATAACTTATTTCCAGTCGATAGTATCGAAAATACGTCGATAGTTACTAAAGCAAAACTATCGGAACGCGCCGTTAGATCATACATAGTATAGATATTATCGTACTTCGATAGTATCAATAGAATCGATAGTATCGACAAAATTTAATAGTATCGCCTGATTTTCACTATCGATACTATCGATAGTATTACAGCATGTCAATATTTTCGATAAGACTATAGCGCTATCGACCTATTTTTCAAGGTCAACTGTCGATAGTGAAACTATCGCTATTGCAACATCACTGTTATGAAGGTCACGATCCCCAATCACCGGAGTTACGATTTAGAAGAATATTTGATCATCAGTATCAATTAGCTGATGACTAATCATACATTTCCTTAGGTCCTTTCCGAATTTCTTATGGTCCTGTGCTGCCCGCATCCAGCGGCTTTCCGCAACCTACACAAAGTCATCGATAGACCAAATAGCAGGCCTACCTAGCTACGTCTTCCGGTTTACGGTTGGCACTCGGGAACTTTGCTTCCCTAACGGTTATCTGTTTTGCGAGCTATGTGTCCCACCCACTGTCACTTAAGTGATTTTGTGAGCTATGTCGGATACCTACGGATCTCCTCATTTCCGATAAGATCACGTAGGGAAACTCCGATCATAGCTTCGCCCATTCGCCAAAGACTCAGAATGTTGCCCACATTGCCGTCATTATTAATCGGTGATCCATAAAGGCATCCTAAAAGAAATAAATGAAATGAAAGTATTTATTAGTAACAAATTGTTATAAGTCAAATGAGATTTCGTAAAATCATAAAATCCTTACTAATTTTATAAATGTCAAAATGTGTTTGTTTGTTTGTCACCTTTTCACGCTTTAACGCCTTGACCAATCTTAATGAAATTTGGCATGCAGGTAGCCTGTGTCACGAGGAAGGACATAGGCTACCTTTTATCCCGTGAAAATAGCATAGCCCGATGCAGTTCCTGAGGGAACTGAAAATATACTCTTTTTTGGTTAATTTCTTTAAAATCGCAACCAAACAATGGATTGTGTTATTTTTTGCACAGTGATGATTGAGGGGGTGGGATATGACATGATTTACTAATAAGCATATCCTGACATAGTTCCAGAGGGATCTGGAGAAAACTCATGTCCACGCTCGCGAGCCGCGCGCACCGCGCACCCTCTAAGACACTCATAAAAACGATGTCCACGCGGGCGAAGCCGCGGGCAAAAGCTAGTTTAAATATAAATGTCATTACTAATGTATTAAATATAGTAAAATTTACACAAATACTAATTACGTTATTAAGTAATTTAGGCGATATAAATAAATCATCGTAATTATAAAACACTTTTATGCAGCCAGTCTTTCAAAGTTTTTTAAACACATCTGTGGAAGCTGAATTTCTTACGGCGGCGGTCAACCGATTGTAAATTTCAGGTCCTATAACATAAATGGACTGTTGAGACTTTTTTAGCTTCACTAGATTATCAACCCACTTCACCAGCACCATCTAAACTGTCTCAATTTCTTCTACCGTGATCTACACAAACCCACTGTGAAAGCAGAAATTGTGCGTCATACCAAGTCCTATCAGGAACGCATTGAACAACATCCAAACGCTCTGGCACGGCCACTGATGCATGATGCAAAGTCTCAACAAACCGCGACGATTAAAGCGCAAAATACCACTAGACATGATCCAACCACAGTAATTACCCAGTGTCTAAACCACGGATCAGATAAATAAGGTTGGATTGGCAATAGTCACACTTTAGTTTGAAAAACCAGCGTCGCCGACTCGCCGCCTTTCTCCCACCCATCAACTCCACTACACAAGCAATAATAATACATGCGCACTAATAAACAAAACACAGTTAGAACACAGGGCTGCAATTGTGTCTCACACCATTTCGAGAGTCTGTACGTTACACACAACCACACGCAAATAAAAAGTATGAACGTGTGCTTCTATTAAGTATGATTGTCTAAACATACTTGAGGCGCGCCTGCCCAGCGCACATTTCCAATCCAACCTTATTTATCTTATCCGTGGTCTAAACAATGAGTATGTAACACAGGTCATGTACTGAAAGCGCCAGCGTTAGCACCAACCAATCTACTGCTGAATGTCAGAAGGAGACAGGTTGTAGTAAAATAACAAAACAAAAATAATATTTTTTCTTCTAGGTGTAGCAACATAGTGACCAGGTACCCCCAGTACACGGTGACATGTAAGGGCGTTGGCCCCGGACCACCTGGCACGCTGCACTACGGCTGCTGCAGTCAGCTGGCCCTGTTCGTCAACAAGGACTATCAGAAACAACATGAACTGAATCCGGATAGTTTGGCTTTGGTTGCCAGTAAGTTGCGTTCATCATCATCATATCAGCCGAAGGACGTCCACTGCTGGACATAGGCCTCCTCCAAGGATCTCCACGACGACCGGTTCTGCGCTGCCCGCATCCAGCGGCTTCCCGCGACCTTCACCAGGTCATCGGTCCATAGAGTGGGAGGCCTGCCTACATTACCTTTTCCGGGGCGTGGTTGCCACTCGAGAACTTCACTGCCCCAATGGCCATCTGTTCTACGAGAAATGTGCCCCGCCCACTGCCACTTAAGTTTAGCAATTATGAGAGCTATGTCGGTTACTTTGGTTCTCCTACGGATCTCCTCGTTTCTGATTCGATCACGCAGAGAAACTCTGAGCATAGCACGCTCCATTGTCCTTTGGGTGGCTTTGAGCCTTAAGTTAAGTAAAGTTGCGTTATTATGATGTTTTTAACGATCATCATCATCACATCAGCTCATATATACGTCTATATATATACGCTCGAGCCTACCTAGGGCGATCGGGCCTTAGTCGACCACGCGTGCTCAGTGCGGGTTGGTCAACTTCTCACACAACCTTCGAGTTTCTTCGCAGATGTGTGCAGGTTTCCTCACAATGTTTTCCTTCATCGTAAGAGCGTCGGATAAACGTACATATGAGATCGAAATTCGAAAACACATTGGTACGTGGCAGGACTTGAACCACGACCTCCCGGATAAGAGGTAGCGGCCCTTGCCACCGACGTTTTTTTATGATATGTTTCTGTAATTGCTTCACTTTGGTTTAAGCTTTAAATATGTGCTTCAGCTAAAAATACGGAATTTATTGGAAACAGGAAACAGATTCAATATGTGCAGGCATTAACTCTGTGTCTATCAGAATGGTATAAACCCATCAACATCATCATATCGACCAAAGGCGTCAGATTTCCCATACAAACTTAAAATTACTACTTCTTTAAAATGAATGGGCCGATTCTAATAAAACTTTCTATGCATAAGCAAGTCACGAAATTCTAGTTTGTGGATAGATTAAATTTTCAAAAAAATGTGTTGTCACTAAATAATAGTGATTTAAGACTTTCATAGTAATCTTATAATTTGCTAAACTTTTTTAAAATGAATCATTTTGAAAATATTATATATTCGCAAACTTGAGTTTCGTGACTAGCTTAGGTGTATAAAGTTTCATTAGAATCGGCCTATCCATTACAAAAAAATATTTAAAATTCAAGTAGTTTTTAAATTTGCATGGAAAACGATTTTGTGAATATGCTCTTAACAGCTTCAGTTCATGTTCAGGCTTAACTCCTTGTCTGTCAGAATCCATATCTCGAGGAGACATAGGATATTTGACAGTATCAATAATTACAAAAAAAAAACCCTGACCAAGTTTCAGCCATATCGCAGCAGCTTTACTTTTGGAGGCCATTTTGTTTTCCGCCATTTTGTTTTTTTATTAATAATATATATTTCGCAGTCATCTGGTTGAACCTGCTATTTGATTGAATGACTAGCGCGTTCATTGAATGACGAGATTCAATTGAATGACTAGGCAGAACGTTGATTGAACAAGCGTCACTCAACGTCCAACTAGTTAGCTGATTGTAACATAGCCCTTTGAACAGAGCGGACGTAAAATCAGTCAGCTGATTGAAATTTAGTTCATAGTTTTTATTTAGTTTATTTGTGAGAATTAGGGCTTTTTAACTTAGTATTCTTGTAATCAGTCAGCTGATTGAAATTTAGTTCATAGTTATTATTTAGTTTATTTATGAGAATTAGGGCTTTTTAACTTAGTGTTCTTGTTTACATTGTGAACGTAAAATTCCATACAACGAAAAAGGAGTTGGCAAAAATTAGATTTTTCTAAAAAAACTGTAAATGAGCGAGCGAAGCAAGCAATATTAGGTTCGGTCAGGTTTGATTGTTTATAAGCGAGGCTCCCCCCATGGGTAGCAGAATGCTTCGCAGAAGAAGAAATCATCGATTTTTATTCGTAACTAGCTGTCCCGGCGAACTTCGTTCCACCTCACACTACACTACACTACCCTAACCTATACTACATTACCCTACGCTACCCTACACTACCCTACCCTACCTTACCCTACACTACCCTACCCTACCCTACACTACCCCACCCTACCCTACATACACTACACTACCCTACCGTACACTACACTACACTACACTACCCTACCCTACCCTACACTACTCAAACCTACCTTACCCTACACTACCCTACCCTATACTACACTACCCTACCCTAGCCTACGTATACTACACTACACTACACTACCCTACCCTACACTACCCTACCCTACACTACCCTACCCTACCCTACATACACTACACTACCCTACCATACACTACACTACATTACACTACCCTACCCTACCCTACCCTACACTACCCTACCCTATACTACCCTACCCTACCCTAACTATACTACACCTACACTACACTACCCTACCCTAAAACCAATGATTTTTGACTGATATTTTATTTTATGATTTTTTTAATGTAATTCTTAGCATTTTCATATTTAATCACCTTCTAAACCTTCTCTGGACTTCCACAAATAATTCAATACCAAAATTAGCCAAATCGGTTTTAGCGAGACAAACGAACAGCAAAAAATATACTTAAGTGTAAGTATGTATAAAAACTCGAAGGTTGTGTGTGAAGTCAACCAAAGTTTTTTTTTTTTATTTAATTCCGAGCGTTTTCATATTTATTCACCTTTTAAACCTTCTCTGGACTTCCACAAATAATTCAATACCAAAATTAGCCAAATCGGTCCAGCCGTTCTCGAGTTTAAGTGAGACTAACGAACAGCAATTCATTTTTATATATATAGATATCCCATTTAACAACTTAATCCTGTGAGTGACATAGGATACATTTAAACCCGACTGGCCAAAAAAATAGGGGTTAAATTTTATGCAGTCGGGTTTTTAATTATAAATTAATTCCTAAAGTTATTGCTATACTAGATAGCGTTTATTTAATAATGATTTCGGTATTTAAAAAAAATATATATTCACAATTGGTAAGCCCTTGGCATCATTTCACCTGATGGTAAGTGACGATGATGCCGAAGATGGAAGCGGGCTTACCAAGATTCCCCAACGCAATGGAGAACTGGCTATCTTATCTTCAGGCCGGAACACATCAATGTTGTTAACACTGATGTTTGGCGGCAAGACTTAGATAAGATGGTGGTAGCTAGCTAGGCGGGCTTAGAAAATGCCCTACCACCAACCAAACCGAGTATTACATGTTGAACCCACCGGGAATCGAACCCGCGACCTCCTGGTGTGAAGCGAATGGACAATGAATCATGCCAAACGAACGGTATGCCAAACAAATAATTATTGTTTCGTTTCAGATGCCCCTAGTGCGAACATGATGAGGGACATAGTCGCGGGGTGGGAGACCCCATCTGTAGATGATAATACCGTAGTGTGTTGCTCGTCTGGGTAAGTACTAAGTTACAGTTTTAACGCTTTCCTAGCCCACCTTATATGTAATAGTAATTAAGATTTTAAAATAAGTAGTTTTAATTTTTTTTCTTGCATTACATTACCTGTTTTTTTTTTGCTTGTGTGGGCTATGGATAAATGCTTATCTTATCTTAAAGGTGAAAGTCCATTGGTCCATACCGGCCGCAACGCACGCACGGCACGTAACTTGTTCAACGGATTTGCCGATGGCATGCGTCCGGATTTTTAATTTGTCTGAGTGTTTACCTCTTCTTTGCAAATATGAATACTGTGGATGTGTTATGTAACTCTTTATTTCTTTCTAGTCATGTAATTAACAGTGAGTCATCCATTTGGTGACAATGATGGTTCTCATCAAAATTTTAAAAAAAAACACGTGATGCGCGCGGCACACACACTCAATTAGTGACGTCACAGGCACGCAACGAATTGTTTGCTAACATATGCCGGCGTTCGCTACGGGCGGTATGGTCATGGTGCGGTGGTATATGAATTCATACAAAGTTATCAAAAATCCATTGCGTGGCGTGCGTGCGTTGCGACCGGTGCAGACCTGTGGACGCTCACCTTAACTCAGTAAGTTCAGTTCCTGCGGTGCAAGAGGGGTGTTGTGACGTCACGTGTTTAAGGCGATACTTCAGTCGGGCATTTCACCCCTTCCGCACCGCTCCTTACCGCAGGAATCAGCTGAGTTATGCACTAGATCTATATAAGGTTTAACAAAATTACCTGAAACTATTTTAACTGGTGCTTGTACCCATGAAACTGAACAACTTTCCTAATAAAACCTATAGTCAAATCTCAAAAAAAAATTTGGCTGTCCCATACTAACTCGATCAGCTAATCAGCCAACTTAGTATGGGAAGTTCAAAAATTTTTTTGAGATTTGACTATGGGTTCCATGGGGAAAGTTGTTCAGTTTCATGGGTAGAAGTACTAGTTAAAATAGTTTCAGCTAATTTTGTTAGACCTTATACATACATACAGCATGTAGTAGAGTAGAGAAGAGTGGAGTATAGAGTAGAGTGGGTATCACAATATTTTTGGGAAGTGAAATCCTAATTACGATTTTTCAATAACTAATATACATACATACACCCCACTTGAAGAATTTTTAAAATTCACAATTAATGAGCCCTTGGCGTCATCTCACCTGATGGTACCATAATGACAATAATGCCGAAGATGGAAGAGGGCTTACCAAGATTCCCTAACGTAATGGAGAAGAATTGGCTGTCTTATCTTTAAGCCGAAACACATCAATTCTGTGAACATTGATGTTTAGCGGCAAGAGTTAGATAAGAAGTTGGTAGCTAGCCCGGCGAGCTTAGAAAATGCCCTACCACCAACCAAATCGAGCCTCACAAAGTAAGACCCCTCCGGGAAACGAGCCCGCGACCTCCTGGCGTGAAACGAATGGACTGACCAATACGCCACGGTAGGCAAGCACGTACCCAGGCTTTTTTTGTCTGGGGAAAGCTTCGCACAAATGAACTTGTAAAAGCTTCTCAGCAATAAAAAAGAAACGTGTGGCACTCGGGTACTGCCGCGGTAAAGCTATTGCATAGCATTTTTTATCAACTTATGCAATTATAATTATTTATTTATTTTTTATTTATGCAGTATTTACCAGTACCATATAGTCCTTGGGGCGCGGGATGTTTATGTAATAAATTAACACTAAGAAAGTTACACCAGTAAAATTGTCCAAGTCATTTTAGTACCGCAAATTACTAATAGATGGCACTGTAAGTTTTTTAGAATTCGCCGAGCGTGGGGTGTTAGGTTTTATTTTCGTTACGGAATTTCGTGATTCGGTCGCCGCGCTCAAAGCCCGCGATAAAAGCTATGCAATAGCTTAATAGCAAATCAATTTTCACATACTTATTTAAGAGATAATATGACACGTGCGCACGAACAGAATGCGTCGGGCGAATCCGTTCTTCTCGAATCGGGGGTGGGGGGGGGGGGGGTGGGGGGGGAGAAGTGGGTGGTGAGGTTTGGTAGCCGGACGGCGGCGGCGGGAGACGTAACCTGCTGCGTGCGATAATATTAAAGTACTCTATGGTGCGATAGCCGTTTAGATGCCCCGCCACCTCCCGCCCGCAGATCGGAATAGGGATGACGAATGCTAGTCATCTGATTTACTTTTTATCATCTGTCAAAAACGACATTTTGTTCTAAAGATGTTTGAAATACCTAAGCGTGACGTCATAATTTTGCAGCGTCATTTATGTATTCATTTTGTGATTTTGGTGATTTAAAAATCATAGACTTGATGGAAAACAGAACGAGTAAGGTTTTCCGAAGTTTATGTAGGAGGGCAATTTAGTGATCAAGAGTTCATAATTTATTTCTGATGCTGATGCTGTCGTTATCCCTATTGCAGTGTTTAGGGATCGAGTTATCGCAGTCATTACCTGGTTGTACATATTAAACATTCATAGGTCGGGCTTTATTTACTCTTATTTTATATTTAGCCGATGGATGCGGGCAGCGCAGAAACGGTCGTCGTGCAAATCCTTGGGGGAGGCCTTTGTCCAGCAGTGGACGTTTTTCGGCGATTTGTTCCAATTACAGCCCGATTTGAATAGACCACATTCCAAAAGTTCTGCTTGCAGCCCACGGCAAAGTTCAATTCTCGGCTGATATGATGATGATGATGATGATGATATTTATAACACTTTCGGGGAGGATCCGGAACCATTGGGCAACACCCCTCCCTTCCTATCTGGGTACGTACAAATCCTTTACCTAAACTCCTAATCCCAATTCCAGTTCATCTTTGTCCGATGGCATATTTTCCACCAAAGAGTCGTGCATGCGAATGCTCATTGCCTCATCAATGTTCACTATTGAGACCTTGGAGTATGCAGACAAGACCTCACAATGCAATTTAGATACTGAAATCGGGCGGAATTTCCTTATGTTCAATGATGAGGACACGTGTATAAGTGTCTTGGTGCCGAGAAGAAACACATATAATAAGGTTTATGAAATTGAAGACGTTAATTGCAGGTTATAGAGTTTATTTTTCAATTTTGTAGTGCCTAGAGATTAATTTGTATCTAAAATGATCAGAGTAAGGTTTACAAAGGGTGGGATTGAAATCGTGAACCAAACTGTGTCCTTAAAATTTAGCTCACGATTTAAATTTCACTCTGTAGATAAGGAAACAAGACAGAAAATTATAGCTTAGGCCTTAGGCTCTTATAGTTTTGAAATTCTGGTAGGCTACAACCTGGTACTAGATAAAAATATCTGAAAGTTATGTTTAGGTAGCTTATAACATAATCCATAAACGTAAGCATTTTTTAATTAAAAATTTGAGTGCGTTTGACTGCAACTCACCTAATGGGAAATGATGATGCAGTCGAGGATAGTACACGCAAACTCAAATAATGCTTATTCACTCTTGCCTTGAAGATCTCCAATAGGAATCGGGAAACACTGACGCAGGCCAGGAGTTCCACTCCTTCGATGTACGCATAAGAAATGAGGAAGCGTAACGCTTCGTGCGAAAAGGTGGAACATCAACAACAAAGGGGTGCACCCTTCCCTGCGTTTCGTTGACCGACGTTGGATTGGAGCCGGGGGAATGAGGTCGTGAAGTTCTTGTGCGCACTCTCCGAAATTTATTCGATAGAATACCGATAGACAGGCGACTTGCTGAATCCACATGAATAAAAAAGCAAAGATTATTATTTCTACGTAACTTCTTATCTTATCTTTATAAGTGGGGGCTGCAGTTGCAGCGAAACTTCGACCCAATGGGATCTTTTGTGTCTACCCCTATAACCTTTGCTTGTATTCCTCCGGTTTTGGTTAGCCATCACCAAGGAGGTACATACGCTTGGTAGCCAGGACATCGCAGTGACACAGTAACTGTTCCATTGATTCTGTATCCTCACCACAGGCCCTGCAGGTCGGGTCATTTGTCAGGCCGATTTTTTTCAGGTGTGCGTTTGTGGCAAAGTGGCTCGTCAACGCTCCTGTTACAGCTCTGACGCGCGTCCTGCACTAACTATTACTACGTAGGCCTGTGGTGCAGCCCTAGAATAGTACCATCCCATCTCTTACCGAGGGTGTCGTAGGAGGCGACTAAGGGATCAAAAACCGGAGGATGGGTAGCAGCGTCCTTTCCTCAAACTGTGCCACGACACTGCACACTGTAATCGCCAACCAGCCAGCCAAGCGTCGTTAACACTGATGTTTGGCGGCAAGACTTAGATAAGATGGTGATAGCTAGTCAGGCGGGCGATGAAAATGCCCTACCACCAACCAAACCCAGTCGTACAAAGTTGACCCCGCCAGGAATCGAACCCGCGACCTCCTGGTGTGAAGCGAATGGACTAACCATTACACCACGGAGGCAGTTAAAACCTAAAGAGAATATAACAAATTAAAGCGCACCTAGACCCCGTTTCATTAAATAGTTCATATGATGTCATGTTAGCTAACCTGTCTGATATGCGTAGAAAATGTTAGACACAAAACAGACAGGTTAGCCAACGTGACGGTGTAAGAAACCATACAAGGATCTCACGCCTTTGACATATGTTTGCATCACTGGTTACCTTCACCTCCTCCGCCTGTGTCTCGTTGAATGATGTACTAAACGGTCGAACAATGGTGACTATGACAGTTTGGGCTTGACCTCCTCCCCCGCACTATTGACTGTCCAGACATCTTCTTTGGCCGACTATATGGATTCTTTAGTTAGATAGTATGCTTGGAAGCCTATTTTTTAAAAATTTACAATTGATAAGTCCTTGGCATCATTTCACCTGATGGTAAGTGACGATGAGGTCGAAGATGGAAGCGGGCTTACCAAGATTCCATAACGCAATGAAGAACTGGCTATCTTATCTTCAAGCCGGAACACATAATGTTGTTAACACTGATGTTTGGCGGCAAGACTTAGATAAGATGGTGGAAGCTAGCCAGGCGGGCTTAGAAAATGCCCTACCACCAACCAAACCGAGTCTTTCAAGTTGACCCCACCGGGAATCGAACCTGCAACCTCCTGGTGTGAAGCTAATGTACTAACCACGGAAGCCTAGACTTGATAAGATGGTGGAAGCTAGCCAGGCGGGCTTAGAAAATGCCCTACCACTAACCAAACCGAGTCTTTCAAGTTGACCCCACCGGGAATCGAACCTGCAACCTCCTGGTGTGAAGCGAATGTACTAACCACGGAAGCCTCCCCCTCTCCCTCCCCTAGGTATATAACTTGTGTATTACAAGCCCAACTAATATTTCAGACTGAACTGCAGTACGCACCAAGTGAAAAAGTTCTCGCAAACCTCCCAAAAGTTAATGGCCAAGTACAAGCTGGACTCACTGGTGCACACCAGGGAGGTGGTCAGCGAGATCCGTCACTTGACGAACATGTTGAATTTCAACAACGACAGCGAGCTACATGGTCCAAACGGGAAGCATCTTTGGCACAACTTCAACTGGGGAGAAAATGCGCCCTACTGGAATCAGTATTATAAGATCGTCAGGGAATTCAGTTATCCATTTGAGGTATGTCCGAATATTCAATTAATTCTCACTTGATTAAAACAATGCTGATGCTCTATTTTTTTGATTAAAAATTTGAGTGCGTTTGTTTACATCGCACCTGATGGTAAGTGACACGCAATAGGGATGACGAATGCTAGTCATCTGAGTTACTTTTTATCATCTGTCGAAATTTTGTTCTAACAATGTTTGAAATACCTAGGCGTGATGTCATAGTTTAGCAGCCTTATATATATACTCATTTTGTGATTTTGGTGAATTAAAAATCGAAGACTTGATGGAAAACAAAACGAGTAAGGTTTTCCGAAGTTCAAGTAGGAGGTCAATTTAGTGATCAAGAGTTCATAATTTATTTCTGATGCTGTTGTCATCCCTATTTTCACTTGATTAAAACAATGCATATGCTCTATTTTTTTAAAATTAAAAATTTTAGTGCGTTTGACTACATCTCATCTGATGGTAAGTGACAAGCAAATTCAAATAACTACTATTCACTCTCGCCTTGAAGATCTTGCTCTTTTTTGAAGCTGGCGATGACACATGAGCAAGTACGCCGTACTTAGAGCTCCATTACGTTTATAGTTTGCGTACTAAGGGTGACAAAAGTTCACCAGCTTTACAATGTGAATCTGTAGTCATTCGAAGATATGGATGTTTACCAGAATTAAAAATAATTTAACGGCTTTTCGATGAATGTGTAAAAATTGGATCGATAATGCCCAGTGACCGCGGGTGATGCTAAGTGCAACACCATGCAACCGCCGTCGTCTAACCCTTGGATAGCACGGTTAATTGTGCCAAACGATAGGGGAAGAGAATGTAGAAAAGTGTCTTTGTAAAAGTTGTTCAGTATTCAAGTGAGGAGTTGGATGTTGTTCAGTATTCAAGTGAGGAGTTGGATGTTGTTCAGTATTCAAGTGAGGAGTTGGATGTTGTTCAGTATTCAAGTGAGGAGTTGGATGTTGTTCAGTATTCAAGTGAGGAGTTGGATGTTGTTAGTTGCATGTTGTTCAGTATTCAAGTGAGGAGTTGGATGTTGTGCAGTATTCTAGTGAGGAGTTGGATGTTGTTCAGTATTCAAGTGGGAAGTTGAATGTTGTATTCATATATTTCAGACGAAATCTGAGGATTGCCGCATTGTAGATTTGATAACGGACGAGATAAACAAGCTGACAGACGCGACGTACGAAGACAGGTGCTCTAGAGTGGAAATACCCGTACAGCGGCTCATGAAGGTGGTCAGACACATCACCGACGACGTGGACCGAGTCAAGTTAGTATTGTTTACATGCCTTGTCCTTTATCCGTATGAAGGTATAGATTTGTTCATAGTTGATTTAGGAGTATTTGACTACCAATATCACCCGAGCGTCGGTAGCGTGATGGCTAGGGCCGCCGCCTCCTGTCCGTAAGGTCGTCGTTCGAACCGGCCACGTGATTTCGAATTTAGATTTCATATGTACGTTTATCCGACTCTTACGGTGAAGGAAAATATCGTGAGGCAACCTGCACACGCCTGCAAAGGAACTCGCAGGTTGTGTGTGAAGTCGACCAACCCGCACTGGGCCCGCTTGGTCGGTTATAGTCCGATTGTCCTAATTCAGGGTAGGCTCGAGCCCCTTGGTGGGGACGTATATGAGCCCCTTGGTGGGGACGTATATGAGCCCCTTGGTGGGGACGTATATGAGCTGATATGAAATCACCCGATATCACCCGTTTTATTATACGGGGAGAGTTTTTTTAAGAGTCTGTGTGGGGAAATTCTAAACTATATGAGACAGAAAAATGCTGTTAGGAACCGTGATCTCAATTGTAGAGAAAATAAATATGGCGTTTTAAAAAATAAAAAACCTTGATAGGTTCGAAGATTGGCTTTTTTGATTTTTTTTAAATTATTTTGATTGTATATCACTATACAAACCAAAAATTGTATGAAGACCATAGGTCTAAAATTGCTAGAAGTCTTTGAAATTAACATTTTATTATCCTGTGATGGATAATTGAAATGAAACAAAACCAAAAATCTGCTACTTGCCTTAGTCCCACGAAACTAAATTTATTTTAAAAATTGATTGAAAAGTCCTCCACTTTCGCCTAAGCACAGTCGACTTCGGCGAAGCACTCGCCAAAAGTAACTCTCGCACGTGGTAATTGAGAGCATTTTCGCGTGGTACCGGTTTGAAAGATTTGCAATATAAGCAGAAAGGAGATTTGAAACAAATATAATTGAAAACGCTAAACACGTTAAAAAACCGACTTCCATCGCAACAACTTAGTATATTTTTGCATTATTATTTTTGGTTTTTGTTAATTTTCTAATTAAGTACTACACCGATTTTGATAAAATTTTTATGGGACCACACGGGAAGCACTAACTTGAAATAAAAAAAGAATCATAAAAATCGGTTCACCCAGTCAAAAGTTCTGAGGTAACACACATAAAAAACACAGTCGAGTTGAGAACCTCCTCCTTTTTGGAAGTCGGTTGAAAATACAGTAAACTCTATATAGCGACACTCCAGGGAACGGGCATTTTGTGACGTTATTGAGAGTTGTTGTTATACAGAGATAAATAAGCGTCAAAGTAAACCAATTTGGTCATAAAATTTTTACGTTTTAAAGAGTGAACCGTTATATCGAGTGACGTTTTACAGAGTTTACACTGTAGTTTGATTCGTATAAATCTTTTTCAGGGATTTACTTGAATGGAACGGTTACGAAGTGGTGGACAATATGGTGATCCATTCCCGGCTGGTAGTGGGCGACGCGTCAGTCACCACCGACGCGGAGGAATGGCCCGAGAATGACACTGATGTAAAGAAACTCTTCTACATTTAGCATTTAGTACGTAGTTTTAGGTCATGCTAATTTAGTCGCTTTTTTATAAGTGTAACTATGAGACTGCAATGTTAATCACATTAAAAACTTTATAAATGTCGCCGGGATATTGTCAAAACCGCGATATAACAATCTCACTACGCTAAATTACGTAGTCGACTAAGGCCCGATCGCCCTAATTCAGGGTAGGCTCGAGCGCCTCGGTGAGGACGTATATGAGCTGATATGATGACACTAAATTAAGTTAGATTATAATATGACGGTAAATTGTCAATCGGCTTACAATTTCACGGCTCATTCTTGTATCTCCGAATAAAAGCGATGATTTCTTCTTCTGCGAAGGACGGTAAATTGTCAATCGGCTTACAATTTTCACGGCCCATTCTTGTATCTCCGAATAAAAGCGATGATTTCTTCTTCTGCGAAGGACGGTAAATTATCAATCAGCTTACAATTTTCACGGCCCATTCTTGTATCTCCGAATAAAAGCGATGATTTCTTCTTCTGCGAAGGACGGTAAATTGTCAATCGGCTTACAATTTCACGGCCTATTCTTGTATCTCCGAATAAAAGCGATGATTTCTTCCTCTACGAAGGACGGTAAATTATCAATCAGCTTACAATTTTCACGGCCCATTCTTGTATCTCCGAATAAAAGCTATGATTTCTTCTTCTGCGAAGGACGGTAAATTGTCAATCGGCTTACAATTTCACGGCCTATTCTTGTATCTCCGAATAAAAGCGATGATTTCTTCTTCTACGAAGGACGGTAAATTATCAATCAGCTTACAATTTTCACGGCCCATTCTTGTATCTCCGAATAAAAGCGATGATTTCTTCTTCTGCGAAGGACGGTAAATTGTCAATCGGCTTACAATTTTCACGGCCCATTCTTGTATCTCTGAATAAAAACGATGATTTCTTCTTCTGCGAAGGACGGTAAATTGTCAATCGGCTTACAATTTTCACGGCCCATTCTTGTGATTTCTTCTTCTGCGAAGGACGGTAAATTGTCAATCGGCTTACAATTTTCACGGCCCATTCTTGTATCTCCGAATAAAAGCGATGATTTCTTCTTCTGCGAAGGACGGTAAATTGTCAATCGGCTTACAAAATTTCACGGCCCATTCTTGTATCTCCGAATAAAAGCGATGATTTCTTTTTCTGCGAAGGACGGTAAATTGTCAATCGGCTTACAAAATTTCACGGCCCATTCTTGTATCTCCGAATTAAAGCGATGATTTCTTCTTCTGCGAAGCATTCTGCTACCCAGGAGGCCTTGCTTCGCGAGGCTCTTTGACTGTTTAATTCAATTCACTTCGCTTAGTGTTATTGTAACATCACTAGTGAGATTACAATGACACTAGTGAATTTGTAAGCAGTATGTTACGGTTCACAATCTTTCGGCAGTTCACAATCTCGCGAGATAGATCCCGTTAAATTATAATCTAACGGTTTTTACAATTTTACTGTGACATATATACTACTCAAAACAAAATAAGGGCCACTTAAGTTATCACAGACACGATTATTTTAAAGTAAGAAAATAACGAAGCGCAGTCATTAGGTTTGATCCCTGGCTACAAATGTGTCGGAGAGCACAACATTCTGCAGATCTTCGGAAAGTCAGTGGAATGCTCAAAACAAAGAACATGATTTTTTTTACCAAAAATGTATGGAAAATTTGATAATTGACTGTGTGCTCTCATCTGAACAATCTACGGAGTGCCCGAGGGTCTGCAGAATGTTGTGCTCTTCGACACGTTTGTAGCCAGGGATCTAACCTAATGACTGCACTTCGTAGTTTTTTTTAATTTTTTTAATTACAATTGGTTAGCCCTTGGCATCATCTCACCTGATGGTAAGTGATGATGATGCCGAAGATGGAAGCGGGCTTACCAAGATTCCCCAACGCAATGAAGAACTGGCTATCTTATCTACAAGCCGGAACACATCAATGTTGTTAACACTGATGTTTGGCTGCAAGACTTCGATAAGATGGTGGACATAGTGGTAGCTGGCCAGTCGGGCTTAGAAAATGCCCTACCACCAACCAAACTGAGTCCTTTAAGTTGACCCTACCGGGAATCGAACCCGCGACCCCTGGTGTGAAGCGAAGAGGCGGTTGAGTTTCCTTACTTTTCTTGAATAAAAAAAAGTGACTGTTTGGGCCACCTCTCTGTATGAAAATGTATTGAGAAAAATTAGGTGGCCCTTGTTTCGTTTTGAGTAGTATATTTTATCGGCATACGGCCGCGTACTCGATGTACCAAGGTATGTATCAAGCATGCACGTATCAAGTACATTAATGTAAATATCGTATTGTTGTTCTTACATTTTAGCGTTTGTAAGTTCAGATATGTATTATATTAGTTTTGATATACTAAGTAAAACGTAATGTAAATATATTTTTGTATGTTGTTACTGCATTTGTTATTGTATGGTCCCATTCCGTGTAGGCTGCGTAATTCAACTCTTTAGCTACCTAAAGAGTTGAATTACGTAGCCTACTATAGCTATATAGATAGGCCACATATAGGCCATCAACTTTGTGCGCGCGCTACACGGTCTGCGAGGTGGGGCGGGCGTAGCGGAGTGCGGGCGGTGTAACGGGACAGGGAAGCGCGCGCAACTGCGTGGATCTTGCTATAGGCCACCCCGCTAGGGAAGCGCGCGCAACTGCGTGGATCTCGCTACAGGCCACTCCGCTAGCGAAGGGCGCGCAACTGCGTGGATCTTGCTATACGCCACCCCGCTAGGGAAGCGCGCGCAACAGCGTGGATCTCGCTACAGGCCACCCCGCTAGGGAAGCGCGCGCAACTGCGTGGATCTCGCTTTAGGCCACCGCGCTAGGGAAGCGCGCGCAACTGCGTGGATCTTGCTATAGGGAAGCGCGCGCATCTGCGTGGATCTCGCTACAGGCCACCCCGCTAGGGAAGCGCGCGCAACTGTGTGGATCTCGCTACAGGCCACCCCGCTAGGGAAGCGCGCGCAACTGCGTGGATCTCGCTTTAGGCCTCCCCGCTAGGGAAGCGCGCGCAACTGCGTGGATCTCGCTTTAGGCCACCGCGCTAGGGAAGCAACTGCGTGGATCTCGCTACAGGCCCCCCCGCTAGGGAAGCGCGCGCAACTGCGTGGATCTCGCTACAGGCCAATCCGCTAGGGAAGCGCGCGCAACTGCGTGGATCTCGCTACAGGCCACCCCGCCAGGGAAGCGCGCGCAACTGCGTGGATCTCGCTATAGGCCACCCCGCTAGGGAAGCGCGCGCAACTGCGTGGATCTCGCTATACGCCACCCCGCTAGGGAAGCGCGCGCAACTGCGTGGATGTCGCTATAGGCCACCCCGCTAGGGAAGCGCGCGCAACTGCGTGGATCTCGCTATAGGCCACCCCAACCAGCAAATCGTTGCTCTATAGAAGGGATAAGAACGTTTCAGAGGTGCTAATCGGTAGTCCCATAAGGGTGATAAGAACGTTGTATAAACCCGAAAGTGGCGCATTTATAAAGCCATTTGGTGTTATTGTGTTGCTGTAGCAGCAATTTAGATGCCATTTAGACCTATAGAAGAGTACATCTATAGAATCGCGATGCTGTTATAGAGCGAAGTAGTGGTATAAAAGGAACCGCGATGCTGTTATAGCACGAAATTGTGTTCTAATAGTAACTACAAATCTTTTATAGCGCGAAGTTGTGATGTAAGAGCCACCGCGACGCTATTATAGTACAAAATGGTAAACCGTGTAGAACTTCTATTACATCTTTGAGTTTTGGAGTGAAAAAACAAGAATATTAAAATATTATTCATAATAACGATAGAAACAATCATCGTGACCATTCATTTTTGTTACGTTGTAAATTATGTTAGATACTTAAATTGACTTGTGAATGAAATTCGACTGATAGATTATATGCATGATTACGGTGTTTTTTTAATACCCCCCTCGAATTATTGAGTTTTAAGTAATTAAAAACTAATTTTACACCAAGTTGCTGCATAGGGTGCGAAATAGTAACTCCGTGGCTACTATACGTCCGCAATACAGTTCTTGATATTTTGACAACTGTTATATCATAATGGATTTAATTAGGGTTCCCCGATGTAAATAGTAAAACCGGAATAATATTACGGAAAACATACTATGTTTTCTTGTATTTTTTAGTGTAAATTAAAAGATCGACAATGGTCATCGTACTGGATGTTGACAAGTTTCTTATTAGACATGATTTCGAGCAACTTAATGAAATGGAATGGCCATGGACACTGACTCATTTTATATTATCGAAAAAATGTTTCGCCTGTGGACTTAGTACAGATTGTACTTTACGAAATCACTTTATCATACAAAAAAACATGCAAATATTGATAGACGTCAATGATTTCTGGTGCAGGGATTGTCGTATTACGGCCATTTATGATCATACATCTGTGATGAATGTGAAGTCTGTGCTCATGCCACATAAATACATTTTTTTTTCTTATTCCGAGTCCGTTGTCTTAATCTTTTTTTTCTTTTAACTGTATCGTAGACATACCAGCTCACAAAAAATAATGGAAGTACTTAATACCTACCTATTTGTACTACCTACCTAGCATAAATCCATAATTAATAAAAAGAACCCTTCAATTATGTACGATACGGCGCTGACAAAATGGCAGATTTTTGTTCTTTTAAAGTGAAAGAAACTCTCTTATAGGTCGTATATCTCTCTGAAGTGTCGCATTTTACTACATTTATACGCCGTTTTTGCTATGTAACAGAGCTACCAACTCTTTTATACAGTAAATCAGTCCTTTAACTACGAGCATTTAGCTATTACATCACTGCGTTATAGTGGGTAGAAAAACACTAATATAGTTCAATTAAGCTACAAAGAGGTGATATAAAACTCGATTATATCACCTAATTGCTCTATTATGGAGTTTTAGCAACCATGAATATTCACAGTGCTATAATAACAATAAGGAATACCATTACAACACTAAATTGTCCTGTTGTCGATTTTTTGGCGCTGCTATAGGCATGGGACTATAAAGGTTACCCTGAAATCGTATATTGCACCTATTTGCTTTAAAAAACGGTTTACCAACTCTGTTATACGCTAATATCGCTCTGTTATCGCTGTATTAAAATCTGGTAAAGTGCTACTCTATAAATGTCGTATAAAAAGGTGATATAAACGTTTACATCACCTAATTATGCAACAAATTTGCTGTGTATGACTACAGAGCAAAATCATCTCATTAAACGCTGTTATATAACAAGCTTGTCACCGCGACGCTGCTATACATATTTTAAAAAGCTTTTTAGTGATGTAAGTTATTGTTATAGGACGTCTTTGCTGGTTGGGACCCCGCTAGGGAAGCGCGCGCAACTGCGTGGATCTCGCTATACGCCACCCCGCTAGGGAAGCGCGCGCAACTGCGTGGATGTCGCTATAGGCCACCCCGCTAGGGAAGCGCGCGCAACTGCGTGGATCTCGCTATAGGCCACCCCGCTAGGGAAGCGCGCGCAACTGCGTGGATCTCGCTTTAGGCCACCGCGCTAGGGAAGCGCGCGCAACTGCGTGGATCTTGCTATAGGCCACCCCGCTAGGGAAGCGCGCGCAACTGCGTGGATGTCGCTATAGGCCACCCCGCTAGGGAAGCGCGCGCAATTGCGTGGATCTCGCTACAGGCCACTCCGCTAGGGAAGCGCGCGCAACTGCGTGGTTCTCGCTACAGGCCACCCCGCTAGGGAAGCGCGCGCAACTGCGTGGATCTTGCTATAGGCCACCCCGCTAGGGAAGCGCGCGCAACTGCGTGGATCTCGCTTTAGGCCACCCCGCTAGGGAAGCGCGCGCAACTGCGTGGATCTCGCTTTAGGCCACCCCGCTAGGGAAGCGCGCGCAACTGCGTGGATCTCGCTTTAGGCCACCCCGCTAGGGAAGCGCGCGCAACTGCGTGGATCTCGCTTTAGGCCACCGCGCTAGGGAAGCGCGCGCAACTGCGTGGATCTTGCTATACGCCACCCCGCTAGGGAAGCGCGCGCAACTGCGTGGATCTCGCTTTAGGCCACCCCGCTAGGGAAGCGCGCGCAACTGCGTGGATCTCGCTTTAGGCCACCGCGCTAGGGAAGCGCGCGCAACTGCGTGGATCTTGCTATAGGCCACCCCGCTAGGGAAGCGCGCGCAACTGCGTGGATCTCGCTTTAGGCCACCCCGCTAGGGAAGCGCGCGCAACTGCGTGGATCTCGCTTTAGGCCACCCCGCTAGGGAAGCGCGCGCAACTGCGTGGATCTCGCTTTAGGCCACCCCGCTAGGGAAGCGCGCGCAACTGCGTGGATCTCGCTTTAGGCCACCGCGCTAGGGAAGCGCGCGCAACTGCGTGGATCTTGCTATACGCCACCCCGCTAGGGAAGCGCGCGCAACTGCGTGGATCTCGCTTTAGGCCACCCCGCTAGGGAAGCGCGCGCAACTGCGTGGATCTCGCTTTAGGCCACCCCGCTAGGAAAGCGCGCGCAACTGCGTGGATCTTGCTATAGGCCACCGCGCTAGGGAAGCGCGCGCAACTGCGTGAATCTCGCTACAGGCCACCCCGCTAGGGAAGCGCGCGCAACTGCGTGGATCTCGCTACAGGCCACACCGCTAGGGAAGCGCGCGCAACTGCGTGGATCTTGCTATACGCCACCCCGCTAGGGAAGCGCGCGCAACTGCGTGGATCTTGCTATAGGCCACCCCGCTAGGGAAGCGCGCGCAACTGCGTGGATCTCGCTACAGGCCACTCCGCTAGGGAAGCGCGCGCAACTGCGTGGATCTTGCTATACGCCACCCCGCTAGGGAAGCGCGCGCAACTGCGTGGATCTCGCTACAGGCCACCCCGCTAGGGAAGCGCGCGCAACTGCGTGGATCTCGCTACAGGCCACCCCGCTAGGGAAGCGCGCGCAACTGCGTGGATCTCGCTTTAGGCCACCGCGCTAGGGAAGCGCGCGCAACTGCGTGGATCTCGCTACAGGCCACCCCGCTAGGGAAGCGCGCGCAACTGCGTGGATCTTGCTATAGGGAAGCGCGCGCATCTGCGTGGATCTCGCTACAGGCCACCCCGCTAGGGAAGCGCGCGCAACTGTGTGGATCTCGCTACAGGCCACCCCGCTAGGGAAGCGCGCGCAACTGCGTGGATCTCGCTTTAGGCCACCCCGCTAGGGAAGCGCGCGCAACTGCGTGGATCTCGCTTTAGGCCACCGCGCTAGGGAAGCAACTGCGTGGATCTCGCTACAGGCCACCCCGCTAGGGAAGCGCGCGCAACTGCGTGGATCTCGCTACAGGCCACTCCGCTAGGGAAGCGCGCGCAACTGCGTGGATCTCGCTACAGGCCACCCCGCCAGGGAAGTGCGCGCAACTGCGTGGATCTCGCTATAGGCCACCCCGCTAGGGAAGCGCGCGCAACTGCGTGGATCTCGCTATACGCCACCCCGCTAGGGAAGCGCGCGCAACTGCGTGGATGTCGCTATAGGCCACCCCGCTAGGGAAGCGCGCGCAACTGCGTGGATCTCGCTATAGGCCACCCCGCTAGGGAAGCGCGCGCAACTGCGTGGATCTCGCTATACGCCACCCCGCTAGGGAAGCGCGCGCAACTGCGTGGATCTCGCTTTAGGCCACCCCGCTAGGGAAGCGCGCGCAACTGCGTGGATCTCGCTTTAGGCCACCCCGCTAGGGAAGCGCGCGCAACTGCGTGGATCTCGCTTTAGGCCACCCCGCTAGTGAAGCGCGCGCAACTGCGTGGATCTCGCTTTAGGCCACCGCGCTAGGGAAGCGCGCGCAACTGCGTGGATCTTGCTATACGCCACCCCGCTAGGGAAGCGCGCGCAACTGCGTGGATCTCGCTTTAGGCCACCCCGCTAGGGAAGCGCGCGCAACTGCGTGGATCTCGCTTTAGGCCACCGCGCTAGGGAAGCGCGCGCAACTGCGTGGATCTTGCTATAGGCCACCCCGCTAGGGAAGCGCGCGCAACTGCGTGGATCTCGCTTTAGGCCACCCCGCTAGGGAAGCGCGCGCAACTGCGTGGATCTCGCTTTAGGCCACCCCGCTAGGGAAGCGCGCGCAACTGCGTGGATCTCGCTTTAGGCCACCGCGCTAGGGAAGCGCGCGCAACTGCGTGGATCTCGCTACAGGCCACCCCGCTAGGGAAGCGCGCGCAACTGCGTGGATCTCGCTACAGGCCACCCCGCTAGGGAAGCGCGCGCAACTGCGTGGATCTTGCTATACGCCACCCCGCTAGGGAAGCGCGCACAACTGCGTGGATCTCGCTTTAGGCCACCGCGCTAGGGAAGCGCGCGCAACTGCGTGGATCTCGCTACAGGCCACCCCGCTAGGGAAGCGCGCGCAACTGCGTGGATCTCGCTACAGGCCACCCCGCTAGGGAAGCGCGCGCAACTGCGTGGATCTCGCTACAGGCCACCCCGCTAGGGAAGCGCGCGCAACTGCGTGGATCTCGCTACAGGCCACCCCGCTAGGGAAGCGCGCGCAACTGCGTGGATCTCGCTACAGGCCACCCCGCTAGGGAAGCGCGCGCAACTGCGTGGATCTCGCTACAGGCCACCCCGCTAGGGAAGCGCGCGCAACTGCGTGGATCTCGCTACAGGCCACCCCGCTAGGGAAGCGCGCGCAACTGCGTGGATCTCGCTACAGGCCACCCCGCTAGGGAAGCGCGCGCAACTGCGTGGATCTCGCTACAGGCCACCCCGCTAGGGAAGCGCGCGCAACTGCGTGGATCTCGCTACAGGCCACCCCGCTAGGGAAGCGCGCGCAACTGCGTGGATCTCGCCATAGGCCACCCCGCTTCCCCCAACGTCTGTATAGATCGCGGCATCTAAGTTGAACTGTGCGCAGTATTAATGAAGGTCGTGTTATAAATCTAAATGCCCTACACGTACCGCGGTTGATGACAAGTGCAACACCAGGTAACCGATGTCTATGCTATCTAAGCATGGTTAATTGTGCTACACAAGAGAGTGTACGCAGTGTTTTATTTTGAGGTCTCAATCGGAAGCGGGGGTCGCGCGCTCCAAGGGACGCCAGCCCCCCGCGTAACCCGCGCGCTCCCATACCTGCGTGAAAGACCGCCATTTGTGTTAACTTATACGCCGCGGATTGTACCCCGCAGGTGTGCTGTGCACGAAGAGGACGGCCTGTAATAACATTCGGTTTCTGATTTTGCTTCCATCTTCGTACTTTGAAAAATTTTTATGTTACTAGCTTTTGCCCGTGGACATAGTTTTTATGACTGTCTTTGAGGGTGAGTGGTGGCGGCTCGCGAGCGTGGACATGAGTGGATCCCTCGGGAACTATGTCGTGATATGCTAATTAGTAAATTATGTCATTTCCCATCCCTTCAAACATATCTGTGCAAGAAATCACAACAAACCATTGTTCCGTTGTGATGTTAAAGAAATTTACCAAAAAAAGAGTATTTTTTTCAGTTCCCCCAGGAACTGCATCGGACTATGCTATTGTCACGGGATAAAAAGTAGCCTATGTCCTTCCCCGTGACACAGGCTACCAGCAGCATGCCAAATTTCATCAGGATTGGTCAAGGTGTTGAAACGTGAAAAGGTAACAAACAAACACATTTTCACTTTTATAATATTAGTAAGGATTAATCTAAAAGCATTTACCCTTTTCCAGTGGGACACTTCTGATGTCATGTCTTTCTCGGAAGCGAGTACTATTGTGCCGGATTGCAATGGTTTGCATAATGTCTATTACTTTCGGTCAGGTTTCCTTATACAAGGTCTTACGAGATTGGCGTAGGAGACCGTTAGCTGGGCCTTCTACTCATCATTCTGAACAACTTTCGTTAAGGAATCCATAGTCAATTCGCAAAAAAGATTTTGAGATTTCGATATATAGTTGGCCGTAAAGAGTTCACTTTTGTTTTACGAAATAACTGTCTTTTGGGCAGGGTTGAGACGATTTAAATCAATACTTTTTTACCGCAACCAAATCAGCCCCTCCTGATTGGTGGGTAGCAACACATAATATAAAAAAAGACGTGTGGCACTCGGGGACTGCCGCGGTAAAGCTATTGCATAGGATTTTTCATCTACTTTTAACACTAAGAAAGTTACACCAGTAAAATTGACCAAGTCCTTTTAGTACCGCAAATCGCTAATAGATGGCACTGTAAGTTTATTTAGAACGCGGTAGCGTTACGTCACGCTCGGCTGAGCCAGTAAAATTGACTAAGTCCTTTTAGTACCGCAAATCACTAATAGATGGCACTGTAAGTTTATTTAGAACGCGGTAACGTTACGTCACGCTCGGCTGAGCCAGTAAAATTGACTAAGTCCTTTTAGTATTAGTACCGCAAATCGCTAATAGATGGCACTATAAGTTTTTTTAGAACGTAGTAACGTTACGTCACGCTCGGCCTAGCTACATGGTAGGCGGAGCGTGGGGTGTTAGGTTTTTTCGTTACGGAATTTCTTGATTCGGTCTCCGCGCTCAAAGCCCGCGATAAAAGCTATGCAATAGCTTAAAAACGTTGGAGAATGGAAAGAAGAATTTGATATAATCAAGCTATTGCTGAGTACAGTTGCTTCTTCCTCTGGAGTCGAAATGATGTTTTTAGCACTCAGTAAATTTGGTGTACAACAAAATAAGAAAAGTGTTTTTATTTTTAACACTCTTTTATTAGCTTCACTTGTAACTATGTAAGAAAATCTTGGAATCTTAATTTGACCCACTTTCCGGTCTTCGATTAGGATGAAATTTTGTACATGAGTTCTAATGACAATACATGACTAACTAAGAAACGTCATTACAAATCCAATATGGCGGCCTGGCTGTTTGAAATCCACCCCCATGATATGGGTATCAAATGAAAGGGTTTGCTGTCAGGAATACGAAAAAATAGTCACGTGACTTAAATCCATCATGGCGGACATCTAAAAGCGTGTTTTTTTAAACTAATTGATGATTATTCTTGTTAATTTTTGTTCAATATTACAAAAATGCTAGTGTGTTTTTTAAGAAAATATTGGCTTTTAGAAGAATTTTTTGGTAATATTTTTTCTTACACACCAATTATGCTACAGTGTTTTTTTTAAATGACTATTATTAAGAAGAACTAATGATTAAATTTAAGATTTAAGAATGTTTAATTTGAAGTTTAATGATTAAGAAGAATTAAATGTTGATTTTTGTTAATTTTATGAATAATAGTTAAAATATACAAAAAAAATATATTGGTTTTTTTCTTAATAATAACTGACTTAAAAAAATCTAAATAAAAGTTCGATTTAAATCAAATAATTTTTTTTTCTTTAAATCACGATTTTAATCAAACCTGCTTTTGTGGAAAGTTGTACGAAGAGTAGAAGCCCCAGTGAACAGCTCCTACGCCAATTTTATAACATCAGGTGTCGGTTTCCCATACAAAATACGATTAAGCTTGTCAGCAGTATAAGCGAAGAAGTAAAGCACTTGTACACACAGGAACATTCGCAATGCTTCCAATAAAATATAAAATATAAATATTCTGGGACAAATCACACATGGTCATCTGGCCCCAAAGTAGGATTCCCTGTGTTATATTTAACACCCAGACACAGAGCAAATAAATCTGCTCATCACACAAATGCTACAAACCCACAACCCTCGGATCAGTAGTCAAGGGCACTAACCACTGAGCCAACGAGTCAGCAATGTATGCAAATTTTTGACTAGTAGTCTTTCTGGATTGAATGGATTTGGTATGGCCTTGGCCTTGGCATCATCTCACCTGATGGTAAGCGACGATGATGCCGAAGATGGAAGCGGGCTTACCAAGGTTCCCAAACTCAATGGGGAACTGGCTATCTTATCTTCAAACCAGAACACATCAATCTGGTAAGCATTGATGTTTGGCGGCAAGATTTAGATAAGATGGTGGTAGCTAGCCAGGCGGGCATAGAAAATGCCTTTCCACCAACCAAACAGAGTCGGGAATCGAACCCCCGACCTCCTGTTGTGAAGCTAAAGGCCATGACGCCACGGAGGTGGTTACCAGAGGATGCAAAAAGTTGCATTATTAAAAAGGTAGTGTAATGTACACGTTGGCGCTGCTGGTCATAGGTCTTTTGAAGTCTTCCCACACTCGGGAAAGTACTTCCCTACTTACTTCACCCACGAGGCCACGTCTGGATTGGATTCCTTAAATTCTAATTTTCTTTTATTCACAATTGGTAAGCCCTTGGCATCATCTCACCTGACGGTAAGTGACGATGGCGAATATGGAAGCGGGCTTACCAAGATTCCCCAACGCAATGGAGAACTGGCTATTCTATCTTCAAGCCTGAACACATCAATGTTGTTAACACTGATGTTTGGCGGCAAGACTTAGATAAGATGGTGGTAGCTAGCCAGGCGGGCTTAGAAAATGCCCTACCACCAACCAAACCGAGTCTTACATGATGACCCCACCGGTAATCGAACCCGAGATCTCCAGGTGTGAAGCGAATGGACTAACCATTACGCCACGGAGGTAGTTAAAGTTAACTACACAAGTGCTGTTATAGCGTCAAGTATGTTACAAGGACGAGCCCTCCGTCACGCATTGGACGCGAAAGTTCGCAAGTTGCGAGCTATGGTATCTGCTGACGAAGACGTCACCACTGAGCTCGACAAGGTTGTCTGTCGGCTGATGAAGCTGGCCCTCCGAAGTAGCAAGTCCAGGACCTGTGCGCCGCCGCCCAAGTGGATGCAGTACAAGTTGCTGGATCTACTCACGCTCACTGAGAAGACTATAGCGAAACGCAGGCAGCGTTGTGTAGAAGGCATGCCATTAAAAGCGATTGAATTTGGTACGTTGGTTAATTTTTATCACGCTTTTATTAGCTTCACCTGTATGTTTGTATGTATGTTACCGACTCCTTTGAACTCGATTTTGACCCACTTTAAACGGACAGATTTAATTCAAACTTTGTAGACTTATCAAGAATCAGCGACAATATAATAATTTCATAAGTTTGAACTAAAAAATAAAAAATAGAGTTTAAAAAAACTAAAAAACACGCTTTTAGTACATTAGACTAAAAAGTAAAAAATAATTTTTAATATAAGTTAAAAATAATAAATAACAAATTACTAGTATTATTGTGAAAAAGTGTGGGTTGCTCGATAGACGAAAAATATGTCACAGAGCGCCCCACGCTTTTTCACAATAATACTAGTAATTTGTTAATTATTATTTTCTACTTATATATTAAGAATATTTTTTTACTTTTTAGTGTGATGTACTTTAAAAGCGTGTTTTTTTAGTTTTTTTTAACTATTTATTATAGGGCATCTTTATTGCCATGAAGTTTTAGATTTGTGGTTTAGTGCTGCGCATCACCTGCTGGCGGGTTGGCATCATTATTTTCTTGTAATATGCAAGAATAAGGATTGGAACACACGCGGTGCTAAATCTGTATCAAAAAATCCTTTATTACAAGCTTTTATTTACCTTGCAAGGTAGGTATGTTTGTTCTTGGTGGAATCTTGCAAGTTAAATTTGACCCACATCCCGGTTTCCGATTGAGCTGAATTTTTGTATGCATATGTATATCGCGTGACAATGCAAAATAAAAAGCTTGTACCTAAAAGTTTTTAGGTTTTGCCAAAATTATTAAGGGATTGGCTTAGGCTATACTATCTTGTTGACCACTTAGTGTAGACTGTTGGTGAATCACAAACTATAAATTAGTTTTTGACAATAACTTGAACCGCGAAAAAAGGTTGAAAAAATAAGCAAATGTAATTGTAAGAATTGACGTGGAAGCGAAAAGATATGACAAGTCAAGTTTTTTTTTTTAAATATATACTTAGTTTTGTTTTTTAAATTTTATCATTGACACGAGTGATGCATGCTCGCTTAAATGTTGTGCCGTAAAATGACCGGGTGCTCTCCGTGTGAACTGGGCTACTCTTGTCAAAGGCATTAATGACATTTAATGATTTTAAAGTACAACTTCTCGTGTTATATTGTTTTCGTGTTGTAATGCCATACCTAATCTGTTGTATATCATTGACGTCATTAACTAATTATTGTTTATTTTTTCACAAATGACATGTATCTTATAATTATGTTATTACTATTTTATGACTATCAGAAAGAGTGTAATTTGCACCTATTTTGAATAAACATGCTGAAATCTTGAAGCAGACTATTTTTTGTTATTTTTCAGGTCAATCAGCATGTATGGAAATTATTTCTTTGGGCAAATTCAAAAACGATACTACAGCGTGAGTTAATGTTTTCATTGTTTTGATTTCCAATCCCGTAGCTTTCTTGATAATTCTCGTATGCAATGGCTTTTTGAATATTGGACTGGGGCTTCAGTTCTTTTTAGAAAAAGTGCAACGAGACACTAAACTTAAACATTTTCTTTGCAGAGCTGAAATTTTGAATAAATATAGAAACATAATGAGTTTTTCTGGTAAGTTTAAAAGCACTAGCCAAAGCGAAGTAAGTTAAATTACCTTAAAGTAAACTTATTTATTGGGGACACGACACTCGAAATTGTTAGGTAGGTCCAACTTCGAGAAAGAGCAATCGTCGAATCCAACTCGGCTGGGCAATATCTCTTCACGTACTTAGATCTTTGAACATTGTGTGTTGCCAGTGATGACATACGGAACTGAGAAATGGTCGCTTACTATGGGTCTCATATGAAGGTTCAAGGTCACACAAAGGGCGATGGAGCGAGCTATACTCGGGAGTTTCTCTGCGTGATCGAATCAGAAACGAGGAGATCCATAGGAGAACCACATAGTCCACAGAATCGCTAAACTTAAGTGACAATGAACGAGACACACAGATGGCCGTAGTGGCGACCGCGCATCAGAAGACGCGCTGGAAGACCTCCAACTCGGTGTATCGACTACCTTGTGAAGGTTGCGGGAAGTCGTTAGACGTGCGCAGCGCAGGGCCAGTCGTCGTGGAAATCCTTGGGGAGGCCCTTGTACAGCAGTAGATGTCTTTGAGCTGATACGATGTTGATGATAATGATGATGAGGAAATTAAACCTATTATTAATGTCCAACCTTTCAGACATTGATTCAGCATCATTTTTGGTGGAAAACATTAAGGATAAAACTGATATTGACAATAAAGTGATAATCAACGATGAAATTAAATTAGAACGTACACAGGCCTGGGTTGAAAAGAAAAACCAAGGTCACGTCGTTGATTTTCCATTACAAAATGAAAGCTTGAACAGCTCTACAGCAAAGCAACTTGTGGTCGAAAATGAGAGAAGGCGTTGTTCGAAGAAAAGAAGGAAGTTCCGAGACAAGAAATTAAGCGAAACTAAACTGAAAAAAGTTCTGCCTACCAAATATAGTTCGCACAGTTTGCTCAAAAGATACAAAAGATATTTGGCATTCCATGAGCGTAGACATTATAACTTGAAATCTAAAGAGCAAATAAAAGATCACCAAATTTTACAATCGAGAGCTTCGAAACCAGTAAGTTTAACACCAATATATCATGAAATTTATTCAGCACAAACATTTTTTTCTTCTTTACATCACCATTTTATGCACATCACATTCTGATTTATTTTAATTAATAAATGCTGATGATAATTTATGTGCGTTTTAAAAACTGCTTTATTCAGATTCCAGGAAGTATCATAGACCTATGTCACCCAGAATTGCGTATTCAGAAGAACATAGATTGTTCGTTTAAAAACACTGTGTGCAATAATGTGGATATTGATAAAACCTACACTAACAACGCGACTATAGAAGAAAGTCTACTTGTGGATATTGTAATGGATGACACAGCCTTACATCGCACTATTGGAACTGATGCTGATGATAATTCTGTTTATAGGGAGCAAGAAGCTATTCTGAACAGTATAATGAATGCTGCTACAGACAATAAGTCACATAGTGTACAACTTGAGACAGAAAGTTTTGAATCTCAATCAATTTTTATTAACGGTATGTTTTACGCGCATTGTAGAAATCTTGTAAACGCAAAATAAATATTATAAACGGCACAGTATTTTTTTGTTTTAGATATCAATGAGCCGAGCACTTCTAAAGGAATCCGCCACGTGAGCATGGAATGTGGTACGGATCCCATTCCACCGTCACATGTGATGCCCTCTCCAGTTTCGTCTTTAACTAAAATGCCGGAAATTTTTACAACGGGTATAAAAATTGAAGATTCCAAAACGAATTTTATGAAAATGGATGGTGACGATAGTCCACCTAAACTTTTGACAAGGGCCAAATCGCCATCGATTTTTTCTAAAGGCATTACGATCGAAGACTCTACAACAAATATTCTAATGAAAAATGATAGTTTAAATTTAGTCACTTTTGTAAGCGAAGAAGAATTAACAGGGCTCTTTCATGCAAAAACTAGGGGAATAACAATAGAGGATTCGTTAACCAACATGAGAAAGAAAAGAAGTCTAGATTTTGGTGGCTTAAAAAACGATGAAAAGTGTCTGCCAATAAAACCTGGGCACATTCAGAATGTTTTTGATATAAAAAAGACTAACACAGCTGAAAAAGATTTTTGCATTCGTACTGAAAGTAAAACTGGAAATAATGATACCAATCAGTTACCTAACGAACAATGTAAAGTAAGGATTTCGAAATCGCTGAAGTTTTCTCAAAGAGCAAAGGATGATTCACCCTCTGAAATAGTAACACATGGAGAAAATATTGATTCTGGTACTTCTGACGACAATTATATAAACAATATTAATGAAAATAGAACCAAAACAACACCAACAAAATATTGTACCTTTTGCACGTCAACTGACAAAAACCTGCAGTCAACTCCACGACTGATACAGTCTGTTGGCGTAAAAAGTAAAGAATCTAACACCAATGTTACAACAAAACCAGACTGTGGGACCGGTATTGTTGCCGAACTACTTTCTGGTCCAGCACCATCTACGCCTTTAAAATGTACTTTTTTAATAGAAACAAAACCAGTCAAACCAATAGCGAGTAGTATGAAAACAGAAAATTTGTGTTCAGAATTCAACGATAATTGTGTTTTAGTTAGGTGTCCTACTATGCATTTAAATTATATGGGTAGGGGAAAAGAAAACCTATCTCCTGAACGGCAAATGAAATTATGTCGCGGCGGTGTTCATGTCCACAGTTATAAAGAGAAACAGGTCTCTGAAGATGTAATGTTTCAAGGAGAATGGCAACGTCATAAACCTAAAACAAATACAAGAAGAACGGCGAATAAAAAAGTGATAGATTCCGTACTAAGAAAAAGAAGAACTACTTCGAAAGAGATAATCCAAAATAAGAGAGTAGAGAGTAAGATTAAAAATATTACAGATTCCATACCAAAGAAAAAAAGGATGAGCTCAAAAGATAGGGTGATGAGTAAAAAACCGGAGAAGTTTGAAAATAAGGTTGATCAAAAGAAACCGGTACAAGTACGAAGGCCTAAATTCGAGAAACACAAAGAAGATAATTTGACTAAGACCCTTTCTGACAGAAAAAACTTTATGAGACGAGACGCAACCAATAAGTCTATTCGACCTAACCGAGGCGTTGTTAAGGTCAGTATCATGTGTTTAAATTAATTTTATAAATTGATCTATTACGTTAAACAAGCCGACTATGTATTAATGAAATGTTTCAGGTTTCTTCGAAAATAGCCGTGAGGTTAGTTAAATTTTCGTAAACTAAATTCATTTATATTTATAAAATAACAGATGGTGTAAGTATTATAGTTAGCAAATTTTTGTCTACTAGCTCTTTGTTTGTTATATATTTCAGTTCCATTTCGTCAAAAACAAGAAACACACTTGTTGTAAAAAAAAGTGCGATGGTCTGTACAGCTGTCAATAAAGATGATGATAAAAGGGAAAAAAGACTGAAAAACTACATCCCTCGGTATTTGCTTAGACGGAAGATTCGTGAGGCACAACAATTAAGTCTTTATGATGCAATTAAATTTAAAAAAAGCCAAGCTAACTTACAAAAAAAAGAAATACAAAAACAATTAATAGAATTTAATCTCGAGCCTGTAAACAGAGTCAGTTACGCTGTATTTCGAAACGAAGTGGAAGAGTTGAATAATACTAGCACTGAAAATCAGGCGACAAGTAGTGTTAAAGAAATTATTAGCAAAAATATGGAAAACATTATCGGCAAGCGGAATACCAGCCCGGGCAGTTCCACCTGCTCAACTTCAGATAGCATCACTACTGTCAAACCAGTTAGTACCCGATCTAAAGTTTCTACCAAAAAATACTCAACGCCATCGAGCAAAAGTGCTATAAACAGTGAATCTGATTGTAACACTCCTGTCAAAAGCAAGAAAAATGCTAAAAAGGCAGCGACTAAAAAAGATGACATAGATTTCGACAACAAGGAAAACATCCCCGAATCATCCGATAAATTTAACGAATGCTTAATGACAAATATGAAAAGTGCTTTTACGGGTAGGAACAAAAGTGTTTTTATGGCACGACTTGCAACGGACAGTGCGACGAAATCTAAGGACCAGAGCATGAGGAAATCTAAGTTTAAAGTACCAGTAAAGGAAGACAAGAATGTAAAGAAAATATGTGTTAGTCCAGCAAAAATCAAATCCACATCCTATTTGGAAAGTGAAGAAAATAAAACTCAAGAAATTATTTTAGATGTACCAAGTTTTTCACAAATTGCAGATATTCTAGACCAAAGTTTCGAACTGGGCTCTAACCAGCTTTTAAATTATTCTGAAGATAGTACTGATGAAGAAAAAAATTCAAACAATACAGTTAAAACGGAATGGTTCAATTGCACACAGCACAGTGCGGGTAGCACAGAAAGTACTATCCAAGCTGCGATGAGACGAATAGTAGAAGATAGTCTCGAATTTGCGTTTCGATCTTCAGCATTCAAAGATTACTTGAATTATGAAAATCTAGGTTTGTGTTGTGAAAATTTCCGTGTGAATGTCGAAGATGCACTATCTCCTATTAGCTATAAAACTACTCTGCAAGAAAACTTTAATAGTAACCTATTGAATGAACTTGAGGATGCTCTTAACCGAAGTTTTGATCTTGCAACCGCCGTTGATGACGGTTCTATAGAAAGCTTTGCGGCATCTATGACCGATAATACAGATGTGTTTTCTTTTAAATCGACGTCAGAATACTTTTTAGGCGAAGATACAATTATTGACAATAATAATTCTCACTCTCCGAACTCTGTTGTAGAATTTGAAAAAAGTAACTTAGTTGAAGAAAGACCTGTTTTTGACAACGTAAAAGTTGATTTTGTTGTTGGTAAAATGAATACGATTGTTGAAAAAGTGGATTCTGTTGTTGATAAAATAGAATCTGCAGATAAACATGAGCCTAGTAGTAGTAAAGCAGGATCAAATGTTGCAAGTAAAGAAAAATCTGTTCGTGATATATACGAAAGGAAAGGAACACTCATATCCGAGGTTCGTTTCATTGAAGTTTCTTAAAATTGCGGAAATATGTTACATTAAAACTCTCCTATAATGTGAATTTTACTGTTGTAGAATCCAGGTGGAAGCCTCGCGATACAAGCTTTTAGTGGCTTCTCAATGAACACAGATACAGTGGCAGGCGATCAGCCTGATTACGTCAATCTGATTGATTCAGAGACTGGCAGCTTAGCTGTGGACATTACCAGACAAGCGGTATGTAATACATTAAACGTGAAAACAAATTTTAACGGTAGCTTTCGGATGCGAACAACTATTTGTATGAATGCCGTCGCGCGGGCCGTTCGCCTGCGTTCGTCAGTGCTTTATATTCATAGAAACAGTAGGTTGCACGACCTGATTCGGGTCGCCTATCGCCGTTGCCAAGGTCGCAATGGTACCTAAAAGAGAATAATAGCTATTTTTTTCAGACGTCTGAAGAAGTGTTTGTATCGGGCAGATCATCAGAGAGCTTCCAGTCTTGCTTAATGGACGAGGACGCCGTAGTTCCCAACTGGCTCTTCAATATTATCCAGCAACAACAATCCGTCAACATTCCAGTAAGTGCTTTCGTTAACTTGCACTCGATTCTTAGGGGCTAGTCTGGTAAAGTCTGAGAGCTTTTGTTGGGTTTTGTGGCATTTACCTACATCCGAAGTCATGTGTTATTGGAAGATGGTTCACTATGCCTGTTAGTGCGTGATCGCAAGAGTTATACCAGTTAGTTTTGTTTTACCATCGTTGTCCCAAAATTACTATATCTCTCTAAATCTATACTTGTACTTAGGTTCCAGAGGAAGACGGTGAAATACTGCTACCAATGGTTGTCCCATTGCCGATGTCAGAGCCAGTCTACGATATAAACGGGAATGCAACAGAGCCAGGCGTTGGCGTCGGGGCGGGGGCAGGTGACGGCCGCGGCATACACAGCGACAACTCACAAGATAGCTCTGGAAGGGGCACTTCTCTGACATCTAGTGCAACCTCGTCTGGGGCGCAGAGTGAGGTAAGACTAGAGCAAAATATAAGACGTTACTGGCAAAAGTAGTTAAACAGTTTTATATCGTAATACTGTGGTTCTGCCTTGACGTTAAATCCAGTAGATATACACAGTGACAACTATACATAAGATAAAACTCATCTGGGGCGCAGAGTGAGATTAGAATAGAGCAAAGTGTAAGACGTGACAGATGAAAGTTGTAGTAACAATTCCGCCTTGACGTTAAATAAAGTTAAAGTTGCAATAATAGAACCGCCTTGGCGTTGAATCCTCTCCGGGCCACTTCCTAATTTGTCTCTTTCCTAACTTGTCCACTTCCTAACTCGTCACCATATTCTTGATTGATGATTTCTTCTTCTGCGAAGCATTCTTCTGCCCATCGGGGGAGCCTCGCTTTGCGAGGCTCTTTGACTGTATAATCAATCAAACCTGACCCAACCTAATATCGCTCGCTTCGCTCGCTCATTTACAGTTTTTTAACTAAGTTTTATCTCAAAAAACTGTAAATGAGCGAGCGAAGCGAGCGATATTAGGTTTGGTCAGGTTTGATTGATTATACAGTCAAACAGCCTTGCGAAGCGAGGCTCCCCCCCATGGGTAGCAAAAAAAGGCGAGGAAAGTGACAATTTAGAAGTAGTCAACTTCGGAATCAATAAAGTGACAACTTAGGAAAAGGACGATGTTGGAGTGGACGAATTAGGAGGTGGACAAGTTTGGAAAGAGACAAATTTAAAAAAGGGCCAGAGTCGACCGGAGGGGTTGAATCGAGTTACAGCGCAAAGCCAACTCAAAAATAGCTCTGATGGCACTTCAGTGAGCTCTAGTGAGCGTCGTCTGAGGCGCAGAGTCAGGTTAGACCAGATAATGTTAACTTTAAATGACGTGATTAGTATAGATGGTAACAACAAGTTTTAGGTACGTAAGAGTTTTACGTAATTTTACCGTTCATTGATGATGAAATAGCAATAGATAATAAAGTGCAATACTCAACGCGTAAAACAACCAGGCAACCAATTATCTATACGACAGGCACATTAGGAAAATAGTAATCCTTGATTGAGCGAGTAATTGACCTCAATTGAAAGATGCATTGATGTGACCCGGTTTGAAAATATGATAGCCAGATCCCCATTGCGTTGGGGAATCATAAGCTCGCTTCCATCTTCGGCATCATCGTCACTTACCATCAGGTGAGATGATGCCAAGGGGCTTATGAATTGTGTCTAATAGTAATAAGTTATAGTTTCTTCCCAATACTATGTGGATAAGATTATTTTGGCTATATTCTTGTGGTAGTTCCTGTACGAAGAACCAGTATGAACATATTTGTAAAGGTGCAATTTATTCTTTTAATAGGCCATACTAATGGATCCGTCCGCTTTCACGGCTCAGTTTGAGCTGCTCCGTGAATCTGTAGTGAGTTCAACTGCCGTCACAACACTCGTGGTGCCGGGTAGCATCGAGTCGATGAACCCTATGCGAAGGACTGAAGGTATTTCAGAGTTGCTTTTTTAATTAAAACCTGGCCAAGGGCGAGTCGGATTAGCACTCCGAGGGTTCCGTACCACCACACCTCTCTACACAACTACGTAGTATAATGACACATTACAAACAAAATACATCAAAGCAAACGACAAATTATGCTTCTTTTGTCATTCAGTTCGGACTTCTTAGCGCAAGTACGACTCTCACTTGGCATATTTTTATTATTTGTTGTTTTACTTCAGTATTAGCACTATAACCACACCAAGTTTCACGCTTGTATGTATTAAGGTTTTTACGATATAGTTAAATAAAAAAACACTTCTAAAGACCTATAAAAAACACGTTCTTTGTATGGAACCCCCCTAATTTTTTCTAATTTTTAGTATTTTTTTGTAATAGCGGCCACAGAAATACACATCCTGTGAAAATTTCAACTGTCTACCTAATACCGTTGATTAAATACAGCCTGCTGACGGACGGATAGACGGACAAACAGCAGAGGCTTAGTAATAGGGTTTCGTTGGTTACCCGTTGGGTGTGTGTGTATATCAGCTCATATACGTCCCCACCGAGGGGCTCGAGCCTACCCTGAATCAGGGCGATTAGGCCTTAGTCGACCACGCGGGCCCAGTGCGGGTTGGTCGACTTCACACACAACCTTCGAGTTTCTTCGCAGGCCTGTGCAGGTTTCCTCACGATGTTTTCCTTCACCGTTAAAGCAATCGGTAATGATATGTACGTACGTTTTTGAAAAACTCATTAGTACATTGGCCGTCCAGATTTGAACCCGGTACCTCTGGTTAGATGGACCGAGTCGTTACCGGTTGAGCCACCGACGCCGTTGGGTGTACGTAACCCTAAAAATTTAAGTGCATTTGACTATATCGCAGTTTGGTGTGTACGAGTATTCGAGGAGGATGTGGTATTGGCTGTAAGTTTTGACGCTTTTAGCTGTTGACAGACGGGCGAGCTTTCCGCCGCCGTACTTAGGGCTCCATTACCTTTTTAGGGTTCCTTACTCCCAAAGGGTGACCTACGGGACCCTATAACTAAGCCGCCGCCGTGTGTCCGTCTGTCAGCGGCCTGTATTTCATGTACCGTAATAGATGGACAGTACAAATTTTCACAGAACGTGTATTTCTCTTTCCGCTATAACAAAAAATACAAAAAATTAGAAAAAATAAAAAAAAACGTGTTTTTTTATAGGTCTTTAGAAGTATTTTTGATCTAGCTCATAGATACAAAAACGATATAAAAACGCCCGCTCCTCTCTCGATCCCCTTTGTCGCCTTACCCCCTCGCCCCTGTACCGCGCGGGCGAAGACTCATTTAAGCGGTTTACTTTAACCATGTCGACTTGAAACGTCGTCGTGAGTTGGCCTTGCGACTTGCAGCCTCACAACTTGCAACCTCGTCCTTCTAAATTTTCAGAGCTGTGTCTAGAAATAAGTCACTAATATCTACGAGTAAGTGTACAAAAATAGACCATGTTAACCTCTTCAATAGTAATCGGCCAATTCTTTTTTGATTGTTAAAAAAGCAGCGGGCTGTGACCGCGAGCTTGGTCGTTCTTTCCCTCTAATATGGTTGAGGGGAGCGATGGCTGACTCTCGCGTTATACTCGTGACCGGGTGCTGCTCGTGTGAACTGGCCTGCTCTTGTCAAAGGCATTAATGACGTTCAATGATTATAATGTATAACTTCTCGTGTCATATTGTTTTCATGTTCTAAAATCATAAATTTGTTTAAATCAATGATTGTATTTTGACGTAATGAACTAATGTTTGTTTATTTTTCACAAATGACATGTCATCATTACAGCTCATATACGTCCCCACCGAGGGGCTCGAGCCTACCCTGAATCAGGGCGATTAGGCCTTGTCGACCACGCGGGCCCAGTGCGGGTTGGTCGACTTCACACACAACCTTCGAGTTTCTTCGCAGGCGTGTGCAGGTTTCCTCACGATGTTTTCCTTCACCGTTAAAGCAATCGGTAAGTATGTACGTAAGTTTTTTGAAAAACTCATTGGTACATTGGCCATCCAGATTTGAACCCGGTACCTCTGGTTAGATGGACCGAGTCGTTACCGGTTGAGCCACCGACGCTTCAATGACATGTACAATTATGTAATTACTATTTTGTGACTATCAAAAACAGTGTAATTTGCACCTAATTTGATTAAACGTCTTGAAATATTGAAATAGTGCCTCTTCAGAGGAAATAATTCATGTTACGCATTTGCTTACGGGGTCATTGGGAAAGCTTTATTATTTCGATTAAATAAACACTAATTTAACATAACTAATGGCGAATCATGACTGATTAAAAACCGGCCAAGTGCGTGCCAGAGCCGTAAACAGAGAGATACCTACGTACCATCATACTAGATGGCGCTAGTTTCTTCTGGTTTCAACAAAACGCGTTTTTTGTACGGAGACCCCCTTATGTTCTATTTTTTGTATTTGTTGTTATAGCGGCAACAGAAATACATCATTTGTGAAAATTTCAACTGTCTACCTATTACGTTCATGAAATACAGCCTGGTGACAGACGGACGGACAGTTTTACCAGTCCCGTTTGGGTACGGAACCCTGAAAACGTAATAATCAGAAACCAAATTCTCCTGAGTTAATAAATAGTGTTCTAGATGTGATGTTCAAATTTCTGAACTGGGTGCCCCACCAGACCCCGAACAAAGTATCAATTTTTTAATTTTTTTTATCCACAATTTGTAAGCCCTTGACATCATCTTACCTGATGGTAAGTAAAGATGGAAGCGGGCTTACCAAGATTCCCTAACGCAATGGGGAACTAGCTATCTTGATGATGATGATGATGATCTATCTGACCGACTTCGACTCCTAGTCGGTTTGCCGCGCGTGCGCTCGAAGTTGGTTTATGTAGCCAATCTTCGCAGCGAAATTCCTCGCGCACTGAGGACATTTAGGTTTAAATAATATATTTATTCTCATAAAAGACAAAATGACACTTACATGAGAAGAAGACTTGAATATAAGTAATTTGATTATGGTCGTTCACACCGCACAGAACACAAAAATATGAATCACATAGTCATGATTAATATCAAAAACATAACTACTACAAACTGGCTTTCCACAACAAACAAATGAGAATATAGCATTATCTTTAGATAAATAAGATATGTTGAACTATTAATTTAAGTATGCCACCTTCGTAATTCTATTGGCTATCTTATCTACAAGCCGGAATACATCAATACTGTTAACATTGATGCTTGGCGGCAAGACTTAGATAAGATGGTGGTAGCTAGTCAGGCAGGCTTAGATAATGCCATGCCAGGCGGGCTTCAAAAATACCCTTCCACCAACCAAGTCATACAAAGAAACACACTGCCGGGGATCGAACCCCCGACCTACTGATGTGAAGCTAATGTTCGTTACCATTACAGGGCGGTTGAAACTTCAACAATACATTGTATTCCAGAATCATCAATCGAGGCTGAATCAACGAGCACTTCTGGAAACGACGCGGCCCCGAGTCGCCGCGACGGCCGCCGCCGGTACCACACCAGTGACGTAGACGCTGACGTCAGCTCCATAGACACGGACATACCAGACTCCTCGGATAACTAAGAGGTGCGGCCATATTTTTTTTACTCCCAAGAACTATTGAGCAAGGAGGTAAATTGAAATCTCCTTGCTCTTGAGTGAGTCTCCTTTTGTTTCGAATTTTGTTTCTTCTTTTCAAATCGGCTGTTTACGTGATTGATATGATTGATGGATTATGGTTGCGGTACAAATACATATTGTTTTTGATTTTATGTAAATAAATTATTGTTCAGATGCTTAACAAACTTTTTTTAATGAATATTCAGGACTTTATCATCGGTGCAACGAATAGATTTTTTTATCTAACAATAGATACCGGGACGTGTAGCAGGTATTAAGGGTCCCACAAGGCTCGAGTTTCCATACAAACATATTTCCGCTTTAATACAAAAAGAAAGAAAGAAATGAAGTTTTTTTGGCAAAAAATAAATGGAAAAATAATTACAGTAATAGGTACTTAATATAAATAAACTAAAGCTAAAGATTAATATTTATGCCGAATAGGTCCAAGACTCAGCATGGTGCTGTAGTTTTATTTAAAAAACTACATGCCGGCCGGATTGAATCCAAACGTTGCAAATATATTGAGTAGACACATATCGATGTTTGTAATTAGTTTTCATGTAGTAAATTTATACTTATCTAAACGAAGGCTTAAATTTGTTTTGTACTGAAAGTTTGAAACTGCTCATATTTTTTCCGTTTTATATTATTAGTACATCGAAAACTAATTACAAACATCGATATGTGTCTACTCAATATATTTGCAAAGTTTGGATTCAATCTGGCATTTAGTATTTTGTATTACAGCGATACAATCACCTTTGTGTGGAAACTCGTTCCTCCTGGGGACCCTTAACTTGACCTATGTATCACTATCACAACTAAAGCATTTATTTTCTTCGCGTTTTTACTGCATAATATAATACTTATCAAGTCTTGCCTCCAAAAATCAGTGTTAGTAACATTGATGTGTTCCGGCTTGAAGATAAGATAGCCAGTTCTCCATTGCATTGGGGAATCTTGGTAAGCCCGCTTCCATCTTCGGCATCATCGTCACTTTCCATCTGGTGGGGAGATGCCAAGGGCTTACCAATTATGATTGAATAAAAATAACAAAAAAAAAACTGTCGCCGGTGGACCTGAACATAGATAACTGTTTTTAGGAATTTCATAGAGTGAACCCCAGGTTAAGAGAATTTTTAACGCGGTGAAAATTAGACTCTTCATACAAACGGCGATAGTAATTTTCACCACTTACATGTTAACCGATTTTGACCAACGAGCAGTATCTACGTTGTCTAATCTATTGTTGGTGCCCAAGATACAGGCTGTGCCTAGTTTGGGACCGCTATGTACACATACTTTGTAAATAACTGTTTTAAATAAATTATTTGTATTTGTATTATTTGTAATTTTTGATAGGATGTCAGTCAGGACAAAAGCTAGATTTATAGGTTTCGTTTTTTAGGGTTTCGTCCACATAACGGGTGACCAACGGTACCCTATTGCTAAGCCTCCGCTGTCTGTCTGTCCGTCCGTCAGCGGGCTGTATTTCATGAAACGTATTAGGTAGACAGTTGAAATTTTCACAAAATTTGTATTTTCGTTGCCGCAAAAAATTGGAAAAAGTGAAAAAAAAGGGGGTCTCCATACTATAATACATGTTTTTAATAGGTTTTCAGAAGGATTTTTATAAAGCTCTATCGTAAGAACAGTAATACTACAGGCGTGAAACTTGGTGTGGATATAGTACTAATACTGAACTAAAACAAATAATAAAAATTGGCCAAGTGTGAGTCGTACTCGTGCCTTAGAGTCCGATCTGAATGACTCGGAAATGATTTTGTGCATAAAAAAAAAGTTTGTTTTCTGTATCTGTTGTTTTGTTTATTGTTAGGACTATTTAATATCGTATATTTTGTTTTGATATTTGTATGAAGTGGTGGCTAGCAGGTATTTATCAAGTGAGTAGGGAAGAGAAGCGGTCTCAACTCAGAAAAATTTGAAAGTAACGGTATATTCTGTTTAACCATTGTATAGGATCGTACACATGAACGTATATAATGAACGTATAGGATCGTATATTAATGAAGAGTTGTCATTAATATGAGACTAAGGAGATTTCTTACCAATGAGTATAACATGTCAATACCGAGAATATATTGAACTCCCCTCGTAGATTCATTATGTTGTCTTGGATAACTTTGTGTCGTAGGTATCAAGCAACTCAAAGCGATTTGCGTGATTAGGTCGATAATGTAGGTCAACTGACCCGAAGCACTGTCATTACCTGGATGGGTTTGACTGATAGTGACATTTTATTCAACCGATTCCATGCGTCGCTAGGCACGTTACGCCGATGGTGCCGGTTGCTGTCACTAGATGGCAGTCGTTAAGCCACGTCAGAACCTTATGGACGAGTTGAAAAACTTCCACCGGTTCCATGCGTCGCTAGGCACTTTACGCTGATGGTGCCGGTTGCTGTCACTAGATGGCAGTCGTTAAGCCACGTCAGAACCTTATGGGCGACTTAAAAAGTTCGACCGAATCCATGTGTCGCTAGGCACGTTAAGCCGATGGTGCCGGTCGCTTTCAATAGATGGCAGTCGTTAAGCCACGTCAGAACCTTATGGGCGACTTGAAAAACTTCGACCGATTCCATGCGTTGCTAGGCACGTTACGCTGATGGTGCCGGTTGCTGTCACTAGATGACAGTCGTTAAGCCGTGTCAGAACCTTATGGGCGACTTGAAAAACTTACAACCTTCACCAATTCGGACTTGGCTTTACAAGTTGTTATCGAGGGTAGAGAAATAGAAGGCATTGTTTCGAGGAGATGTCTTTTTTTGCATTTATTTATATTGTACAATCTTATAATATGATTCATTCTGCAAAATTTTACAGGCGAGCAATGAATTAATATATAAAACAGTAGCTCTCGCATTGTACATAACCATTTTACCAGTATAGTGAAAACATGCGTATAGTTTTAGTTTTTAGGATAATAAATTACTTAAATACTAACTTTAAGTTTGGTTCTTTATTAATACAATATCAATAGGATTGCACTGTCCTGTTCAAGTTATCGGAACATACCAAAACTGACTAGACATAGTGCTCTCTTTGAATGCCGATGAACTTTCTATGCTAAATATCTAAGTAATGATGAACTTAAGTCGTAAAGCGATTACATAGATACAAGGCAGGCATTACAATACTGGGCTCCAATTTAATTTCGTCTCACTAGATATACTCGAATCAAAAAGATCTTTGAAATAAAGCGTCAGTGGCTCAACCGTTAACGATTCGGTCATTCTAACCAGAGGTGCCGGGTTCAAATCCGGACGGCCAATGTACCAATGTGTTTTTCGAAACTAACGTACATGTATATACCGATTGCTTTAACGGTGAAGGAAAACATCGTGAGGAAACCTGCACATCTGATTCCAGATGTGTGCGAAGGTCGCGTTGCACACGTCCGTAGGTAAGGTGTAAATCTCAATGCCAAACACGTGCAACACCAGGCAAACGTCGACTATCCCTTGGATAGCACGGTTAATTAATAATTGTGCCACACGATTAGAAGAAGAATTTGAAATATTTACTAGATTCGTGTCACTTTGGCAGTAAAATATTTAAATCACTCATTTTAAAAATCGGCTTTGTAGATAAAGTTCATCAGCCCGGTCCATTGTGACCACGTCATCTAACGCCAGTTGGTTCTCACTTATGATACGTCTTGTCAGTAAGAGGTCGTCACCACTTGAAAACTTTTAGCTCGTTCCGTTTTACAAGTAAGACAGAGATGCAACACTTTTACAGAACTTGCAGAATCTTCGGGTGGCACTATTTAATGTTATCTTTTTGAAACCTATCTTTCTCCAAACCTATCTGACCGCATAGTAAATTTATTCAACGTTCACCTTTTCTTAATTTCGGACAGTGATAAGTATAAGAGTTTTAATTAATAAATATTAATGACCCCTTGTTTTTGCGGAATACCGGCAACAGCTTTTCTTTAAAGTTTCCAACAATTTAAAAACAAACCTGAAACTCACCTACGCCATTTTTAATCGATTCTCATTCTTGACAAACTGTGTGGTCAATTTACTATTTAATGTAATTTATCAAACGGCTAAAATCATATCGAGTAAGACTATTATACATTACGCCACTTAGGTGTAGTAGTTAGATTCCTATTACGTTAAGACGAACATTCTCATTATTATTTTAAGGCAGTGAAACACCCAACTTAAATTCAAGGACAGTTGGGGACGAGATTACCTAGCTAACATTAAGATTAGTAACATATCACTAATGGTTTTCACATGCGACCTCTTAACATCGGTCACGCAGTATTTTACAATATTTACACGTCTTAGATAAGTGTGACAATTTATTTTTTAAAATTAGGGAATCACAAATACGTAAGCGGGCGGGACGCTCTCTTGTATGGCTACCACTCAGACATCGAAAGTCCATCGGCCTAATTATCATCCTAACACCCCAATTACAAGTAACCGAATGAAATTACGCATACGTCTATACAATAACAAATAACAATATGTATTTTGCAGTAAAATTATGAAAAATTTAGAAATGTTTTGTCCACAAGGTAAATTTATTGCAGGTTTTTTTGACACATTACTATAACAACCTAATATCCCCGCTGTTGGCTCTTCCCAAACTTGAAAAAGTAAGCCACACACGGTGTCCAAGTTCGTATTTGGCAGAATAATCCGGTTTAATGTTTGATAATAGAGAAAAATCAGCTTTTATGGGATCCGTTGTCAACAAGGAACCCTTATTTTTTAAATTTTCGTTTCGACAAAGTAAATAGGTGCCTTGTAATTTCAAAATTTTACTGCAACATTGACATAATTAGAGTCAATCTTGATAAACAATAAAACTACTTAGAAGAAAATCTAACACTCTGAGATAGATAACAATTATATTTGTGGGACACACATTCGCTCGCTAATACTTAAAAAAAAAACAATATTATTTCGACTAGTTTCGATTGAACATTAATTATAATATCAATAATATCAATAGATAAAATTTACCTGCTCACTTATAAAACATGAAAAATAGGCGAACTCTATTCAACAAAATATAAATTCAACATACCATCGGAACATATTCGGCATCTTATTACTTTAATTAAATCGAACTACTTATTACAAACTGTATGTCAACATTAATAGAATATTTTTACTGAACAATAGCAACAGAGGTAAATATAAAAAGAAAAAACCTATACCATCCTCTCGTGACCTTCGCAACGTACAATAATAATATTAAAAAATTATAAATTTTCTGGGTACTTAGATTTAAACCTCAAGCGTTTGGGAGGGTTTGCCTTCAGATATCTGTTTGAATTTTACAAAGGTGCAAAAGTTTAAATTCATTTTGGTTTTTCTTTTTGCTATTGAGCTTAGTTTAGCCACGACTTTCCGAGTTATCTTGCTAAGCTTTTATTTGATTATGATTTTATCATGTTAAGATATCATTCATATGCCAGCATCAGCTATTCGTTCAGGTTTTGTAACTGTATGCATTATTAATGTTTTCACAAGATTACAGCCCAATCTATTGACTGATCTTAAAAACAATTGAGTTGTCATTGAATTTTTATTTGTTTGCATAGAATAAATGTCTACCTGATCTCTTTAAAAATTCAATATGGCCGTCCTTTGACTGTCATTTAGCGTTTAACGTTTCGTTATTTTTTGGTTAATGACCTGGATACGATATGGCGGCGTCTGGGCAACTCCTTCTAAACGCATCTCATACATAGGCAACACAAGCTATTACCTTTGCAACCAACCACACAGTTTTATTATAATATCCGCATTTTTTCATCATGTTATCACAGAAAATCATGTATTTACAAATTTTGATGTAGCACGTAACCTATTTAATTTGTCACAAACGTGATTTATGTTTTTGAACATTATAACTTTATTTTTCGACTATTGTACCATATCTTTTTTCTATACATTGTGAACTTTTAAATTAATTTCCTTGGAAAACTTTAAGATTAAGGTAATTGGTATAAAATCCTAGATGCTACATACTAAGTGTTTATCATGTTATGAAGATTTGAACTTTTGAAATACAATACAATAGTCGAATGACAGTTACCGAGTGTAATATTGTGATCATGGCATGGATTTAACTTATTAAATGAGAGGTATTAACATTCGATAAATATACTTTATATTCTAATGTAAAAGGTCTTGGGAAAAACGTAGTACCTAATACAAGTGCGCCCTTACTGGGTTTGATTGAACAAACACATAACCCTCCTTGGGGCTTCACTGCAGTCAGGTAAAAAGGATTCTGCGCTAGGTGAGAATTGGTTATACACCATTGGTGTCTGTTTGTTTAACGAATTAAAAAGGGGATAATATGCGTCTGTGTATTACATGATTTAATAATTTTGGTAGTAATTTAATGCTGAGATACATTTCAAAGTTTACATACAATTCATATTTATTTATTTAAATTTTAATTGTATTTAAAGTTAAATAACGTAGGTATAAAGCACTTGGGGGAGGACAGCAAATTCAATAAAAAATGTTTATTATTTATTACAATTTTAACTAAGTAAAAATTATTTTCTATGTAAATATTTTATACAAGACTATTATGTTTCTGGCGATGAATTCTAGTGTTTCTCCCAATCTGTAAAATTTAATCGAAGCGGTGTTGAATGAGGTCCGCCTCGACGCGCCCCTCGCGTGTTTTCTGCAGGTTGCAAGCAAGGTCGTGGATCCGTCCTGCGCCTTGTCACGTAGCCTTGCGATTAGGTCGTGGATCCGTCCTGCGCCTTGTCACGTAGCCTTGCAAGTAAGGTCGTGGATTCAAACTGCGCCTTGTCACGTAGCCTTGCAAGTAAGGTCGTGGATCCGTCCTGCGCCCTGTCACGGTGCTGGGCCGGGCCTGCGCCTGCGCCGCCTACTAGCCGCAGTCCTCTAGCAGACCCCACTCCTCGCCGTTTCAGCAGGCGATAATAACGTTACGTAGTGCAAATTTATATAGAAAGTTTACTTTTACAATACGGACTAATAATTTCATTTTATGTAAAAATCCTAGCGCAAACGAGTTGTCTGGCACTGTTTCATATTTCGATTATCTTAACCCGTACCTAATATAAATCATAGAGTAAAATTTTAGCGAATTAAAAATTAAATTTTCCAAAACTTTGTAAATACTATGTAATTTGGATATAGCTCGTGGAGGCCCGTCGTTGGGGCGCGGCCCAAACCAGGAGGGACGTCCAAAATCCTGAGCAACGAGAGTCTATGTACACGCATTCGCCGAGTATAAAAGATCGTTCGTGGCGCTATAGAGCGGGCGGCGGCGCGTCGCTTTAGAAGGTATTCGCGTGCGCGGCGCTGTGGGCCGTGCACGCGCGCACGTCCCGCTGCGAGCGCGCGCGCCGGCGCCGCTAGCACCAGTCGTCCTCGTCCGAGTCGGAATGGCGCGCGCGCGGCTTGTACCTGTTGGAGCAAAACCACAATCTCAAACAACGAGTTAATTTGTAAACTCAGAAAACGGTCAGGCCTGAGCTTTTTTAAGCTATTGCATAGCTTTTATCGCGGGCTTTGAGCGCGGCGACCGAATCAAGAAATTCCGTAACGAAAATAAAACCTAACACCCCACACTCGGCAGAGTTCTAAAAAACTTACAGTGCCATCTATTAGCGATTTGCGGTACTAAAAGGACTTAGTCAATTTTACTGGTGTAACTTTCTTAGTGTTAATTTATTACATAAACATCCCGCGCCCCAAGGACTATATGGTACTGGTAAATTCTGCATAAATAAAAAAAATAAATTATAATTGCATAAGTTGATAAAAAAAATGCTATGCAATAGCTTTACCGCGACAGTCCCCGAGTGCCACGCGTTTTTTTTTATTCATAATTGGTAAGCCCTTGGGATCATCTCACCTGATGGTGACGATGATGCCGAAGATGGAAGCGGGCTTACCAAGATTCCCCAACGCAATGAAGAACTGGCTATCTTATCTTCAAGTCGGAACACATCAATGTTACTAACACTGATGTTTGGCGGCAAGAATTAGATAAGATGGTGGTAGCTAGCCAGGTGGGCTTAGAAAATGCCCTACCACCAACCAAACCGAGTCTTTCAAGTTGATCCCACCGGGAATCGGAACCGTGACCTCCTGGTGTGAAGCGAATAGACTAACCATTACGCCACGGAGGCGGCTTTGCGGTAACATTAAGAATAGGGATGACGACAGCATCAGAAATAAATTATGAACTCTTGATCACTAAATTGCCCTCGTAATTAAACTTCGGAAAACCTTACTCGTTTTGTTTTCCATCGAGTCTTCGATTTTCAATTCACTAAAATCACAAAATAATTTCATAAATGACGCTGCAAAACTATGACGTCACGCCTAGTTATTTCAAACATTTTTAGAACAACATGTCGTTTTTGTCAGAAGATAAAAAGTAAGTAAGATGACTAGCATTCGTCATCCCTATTCAACTGTACATCCTAAACAGTTCCAGTAACAAAGGTATCGTGTACCCGTTGGGCACGCGCGACGCCGGCGCCGGCGAGGGCAGCGCGCGCGCGCCGCCGCCGCGCCCCAGCGCCAACGCCGCCTCGTAGCTCAACGGTGCGTCGCACCCGCGCGCGCCCCGCTCCGCCTCGTAACCTCTATTGCGTCTGCGCACAACACACAGTTGTTAGGAGAAGTCGGCCAAGCGCTAGATACACAGCGTAAACTCTGTAAAACGTCACTCGATATAACGATTCACTCTTTAAAACGTCAAAATTTTCTGGCTCCATTTGGTTTCCTTTGACGCTAATTTCTCTCTGTATAACGACAACTCTCAATAACTTCACAAAATGCCCGGTCCCTTGAGTGGCGCTATATACAGTTTACACTGTATTCTTAAAGTAGTATATATTTTCTTCTTTCTTTAGTTTATAATTTCAGGCAGGCGAAATGGTAACACTAACTGAGTGTGTATTCACAAATTCGTTTCCCATAAAAACTCTAAATGACTCCTTTTTAAAAATGGATGGAGCGGCAGGGAGTGTCCATACTGTACGTTACTACTAATATAATATACTTTGCTCGAACCACAAATAAATTGAAGTTGACGTTGAGGCGCGACTCCAGTGGCGTTACCCTCAAACCGCACTTGGTCTTCACCTCCATGTACTCCATCAGATCTAAGTGAACAGTTAAAATAAAAGCTAGCACAGGGTTCAAAATGGTGTTACAAGATCTTACCTTTCTCTAGATCTATAGTCTCGGTGTATCAGTCTTTCTACTTCTCGGCCGTACTCATATTCATCGTGTAGAGGCTCCACTGGTTCTCGTACCGTATGCCTTAACGATAACTGAAAACAAAATTGTATGTTATAACTATCTTATCCTATGGAACTATCTCTTATCCTTATAGAGCGGGCCGACCACACGACATGACGCGTCCTGGAAGTCTGTATACCTGGCTGGGATTGCATGATTAAAACAATTCGTTTTTAAACTCGTGTTTTACGCAGTTTGAATTTACACAATGTTTTTTATTGTGTTTAAAAACACAGTTTAATTATTTTAAAATCTTTTTAAACAATGTTTTAAACATAAACAAAAAAGGGGTTTAAAACAACTTATAATTACAAATAAATGGAAATGAATGAAAACTAAAAATGTTTAGGACTGAGAACAGTTAAAAAGTTAAACATTCAATTAAAAAATAAGGTCTATGTTGTATAATTGTCACTTTAATAATAATAATCCCACCAAAAACATTTTCATGTAAAAATGTTGTCCAGACGAGTCTACGTAGCTTACCCTGTGAAAAATTTATCAGATCTCGTATAAAGCGAAACTCTAAAGACTGCACGCTCTAAATCTACAAGCTCTACACTACACCTTACTCAAAATATATTAAAAAGTGGTCAGATGTCATGTAGAGCCAAGATTTTTGATCTATGCGCCCTAACTTTACCAGGCCTACCTTCACAAATTCTACATTTTAGTCAAAACGTGTGGCTTGGCCGTTTTGCTACCGTCACGAAGATTTCATAGGCATTCGTTCATTGGGTTACTTACTTTATTGATATCGACTGTATCTTCTCAAATAATCTTAGATTTTGTTGGTGGTCCCTGTATCATTAAGTAAAGTTCTTGGTTTATATTTAAAGGATCTTCTGGTTTCGGCAATTTGACCAGTGTTCCCTCGAGAGGCAAAGGTAGGTGAAGGTAGTTTCACACCCAATTTGACACACGTTTTGACTAAAATGTAGAATTTGTGAAGAAATTAGAAATTTAAAAAAAAACTTTATTTGAAATTACTATGTTAAGAATTTTACTATTGTTACATTGAGGCAAGTAAGTGGGTGGGTGAGAAATCTAATTACTTAACAAACAAACTCCTAGTCGCGGAACGAAAGATCCTGCGAAAGATTCTGGGGCCGACAAGAGGAGAGTGCGGGGAGTGGAGGCAAAGATTTAACAGGGAGCTGGAAGACCTAGGAGCTAGTGATGACCGAGCCGAACATCATCGGGGAAATGAAAGCAGCCCGACTTCTCTGGCTAGGACATGTAGAAAGAATGGTAGAGGACCGAGCTGCCAAAAGAGCATATCTTGGTAAACCTTTCGGGCGTCGCCCGGTGGGTCGACCAAGGTATCGCTGGAATGATGAAGCCGCCAAAGACCTCAAACAGTTGGGAGTGGCCCGAATGGTCAAACATAGGATACAGTGGCGCACTTTAATGTCGGACGCCACGGTCCACTTCGGGTCGTTGAGCCAGCGAAGTAAATAAGGAAGTAATTACTTTGAACACGGGAGTGGGCAATGTAATGAGATTAAATATTAGAAATAAAATCCTGTCTAAAAAAATATACAAGGCCTGATTGATTGGAAATTTATGACTCCAAATTAAAATATAAAAAACAAAAAGAAACACAAAGTTTGTGTTATTTTTTTTTAAAACTGTTATTTTCCAACCCTGAACCTGGAACAAACAGTCCACTTAGGTAAGTCCTTGAAAGAGATGTATGTCAAATTTCAGCCCGAAATTCCAGTGGTTTGAGCTGTGCGTTGATAAATCTAAGTCAGGACAAATTTTAAAAATATAGATTTTTCGAAGTGTATAAGTATAAATATTCACCTAATCACTTTAGAGTTTTTCTTTTAAGCAGTTACTAATAAAAATGAATCAATGGTTCCTGTGAATGGATCGTCGTGGACGGAGCGTAGAATGTCTTACATGCGAGGGGCTATGGCTGATTCTGTTGAATGGTGGCTGTTGCTTGACGTGAAGCGTGGACGGCTTGGTGGGCGTAGGGGGGAGCTGACGGCCGCGCCCTCGCCTCGCGCCGTCCCGCTCCCACGACCGGTCGCGCCATTCCCGCCATTCGCGATCTCTCTCTCGCTCCCGATCACCACCTATCGGGGCCCAAACTTCTCTTTGAATAATTTGGACGTCCTACTTCAACACTGTTAACATTTCCAACCATCGTAAGCGTTTATCTGATCCACGTAAATTTAAGAGGGTTTTTGGTATTGAGGTCCATATTAACAATTAAACAGATGTGCAAACAATTTTCTTATATTCGTACTCATTTCGGTCCTCGGTACACGCGCCCTTCCATTCGTCTACTTACGTGCAAAGCCAGATGTCTTTCGACATCTAATTCGTTACAACTTTAAGTCTTAGCAAAAGCTCCAATAGTCCTATATAAAGGTTTTTGATCGGAACCTTTGCTTTACAACGTCGCATATGAAAATGTTCCGTTACTCCTCAGAGGCGATGCTTTTCAATTGGTGTCTTTCGACAGTCGTTCTTTGGTTACAATTGTATGTCTTCATTTACCAAGCCTAAGAGGCACTACTATCAATTCTGCCTATGTTGATTGCCAAAGTGTGTTTCGTGTATAAAATTCAAGGATAGGAGGCAAAGATAGGGACTGTTATTGTTGGACTTCTGACACCAACAGCTCACGTTCCGTGATTCATAAGTCTTTGCGTTCGGATTTCGAAGCTCGCGGCAATCTTTTCTGTATCTTAGGAACAGATGCTAATGGTGTCAAAAGTTTTCCAATATTTGACATGAAATGGCCACTCGAAGTTTTGTACTTTGTGTGGCGAGTGGTCTCACCGTAGGTGTGATGTGGCGGGCTGGGCGACCGCGAGGGCTGACTCAGGCTGGTCGTCGGATGCGGCGCCCTCCACTCCTTCCCTGCTGTCAGGAATACCTTCATGTACCTTCCACCATGCTTTTACCGCATAAAACTACCTTTCCTTACTCACAAAGGTGACTCTAAAAGTTTTGGGTGTCTGTTCGGGGTGATAAGGTTTTTGCGGACACGGACAAGGAGTGAATATTGAATCTTGAGTTGAAGTTACTATAGTTGCACAGCACACATGTGAGGTTTCAGAAGAGACAAGATTAGTATAATGATAAATTTTGTAGAATTCGGTGAAACTTTTACAATTGTAGTATTTTTATTGCTTTGGCATAACTACAGCTGGCTATTGCAGGAAAAAATTGAGTAGAAAATTTCAAGCTTTTGCATGCTGCATGATTGAAAAATGAAAGTGCATGCTCTCTGGACACCTGGACACCTGTGTTTGCAAGGAGCCCACGAGAAAAGCGTTTGTGCAGACAAGAGCCATACGGGCACCGAATTGGCATGCAGCAGGCAAATTATTTCAAAATTTCGATCTTCCAATTTCTTGTGAACATAATTTTTATTTTGGCGTATTTGATGCCAATTTAAATGCACTTAAAATCTAATTAAAACAATTTAGCCTGATTATAAACTCTATATGAAACTAGTACTAACAATTTTATGATCGTATGATTTAGCATGTTTATAATCATTGCTAGTTTCAACTACTAATGTAGATGTTACAAAATTAGCATTGTGAAACGATAGATACAGCTAGAATTTACAATCTAGTTTACTAATTTTAATGAACATAGTCTTTGTGGCGCAACTGCTTTCGCTCATTGTAAGACCTTATAACTACAACTACAAAACATGGAAAAAACTACAACTACTTTTAAGCTAGACGTCCCATCTTCTCACAAAACTTTCAGAGTATACCTTTATGAGAAGAAAATGTTTGCAAAACTGTTTTCAGCTAAGTTTTAAAGTCAGATAAATGTTTGATTTGATAATTCGAATAATTACTACAGGAAAATAATAATAGATGTACGAAAAACTGTTTAATGCGTTAGCTTTCGAAGCTAGTTAAGAACAAGTAAGTAATAATTGGTTCAGCATTACAATGGATGTCAAGTATCTATGCAATAGCGTTATAAGCTTTAGATATGCAAATCAGCAGATATACTAGCGTCAAACCATAACAAATACTTTGTCTGAAACTATCAGCTTTTTATCTTTTGGCATTATCAGTCGTGAGATTCCAGAGGCTGCCTAATTGGTTCACATAAGCTGATTTGCATTATAGGTACAAATCCGTAGTTCCTTTTAAACTTAAGGGTGCCTGTCAACCTAAGGGGAGGTGAGCGAGGCGCGGAGAACAAGAAACAATAAGATCAATTCCATCCTGTCTCGGCCTTGTTATATTGCTCCAGCCCTATTATTTCTTGCATTTTCTTTTTTCGGACTACCAGACGATAGGGGAATGGTATCACCCTTATGTTGTATGTTGCGTTACACCTCCGATTCATTATGACAACAAAGGAATGAAACTCCATACTCTTATCGTTTTTTCTTGATTCACTTATTTATTTTTAATTAATCTGCAATTGTTAAGCCCTTATGGCATCATCTCGCCTGACGGTAAGTGACGATGATGCTGAAGACGTAAAAGTCCCCAACGAAATAGGGATCTGGCTATCTTATCTTCTAGCCGGAACACATTAATGTTGTTAACATTGATGTTTGGCGACTAGACTTAGATAAGATCGGAGTAGCTAGCCAGGCGGGCTTAGAAAATGCCCTTCCACCAACATTATTTGAGTTAAAATATCCTCGACTGCATCCTCACTTTCCACCAGGTGAAATACAGCCAAACACATTTTTTGTATTACGTACAACAGAGATGTGCTCTGAAGTCAATTTTTTTCCCTTTACGTCACGCTTCGCTTCGGTCGTTAGGTAGCCATACCTACTTAAATACTCAGTACAGTAGCATGATTTCTAAGGAAATCTGCGTACCATGTGGGTGATAGTGGTGGGGCCCCCTTTTGCGTAAGCCCGTGTGGCTGGTGTTCATGCTTAGTCAAGCACGAGCACGTATATTTTTTTAGTAAGTAAAACAGAGATGTGCTCTGAAGTATTTTTTTTCCCTTTACGTCACGCTTCGCTTTGGTCGTTAGGTAGCCATACCTACTTAAATACTCAGTACAGTAGCATGATTTCTAAGGAAATCTGCGTACCATGTGGGTGATAGTGGTGAGGCGCCCTGTGCGTAAGCCCGTGTGGCTGGTGCTCATGCTTAGTCGAGCACGAGCACGTATATTTTTTTAGTAGGTAAAACAGAGATGTGCTCTGAAGTATTTTTTTTCCCTTTACGTCACGCTCCGCTTTGGTCGTTAGGTAGCCATACCTACTCAAATACTCAGTACAGTAGCATGATTTCTAAGGAAATATGCGTACCATGTGGGTGATAGTGGTGGGGCGCTCTGTGCGTGCGCCCGTGTCGCTGGTGCTCGTGCTTGACTATCTCGACGACGTTGCTGACTGTGTCGGAGAAGCCAATGTCGTGGTGGTAGCCTGCGTAGTTCCCTCGCCTTCTTGGGCTTGGCGTTCGTCTGTAAAACACAGTTGAAATGTTCAGGAACTATTGTATCATTCAAAATTAATTAAAGATACAGCTAATGAATATATAGATAGGAGCTGAAAATGAAGGGAGATATGTTGTTACAAAGGAAATTGACAGTGTTTTGACCAAATATGCTGCCCAGAAGTGATAGTACCTCGAGTGGTTTCCTTCCATTTGTTTCTATTTAAAAAAATGGTCCGAGAGAAAATAAATAAAGATGAGTTTTGTTTTCAAGTTTTCCGGAATCTGTTTTGTTTGAATTTTTTATTAAGTCACATGTAAGTTCGCGCTTAAAAATATATAAATCCATATCTAAAAGATCCATTAAGTCGGCTCCGTATTATGTTTGTTGAATAAAAATCGATATATCTTATTCGATTTTTTTTTCTCAAAAAGAGTGTGTTTCCAGACTGTTACTATTTTGGGATCTTCGAGGCGAGAGAGTATAGTTATTTTTTGAGTTTATGTGTACCATCCTCGACTACATCGTCACTTTCCATCAGGTGAGATTTAAAAAAAAAGATTAAAAAAAAAGGCTTCGTCTCATACAAAATGCGACAATTCACGAACACTGAGTTTCAGCGTGGCCGGACTCCTCGGATAGATTTTGAAGCGCTTTGGTTTACAGAATAGTTTAGGAAACATAATTTACTTGGTGTTCATTCTATGCAGCCCTTTGGTCAAACTTCCATACAAAGATTGTCAATTTCCTTTTCAACCGACTTCAAAAAGGAGGAGGTTCTCAATTCGACTGTATGTTTTTTTTTGTATGTTTGTTACTCGATATCTCCGCCGTTTGTGAACCGATTTTCAAAATTCTTTTTTTATTTGAAAGAGTATACTCCCGAGGGGGTCCCATTGTCACCAAGTCAGGATCTGTTGATGGAATCCCAGGGAAATCGAGAACAACCCTCAAATTTTATAGGCACATATTACGTGTTTCATGTATTTCCTAAAACTATTCAAGTTTTGGCGTCTGGTAGTCATCATCTCATCATCATCATCAGATGAGCTGATGAAGGAAGGTACAACACCTTAACGGTTAGGAGTTGGAGGATAACTCTTTAAAAATTTTACGTAGACCGATAGTTGTATTCTTTCAGATTATCAGATGAGCTGATGATGGAAGATTTAACTCCTTAACTTTCATGCTGTTGAAATGATGATGGAAGCCACAGGAATCTGTATCTGTTAATGAAACACATGCAATATGACTTATGATTTGATGGTTCCTATTGGCGAGTGGGAGATTGGGTATAACGTTGTTAGATAGATAGCATCATCACTAAAAATAAATTAAATAAAAATAAAAATTAAAAAAACTTAAAAACCGACTTCATAATGAAATTCACTCAAAAGTATGAAATAATATTATACTTAGATACACGACATTAACCAACAATAACGAAATCAAAGGTGGGTAGGAATTAAATTAGGGGCCTAAAAATTTTTTTTGAGATCGGTGTCAGCAATGCCATCGAATCTAAAACATTTGATACATTTGATACCGACCTCAGAAATAAATTTAGGCCCCTAATTTAATTCCTACCCACCTTTGATTTCGTTATTGTTGGTTAATGTCGTGTATCTAAGTATAATATTATTTCATACTTATGAGTGAATTTCATTTTGAAGTCGGTTTTTAAGTTTTTTAAACTTTTATTTTTATTTAATTCACAATAAGGTTTTTCAACCACATTGCCCACAAATTTAGTAGAAATGCTTTCATGCATGCTTCTCTAGTGTTAGTATTAATTCATTTAATTTAGTTGTGTTAGAAGAAATAATGGTATTCCGTTATAAACATACCACTTTGGACTACGATTACTTTAAGATCAATCTCTTCTTCCTTGTCTCTAAAAATAAAACAAACAAAAAAATAAAACTAAATAGTGAAACAATAACCTTACTAATTTAATTAAAAATTAAAACCCGACTGCTTAAATACATCACCCTCCATTTTAGGGAAGTCGGCTAAAAATGTATCTTACTCAGAGGATCAACACGAATTTAACGAGACACTCCAAAATCCATCAAGCCGTTTAGGCTTCAGGCTCGGCCAAAGAAACAGACATAACTACATACATATGTAGATCCATACATACAATTACTTACAAACACCCGAAAAACATTACCCTCTTTTGTGGACAGTCGGGAAAAAAGGTTTAAACAATACTACCTACTTCAAATCCGTTTGTCAATTTCATTGCATAATTTCCCGTAAAACCTTAGCGTAAAACTCGAATAACTGATTGGCTTCCCTATGTCTGTCATCTAAATCACGGAGACTTCACAGTTTCACGACTCCTTAACATCCAATATGTTTATATTATTTATTTACCTCAAACTCGACGACCGTCCATGATGCCCGTTCTGGTACACGTGTGGTGCTGCTAGCCTGGCTTCATCCAGCGACTCCATGGAAGCATGGTGTTCACCCACGTCTTGTAGTTCCAGTACCTAGAACACGATTCCTTTGAGTTTATTTACCACCTTAACTTTCGATGTTTTAATGTCTTTTTTATTTGTGGGTCAAGGTTATGAACTTACTGTCCCATATTTACAAAACTCAAAGCATGCGCTTGCGCAAAGTGCGTCCATTTTGTTTTCATGCATTAAACCGTGCTTCGTGCTTTGTGAATTTTTTTTGTATTCTAAAATACTTACGTTAGAAATGACAGTACTAGCTAAATGTGCTGTAATTGTAAATGCTGCTATGACATGCTTTATTTTAACATGCAAACTATACATGTTATATTAAGAAGTTTAGTATGTTTTGGTGTTGTGTTTGATTATGACTGTAATGTAGATAATGTTTTTCTATTTATTGATTACGACTGTACTATCTAATTAGACTACGAAGCTAATTAACACTCTCCTAATCCACGTTATTAATGTTAATTAATAGAAAAAAACTTTTGTTACTCAAAGTGAAAACATTACAAATACTTTAAATATGAAAGAAAACGTATTCTAGGTTACTGACGTTGTTTACCTAATTTCAAAGCCATCTGTAAATCTGAAGACTTGAATCGATAGCATTAATCAATGTTACAAACAGTTGAACCACAAAAAATACTATAATGGGCCTAACAGCCCCTAATTTAAATTTTCACGGAAATATCAATACCTAATTAATATGAAATACAATTGTCTAAATCAACAAAATATTTGTATCAAACACTGAGACATTGAGCTAAGTTGTCAACATAAAATTACAACATCGACTATCTATGGCGAGATGCATCCAGGTATTGGGTTTCAGGACACACCATTGTCTAAACATGTTTGTTCTAATTTAACGTATAGCTTTATCTATTTATGTGTCTAAACGATTTTGGCCGCAAAGGTATCGGTGGAACATCGACAGCACTTGACAATAGCTATCAGTATTATGAACTCGACAACTTGGGGGTTACAACACTGGATGACCAATGATCATATCAACATGTTGAACCTTTGACCTTTGGTTATTCACCTTTTTGCTGTTCCTGTAACAATGGAAAATATGTGTTAGTTCTATATGTATAAATTATTAATGATACTTAGTTTACCGTGACAGTGGACGGGGCACGTAGCTCGTAGAATAGATAGGCATTGACGCAGTAAAGTTCTCGAATGGTGACATTACACCAGAACATGAAGCGCAAGAAGGCCCCACTCAGTGGGCCGATGATCTGGTGAAAGTCGCGGCAAGCCGCTTAATGCAGGCAGCGCAGCGCTGGTAAACCTTGGTAAAGCTTTGTCCAGCAGTGGAAGTTATTAGGGATGCACCTTCCACATAATCGTTTAAGACTCGTATCAAAAAGTGGCTGCTCGAGAAACGATTTTACATGTTTTCGGAATTTCTGGAACTGCTAATGCTATTATAATTTTATTTATCTAATTAATGCTAACGACTATGGTTACTGTGTTATTGTTATTATGTTTTTATTTAATTGCATTAGTATGCAATAATTTAATTATTTGAAGTAGTAGTGACTTTGATTATAATATCTTAAAATGAAATATATGTGTGAGGATTATTGATAATAATCTAATTTTGTACTATATTTGTGACTTGTAACAATTGTTACCAATAAAATTTGTCTTATCTATTGAGCTGATATATTTTGTTTGCTTCTGTCTATTGAGTTATATGAGCGTTGTCCGCTTTTTAATGTTTATAAGCTTGAGGTCATTTTGAGTTACTTACAATGCATTCTAATTACAAATTTGTAACTAACTTTTCTACTACTGGCTTTTACGTTCTTCTCAATTAATCTCTAAAATTTATTATAAGATTTTGAACCACTGGGTCTATTCATTTTCTCTATGACATCTTGTCTTATTGTTAGCAACTAATTATACGCTATTGTAAGTCACAAATCTTTACCTAATGTTGATCAGAAATTATAGCTCAACCAACAAAATGGTTTATACTTACTTGAGAGACTTTCTGGTGCTCCGCCTCGCGAGGTTGGCCAGCGTGTGTGGGTCGTCTGGGTGGGCGGGGTGAGGCTCAGCTGCCGCCGGCTCGTGGCTCAGCGAGCCGGCCCGCGACCCCGTGTTCATGCCCGCCGCCACGTCCAGCAGGCAGTTAAAGAACGACGCCTTCTGCACCACGCACACGCATCACGCACCCGCGCGACTCTTGCGCACTCTCATGCCACACATGGCTAACGGCTAAAGCCTACATGAGTTTGCGCAATCCCATCCATGAGACGTGTCCATGCTGGAGTTCTGTGTTGTGTGTGTTTGTGTGTAGAATTCCAACGAATGGACATCATTTTTGGATGTTTCGGTTTTATGTTTGTAATGATGAATGCGGCTAGAAAACTCTGCAGAATCAACTCTATTAGTAAAGTTTGTCAGCATTTTGAGTATGTTTGTCAATGTAATGTATAAGTCGTATACATGGTGGTAGAACTTGAAGGTATAATAAGAAAATGTATTGGGCAGTAAATTACAAAGCGTCGTAGTAATCTTGAAAAAGGTGCGACTCAAAACCATGTGCAATTTTGTGAAGCCAGAGGCAAAAATGTACTCAAGTCAGAAATATCAACAATGTTGCAAATTTGCATCAATCGAATTCAATCACATAACACTTGTGTGATTTTGTTCTCCAGCATGCGCAGACTGAGAGTAGATGAATTATTATTAATTACATATTAATACTAGAATTATTCCAAAAATTACATTAGGATGCAAACATGAGCGTAGCAAAAGCAGAGTATTTTAAATTTAAAAGTCGTCAGGCTTCTAAGTAGAATATTATTGAGCCAAAATGTAATTTGTTTAAACAAAAATCTCATTACAATAAGAAAGCTAAAAAAGAAACCTTACTGAATGTTTATGATATAAAATTTGTAGGTTTATCATGCAAAATCCTATGATGCGCCAATTCAAGGATATATTAAAAAAGATAGGTCCGAAACTATAATAGTTCTATGATCTAGGATTTCGTTAGCGGAATGAGGAGTCGGAATGACATTGATGGGGTAGACAAACAAATCTACTACAGAACAAACCACTATTCTACAAAACCACTCCGAACGATGGTTCAACATGAAACACTCGTCTACGATGTATTTTGCAACTATAGGACAGGTCACTATGTCGTGGTTTACAAAGCCCCGAGGGACACTTGATAGGCAAATATGTGCGCACACGCACGCACACACCTGCCATGTTTGGTAACAAATCAAGTGCGTCCAATCCATCTAAATCTATGTTTACATATTAAGTCAAATTTCTAAATCTACTTGTTTAAATTGATCAATTTAAAATTGCACATTTAAATTGACCATTTGTCCTTCTTTTGGTCATAGTATACATTGAATTCATTCTTTATTAAAAATTATATGAGATTCATATTCATTCAAACTGATTTATTCAAACAGGATGCGAGAAGAATTCACGATAAAAACAAAAAAATATCTAGAATAGTGCAAGAAAAAAGTAGTCAAAGTTTCGTTCCGTAAAATATTTAATACTACCGGCTGATTGGCCGTAGGGCTATTCTCGTTGAATGCCTGAAAAGTAAACCACCAATGTAGACTCAAGCGAGTCGAGTTCTACTACAGTGGCTTTGTATTGTTGTACTTTATTCTTAAAGTGTCTCATTGAATTCAGCCAATCAGTTCTTTACTAGCCTTCGCGATATTTAGACAATCTATGGAATTGGAATGGAATACTTCAATGTCCACAACAATACATCCACGAGGTAGACAACACAACAAACTATGTCTAACTATATTCTCTTAATTTTAGGTAAACTATGTGGAGGAAGTTTAAAGGGGCCACCAACAAACACTACTTTTACTTAAACGTGTAGTAAATAACCTACCCATTTATCATTTTACATTTGGCTCAAATACAAACTATGATTGAAACATTATTTAATACAAACGTTAGCCACACGAATTTACTCTGGCTTCATCGATTTCTACGGAACCTACGGTTAGAAGGTGACTTCAAATTGAAATTGGAATACCTTGAGAAAGATTATAAGATTCAGTGCAGCGATCAAAGGTTTGGACTTACCGGAACGCCCTGTGGTTCAGTCTGGCCAAACCTAGTCGATCTCCAGCTCTCCAAGATGAGAAGACCAGCGTATATCTTGCCGACTGTGAGCTTCCCCGCGTTGAGGACGTCGTTGCGAGGCACCAGCAGGTCTAACATCTTCTTCGCCTGGAGTGGCCAGATGTGCGTAATTGTTTGCCTCAATTCCATGTCGGCTTGGTCCATTTCCTCGGCTTAAAATTAATAGAAGGAGAAAAGGTCATTAGTCATTAATTTTGGGTATGTCAATGTATAGATGTACTTTTCAATTTCTTATGTGTATCTAGCTTTTGCCCGCGGCTTCGCTCGCGTGGACATCGTTTTTATGACTGTATTTGAGGGTGAATGGTGCTCGAGCCGCAAGCTGGCTGGAGTTTATTCCAGATCCCTCGGGAACTATATCTGGCTATTATGATCATTAGCAGTCTATATCACTTCCTTCCCTCTCAACTATTTCTATGCAAAATAATATTACGTCAATCCGTTACTCCGTTGCGACGCCGACGTGCGCGAGCCTGTAAATGAGTTTTTCCCAGATCCCTCAGGAACTGCCTCAGGCTATGCTAGTTAGTAGTCTATGTCATTTTTCACCCCCTCAACCATCACAACAAACCGTTGCTCCATTGCGATGTTAAAAATGTACCAAAATAGTCTTTTTTAGTTCCCTCAGGAACTGCATCCAACTAAGCTATTTTCACGGGATAAAAGTAACCTATGTCCTTCCCCGTGACACAGGTTACCTTCATGCCAAATTTCGTTAAGATTGGTTGAGGTGTTGAAGCGTGAAAACATACATTTTCACATTTATAATATTAGTAAGGATTGTGTTTCTGTCTTGATCTCACAGCAACCACTCTACAAGACTTTCCACTTCACTTGTCTTCTTATACAATACAATTACTCGTTCTGTCTCTATTCACTATTAAGAAGAAAACACCAAATGATTTTTCTTACCTGTTCTCATCTTGATGTTCAAATTTTCTCTAATTAAGGCAAATAGTGTTGTCGTAAAGTTAACCTTGCCCTCTTCGTCTAATGGCATATTCATCCTAATAAGTTTCTTATAAGCTAATCTGTTTGGACATTTGTTGCCAAACCCCAACGGTGGATCCATGTTCTTTAACATATCGTACATTTCTGTGTAATGGATCTTTCCCCTGAAAACAAGTTGAATTCACGTTAACAATATCGTAATAGATATAGGCACTGGAGAGATAAATCTTGATAACAATGTAACGTCTCAATTTATAACTGCGATAATAAGAGTAAATATTTCAAAATCAGAAAATGATTGAAGTGCCATGAGCGTTTTTCAAAACGATAATTATTGCTATATCAAATACAACAAAAGGAATAGTATTTGGACTACTTACGTGGCGTTTGGATCATATTCAGCCCATATCCTTACAAATTCGTCTAAATGATGCGCACCGAGGATGGATGAGTCCCTTGTTAGGTAATCGAAGTTGTCCATGATGACGGCAACGAACAAATTTAACATCTGGAAAATACAAGAGAAGCAATTAAACTAAAGTGTGTTTAAAGTGAAATACAAGCATACGAAGGAATGATTTTACATTACACCAATATATATATATATATATATATATATATATATATATATATATATATATATATATATATATATATATATATATATATATATATATATATATATTCTGAATATATTGTTATAATATTATTTAAGTATTTTATGTAACAGTTTCATTTTTTTCTGTTTAAATAATTGCACCGCCCCTCATTTTATTCTATCGCTTTTTCCCTACCCAAAGGTTGCCTGGAAGAAATTGCTACTTAGCAATAAAGCCTCCTATTGTATAGGCTTTCTTCTATATTGTTCATTTCATTTCTATGATGTGATGCAATAAAGAATATTGTATTGTATATTATTAGTACCATCTTAGACACGTTAGTTCTGAATTAATTAGCTGACATACATGAGCACTATTAATAGATCAACTTTAAAGTGAAAATGTTAATGAGAATAATTGACCATGCTAAATACATTAAAAATCACTGACTTTAATCGCAGCAACTAAAATTTTTGCTAAAGTTTTTGTTCCTGTTAATTAAAAAAAACTACCGATTTTTAAAAATAATATACTTAATTATTTTTGTAGAAAATAAAAATATCGAAATCGGACAACTTTGTAAAAATTTCAAATCCTCCTACTTTTTTGAAGTTAGTTGTAAAGCGACTAATCCGTGCAATTTTTCTACTTTGTCAGTTGAGGCTTGCCAGGATATTTCTTTACCACACAATAATCCTAATACATTTGAAAATAGAGATGATAATCACTAGAAAAACTTGTCGCACTTGGCGAGCATAGGACAGGCCAGCATGATAAGCTTAAAGCTCAAAGCCAGCATTTTAAATGACTCATTTGGTTGACTCACAAGTCAAAAAAAATTGTATTCACTAGAAACGATCAAGAGAATGTGTAAAGGATGAAGACCACGTATACGCGCGAGCGTATTGTCGCACCGCTCGCCGGTCTGCTTGCCCGCGGCGTCTTTGTCGCACTTAGCGGGCTTGCTCCTAGCATCAGCTAGGATTTGTCACTCTTCTTACGCACAAACATCAACACTAAACCAAAGTATATACATTAGTAATAACTAAACACTAAAGAAAAGATTATACTCACTAGAAACGAACAGAAGAATATGAATGAGACAAAGTACGCATACGCGAGCGTGCTGCCGCACTGCTCGCCGGCCGGCTTGCCGGCGTCCTTGTCGCACTTAGCGGGTTTGAGGCAAGCCAGCATTATGTTTGGCCACGACTCGCCCGTTGCGCACCTGAACAAAGGAAGTGGCTCACAAATACTGTATTACGTGCTTTTTCACTTTAGTGAAGACGAGCAGCGCACAAATAAGTTTGTGGCCTAATTTCTGTAGTAAATTGCTAAAACCACACGTCTAGTTTGATTTTTGTCATATACAGAAGTCGTTGACATTTCGTCACTAAACTGCAAAAACATATTAAGCAAGACAGTACGCAAATATTAAAAATTATACTGTAACTAGAGTATACATATTTCCTTTTTGAAATAAATACTGGTAAGATATTTTGAGTTATATGGGTACAAAAAGGGTTGCAAATTAGAAAAAAAGCACTTGAAGAATTTATCGCTTTAAAAACACGTTTTACATAAATATTATACCAGAGAATTGTCTTAGTCGAAGAAAATGATTTTTAGTCAATGTACATCACAATCATGCATTGTGATTTATGTTCATGCAGACTGACACAAACTAGGCTGAAGACATTTCACGGAATCCCACAGTTTTCACCAAAAGCATTTTTGTAGTTTTACTTGTGTTCACTTTCATTGATAATTTGCATGTAGGCGTGACTAAAAACAGTGTAGAACAAAACATCGCTAAACAATATTGTATCAGTATTTGTATTATTAAAGCTTTGCGTTAAATAAATTGGACCCAGAAAAGTATATTTCTTACCTGAACAGAAGCATGAGTGCTTGAATGAAGCTTCGAAAATTATTGTGTCTGTCCATAGCTGAGCCGGATGCTAAGTCTATATTGCCAAACACCTGTGTCCAAGCAGATAACAACACAAAAAGTCAGCTTTGTGTGCAAGACAGTGTCAGGCCCTAAGCACACCACCCCGATGACATGACTAAACACTACCTAGATGACGTGACTAAACTAGAGCTAGAGTTATGGATGAAATAAAACAAACGCATAAAAGGTATCTAGTTAGGTACACAGTTAAATGCAATTTCAATCAAGAAAAACAGAGGACAGTCGATAATCTAGGGATCGACTAAATCTACATCGTTTACTATTACATTTACTATTAAAACGTTAAAACTATCGATGGCAATGATGATAATACAGATGTGACATTTATAGCAAGAAAGATTGCTTCGATGACCGTCGGATGAGTCGAAAGACAAGATGCGACACCCAACAAGGTCCTGTGCCATGCTCTATAAGTCTTCAAGGCCACGTTCCTATCAACACTGTGGCTACGCCGATACTGCACAGTGTAACAGTAAGAGTCTACTACTCTTGTCTGTACTCTCACCGAAATAGCAGCAAGAGTGCTCCCACGAATGACCTGAAGTTGTTATGCCTGTTGATGGCACTCTCTGGGTCGTATTGCATGTTTCCGAAAACCTGTCATTAGAAATTTGTCAGTGCCAACTGCCAACCGATATTTTGTTTTTTGTTTGGACCAATGTTGTTCATTAATATCATCATGTTCTTTGAATTTTTTACTTTATGGTGATGCGATTATGGAGGATTAAGCTATAAAACTAAGTTTTATTACACCTGTTATGGATTAAATAATGAGCAAAATGATGTTTTACGTTATCTATAATATGGCTACTAAAATATCTAATATTAAACCTATTACGGTCTCAAATCTACATTAAAATAAAACTAGCTGCCTTATTGGATTCTATATCTCTAAAAAGTAATGATGGACATTCAAAATATGCTTTAAAATTACTCATAGAGCATATCTAAAAGTTTTTTGTTACTCTGCTATGAAAAACATCTACGTTTTAATGTTACATTTAAAACCCCAATACGCGAATTACAAAAGGGCTATATTTCTGGAAATAGAGTATATAGGACTATGGCATGGGATTGCTTTCAAGCGTCTCAAAATGATTAAGATGTTTTAAATGTTAACTCTGAAAGCATACACAGAAAACAATAAAGTATTAAACGCTTAAGAACAACCCATGCATAAAATAGACCGTTTACAGTAGTTTCATCTGCAATGAAGTTACTGAAAACAGACAATAAATAAATTAGTATGTGTAGATCTAGATAAACACAAAAACAACAAAAGACCGGACCTGCATCCCTATGATGGCGTAGATGAAGAAGAGCATCGCAATGAGAAGGCACACGTAGGGTAAGGCTTTGAAACTCTGCACGAACGTCCAGAGGAGTATCCGGATGGTGTAGCCCTGTCGAAGCAGCTTGATCAGTCGCGCGGCTCGAAACAGGCGGAGGAAACCGACGTTAAAAGTATTCTCCTGAAAAATTTTACGATTTGGTTTAAAAACTAAGGTTGCTGGACAAAACAATTAGTGGCATTAGTATTTGTAAAATGTATGCTAGTTATGTTAATCTTGTGATAAAATCTGTAGAGAAAAACAAGTCAACGAATTATTCAACACCACATTTAAACGGTTACCACAAACTTTTTACTCCACAAAATGCAATCTTTGAATAATAAATAAGTACTTAATAAAAAAATAAGTCAAATCCAAATAAATCAAATTCAATATAGTAGATATAGTAGGTTTTACAATAATTCGAATAAATTCTAAATATTAAAAATTGTATTATAATCACACAGTTCCTAGATCGTAAAAGCGTTAGTAATTTAATTCAGCAATGCACATTTTCAAGTTGAATAAAACAACCTAAAATTCTAAAAGTTTTCAAAATGGACGCCACACGAAATTCACAACAAAAATAAAAAAAATAAATCACAAAATATCTAAATTTTGTTTACACAGCACACCGGAACTGGCATGTAACATAGTGCTAAAAGATTGGAATCTAGTCGTTAGTAGCGACAATACTGGAGTAATTATCTAGATAATTAACACATTAATTTTAAATGCTGTCAGAAAGTCTAGAAAACTTCAAATACAGGTTCTCTATGATAAAACAATGGCTACGCTATGACCAACCCAAAATTAACTAATATTATGTTCTAGCACTACGTATTGAATGTTTTTTGAATGATGTACAAAATTTCTAAACAACTGGCCAATTTTAAACAAAAATCTAAATTTCCTAGCAATCAAATATTTAATTGGTTACCTGCTGACAGGATATGTCAGCACAGTTTTCACCGAGGTTCGTCTGCAATCAGGAGTAATCATTTACCTTTACTCACTCGAGCACATAAAATGAAAAGATGTGAAATATTCTTTGGCAGATAGGTTCTTTGAGATCAGAGACAGTGATTTTAAAGTGACAGAGCGAGATCGGACAGTGATTTTAGAGAGACAAAGGGAATTTGCAGAAGTAACTTAGATAAATGATAAAACATCACAACACATTTTGATCACCACTTTTTTGATTTCGAGTAGTTATGAAGGATTTTAATGAGGAAAATATATAAAATGCAATTACTTACGCCAAATTCCATAATCAGGGCATCAATAATACTTCCAATGACTGTTATGAAATCAAAAGTATTCCACGGATCTTTGAAAAAATTCTGTAAACAGAAGATGGTTTTAGTATACGAAATCAAGAGGTGTCGTAAAATCAATAAGCATGTTGCGAAAGAAGTAAACTTAAACATACAAATGTACACTTTCCATTTGACGAAAACCGTCTTCGCACAGAAATAATTTTAGGATATTATGAAAGGAAAAGGAAAGATAGGAACATCTCTCTTGATTCGAATTTATAAGAATATACTTATTTTATAAATGTAAATATTAAAAATCTAAGTGATATTATTAGTAGGATTCTAATTAAAAAATAATGCTGTAGGAACAAAGCATTGTAATATTAACTTTCTATGAAAACGTTCTAAGTAAATAAATATTCTTGTCAGTATTGAATATTCACTCATTGCAATTCTAAAAAAATATAATATAAAAATAAATTATTGTGTTATTCAATATTATCTAATTAAGACTGATGCAAATTACGAAGATATATCAAGATATGAGAAAATATGAGAATAATGTAATATGCATAGAATGCAGATTAGTATCGATATTTGCATCATCATGATCATGAATGATAGAACAATGGTAACCATGAATTTGATATCATGTAATTGTTCTAAAACATTGCCTTCAAACGTAAATTAATGTAAAGGCTATTTCTATTGGTAAAGTGTTGTTTCTTACCGTGCATCCGAAGGCGATCAACTTCAGAACGGTCTCGAGTAGGAAGAAGAACGTAAAGACCAGGTTCATGAATGTTAGCATGTCCATAAGTAGCGGTGGGGCCTCGTGAAACTACCACAAAACCAATACCAATATCGTTTTTACCGTCACTTTTATTATTTCCCAATATCACAAAAGCTAAATGCTAAATAACTTCGAGCATAAAATTTAATTATTACCTAAACGATATTATTTTTAAAAAAATACACGAAAAATCTAGCATTTAGCTTTCATAATCTAAAAACTACTTACTAATGAAATATCGAAAAAAGAATCCATTATATTTCATGTTACAGCGAGTGTAACGTGTGTGTGTGTTTTGTGTTCTGTTTTAGATTTTCACTTCGTTTTGAGCCAATCATATGTTGTGTGATGTGGGTAAGTAGTTGTGTGCGTGGTGCTCGTGATAACATGCAGTATAGTTGACACATGCAGAGAAGCTTTCACGGCGTAGGTACACTGGTTCAGTATTGACGGATAGTCGAGCAGCTTTTACAATATTTAAACGAACAAAATTCATTATAGGCTTACCTTGATGCAGTAGTCCACGTAGTGCTATAAGCTTACCTGTCCGTACCCGTACAATTAGCGTACATGTAATGTGCTACGTGCAGCTGGATAAAGAAGCCATGCTTTAGAAAGATACGCTAATTATGTAGTGATCATACTTCCAATATCATCAGAGAGAATTTAGTGTTGGATACTGAGGAAAGGATTTACGTTTGGAACGAATTCCCATACAGCCATGTAAATAGACAAAATTAATTATATTAGTACCAGAAAGAGTACAAATACTTAATTATGTAAGTAACAGAAAGAGTACATTTGTACCTATCCTATATGTTTATCCTCATTTTCGTGTCACTGTATGTGTACTTACTTTGACACCGTAAGCGACGATTTTCAACACCGTTTCCACAGAAAACATTCCGGTAAACCCCATATTCGAATACTTGAGGATATCCGCGTAGAGGTCATTTTGATTATAGTACTGCCATTTTGTGACGACGCATTGGATAAACCCATGGCAATGAAAATAGATATTTGTTACTTCATAATCATAAGTGGAAGTTATGTGATGTATATGTAGATATAATGGTAGTCTAAGCGGTCCGTATGCTCTTGGATCATTATTTTAACCTTTGGTATAATAAAGGATAAATGCGAAGACAGGAGTTCAAAACTTAGTGCAAAAATGTACCAAAGTCTGATTGGGTATTTGATTATTATTTAACTTGTCGTTACTAATAAAAAGAAAACAAAACTAAACAGACAGGGTTACAAAGGCGAATATTTTCCACGACCTTATTGGAAAAAAGGGAATAGAATGCCCAAAAGTAAAAGAAATTGAAGAACAACTAGAATTAATTGAACAATAGGAGAACAAGAAAAACATAGATTTCGAAAACAAAGATATTAGATCAAGAATATTTGAAGTAGAATGACGATTCACACTATAACGTAGTATTTACCAATTTCGACAAACAAATTAAATTATCAATAACCCCACGGAACTAGATTTAGAAACATCAACTTATTTCACTTGGCAATAGGCCATTCCATCAAACATGCACACCTCACATTAAAGTGGGAACATCTTAAATAGATCATGCAACACGAACAACATTGATGGCCCATGCCACGTCCTTGAGGGACACCAGAGAGTTTGTGCATTCACAAGCACGAAAAAGAATTTAATTTTGCCTTTTTGTGCCAAATTGTGCAGGAAGGATTGGTAGGTATAACGTGCAGTACATAAATTGTTACATATAAGTACATAAAAAATTGAAAGCAAAGTATTTTTGGAGGACGCTCATGGTAACACAAGGACAAAACTAAAATAATGTTGGGGGGGGTAATTATTTGATGGGATAGGCTCAGTTATTTGAATTTGGCGCATTCCAAATGCAGTGTAGATTGACATTAACGCAAACGTTATATATCTCAATAGAACCCACTAAGCCACGAACTTCTCGGGTCCCGTAATAAATTAGTACACCAAAAAAGCCCGCCATAAAGTTTTGGATCTATTGATGCATAGAGTGTGTGAACTTGTTGTGTGTATTTGTGTTTTGTATTGTTTGTTATTTTAAACCTTTTTTAATGCCTACTTTAACAAACTGCAAATTCCTACTTTAACAAACTGCACTATCTTTAGGTTTTAGAAATTTGACAATTGTGTTCATATAACATTGTAAAACTTGCATATTTTCTAACAAGTGCCAACAAATACACAGGACAAATACGACACGATATCTTCATAGTAAATACTAAACTAGAGAGTGATTACTACCTAGTCGGGAATTGACTTTGCAGATAGTCTCAGTGCCTTTTGTGAATACATTTTATCTAATCTAAGTCTTGTGTGCCTTGTGAATTAGGCTTTTTTGAGTAACTATTTAGTTTCTAGTGATCTTCTAATTTTCATATGTATGGTGCCATATAACATTTGTATTTTAGTTCTTTGTTCGATCACTATACGGAAGTGTACTTTATGTTGGCACTTTTTTTATTAAATATATCTTAAAATTCTCATTTTATTTATTGTAAGTCTTTCATATAAAATTATAGAATACATACCTTCATCATAAGTAGTAATGTATTTAGTACAATGAGTGTCATGATGAAGTACTCGAAGGGCGTAGATACTACTATTCTCCACACTTTGTATTTGAAACTCGTTCTTTTACTTGGCATATACCTCTCTAGAGGTCGAGCTTCTATTGTGAAGTCTATACATGATTTCTGAGAATAAAATTTGTATATTACTCAAAACATATTATTTCTTATCATGGTTACCAAAAACGCTGGGCTTTGAATTTTAAATATTTTTTCTACAAGAAATGACATACTAAATATTTTTTTGTTTAGTAATGTCTTTTAAGAGCCCGCTGGAGTTCATAAATCCCATACAAACGTAGTATTTGATTTATTTTTTAACCAAACAACCGATTTTGAAATAATTTTTTATCAATAATCGGATGACGTTTATCTGTGTACATGCAGTACAGCCGCATTACTTTTTTTAAAAACGAAACAGGAATCCATTATTAATCAATAAGCTTGTTTTTAAGGTAAAAGACGGAAAACAAGTTACTGGTATTAAATGGATTCCTGTTTCGTTTTTCAAAAAAGTAATGCGGTACAGACACAGATATACTTCATCCGATTATCGCTACAATTTTTTTTCAAAATCGGTTGTTTGGTTATCAAATAAATCAAATACTACGTTTGTGTGGGATTTATGAACTCCAGCAGGCTCTTAACTACACACATATCATAAGTCCTCTAAAATGCGTTCAAAATCCGTAGGCAATGACCAGCATTATGAGAACTTTCTTGTCTGTGGTAGTAGGTAAAATCTGTACTTTAATGTTATTACAGTATGGATTTTTGTAACGTTATGAGTTTAAATTTGGAACAGTTGTCAAAACTCAAGTGGGTCTCACTCAACCAAGACCCTCCCACTACAATACAACCAGGACCATTAAATATATACCATTGTTCCAATGTAAATGTCTATTACAACTATTACATTAAATAATTTGTTTCTGTATGTGTTCAATTTATTTTTTATTGCATTATTTTAATATGTATAGTCTATAGATATTTTACAGGCAGCACTAGTAGCAATGCAGGTCATTTCCCTACGGCTTTTGAACCCATCTTAGAGTACTTATAATATGTTTCTTGGTTTAAATAATGTATGCAACTGTTGCAATTAGATCTTAAAATACTCATGTGACTCTATAACTAACTTCGGCTTCATATTTTAAGACATGTCATTACATAACAGTTGCTTAAACTAGAATTATTTGCTGTATTAAATCACTTCCTTACCTGATTTTTATCAATTTCACCGTCTTGCAATTCAGCCTCACCCTGCTCTTGGAACGTGATAATAATCAGAGCTACGAATATGTTAACGAAGAAGAATGGAAACACCACAAAGTAAACTATATAAAATATGGACATTTCTATTCGAAAATTTTGTATGGGTCCCCTGTCTTCGTACGTCGCGGCCATTGAGTTTTGTAAAACCCTGGAAGCAAGGAGCATTGGTTAGCGACTGATAACACGGGTCAACAAATAATTTTGATGTGTAACATCTTTGCTCTCGCTTTCCTGCAATTTGTGGGAGTGATTTCGTGAAATGGGACGGAAATGTGTAACAGGAAATGCAAACGTTTTTTAATTCTCGAAAACTAAGGTTGTCATAGCCATGCCGCCTAGTGTGATGGCAAAGGCAAAGATGACATACTACTATTCGAAGGGTCGGCCCGTGAATGTACGACCCGATAATTAATTAATTTCATAAGTATTTTGTCACATGTTACACATCATATGCGAGTACTGTAGGTCTCGCTCGTTTTTTTTTTAGTTTTTATTTTAGTTGATTAATTTTGATTTTGTACATTGAATGGTAACTAAAATTTTTATTAATATTACCTACCTATATGTCGCAGTCGTTATAAAGAATCCGCCGGTTTGCAAAATAGCGTGCTGCCTTTCAAAATGGCGGCAAACTAGGTACTAAGTAATAAAACTTCGAATAAAACCGATGACTTCTTCTTCTGCGAAGCACTCTGCTACCCCAGGGGGAGGGGGGAGAGCCTCGCTTATCGAGGCTCATTGACTGAATAATTAATCAAACCTGACTGAACCTAATATCGCTAGCTTCGCTCACTCATTTACAAAGTGGCGCCTCATACAATGCGGCGTACTTTATTCAGCCGAGTTGCAATCCGGTTGAACACATTGAATTACTACTACAGCGGATTCTACAATACGGCGGCTTATGTATACATAGTATATTATAAAACAAAGTCCCAAAACAGCGTCACTTATGAAGTTTGCTTTTGTCTGTATCACTTTGTTATGGAAATCTTGAAGTTTTCAGTTTTCTTTTACCCCAAAATATCGTTTTGGATTCTACAATAGCAAACTTTATCTAATAAAACAATTTTTTTTATTTGTAAGTTACGTGTAAGAAATCAAAATTTCACATCAAGAACACAGACCCAAAATTAGTGTTGACTAGTGTTATTAAAAACTTAAGGGTCCCCTCCTGGCTCGAGTTACCATACAAACGTAGTTCCGCTTTAATACAAAAAGTAAATGCCGGATTGAATCCAAACTCTGCAAAAATATTGACTAGACACATATCGATGTTTGTAATTAGTTAGTAAATTTAAACATAACTAAACGAAGGCTTAAATTAGTTTTTTACTGAAAGTTTGTAACTGCTCCTATTTTTCCGTTTTATGTTGGTACATCAAAAATTAATTACAAACATCGATATGTGTCTACTTGAATTAATTGCAAAGTTTGTATTCAATCCGGCATGTAGTTTTTGTATTAAAGCGGAACCACGTTTGTATGGAAACTCGAGCCTCCTGGGGACCCATAATGACATAAACTGCCGTGTATTGTAACAGATGTATGATTTAAAACAATAAAAGAGACATTTTCTCAAATATTCTTGGAAATTTTAGCATTATTTTGACAATCTTCTTCGAGATAAATCAAAATTGCTGTACTGGCCAAATACATGCGAGCAGCGGCCGGCAAAAGTTGTATGAAAATCCATATCTGTCGTGTTTAGCGGCTAAATAAATTACTATGTTAACTCATATATATCGTGTAATTTAAAAATGGAACTTTAATTTACTCCGAAACATGGCAACCAAGGAGGTAACTTATCAAAGGTTTAATTTAAATTTCCAACTGACTTGCAAATTAAACGCTGTTTATTGAAAAAAAACCAATGAACACTTTGGCACGTGAAAAATTATTGTTGTTCGTTGTTCGTTATTGATTTTGAAAAGTAATTATTGATGTTTTAATTTCCGCGCATTATATGAGAAAAGTACTATACAAGCCTTGGCCACAACTAGGCATTGATGGACTTACGTATGTGTGCCTCGGCTTCAAAGTTTTGCCTCCTTTGCTGGCCGCTGCAGTAATGTACTATTAAGTTTCTACAAAGTCGGTTCTTTCCGTGTTTAGTGTTTCTGATTATACACTAAGGCGCTTTGCACACGACGGGGCGGGGCGGGCCGGTCAATTTCGCCGCCAACGATAGCACAAAGGGAATCCTTTACTACCAACGCACATGGAGGACAAAAAGACCGCGCCGACCGCGCCGCCTCCATGTGCGTTCGTAGTATAATAGGATTCCCTTTGTGCTATCGTTGGCGGCGAATTTGACCGGCCCGCCCCGCCCCTTCGTGTGCAAAGCGCCTTTACCTACCAGTCTTTATAAGCATGAAGTTTGTCAGTACTCACTGTGGCCAACCCTCTCCCGTTTGCACTGCAAATAGTGTCAGCATTGCAGACGCGACGTTGTCGTAGTGAAAGTCCTGCGTCGTCCACTCCCGCTTCTCTACTTTCGGCAGTAACTTGTTGGGCTCGTATTTGAAGTACGACCCTCTGAAAACGGATAGGCGTTGACCTTTATATTGACAACCTAAGATATTTTTTAGTTCTGAGTAGCCATCATTGCCCGTTTTCACACTGCGACGATAACGACACCGACACGATAGTCATATATAGTCAGCTCGGACGACATCGATATCGTCCGACGATATCGGTATGTGACACGATATAACCGACAGTTTGTTTGCTTTATCTTTTATATTTACGGCGAAAAAACGAAGTATAGTGCACGCGATGCGCGCGCGGGGGCAAGTGGCGTGGCGTCGTCGGTCGTCCAGAGTTGCGGCGCCTGCCCATGCCACTCCTCCCGCGATCTTGCTTCATCCCGCATTGTGTCGTCACCCGATATCGGCACGACAATCTGTCGGCGACGATAACGTTGACTACAACGACACAGTGTGAAAGCGTTTAGAAGTGAATGTATCAAACTACCAGTCCGACGATTTCGGGCAGTTATCGTCTAATGTGAATGCGCCCATTATATCAGCTCATATACGTTCCCACAGAGCTCGAGCCTACCCTGCATTAGGGCGATTAGGCCTTAGTCGCGGGCCCAGTGCGGGTTGGTCGACTTCACACACAACCTGCGAGTTTCTTCGCAGGTGTGTGCAGGTTTCCTCGCTATGTTTTTCCTTCAATGTAAGAACGTCGGATAAACATATCTGAATACGAAATCACATTGGTACGTGGCAGGATTCGAACCACGACCTCCCGGACAGGAGGCGGCGGCCCTATCCGTTACGCACCGACGCACTTAGGGCGATAGTAAGTACATAAAAATAAATGAATAAAGTTATATATTATTACAAGCTTATGCCAGCGGCTTCGACCGCGTGTACATCGTTTTTATGACTGCCTTTGAGGGTGAGAAGCGGCTCGCGAGCGTGGAAATGAGTTTACTCCAGATCCCTATCCCAGATCGGGCTATTCTGATTAGCAGTCTATGTCACTTCCCACTCCCTCAACCAATTTTTTGAAAAAAATCTCTTTAATCCGTGGCAGCGTAGCGACGCCACACCGACGTGCGCGAGCGTGGAAATGAGTTTTCCCACATCCCTCGGGAACTATGTAAGGATATGCTAATTAGTAAATTATGTCATTTCCCACCCCCTCGACCATTTCTGTGCAAAAAATCACAATAATCCATTGTCCCGTTGCGATGTTAAAGAAAGAACTGCATAGGACTATGTAATTTTGCAGGTTAAAAAGTAGCCTAAGTCCTTCTCCGTGACACGGGCTACCTTCATGCCAAATTTCATCAAGATTGGTCAAGGTTTTGAAGCGTGAAAAGGTAGCAAACACATTTTCACATTTATAATATTAGTAAGGATTATATTAAATTGTCTTAAAAGACATACGAAATGGAAAGGACAGATCATTAACTTTGGTTCTTTAATAATATGCTAGCTATGGTAAAAGATTACATGAATGGGTGTTCGGTAAAATAGACATACTTTTAGGGGGTAAAATAGACATATATTTAGGGGATAAAATAGACATACTTTCAGGGGGTAAAATAGATATACTTTTAGGGGGTAAAATATACAAAAATTTAGGGGGTGAAATAGACATACATTTAGGGGGTAAAATAGATATAATTTTAGGAGTCTTCGAAAAAATTGCTAAAATAGAAAAGAATTCTTTTTGTTTGTTTGTTTGTCCTTACTTCGCAACAGAGCAAAGGATCGACCTGATTTTTGGCACAGATATACAATTGCAGCAAAGAAAACGGGTCGGTAACAAAAACCTTAATAACTTCCAAAATTTTGTAACTAGCTTTATGAAATAAAGACTGTATTATAGACAATTTTATAGTGCTTAAATAAAAATTTAAATAAGTCATCAGGGTTTAAGATTATAAAGTTTATTCTTAATTAATATAGGTTTAGTAAAAATGTCAATTTGGCACTAGATTTCGAAAACATGTGCTACTCTGTAGGCATCCCAGGCATCCCAGGCATGCACAATGGGGTTCAAGTCTAGGCTGCGTGCGGGCCACTCCATGCGTGTGATAGTGACAACATCAAGGTAGAAACATTATCCGAGTTGTATGGGGACGAGCGTTATCTTGCATAAAGATGGCGTTCTCGCGCATGTTTACTGAAAATGGGCCATCATGCTCATTTAAGATTTCATTTACGTATCTCTCTGCAGTTAACGTTCCATTTTCGATCACTAGCTCGGCGCGGCTTTCGGAAGAAATTCCAGCCCACAAGTGTATGGAGCCTCCGCCGTATGACACTCTCTTCAATGCAAGCTTGGTTATAGCGCTCTCCTGGTCTTCTGTAGACTTTTTGCCTCCCATCGTGCTTGTATAGAATGAATCTCGACTCATCCGAAAACATAACTGTTGAGTTCTCTAGCGTAACTCAGCCTTGAATTTCGATGCTGTCTTTCGAGTTTTGGACCATTGGCGGGTCTTAATAGCTTCAAGTTTGCTTCAGCAAGACGCCACTTCACTGTACACGTGCTCAGATTGCTCCCTCCAGCACGTAGAAGGTGATTTTTGACTTCAACAGGCGTTTGAAGTCGTTTTCTCAATATTGTGGACACCATATATCGATCCTCCAGCTCTGTCGCATACCTTGTTCGGCCTGTTCCTGGTCTGCGAGTATTCCGGTCTCTTTCGATCGCTGGAGCACTCTTTGAACGGTTTAACCCGGCGAGGATGTGGTGAAAAAAGTTACGTGAAGCTTGTGGAGGGTATATTTGACCCTGTATTTTATTGCATTTTTTAATGGCTATATTTATATTCATTAACAAAGAATTCAAGTTGACTCTATTAGTTGGATAATATTGTATGGATTTTGAAAAAAAAGGAAATGTAATAATTAGAAGACACTGCTAAAGGCTGGATTGTAATGCTTTTGGTAGGGAGATATTTAATCTTTTTGACTTTGCGCATGTGTGACTCTGGTCGCAGGCGGCGGCCGACTAAAAAGCTGTGTTGAACGTATGGACGGGACCCCTCTTAGCAACAGCTACTGAGACGTCCAACGTCCTATGACCGCGGGAAAAAATTTCAGCAAATTGCAAAATTTCAGCTCAATCGGAAACCGGGAAGTGGACCAAATTTAATTTGCAAGATTTCACTCGCAAAAACATACATAATAACTTTGATGTGCAACTTTAAAAAATCGTCTTTATTTTTAAGCTATTGTATAGCTTTTATCGCGGGCTTTGAGGGGACCGAATCAAGAAATTTCGTAACGAAAAAACCTGACACCCCAAAAAAAAAAGTATATTGAGTTCTGAAAAACTTACAGTGCCATCTATCTATCCATCATGAAGATGGTGATGGTGGTGGTCATGGTGGTGGTGATGGTGTTCGTGGTGGTGGTCGTGATGGTGGTCGTGATGGTGGTCGCGGTAGTGGTCGCGATGGTAGCCGTGATGGTGGTTGCGATGGTGGTCGTGATGGTAGTCACGATGGTGGTCGCGATGGTGGTTGTGATGGTGGTCGTGATGGTGTTAGTCATGGTGGACGCGATGGTAAATAGTTATAATTGCATAAGTTGATAAAATATGCTATGCAATAGCTTTACCGCGGCAGTCGCCGAGTGCCACACGTCTTTTTTATTTATGGTTTTTAATATAATTACCAAAAATAATTAAATAGGTTTTACTCCTTCATTTATTCATTTTTTTTGAAGTGAAAACTCAATTTAGTTTTTGAAGTGAAAACTTCTTTAGGCACGTTGGACATGGGAAAAAACCATTGAACTCGTGAAACTGTAATGTAATGTAACCGCCACAATACCAGGAATGCTCGCAGGGTCAATACTTATAAAACTGTAAAATGTTTTCACTTCTGTCGGCATTCCCAGAGTGGTTAGGTTTTTGTTTTGAAAGGATTTGCTCAAATATTTTAAAAGATATCGCATTTTTTATAACCGACCCGTTTTCTTTGCGACCAGTGTAGTTGAAGGGGTGGGATGTGACATTGGCTACTTTTCATTATTAAAAACTTTTATTTAACTTCCAATATTTTTATGTTAATAAAAAAAAGTATGTAAATCTTGCAATCGATTTTATATCGACTTCCAGAGCTCAGATTGAGCTGAAATTTGGTATGAAGCCATATTTCTGGTGACAATAGATCGTTTTGGTATTTTGAAGTTGATATGATGATGAACTAAGGAGGTGAAAGCAAGGTCCAAGGATCGCCTTTCATATTCAATAGAATCGTAGAAAATACTGTGCTCGTCTTTTGTTTGAATTAGGAAACGTGCCGTGAGCATTTGGCTTTTGAGAATAAAATCTATTGTCAATTAAAATTAGTGCTGGGGCCGATCATCGTTATCACTTTTTAACATTTAAAAAGTCATATAAAAACAACTAGTAATAAAAAAAGAAAAACATTTAAAGTAGTTTCAAATTAGTCAATAGTAACATTTAAAGAATACCTTAGTTTTTTGAAAAATGCCAAGTACTTAGCATAATCCGACAATGCCCGAGAAAGATCCTGAGGAATTTGGAGAAAACACATTTCAACGCTCCACCACGCACCCTCGAAGACAGTCATTACAACTGTATCCACGTCGGAAAAGCCGCGGGCAAAAGGTAGTACAGTTTTTTTTAAATACTTTATTTTACCTGACACCCTAAAAAGTTATTCCTGTCATTTCTTAAAACAGTTTATCACTAGCTTACTGGCTACATTATGTATCGTGTTTTTTCATTTCATTATCGTATCAGCTGAAATACGCTCACTTCTGGACGAAGGCCTCCCCCACAACGGCTGGTCCTGCGCTACCCGCATTCAGCGGCTTCCCGCGACCTTCACCAGGTCCTTAGGCCATCGAGAAGGAGGCCTGCCTACGCTACGTCTTTCGGTGTGCGGTCACCATTCGAGACTTTACTACCTGCGGCGTTCTGCGAGCTGTATGCCTCGCCCACTGCCACTTGAGTTTAACGATCTGTGGGCTAAGTTCCCCTACGGATCTCCTCATTTCTGATTCGATCACCTAGGGAAACTCCGAGCGTAGCTCGCCCGATCGTCCTTTGAGTGACCGTGCCTTAGTTCTGTAATCACTGGCAACACACACTGGTCGAAGACCTTAGCCTTGAGACACTGTGGTATTTAGACTACGTAAATAAGTATAAAAAAAGATTAATAAAATTTTAAGGTACTCACTGGCAGTCTTCAAACGTATTCTTACTGATATCGTTACAGAAAAAAAATTTGCCATTAAAAAGTTGAACGGCAATTACGGCGAATATGAATTGAAACAATATGTACACTATGAGAATGTTGATGACATTTTTCAAAGAGTTCACAACACAGTCAAACACTGCTTTTAACTTTGGAACACGTTTTATAGTTTTTAACGGTCTGAGCACTCTTAACACTCTTAACGATTTTATTGTGGACAGGTTCTGCCCTGCCCCCTTTTTTACGCCCCTGTAACAAAAAAACAAACTCATTTAGTGGCGGAAATTATTATGGTTTGGTACTGAAATAAATAAATAAATCAATAAATTGGCAACGATTCACAACTCATGGGGAGAAAAATATGGAAAATATCAACAATTACTAAATTAAAATTTCTACAAGGTGGTTGTTAACAATATAACGAGCCCATTTAACTTTTACCGTAAATTGTTAAAATACAGTGAAGTCATAAAGGTGCTGAAACACCAGCTCAAACGTACCCAATTTCGAAACCGAAGCTAACTAGGGCGCAGATAACAACTGCGGCGTCCATAATGTTCCATAGGTCGCGTAGGTACGCGCCAGGGTGGAACAGGATACCGAGGTCGACGATCTTGAGCAGCATTTCCACGGTGAAGACACCAGTGAACGCGTAGTCAAAGTAGTTGAGGATTTTGTTCCTGAAAATCGAGGATCATTAGATTGTTGTCTCTGAGGCAACCGATTACGTTGCAAGCACAGAGGATGTGAACTGTGTTGTTAAATTATCTAACTCAGCTATCTTCATATCAGCTCATATACGTCCCCACCGAGGGGCTCGAGCCTACCTGAATTAGGGCGATCGGGCTTTAGTCGACCACCCGGACCCAATGCGGGTTGGTTGACTTCATACTTAACTCAGCTATCTAATTATCAATAAATTGAAAGCAGATAGAATCATATCAGCTCATATACGTCCCCACTGAGGGGCTCGAGTCTACCCTGAAATAGGTCAATCGGGTCTTAGTCGACCAAGCGGGCGGAGTGCGGGTTGGTCGACTTCACACACAACCTTCGAGTTTCTTCGCAGGCGTGTGCAGGTTCTCTCACGATGTTTTCCTTCACCGTCAGAGCGTCGGATAAACGTACATATGATATCGAAATTCGCAAACACATTGGTACGTGGCAGGACTCGAACCACGACCTCCCAGATATGATAACGGTTATTTATTATAAATAACCGTTTTTTATTATTTTTGTTTCTTTTCTTGAAAGAAAAATGTTTTAAATTTAATGTTTTTTTTTTGCTTTGTGTGATGTACCTACTTAAATGTAAAGTAATGTAATTTTATACTTACAATTATTTATTGACTTGTAAATGCAATATCCTTTACCAATAAATGACTATTATGACTTTTATGACAATTATGAGGTAGCGGCCCTAACCGTTACGCCACCGACGCTCTTAATTAGAATAGTTATTCAAAAATAACATTTGTTTAAAATTGTAATCGCAGAAATCGCTTAGTGCCATACGTGTCTAATATAATGATGGTTTCAGTATGCTGTTGGGGCTGCCACGATAGTGCAGTGCTTCTGGCATGTTTGCACAAGCAAATGTCGATGGTATACAAGACATTCTGCGCAATCGGACAGCCTCTTTGCTGAGCAGGTTGCGTGCCAGCCCCAACAACATCCTGAACGGGATAGCTGACAAATATGACTCTCAAACCTTTTCGCATTTCATGCGCGTACTTATCAGACATTATCCTGCAACTAGTGCGCGCATGACGCGTGAAGAAATTGTTTGCTTTTAGTTTTGTTATTTTAATCTGTTTTCTACTTCTTTTTCTTATCTTGTGGCACAATTAACCGTGCTATCCAAGGGATACACAGCGGTTTCCTGGTTTTGCACTTAGCATCACCCGCAGTCACGTTTAGGGTATTTAGATTACCATCTACTAACATCAATACCTACTAACAGTTTTCTAATAACATTAGTGTAATAAGACTAATATAGATTGGACCATGTTTTCTAAAATAATTAATACAGTGAAACCTGGTTAAGTGAGACATCAAGGGACCTGCAATGTCGTTTCACTTATAGAGGTATTCCAATTACCCAGTGTCTCAGATATACAGGTATAAATAAATATCTGTCTCATTTACAGAGGGTTCCATTAATAGAGGTGAGAATACAGGTTATTTCAGTTATACAGGTGCCATCATTAAATAAAATAACGTGTTATGTATGTAAATGAGTTTTAATAAATTTTGGGGTAGAATAAGAATGAGTAAACAAACAATGTTATCTCAGTTACAGAGGTTTATGCATATAAAATTTACTCGCTGTCTCAGTTATAGAGGTACTCTGAGGTGATCAAATCTAGAACGGAACGAAAAAAAATTGCCAATACCCACATTTAAAATGACAAATGATTTTGTTTGATATTCAATGGAAAATATCGTTTCACTAATAGAGGTAATCTTCATAGTTGTTCCACTAACAGAGGTTTTTATTTAATACATTTAAATAAACGTACGATTTTTTTAAATATTGACAATAGTTTCACTAATAGAGGTTATCTATTCTAGTTATTCCACTTACAGAGGTTCCTGTCAAGAATATTCTAGATTTTAAATTTCACTAACAGAGGTTTATAAATTCCACTAATAGAAGTAATTACGTTCGAAGGTGCCGGGACCGGCGATTCTGTTCCACCAAAAGAGGTATTCCACTTATCCAGGTTCCACTAAGCCAGGTTTCACTGTATTAATAATAATACTAATATTCTTGTAAAAAATCATAACAATTCTCACCTATCACTATCTTCGTCTACGGGGTCTTCCGCCGCTAATGCCGCAGAACTCATACATATAACTACCATAATAAAAAAATCAAAATATCTTAAATTTACAACCCAGTGTGCGCCTCGCCTTATTCTGAAACATAAAACAACAATGAAAGCGCATTACTATAAACCAACTCACCGTTTCATTAAGACTCCCCTGGTGGCTTGAGTTACCATACAAACGTAGTTCCGCTTTAATTAAAAAAACTACGTACCGGATTAAATTCAAACTTTGCAAAAATATATTGAATAGACCCATTTCGATGTTTGTAAGTAGTTTTCATCGTAGTAAAATAATAAAATAAATCATTTAAATATAACTAAGCGAAGGCTAAAATTAGTTTAACATATAAATTTTCAAACTGCTCTTATTTTTTAAATATATTAGTATCATCATATCAACTCATATACGGCCTCCCCACCGAGGGGCTCGAGCCTACCCCGAATTAGGAAGATCGGACCATAATCGACCACGCGGGCCCATTGAGGATTGGTCGACTTCACACACTACCTTCGAGTTTCTTCGCAGGCGTGTGCAGATTTCCTAATGATGTTTTCCTTCATTGGAAGAGCGTCGAATAAACGTACATATAAAATTTAAGTATTCGAAGTTCCAAAACACATTGGTGACAGGATTAGAACTACGATCTACCGGGCAGGAGGTGGTGGCCCTAACCATTACGCCACCGACGGTATATTGGTATTATTATATCAGCTCATATACGTTCCCACCGAGGGGCTCGAGCCTACCCTGAGAATCAGGGCGATTAGGCCTTAGTCGACCACGCGGACCCAGTGCGGGTTGGTCGACTTCACACACAACCTTCGAGTTTCTTCGCAGGCCTGTGCAGGTTTCCTCACGATGTTTTCCTTCACCGTTAAAGCAATCGGTAAGTATATGTACGTAAGTTTTTTGAAAAACTCATTGGTACATTGGCCGTCCAGATTTGAACCCGGTACCTCTGGTTAGATGGACCGAGTCGTTACCGGTTGAGCCACCGACGCTTCTTTATAATGGTATATCGAAAATAAATTCCAGACATTGATATGTGTCTACTCAATATATTTGCAACGTATACATTCAATCCGGCATCTAGTTTTTGTATTAAAGCGGAAGTACTTACGATTGTATGGAAACTCGAGCCTCCAGTAAAAGCCCTTAAGTAAAATTTTAGTATAAAAAAATATGACAGTATGACTTACGGATTAGTAGGTGACAAAATGAACATGGACGAATATGGCAGCATTGGTTTTGGTCCATCTGGTACATCATCGTCATCATTTTTGGCCTCATTTTTCTTCTTACCCTGAAATTTGATGCTTTATTTTATGCTTGCAAGGTAAAAAAAACCCTTCTGTAAGTATAGGTTTGAAGTTTATCAATTACCAATGCCGAGAGAGCAAAAATAGCCAAATATATGAAAATTTCTAGAAATCAAAGTCTAAGCCTTAAATATTGTATGTGCACACAATTTAAGAGCAAATTAAATGATAATTTTAAACAAAAAAAAAACCGACTTCAAACAGGACACTAAGGTTCCCCTCGATTTCTCTGAGATTCCATTATCAGATCCTGGTTTCCTTATCATGGTATCCTTGGGATATCTGCTTTCCAATAAAAAAAGAATCATCAAAATCGGTTCATAAACGATAAAGTTATCCGCGAACACATAAAAAAATATATATGTACGGTCGAATTGAGAAACTTCCTCCTTTTTTGAAGTCGGTTAAAAAAGGACTGCACTATCTAAACTTGTGATTTTTAAACTATATTCCATGTTTACTTATTTATCACAACACTTACATAATCACCTAAGTTAGAGCTAGATACTAATAATTTTAAAAATAAACACCAATACATACAAGTAAGGCTCACACAAGCTACACTGATCTAAATTCTATAAGTGTACGGCTGCACTTGAAATATTGCTGATATCAGACAATCTGTTACGAATGAATATGTGCCAGAGTTTAGGACAGATCATGGAATTGTCATGCAATGTGTCAGGAAAAGGAGTGTAGCTAGTTACAGGAATTCTTGCAGTAAATCAACAACATTCGAAGTCGCTGACAGCCGACACTCTGCACACTAAATTTTGAGCTACTAGTCCACGTCAAACAACAAGATATCGCTATGTACTAGTGACACAATTAGTGATCGCATTTTAGAATTCCTGTTAATGGTTAGATTAAATAAGATGGCATATTAAACCACGGATGAACGCAGACTTATGTAGCTCAACACTAAAGCTAGCTTTGCACCGCGTCTTTTCTCTTTACCTTCCTAGTTGTTGGCGCAGACGGATCTAAGTCTAGTGGTGGGCTTCCATCGACTGCGTGTAACGCTCCCATCTCTTTCTCCAATTCCTAATCATCCGAAAAAGGGTTTGCCGTATAAAACAAGAGTTTTACCTTAGACTAATCGGATTCTTCCATACAACAACCGCTTCTAAGTGGAAGAGATGCATGCTATGACTTTGCTATGAACATGTGTTTTCTAAAGTTGAAAGCATTGGAAAATGACTTAAGGATACTAGTGAAATGTGACCTAAACTACGTTATGTACAGTGAACTAACCTGCAACTGCTTCTCCTTGTCTTCTTCTTCTTGTTCCTCTTCAGCCGCTGTCAATTCCTGAAAAAACAGAAACACAACATGTAGGTACACAAAAAGCAGCATCAGATCAACAAGTGAACATTGCAACACAGAACACTTCACCAGTCAATCAACTTCATTCACGTCGCTAGGAACGTAATGATCTATACAGCTAAATGTATCACACACACCCTTTGAAATATGATACAAACCTGGGCGTTAGCTAAGTTGTCGACAGCGATGGCAAGGAACACGTTCAGCAGCGTGTAGTTCCCAAACAGCACGAGAATGACGAAATACAGCGAGTAGATCATACCCCGTTGTATACCACCTTGAGATTGGATGCCGTCGTACATCACCTCGTTCCAATCTTCACCTGTTAGTATCTGTGAAAGAGAATGCAACTGGTTAGCATTATTAATCATCAGGGATAGTATTTATAGGTATGGTTTGATCGCTAGCATTTTTTTGTTAAACTAGAAAATAGATGTAAAGGCGTCTACGTTTTTTAACTAACTTAACTTTATAAATATATATTTATTGTGTGTAAAATAACACATTTATGAAATCTACCTAAAACTAGATCTGTTGCTAAATATAAATAACCAAACTTGAACTTATCATTTGAAAAAATGAAAATCACCTGGAAGACAGTCAGCAGGGCGATGGGAAAGGTGTTGAAATTCGTTGGTGGCGTTCCTTCTTCGAAGTTGAACTGACCCCCAAAGAGCTGCATGCCGAGCAGCGCAAAGATGAGAATAAACAAGAACAGAAGGAACAACAGCGAGATAATAGATCTCATTGAGTTCAGCAGAGATATCACTAGGTTGCGCAGAGAAGACCAATATTTTGTGACCTGCAATCAGACAAAAAAAAATATTATTTTATAATTATTATAAGATGATTCACAAGAAAGCCTAATAAAATAAAATCGTTGTATACTTGCAACTATTTAAAAAGTAAAATATAAAACATAGATACAATATCTACAAAAAAAGTACATAAGTTAAAGCGGACATACAAACCTTAAATATCCTTAATAGCCTTAAAGCTCTAAGCACTGAGAGACCGAACGAGCCTCCTTTGACCTCAGACCAGACCACCTCGAAGATAGACCCCGAGATGACGACACAGTCGAACCGGTTGAACGAGGACTCAAAATAGATTCGCGGGCCCAGTGCGTACATCTTCACCCACATCTCCATCATGAATAGACCGAGGAACACAAACTCCGCATAGTCTGAAAATATAAGGATTAATGTAGCTTCTGTATTGTGCCCATAAGGGATTCAACTTTGTTGTAGCAAAGTGCATGACCAAAAACAGACTACAATTTAGAAGTTATAATTGCTAGCTCGCATTTTGTGAATATGCTGAAATTTGATGTAGAAGAGAACGATATATCCTCCGTCGAAAAATATTGTCTTTATATTTCACGTAGCTCAACTTTTACACACAACTAATTAAAACTACAATAACGTATATCTATAAATGAATGTCGTTATTATAAACTATATTAAGTTGTAGCAGACTGAAAAAGACCTAGGTATCTTTTGGAATACAGCAAAAACTTAATTTCAAAGGGTTATCAAAAAATCTTTACCGAAGAAGTACTTACATAAAAATGATGTTAGCCACTTCGGTTGCTTATAGTGCTCCACCGCAACACATATCGTGTTGAAGAGCACCAGGACTATGACGAACCAGTAGAACCACTGAGTCTTCACCGTGTGCCGGATCCAAAACCGAAATCGCTTCTCTGCTCGCCAGAAGTCGGCGCATTTGCCGACAGACCGCGTTTTGCTTTTCAGGAATCCTGTGGATGTAATTAAACTGTTTATTACGCTGTCTTGAAGCAATAGATTTCTGTAAGCAAACACTCATCCACATTTTGCCTTTCTTAAAGAAAGGTAGAAAACAAGGGATGAAATGTAACTAGGTGAAGCGTTTCCTGATTACACAATTACCGTATTGTTTTGAATTGGTAGGTACCTATGTAAATTATGTTCAAACCAATTGCAATTTCGTTACGTTTCGTTTCTTTTACTTTTACGAGGTTGAGTACAAGTTGGTATACATACAACAACTCGTTTATCTAGCATTTTTTAAACACACTACTCAATATGGAATAAGGGTTTTTTTATAATCTTGTTTTTATAAAATATTTTTTTTAGTTTCCAGATTCAAAACTTTTGTTTATTCATTTGTAAGTCTAGTAAACCTTATTGGACGTATTTTTTCAGTTATGTGGAATTAGAAAAGGAGTCTATTTTAAATCGACCTTCAATATTACGCAACGCAAATTTTTAATAACCTCCGTTGGGACAAGGGATTCTGCAGGGAATACACTTGAGACTAGCAAGGATATACTGCAATAGGTATTGATATTTTCAACTAAAATCGTAGTCACGCTTAAGGGTGACTTTTCCTCAACATAAAAATCGCAAGCGATTCTAAATCATACCGGCTCCTAAGAATAAAGATGGGTAAAGGTTAGCTACTCTAAAGGGATTATATTCGCTATTAAATAGCATCTAGTAGGACAAGGGTTAACCGTTAACAACTAGATTAAATTACTATAGAATAATCTTGTAGCAGATACTAAGTATTCCTAAATCTAAGACTAAGCTAATTTGAACTATTTGGACTACATAAAGATGAAGAATATTCTACCAGCGTCACGCATTATCCCATACCTTGTTTTTTCTTTGTAACTGTAAACAACCAACAATTACGATAGAGTACAAATAGTAAAGACATTTACACAAAGAAAACGAAAACAGAAAAAAAGGAAACATGCAACATTCCACATAATAAATAATTTAATACAATGAAAATAAAATGATGTGCTTCGTAACGAAAAACTCAGACTTAAGATAACTTAAAAATACTTCACAAAAAGTGTTCAGTGGCATGCTTCTATAACTGAAGAGCATTCAGTAAAACACTTTCAATAAGACACGATTGAAACAATTTCTTTTTAAAACAAAAACGTAGTGATGACCAGAATTTAAGGAAGTTACATAAAAATAACTGAATACTGACCATTGTCCCCGCAGTCTTCATCCTGTTCCTCTTCTTCTGTGTCTGTGCTTTTACTTTTCCCAAGGTTTTTTAACTTCTTTTTGGCTGCTGCTCTTCTCCGAGCTAATAAATCGACATTAATTATAATTAGTTTCATAAAAAAACTGTGAAAATTGTTAAAATATTGTCTTCTGTGCTTACCTTCAATTATGTGCATTTTTTCTTCTTCCGTAGTTCTTTCTTCTGCTAATATAACTTCTTCTGCAATGTTACATTACACTTTAATAATGATTTCTTTATTCAACTAGCCAGTATTATGGGTCCCTATTATATTTCTATTGTATATCTATAGAACTGAAGATATTTAACTTAAATTCTTACTTGTTAACTAACTGTGTTGTTGTTAGGAACTAGATGAATTTAAGAAACAAAAATGATTTCAGAGAAAATCTGAATAACTTAAAAGGTTTACTTGCCTGCTTTACATATCCACTCAACATAACCATTGAGTTCTCTTTCTAGCTGTTGTTGTCTTCTTAACTTAAGGAATTCTTGTCTATTTTCTACTTTCTCTCTTTCTTTAGCGAACTCACTGCAAAAACAACACATAGCGTAATACTTAACTACTCAGAGCTTAAATGGTGTATAATTATAATAGCCGTGTGTTAAAATAAAAATAATATAAGATAGTTAAAGCTAAAACAAAACAACACAGAAAAATTTAATAGAAAAAAAAATGAAGAATAAGAAACCGTTGCATGGTATAATTAGAGCCAACATGACGTCGTGTTAGATTGTGTTGTAGCAAATAACCATCCAGTAATGCCTATATTGAAGGATAATTCGTGACTGGCTGAGCGCATTAGCGGGAAAGAGTCGCACAAATTTTACGTGCTGGGTTAAGAATATTATTCATTCTTCTGCCGCCCCAGACGCCACTATGCTTAAGAGGAGTGTTTTCCTAGTGAGCGCCATACAAAATAAAATTGGTTTTTATTTGAATATATGCAATCTGTATGTATAAAAAAAAACCGTGACTGACTGACTGATCTACCAACGCACAGCTCACACCACTGGACGAATCGGGGTGAAATTTGGCATACAGATAGAAATTATGACAGGAATCTGCTAAGAAAGGATTTTGGTAAATTACCACGGGAACGACAAAAAACGGGATCTACGCGAGCGAAGGCGCGGGCAACAGCTACTCAGTTATTAAAATTTTGTGAACAAGTTCTGGAAACTAATTCTTTTGCCTGTAGTTTGTCAGATTTCCATGGAAATTAGTCAGAATCTTGTTATAAAACTTACAAAATTCCGTTAAAAAATTGGCGAAATTCGTAGAAATTCCACCAAGGTGTGTATACCTACTCACAATAGATTTTTTCCATAAATACTACGAACTTTTTTAACGGAAATATGACAAACCACAGACACAGATATTAGTTTCTAGAACGTGTTTACTTTCAATATAAATACAGTGGAACCTGGATTAGTGGAATTTCAAGGGACTGGCAATTTAATTTCATATAAAGAGGTATTTCACTAATGCAGGGTTCCACTTATCCAGGTTCAAAAAAAATATTCCACTAATAGAGGGTTTCACTAACAGAGGCTCAAACATGACAGATTTCGGTAATAGAGGTATGATTTTTTTATTATAAAAAGACACATTTTAGGTAGAAATGAATCGTATTCACATACATAGTTACATAAAATCAACAAAAGTTGTAAGTATGTAAATCAAAACTAAAATAATTGAAAATCAACATAGGCTTTACAATAACATTTAAGCTTATACATATATCAGTTTTCCTTGTGCATCAACGCACTGTGCCTGTATCTTTTCTTTGCTTTTGATAATTCGGCAAAGGGTGGGCTTTGACACGTGAACTTTTTAAAAAATGTCATGGCGCGACTTCCCACTTTCTTAAGCCAGTATATCTTTTGTTTTTCACGAGCTGTTAAAACTGTAACGTTTCGTTTGGGCATTTTTACGTTAACTTACAAAAGTTATCTCCCAATGCACTACACATTCTGAGGTGATCAAATCCAGAACGGAAAGAGAAAAAATGTGCCAATACCCACATTTAAAATAACAAATGATTTTTTTTATATTCAATTGAAAGTACCTATCGTTTCACTAATAGAGGTAATCTTCATAGTTGTTCCACTAACAGAGGTTTTTATTTAATACATTTAAATAAACACACGATTTTATTTTTGAATATTAACAATAGTTTCACATATAGAGTTAATCTATTCTAGCTATTCCATTTACAGAGGTTCCTGTCAAAAATATTCTAGATTTTAAATTTCACTAAAAGAGGTTTATGAATTCCACTAATAGAGGTAACTACGTCCGAAGGTGCCGGGACCGGCGATTCTGTACCACTAAAAGAGGTATTTCACTTATCCAGGTTCCACTAAGCCAGGTTTCACTGTACTTACATTGATTTAAATTAAAATAAGAGCCAAATTACGGGAGTAATTAATGGGGAGCGCTTTAGGGATACACTCCTTTAAGGCTACTTGACAATTTATTAAGCGTAGAGGAACGGAAAGAGCAATATAAACTAACAAATAACAAAGCTGAATATTTTACTGGAATTTAACTAACTCCGCTTTGCTTTTTCCCGTTATCAAGCGGAGATGAGCGGATTTTATTAATCATTTTATACATTAGACTGGCACATCTCCTCTCCGTTTCGATTCAATCTATCAGAAAATTACACATCACCGCTTTGGTTGATAACTAGTCTTATAGCCCGTCAACTTCGTGCGCGGTACGCCTACGGTACAGGCGGGTAGGCGGGGGTGAGGTAGCACGACGCGACATGATCTCCGCGGGGGTGCTTGAGGCTAGCGGGGAAGGGCACGAGGCTCGTGCTCTTCCCCGCTAGCCTCAAGCTCCCCCGCGGAGAATGTCCCGCACACCGCTCAGGCGTATCACGCACGAAGTTGACGGGCTATAGGATGACGGGCAGCCTTATGGAATCAGCCTTACAGTTGAATTTCGCGTAAGTGTCTAACGCGACTTACTTCCTTTACTTTGGACGTAAATGCACATTTTCGTTTGTTGCGAGCTTAGTAGACATTCTAGGAAAATTTCGTCTTAGCGGTTTTATCAATACCTTTATTCTCTTACTGTCGGTATTTATATCATGCGTCTAATTTATGTAATATACAAGAAAAATCTATTAAACTCTCCAAACTACATGATTTTACAAAATAAAAAAACGAGACCTACAGTACTCGCATATGATGTGTAACATGTGACAAAATTCTTATGAAATTAATTAATTATCGGGTCGTACATTCACGGGCCGACCCTTCGAATAGTAGTATGTCATCTTTGCCTTTGCCATCACACTAGGCGGAATGGCTATGACAACCTTAGTTTTCGAGAATTAAAAAACGTTCGCATTTCCTGTTACACATTTCCGTCCCATTTCACGAAATCACTCCCACAAATTGCAGGAAAGCGAGAGAAAAGATGTTACACATCAAAAAGTATCAAGCGAACACCAAAAAATCGTGTTTTTGTTTTAGCCATACCAAAGAAAAAGTTTCATAGAATCAGATGTGTAGTTTCACGTTCAGCAAGCTAGCGGCCGACTCAACATATTCTAGCGAAAATGCACTTATTTTGGGAGCCTGCTCTTAAAGTTTAAAGTTTCTAGCGATCGACCACTCTGAAACACTTTGGACCTGCTTCAGTGATCCAATTAAGATAAGCTGTGAAGTCCTGGGTGAACATCATGTGAGCCCTTTCCTTTTGGAACTGCTCGCGTCTCTCTACGCGACCCCTCTCGTTCGAAAACTCACTAAGTTTGAAAAAATGCGAATAATAAGAAAAATATGTTTAATAAAAACAAACAGACAATCAAATCAAATCAATACTTTTTGTTGCTTTAGACACAACATAGGCATAGGTACTTTAAGAGAACAAAATAATTTAAATAGCAACAGAAAAATATGTTTAATAAAAACAAACAGACAATCAAATCAAATCAATACTTTTTGTTGCTTTAGACACAACATAGGCATAGGTACTTTAAGAGAACAAAATAATTTAAATAGCAACAGAAAAGAAACAGCAGAAGGAATAAAAATATTATAAAACTCGAAAGTTTATGTAGTGTAGGATTATACAGGCTGTAACAAAATTGGTGAAGGACCTGTTAAGTAAGCAAATAAGTCACTATTTCAGCTCAAATATGTCCCTACCGAGGGGCTCGAGCCTACCCTGAATTAGGGCGATCGGGCCTTAGTCGATCACGCGGGCCCATTGTGGGTTGGTCGACTACACACAAAACCTGCGAACTTCTTCGCATGCGTGTGCAAATAAGTAAATATAGTTTATTGAACGCCAAAAAACAGTACAGGACTTATAATTTGTAAAATACATAAAGTGAAAATGCGGCCTTATCTACTGATCATACTGCATAATTTTACGCAAGGATTTACCCCTATTGAATTCTCAAAAAAAAATAATTATCATTCATACAAAATTGCACATAATTGGTCGATTTGTATAAAGGGGTATTTTTTTTGCGATTTTAGCAAAGTCATAGACCTACTCCAATTTTGTTACCCCTGTAGAAGCTCAACCTCTTTTAACCATAGGTTAGATTATATTAGTGCACAGATTTCAAACTAACCCCCATTTAATTGAATAGGCTTCCTTTTAAAAACTCAAAACCATACTATACTTTCAACATCAAATGTTCGTCAAAAATTACACGTTTGATTTAACTATAGGTATGTAAAAAAAAGATCATATAAATTAATAGTGGTTACAATGTAAAAGTGCCAAGTTGATTCCACTTACCCGCTAAGAACTCCGAGAACTAAATTGAGCATAAAGAACGAACCCAACACTATGAGAGGCACGAAGTAGATCCAGTTGAAAGCACTACCTAACGCGTCATTCGTCTGAAAAAAATGCAGAAACGTTAGATTCAAAGGTATTTTAGTTTCGCTCTACGTTAGGTACGCGCTTTAAGTGAAGCAGCGTCTATCTTCCATCGTGCAAGGCCGAGTTCTGACCTTGTTTGGGCATATCACACGTCGGGATGACTCTTCTGTGGAACGTCTTGTGGTTCAGGGAATAATTTTGAACAAAAACAAACCGACTTCAAACAGGAACTAAGAACGAAACTAAGGTTCCCCTCGATTTCTCTAGGATGCCATTATCAGATCCTGGTTTCCTTATCATGGTACCATCCTTGGGACATCTCATTTCCAAAAAAAAAGAATCATCTAAATTGGTTCATAAACGACGAAGTTATCCGCAAACACACATAATATATAAAAAAAGCCTTTATTTGTTCTTGTTTAATAATTACATAATATTTACACTACTTGCTAATTAACTTTAGACTATATCAAGAACCCCCAGGTGGGTAAAGGCCTCCAGCAAGGATGCCCAAATTTCCCTGTTTTGTGCTGTTTGGCACCAATTTGGGCCTGTATTGTTTTTTATTTCATCCTCCCATCGTGTAGGTGGTCTTCCTCGGCGGCTATATATACAGGGTGACTGGTAAGTAGTGCAAATCCTTTTAAGGGGATAAACTAAGTATATCTAATTTGCAACAGAAAAAGTCATACTAGTCGTTTTGACTATTTAAAAGTGTGTGTAAACACCTAATTGAAATAAATTGTTTTGAATTTGAATACTAACTGGGAGTCGGAAAACAACGGTTTTCGAGTTAAAGCCTATTTAACTTTTTAATTTTGTATGAAAAAATATTTTGTTCAAATGTATTGTGATTTTTTAACAAAAAGTTATAATACAGTTGGCATGCAAAATACGGTAAAAGCTACCTCATTTTATCACGCTTTCGAACAAAGTAAAAAAGTTAAAAACAAAAAACAATGATTGTTGTCAAAAGGGGGCCTAAAATCCCATACCAATTATCCAACAAAGTTCGAATTTTTTTGGTCATGATTCTTGAGGGTCAGAGATGTTTGTTTATGCGAAAAACATAATAAATTATGAAATTTTAAAAAAATACATGAAAATAATGTTTATTGAAAATTTGTATGGGATTTGATGCACCCTTTTGACATCAATCATTCTTTTTTGTTGCAATTAATTTGTATTTTTTAACTATTTTACTTTTTTGGAATGCTGATAAAATGAGAAAGTTTTAACCATATTTTTCACGCCAACCGTATTATAACTTTTTTTTGTAAAATCACAAAATATTTGAACAAATGCGTTTTTCATACAAAATTTGAAAATGAAATGGGCTTTAACTTGACAACCGTTGATTTCCGACCCCCAGTTAGTATGACTTTTTCCGTTGCAAATTAGATGTAGTTTATCCCCTTAAAAGGATTTGCACTACTTACCAGTCACCCTGTATATATATATATATATATATATATATATATATATACGGTCGTATTGAGAAACCTCCACCTTTTTTGAAGTCAGTTAAAAATAGAAAAGTAGAGCACGCGGCAAATCGCCTATGCGTTGGACTGACCAAATAAAAACCGCAGTTCCCCTGTACACAAATGTACCAGGAAGGCAGCGGCGAGAGAGGAATGGTGACGATTTGTGAAGCGCGTCACCCACCCCGAAGTGACGACCACGACAACTCTGCCAAGAGTGTAGCGACGAAGAAGAACACGTTAGGTTATTCCTATCATGTAATAACGCCCAAATGGAGGTTCCTTCAAGGATATTATCAGAGGAAGAGATGTTGCTTCTACTCTTCCTATTATTACTATTGACATAATAATTATGTAAGATCCTATTGAGTTCCTTACAGACTTCGCCTCCGTGACGTAATGGTTAGTCTATTCGCTTCACACCAGGTGGTCGCGGGTTCGATTCCCGGCGGGGTCAACTTTGTAAGACTCGGTTTGGTTGGAGGTAGGACATTTTCATAGCCCGCCTGGCTAGCTATCACCATCTTATCTAATCTTACCGCCAAACATCAATGTTAACATCATTGAGGTGTTCCGGCTTGAAGATAAGATAAACAGATCCTCATTGCGCTGGGGAATCTTGGTAAGCCCGCTTCCATCTTCGACATTATCGTCATTTACCATCAGTTGAGATGATGCTATGGGCTAATCAATTGTGAAACAAAAAAAAAAAGACTAGAGCTACCTACCATGATACCTAAGTGGGCTTACCCATCGATATTGAAAAAGGCTAACTTAATTAAGGGTAGTGGTCCAGACCCCCTTGGTGATGTAGGTGAAGCATAGCAAAGCCAAATTGTTTAATGGCATGATCTCCGGTTTAGGCTTTTTCTAGGTTTATGCCTGTCTTTGCTAACTGATTGTTTTGGCATCAAAGTTTAATTGGCTTACCCAATAGAGGATGGCGGTCCAGCCCTCCATGGTGATGCACTGGAAGACAGTAAGCATGGCGAAGCCGATGTTGTCAAATGACGTGATGCCATGGTTCGGCCCCTCCCATTTCTCTAGACACGTGCTACGCTCGGCGTTGCAGACATTCGCACCGTATGGCGCGAGGGTTTTGTTGTCTGCGTTGCACGGTGTCGGATCGTCGCCATCGGGGACTATTTCAGCTGTTGGAGAAAGAAAGTGTTAGAATATACTCGTGTTTGTATATTTGTCACGTGCCAGATCAGTAATATAATAGTCTCACGTCGGGGTCATCACTGTAGGGACGGTATCACGTCGGGCTCACCACTGTAGGGTCGGTCTCAAGTCGGGGTCACCACTGTAGGGACGGTATCACGTCGGGGTCACCAAAGTAGGGACGGTATCACATCGGGGTCACCACTGTAGGGACGGTATGACGTCGGGGTCATCACTGTAGGGACGGTCTAACTTAAGCATTATGCAGCGTCCCTGAACAGAACTCAAGGCCAATGATGACGTCAAACAGCACCAATCCTTACCTGCAGCAGTAGCGCCATCGCTTTTTGGCGATGGAAGTGTTGAACCTCACTAATAAATATGAACACCTATTAATATCTTCTAAACTATAACAAGTCCTATGCATCGTCCCCGAGTAGAACTCGAGGCCGACGATAGCGAAGATGAATATCACGAATAGAATTAACAGCCCAATCTGCAGCAGTGACCGATGTCCCTTAAGGCCGACTAAGCCCGAACCTAGGGCGGCCAGATATTAGGGGCGGCTAATCGTGGTAAAAAATATACTGATGTGCTGAGAAGGGGGTAGCAGGTACTCCACGACCTTAAGTGGCCATGACTGCTACTGCTAGGCCGCCTCTGGGCGTCATGGCCTTGATGACGGTAATAGTGTTGATAGATACTCACTAATAAATATTAGTGTTCACTTGTGCAGTGCCTTGAGGCAGATGATGGCAAAAATGACGATCACGAACAGCACCAGAGCCTGATCTGTCACAGTGGTGTCATCGCCATGACGAGGGAAGTGTAAAAAATATATAAATAAATATTAATACTCACTAATATCTTCTAAATTATAACAAGTCTTATGAAGCGCCCCCGAGTAGAACTCGAGGCCGATGATGGCGAAGATGACGATCGCGAACAGCACCAGCAGCCCGATCTGCAGCAGTGGTGCCATCGCCTTGATGATGGACTTGAGCACCACTTGCAAGCCTACAGGAAGATGGGTGTTAGAAGTTTGAAGTGGCGTAGAAGGTTAATTTTTAAGTTAAATTTAGTTTTATTAGAGTCTTGCCATCATTTTTAGTCGAGTAATGTGAGCGAATTGTCTTTTGTTTTCTGACTAACATTCTTATTCAGTCATGTCGACGAAATTCTTTTTTTTTTATCTTTCTTTCTTTCTCCTCAACATTTAAAAGTATACTTGACACATATATACATAAGGATATGTTTTAATAACCAAACCAATTAATTTAAAACTATTACTTTATTAAAAACTAATCTGCATAAAAACATTACCCTCCTTTCTGGGCAGTCAGGTACAATGTATCCTATTTCTGGGCAGTCGGGTAACAATGTATCCTATTTCTGGGCAGTCGGGTAACAATGTATCCTATTTCTGGGCAGTCGGGTAACAATGTATCATAAGTCCCTCAGTCTTTAATAAATCCACAATTGGATAAATTAAGAATCTAACAACACATCGCACTCCAGTAACACGTTTAGTTAAAATGTAAAAAAAGGTTAAGCCTAAGAAACATACTTACACCCAAAAACATTAACGTTCTTCTAGGGCAGTCGGGTTAAAAAGTACTGTCAGAAAATGGTTTTATTACCATGATGATGATAACATGTTTTTATTGATATTATTGATATAATAATAAAAAAAATTGAATAATTCGCTCACATTATCCTTAGTGCTTGGACGGTGGAAGAAATGACTTAACATCATACACGTTTTTGTAATAAATATCTTACCTATTTATTGGTTTGTTTTAGACAGACAATACTCACAATGAGACACACATTAAAGGTAAGCTTCCGTGCCTTGTGGGCAATCGCAGCCGACGGCGGCCGACGTCAGCCGGCTGCAATCGGCCGCAAGGCACAGTAGCCTACCTTTACATTTAATAAATTGGTATCTATATAAAAGACAAAAGAAAAATATACAATGCATTATAAATTTATATAAATAAACAATGAAAATGTATAGAAACGTTATGAAATTGATGTGTCGTGCATTACTAAATATTTAACTAAATAACAGGTTGTTGCATATTTTTTAAATTAACAACTTCATTTGTCTTCGCCCTAAAGCAACTTTATAAAGAACAACATTCTATTTATTATTATAGACTTATTCTTTGTAAAAAAAACGAAAATTTAAGCTTTTTATTTTTGAATTTCACAACCCTAATGGCAAAAAACGGAACCCCTAGTAATGGCTTACATTCCCATCCAACGGTCTGTCCGTCCGAATGTCACAGTTAATATTATCTGCTACTATGAGACCTATAGTAAAGAAATGACACACACACATAATAATATGATAACTTACGACCCAAAATGGAAAATGAAGTCAAAATATAAAAAAAATGTTGCCTCCCCTACATGTTAAAGGGGGATGAACATTTTTTTTAAAGTTAAGCTAGGTTTCTTTGATAAAAAAGTTTTCAAGTAATGGCTTCGAAACTCTACATTATGCGTGATCCTACACACACTTGCCCAATTTTCAACCGACTTCCAAAAAGGAGGAGGTTCTTAATGTTTGTTCTTTCAGAACTTTCGACTGGGTTATCCGATTATGAAGATTCTTTTTTTATTTGAAATCTGTTGCTTCCCGTGTGGTCCCTTATAAATTTTATCAAAATCGGTGTAGTACCTTATTAGAAAATTAATAAAAACCCAAAATAAAATGCAAAATTGTACCAAGTTGTTGCGATGGAAGTCGGTTTCTTAACGTGTTCAGCGTTTTTAATTATTTGAATAATTTTTGTTGCTTTAACAAGGCTTTTAGTGCTGTCTAGCTTACTACAGTTTCCTAATAAATAAATTACGGGAACAATAATATATCCCGATAAATCACGACCTTCACTAATAGTACTTATAGTGTACTATAATTTTTTCCGTCACATTATAAAAAAGTAAATGTTCATACACAGTGGTTATTAGGCTACCGTCTTTGATGTATTATTAGGGTTGTCACCAAGTAGTTTACGGGTCTCATACGAAATTATTAACAGAAAATGTCCGCTGAAAGTAAAAAAAAAGTTTATTTTTACCAAAGGTATTAACGGCTTGTATGCCCAAGACCTCATTTTAGGTACGGAAGTACCTGTGTTGGGGGATCTCCCTCCTCCATTACTTTAGCTTTGGTGTGTTAAAGGTAAAAACAAAACTTTTAGCTACTTTAGATGACTAACATTTAAAATTATGTTGACTTAGAAGTTAACATAGAATTTATATTTTGAATCGACTTCAAAAAAAGGAGGAGGTGTCTCAATTCGACCGTATATATTTTTTATTTTTTTTATGTGTGTTCGCGGATAACTTCGTCGCTATTGAACCGATTTTGATGATCCTTTTTTTGTTGGATAGGAGATATCACAAGAGTCGTATCATTATAGGGAAACCAGGATCTGATGATGGCATCCCAGAGAAACCGAGGGAAACCTTCGAAAATCGTAGTCGAAGTCGGTTTTTTTTTGTTTAAAATTATTAGAACAAGTTTATTCAAAATAGTGGCCTACACCGTTGTTTGCCTAGATTCTTTATAAAAGCTGACACTGTTACTACTTGGTGTATATGATTTCTTTGGCAAACGTTTAAAAAAATATGCAACGACCTCTAAACTAGAGCGCTAGACTAGACTAGTAACAGCTAGGACTCACTAGGGACGCCCGATACTAATTTCAGGGGCCTCAGCACCCTAATGGCGCGCAAGGTCCTGAAGTCGACGTCGGGGGCCACCGGGAGCTGCGTGATGATGCTGCGGACAGACTCCGCGCTATAGCTAGCAGCTAGCTCGACTACCGACTGTGCTCACTAAGGGTTTTTTTTATTTACGATTGGTAAGCCCTTGGCATCATCTCACTTGATGGTAAGTGACGATGATACTGGAGATGGTAGCGGGCTTACCAAGATTCCCCAATGTAATGGGGAACTGGCTATCTTTAAGCCGGATTACATCAATGTTGTTAACGTTGATGTTTGGCAATAAGATGGTGTTAGCTAGCCAGACGGGCTTAGAAAATGCCCTTCCATCAACTAAACCGAGTCTTTCGAAGTTAGACTCCGCCGGGAATCGAACCTGTGAAGCTAATGCACTTAACTATTACGCCGCGGAGACGGTGAAAGGCGGTAAGAGGCTTGTGTTCAGTAGTGATGCGAATATAGCGGTCAAGATTATGAATGATCGTAATCCGTAAAAATCTTAAGTTTTCTTTATTACTAAGAATTTGAGTGCGTTTAACTGCAACTAACCTGATAGAAAGTGATGATGCAGTCGAGGATGTTACAAGGAAACTCAAATATTGCCTATTCACTCTCGCCTTGAATTTCCCTTAAATTGTAAGGGTCAGGAAGCACTACAGGCAAGGAATTCCTTTCCTAAGTTAAGTTGTTGTGTATATTGTTTAATCTATTGTATAAAGCGTAGGACTAACAATATTAATGTATTTGCTTTTTCAGAAATAATATTTTATGATAATTAACTTTTTAAATCTCTTAATACTTAAGCGGAAAGTTAAAGTGCCGTTGATACATTATGGCAAACTGTTAAGTCAGATAGTAAGCACAGTCGTTAATAAATAAATGTAACAATAACCTAAATAAAAATATTTAATATCACTAGCTTGATTTCTACATCTAGAAATATCATGTTTCTAGTTCAGAAAAACGGACAAGTTTATAAACATATTTTGTTAAACTAGTGAAATAAATCATAGCCTATATGTTCACACGTTTAAATTGTATTTATACTTCTAAAAACCTTACATCATTAGCTTTTTAAATTGACAATCCTACAAAATACAATTTAGCAAATATATAAACTTTACTATAGGTATGCACACGTAAACGAAATTTTAAATAACAAACAATTTCCAATACAAATTACTCAAAGATCACACTTTCTAAAATTAAAAAAAACTCTTCAATAAAATGTCGTTAAATCGACGCTACGTTGTCAAAAACACTAGCACTTCTAAATATTTTTAAAGTAAATATATTTTGAAATCTAGCGAGTACGTTTCTACGTTCCAAAGTTCAAAATTCGAATTCTATAGATAACAAATCAATATTAGTACATAATAAGTGAACTCTTGTCCAATTACTGTGAATTACTTGGTATCCGTGAGACGAGCTTCAGCGGGCGCAGAACTCTGAACGAGCGAAGCATGCGCAGGTCTACGTCCACGTTGTATTCCGCGAATATCGTCATCGACCTAGTCCCGGCAGTCAATATTCAATAAACAGTACCCTTGCATACCTATCGGACATTTTCATTGACATTTACTTGTAAGTGGCGTGTGACTTTTACCAGCCATTCATTTTTAATAGAATTTATCGTTTAATATTGCTACGTTTCATAGATTTAGTTAAAAAATTTAAAATTTTATTAAAAATAGTTTGATTTTATAAAATTTGTATTCTACTAATTTGAATATCTCTAAATAGTTAAAAAAAAATGATTACTCACCCAGTTACTACAACGAAAAAATCCATGATGTTCCAAATGTTCCTAAGATAAGATCCCTTGTGTAAAACAAAACCTAAGGCTAAAATTTTCAACGAGGCTTCTACACAAAATATTCCTAAAAAGTACGCCTCGGTCGCTTCCTGTAACAATGAAAAAGAAATTATACATAAGTGTTAGATGTGCCTGTTGCAAGAATTACAATTTATACATTAGTGTTAGATGCTCCTCTTGCAAGCTTTACACATTATACATTATTGTTAGAAGCGCCTGTTGCAAGCATTACAAATTATACATTAGTATTAGATGCGCCTGTTGCAAGCATTACACATAATACATTAGTGTTAGATGCGCCTGTTGCAAGCATTACAAATTATACATTAGTGTTAGATGCACCTGCTGCAAGCATTACAAAGTCGTGAAATATGCGTTATCAGCCGAAAGACGTCCACTGCTGGACTAAGGCCTCCCCCAAGGATTTTTCCAACGACCGGTCCAGCGCTGCCAGCATCCAACGGTTTCCTGTGACCTCTACCAGGTCGTCGGTCTACCGAGTGGGAGGCAACGTTTTCCAATGCGCGGTCGCAAGTCTAGAACTTTAGAGAAGAATGCGCTAATAATGGATTTTCCGCGGGTATTTTTAACTTTTTGGAGTACAATATGGTTAAAATAGATATTTGCCTACCACGCCACGGTTTAATTTGATCAATAAAGATAATTAGGGCAGTCTTGCATTTCTTTTGCGTTTGCGCGGATTTCACTGATCAAATTCACTGACAGTTTTTGAGCAAAAGTTGGAGGCTGTCTGTCTGGTTAGTCAGTTACGCACTTAGCGGTGGGGGAAAATCTATCAGTGAGTTAAACCTAGTCACACCCTGGACATTTCATACAACGGGCCAGAAATGAGATTTCAAAAAACGAATGACAGAACAAACAAAATGGTAGCGAAATCCTATACGTTTGACATCCAAACTGTAACCAATCTGTATCAATCTGGGTGACGAGGGGGTGAGGTCGCAATCTAGAGAGCGGCAGGGAGTGTCTATACTGTATGTTAGTACTAATATATATACTTTGACCAAGTCATGGCTCAGTGCGGTTGGGTCGATCACGCAGGTTAACAGGTTAACAGCAGGGTCTTTACCTGAATGGGTTTGACAATGGGGATTTTTCTCGACGTGCTTGGCAATGCATTCGCAATGCACGCTAGGCCATTGATGGATTGTTGGCAGTAGTCAAGCCGTGTCGCATGCCTTATAGGCGGCTTAAAAAAGTTCTAATGGTGGGCTTCGCCACTAGCACTTAATACCACCAACCAATCCGGACTTGCCCCCCCCCCCCCGTACGTGGAGTATGGCCTAATATGGATGACGACAGCATCAGAAATAAATTATGAACTCTTGATCACTAAATTGCCCTCCTACTTAAACTTTACTCGTTTTGTTTTCCATCAAGTCTTCGATTTTTGATTCACCAAAATCACTAAAAGAGTACTTAAATAATGCTACTACACTATGACGTCACGCCTAGGTATTTCTAACATTCTTAGAACCAAATGTCGTTTTTGACAGATGATAAAAAGTAACTCCGATGACTAGCATTCGACATCCCTATTCCCGAGTTTGGAAAGAGACTCCTGCCCCGACTGTGGGGACGTTTACGGGTTGTTAAAAAACTAGTCAAACGTGTATTTTATTCCCCGTGGTCCCTTCAAGGGACTACAAGAGGGACGCTGAGTTATCAAATCTATCGTTATAATATCGTACGTTTGTCTGTTTTTTTACTTGCTTGTTCTTTCGCTTTGCAATGGAACAACGGATCGACGCGATCTGTGCACAGAGATAGTAACAGTTGTTGACGGGTGGGAAGCGACATAGGCTATTTATATTCTTTACTGCACACAAGTATTGACATGAAAAACAGAAAAGACAAGAGTAAAAAAATTCTTTTTCTGGATTGACCAAGGGTCTCTTAGGATAAGTAGTTCAGTTTAAAGAGTTAAGAGGAGTGTATCCCTAGCGCCCTCCAACTGGGATGATGACCGCATAAAAAAAATTATAAACAGTTGATCATTAAAATAAAAAAAAACCTCATCCTTGAAGTTTCCAGTTTTTAATTCATCAAAATCATAAAATGAGTAGACAAATGACGCTGTAAAGCTATGACGCCACTTCTAGGTATTTCAATAGTTAATATGCAACTAGTGAATAAAGGAAGGATTTAAAGCGAGGGCCTTAGATGAATCACGAGCAAGTGAAGGGTTCTAACAACTGAATCACGACAGTAGGGAGTGATTCAAGTATTAGAATCCTGAGCGACGCGAGTGATTCGTGGCCCTTGATATCACCATCATCATATCAGCCGAAAAACGTTCACTGCTGGACAAAGGCCTCCCCCAAAAATTTCCAGGAAGACCGGTCCTGCGCTGCCCGCTTCTCGCGATCTTCCCCAGGTGGTCGGTCCACCGCATGGGAGGCCTGCTTACGCTAGGTTTCCCGGTGCGCGGTCGCAGCTCGAGAACTTTACTGCTCCAACGGCCATCTGTTCTACAAGCTATGTGCCCTGCCCATTGCCGCTTCAGTTTAGCGATTCTGTGAGCTATGTCGGTTACTTTGGTTCTCCTGCGGATCTCCTCATTTCTAATTCAATCACACAGAGAAACTCCGAGCACAGTACGCTCCATTGCCCTTTGGGTGACTTGAGCCTTCTTACCGTATGGCTCCCGGCTTAGATTGTACCGTATGGCTCCCGGCTTAGAATAGGGCCATCTTACTTCATCCAATAGGTGTCGTAAGAGCCGACTAAGGGACTCAAACTGGAGGATGGGCAGCAGCGTCTTTCCGTGACTTGCAGCCAATCTGCAACAACACTGCGATCGCTAACGCGCCTGCCAAGCGTGGCGATTACAGCAACACCCCCGTATGATCAACACAAATAAAAAACGGCCCCTAGTCCCCGGCGGCCCCGCTATTCCTGGCTCCAGTAGCGGTCAAGGTAATGGCGGGGCATGGGGTGCGAAGAATCCCCGGCAGATGCCAGGCTACTAAAACAAAAGACCTCTGGCCCTGGCAACCTACAACACGCGCACATTGCGAACCGACGTAAAGTTAACAGATATAGAATTAGTTGAGTTTAATATAAAAAAAAATATAAAATACTTTTGGACTTACATCTCGAACCGTAAAACTTCTAACAGTATACCCGATTGTGTTTTTTATAAAAATATTACTGCGGAGAACCCGATTGATGTGTGTAATCTCTTTTCGTCATTTTTTCAATCTGTCTTTGAGCCCTCCACGGTCACAGATAATTTTGATCTATCCAATCTTTCCAATGGTTCTCAAGTTGATATATCTGATATAGTAATAACTACTGATGAGCTACTTAAGGCTTTGAACTCATTGGATGTATCCAAGGGCTCTGGAACAGATAATATTCCCCCTATATTTTTTAAGAGCACAAGTGGTTATATTTGTAAACCGTTGTGTTACTTATTCAATATATGCTTGCGAGAAGGAATTTGTCCTAACATTTGGAAGGCTGCTAGAATAGTACCTGTTCATAAGGGAGGGTCAAGAAAGGACGTGGAAAACTACCGCCCTATTTCAATTTTGCCAACTCTGTCGAAGCTCTTCGAAAGATTAGTACATAACGCTATCTACCCTTCTCTTCACAATAATATCTTACCTCAACAGCATGGGTTTGTTCGGCATCGTTCAACTGTTACTAACTTATTTTTATACTTCACAGACTTATTTGAAAACTTAGATGGTAATAAACAAACAGATTGTATTTACACTGACTTTCGAAAAGCTTTTGATAGAGTGGATCATCGCATACTGCTTGAAAAGATTGCATATAATGGTATTCGAGGCAACTTGTGGCGTTGGTTTAAATCTTATATATCCAATCGTACACAGAAAGTTGTTATTAATGGTTTCGAATCAAGCCCTGTTCCAATTAGTTCTGGTGTGCCACAAGGCTCCATTCTAGGGCCACTCTTATTTATACTATTTATAAATGATATACACGAATGTTTTCGCCATTGTGACTTTTTATTATATGCTGACGATTTAAAAATGTATACGACTATTGAAACTTATAGTGACCATATCAGATTTCAGGAAGATCTAGATAGATTTACGGAATACTGTTATAGGAATAAATTGAGTTTAAGTGTAAATAAGTGTAAAACAATTACTGTAACTAAGAAAAGGAAAGTTTCCAATTATTCTTATTCATTGTGCAATACTATACTTGCACACGTTCATAATACGCGCGATCTTGGTATCGATATTGATTGTAAACTAACTCTGGATACACATGTTGAAAATATTTGCAATAAGGCATACAAAATGTTTGGATTTGTTATGAGAGCATGCAAAGAGTTTAAAAATCTGCTTACTTATATTTACCTTTATAAAACATTGATACGCTCACAATTAGAATATGCAGTCTCAATATGGAATCCTTACTATGATGTCTATATAAATAATATCGAAAGAATACAGAAAAAGTTTATGAAATCAATGCAATATAGATGTTTTCGTAAATTCGTACCTTATGAACAACTACTTTCAAAGTACAAAACACTAAGTCTTAAGAATAGACGTCATCAGTTGGAAGTACTTCTATTATATGACCTTTGTCACAACAAATATGACTGTATTCCTATAATTAACAAGCTTCGATATCGTGTGCCGGCTAGATCTTATAACAGAACCTCACGCTCTTGTACTACCTTTGTTCCTCCTAGATGTCGCACTAACGCTGGAAAACGCTCGCCACTATATCATCTTACGAATACTTATAATACCATGTTCAACGATATAGATATATTTAGCAATCATGTGAATGCCTTTAGATCAAATATTCTTAGCAGTCTGAATGCTCAAATATGAATTCATAATAAGTCATTAAATTACTAGATTCTAAATTAATTAAAATTAATGTTGCATAGTTTAAGACCTATTCTCTTATTTCTCAACGATACCTTAAATGTAACTGTGGCTAATGTTGTGGGTTTCACAATTAGTAATAAGATAATTTAAGTTGTATTATAATATGGATTGTGTAACTGTTAATTAGTCCTTAAATAAACAAAAAAAAAAAAAAAAAAAACTCGAGGAAGCATTGAGCAGGTTACGATGGGACATCGTAGGATTGTGTGAAGTCCGAAGAGAGGGGGAGGACACCATAATCCTTAAATCCGGAAACCTGCTCTATTTCCGGGAGGGCGACCAACTGTCCGAGGGTGGTGTCGGGTTTCTCGTCCACAAGTCCCTCATTAACAATGTGGTCCGCATCGAGAGTGTTTTGACGAGGGTATCGTACCTTATTCTCCGAATTACCAAACGGTATTCTCTGAAAGTTATTCAGGTATATGCACCGACCGCGGAACACTCCGACGACGAAATGGAGATCCTATATGAGGATATCTCTAGAGCTCTACATAATAGCTCCCGGACCCAATACACCATTGTTATGGGGGACTTTAACGCGGAACTGGGCAAACGAAGTGATGGTGAGCTGAGAGTGGGGCAATTTGGATATGGAGAGAGAAATGCACGTGGCCAAATGCTGGCCGACTTTATGGAGAGGGAGGGTCTCCTTCTTCAAAAAGCCTAAACAGCGAAAATGGACATGGTTGCATCCCAATGGCGTAACGAAGAATGAGATCGACTTCATCTTGTCGACAAGAAGGCAAATATTCAATGATGTCTCTGTGATCAACTCAGTTAAAACAGGAAGCGATCACCGGATGGTAAGAGGCACATTGAATCTAAAAACCAAGCGGGAAAGATGTCGACTGATGAAGTCCACGCTCCGACCAGCGCCCATCCAGCTCCAAAACCCCGAGAACTTTCAGCTCGAGTTGTACAATCTCTTCGAATGCCTAGGAGACTGCGAGAATGTGGACGATTATAACGACAGGTTCGTGGCAATTGTCCAAACGGTCGGGTCTAAGATTTTTAAAACTCGCCGTTCAAACAGAACCATAAAAATCTCGGACTTCACCAGCAACCTCATGGAAGAAAGACGCAGATTGGTTTTGCAGTCCTCTGAAGACGCTACTCAGTATCGGCAACTAAACTAGCAAATCTCTAAGTCTCTAACTCGCGATTTGCGCCACTATACTACAAATTGTATTAAAGAGGCGATTGAGAACAATAAAAACTGTTCGCGAGAGATCTGTCTGTTGGTCAAAGCCAACTGACCAAGCTGAAGACTGAGGATGGCAGGATCATATCGTCTAAGACTGAGTTGCTGGAAGAAGTTGAGAAGTTCTACGGACAATTGTACACGACCACACGCCTGCCTGTCAGCGATCTGGCTAAAGACCCAAGAGCTAGAGTTATATATTATATCCTTTATTGTACACAAACATTTAAATGACAAGAACTTAGAGAGGCCGTGTACAAAGGTGGACTTATCTCTATAAGAGATCCCTTTCAGCCAACCTTACTACTAACTTACCCGACACTATACCGACTAGACGTCAGCCTGTACGAGATTAGAATGGCTCTTAAACAGCTTAAAAACAATAAGGCACCGGGTGATGATGGAATTACAGCTGAAGTTCTGAAAGCAGGTGGAACACCGGTACTTAAAGCTCTTCAGAAATTATTTAATTCCGTTATACTTGAGGGACAAACGCCTAAGGCATGGCACAGAAGTGTGGTCGTGCTTTTCTTCAAAAAGGGCGACAATACCCTGCTGAAGAACTACAGACCCATCTCACTTCTGAGCCACGTCTAAAAACTGTTTTCAAGAGTCATTACGAATCGTCTCGCACGCAGGTTTGACGACTTCCAGCCTCCCGAACAAGCCGGTTTCCGTAAAGGATTATAATACGACCACATACATACGCTGCGGCAGATTATACAGAAGACCGAATAGTACAATCAGCCACTATGCTTGGCGTTCGTGGACTATGAGAAAGCCTTCGATTCGGTCGAAACTTGGGCTGTGTTACAGTCTCTCCAGAGATGCCAAATTGACTATCGATACATCGAAGTGCTGAAGTGTTTGTATGAAAACGCCACCATGTCGGTTCGCCTCCAGGATCAAAACTCGGAACCTATCCAGCTGCAGCGAGGGGTGAGACAGGGAGACGTTATATCTCCGAAACTGTTCACCGCCGCCCTGGAAGATGTTTTTAAGCTTTCGGACTGGGGTGGACTGGGCATCAATATCAACGGCGAGTACATCACCCACCTTCGATTCGCTGACGATATCGTGGTCATGGCTGAGACTATGGACGACTTAGGCACAATGCTCGATGGCCTTAGTAGAGCCTCTTAACAAGTGGGTCTTAGAATGAACATGGTCAAGACGAAAATTATGTCAAACGTCCGTGTCATACCTACGCCTCTGAAGGTTGGAGGCTCTACACTCGAAGTTGTTACCGAATATGTATACCTGGGACAAACAGTCCAGTTAGGTAGGTCCAACTTCGAGAAAGAGATCAATCGTCGAATCCACTGGGCAGTGTTCGGGAAGCTTCGCAATATCTTTAGGTCCCAGATACCGCAGTGTCTTAAGACCAAGGTCTTCGACCAATGTGTGTTGCCAGTGATGACGTACGGAACTGAGACATGGTCGCTTACTATGGGCCTCATAAGAATGCTCAAGGTCACCCAAAGGGCAATGGAGCGTGCTATGCTCGGAGTTTCTCTGCGTGATCGAATAAGAAACGAGGAGATCCGTAAGAGAACCAAAGTAACCCACATAGCTCTCAGAATTGCTAAACTTAAGTGGCAGTGGGCGGGGCACATGGCTCGTAGAACAGATGGCTGTTGGGGCAGTAAAGTTCTCGAGTGGCGACCACGCACCGGAAAGCGTAGTGTAGGCAGGCCTCCCACTCTGTGGACCGATGACCTGGTGAAGGTCGCGGGAAGCCGCTGGATGCGGACAGCGCAGAACCGGTCGTCGTGGAGATCCTTGGGGGAGGCCTATGTCAAGCAGTGGACGTCCTTCGGCTGATATGATGAGCCTTCTTATGAGCCCCATAATAAGCGACCATGTCTCAGTTCCGTAAGTCATCACTGGCATTATACATTGGTCAAAGACCTTAGTCTTGAGACACTGCGGTAATTGGGATATTGCGAAACTTTCCGAACGCTGCTCAGCCGAGTTGGATATAAATCTGTTTTATTCATAAGAGTTGCGTACTATACTTTATACCATGACTACGAGAAAAAGAAACATTTAAGCGAAAATAGACATGTAATGAAAAAAAAAAGGTTAAATTAATTAAAATGCACATTTACTCGTAAATTGGAACAATTACTAAAATTATGAGTAACTACTAGCTTTTTCCCGCGGCTCCGCCCGCGTGCATATCGTTTTTATGACTGTCTTTAAGGGTGATTAGTAAATTATGTCGTTTCCTACCTACTCAACCATCTCTGTGCAAAAAAAGGAACTGCATCCAACTAAGCTATTTTCCCGGGATAAAAAGTAGCCTATGTCCTTTCCCGTGACACAGGCTACTTGCATGCCAAATTTCATAAAGATTTGTCAAGGCGTTGAAGCGTGAAAAGGTCCAAACAAACACATTTTCACATTTATAATATTAGCAAGGATACTTTGTGTTCGTACAACTTATAGTATTCAAAATAGCGCTAATTTACTAATGAAATGACAGCCAAGAACAAAAAACAGTTTTTATTCTAATGCTAAACTCATTGTCGAAAATGTCGTTCAATCAAATCTCGAGAAGTTATTTGCACAAGGAGTTCGTAAGTCGAGTATTCTTTACACAAGGAGTTTGTATAGCATTGAGATGGAGGTCGAATATATTGGTGTGTTCTAAATTCAAGCGCCAAAATAGTGATTAAAAGTGATTAAAAGTAAAAGTAAGCTTTTAGAGGGGCAATTGTATAAACATCATTAGAACAATATGTCGTTTTGTCAGATGAATAAAAGTACCTCAAATGACCTAGAAGTCAACATCCCTATTAAATATTATGTTCTAGAAGATAATTTCTGTGTCTGCGGTTTGTTAGGTTTCCGTAAAAAAATGACAGGATTCCAAATACAACTCTTTACGGAATTTGAAATAATTATATATTGTTACTGAAATATGACAAACTACAGAGACAGATAATAGTTTCTAGGACGTGTTAACGAAATTTGAATAACTGATTTTTTATTAACCCTGCGGCAGTCGCCACTGGGTAATAATAATAATACCACATGGTGCCTAAATCTGATTATGATTTCTCTGAACCCTCCGACTCAGTACCTATCTACGTACTTTCTAACTGATAGAGAAATTAATACGCATGCACACCAAGGGGCAGTCAGTTTGCACGCGATGCTTGACGACAACAAACGTATAAAGCGGATTTAGGAGCTTATTTACTACTAGCTTTTGTCCGCGGCCTTGCCCGCGTGGACATCGTTTTTATGACTGTATTTAAGGGTGAGTGGTAAGTGGCTCTTCTTATTATCAGTCTATGTCACTTACCACCCCCTCAAACAATTCTTTACAAAAAAAACAACACTTCAATCCGTTCCTCCATTGCGACGCCGACGACGAGCGCGAGCGTGGAAATGAGTTTTCCCCAGATCCCTCGGGAACTATGTCAGGATATGCTAATTAGTAAATTATGTCGTTTCCAACCTCCTTTACTCAAAATTACAACGACGCATTCGGCATTGTTCCGTTGCGATGTTAAAGAAATTAACAACAAAGAGTATTTTATTTTAAATTTCCCTCAGGAACTGCATCGGACTGTTATTTTCACGGGATACCAAGTAGCCTATGTCTTCCCAGTGATACAGGCTACCTGCATGTCAAATTTTATCAAGATTGGTCGAGGTGAATATGCGTGAAACAAACAAACGCATTTTCAACCGACTTCCAAAAAGGAGGAGATTCTCAATTCGACTGTATGTTGTTTTTTTTGTATGTTTGTTACGCGATATCTTCGCAGATTTTGAACCGATTTTAATGTTAATTTATTATTCGACAGGCTATGCTCCCGAGTTGGTCCAATATAAATTTTATCAACATCGGTGTAGTACTTTATTAGAAAATTAACAAAAACCAAAGATAAAAATGCAAATTTGTACTAACTTGTTGCGATGAAAGTCAATTTTTTAACGTGTTGAGCATTTTCAATTATCACATTTATAACATTAGTTGTTTTTTTTTCGAAAGGACATGTTTGTTGTTGGCCGTTGGGGCCTTTACAACTTCACCGGGCAGGGGAGGCGAGTACGGAAGGCACTCAACCTAGAAAAAAATATATCCTGTGGGCAGGATCGAACCTGATAAGTCATGCATGTTTGATAAGCTGGCGTTATACGGCTGTGCCATTAGGACTTATAACATTAGAAAGCATGGCTATAAGGTACAAAATATTTTTAAACAATTTTGATACTTTGTTAGGACTAGCTCCCATTTGGTATAAATGTTCATTACAACTTGCATTTGCCGTTTTATTTATGGATATTAATGTCACTAACACCAATGCATTGTCAGACTTTGTAACACAAAGCTATTTTGTTAAATAACCCCTATAAAACTCTGTGGTATTTATCACCTGGTAGCGAGTATTCGCGTTGGTAAATACGAGTAGCTAGCAAGTATGGTATTTATCACCTGGTAGCGAGTATTCGTTTTGTAAAGACGAGTAGCTATCGAGTATGGTATTTATCACCTGGTAGCGAGTATTCGTGTTTGTAAATACAAGTAGCTAGCGAGAAGTGTATTTTTCACCTGGTAGCGAGTATTCGTGTTTGTAAATACGAGTAGCTATCGAGTATGGTATTTATCACCTGATAGCGAGTATTCGTGTTTGTAAATACGAATAGCTAGCAAGAAGTGTATTTATCACCTGGTAGCGAGTATTCGTGTTTGTAAATACGAGTAGCTATCGAGTATGGCATTTATCACCTGGTAGCGAGTATTTGTGTTAGTAGATACGAGTAGCTAGCGGGAAGTGTATTTATCACCTGGTAGCGAGTATTCGTGTTTGTAAATACGAGTAGCTATCGAGTATGGCATTTATCACCTGGTAGCGAGTATTCGCGTTGGTAAATACGAGTAGCTAGCGAGTATGGTATTTATCACCTGGTAGCGAGTATTCGTGTTTTTAAATACGAATAGCTAGCCAGAAGTACTACTACACCACACCTACACTACATAAGTATGCTTTGGGTGTCACCTATCCTCATCATTAAATTAAATAGTCTTCGACTTCTGTGCAATACTAAACCCGATAGGGTTTCCTTTGTACTGTATTAATATCTCTATGTTTGTTCTTTAAAGCAATAAATAAACATAAAAATAAAAGTGTATTTATCACCTGGTAGCGAGTATTCGATTTGTAAATACGAGTAGCTAGCAAGTATGGTATTTATCACCTGGTAGCGAGTATTCGTGTTTGTAAATACGAGTAGCTAGCAAGTATGGTATTTATCACCTGGTAGCGAGTATTCGTGTTGGTAAATACGAGTAGCTAGCAAGTATGGTATTTATCACCTGGTAGCGAGTATTCGTGTTTGTAAATACGAGTAGCTAGCGAGTATGGTATTTATCACCTGGTAGCGAGTATTCGTGTTTGTAAATACGAATAGCTAGCCAGAAGTGTATTTATCACCTGGTAGCGAGTATTCGATTTGTAAATACGAGTAGCTAGCAAGTATGATATTTATAACCTAATAGCGAGTATTCTTGTTGGTAAAGACGAGTAGCTAGCGAGTACCCCGGGTTAAGAACTGTACTACGTTTGTATGAAGCGCGCTAGAGCCCCGCAGGGAGCCCCCCACCCAGGAAAGGGGTCCTACACCGACTTCGTTGCACCTGAGTTAATAACATCAAAATCCAATCCTCGATATCAAAAAAACAAAATAAGTCATTAGAACATGAAAACAATATGACACGAGAAGTTATAATACATTAAAATCATTGAATGTCATGAATGCCTTTGTTAAGTGTAGGCCAGTTCACACGGACAGCACCCGGTCACGAGTATAACGCGAGAGTCGGCCATCGCTCCTCAACCATATAAGAGGGAAAGAAACGACCCGGCTCCCGATTCGCCACCATCCGCACGAACATGACCCCTCACTATATGATTATAGTGACGATAGTAGTGGACGCTACATCATAAACTCAGTTGTTTAGAGTATCTAGTAGATATACGGGTGGGCCTGTAACAGGGGAGTCAACCACGAAACGCGTCGTACGTAATATCACTGTATCTATATCTCTTGCCAGAATAAGTGAGCATAAATCTTAGGTCTTTCGGTGACTGAGAGGTTCTAGACCGCTACTAGTGTGGTATAAGGTCTTTGATACTGACCAGATTCTGTGCTAAGATGGTCTTGTCGCCGTTGGGCAGATGCTCCTCCAGCGCCAGCACCACGCAGTTGGCGATGATGGTAAGCAGCACCGCGTACTCGAAGGGCGGCCACTCGATGATGAACTTTGTATATCTGGAAACAGAGAATAGATTCCATTGAGTGTGTATTGATATTTGCAAGTGTACAGCTAGTAAAATATTGATTAAAAAAATCTGTGTGTGTACTTTAGTTCCGTCTGGCAGATGTAACCTGCTACTTTAGTCCCGTCTGGCAGATGTAACCTGCTACTTTAGTCCCGTCTGGAAGATGTAACCTGCTACTTTAGGCCCGTCTGGCAGATGTAACCTGCTATTTTAGTCCCGTCTGGTAGATGTAACCTGCTACTTTAGTCCCGTCTGGCAGATGTAATCTGCTACTTTTGGCGCTCAACGAAATGCTATTTTTCTTACAAAAAAATTTACATCAATATACAGAGCGTCGGTGGCGTAACGGCTAGGGACGCCGCCTCCTGTCTGGGAGGTTGTGGTTTAAATCCTGCCACGTACCAATGTGATTTCGAATTTAGATTTCATATGTACGTTTATCTGACGCTCTTACGGTGAAGGAAAACATCGTGAGGAAACCTGCACACACCTGGGAAGAAACTATTAGGTTGTGTGTGAAGTCGACCAACCCGCACTAGGCCCGCGTGGTCGACTAAGGCCCTATCGCCCTAATTCATAGTAGGCTCGAGCCCCTCGGTGGGGACCTATATGAGTTGATATGATGATTTCAAATACAAGATATCCACACACTGTTCAGCCCTGGATATAAGCACCCATTACTTACGTTATATGGACAATGGCAGAAAATTAATCTCAGAAAGAGTTTTGTTTAGTTCTTAATATTTATGTGTTTGTTTACTTTTCCTGTCGTAATACCTATCTGCTGGGCATTCTGCCAACGAAATTACTATCTGTGTAAGCAACTTTGTATATCTGGAAACAGAGAATAGATTCCATTGAGTGTGTATTGATATTTACAAGTATACAGCTAGTAAAATATTGATTTAAAAAATCTGTGTGTGTACTTTAGTCCCGTCTGGCAGATGTAACCTGCTACTTTAGTCCCGTCTGGCAGATGTAACGTGCTACTTTAGTCCCGTCTGGAAGATGTAACCTGCTACTTTAGGCCCGTCTGGCAGATGTAACCTGCTATTTTAGTCCCGTCTGGCAGATGTAACCTGCTACTTTAGTCCCGTCTGGCAGATGTAACCTGCTACTTTTGGCGCTCAACGAAAAGCTATTTTTCTTACAAAAAAAATTACATCAAATTACAGAGCATCGGTGGTGTAATGGCTAGGGCCGCCGCCTCCTGTCCGGGAGGTCGTGGTTCAATCCTGCCACGTGGCAATGTGTTTTCGAATTTTGATTTCATATGTACGTTTATTCGACCCTCTTATACGGTGAAGGAAAACAGCGTGAGGAAACCTGCACACACCTGCGAAGAAACTCGAAGGTAGTGTGTGAAGTCGAACAACCCGCGCTGGGCCTGCGTGGTCGACTAAGGCCCGATCGCCCTAATTCGGGCTAGGCTAGAGCCCCTCGGTGGGGACGTATATGAGCTGATAAGAAGATGAAGAACAAATTTTGAAACAGCAAGCTTTCTTGTAAGCTCTTTTCCGTATTCTTTTACAAGTCATAGCGCGATTGAAATTTCGTGTCGTCACGGAACAAATACGCAAGTAATGGAAGCCTTAAAATATGCAATTTATGTATGTGGGACGGGTCAGGAGAATATTATTAATGAATGCAACTGACTCGGCTCGCATTAATACTGCCGCTGCGGTGTCTTGGTCGGAAACTTGTACTTAGTGTGCCTTTGTACTAGGGTTGTGCCGAATAAAACTTCAGATTCGGATTCAGATACCTATTTTCAAAACACTTAAAATTACAATAGGTAGGTGTTTAGTGAGCGTTGGTGTCGTAATGGCAAGGGCCGTTACCTCCTGTCCGGGAGATCGTGATTCGAATTTTTTTTGAGGTCGGTACCGGCACACAGTTACTTACTTATCAAACGTTTTAGATTCGATGCTTTCCTGACACCAACCTCAAAAAAAATTAAGCCCTTAATTTAATTCGTACCCAAATTTGATTTCGTAATTGTTGGTTAATGTCGTGTATTTAAGTATAATAATGTACTTTTATACTTAGGAGTGAATTTCATTTTGAAGTCTGTTTTTAGTTTTTTTAAACTTTCTTTTTTCTTTATTTTTTCTGATAATGTTATCTAACTAACAACGATAAACCCTATCACCTACTTGCCAATAGGAATCATCAAGTCATAATGCATGTGGTTCATTAACAGATACAGAGTCTTGTGGCTTCCATTATCATCCCTGCAACATGAAAGTTAAGGATTAAATCTTCCATTACCAGCTTATCTGAATAACCTGTAAGAATACAACTATCGGTCTGTGCGTACTTACTTATCTATCTACGTATAATATTTAAAGAATTATTAGCTAAGAATAATAAGCTATGAATAAGCTAAGAATAATAAGCTACTAAGAATAATTAGCTAGGATGGCCCTACCACACCATAGGCCAATTGCCAACTTGTATGACATCTATATATATAAATAGCTGTTCCCGCGGCTTCACCCGCGTGGACAACGTTTCTATGACTTTTCGAGGGTGCGCAGTGCACGAGACGCAAGCGGCTCGCGAGCGAGAAAAAAGTAGCCTATGTGTTAGCCCAGGTCTTAATCTGTCTACGTACCACATTTCAGCCAGATCCGTTCAGTAGTTTTTTCGTGAAGAATTTACAAAGATACACATTTACACACTCACAAACTTTCGCCTTTATAATATTAGTGTGATGAAACTGTAACGGGGCCGTGTCTGTACATGACATATTTTTGGAAAATAATAACTGTGGTGGACATCACTAACGATATAGAGTCCAAAACAACAACTTTTGGAATTTTGTCTGTTTGTCTGTCTGTATGTTCGCGCATCACGCAAAAACTACCCGGCTAATTTTGATGAAATTTTGTATGGTAGTTCATTATAGCCCGGGTTAACTTAAAGGATACTTTTTATATCGGGAAATTTAAGAGTTCCCGTGGGAAAATTCAAAACCGCGACGCGGACTAAGTTGCAGGCTAGCAATAAAAAATTGCCGCTACCTCTCTTACGGTGAACGAAAACATCGTGAGGAAACCTGCACACGTCTGCGAAGAAACTCGACAGTTGTGTGTGAAGTCGACCAACCCGCACTGGCCCCGCGTGGTCGACTAAGGCCCGATCACCCTGATTCAGGGTAGGCTCGAGCCCCTCGGTGGGGACGTATATGAGCTAAGAAGATGAATTATCTAGAGAAATTTGAACTGAAAGGGCCTAACTTGAACCTAAGTACACACGTTTGCCCAATTTTACGCTGACTTTACGTATAAAATGCATAGAGTTGGCGGTACGGAAGCCGACGAGTGTGTTAAATATGCATCGCGAAGGCAGTCGTTAAGGATACGGCAAATGAATTGGGGTGGGGATTCAGTTTATCCCGATTCCGGCTTACCCTTATAATATGAAAATGACTACGTATACATCTGCTACTCGTTTGTGGGCAATATACGCTTAGCTCGTGTGACGAAGAGTTCGGTTTCACAAAAGGAAATGGGGGGGGGGGGGGGGGGACGTGTAAACTACTTCTTCCAAATACTCATAGATTTAACAATATTATTACGAATGAATGGTATCAGCTGTCTACCACTACGTGACCTCACGGTCTACCACTACGTGACGTTTCAGTATACTGACCTCCGAATGGGATTTTCGTCGGAGAATATAAAGAGCGAGCTGGGCCCCGGGGCAGCGGGCGAGTGCACGCCGCCCATGGTATCAGCTGTCTACCACTACGTATCCTCACGGTCTACCATTATGTGAAGTTTCAGTATACTGACCTCCGAATGAGATTTTCATCGGAGAATATAAAGAGCGAGCTGGGCCCCGGGGCAGCGGGCGAGTGCGCGCCGCCCATTGTATCAGCTGTCTACCTCACGGTCTACCACTATGTGACGTTTCAGTATACTGACCTCCGAATGGGATTTGCGTCGGAGAATATAAAGAGCGAGCTGGGCTCCGGGGCAGCGGGCGAGTGCGCGCCGCCCATGGTATCAGCTGTCTACCACTACGTGACCTCACGGTCTACCACTATGTGACGTTTCAGTATACTGACCTCCGAATGGGATTTGCGTCGGAGAATATAAAGAGCGAGCTGGGCTCCGGGGCAGCGGGCGAGTGCACGCCGCCCATGGTATCAGCTGTCTACCACTACGTATCCTCACGGTCTACCATTATGTGAAGTTTCAGTATACTGACCTCCGAATGAGATTTTCATCGGAGAATATAAAGAGCGAGCTGGGCCCCGGGGCAGCGGGCGAGTGCGCGCCGCCCATTGTATCAGCTGTCTACCTCACGGTCTACCACTATGTGACGTTTCAGTATACTGACCTCCGAATGGGATTTTCGTCGGAGAATATAAAGAGCGAGCTGGGCCCCGGGGCAGCGGGCGAGTGCACGCCGCCCATGGTATCAGCTGTCTACCACTACGTATCCTCACGGTCTACCATTATGTGAAGTTTCAGTATACTGACCTCCGAATGAGATTTTCATCGGAGAATATAAAGAGCGAGCTGGGCCCCGGGGCAGCGGGCGAGTGCGCGCCGCCCATTGTATCAGCTGTCTACCTCACGGTCTACCACTATGTGACGTTTCAGTATACTGACCTCCGAATGGGATTTGCGTCGGAGAATATAAAGAGCGAGCTGGGCTCCGGGGCAGCGGGCGAGTGCGCGCCGCCCATGGTATCAGCTGTCTACCACTACGTGACCTCACGGTCTACCACTATGTGACGTTTCAGTATACTGACCTCCGAATGGGATTTGCGTCGGAGAATATAAAGAGCGAGCTGGGCTCCGGGGCAGCGGGCGAGTGCGCGCCGCCCATGGTATCAGCTGTCTACCACTATGTGACGTTTCAGTATACTGACCTCCGAATGGGATTTGCGTCGGAGAATATAAAGAGCGAGCTGGGCTCCGGGGCAGCGGGCGAGTGCGCGCCGCCCATGGTATCAGCTGTCTACCACTACGTGACCTCACGGTCTACCACTATGTGACGTTTCAGTATACTGACCTCCGAATGGGATTTGCGTCGGAGAATATAAAGAGCGAGCTGGGCTCCGGGGCAGCTGGCGAGTGCGCGCCGCCCATGGTATCAGCTGTCTACCACTACGTGACCTCACGGTCTACCACTATGTGACGTTTCAGTATACTGACCTCCGAATGGGATTTTCGTCGGAGAATACAAAGAGCGAGCTGGGCTCCGGGGCAGCGGGCGAGTGCGCGCCGCCCATGGTATCAGCTGTCTACCACTACGTGACCTCACGGTCTACCACTATGTGACGTTTCAGTATACTGACCTCCGAATGGGATTTTCGTCGGAGAATACAAAGAGCGAGCTGGGCTCCGGGGCAGCGGGCGAGTGCGCGCCGCCCACGGTATCAGCTGTCTACCACTACGTGACCTCACGGTCTACCACTATGTGACGTTTCAGTATACTGACCTCCGAATGGGATTTGCGTCGGAGAATATAAAGAGTGAGCTGGGCTCCGGGGCAGCGGGCGAGTGCGCGCCGCCCATGGTATCAGCTGTCTACCACTACGTGACCTCACGGTCTACCACTATGTGACGTTTCAGTATACTGACCTCCGAATGGGATTTGCGTCGGAGAATATAAAGAGTGAGCTGGGCTCCGGGGCAGCGGGCGAGTGCGCGCCGCCCATGGTATCAGCTGTCTACCACTACGTGACCTCACGGTCTACCACTATGTGACGTTTCAGTATACTGACCTCCGAATGGGATTTGCGTCGGAGAATATAAAGAGTGAGCTGGGCTCCGGGGCAGCGGACGAGTGTGCGCCGCCCATGGTATCAGCTGTCTACCACTACGTGACCTCACGGTCTACCACTATGTGACGTTTCAGTATACTGACCTCCGAATGGGATTTGCGTCGGAGAATATAAAGAGCGAGCTGGGCTCCGGGGCAGCGGGCGAGTGCGCGCCGCCCATGGTATCAGCTGTCTACCACTAAGTGACCTCACAGTCTACCACTACGTGACGTTTCAGTATACTGACCTCCGAATGGGATTTTCGTCGGAGAATATAAAGAGCGAGCTGGGCCCCGGGGCAGCGGGCGAGTGCGCGCCGCCCATGGTATCAGCTGGCGCCCCGCGAGCTTGCGCGCCCGCCGCCTCCTGCGCTGCCGCCAACCTGGAAACCATACAATCCACACCTTAGCATTTTTATTCTCTTTGCGTACTTTCAAACAGCCGTATACGTGGTATCGGGATTATTCGGGAAGCTACAGCCTTAGTTTCCAAATTCCCGGCTCTGTTAAGATTTAGGTATTTAATTAAGAAAGTCACGAAGCCTGATTTCGTTTTCCCGTCCATTCGTTCGTATCTGATAATTATTTTTCTTCACAGCTAGACGGAACAGTAGCAATCCAGTGAACCTACGTTAAGTTTTTGCGTGATTGAATCTTAGTTAAACGTTGAAATACAAAAAATACGAATTTGTATTACGAATGTCTGTGCATTATCCTTCGACCTAATGTAGGTAATGGACCGGTCTTATCCATACATTTATCTCAAAGAAAAAATTGACAAATACAACTATACCTTATATCAACCAAAAAAGCACAATGTAAACAAACTTAGTAGGGATTTGACAGTTTCAAATGTCAATTCTATAGTACTTTTGTTTACCTTTTGCTTTTTTTTGGTTGATATATAGTATACACGCAAACATACATTTACACCACTAGATTCTATCGAGTCTCATTCAAATACTTATAAACAATGATAGATATATACAGACGTACCTATACTCAGAATGTAGCACGAATCACACTAATATTATAAAGGCGAAAGTTTGTGAGTGTGTATGTTTGTTACTTCTTCACGCAAAAACTACTGAACGGATCTGACTCAAATTTGGTAGATAGACAGATTCGGACCACCTCCGTAGCTCAGAGGCAAAGTTCACTGGCTCTACACAGGAGGTCGCGGGTTCGATTCCCGGCGGGGTCAATTGTAAGACTCGGTTTGGTTGGTGGTAGGGCATTTTCTAAGCCCGCCTGGCTAGCTACCACCATCTTATCTAAGTCTTGCCGCCAAATATCAATGTTGATATCATTGGTGTGTTCCGGCATGAAGATAAGATAGCCAGTTCCCCATTGCGTTGAGGAATCTTGGTAAGCCCGCTTCCATCTTCGGCAACATCGTCACTTACCACCAGGTGAGATGTTGTCAAGGGTTTACCAATTGTTAATAAAATAAAAAATAACACATAGGCTACTTTTTTTTACGCCCGCGCACTGCGCACCCTCGAAAAGTCATAGAAACGTTGTCCAGGCGGGTGAAGCCGCGGAAAACTGCTAGTGAGATAATAAATTTCACTACTTTAGACCTTCAAACCATTTGAGGAATACTGATCGACTTAGACGAAATAAGCGAATGCGCTCATTCTGTACCTATGCATTAAAACCGCTGTTCGCGTAGGCCGGTCCATAGCTGTTACATTGGTCGAAGGAATTATCATTATATTTTTATTCCGGTTACGTAAGAAGCGCATAACGTCTTCGCTCCGTTTTACCACACCCTGGACACTTCATACAACGGGCCAGAAAAAACATTTAAAAAAACAAATGACGTTGTTTGTTCCGTCATTCGTTTCTTGAAATGTTTTTTTCTGACGGAACAAACAAAATGGCGCCGAAATCCTCTACGTTCGACAACTAAACTGTAACCAACCTGTATCAATCTGGGTGACGAGGGGATGAGGTCCCAATCTAGAGAGCGGCAGGGAGTGTCCATACTGTATATTAGTACTAATTATATATACTTTGGTTTTACTCCGGTGTGTACCTATAACTTTTTAAACAAGTGAATAGAGGACTTGCTAAAGCAGTTTTTAAACGACTTCAAACAAGGAGGAGTTTCTCAATTCGACCGTATATATTTTTTTTATGTTTGTTCGCGGATAACTTCGTAGTTTACGAACCGATTTTGATGATTCTTTTTTGTTGGAAAGAAGATATCTCAAGGGTGGTACCATGATCAGAAAACCAGGATCTGATGATGGGATCCCAGGGAAATCGAGGGCAACCCTCAAATTTTATAGGCAAGTATTACGTGTTTCATACGTTTTCTAAAGCTATTGAAGTATTTGCATTTGGCAGTCATTATCTCATGATGATGAGCTGAGTAAGAAAGTACAACTCATTAACGGGTATGAGTTAGTGGATAATTCTTTAAATATAGATAGATACGTAGGTACGCATAGAACAATAGTTGTATTCTTTCGGTTTATTCAGATGAGCTGATGATAGAAGATTTAAATCTCATGCTGCTGTGATGATGATGGAAGCCACAGGACTCTGTATCTTTTAATGAAACACATGTTATATGATTTGATGATTCCTATCGGCGAGTAGGTGATTGGGTTTAACGTTGTTAGATAGACAGCATTATCACTAAAAATAAAGGAAAAAAAAAAAAAACTGAAAACCGACTTCAAAATGAAATTTACTCAAAAGTATGAAATAATATTATTATACTTAAAAACGAAATTAACCAACAATAACGAAATCAAAGGTGGGTACGAATTAAATTAGGGGCTTCAATTTTTTTGAGTTCGGTGTCAGCAAACCATTGAATCTAAAACATTTGATACGTAAGTAGTTGTGTGCAGCTGTTGTGCAGTAGTTGTGTCAAGCTACACACTTTGGACTTTGTACCGTTCTTATGCCGTACGCGTAAGGATCAGAATCGCACTGCGAGTGTCTAGCTTGATGTGCTGGCCTCTGTACATGCTCACTGCTACAGAGGTAAAAATATATTGTACAGTCACGCTGTGAACACTTCACTTTCACTTAACGCCTTTAATGTCTTTAAAAAAAATTAAAAATTTAAGTGCATTTGGCTGCACCTCACCTGTTGGTAAGTGTTGATGCAGCCAAGGATGTAACACGCAAGCTCAAATAGTTCCATTCACTCTCGTCTTGAAAATTCCTAAATTATACGAATTACGTGTGCCTTAGTCGGGCATACACCAATCAACAATGTATAGCTGCACTACACATACTTTTTCGTGAAAAAGTACAGTCAACAACACGTCAAAACCACTAAAATTGCCAGTAGATTTTAAATTAGAAACGAATTGATTTACCTATAATGAAAATCGTAAAAAGAAATGACGTTGTATGGGGGCCTGCCTTTAACGAATGTTCTAGAATACTGCCACTGGATAGAACATCAATATATCATCAAGTTAGAACATCAAGTTAGAAGTTAGAACAATAATAATAGTAATGTTACTTGTAAAGTTTAAACTCAATCATAAGAGTCGTTTAAAAAAAATACATTTAAGTTTTTTCTTTTATGGCAGCTACCCTCAAATGGCAACCCAGCCAGAAGCCGCTCAGATTACTTCGATCAATTATCATAAAACTTATTACTTACTTTAAAATTTGATGTCAATCGGATCTGTTTTAGCCGTTAGGAAATGCGTGACGGACGGTCCGATCGACGAACGGACGTTTCTGGCAAACACGTTTTTTTTGTTTATACTAGTGATGTAGACATTGAATTACTAATACTACGTATAGTAATAATTTAATGGATGTAGAACACATTTTGGGTAAAATTTAAAAAAAAACTTAAACTTAAAATTAAACTTTTTGTTTTCACTACGGCAATACTTATTGCGATCGGTCGCTCGAAATTAAAAATTAAGTATTACAATTAACATAAAAGTTATGCTAAACGCATATAAATTACAGGAAACTTTATAGTTGTATATTTAACATACCAGTGTGATACCACTGTTAATGAGTTTATTGCATGATATGCGCTGTAAAATTTTTAACGCTTCCCCGGCTATTAATAGAAAAATATGTATTAAGTATACCTAGAAATGTACATAATCGTTAACTTATAGGCGTAGAAATACTCAGTGCACCTTTTTTAACCGACTAGCAAAAAGGAGGAGGTACTCAATTCGACTGTATTTAAAAAAATAATTTTCGTTACCTCAGAACTTTCGACTGGGTGAACCATTTTTGATAATTCTTTTTTTTATTTGATAATTCTTTTTTAAATTCCCGTGTGGTCCCATATAAATTTTATCAAAATCGTTGTAGTACTTTAATAGAAAATTAACAAAAACCAAAAATAATATTGCAACATTGTACTTAATAAGTTGTTGCGATAGAAGTCTTTTTTTCTAACGTGTTTAGCGTTTTCAATTATTGTATTCACAATTGTAAAGCCCTTAGCATCATCTAAGTGACAATAATGCTGAAGTTGGAAACTGACTTACCAAGATTCCCTAGAGCTATGGGAAACTGGCTGTCTTATATAAAAGCCGGAACACACCAATGTTGTCAGCATTGTTGTTTGCGGGCAAGACTTACATAAGATGATGGTAGCTAGCCAGGCGGGCTCAGTAAATGCCCTTGCACCAACTGAACCGAGTCTTACAAAGTTACCGCCGGGAATCGAACCCGCGACCTCCTAATGTGAAGCTAACGGACTTAACTATTACACCACGGTGGTGGTCAAAGATTGAGTCAAACGTTTAGACGATCACGCTGGTTCATTGACCTGAAGCACGTTTTGACAGACAGTGGCATTTTTTTCTCGACAGTTTCCGTGCTATGTGTTCCGGCTTAAATAAAAGATAGCTAGTTCCCCATTACGTTGAGGAATCTTGGTAAGCCCGCTTTCATCTTCGGCATCATCATCACTTATCTATCATCAGGTGAGATAATGCCAAGGGCTTACCAATTGAGAACTTGTAAGACTCGGTTTGGATGGTGGTAGGGCATGTTCTAAGCCCGCCTGGCTAGTTACCACCATCTTATCTGAGTCTTGCCGCCAAACATCAGTGTTAATAACATTAATGTGTTCCAGCTTGAAGATAAGATAGCCAGATCCCCATTGCGTTGAGGAATCTTGGTAAGCCCGCTTCCACCTTTGCCATCATCGTCACTTCCCATCAGGTGAGATGATGCCAAGGGCTTACCAATTTCGAATAAAAACAATGCTAGATAACCTTTTGTTCGTCTATGTTTCCCCTTTAAGGACTCTATGATGCACCTGGAACCTCTGGTAAAATATTGAGGTGTAAAAGTGAAACATCATCATCATCATCATATAAGCCGAAGGACGTCTACTGCTGGACATAGGCCTCCCCCAAGGATTTCCACGACGCCCGGTTCTGCGCTACAAAAGTGAAACAAACTTTCTTTCATAAAATAACGTAAAACATAAATACGTAAACACTATGATTGATATACGCCACATGCATCATCAGATTTCATTTTCATCATAAAAAATGAAGAATTTGTAAAAAAACTTTTCGATTTCAATATTGTGTACAAGGTGTAAAAAATTGTGTAGAAACCGTTAACTGGGGCTTTTACAAAAGTGAAACAAACTTAAAAAAACTTTCTTTCATCTAGGCGTAACCACTATGGTTGATATACGCCACATGCATCATCAGATTTCATTTTCATCTAGGCGTAACCACTATGGTTGATATACGCCACATGCATCATCAGATTTCATTTTCATCTAGGCGTAACCACTATGGTTGATATACGCCACATGCATCATCAGATTTCATTTTCATCTAGGCGTAACCACTATGGTTGATATACGCCACATGCATCATCAGATTTCATTTTCATTTAGGCGTAACCACTATGGTTGATATACGCCACATGCATCATCAGATTTCATTTTTATCTAGGCGTAACCACTATGGTTGATATACGCCACATGCATCATCAGATTTCATTTTCATTTAAGCGTAACCACTATGGTTGATATACGCCACATGCATCATCAGATTTCATTTTCATCTAGGCGTAACCACTATGGTTGATATACGCCACATGCATCATCAGATTTCATTTTCATCTAGGCGTAACCACTATGGTTGATATACGCCACATGCATCATCGGATTTCATTTTCATCATAAAAAGTGAAGAATTTTTAAAATTTTTTCGATTTCAATATTGTGTACAAGGTCTTCAAATTGGTGTACAAACTGAACAACTTTCTAGAAATTCATAGCCGAGAATTGGCTATTTCGGAATTCTCGGAATCATTTAGTCCCAGTTAACCAATTTTGTTAGGCTATAACCGCCTCCGTAGCTCAGAAGCAAAGTTCACTGCCTTAACACAGGAGGTCGCGGGTTCGATTCCCTGCGGGGTCAATTGTAAGACTCGGTTTGATTGGTGGTAGGGCATTTTCTAAGCCCGCCTGGGTAGCTACCATCATCTTATCTAAGTCTTGCCGCCAAATATCAATGTTGATATCATTGGTGTGTTCCGGCATGAAGATAAGATAGCTAGTTCCCCATTGCGTTGGGCAATCTTGGTAAGCCCGCTTCCATCTTCGGCAACATGGTCACTTACTACCAGGTGAGATGTTGTCAAGGGTTTACCAATTGTGAATAAAAAAAATGAAATTGACTTGTACCCATTCTATTTTACTAAATATCACTAAAAGCAGCTTGAACGACATTCAGCTTCAAAGGGGGGGTAACACGGGGTGGTACCCCCTGCACTGGGGGTTGACAGGCCTACAGGGGGTTGAGGCGAGGTCGAGTGATCGGCCGTGGCGAAGGACGGCGCATCATGCCCTTCGGAGCCTCATTAGCTAGGCTCTTGAGCCACCCAACTGGGTTATGGGGGATAACTTAGCAGACAGAAGTACTCTTATCTGTAGATAGGAAGTTACTGCACACATGGAAGTAACTGATCAAAATTTAAACTCGTGATCTACTCATATAACTAAACAACTTTTATTACGGTGGGTAGTTTTGGTTATGACGCGAATTTCAAATTATTCTAGGTTTTTTTTTTGTGAATTATGTATGACTCCATATTTATTTTTTTACAACTTTAGCCTGTTTTGCGATAGGCTTACGTTATTTTCTACTAATTTTAATGAATTAGTCAAATGTGAAACTCCTTACTTTGGATATTATGAGGAAAAATAAAAAAATAGCAAATTTTTTAGGTTATCGCCAAAACATCTTAAATAAGCACTTTCAAGTTTCACAATAATTAGTTGAAATTGGTATAAAATATCGTAAGACTGTCGCAAAACAGGTTGAACTTGTTAAAAAATTAAACATGGAGTCTGTATAAAAAAAAAAAAAACTTTAAAAAATTTGAATTTCGCGCCATTACCAAAACGAACCATCCAGTTAACCCTGGAACTTTTTTTTTTTCTTAACGTTCTCCTGACCTGGAAAAGATATTTAAAAAATGTGCGTTTGAATCTACTTTCGACACTGTAGTACCCTGATCCAAACAGCCGGACTCGTAGTTCCGGCTGCGACCTCCACCTAGCCGGGTAGCTCTAGGCAGAGTAGATTAATTCGGAACAATGGATTGTTGATATTTTTTGCACAGAGATGGTTGAAGGTGTGGGAAATGACATAATTTAGTAATTAGAATATCCTGACATAGTTCCTGAGGGATCTGGAGAAAACTTATGTCCACGCTCGCGAGTCGCTTAAGCTTTGCGCACCACTTACCCTTGAATACAGTCATAAGAACGATGTTCACACGGGCGAAGCCGTGGGCATAGCTAGTGCTATGTTAATTTGATACCTACGCGTGAGGTGCATTCGTTTACATAGGTGGGTATACTAAAATAACTTGTGATCAGCTGAATTATTGTTACGTTAACAATGGGTTGTTCCCAGAGCTCCACGATTCTGTTGTTTTCAAAAAAATTAAGCTTATATTTTAACACCCCATGGTTGGATGATATTTTAAAATATTTTTTTTCTTCTTTCCCACGGGTCCATGAGATTTTTTGGTCATTATATCAGCTCATATACGTCCCCACCGACGGGGCTCGAGCCTACCCTGAATTAGGGCGATCGGGCCTTAGTCAACCACGCCTGCCCAGTGCGGGTTGGCCGAATTCACAACCAACCTGCGAGTTTCCCCGCAGGCGTGTGCAGGTTTTCTCACGATGTTTTCCTTCACCGTAAGAGCGTCGTAAAAACGTACGAAATCTAAATTCGTAATTACATTAGTACGTGGCAGGTTCGAACCACGACCTCCCGGACAGGAGGCGGCGGCCCTAGCCATTACGCCACCGACGCGTTTCAACATTAACAGATAGTTATTTAAACTAGTGTGTTAGTGAAGTGGTTATAGCTCAGTGCAACTTGCGTTGTTGGGTCGATCACGCACGTTAACTGACCTGGAGTTCGGTAATTACCCGGGTGGGTTTGCCAGTTAGTGGCATTTTTAAAGACCGCTGCCGTGCCTCGCAAGGCACGTTAGAGCGACGCATTGGAAACTTTGATCGCAGGGATCTTGATTTTTTTTTGGACAATTACAAGATTTCAAGATGTTTATTCACAAATTACACTCTTTCTTGATAAAAATTGTAATAATATTGAACAAAAAAAACCGACTTCAAACTAAGGTTCCCCTCGATTTGTCTGAGATGCCATCATCAGATATTGGTTTTCTTATTATGGTACCACCCTTGGGATATTTCCTTTCCTATAAAAAAGAATCATCAAAATCGGTTCATAAACGACGAAGTTATCCGCGAACACACATAAAAATAATATTAATATATACGGTCGAATTGAAAAACCTCTTTTTCAAAGTCGTTTAATAACATAATTATACATGTCATTTGCGAGAAACAAAAAAAATAAACAATCATTATTTAACGACGTCAAAATCATTTATAAAACAGATTAGGTATACCATTAGAACATGAAAAGAATACTACACGAGAAGTTATACATTAAAATCGTTTAATGTAGTTAATGCCTTTGACAAGAGTAGGCCACACGGATAGCTCCTGGTCACGAGTACAACGCGAGAGTCAGCCATCGCTCCTAAACATATGGATACAAAACATATGGAAGTGATGTTTTGTAAAATGATTCTTCATTTTAATGACTTCATTTTGTCAGTTGCAGACACACGATTCGTTAACTTTTAAAACAGAAAAAAAAGTGTCAAAGATACCTGTTTTAAAACAGAAATTTGCATTCTACTGGCAAACCAGACCGATTAAGTACCTCTAAATTTTCTTAGTAAAAACACACACTCTAATATGCCAGTTGGATTTTTAAAAATTTACCGAAATTTTTAATAGAAACGAAAAAAACATCTAAAGAATAAAAAAGCGTTTTTGTGTAAGTTGGAAATGAAAAAACCCTATAACAAGAAAGTCGTCTTAACCGATTGCACTTAACTAAAAAGTGCAAAGTGTGGTTATTTCTATACTCTTTACACATATAGAAAAAAAAACAGAGACAACTATTCCAATCAACACCTCGCCTTAAAAACCTAACCTTACTTTACTAACCCTAATGTCTTTATAATCTTTATTTTCTTGTACTAACACTCTATGGATTATGTTGTCCGAAATAAATGTTTTGATTTGATTTGATTAAGCCGTTGATGCCGGTTGCTATCACGTTAAGCCCTGTCAGATGCCCTATAGGTGGCTTGAAAAACTTGACAGTGGGATTTGCCACTTGCCCTACAACCTCCAGCAATCCGGACTTGCACCTTTGTGTGGAGTATGGCCCATGCCCCTGCAGTGGCGACATTTATGGGTTGTTAACAATCTATAACAGATGGCCGTTGGGGTAGTAAAGTTCTCGAGTGGCGATCGCGCGCCGGAAAACGTGGCTCCCACGCAGTGGACCGACGACTGGTGAAGATCGCGGGAAGCCGATGGATGCGGGCAGCGCAGGACCGGTCGTCGTGGAAATCTATTGCATTGGGGAATCTTGGTAAGTCCGCTTACATCTTCGGCATCATCGTCACTTACCATCAGGTGAGATGATGCCAAGGGCTTACCAATTGTGAATATAGAAAAAAAGAAAAAAAATTCTTTGAGGGCGAAAATTGAGAGCTCAAATACCTTTGCGAATAGACTTAATATTTCTTAAGAAAAGTAAGATCATGGAGGCTTTGTCCAGCAGTGGTAGTTTTTCGGGTGATATGATAATGACTTCTCTAAGGGGATTTATTACTCTTTAAGGTGTATTGTTTTTATTTGAAAAACAATGCCATACAACCTCGGTTTATAGACATGATTTTCGACTCAACAAATTTATTTTCTATTCAGCAAATATCTGGCTTTGTCCAGCTGTGGACGTATTTCGGCTGATATGATGATAATAATGTATACCAGACGAAGCACAAACACTAGCTGCAGATTCGACTAAGACACTTCAAAAGTTATCCAATTATCAGCAAGTGCGACTTACGTGGATGCCATTGGTTTTTTGCCAACATTTGCCAAGCTCTCAGCTGCTTGATGACGTTTGAACAATTTAGCTAATTAATCACTCAATTAAGTAAGTACAGCTTATCACAGCGATGAAATAATCACAAACACCGGTGTTGATTCGGTGTAACACGACTAGACTTATTTAAGCTTTCTGTCCTTGTCTTTTCAATACGGAATAAAAAAACAGAATGCGTAATTTTAGTTAAGTCCTGTCAATTAAGTTAAAACGTGTTATATTTAATTAGTATTACTTATTAGAAAGCTTTATTCAAAGAAGGTCACGGCAATCATTACTTTTTATTTATCAGTTGCAACAATCTATTGCTTTTATTTTGGGAGAAAAATGCATCTACCCTCGCTTGTAATTTTTATACGGCTGCGTTCCAGATTGTAGTGTAAATGAAAAAGGACCGTGAAATTTCGGGTATAACTATGTAGTCACAGCAATCATTAGTGTGAGTTACGTCAATCTATTGCTTTTATCTCGGGAGAAAAATGTATCTACCCTCGCTTATGATTTTTATACGGCTGCGTTCGAAAAAGAAGGTGAAATTTCGGGTATAATTATGTAGTCACGGCAATCATTAGTGTGAGTTACGTTAATCTGTTGCTTTTATTTTGGGAGAAAAATGCATCTACCCTCGCTTATGATTTTTATACGGCTGCGTTCCAGATTGTAGTGTAAGTGAAAAAGGAGGGTAAAATTTCGGGTACAAGTATGTAATCACAGCAATCATTAGTGTGAGTTACGTCAATCTATTGCTATTATTTTGGGAGAAAAATGCATCTAACCTCGCTTATGATTTTTAAACGGCTGCGTTCCAGATTGTAGTGTAAGTAAAAAAGGAGGGTGAAATTTCGGGTTTATGTATGTATGTGAGTATGTGGTAGGTATGTATGTATGTCTGTTTCTTTGCTGAGCCTGTAGACTAAACGGCTTGATGGATTTTGGAGAGTGGAGGTCGTTAGATTCGTCTTGATCCTGTGAGTGACATGGAATATATTTTTTAATCTGACTGTCCAAAAGTGAGGATAATTTTTTCGGGTGTGTGTATGCATGTATGTATATAGTTAGTATGTCAGTATGTTTGTCTATTTCTTTGGCTGTTTGTTTACTATATTACAGAATAGACCAGAGGCCCGTGTTTTGGTGCGGGTATAACAAAATTGGTGTAGGTCCTGTTCACTGGGGCTTCTACTCATCATACTGAACAACTTTTGTTCTACGACTTTGTTGAAATCGTAAAAAAAAATTTAAGTCTTACAAATCGATCAGCTGATCGGCTCCACCAATTTTGTATGGAGGGTCCATTTTTTTAAAGAATTGACTATTGATTTCCTTGGGAAAAGTTGTTCAGTATGATGATTAACGGGTCCTACACATTTTTTTTACATCCCATATTAAATATTACAATTTCTTTTGTTTTGAAGAACATTAATTAAGTGAGCCTGGAGTGAATTTTAGACACGCTACGAAATAACACAGCAGTTTTTTTATAACTTATTTTATTAACAATTGGTAAGCCCTTGGCATCACCTCACCTGATGGTAAGTTGCCCAGAAAAAGTATAAAGTTATAAATAAAGCCGGTCAATTGCGAGTCGGACCAGCACTCCGAGGGTTCCGTACCACTACCTATACCTTTCCACACATACATAGTATAATGACAACGATATCTTACATTACAAGCAAAAGACATCAACGCGAGCGGCAAAAATATGCATGATTTGTCATTCAGTTCGGACTCCTTAGCGCGAGTACGACTTTAACTTGGCCCATTTTTATGGCCCATTTTATATTTTTAAACGCACCAAGGTTTACTTGAGTATTAGTACTATAAACACACCAAGTTTTACTTGAGTATTAGTACTATAAACGCACCAAGTTTTACTTGAGTATTAGTACTATAAACACACCAAGTTTTACTTGAGTATTAGTACTATAAACGCACCAAGGTTTACTTGAGTATTAGTACTATAAACACACCAAGTTTTACTTGAGTATTAGTACTATAAACGCACCAAGTTTTACTTGAGTATTAGTACTATAAACGCACCAAGGTTTACGCTTGTAGCTAAATCAAAGATACTTTTAAAGACCTTTAAAAACTCATTTTTTAATTCTGACAAATTGAAAACGTGACTTTAGGGGCTGTCCATAAATTACGTAATCGATATTTGACGATTTTTGAGCCCCCTCCCCCTAAAATCATCCAAAAATCATGCTTCGAATGGCCCCGTTTCCTCCTACGTCATGCTACCATCATCCGATGTCCAGACCCCCCCGCCCTAATTTGAAATGACGTAATTTATGAATAGCCCCTTACGTGATTTTGTATAATGATGTTTTGTTTTGATGTCCCGTTTTCAATTTGTCAGTATGAATAATCGTGAAAGTTTAAAGTGTTAAACACCTTTTTTGTATGGAGACCTCCCTCATTTTTTTACTTTCTATTTTTTTTGTATATTTTGTTGTTATAGCGGTACCAGAAATACACATTCTGTTAAAATTTCCACTGTGTAGCTATTTACGGTTCATGAAATTTAACCCGCTGGTAGACGGACAGACAGACAGCGGAGGCTTAATAATAGGGTCTCGTTGGTCACCCGTTGGGTGCACGGGACCCTAAAATAAGGTCAGTGATCTTATTTTTAACACACAGTTTATTCCTTATTTACCTATAGATATCCACAACACAGATCATGTTGAAATTTTTACTCGACTGCGCCAGAAGAGGGTTATGTTTTTCGACTGTAGTGTGTATGTATGTATGTTTTTTCCCACACTCCGTAGCTTAAACGGCTTGATGGATTTTGGAGTGCTATGTGTCGTTTAAAGCGTCGGTGGCTCAACCGGTAACGACTCGGTCCACCTAACCACAGGTACCGGGTTCAAATCCGGACGGCCAATGTACCAATGAGTTTTTCAAAAACTTACGTACATATAATTACCGAATGCTTTAACGGTGAAGGAAAACATCGTGAGGAAACCTGCACACGCCTGCGAAGAAACTCGAAGGTTGTGTGTGAAGTCGACCAACCCGCGATAGTAGACTAACGTGGTAGACTAAGGCCTAATCGCCCTGATTCAGGGTAGGCTCGAGCCCCTCGGTGGGGACGTATATGAGCTGATATAATATAATAATAATGTGTCGTTATATTCATCTTGATCCCGTGAGTGACGTAGAATACATTTTTACCAGACTGGCCTAAAAAAGAGGGGTTAAGTTTTTAAGCAGTCTGGTTTTGTATTTATAATTAACTAGCTTTTGCCCACGGCTTCACCCGCGTGACCATGGTTGAAATGACTGTCTTAGAGGGTGCGCGGTGCGCGAGCCGCAAGCGGCTCGCGAGCGTGGACATGATTTTTTCCAGATTCCTCGGGAAATATGTCAGGATATACTTATTAGTAAATCATCAACCCTCAACCATCTCTGTGCAAAAAATCACAACAATCCATTGTTCTTTTGCGATGTTAAAGAAATTAACCAAAAAAAGAGTATTTTTCAGTTCCCTCAGGAACTGCATCAGGCTATGCTATTTTTAAGGGATAAAAAGTAGCTTATATCCTTCCTCGTGACACAGGCTACCTACATGTCAAATTTCATTAAGATTGGTCAAGGCGTTGAAGCGTCAAAAGGTAACAAACATACAAACACATTTTCACATTTAAAATATTAGTAAGGATTTAGTTATTTTAATGATTTTTTCATTCATTATGTGAGCAGTATAAGTCAACCGCACCTTCGGCAAAGTATATATATTAGTGCTAACATACAGTATGAACACTCCCTGCCGCTCTCTAGATTGCGACCTCACCCCTTCGTCGCCCAGATTGATACAGATTAGTAGTTTGGTTCTCGAACGTATGGGATTTCGCCGTGATTTTGTTTACTCCTTCATTTGTTTTTAGAAATGTCATTTCACGAACATTTGTGCGCAGTGTCCGGGGTGTGCCTTCGTTAGATTACTGTACACTATGTGATGGGCATTGTGCACCTCAATAATGGTCCCTGTTTTTATTAAAATTAAGTATCTAATATACAAAGCCTTGAGCATCGCCACAAAGTTGCCTGTCTTTCGGTATTCTATCGAATTCATTTCGGAGAGTGTGCACAAGAACTGCACGACCTCATTCCCCCAGCTCTATTCCACCTTCGGTCGATGAGACGCAGGGAGAGTTTCCACCCCTTTGTATTTAATATTCAGCCTATTTACGCACGAAGCCTTACGCTTCCTCATTTATTATGCGGAAAGCGATGGAGTGGAACTCCTTGCCTGCGTGCGTCTGTGTTTCCCGACTCCTATGCTTCGGGGATCTTCAAGGCGAGAGTGAATAGGAGTTATTTGAGTTTGCGTGTACCATCCTCGACTACAACGTTACTTACCATCAAATGATATGTAGTCAAAGGCACTATAATTGTTAATAAAAAAAAGTATATACAAATAAGGTTTATAAAGACAAGGTATTGATCCACGAAAATACAACTAATCTATACATATAAAATTCTCGTGTCACAGTGTTAGATGCCATACTCCTCCGAAACGGCTGGACGGATTTCCATAAAGTTTTCTGTGTATATTCGGTAGGTCTGAGAATAGGTATACCTAGAAAATTTTTCACCGGGATCAGAGCGGGCGAAGCCGCGGGAAACCGCTATTATTATATAATATTCAAAGATGGAAAGTTAAGAATATCTCGTCCATTGATATAAGGTCATTACACATCACTTCATTATCAATTCCCTCTTTTATATAAAAGAAATGCGTTTTAAAATCGATCAGCCAAAAAAACCGGCCAAGTGCGAGTCTGACTCGCGCATCCAGTGTTCCGTACCACCACACCTGTCCACACATGTACAAAAGTGATATATATTAATTTCAATTAAAAGACATCAACGCGAGGAACAGAAATTGAGATACGAATCCCTAAATAACCTCAAAAAACACAGGGACCACAAAAAACGTCGAATCTCGCGACACTGACAAATTGAGACCACCATAAGGTTTCAGCGCCATTACCATAACAGTGAAGTTGACCTCGAGGCCTATATTAATAAGCAAAAAAGCCTGGGAGCGATCCAAGATGGCTGGGAGGCTGGAACAGACACGGCGGCGCCTCACTGGTCGCGACGGGGCGGCGCCGGCGACGAACCAGGGTTACATGGTTGCGATATCGGTCACCGATTTGGGGAAGAGTGATGTTTAAGGCTAGGCATTTGTAAAACAGTTGTCTCTATTTTTTCCTTTACGTGTAAAGAGTCAAGACAATAACCACACTTTTGCACTTTTTCAATGTTTTACGTCAATTTAAAAACTAAAATTTAGCAGGTTCTCTGTTGAAATATCTCCACATAAAAACTATGTGCAAATTTTGAAATTATATTTATAAACAATTCGTTTTAGACTTTTTTTAGACGTTTTAGACCTGTTTTTGGGATTTTTTATGATCGAGTAAAGTACACACTATCGTGTAACATATTAGCACATTCCTCAGACAATATCCTTAAGTATGTCTAATATTTTTTGCAAGACCGATATTTAGTAGCAATTACCCAAAAAAAAGGATCTAGCAAAAGGGTTTCTCCGCTTCTCCACCGGTGCCTCGCTTTAAGGACTTAATATCAACGGACGAAGCATTCTAAACTTTCCGTCTTTGAAGCGCCAGTAATATATAAGTCACTGCTTTGAAGCCTATTCAAATGTCAACCTATCAACTTGATCCAGCGAGAAGCTCGCGAAGGATGACTTCTTAGGGTTCCACGTGCCAAAAGGGTAACTACGGGACCTTATCTAGTTTTAAGGCCCCGTGTTACCTAAAAATCCACTTAAACAGGTTTTTAGAATTCATTTTTCAAGTAGTTAACAGTAAATTTAAATTATAGGAAAACATATTGGTATTATTGAGAATAGTTACGAGGGAACTATATCGACTGGAAACACGATTTAATAAAGTTGGCTCGATAGAATAATTTCGCAAAGGTAACTCTTTTCGAGCCATTTTATCGTCTATTTTCGGTTTTATTCTTAAAATAAGTAATTTGATAATATGATTTATTTACTGAAATAAAGTTCATAGGTGACTGAAGGGATAACATCGAATGGATTTTTATTTAAGATAAATATGATTAAAATAAAAACGAAAAACATCGAAAAAGTGCAAAAGTGTGGTTATTTTCTTCCCTCTTTACACGTAAAGAAAAAGACAAAGACAGATTTTTAAGTACCATTGCGTCTTAAGCCTGCAGTGTCCGTCTATCTTTTGAACCGTAATAGGTAGCCTGTTGAAAATTTCACAGAATGTCATTATGTCGGTTTTACTTAGAAATAATAAAAATAATAAAAATTAAGGATTCCAATACAAGAAACATATATTTTTTGATAGATAGATAGATAATTCCTTTATTCATTGACAGTTTACAAGGAGTTGTTGCTTGTTTTGACTACAAAAAATAAACAAGATCAAAAATTAAATACATAATTTTAGTGCCCATTATCGATCTGCGCTGCAGTTATCCCTTTCTTGTTGTATACAGAGAGGTTTGGGGGAGGGAGACAACAATATTTTATTCAAATACCTATTCTTTAGACCGCATTTCCTCTTAACTTTATTTTTGATTTAAAATTTTATTTTTTGTGTTGTCAAATACCTGTCTTTACAATAGTTGACCGATTGAAACCAGTTCAAATTGAGGCGAGTGTGCTCGAACAACGCTGTATGTAGCAATTTGTAGGTTTGAGAAAATAAAAAAAAACATTAAACATTTGCTTCAATAGCGTTTTAAAATCCTTGAAAGAAGAAACTTTAGAAACTTAACAGTAATAATTTTAAACAACATTTTAAATCTTTAGTAGAACAATGCTGTATGGCACATCGTCGCCATGATCTCGGGCCTTTTTTTCTTTTGATATCTTTCCATTCTTGGATGTTAATCCTGCGTTTTCTCACTTTATTCATCTTATTTTGCGACCCTTCCGTCAGTACAATACTCCGATCGTCCGCCATTTTCTTGGCATACATCATTGTTGGCGGTGGCGTAAGAGCGTCGGTGGCGTAATGGCTAGGGCCGCCGCCTCCTGTCCGGGAGGTCGTGGTTCGAACCTGCCGCGTACCAATGTGATTTCGAATTTAGATTTCATATGTATGTTTATCCTACGCTCTTACGGTGAAGGAAAACATCGTGAGGAAACCTGCACACACCAGCGAAGAAACTCGAAGGTTGTGTGTGAAGTCGACCAACCCGCACTGGGCCCGCGTTGTCGACTAAGGCCCCATCGCCCTAATTCAGGATAGGCTCGAGCCCCTCGGTGGGGACGTATATGAGCTGATATGAATGAATGAACATCATTGTTCACCTGTATGCCGGCTGTTGATAGCCGCAACTTCGCTGTTGTTATGAATGACTTAACATTGTGAGACTCATTGCGAACGATGCCGGTATTGCCATACAACGTTGTTCCATTGTTAGATAGATTTCGCAAACTCGTAACATACAGAGTGGTTCAAGCACACGCCTCAATTGTTGTTTATATGTCAATGATTCTTCATGATTCCCGATCATCGTGATTCCCGACTGATCTTACAATTTTTGCATTTACGTTTTCTTAGATTTTCCAGTCAGAATTCTCTAACAATTCAAACGAAGAAAGACGCAATATTTTGCAACTTTAACCACCTCCGTGGCGTAATGGTTAAGTCCATTAGCTTCACATCAGGAGGTCGTGGGTTCGATTCCCGGCAGAGTCTAACTTTGAATGACTTGTTTTGGTTTGCGAAAGGGCATTTTCTAAGCCCGCCTTGCTGGCTACCACCATCTTATCAAGTCTTGCCGCCAAAAATCAATGTTAACAGCATAGATGTGTTCCGGCTTGAAGATGTTCGTAATTGGGTTGGGGAATATTGGTAAGCCCCCTTGTACCTTCGGCATCATTGTCCTTACCATTAGGTGAGATAATGCCAATGCAAGGGCATACCATACCAATTATAGATAAAAAAAAACTTAATGGTATTTATTAATAAAAATCTGGAAAAAATTCGCAAAGTGAGGCCACTGAAGCCCAAATTGCTGTTACCCGCAAAGAGAACTTGACTCGAACAACAATTAGCACATTAAAGCCTAATATTTCGCAAAACAGTCCCTAAATCGAAAAATAGTTTTGAAAGACCTATTCCACAATATCCCACACGATAGGGTACATCACCGCAAAAAAAATCACCGTTTTTTACCTGTAGGGGAGGTATATGTAGGGAAGGTACCTTTACATGCAGGGGAGGTACCTTAAATTTGTTTTTCAAGATTTAATTGTATACCACTTTTTTGGTGTGATTAATACGAATACCCCTACCAAATTACAACTTTCTAGTTATAATAGTCTCTCAGCTAAACCGCGGACAGACACACAGACGAACAGAAAGACAGACATGGCGTAACTATTAGGGTTCCTTGTTGACTACGGAACAATAAAAACGTGCTTGAATGTCAATGACCGGGCTCCGTGAATAATATTTTTTAACCGGGTGTTTACTTGTGAAATCAGTTTATTTCTAAGAATAGGCTTGCTTTCCATGAATCATAGTGTGAGGGGGCGTTTAATCTGATCAGCTGACAAACACTTATCGAGCGTGGGTAGTATCTTTTGGCATGAATCACACAAATGTCGAGCCTCATGCAATCAATAAGAGCTAATATTATATTCCAAGAAATCGGCAAAAGGAAACATTTTTAACGCGAATCTTGTATCTGACACAAATTCATTGGTTCACAATTTTTAGGGTTCCGTATAAAAAAACGGAACTCTTATACGATCACTCGTGCGTCTGTCTGTCTGTTCGTCCGTCTTTCACAGCCAATTTGCTCCGAATCTACTAACACAAATCTGGTGAAATTTGGTAGGATGGTGTAATCCTATGACGCTAACGCAGATGTGCAAAGTAAATAAATATTTTTTTTTAAATAAGAGTGAATTTCGGGGGCAAATTAGGAAAAAAAAATACAAAACTTACTGTGTCATACATATATTAAATGAAAGGGCTCGTCCTCAATCACAAATATATTTTCGTTATCATTGTGAAAGAAATAGTTTGACCGTTTTGATTATATTCAGGAATTGACCATTCCCCCCTGATTTTAAAAACTACTGAGCCTTAAATTAAAAAAAAAATAAGAAATAAAGTTCATTGCTTGTAGATTACAGGAAAACCTATAAGAATTCTATCAATTGAAAATAAAGTGTTAAACTTAATACGAGATACAGCCTGGTGACAGACGGACATTTTATTCCCTCTCGTATGTCTACCTACGTTCACAAGGTCGTCGGTCCACCACGTGGGAGGCTGCCTTTGCTACATATTCCGGTGCGCGGTCGCCACTCGAAAACTTTACTGCCCCACCGGCTACCTTTACCCGGCTAGGTGGAGGTTGCAGCCGGAACTACGGGTCCGGCTGTTTGGATCAGGGTACTACGGGGTTGGGGGTAGCCCACCGCTTGCCTGCCGTTGGATCTATCGCCTTCGGCACTCTGGCTTGTCGGTCCCCCGACTGGGTCATGGACTCGTAGTGGTATGTGGTTAGTTGCAGGGGTTGGGCAATGTGTGTTGCCTGGCAAGCACGTTGCGTACAGGCGTCCTTCCCCGCGCGCAACTAGTGTATCGTAGCCGGCCACGTGGGCTATGGGCGAAAACAACGCGGGGCACGTGAGTTGTCCATTAAGCGGAACTGCTGGTTTAATTACTGGCAGGGAAGCATCTCCGGCACTTGCCTGGTCAGCAAAGTAGAGGTAAGCTAATACTGCTCAGGCCGATCCAGCCGCGTAGGAGTCTGGACAGGTGCGATAAGCGCCGGGAAGTGAGCGTGCATACAGCTCCGGTACCACACCGGATATGTGGGAGCCAGCTTCTCTGGCGACCCGAGCGGGGATCGAACCGCCAGCAGCGAAAGCTGCGGGAGGTGAGCGCGCCTACAACTCCGGGACCTACCTGGACAGTAGGTAGTGGTTCGCTTCCACGAGGCACTCGCCTTGTAGAGTACCTTGACAAGCGTCTTGGCGGCAAGACCTATCGAACTGGTCCTTGTCTTCACCTTATGGTGTTGGCAGGAATAGCGGCCCTCACTTTACCTAGCTGTCGGTGAGTGGGGACGCTATATCATAAACCTGGTAGTGTAGCGTATCTGGCAGACATACGAGAGGGAATGCCCCACCGGCCATCTGTTCTACGAGCTATGTGCCGTGGCCCACTGCCACTTCAGTTTAGTGATTATGTGAGCTATGTCGGTTACTGTGGTTCTCCTACGGTTCTCCTCATTAGTGTATGTATTATTTTTAAAGCTTCTATTTAACTTGCAATGTTTAGGTTGCAAGCCGAATTACGAGCGCAGGACCGGTCGTCGTGGAAATACTTTGGGAAGGCCTTGTCCTGCAGTGGACGTGTTTTGGCTGATATGATGATTATGATGAAATAAGTAACTATTGAATAAAGGACGGATTTTAAGTGAGGGCCATAGATGAATCACGACCAAGTTAAGGATTCTAACGACTGAATCACGACGCGAGTGATTCATGGCCCTCGATATAAATCCGTTTCAAGAGTTGCAAACTATACTTTATACCATGACTCCGAGAAAAAGAAACATTTTAGCGAAAATAGACATTTAATGAAGAAAGAGGAAGGTTGAATTAATTAAAATGCACATTTAAATTGTACCAATTACTAAAATTAAGACTAATTTTATTTGTGTTCTTACAACTTAAAGTACCTATTCGCGCCAATTTACTAATGAAATGACAGCAAAGAACACAAAACAGTTTTTATTGTAATGCTAAACTCCTTGTCGAAAATGTAGTACAATAAAATCTCGAGGAGTTGTTGCACAAGGAGTTTGTATGTCGAGTATTCTTTGCACAAGGAGTTTGTATCGAGTATTCTTTGCACAAGGAGTTTGTATCGAGTATTTTTCGCGCAAGGAAGTTGTATAATTTCAAACACCAAAATAGTTATTAAAAGTGCTTTTTATTCACTGTTTTCAGTGAATAAAATAATCTTTTTAGAGGGGCATTGGTATAATAGTATATTATGTAACTAGTGAATAAAGGACGGATTTAAAGCGAGGGCCATAGATGAATCACGAGCAAGAGAAGGATTCTAATGACTGATTTACGATCGCAGTATTAGAATCCTTAGCGACCCGAGTGATTTATGGCCTTCGATTCAAATACGTTTTATTCAAGAGTTGCATACTATACTTTATACCATGACTCCAAGAAAATGAAAATGAAATGAAATTAAAATGAAATTTGATACAGGCACAATTTCTTTGCATTTATTAGCTTTTTTGAGAAAGTTGTTCTGTTTGAATCGTAAAATTATCCTTGAAGTTTTTCAAGAGCAAAATCCAACATTTTGTCAAAGTATTTACGAGACTATCATACAATATAGACACTCCCTGCCGCTTTCTAGATTGCGACCTCACCCCCTCGTCACCCAGATTGATACAGTTTGGTTGTTGAAAGTATAGGATTTCGCCTCTATTTTGTTTTTTTGGCTTGCAATCTAAATATATATAACTCAAAGGTGACTGACTGACTGACTGACATAGTGATCTATCAAGGCACAGCCCAAACCACTGGACGGATTGGGCTGAAATTTGGCATGCGGGTAGATGTTATGACGTAGGAATCCGCTAAGAAAGGATTTTCGGGAATTCCCACGGAAACCGTAAAAATCGGGATCTGCGCGGGCGAAGCTGCGGGCATCCACTAGTAAAGTATATTTACTTACTTACTTTGTTTGTTCCGTCATTCGTTTTTTGAAATGTCATTTCTGGTACGTTGTATGAAGTGTCCAGGGTGTGACTTCGTTTAGCAAGAGCGTGGGAGTATCGATATAGCTTGACATAAATGTTCCCAGAACCCTGCATTCATAAAGAACCACAGCTCAGCTGCTCCGAGCATTGATTCACGATTTAATCAGAAAACAGACCGAATAATAAATGAACCGAACTGTGTTGGTCGAAAGTCACGTAATTCAGACGCATATGTGATGGTATTTGAAATTAACTTAGTTTTAACCGCCTCCATGGCGTAATTGTTAATCTATTCGCTTAACACCGCGGGGTCGCGGGGTCGATTCCCGTCGGAGTCCAACTTTGTAAAACCGATTTGGTTGGTTGTAGGGCATTTTCTAAGGGCTAGGCGAGTTACCACGATCTTATCTATGTCTTGCAGACAAACATCAATGTTAACAGCAGTGATGTGTTCTGGTTTGAAGACAAGACAGCCAGTTCCCCATTGCGTTGGGGAATCTAGGTTAAACCGCTTTCATCTTGCGCATCATCGTCACTTACTTTCAGGTGAGATGATGCCAAGCGCGTACCAATTGTTGATACAAAAAAGTGCAATACTTAAAAGAGTGTTTACTGTTTACTAGCTTGGATCTACACAAACTTTTCAGCCTTAAATTTTTCTTTAAATCTGGACATGTTCAGACGTGTGGACTTTGGAAATTTAATTTTTCCTGTAGAAATGGAAAGATTTCAGATTTTCTTATAGGTTTTACTGTAATCTATGCATTTAACCTCTTAAACTGTGTTTTTTTCAAGATTTTAGGCCTAGTAGATTCAGGGGTAAGGGGGAGAATTTCTTAAATAACTTCAAGATTTAAGGTATTTATTCAAAATAGGTGCAAATTACACTCTTTTTTTAATTTTTTTATTCACAATTGGTAAGCCCTTTTCTGATAGTCATAAAATAATAATAAAATAATTTCATTAGTGAAAAAATCAAGAAATAAACAACCATTAGTTAATAATGTCAAAATTCAATCCTTGAAATAAACCAGGTTATGTCCTTAGAACATAAAAACAATATGACACGAAAAGTTATACATAAAAATCATTGAATACCTTTGACAAGAGAAGGGCAGTTCACACGGACAGCACCCGGTCACGAGTATAACGCGAGAGTCAGCTATCGCTCCCATCAACCATATTAGAGGGAAATGAACTATTTATCATAAAACTATAAAAAATATATATATTTGAGATTCTCGAAACAAGCCCTTTCGTTTGTTATGTCACACGATATTGTTTGTAAAGCTTTGTTTTACAAAGTATATAATGAGAGATCTTGTTCTGTTGGTAGTTAAAGTTTTGGTGCGGAACTCTATTTGTGTGACCCCGCGTCACACTTGGCCAGTTTTTCAACAGCTGTTTCATAAAGTTGGCTACATACTCGTATGTGCAGATGCATAAGTTTTAACTAAGTTTATCTTTCATGCTTATGAGTCAGCTTAGGGTTCATCCCCAAATTCGTAATACCAGGACATTTCTGTTTAAAAGGACAGGACGTAATATAAGAACAATAGTTAATAGTAATTACGCAAAGAATATAGGATCAATGAAACTCAACTAATAGCAAAAATTAAGCTGCAGCCCCTTATAATCTAGGTACAGTTTTCTCATTTATCGACAATTTCTTAGAGAAAGTGTCTAAGGCTTTAGAGGTCCTTTAGACCAAGACCGTAATCTTCTGTTTGGCCTTTTTTAATGCTCTTCAATGTCTATTGCACCTCTACTGGGTATAGATATAACTCGATTATCAAATAATACAATGCACCCAAAACACAGGACACTACTTAAAAATATACCAAAAAAGCAGGGTACGTCCTGGGAAAACAGGACGCTTGGCAACCCTAAGTCAGCTGGAGTTCATAAATCCCATACAAATGTAGTATTTTATTCATTTGTTAACCAATTAACTGATTTTGAAATAATTGAGGCAAAACTTCTTTACGAACGCTTGACTTGGGGAGTAAGCTGGTGGATGCGTGACGAGAGCGTTACGGAAATTTGATCGGGAGAGGTGTACGAAAGTTGAGAGGCATATATAAATTAGTGAAGATAGAAAGAGACATACTATTAATTTTTGTTTACCAACAATATCTGTTACCAAGGCAACAATATCGGTTGTCAAAACAAACATAAGATAAAAAAGATTTGATCATTTTCAGAGGATAATAAAACTCTTTTTATAAACTGTCTATACCGCCATATGACAAAAAAGATTTATACGTAAAAGATTCATACGTAAAGATAGAGTTAAAGAAGTTTTACTTCAGTCGTGTGGTCTGAAGCACATTCGTATTTTTTTTTTCATTCACAATGATGACCACAGTCACTCTCACAATAGTGTACCGACTAAGAATAAGAAGAAAGTACAATTGGGGTGAGAATATGTTTGTCTACCACCATATAGCTCATCATTATAGAATCAGCCGAAGAACGTCCACTGCTGGACATAGGCCTCCCCAAGGATTTCCACGACAACCGGTTCTGCGCTGCCCGCATCCAGCGGCTTCTTGCGACCTTCACCAGGTCATCGGTCCACCGAGTGGGAGGTCTGCCTACACTACGTTTTCCGGTGTGCGGTCGCCATTCGAGAACTTTACTTATCGTTCACGAAATATGTTAATGGTTCAGTTATTTTACGGTACTCGGTACGGTAAGTCGTTTTCGTCTTATACAGCGTTCATATCTTATACAAGGTGTAATAAAATTGGTGTAGGTCCCGTTATATGGGACTTCTACTCACCATACTGAATCGATTCTGTGCATTTTAGTATGGAGGGTCCAATTTTTTTTTTGAGACTTGATTATGGGTTCCTTGAAAAAAGGTGTTCAGTATGACGAGTAGAACCCCCAGTTAACGTGACCTACACCAAAAACTACTAAACGGATCTGACTGAAATGTGGTAGGTAGACAGATTAGGACCTGGATTAACACAAAGGCTACTTTTTTCCACGCTGCGCACCTCAAAAAGTCGTAGAAACGTCCACGCGGGTGAAGCCGCGGGAAACAGCTAGTTTAGAAATAAGTTGCTCAGTTTGATGACTATAATCATCCCTGTAATAGGAGCAATAGAACAGTTTTACCAAAGTAAAACGATAAAGTTTTACTAAAGTAAAAAAAAAGTTTTACTAAAGTAAAAAGATAAAGTTTTACTAAAGTTTAAAGATTAAAGTTTTACTAAAGTAAAAAGATAAAGTTTTACTCAAGTTATTTTATCAATGATTAAAGCTACAGAGGATGCCTTAATAAAGGTGATTTTTTTATAAAGCTTAGAGTTATCTGGCTGTGCCTCGATATCGCAAACGAGTCTGTGGCGGTCATTTTTGGCGGGAAATTGCACCATATCCGATCTTGGCGCGATATTACCTGTGAGCTTTAATCGAATAGCGTTTGTGATAGGTGCGAGTTTTACCTCACGGTCGATGTTAGGTAAAGCTGTTAAATGATGAGACATAGAAATCGTATCGAAAATAATAAAAAAACCGGCTAAGTACGAGTCCGAACCGCACACAAAGCGTTTCGTATCATCATACTAGATGTCGCTAGTTTCTTCACTAAAAAAAAACCACGTTTTTTGTGTGGAGTCTCCCTTATTTTTCCACTTTTTTCTAATTTTTAGTATTTGTTGTTATAGCGGCTACAGAAATACATCATCTGTAAAAAAAAATACTGTCTAGCTATCACGGTTCATGAAATACAGCCTGGTATGGCCTGGTGACAGACAGACAGACGGACGGACAGTGAAGTCTTAGTAATAGGGTCCCGTTTTTACCCCTTGTTTTAGGAAATTTGTTCTGTCATTATTCGCGTTACTGACAGTGACGTCATAAGTGCCATAGTCTATAAAGGAACTACACTCGAGAGCGATGAATCCGGGTCACTTAAAGAATCCTAAAAATCTCGGAAACTAAGAAGGCTAGCTTCATGAAATAAATTGTGTTTAATAGACACTTTAATACCCCTTAAATGAAAGTAATAAAATTTACGAGTCACTACATTTTATTTACAAAAAATTACATAAATAAAAAAACTGCTGATCTCGCCTTAAAACATAATTGAAAACGCTAAACACGTTAAAAAACCGACTTCCATCGGAACAACTTAGTACATTTATACATGATTATTTTTGGTTTTTGTTAATTTTCTAAAAAAGTACTACGCCGATTTTGATAAAATTTAAATGGGACCACACGGGAAGCACTAGCTTTCTAATAAAAAAGGAATCATAAAAATCGGTTCACCCAGCCCAAAGTTATGAGGTAACAAACAAAAAAAAACACAGACGAATTGAGAACCTCCTCCTTTTTGGAAGTCGCTTGAAAAATAGGAAACATGACATTTTTGAACAACATTACGATTTACTTGAATTTTAATACTTCGTATTGCCTCCTCGTGCTTCCATCACTGTGTTTACGCGGTTTGGCATGCTGTACACCAAGTTCCTTATACTATTTTGGGGAATATTCTCCCATTCCTCTGTGAGAGCAATTTTGAGCTCACGAAGCGTGATTGGGGGAGGGCTTCTTTGTTTTACGCATCTCCCTAGCTCGTCCCAAGCATGCTCGATCGGGTTGATATCCGGGCTGCGTGCTGGCCACTCCATACGAGTAATGTTCATCTCTTGAAGGTAGTCATTCACAATCCAACCCGTATGAGGCCGGGCATTGTCATGCATAAAAATAGCATCCTCACCCAAATTGACCATAAATGGACCAACGTGTTCATTGAGGATTTCTTCCACATATCTTTCGCTAGAGAGCCGTTTTCTATGAACACCAGTTCTGTGCGACTCTCAGAAGAAATTCCGGCCCACACATGTACAGACCCACCACCGTAGGCTACTTTTTCTTCGATGCATGCTTGCTTGAATCTTTCCCCTGGTCTTCTATACACTCTGTGTCTTCCATCGTGCTTGTAGAGCATAAATTTTGATTCTTCGGAGAACATACTTTTGACCAATCTCCAATACTCCAATTTAAGTGGTTCTGGGCATATCTTAGTCTTGAAATACGATGCCCACGCTCCAGTTTAGGGCCGTTTGCAGGTCTAAGTGGTTTCAAGTTAGCTTCAGCAAGTCGTCGCCTTACTGTCCATGCGCTTGGGTTACTTCCTCCGAGGCGTCGAAACTGATTTGTAAATTCAGTTCCTGTGAGTAAGCGATTACGAAGCATTGTGTTCACCAAGTATCGATCTTCTCGTGCTGTGGTACACCTGGTTCTGCCTGTTCCTGGTCTGCGTAGGTTAGAGCCAGTTTCCTCGTAACGTTGGAGAACTGTTTGTACTGTTGAGAGCGACACACCGACAGTCGTGGCGGTATCGCACTGACCCCGGCCGTTTTTCAGCATTGTGAGTATTCTGGTGCATTCTTCAGGTGTAAGCGACATGATTACTGCTTGAATAATAAATATTGAACACTATCAACATGGTTTATGTACCCACTTAAATGACAGATTAGAAACAAAAGCAAAAACAAATGTAGTAATTTCGTAGTTCCATCTTCGAAAGTCTCCTTTTTTCAAATTTGATTTTTTTATGACATAACTTTACAATAACTAAGAAGTTTTAATGACTTCATTTAAGGAGTATTAAATTGTCTATTAAACACAATTTATTTTATTAAGCTAGCCTTCTTAGTTTTCGAGATTTTTAGGATTCTTTAAGTGACCCGGATTCATCGCTCTCGAGTGTATTTTGTTGTTTTTAATAAATATAAAATAAAAAAATACAGGGTGTCTCAAAAGAAAGTTTACATTTGTTAAGCTTACTGCGTGAACGCAAAGAATCCTAGGGGCGCGGGGGGTATATCAATCGGTAGACTGGCTCTTGGGAAGTCAGTCGCTATAGAGCGTTTCACGGGAGACAGCGTGCGTTCCGTGTGCAAGAGTTTTTCAAAAACAATTGCCTGGTAATTTTTGCAATCGTTACCAAATTCATCACCTTAAAGAAGCATCAGAATTAAAATGTGGGTACAGGAAGTTTGAGGAAGGTCTCCTTAAACTTCTGGACCTCCTCCGGACCTTAAAGAAACACCCAGTGACGAAATTGGTAATCATTGCGAAGTTTACGTCGCGCAATTATGGCAGAATTGGCAAATTAGTTGTTTTTGTAAAACGCTCGCACACGGAACGTACGCTGCCTCCCGTGGAACGCTCTATAGCGACTGAATTCTCAAGAGCTGTCTTCCGATTGATATACCCCCGCGCCCCTGGGATTCTTTGCGTTCACGCAGTAAGCTAAACAAATATAAACTTTCTTTTGAGACACCCAGTATTTAATATTTCAACTGAGCAAGTGTTTTTGCTATTCTAGAAGAAATTTTTTTTATCGAATCATCTCATCAGCTTATATATACGTCCCCACCAAGGGGCTAGAGCCTACCTTGAATTAGGCCGATCGGGCCACGCGGGCCAGGTACGGGTTGGTCAACTTACCTTCGAGTTTCTTCGCAGGCGTGTGAAGGTTTCCTCATGATGTTTTCCTTCACCGTAAGAGCGTCGGATAAACGTACATACGAGATCAAAATTCGAAAACACGTTGGTACGTGGCAGGTCTCGAACCACGACCTCCCGGATAGGAGGTAGCGGCCCTTAGCGTTGCGCTACCAACGCTCGATTGCGATTTATCGAATAGTTTTTTTTAATTAATTTTTTATACGGTAAAATAGCCTATTGGATGATTTTAATAGATAAAAAACGAATATGTAATTGGGCAATATATATTTTTAAATCTGCTATAGTTTAGCCATACAAAGCTCTCGAAATTACACGTTTTTTTATGTCCTAACTTTTCTAAAATGCCCACCGAACTACACGCAAAAAGTTCATCGAACTCACGTCAGCAGAAATCGGCTCGAGTTATTTCTGAGCAAAAAATTACAACTCTAGACGGTGTCAATGCTTGCAAATAGGTGTGTAAAGCTAGAAGTGACACCGTCTAGCATTGTAATTTGATGCTCAGTTGTTATTCAAGCAACATAATTTATTTGTAGTGATCAATTTAGTGCTTAGTTTATGATAATCAGTTGCCCTAATGATAAGTTTGGTTGCTCGAGTAATTTCTGAGCAAAAAATTACAATGCTAGACGGTGTCAATGCTTGCAAATAGGTGTGTAAAGCTAGCAGTGACACCGTCTAGCATTGTAATTTGATGCTCAGTTGTTATTCAAGCAACAAAATTTATTTGTAGTGATCAATTTAGTGCTTAGTTTATGATAATCAGTTGCCCTAATGATAAGTTTGGTTGCTCGAGTAATTTCTGAGCAAAAAATTACAATGCTAGACGGTGTCAATGCTTGCAAATAGGTGTGTAAAGCTAGCAGTGACAACGTCTAGCATTGTAATTTGATGCTCGGTTGTTATTCAAGCAACAAAATTTATTTGTAGTGATCAATTTAGTGCTTAGTTTATGATAATCAGTTGCCCTAATAATAATTTTGGTTGCTCGAGTAATTTCTGAGCAAAAAATTACAATGCTAGACGGTGTCAATACTTGCAAATAGGTGTGTAAAGCTAGAAGTGACACCGTCTAGCATTGTAATTTGATGCTCAGTTGTTATTCAAGCAACAAAAATTATTTGTAGTGATCAATTTAGTGCTTAGTTTATGTTAATTAGTTGCCCTAATAGTAAATTTGGTTGCTCGAGTAATTTCTGAGCAACAAATCACAATGCTTGACGGTGTCAATGCTTGCAAATAGGTGTGTAAAGCTAGCAGTGACACCGTCTAGCATTGTAATTCGTTGCTCGGTTGTTTTTAAGGTACAGGTGGTGTCAATTCTAGCTTTACAGACCTCGTTTAGTAGCCGTAATGAGAATTTTGTTGCTCGAGTAATTTCTGCGCAACAAATTACAAATGCTAGACGGTCTCAATGCTAGCTTTACATACATATTTTTTTATGATCATCATTTTCATCATCATATTAGCCGAAGGACGTCCACTGCTGGACATAGGCCTCCCCCAAGGATTTTCACGACGACCGATCGTGCGCTGCCCGCATCCAGCGGTTTCCTTCAAACGTCACCAAGTCATCGGTCCACGCTACGTTATGATCAAGTAAAGTATATCCTATCGTGTAACAAATAAGTACATTCTTTAGAGATATGCTATATATATATAAGGGGAGGTAGATAGGTTACATGCGTCCAAAAAGTGAAGAAAATAAAATGATGCTAATTGGAATTTCTTTTCTTAGTAGCATTCGGGGCAATGGAAGTGAACTACCTACAATAGGGATGACAAATGCTAGTCATCTGATTTACTTTTTATCATCTGTCAAAAACGACATTTTGTTTTCGAAGAAAAATGTTTGAAATACTTAGGCGTGACGTCATAGTTTTGAAGCGTCATTTATGTACTAATTTTTTGATTTTGCTGAATCAAAAATCGAAGACTTGATGGAAAACAAAACGAGTTACGTTTTCCGAAGTTTAAGTAGGAGGGCAATCTAGTGATCACGTGTTCATAATTTATTTCTGATGCTGTCGTCATCCCTATTGTGTGTGTAAATGGGTTCGATTTTCAAATGTCGTTTGTTAGTCCATAACCCATCTATGGTAACAAATCTCTGCTCACCATAATAAATTTAATTTAAATTAAAAACCCAACTGCATGAAAAGCAGGATTAAAAACGGAAGGAAGATTTAATTTTAGTTATTAGCTGTCAAACGATCAGGCCACCAGTTTCTAAAGCGAAATGATAGATGTGAACTTTACAGTTCAAGCTATGCAAAACTCCTGAGTGAAACAATCTCTTTTAACATAAAAGGATAAGAAAACAAAAACCAAGAAAGCGATTTGTTGTTATAAAATTCACAGATTTTTCATCTACAAGACAGTGTTGATTACGTATTGTACCGTATAATTTTTGTAAGACCGTTCATCATGTCAGCTCTATAAAAAGCCGACTTCCATCGCAACAACTTAGTACAATTTTGCATTCAAATTCAACTCTTATTTTACATCACAATAAATACATATTATGCAAAATTTAAATTAAAAACTGCAACTGCATAATTATTTTTTTTTTAATTTTCTAAAAAAGTACTACACTGATTTCGATTTTTAATTTAATTTATAAAATGAATTATTTTTTTTAAATTAAATTAGAATTAATTAACAAAGTATTGAGGTCCAAAGTAATGCTTTTTGTATCCCTCTTAAATTTTTTTTCTATGTGACTAAAAATTTCGGAAAAAAAACAAAAAATGAGCTACAGAAAATTATTTTGGTGACGAAAAAAGTTTTTTACTACCCCAATTTTTTAAGATTTAAATGGAAAATGGAGGTCTCTTGTCCATTTTTTTAAGGGTACCATACAAATAAAAGCAGCACAAAACAAAAAACTGGCCAAGTGTGACTTGGGCTTGGGGTCACACAAACAGGGTTCCACACCAACACTTAAAATACCAATAATCATAATCATAATAATTTATTGGTAAAAAATATTATACTAATATAGAACAAGACCTCGCAGTACATACTTTGCTGTAGTTAAATAGGGGTCTACTTATTCTGGAATTTTAAAATTTCATTTTTTGCGTGGGAACGTAAGGACTTAAGTTTTTCTCATAGATTTACCTGCAATTTATGCGTTTAACCTCATGTACTGTGATTTTTTCAATATTTTAGACCTAGTAGTTTCGGAGTTGCCTATTTTCTTTAATAACTCAAAATAAAAATAAAAAATATATACTTGAGATTTTTACAACAAGCCCTTTCATTTGATGTATATTTTTTAAATTTGAATTTACCCACCAATGTTTGAAGTCCGCCTTTGGGTCACCGTCTTACATATGTGTGCCAAATTTCAACTCGATCAGTCAAGTTGTTTCCGAGCAAATTGACTGTGACAGACGGAGGGACAGACAGACATACGATTGATCCTACAATGGTTCCGTTTTTACCTTTTAATGTACGGAACACTAAAAAAACGTTAACTCCTTCGTATGGACTATCATTAAATTGGTCTTCTTATCAGGGTAGGCTTGAGCCCCTCGGTGGGGACGTATATGAGCTGTAATGATGAAATGGGTTAGTGCTTTGTAACAACCTTTTTTTGTCGCATGTGCTGTTCGAAAACGTAGGAAAACGATTTGGAGTTATCTTAGGACCAAATTAAATACCAAAGTATATATATATATATACAGGGTCTTCGGCAGATGGTTGAAAATACGAAAATGGGGGATAGGTGGGGTCGCCTCCCACCTATTTTGAGAATTAAAAAAAATCTAGGACTTGTAATTTTTTTTACAGGATTTTTTTTCCTTTTTTTAGAAATTTTGCCATTTTTATACCTTTGAACACATGTAACTTTTTGTTTTTTAAAGCTAGCTCCAAAATCTTTTTTTTAATAGACTTTTATAAGATTGTCGGCTCTAAAAAAAATTATGTTTGTTTCAAGTTATTGCTAAAAACAAAAATGTGGGCCCCCGAACTTAAAAAAAAAAGTTGAACAAAAATTTAAAAGTCAACTTTGCGATGCATTTAAAAAAAAAATAATGGGGCTGGAAGGCTTCTGTTTTTTTTAAAACATCTCTAAAGCTTAGGCTTTTGAATGGTATGTAATTTGTTTCGGTATCTTTTTTGTAACCGGAGTTGTTAATTTTTTTTACTCAATTGGACCATGTTGACGAAATTCCACTAGTTACATGTTTTGTGAAATGTATCAAATACAAAGTTGAAAATAATGTAAATACTTACTGTTGGGACGGTAACAAAGAGCAGGTACGTTTTTTTACATTCTTGCACACACATAATGGCTATCTTTTGTCATTTATTGGCATATTGGAGTTAGCACTTCCATATGCCAATAAAATGTCCGCATATTCCGCATTGGTAAATTGAGCCATTTTAAACCACAAAAAATCTTAACAAAACGTCTGATAATAACAAAAAGTGACAAACAACAAAAAAAACTTAACAAAATCACAAACGTTAATAACGTTAACGTTTTTTTTTGTTTTCGTTAATTTCACTTTGCTGTGTTTGTGATTTTGTTAAGTTTTTTTGTTGTTTGTCACTTTTTGTTATTATCAGACGTTTTGTTAAGACTTTGTTGTGGTTTAAAATGGCTCAATTTACCAATGCGGAATATGCGGACATTTTATTGGCATATGGAAGTGCTAACTCCAATATGCCAATAAATGACAAAAGATAGCCATTATGTGTGTGCAAGAATGTACAAAAACGTACCTGCTCTTTGTAACCGTTCCAACAGTAAGTATTTACATTATTTTCAACTTTGCATTTGATACATTTCACAAAACATGTAACTAGTGGAATTTCGTCAACATGGTCCAATTGAGTAAAAAAAATTAACAACTCCGGTTACAAAAAAGATACCGAAACAAATTACATACCATTCAAAAGCCTAAGCTTTAGAGATGTTTTAAAAAAAACAGAAGCCTTCCAGCCCCATTATTTTTTTTTTAAATGCATCGCAAAGTTGACTTTTAAATTTTTGTTCAACTTTTTTTTTAAGTTCGGGGGCCCATATTTTTGTTTTTAGCAATAACATGAAACAAAAATAATTTTCTTTAGAGCCGACAATCTTATAAAAGTCTATTAAAAAAAAGATTTTGGAGCTAGCTTTAAAAAACAAAAAGTTACATGTGTTCAAAGGTATAAAAATGGCAAAATTTCTAAAAAAAGGAAAAAAAATCCTGTAAAAAAAATTACAAGTCCTAGATTTTTTTTAATTCTCAAAATAGGTGGGAGGCGACCCCACCTATCTCCCATTTTCGTATTTTCAACCATCTGCCGAAGACCCTGTATATATATATATAGTACTAACATACAGTATGGACACTCCCTGCCGCTCTCTAGATTGCGACCTCACCCCCTTGTCACCCAGATTGATACAGATTGGTTACAACTACAGACCAGTTTCTGTGCTGCCAGTTCTTAGTAAAGTGTTTGAAAAGATTATGCTTAACCAAATGCTACAATATTTTACAGAAAACAAACTACTGCATAACCAACAATTCGGTTTCACTAAAGGACGATCAACAACCGATGCAGGAGTAGCACTCATTCGAAACATATATGATGCCTTCGAGGAATCGCAGAATGCAATTGGAGTGTTTTGTGATTTATCTAAGGCTTTTGATTGTGTTGAACACCAAACATTACTTATGAAATTAAAGCATTATGGTGTAGAGGAAGGGGCTCTCAGTCTTTTAAATTCGTATTTAGACAACAGAACACAAAAAGTACAAGTGAATGGCACAAACTCATCTGGATCTAAAGTGAAAATGGGTGTGCCCCAGGGTTCCATATTAGGGCCTTTTCTTTTCCTTGTTTACGTAAATGATTTGCCTTTTATGGTGCAACATCTGTCAAATATTGTGTTGTTTGCGGATGATACATCTCTTATTTTTAAAGTGAATAGGAAAGAAAACGAAATTGACGAAGTAAACAACACTCTTTCAAAGATACTGAACTGGTTCACTGTAAACAACTTATTATTAAATGCTAAGAAAACAAAATGTATAAAATTTTGTTTGCCAAATGTAAAAAAGATCAACAATAGTGTAACATTAGACAGTAATAAATTAGAATTTGTAAATACCACGGTGTTCCTTGGTATAACTTTGGATGTTTCACTTCAATGGAGACCACACATTGAAACTTTAGCGGGAAGGCTTAGTTCAGCTGCTTATGCCGTTAAGAAAATAAGACAGTTAACGGATGTAGATACTGCGAGACTAGTGTATTTTAGTTACTTCCATAGTATAATGTCTTATGGCATATTACTGTGGGGGCATGCGGCTGATATAGAAACTATTTTCATCCTGCAGAAAAGAGCTATCCGCGCAATCTATCAGATGCGATCACGTGAGTCGTTACAGAATAAGTTTAAAGAAATCAATATTTTAACTGTTGCTAGTCAATTTATATATGAAAACATCATGTACATTCGTAAGAATATGCATTTATTTCCTAAAAACAGTGACAGGCATAATTTGAATTTAAGAAATGTAAATAAAATAGATATAGCCTTTTCGAGACTGAGTAAGGTTAAGAAGTCATTTGTGGGGCAGTGTATAAGATTCTACAATAAAATTCCAGAAAATGTAACTAGTTTGTCAGAGAATAAATTCAAGACTCATGTCAAAAAAGTTTTGTGCTCTAGAGAATATTACAAAATAATAGATTATGTAAATGACAAAGATATATATGTTGATTCTATATCAAATACCATTACCTGAGACTGTAATCTGAATCATGACATTATTTGTAATATACAGTATTTTTTTTTTGTTTTGACTATTTAAAAGTGTGTGTAAACACCTATTTGAAATAAATTGATTTGATTTGATTTGATTGACAGTGTGGTTGTCGAACGTATAGGATTTCGCCGCCATTTTGTTATTCCTTTTTTGAAATGTAATTTCTGGCCTGTTGTATGAAGTGTCCAGGGTGTGATCTTGCTTTGCTTAAGCTTCGAAACTCAAAGTTTGAATACAATAAAAAAAATCTTTTGAAAATTATTTGTAATAGGTACCATTTTGTATGGCAACTAGATTATTAAAATAAACAAAGAACTGATTATGTATCTATTTAATATGAAAAATCCAACTCGAAAAAATAGGAATTGAAAACGCTCAACACGTTAGAAAAAGGGACTGCTCATCATACTGAACAACTTTTGTTCTATGACTTTGCTGAAATCGCAAAAAAAAAACTCTTTATACAAATCGATAAGCTGCATGACCAATTTTGTGCATTTTTGTATGGAGGGTCCAATATTTTTGAGAACTGACTATGGGTTCCTCGGAGTAACTTATTCAGTATGGTGAATAGAACCTCCAGTTAACGAATCTTGCACTATTTTTTTACACCTGTATCGTCATCATATCAGCCGAACGACGTCCAATGCTGGACATAGGCCTCCCCTAAGGATTTCCACAACTACCGGTTCTGCGCTACCCGCATCCAGCAGCTTCCCGCGACCTTCACCAGGTCATCGGTCCACGGAGTAAAAGGCTTGCCTACGCCATGTTTCCCGGTGCGCGGTCGGCATTCGAGAACTTAACTGCCCTAAAGCCATCTGTACTACGAGCTATGTACCCCGCCCACTGCCACTTAAGTTTAGCAATCCTGAGAGGTCAGTTACTTTGGTTCTCCTACGGATCTCCTCGTTTCTGATTCGATCACGCAGAGAAACTCCGAGCATAGCACGCTCCATTGCCCTTTGGGTGACCTTGAGTCTTCTTATGAGGCCCATAGTAAGCGACCATGTCTCATTTAATATACACATGTATATAATAGGCCCAAATTCTTCTAAATAAAAAAGTAGTGTGTGGTTTTATGAAACCACGGTAAAAGTGAAACTTTTTTCACATTATAGACATTTACAGAGGATGAAACGATCATGGCTCAGCTCTAGTCTTGGAGCTACGGTACAGAGGACAAAATGAGCATACCGACCGTCACGCGACACACAGGCGAAAAAATTTGAAACGATGTAATAAAAGTTTCACTTTAATAATATTACCCTAGTGAGTCAGTACCCACGCTTTCGTTTGTGCGGCTGAGTAGGCGGGCGTTGCGTCAGCGTTAAAATAAATATTACTAGCTAAGCATTGTACAACATAATATCGATCTTACAGTGATTACTAGCGATGGTATAGTTGCCAAGAACGCGGATGAATACTTTAATAACTTCAGTTGTCTTAAAGAATTAAACAATAGGCCTTAGGCTTTTTTCTTATTCACGACTGGTAAGCCCTTGGCATCGTCTCACTTGACGATAGGTGACGATGATGCTGAAGATGGATGAGGGCTTACCAAGATATCCCAACGCAATGAAGAACTGGCTATCTTATGTTTAGAATGGAGGGTATTATTATTATTATTCATTTATTTTCAGGCAATTTAGTACTAAAGTACAGGCCCCTAAAAAAAATTAAAAACTTATGAAAATAACAAGATATGGATACTTAAAATAAAATACATTATTATTGTACATTATTTTATCCGACTTCAAAAAAGGAGCAGGTTTCTCAATTCGACCGTTTTTTTTTTATGTGTATTCGCGGATAACTTCGTCGTTTATGAAACGATTTTGATGATTCTTCTTTTGTTGGATAGGAGATAAACCAAGGGTAGTACGATGATAAAGGAACCAGAATCTGATGATGGCATCTCAGAGAAATTGAGGGGATCCTTTTCTTGTTTAAAGTTGGTTTTTTGTTCATAATTATCCACTTAATCTAATCAGTAAAGTTACTTTTACTCATTTGTCAAAACGCTGTATTTACCCAAAAATATTATGACGTCACAAACATGTAAATATTATGACGTCACAAACATGTAAATATTATGACGTCACAAACATGTAAATATTATGACGTCACAAACATGTAAATATTATGACGTCACAAACATGTAAATATTATGACGTCACAAACATGTAAATTTTCGACGAACTGATGTTGTGATTTGATCAAATATAAATTTGAAAATTAAATAGTCAACCACGTAAGGTTTTATGATACTCGTATTTTGAAAGGTAAGCTATTTGCTGAATAAAATTTAATAATTTATTTTTTATACTGTTATATGGTGAAGGAAAACATCGTGAGGAAACCTGCACACGCCTGCGAAGAAACTCGAAGGTTGTGTGTGAAGTCGACCAACCCTCACTGGGCCCGCGTGGTCGACTAAGGCCCGATCGCCCTAATTCAGGGTAGGCTCGAGACCCTCGGTGGGGACGTCTATGAGCTGATGTGATGACTGGAAAGTCACTTCAAGGTCACCCAAAGGGCGATGGAGCGAGCTATGCTCGGAGTTTCCCTACGCAATCGAATCAGAAATGAGGAAATCGCTTGGTTACCGCTTGGCTTACAGAATCGCTAAACTTCAGCGGCACAAGGGAGGGGCACATAGCTGTTGGGACACTTAAGTTCTCGAGTGGCGACCGAATAATTCATAATTCATTTATTTATAACAATAATTACATGTCAAAATGGAAAATAAAGATAAAAAAATATGTCAAAATATTATGTCAAATTATTCATATTAATTATGAATTCTAGGAATATGTATTCTAGGAATATAATTTTAGATTAAAAAATTCATTAATATTATAAATTTTAGTAACGACGTGACGCTCCTCAGACTGGGGGATTGGTTATGTTGTCCGGTAGTCGATTATACAGTTTAGGGTCCATAACATGCGTCAATTTTCCGGACTTAGTAAGTCGGTGAGGGGTGGGCCTGAGCTTACTGACGTTTCTTGTATTACGCATGCGTAAGAAAGGAGAATAAATATGAATGAAGTGGAACCGGTTACACCAAGGAATAGGTCATCTTTTTCAAAGAGGTTAAGTATCCCAAGCCTTAATGAAGTATATTTATGATAATAAAAAAAACCTACGCATGTATTATAGGCATTATATGCATGGGTATCCTTATGTGTTGGGTATTGGTCGAGATTACTTCGCACGCTCATGGTCATCTGGAAGATGACTAATGAGATAAGTACCGTAAGACGTAGTGTTGGCAGGCCTTCCACACGGTGGACCGACGACCTGCTGATGGTCGCGGGAAGCCGCTGGATGCGGGCAGCGCAGGACCGGTCATAGTGGAAACCCTTGGGGGAGTCCATTCTCCAGCAGTAGACTTCTTGTGGCTGATATGATGATGACTGCAAAATACCCCATTATTGTTTGAGTACCTGAGTGTCATTGTTTTTTTTTATACTAACAATTGGTAAGCACTTGGCATCATCTAACCTGATGGTATGTGACGATGATGACGCAGATACAAGCGGGCTTACCAAAATTTCCCAACGCAATAGGGAACTGGCTAACTTATCTTCAAGCCAGAGCACAGCAACGTTATTAGCAATTGATGTTTGGCGGCAAGATTTAGATGAGATGGTGGTACCTAGCCAGGCGGGCTTATAAAATGCCCTTCCACCATCCAAACCGAGTCTTACAAAGTTAGATAGCCGGGAATTGAAGCCGCGACCTCCTGATGTAACCTTAATGGGCTTAACTATTATGCCACGGAGGTAGTTGTATAAGTTAGGTACCTACTTACAAATGATTTTCTTAACCCTTTTGGAGTCGGGCTTATCTGAGTAGGTGAATAATTTTGCCCTAGAACTGAATAGTGATTTTCATCCCTCAAGCCTAAATGTTCTTCTAATCGCTAAGAACAAACTTTTATTTTACCAAAAAAATAATAATGCAATAGTTATTTATGCCACTGCCAAGTAATGAGAGCCATTGTAACATGAGTTCTAGTTTGTGCCACGAAGCTAAGCTAAGTGGCACAATAGACAGTACAAGTTTTACAATGGCTAATTGCGTGCAGCGGCGTACAATACCTTTTCTACGACCATGAAATAAACAAAAACATTTTAAAATTTAGTCATAATTAAAAAGTTTCATTGTAGTACAGTTGTCTCGTTTTGAAATGATCATTGTAAAACGACTTGTAGGAATGAATACTGTTGTGATATGATTTGAGGTTATGTATTAAGCAAATTACCAAATAGGATGTTGCACGGCAGGTAGGTAGGGAGTGGGTTCTTTTAAAAATGCCGATGCGTGCTATAGGTAATTGGAGTTTATTCGTAAAATAAGACCGATAATGGGTCTTTAATAAGATGTAATTACTTCGTTATTTAATTTATTTTATTTAAAAAAAATTACGGATCGTGAAAATATTTGGATTTTTGAAAGAAATTGTCAAATAGCGTGTAAAAGAAATAGATGGAATGAAAAGGAGAGCGAATGAAAGAAGAATGGATACCAGCGCACCGCGCTACAAGGAGTAGAAAATAGTATTTTATGCAACTAGTGAATAAAGGACGGATTTAAAGCGATTTACTTTATACCATGACTCCGAGAAAAAGAAACATAATTTAAGCGAAAATAGACATTTAATGAAGAAAAAAGTAATGTTAAATTAATTACATATAACATTCATTAAAATTGGAAAAATTACTAAAATAGTAATTTTCTTTGTGTTCGTACAACTTACAGTATTCAAAATAGCGCCAATTTACTAATGAAATGACACACAACACAAAACTCCTTTTCGAAAATATCGAACAATCAATTCTCGAGGAATTATTTGTACAAGGAGTTTGTATTTCAAATATTCTTTGGATTATGAGTTTGTATCGAGTATTTTTTGCACAAGGAGGTTGTATAGCCAAGATGGAGGTCGAATATTAATATTGGAGTGTTCTAAATTCAAACACCAAAATAGTGATTAAAAGAGCTTTTTATTCACTGTTTTCATTAAATAAAATTATCTTTTTGGAGGAGCAATGCTATAAAAGTGTGTTTCACCATCATTACCTAATTTGAGCAAATTTCGAAGCGCTGTATAAAAATGCACGATTTGGCGGCAAGAACCTTTAGCCCTACGCTAACACCGTACGTATTTCCGAAGGCTGCTCGACCGGCGACGTGCGAAGGAGACGCGCCGAGGACTAGACATTAGTGCGAGCGTGATGGAACGGCCCGGGGCGATCGATAGCCGCAGCGGCAGAGTGCTTGTGACGTCACGCTGTCTCGTCATCTTTCGGTTCAAGATTTTGTCACTACGTTGGGTTGTATGGAGCTGGAGCTGTGTTAGTGGGAAAATGTATGTGAGTGCACTTAATATTATACTATTACTAGCTTTTCCCCCGGCTCCGCTCGCGTGGATATCGTTTTTATGACTGCCTTTAAGGATGATTAGTAAATTATGTCGTTTCCCACCTACTCAACCATCTCTGTGCAAAAAATCACACCAATCGAGTATTTTTTTAGTTCCCTCAGGAACTGCATCAGATTATGCTATTTTTCCGAGATAAAAAGTAGCCTATGTCCTTCCCCGTGACACAGGCTACCTGCATGCCAAATTTCATTAATATTGGTCAAGGCGTTGAAGCGTGGAAAGGTAACAAACAAACAAACAAACTCATTTTCACATTTATAATATTAGTAAGGATAAACCGGCTAAGTGCGAGTCGGACTAGTACTTCAAGGGTTCCGTACCACCACACCTCTGCACACAACTACATAGTATAATGACAATAATACCTATTCACATGACAAGCAAAAGACATCACCGCGAGAGACAAAAATATGCTTTTTTGTCATTCAGTTTGGAGTCCTTAATTTTCGTTGTTTTTCTTCAGTGAGTGCTATAATCGCACCAAGTTTCACGCTTGTATTACCGTTTCTACGATAGAGCTAAATCGAATGTTCTTCTAAAGCCCAAAAAACATCGCAGTCAATGTGTACCGAGCTATCCAAGGGAGAGACGGCGGTTGCCTGGTGTTGCACTTAGCATCACCCGTGGTCACGTGTAGGGCATTTTAAATTTACACCTACGGACGCGTGCAACGCGACCTTCATTCAAATCTGGAATCAGATGTGCAGGTTTCCTCACGATGTTACCCTTCACCGTTAAAGGTATCCGTAATACAACGTAATAATAAGTATTAAGAAACTACACCCTGGACACATACAACGGGCGAGAAATGACATTTCTAAAAACAAATGACGGTGCAAACGAAATCTCGGCGAAGTCCTATACGTTCGAGAACCAAACTATTACCAATCTGTATCAATCTGGGAGACGAGAGGGTGCGGTCGGAATCTAGAGAGCGGCAGGTAGTGTCCTTACTTAGTATACTAATATGTGTACTTTGACGAAACTATAGTGCTTGCTACGCGGTACGTGCTACGTTGCTACGCAGTACGTGCTACGTTGCTACGCGGTACGTGCTACGTTGCTACGCGATACGTGCTACGTTGCTACGCGGTACGCTACGGACCTCGGGCTACGAACAGTCCCATGCTCGAAACGTCAAACAGTTGTCATCGTATTTTTAACCAACTTCAAAAAAGGAAGAGGTTCTAAATTCAGTTGTAGTTTAGGGTTCCGTACACTATTACTAAGCCTCCGCTGTATGTCCGTCTATCCGTCCGTCTGTCAGGGGGCTGTTCATGAACCGTAATAGATAGACAGTTCAAATTTTCACAGAATATGTGATTCTGTTGCCGCTATGACAAAAAATACAAAAAAATTAAAAAGGTCAAGAAATAAACATATAAAATAAACGTATTTTTTATAGGTCTTTAGAAGTATTTTTGATTTAGCTCTATCGTAAAAACAGTAATACCCACGAGCGTGAAACTTGGTGCTTTTATAGAAATAATATTAAAGTACATCAAACAATAATAAAAATTGGCCAAGTGTGAGTCGTACTTGCGCTGAGGAGTCCGAACTGAATGATATAAAACCATATTTTTGTCGCTCGCATTAACGTCTTTTGTTTGTAATGTTAATTAGTATCATTGTCATTATACTATAATAGTTGTGTTGAGAGGTGTGGTGGTACGGAGCCCAGGAGTGTTAGTCGGACTCGCACTTGGCCGGTTTTTTAAATTGTTTTTTTACATCAAAACTCCGTCATTTATATACCGATTTGGTAAATTGCGGCGATCACGCAGGTTAATTGACCAGAAGCACGGTCATGACCCAGATTATCCGAATAAAATCTTGAGATTGTGAAACGATTTTTACGAATTTTTATTCGATAGGCCTACATGCCGGTAGCACACCCTGGACACTTCATACAACGGGTCAGAAATGACATTTCAAAAAAGGAATGACGGAACAAACAAAATGGCGTCGAAATCCTATACGTTCGACAACCTAACTATAACCAATCTGTATCAATCTGGGCGACGAGGGAGTGAGGTCGGAATCTAGAGAGCGGCAGAGAGTGTCCATATTGTATGTTAGTACTAATATAATGTACTTTGCCGGTAGCTTGGTCGCTTATAAATTTGATGAAAATGGGCAAAAATTTAATTCGGTTTTTAACTGTTTAGCGTTTTCAATAATCATCATCATCATATCAGCCGAAAAACGTCCACTGCTGTAAATAGACCTTCCCCCAAGGAGTTCCACGATTAACATAAGTCCAGCGGCTTCCCGCGATTTTAATTAGGTATCCGGTTCACCGTGTGGGAGGCCTGCCTACAACCGACACAGCTCACAGAATCGCTAAACTTAAGTGGTAGTGGGCGGGGCAGTTTTTTTTGTCATTGTTTGTGTTTTTATTGAAATTGTCATATTCCTCCTCATCATCGACACCTTTTTTCTGTCCATTCTACTGGGACATTCTATTCGTAAGTGGGGACGCTATATCATAAACTTGGAAGATTTAGCGTATCTGTTAGACATACGAGAAGGAATGTCCATTCTACTTTTTTAAACTCATTTTTGTTAACTTCTATAACTGTGATTCTATTATATACTAGCTGTCCCGGCGAACGACGTTCCACCTTAACCTACACTACACTACTCTACCCTACACTACACTACACTACCCTACCCTACCCTACCCTGCACTACACTACCCTACCCTACCCTACCCTACCCTACACTACCCTACACTACACTACCCTACCCTACCCTATAATACACTACACTACACTACACTAAACTACCCTACATAGGAACCTTCTCCTGACAATAAAGAATTCGACAAAAAAATAATTAGCGAAATCGGTCCAGCCGTTCACGCGTGATGCCGTGACCAAGGGAAATAGCGATTCATTTTTATATATATAGATATCTAAGTTGGTGGTAATCCCATTTTTAGGGTTCCCTAGATGGATGTACGCCCAACGCCGAAAACCCAGTATGACTTGACCACGATGGCTCACTTTGGCCACACCCTGGACACTTCATACAACGGGCCAGAAATGACATTTCAAAAGACGAATGACGGAACAAACAAAATGGCGGCGAAATCCTATAAGTTTGACAACCAAACTGTTACCAATCCGTATCAATGTGGGTGACGAGAGGTGGGGGTGAGGTCGCAATCTAGAGAGCGGCAGGAAGTGTCCATACTGTATGTCAGTACTAATATATATATTATACTTTGCTTTGGCCTCAACATTCAACAAATCAGAAATGCGTCCAGTTACTTGCATGTAATGGAGATTACGCTGTTAACTGAATTTTTAAACGCATCCGGCTCCGGTCTGGGCTGGACCCAGCTTAAGAGAGGGTACAAAGCAAAATTGATACATTAAAAATTAAGTATTCATATGAAAGTAGCTTTTGCCAGCCGCTTCGCGTGAACATAGTTTCTATTACTGTCTTCGAGGGCGCACAGTGCGCGAGCCGCAAGTGGCTCGCGAGCGTGGAAAAAAGTAGCCTATATGTTGACCTGGTTCTAATCTGTCTTCCTACCAAAATTCATCAAATTAGTTTATCTGTTGTGGCGTGAAAGAGTAACAAACATCCATACATCCATATATACAAATTTTCGAGTTTAGAATATTAGTAAGGATATGCTTAGTTTGTAAATTCTAAAAAAAATAACGGTCAAGTGCGAGTCAGAACCGCACACAAAGGGTTCCGTACCATCATACTAAATGGCGCTAGTTTCTTTACGTTTTAAAAAAACCACGTTTTTTGTATGGAGATCCCGCTTATTTTCCCATTTTTTCTAATTTTTAGTATTTGTTGTTAATCGGCAACAGAAATACATAATCTGTGAAAATTTCAACTGTCTAGCTATCACGGTTCATGAAAAACAGCCTGGTGACAGACGGACAGACAGCGGAGTCTTAGTAACAGGGTCTCGTTTTTACCCTTTGGGTACGGAACCCTAGAAAACTTTGAGTTATTCGAGTCGGACACGCGTGCTAAGGGTTCCGAACTTAAACTCCTTTAGGAAGGTCTGTACATCAACGAGTAAATCGGCAATTCAGCAAATTAGTGGCAGTCGGCTCCTTTGACGCGGAGCGGGCCTTTGTTTAACGCTTTGAGTTAAGCCGGCGGCGTGTGTTGCTATAATCGTAAGTCGAATTTTATTACGAAAAACCTTAAAATTGTTTGAAAAGAATATTGATTATTTCGTATTCTTCATTCGTTCAGAGAATTACAAACAACTTTGTAATTGAAATAATTTTGCGTAAAACCTAAAAACCTTTAGGTACAAGCTTTTATTTGAAAATAATTTTGATTATTTCGTATTCTCCATTCGTTCAGAGAATTACAAACAACTTTGTAGTTGAAATAATTTTGCGTAAAACCTCAAAACTTTTAGGTACAAGCTTTTATTTGAAAAGAATTATGATTATTTCGTATTCTCCATTCGTTCAGAGAATTACAAACAACTTTGTAGTTGAACAATTTTGCGTAAAACCTTTAAACTTTTAGGTACAAGCTTTTATTTGAAAAGAATTATGATTATTTCGTATTATTCATTGTGAAGGACAGACAACTTTGTAGTTAAAATAATTTTCGAAAAACCTAAAAACTGTTACGTACAAGCTTTTATTTGAAAATAATTTTCATTATTTCGTGGCTTTTATTAGAAAAGAATTTGATTATTTCGTGTTCTTCATTAAAGGAAAAACAACTTTGTAGTTAAAATAATTTTTGACAAACCAATTTAAAAACTGTTAGGTACATACTTTTATTTGAAAAGGATTTTGATTATTTCTTGTTTTTCTCAGTAAACCCTTTAATTTGATACCCATATCATGTGGGTGCATAAAAATAACCGGTCCACCATCTTTATAAGTCGTGTATTGCTTTTTGGCGTGCAATAAAGTATATTTACTTACTTACTTTGGGAGTCCGCCATATTGGATTAAGAATTGCGTCACTTAGCTAACCATGTTTTGTCATCCAAACTTAACGTGTATGCAAAATTTCAGCTCAATCGGAAAGTGGCTCTAATTCTGCTTCCAAGATTTGACCAAAACTAACTAATACGATACGATGTTATATAAAAGTTTGTATAAAAGGAAGAGGCAATATAAATTCATACTGCGGTATGTTTCTGTGGAACTTCTATAAATTATAATCATCAATAATAGAATATAACGTTAACTACATTTATATTATTTATTTATTGATTTTTATTTCTTGAAATATAATTTTTATCTTGATGAGTTCTCTGCTAATAAAACTGTGTCTTATATTATAACTTACATTTTGGTAGCAACTCTACCAACAGTAATTTAAAAAACTACCAAGATTGCGGTCCGCCAATTATCAGTGTTAACAACATTGATGCGTTCCGGCTTGAAGATAAGATAGCCAGTTCTCCATTGCGTTGGAGAATCTTGGTAATTTTCATCTTGAGATGATGCTAAGGGTGAATTGTAAATAAAAAAATGATGATTAATTATTAAGATGTGGCAACACTTGCTTTAAGACCTTCATGGGAGAGTTTTTTGGCGGGATTTGTGGTGGACGCATTCGTAGTTTGATTTTGTTGTTTTTTCATTGTTTTCTGCTGGGATTTTGTTCAAGAAGTAGTGCATTTTGGAGAAAATCGTCTAGTGCACGTGAGCAATGTGGAGAACAAGAAAATAAAACGAAGGAGGATGTGAGAACCCAATTTGCTCTGGGTGCAGTTTTATAGACGCCCAACAGCAACTGGGTGTTCCACCTCAGAATGCAGCTGCTGCAAATGCTGTCAAGAACTTCAGTGAAGATTTGTAATGCACCGGCACTAGCATTACAAATCCAAAAACAAATAAAGAAAGTGAAAATTATTTACGAATCCGGCTGAAGGACTAGTTTCCATGGCCAAGAAAAATTCACAACAACAAACGACCTTCATGGTGTAATGTGTGTGCTCCAATCAGAGATTTGTTACCATAGATGGATTATGCACTAACAAACAACATTTGAAAATCGAAGCCATTTACACTCACAATGTTATAGGTAGTTCCCTTCTATTGCACTGAATGTTACTACGAAAAGAGATGCCAATTGGCATCTTTTTTTTTGCTTCACTTTTTAGACGCATGTAACCTATCTACCTCCCCTTATATATAGCATATCTCTGGCTCCAATCAATAAAATTAAATATCTCATTAATCCAAGCAGTTTCCTTCAAGAACAGTCCACTTAGATGCTAACACATCGGCCATACAAAAGAGCGGAGAATAGTTTCCAGGGGGTGTGGGAGTGAGGTTTAGTTGATATATTTTCTATGAAGTGAATTTGCAACGTGCACCCATTGCATCGAGGAAATTATCGCCGAGTTATGCCCAATGTAAAAAGTGTTAATGTTGCTAAAAGTATAAGACTGCCATTTAATGTAGTAATCTACATATAATTCGTTTAGAAAAATTGTATAAAAAAAATTAATTCGTCATTTTACAAATGGTTAAATTTATGGGGGCGAAAAATCAGTTTAGATAGGTCTCATATCTAGGAAAACGTTATTTTCCAAGATTTTCGCACTGGAGTCGGGCGAAACAAAATATGCCGCGCAAAATGTATCATAGGTAGCGTATTTTTCAATATTTTTAACGGCTCTAGGTACTATGCATCGCGCAAAGCCGCCCAGGTACTTAAAATAAAACACACAACATTGTGATCTAAATGCTAAGTATCTTAGAAAGAAAATGTCACAGACTCTGCAATTCATCGAATTAAATATGACATAACCTAACCATTTTTATTAAAAAATATCGAAATAAAATAAAAGTTTATAAAACTAAAACCCGACTACGAAAAAGTATAAAAACAAGAATTTCCCGCCTGAAATCATAGCCTTTTTTTCCCCTTTATCTGTGGTAATAGCCGTAGTCGCAACCACAGATGAAGGGAAAAATAAAGGCTATGATTTCAGGCGGGAAATTCTTGTTTTTATAATTTTTCGTAGTCGGGTTTTAGTTTTTTAAACTTTTATTTTATTTCGATAATTTTTTGTGCTCAGAACTTAACGCTACCCCACCTCGCTACCCGCGGCCGCGTGTCGTGTTGCTTGAATGTAGCGCGCGTACATTGAGCCGTCTTACGATATCGCTTGTGAGACAATTTGCTCAGAAACTAAAAACATTTGCATTTAAAATATGTATATATTTAGAATGTGCTCATCGAGACCTTTCTTTTGGTACTAAAGACGATATCCAAAAAATATAGTTTTTGGGTATTGTAAATCATCCATAAAGTCTGCCATGTTGATTTTTTTTTAATGTTATATATCATATGACACGCGGAGTGATGGCACAAATTTAACAACACCTCATTTCTCAAGATCGGTTAAGTAGTTTAGGAAATACGAGGGAACAGATGAACATCCATACATACATACATATATAGACTGTCAAAAACATAACCTTCCTTTTTACGTAGTCGGGTAAAAACTAGCTGTCCCGGCGAATTTCGTTCTACCTTACACTACACTAAACTACACTACCCTACCCTACACTACCCTACCCTAAAACCAATTATTTTTGGACTGATAATTTTTTTTATTGATGAATATCATATTTTAATACTTATTATTCTATTTTGGTCGAAGACAAATGCAAAAACACAAAAATCATAAAAATTGCACCAGCCGTTCATAAGTTATAAATGGTGTAACTAACACGACTTTCTTTTATATATATAAAAGATTAAAAACCAGACCGCATAAAGACATTGCCTAAATAGTCTACACTATGTACACAATAGTGTACACTATGTCACTCAGGGGATATAGACAAATATATATAAACCCGGACTCCAAAATCCGTTTCGGCTACAAGCTTGGCTGAAGAAACAGACTTACAAACATACACCAGAAAAGCATTACCCTCCTTATAAGGCAGTCACGTAAAAATACAATTTGGGCGACTTTGTACCTCAAAGTATTTTTTCCTACCAACCTGACAAAAAGCTTAGAAAAAAAATTACACAAACATGATCCGCTCTAAACCAACAAAGCAATATTATTTCTATTTTTAACACGCTTTTATTAGCTTCACTTGTAACTATGTATGTAAGAAAATCTTGGAATCTTAATTTGACCCACTTGCCGGTCTTCGATTAGGATGAAATTTTGCACACGCTCTGAGTTCTGACGACAATACAATGACTAGCTAAGAAACGTCATTACAAATCCAATATGGCGGCCGCCCCAAGATGGCGGACTGGCTGTTTGAAATCCACCCCCATGATATGGGTATCAAATGAAAGGGTTTGCTGTCAGGAATACGAAAAAATAGTCACGTGACTTAAATCCAACATGGCGGACATCCAAGATAACTACTTAACGTGTTTACTAAAAGCGTGTTTTTTAGTTTTTTAAACTAATTGATGATTATTAAATAACTTAACCACCTCTATGGTGTAATGGTTAAGTCCATTAACTTCACTTCAGGAGGTCACGGTTTTGATTCCCGGCGGATTCTAACTTTGAAAGACTCGGTTTGGTTAGTGGAAGAGCATTTTCTGAGCCACCACCATCTTATCTAAGTCTTGCCGCCAAACATCAATGCTAACAACATTGATGTGTTCTGGCTTGAAGATAAAATAGCCAGTTCCCTATTTTGTTGGGGAATCTTGGTAAGCCAGCTTCCATCTTCGGCATCATCTTCACTTACCGTCAGGTGAGATGATGCCAAGGTCTTGTCAATTGTGGATAGAAAAAAAACGACCACACGACTGAAGTAAAACTTAATCACCGTTCGCGTAACGTATTCACCAGCTTACTCCCCAAGTGAAGCGTGTCGTTCGCCTCGTCCGGTCACACTTTTCGTAACGCTAGAAATCATCGATTGTTCGCGTTACGCATTCAGTAGCTTACTTCGCAAGTCAAGCGTGTGTAAAGAAGTTTTACTTCAAAAAACTTATGTTTACTTAAAAACTGTTACAAAGTCAAGTGACGTTTAAGCAAAGTATATTATATTAGTACTAACTTACAGTAGGGACATTCCCTGCCGCTCTCTAGATTGCGACATCACCACCTCGTCACCCACATTGATACAGATTGGTTACAGTGTGGTTGTCGAACGTATAGGATTTCGCCGCCATTTTGTTTGTTCCGTCATTCCTTTTTGAAATGTCATTTCTGGCCCGTTGTATGAAGTGTCCAGGGTGTGGTGTAACTACACTATCGACCCCTATTACTTAGAGCAATTAAGATGTTGTCAGCGCCGCGCCCGCGTCACTCAGCGTATTAAACAAATTGAATCATACTAGTTACAATCATACGAGAGTCATTAAGCCGTGTAAGGCCTTACAGGCCGCTTTCAAAAACCTGACAGTACGTTTTTTGCCCACATTTATACAGGAGCGTCGGTGGCGTAGCGGCTAGGGCCGCCGCCTCCTGTCCGTGGGGAGGTCGCGGTTCGAATCCTGCCACGTACCAATGTGATTTCGAATTTAGATTTCATAGGTACGTTTATCCGACGCTCTTACGGTGAAGGAAAACATCGCGAGGAAACATGCACACGCCTGCGGAGAAACTCGCAGATTGTGTGTGAAGTCGATTAACCCGCACTGGGCCCGCGTGGTCGACTAAGTCCTGATCGCCCTAATACAGGGTAGGCTCGAGCCCCTCGGTGGGGACGTATATGAGCTGATATGATTATACAGGTTTAGGACCCGTTAACTGGAAAATTACACTCATACTTTCGCTCTACGATTTTGCTAAAATTTTAAAAATTAATTATACAGCCACGCTGTGCATACTTTCTCGCTAAGCCTTCACTATCAATCGTAGTCGGGCATACACATATCAACAAAAAACTTAACACTTACTTAGGTGCAAAAAAAATACAAAAATCAGAAATTTACAAACAATTTAGGTTTTATAGGAAGTAACTTACTCGGTTTTTTGTTATAATTAACTACCCAGTATAGTAGGTCTTATAAAGTACTAGTTATGAACAAAGTCTCATTAAAATAGTTAGTGCTATTTTTGAGAAAAAGGATTTGTATGGGAGGTACCTTATTCCGATTTTTCTTGGACTAACAAACTACCATGTAAAGTTATAGTAACGTAACGAGTTTCATTAATATCGTTGGAGCCATTTTAGAGTAAAAAAATAATAATAAGTGACTTTTACTTTGGTGAAAAACAAAAAAAATAGATAGGGGAGATTAGAAAAAAACGATTGGAGATATAAAAATATACTATTGCCCTAATCCAAATTTTACCCAAATCCGTCCCATACTTTGGGAACTAGAACACCGGACGGACGCTAACACACGCACGCATGCACGCACGCACACGCGCGCATAGACACATCCAGACATTCATTTTTTATTCTTGAAGTGAAAACTTCTTAAGGCGCGTTGTTTTTCCCATGTCTAAAATGAGATGGGAAAAACCAATGTACCAAGAACACTCGCAGGGTCATAACTTTTTTAACCTAGTCGTTCGCCAGGAACACTCGGAGGGTCAAAACTTATAAAACTGTTAAAAGTTTTCACGTCTGTCGGCACTCCCGGAGTGCGTGGGTTTTTTTTTGTTTTTCAGACTAATAGTGTAAGACAATCGATCGATTGAAAGTGAACTTCCTACTCTCCTACTAATAATATTATAAACGCGAAAGTTTGTAATAACTTCTTCCAGCAACTCAGTCTTAGACGATATGGTCCTGCCATCAGTCTTCAGCTTGGTCAGTTGGCTTTGTCCAACAGAAAGGTCTCTCGCGAACACTTTTGAGCCTTTGTTGTGCTCAATCGCCTCTTTAATACAATTTGTATCATATTGGCGTAAATCGCGAGTCAGGGACTTAGAGGTCTGCCTGTTAAGTTGCCGATACTGAGTAGCGTCTTCAGAGGACTGCAAAACCAATCTGCGTCTTTCTTCTATGAGGTTGCTGGTGAATTCAGAGATTTTTTTTAGTTCTGTTTGAACGGCGAGTTTTAAAAATCTTAAACCCGACCGTTTGGACAATTTCCACGAACCTGTCATTATAATCGTCCACATTCTCGCAGTCTCCTAGGCATTCGAAACGATTGTGCAACTCGAGCTGAAAACTCTCGGGGTTTTGGAGCTGGATGGGCGCTGCTCGGAGCGTAGACTTCATCAGTCGACGTATTTCTAGCTTGGTCTTTAGATTCAATGTGCCTCGTACCATCCGGTGATCGCTTCCTGTTTTGACTGAATTGATCACGCAGACAACATTGAATATTTGCCTCCTTGTCGACAAGATGAAGTCTATCTCGTTCTTCGTTACGCCATTGGGATGCAACCATGTCCACTTCCGCTGTTTTGACTTTTAGCAGAAGGAGTTCATCATAAAGAGGCTCTCCTTCTTTATAAAGTCGGCCAGCATCTGGCCACGTGCACTTCTTACAGCTCACAATCGCTTAGTTGGCCCAGTTTCGCGTTAAAGTCCCCCATAACAACTGTATAATGAATGGGTCCTGGTGCTATGTAAGGCTGTAGAGATGTCCTCATACATAGTCTTTACCTCGTCGTCGGAGTGTTCCGTAGTCGGCGCGTATACCTGTATGACCTTCATCGAATACCGTTTGGTGATTCTGAGTCTATGGTATGCTACTCTTGTCGAAACGCTCACAATTTGGACCACATTGTTAAACAGGGACTTGTGGACGAGAAACCCGACACCACCTTGAGACTGTTGGTCGCCCTCCCGGAAATAGAGCAGGTTTCCGGATTTAAGGATCTTGGTGTCCTCTCCCTCTCTACGGACTTCACATAAACCTACGATATCCCACCGTAAACTAATCAATACTTCTTCGAGTTCTGTAAGTTTCTTGTCAGTCCGCATTGTACGCGTGTTGTAAGTTGCCAGGGCCAAAGGTCGGTGGGTTTGGTAGCCTGGCATCTGCCGGGGATTCTTTGCATTCCCCACCCCGCCGTTACCATGACTGCTACCGGAGCCAGGAATAGCGGGGCCGCCCGCCGGTGACTAGGGGCGGTTTTCTGGGTGTGGATTTCATAGGGGGGTTTTGCCGTAAACGCCGTTTGGGTTTGGCGATCGCAGTGTGGTTGCAGGTGTGTTGCAATGCACGGAAAGGACGCTGCTGTCCATCCTCCGAATTTTAGTCCCTCAGTCGACTCTTACAAAAAAGAAAAAAAGATGGAAAAGATGGAATGGTCCTATTCTTAGCCGGGAACCATACGGAAAACCTTACTCGTTTTGTTTTTCATCAAGTCTTTGATTTTAATTAATCAAAATCACAAAATGAGTACAAAAATGACGCTGCTCAACTATGACGTCACGCCTAGATATTTTTGGAACAAAATATCGTTTTTGAGAGATGATAAAAAATAAATCAGATGACTAGCATTCGTCATTCCCATTCAGAGTATGTTGTCATTTATTTATCATCTGAATCCAACACAGTAAGTGAAAACAGTTGGTGCAAATCGATCGCTAGAAATGATAGGTCATCTTTGCCTATCATTATGTTGATAGCGTTATATTATAACATCTCAATCAATGTTGATAAAATTTGGCATGCAGGTATCCTGTGTCACAAAATAGCATAATCCGATGCAGTTCCTGAAGGAACTGAAAAAAGTACTCTTTTTTAACCCCCGACGCAAAAGAGAGGGGTGTTATAAGTTTGACGTGTCTGTCTGTGTATCTGTGTATCTGTCTGTGGTATCGTAGCTCCCAAACGAATGAACCGATTTCCGTTTAGTTTTTTTTGTGTCATAGATAATTCTATCCCGAGTGTTCTTAGCCATGTTTCATGAAAATCTGTTCAGCCGTTTGAACATCATCAGCTCCTTTCTAGTTGATGAGGGGATCTGACTAACTTCCTTATGTCCGATCGATTCGAAATTTAGTACCGTGTTACTTCAATGATATTGAAAGTATATGGTTAGGTAACCATGACCTGATCAGCCGTTTGAAGATCATCAGCTCCTTTCTAGTTGATGAGGGGATCTGACTAACTTCCTTATGTCCGATCGATTCGAAATTTAGTACCGTATTACTTCAATGGTATTGAAAGTATATGGTAAGGTAACCATGACCTGATCAGCCGTTTGAAGATCATCAGCTCCTTTCTAGTTGATGAGGGGATCTGACTAACTTCCTTATGTTCGAACGATTCGAAATTTAGTACCGTGTTACTTCAATGTTATTGAAAGTATATGGTAAGGTAACCGTGACCTGATCAGCCGTTTGAAGATCATCAGCTCCTTTCTAGTTGATGAGGGATCTGACTAACTTCCTTAAGTCCGATCGATTCGAAATTTAGTACCGTATTACTTCAATGATATTGAAAGTATATGATAAGGTAACCATGACCTGATCAGCCGTTTGAAGATCATCTGCTCCTTTCTAGTTGATGAGGGGATCTGACTAACTTCCTTATGTTCGAACGATTCGAAATTTAGTACCGTGTTACGGCTGATCATCAGCTCCTTTCTAGTTGATGAGGGATCTGACTAACTTATGTCCGATCGATTCGAAATTTAGTACCGTGTTACTTCAATGGTATTGAAAGTATATGGTAAGGTAACAATGACCTGATCAGCCGTTTGAAGATCATCAGCTCTTTAATAGTTGATGATCTGACGTCGCTGCGTCGCTTCGACTCTGCCCCACAGGGAATTGAGCCTTATGTATGTGTATTATTACTTCTTAGTCTTATCAATTCTGCTAAAGCTGATCTGTCATGCGGATTATTGAAGAGCTTACTCTGGTCCTTATCTTTAACCTAACCTTAGAGTAGGTAGTTAAAACTTAATGTAGTAAATTGAAACTAATAATGATACCTAGTACCTAACTAAATTACTAACTCAACTAACTAATCACTATAAATACCTTCCTAATATTTATACCTACTTTAAAAAGGACAAAATAAAAGTAAAATTAAAAATTTTAAAAACCCACCGACACAAAAAATGAATTCTAAAAACTAACAAATAATATTTTAAACCTATTATAATTACTATCGTCACATATATTATGTAAGTTCAAATATTTTATTTTCCAAGCGTTGTCGCGTCGGGGGACCGCTAAGTGAGAAAAACAGGTGTAGTCGCAGATTGCAATAAAAGAATTTACTCCGAAAAATTCGCAAAATCGACACCACCGTCAACGTCGTCTGCCCTCACGTGTCTGCCCGTTCGGGTCGCCGCACTTGGTGACGCCCACCCCCGCGCCGCATACCGCACACCGAGCTCGCGCGCAGAGCGTAGACTATATTATATGAAACTATGAAACTTAAGATCGCTCGTATCGTACACTACACCTGTTTTTCTGACTTAGCGGTCCCCCGACGCGACAACGCTTGGAAAATAAAATATTTGAACTTAAATAATATATGTGACGATAGTAATTATAATAGGTTTAAAATATTATTTGTTAGTTTTTAGAATTCATTTTTTTGGTTGATTTCTTTAACATCGCAACTGAGCAACGGATTGTTGTGATTTTTTGCACAGAGATGTTTAAGAGGGTGAAAAATGACACAGATTACTAATTAGCATAGCCCGAGATAGTTCCCGAGGGATCAAAGGAAAACTCATTTCCGGGCTCGCGCACTTCAGCATCGCAACGGAGCAACGAATTGATAAGATTTTTTACATAAAATAGTTGAAGGGGTGGAAAATGGCAAAGACTGTTAATCAGAATAGCCCGATTGCGGCTCGCGCACTTCTCACCCTCAAAGACAGTCATAAAAACGATGCCCATGTGAGCGAAGCCGCGGGAAACAGCTAGTATTACATAATGGGAGTATTCACACGGAGTCGATACGACACTTTAGTTCAAGAACTGCCATACGATGACAAAGAAACATACTATGGCAACCGCCGTCTATCCCTTGGATAGCACGGTTAATTGTGCCACACGATAAGAGAGAGACGTGACAAAGAAAAAGATATGAAAAGCGGTGCGACAGAAAGATACAAAGATAGCGCTGACCATATGGTTCAGGCGTTCTCGTGTGAACGGGTATAGCCATTGATTTAGATAAACAATTGCTACATTATATCTGGAAAATTCCCTACCTACCTATAAAGCTGTGGCCTTACTCAGAAACGTTCAGAGCGAGAAAACTTTGGCTCTACTCTGTCTCTTTCGCACGATTATCGTACCAAAAAAAATACGAGTTTAGACCACACGATTGAAGTAAAACTTCTTTAGCTCCATCTATATGTATGAAAGTAAATACTTATAATCTTCAGAAAATAATCAAATCTTTTTTGTCATATGGAGGTATAGACAGTTTATGAAAAGAGTTTTATTATCCTCTGAAATGATCAAATCTTTTTTATCTTATATGTTTGTTTTGACAACCGATATTGTTGCCTTGACAACCGATAGTGTTGGTAAAAAATAATAATAGTGTATCTCTTTCTATCTTCACTAATTTATATATCCCTCTCAACTTCCGTTCGCCTCGCACGATTACACTTCCGTAACGCTCTCGTCTCGCATCCACCAGCTTACTCCACAAGTCAAGCGTGCGTAAAGAAGTTTAACTTAAAAAAAAATAAAAAAAACATACAAACATACGTTCCGATGGAACTACTTCAGTGCAATCAACCCTTATTCCGGTCCGGACTCGCATAGAAATAATCCCGGAATCCCGGACACAGTCCGATAATTGACCGGAACGGAAGCACCTGGGTGTTTACACGGTCCGGATATAAGGCACGGGCGAGTTGCCAATCGAATACTTGTTTGGATAAGCCGTACGGTTGGGTTGGTAAGTTCCTAGGGTATTGTAGCACCAGCTGTTGTATTATTGAACTGACCTACTAATGGAAGAGCAATAGATCTGTGCGTTTGCTAATGGTCAAATGATTTGAGTACCTACGTGGAAAATACGAGCTATCATATGAGCTACATTTTCATATGCAGGTACCTAGATGAACCATTTGATGATTAAAATGACTGTTGTCAAATCCATAGAACTGGGGAGAGGAATATTTTTTTTGGAACAATTTTTGATAGGTTGTCAGTCAAAACAAAAGCTAAGCGTGTACGTTTCGTTTTTTAAATTAAATACTGATTATAAATAAACAAAAAATGGCCGAAATTAGTTTTGTATGAAAACACGTGAACGACACTAAAATTGAATTTATTAACTTTATCGAAAAACCAAAAACGTATAAGCCTAGCTTTTGCTGTGACTGTCAACGTATGAAAAATTGGTCCAAATCGGTTAACATTTAAAAGATGAAAATCGTTAACGCCGTTAGTATGACAAGTCGCAGCTTCACAATCCTCTTAAAAAATCTCAAAATGTCGTAATATATTTTTTGATATGTATCAAATATTAAAGGTATAACCTAATTTGGGTGCGACCCCGTAATTCTGGAGCTTCTACTCACCATACTGAACAACTTAGTCTAAGGATCCCACACTCAATTCTCAGAAAAAAAATATTTAACGCCCATACAAAAATACTAAAAATTGCTCAACCAGCTGATTGATTTGTATGAAGAGGTCTTTTTTTTACGAATTGAAATATCAGACAGGATATGGTCTTGTATAGGATGTGCAAATTTCAATGTCATTGAGTACCTAGAGGTGGTCAATAATAAAATGCTATGGCAATGGTCCTGTCACACGGCTCTCTAATGGAACACTAAATAAAAAATTCAATTCGAAAAAAAAATAACTCTTCATACATTAATAAAAAGATTAAAATAAAACAATAAGCCACTTTGGTGGGAGTGTCTACAGAAGTGAAAACTTGAACAATTAGGCCTTTTACCCAGAGACATTAATGTTGTTGGTTACGGTAAAAGTAACGGTAACAGTGTCGCGTGTTCAATGGATTTTTCAAATCAAAAAGTGCCCGACGCGCCTAAAGAAGTTTTCACTTCAAAAACAATATGTAACATTACATTATCACTATGCTAAACTTAAGTGGCAGTGGGCAGGGCACATAGATTTTAGAGCAGATGGCCGTTGGGGTAGTACAGTTCTCGAGTGGCGCACTAGAAGACGTAGCGTAGGAAGCTCTTCATACGGTGGACTGACGACCTGGTGAAGGTCGTGGGAAGCCGCTGAATACTAGCAGCGGAGGGTCGGTCGTCGTGGAAATCCTTGGGGGAGGCCTTTGTTTATCGGCTGATATGATGATGATGATGAACGCTACATACCCCTTTATAGAATAGGTACTATTTGAGCTTGCGTGTCACATCCTCGGCTGCATCGGCACTTACCATCAGGTGAGGTGCAGCCAAACACACAAAAATTTTTAATTAAAAAAAATGCAGACGGTGTTCACGTCAAAATAAAATTTCAAGATTCGTGCTCAAATACGCATGAAGGAAACATTCTCAATCGTAGATTTACGTTCGCGTACCAAACGATTACTTGGCTATAGTGAGTTATGGGTGTGTTGGCCCGCGATGTTACCCATTCGAGTCGCGAAGTAGGTCGCCGGCAAGACGCGTTTATATCGGTGAGGGGGCGCGCTACTCTGCAAATTGGTCACGGTATGTAGAGTTGGGAGTGCCAGTGGCGTAACGCTTACGGCCGCTACCTCCTGTCCGGTTACTGGCCTGAACCACCAGCACTGAAAGCCGCGGGAGGTGAGCGTGCCTATAGCTCCGGGACCTACCTGGACAGTAGGTAGTGCAATCACCTTGCAGAGTACCGGGACAAGCGTCTTGACGGCAAAACCTACCGTAACTGGTCCTTGTCTTCACATTATGGTGTTGGCAGGAATAGCGGCCCTCACTGTTATGCCCAAGGGTAGGTAAGTGGGGACGCTATATCATAAACCTGATAGTTTTAGCGTATCTGGTAGATATACGAGAGGGAAATGTCTGGGAGACATACGGATGGAGTTGTTGGATAAAAGCTAACAGCAACATATATGGGGCCCAAATATAACATGGATCTGGTGACACAGGAAAACTTCCCACATCTCCGTAGATTTGCACACAATTGGCATCTTATAAGATGCCAGGAAGAACGAGCTCCATGAATACAGACTGCCCGACGACGAAGGCGTGGTGTATTGTTCAAGCCCAGAATGGGAGAGTGCATAAAAAGGACAAGGACAGTAGAAAGAACTTGTAGGGAGTCAAGAAGTGTGCGCAGTCTTTTCTGCGTACACCTCCCCAGTTTCGGCCCATATGACAAGATGTCGGTGGGTCCTTGGGTAGGTGGTGGGTTTGTCCGGGAGGCCGTGGCACGAATCCTGCCACCAATGTGTTTTGCTATTTCAATTTCATATGTACGTTTATCCGAATCTCTTACGGTGAAGGTAAACATCATGAGGAAACCTGCACACACCTGCGGTGAAATTCGAAGGTTGTGTTTGCAGTAGACTAACTCGCATTGGATCCGCGTGGTTGACTGAGGCCCGATCACCCTAATTTAGGGTAGGCTTGAGCCCCTCGGTGGGGACGTATATGAGCTGATAAGATGTAGAGTTGTAGACAAAAGGTCTGCAAATATGTGTAGGTAGGTACCAATATTAACATTCATTTTTAAACTTTGTCATAAAAATGTATGTCTGGCCCAAGTTCATTTGTCAATTATTCCTCACTGAATGCGTCACGAATTTTGTGAGTATTAAAATAATTATCGAAAAACCTAAAAGCTTCTAGCTTCAAGCTTTTAACGATCAAAGTACTCGTCAATACGAATCAAACGAGCACAAACTCGATGGGGTTGTGTCGTTTTGTTGCGGAGTTCCTATGGCCACCTTCCAGCTAAAGCATCAGATGAGACCCATGACATTAAAATATTGCACTGTCACGCGATAAACATATGCAATGGAAAACAGCAGCAGTAATCCCAATTCACAAAAATGGTCCCAAGGACAACCCTTGCAACTATCGGCCTATATCACTATTGAGTTCTTTTTCTAAACTCTTGGAGCGTGTGATCAGTAAGAGATTAGTTGACTATTTGGAAGTGAATAATAAACTATATGAACACCAGTATGGCTTTCGGCGCGGGAAAAGCACAGAAGACGCTGTTAATCGCCTCACAGACATAATTTCAACCCATTTGGACAAAGACAAAAAATGTTTGGGGTAAGGGGCATTGCACTTCAATAGTTTTCGTCTTGTTTATCAAGCAGACAACTGTGTGTGAAGATCGGCAATAACACTAGTGAATCAAGGTGTGTGTCTTTTGGCGTACCACAAGGCAGCATTCTGGGGCCAGTACTCTTTCTTATATACATTAATTACATTGCAAACACTTCTTCACCTAAGACGGATATAATATGCTATGCTGACGATACCGCACTAATTTTTGGAGAATCTTCCGACCAGGCTGTCGACCATGAGGTTGAGTTTGGTATGTCTAGAGTTATGGAATGGTTTGACCATAATCTATTAAACCTCAATTTATCTAAGACGAAGTTTTTGTATTTTCATAAAACAACTGTCTCTTCTCCCCATGATCTTATTATCATTAGTATAAGACACATTGCAAGCGTCAAAATTGTAACTGTGACTGTATCGGGAGAACGAATGCTTTAAAATATCTGGGCATAATACTGGACGAGAAACTGACATTTAGAAATCAGGCCATAGGTCTTGAGAATAGAGTCAAAAAAGTCATGTACGTCATGAAACTCCTAAGTGAGGCGATTGACGGCAAAATATTACAATTGGTTTATTTGACGCTGTGCCAATCTCTTATTAATTACTGTATTCTTGCATGGGGAGGAATGTGTAAAACTACTCTCATTGTTGTTGAGAGAGCTGAAAGAGCCGTTCTTAAGGTTGCTCTAAGAAAATCTCGCAGGTACCCCACTATGTCTCTCTACAAGGAAGCAGAGTTTCTCACTGTGCGGAAGCTGTTTGTTTAGAGGTCAGTTACATTCACACATATACTAACATTAAAGTCTCCTTGCTACTAGTCCTTATTGTGTAAAAGAATATTTAAAATCAGTACTGTCTCAGTGCAGACTTCCTTCGCACAACGATTTAAACCATTTCTTTTTCCCAAATTTATAACAAAATTGTTAAGCTTTGCAATGTAAAAGATTTGACACCAACTAAAATAAAAATAGTTATTCGGGGTTTGCTTCAAGACATGAAGACATGAATTATGATGACGTGGCGAGCCGTCTAAGAATTATTCAGTAAAATACATAGTAGCCTCCTGTCACATACTATCTCTCACACACACACACACATACACACACACACACACACACACACAAATAACACACACCCATACACAATGTTCTGTTATCTGTTCTTTGTTTATATTATTTTTCTTTAATCTTTTTGTTGTTTTCCACTTCTTGTAATAATTACTTAGTTTCTGTTAAGTTGCTTAGTGGCCACCTGTTAAATTTGTTTTATGTTTATATTCTTTTGACCGCCTCGAGACAGGCCTAGCCTAGTGTGGGGTCACAGTTAACTTGTGTTTATTAGATAAGATAACTTCGTAAACAAAATTTTTATGTCTTTATATGCATGCTAAATTTCAGCTCAATCGGAAACCGGAAAGTGGGTCAAATTTAACTTGCAAGATTTCATTACAGACAGGATAGGTGAAAGTAAATAAAAGCTTGTAATAAGAAATTATTTTTCTGGCCCTGAAAGATTTTTCAGCTTTGAAACCTCTTGGAGCTACGAATCAGACCACGAAACGATCATGGTTTTTTTAACTATAACATCAAGGAGATCATTTTACTTTGGATTAAGTTCTTGAACTTAGTAACGCTTCCATATTCGGCACCATCGTTACTTACCATCAGGTATGATGATGCCAAGGGCTTACCAATTGTGAATAAAAAAAACTACCACGAGAAACTGAATGCCTTTTCGATAGAATAGCATTAAAGAAAAACACACATACACACACAATCCCAACCAACTCAAATGTTTATAATATGAACTTTTTCTTGTTTAAAGTTTTAGATATGTTTTATTGTTTTTTTTATTTCTGTAGCTAACTTAATTTACGAGTATGTACATTATATAGTTACAATAGAAAGTTAAATAATGTTTTTTATATCAGGGGGGGGGGGGGTCATTAACTTTCTGCTCAGTCGAGGAGTGACATAGTCTTTTGTAAGTCTTACATTAATATGTACTTTCATTCATACGTCTTATATAGTTGAGGAGTGACATAGTCTTTTGTAAGTCTTACATTCATATGTACTTTCATTCATACGTTTTATATAGTTGAGGAGTGACTTAGTCTTTTGTAAGTCTTACATTCATATGTACTTTCATTTATACGTCTTATATAGTTGAGGAGTGACATAGTCTTTTGTAAGTCTTACATTCATATGTACTTTCATTCATACGTCTTATATAGTTTAGGAGTGACATAGTCTTTTGTAAGTCTTACATTCATATATACATTCATTTATACGTCTTATATAGTTGAGGAGTGACTTAGTCTTTTGTAAGTCTTACTTTCATATGTACTTTCATTTATATGTCTTATATAGTTGAGGAGTGACATAGTCTTTTGTAAGTCTTACATTCATATGTACTTTCATTCATACGTCTTATATAGTTGAGGAGTGACTTAGTCTTTTGTAAGTCTTACTTTCATATGTACTTTCATTCATACGTCTTATATAGTTGAGGAGTGACATAGTCTTTTGTAAGTCTTACATTCATATGTACTTTCATTCATACGTCTTATATAGTTGAGGAGTGACTTAGTCTTTTGTAAGTCTTACATATGAACCTACAATAAAGGTTTATTTATTAATTTTTGCATACTAGGAAATTTAGTCGTAGGTAACATTATCATATATCACATTTTATACGTTTCTGTACAATTTTGCATTTTTTTTTATTTTGTTAATTTTCTCAAATCACCAAACCGATTTAGATAAAACTTTACACCCTTTACGCCCAAACCCAATCGTCATATCAGCCGAAGGACGTCCACTGCTGGAGATAGGCCTTCCCCAAGGGTTTCCACGACGACCGGTTCTGCGCTACCCGCATGTAGTGGCTTCCCCATGTAGTACCTTCACCAGGTTATCGGTCCACCGAGTGGGAGGCCTGACTACGCTACGTTTTCCGAAACGCGGTCGCCAATCGAAAACTTTACTGCCCCAATCGCCATCCGTCCTACGAGCTATGTCGGTTACTTTGGTTCTCCAACGAATCTCCTCGTTTCTGATTCGATCACGCAGAGAAACTCCGATCATTGGATAATAAGCTCATTTCGAAAAACCTTAAAACTTTTAAGTACCTACAAGCTTTTATTAAAATAATTTTAATTAATTCGTTTCCTTATAATCAAACCCTTTCATTTATTTATTTATTTATATTTATTTCAAAAAGTACATGCTGTAAACAGACGGATGTCCAAAGTCATATTATATTACTTAACTATACCTATATCATGGGGTTGTGTATAAAATGAATGATACCCCCTCTTTGGGAGTCCGCCATATTGGATTTACAAAGAAGTCACTATGTAAACACGCATTGTAATTCAAACTAAAAGTGTTTTCAAAATTTCAGCTCAAAGTAAGTCAATTTTTACTTGCAAATTTTGAATCGGATAACTTACATACATACAACATACATAAATACAAATTAGAAACATTGTCAATTGATTAAAAGCTTTTAAAAAGAGCAAAACGATAAATCGAAGGGTGACGGTTGCCTTTTGTGATTCGTAGAATGTAGGTATACATACATACATGTATGTATGTATGTATGTATGTATGTATGTATGTATGTATGTATGTATGTATGTATGTATGTATGTATGTATGTATGTATGTATGTATGTATGTATGTATGTATGTATTGTAACAGCGGCAGCAGGGAATTAGTTTGTTTGTTTGTAAACTCTTTATTGTACAAAATCTTAAAACAATGTTATAAAAAAAAACCTTAAGTTTTTTGTACGATATCTCGGTATCTGGCTTAAGAAGGGGTATAAAGCAAAATTGAGCGTCGGTGGCGTATGGCAAGAACCGCTACCTGTCCGATAGGTTGTGGTTCGAATCCTGCCAAATACCAATGTGTTTTCGAATTTCGATTTCATATGTACGTTTATCTGACGCTCTTAAGGTGAAGGAAAACATCGTGAGGAAACCTGCACACATCTGCGAAGAAACTCGAAGGTTGTGTGTGTGAAGTTGACCAACCCGCGTGGTCGACTAGGGCCCGATCGCCCTAATTCAGGGTAGGCTCGAGCCCCACGGTGGGGACGTATGAGCTGATATGATGATAAAGCGAAACAATTTGTCTGATTCTGAATCACGCTTATTTTATTAATTTTTAACAAAAACATAATTTAACTTATTGATTGAGGGCTGACCCTACCGAAAACATAAATAACTAGTGGATGCCCGCAGCTTCGCCCGCATTTTTGCGGATCCCGATTTTTGCGGTTCTCGTGGATTCCCAAAATCCTTTCTTAGCGGATGCCTACGTCATAACATCTACCTGCATGCCAAATTTCAGCCCGATCCATCCAGTGGTTTGAGCTGTGCGTTGATAGATCACTACGTCAGTCAGTCACCTTTGAGTTATATATATTTAGATTGATGGATGCAATAAATAATTGTGTTGAGTATTGAAAACACGAATGCTCATAATTTACTCGTTAAAATTAAATCACTATTATATCTCTAGAATTAAACTTATGTCAATTGTGTGCTTAGATACTTGTTACAACTCGTTTTAAGATTACAGCAATAAAAATAAATATCTTTAAATGTGACCGAGGGCTGTTAATAACATTTTTGGTTTTCTATTTTTAATTTTTGATTTTATCATTAAAAACTAAATTTTCGTAGAGTCGGCTGTATTATCTAAGTGGGATGGCAAGTTAAAAATCGCGCACGAGCGAAGATTATATATTATTTAAAAAGGGAAACTTTTATTACATCGTCTCAAGCTTTTTCGTCTGTGTGTTGCGTGACGGAAAAGAGATTATTACATCGTCTCAAACTTTTTTGTCAGAGCAGCCATGATCGTTTCTTCCTCTGTACCGTAGCTCCAAGACGAGAGCAGCCATGATCGTTTCGTTCTCTGTACCGTAAGCTCCAAGAGGAGTGAAACTTTTATTACATGATCGTTTCGTCCTCTGTACCGTAGCTCCAAGACGAGAGCAGCCATGATCGTTTCGTGCTCTGTAAATGTCTATAATGTGAAAAAAAGTTTCACTTTTACCGTGATTTCATAAAACCACACACTCTTTTTTACTTATACGGCTTCTTAATGGACTGTTTTGAAACTCTGCTGTACTGCACAGGTTATCTTTATGGGAACAGGGAAATGTTACATAAAAATATCTCAAAGTTTTCCTAAGGTTTAACCACCTCCGCAGAACCGGTCTTCGTGGAGATCCTCGGGGGAGGCTAATGTCCAGCAGTGGACGTCCTTCGGCTGATATGATGATGATGAACCACCTCCGTAGAAATCATATTATTTAGTGACATCACAATTTTTTTAAAAATGTTATCTATGCACAAACTAGAAATTGTATAAAGTTTTATTAGAACTGGCCCATCCATTTTCAACAAGTAGTAATTTTAAAATTATATGGGAAACGATTTTGTAAATACGCTCTAGGAAAAAAAAAAAGTTAATATTTACGCCTCTAGAAGGAGTAAAAAAAGTATGTATATGTAAAAAGAGGGTGTGACATGATTAGAGTGGCTTACCCTATTTGATGTAAAAACGGAAATTACAAAAGTTAAACTACAATACAAAATGAATTCCGAAGCTAAAGCTCAGCTAAAAATAGCAATGCGGTCACAAAAACTGTAGCAGCAAACGAAACGGTGAGATTTGTATAAATAATACTTTATTAAAATCAACATCACGCGACCACCCACAACTTGATTCTGCAATTAACTTGTGGGTCAGTTGGGTTCAACTGAACATTTAAACGATTTTGAGTACACCGATAAGCCGCTGGACGCGGGCAGCGCAGGACCGGTCGTCGTGGAAATCAATCAATCAATCAAATATGCTTTATTGTACAACAACAAAAATATACAGGGTGACTTTTAATTAGTTCTTGATAGCAAAGGATATGAATGTACTCGTGATTACAAACAACTTTCCCGAAGAAACTATATGTCAACTATGAAAAAAAAATTTGGTCCTCGATACATAATAAGTTATCAAATCGGCAAAAATGTATCGAGGACTACAATTTTTTTTTTTCATTTGACATACTGTTTCTTTGGGAAAGTTGTTTGTAATCACGAGTACATTAATATCCTTTGCTATCAAGAACTATTTTCACTGTTTCACAGGCTATGTGCTCATCCAAAGAAACAGACATACATACATATACCGAAAAAAAACTATCTTCCTTTGTCACTCCTGGGATCGTGACGAATCTAAGGACACCTCGCACCCCAATGGCGCCGATCACGATCGCCCCGGTGGGGACGTACATGAGATGATATAATCATGATGATGATTTATTTAGACTTAGTCGAACGAATTAAAGTTTTAGTAACCGGTGGGATAGCTAGATCTTGTAGAAAAAAGTTACCAAAACACTAACAAAAACCAAAAGTACCATCGAGTAGGAAGGGACAATGAGAGTTCACAGTCTTGTATGAACATGGAACCTGTTAAAAAGTGTTCTATTATACCTCACACTATGTATAATAGGTCCTTTTCTATGAAATTGCCGATTTAGTTTTTGAAGTTCAATGCCATTTTTTATTGAAAATAAAAAAGTTATTGTTTTTTATTATTGACCTTATGGTGTAAGACCATAAAGTCTTTTATAAGTAACTAGTGGCATGTCTTTCATGTTCCAATCCCCTGAGCTATGTACCACTGAATGGAACAAAGGCGTTTTCTTTGTCGTCAGATGGGGCAATTTTTTTGACTAGTTAATTTTCTTGAATTTTCCTCAAAGTGGCGAAATCTTATGCGGGGTATTCCCAAATATGACATTAGAACGAAGAAACTGCTGCAATAGCTAGAAAAAGAGCTCTAGAGAGCTGTAAAATTAAAAATGTGTATTTTTTGCCTAATTAAAGGCGGTTTTTTCAGGTGAAAAAACCCGACTTCATGGGGTTAAAGCCACCGTGCTCTCAATATATCTAAACAATAGGCATATGTTTACCATCATTTAATTTCTATTAATCTAATGTTATTTTTCTTTTTTTTTATTCTTATTAATTTTCGTCTTTAAACTTTTTTATACAATCGGTAATTTCATGGTAAAGACCTAATAAATATGTCACCGTAATATTGTGAATTCCGTTAGATTATAATCTAACGGGATTTATTTCGCGAGATTGTGAACTGTCGAAAGATTGTGAACTGTAACATATTGTTGACATTGTAAACTCACTAGTGACATTACAATAACACTAAGCAAAGTAAAACACAAAATAAATGAGCTCGCGAAGCGAGCGATGTTAGGTTCGGTCAGGTATGAATGATTTATCAGTCAAAGAGCCTCGCGAATAGAGCTCCCCCCTCCTCCTCCTGGGTAGCAGAATGCTTCGCAGCAGAAAAAATCATTGGTTTTATTGGGAGGTACAAGAATAGGCCGTGATATTGTGATCCGAGTCACAATTTACCGTTACATTATAATCTAACTAGTGAGATTGTAATATCGCGGTTTTCACAATATCCCGGTGACACATACAGGGTGTAACATAAAGGTGCAGTGAAACTAGGTGGCCTAGTACTCATCAAACTGAACAATTTTGCTAAAATCGCGTTTTTTTTTGGATTTCTCATACAAAACCGACCAATAAGCTGATCGAGTATGAAATGAATGAAAAATGCTAAAAAAAATCGCGATTACAGCAAAGTTGCAGAACAAAAGTTGTTCAGTTTGATGAGTACAAGCCCACCTTAAAGTATCACTGCACCTTAATGTTACACCCTACCTGTATATACGAGTGTTGTTTGATTGGTTATTGAGACACGACGTGACCCTATGGTCCCAGATACTTAGCGGTTTGGTTCCAATTGACACAGGAGCCGACAATTGATCGACCAATTTGTTATTTGAATCTGACTTGTGTTCATTGGTCGCATCCTGTTACAACATCACAATATTGTTTACTCAAACACGCTATGTAATATTCGCTTTACGTTCTTAATAATTTTAAACAAAAAAAACCGACTTCAAACGCACTAGTCATCTCGCCACTACGATTTTTGAAGGTTATTCCCGATTTCTCGGGATGCCATCATCAGACCCTGGTTTACTTATCATGGTACCACCCTTGGGATATCTCCTTTCCAACAAAAAAATAATCATCAAAATCGGTTCATAAACGACGAAGTTATCCGCAAACAAACATAAAAAAATAATATATACGGTCGAATTGAAAAACATCCTCCTTTTTTTGAAGTCGGTTAAAAAGAAGACAGGAAATATGTTTAAAATAAAATCGGAAAAAAATCTAAAATGTGTGTCACTGCATTTTCTACTGTTCTTTGTTTACATTTTTATTTTTGACATAATATATTTTGACAACTTTTTTCGGTAACTTAATTTAATATTAATTTTTAATCAGATTTGGTTTAATATTTAATTATATTTATTTGTTTTTAACTTTACTTATTCTGTTTGACCTAATTGATTATTGAATGAATGTTATATTTATCTTATTTTTTTATATTCTTTTCTGTATATGTGATTTTTGAATTTTGTACTTTATGGATTTTTAGTCTGACAAAAAATAAATTATTATTATTAATACGTCATCAGTATATTATATTATATTATATTATATTATATTATATTATATTATATTATATTATATTATATTATATTATATTATATTATATTATATTATATTATATTATATTATATTATATTATATTATATTATATTATATTATATTATATTATATTATATTATATTATATTATATTATATTATATTATATTATATTATATTATATTATATTATATTATATTATATTATATTATATTATATTATATTATATTATATTATATTATATTATATTATATTATATTATATTATATTGGTAATTGTTTTAATTTCATTACTTTGTTTGAGCGTCGGTGGCGCAATGGCAAGGGCCTCTACCTCCTGTCCGGGAATTGGTGACATGAAATAAATAATCTAATCTAATCTATTCTATAGACATGGCTCAGAAGGAAGTTGGGTCTGTAGTTCTTCAGCAGGGTGTTGTCGCCCTTTTTGAAAAACAGCACCACCACACTTCTGTGCCATGCCGCAGGCGTTTGTCCCTTGAGTTAAACGGCATTGAACAACTTTTGAAGAGCTTTAAGTAACGGTGTTCCACCTGCTTTCAGAAGTTCAGCCGTAAATTCATCATCACCCGGCGCCTTATTTTGTTTTTGAGCTGTTTTGAGAGCCATTCTAATCTCGTACAGGCTGACGTCCGGGATATCTTCGGTATAGTGTCGGGTAAGTCTAGCTCTTGGGTATTAACTAACAAATTAATAAAAAAAATACAAAGAGTAAGAAATTAAGAGGGGGAGGTCGCCATATAAGAAACATGTTTTTTTTTGTTTTTGCTCATTTGTAAAAACGGTAGTACATACAAGCGTCACATTTAGTGTGATTATAGTACCAAATATAGTATGATCAAGTGTGAGTGGTACTCGTGCTAACGAGATCAAACTTAATAGGAAAACCGGTTAAGTGCGAGTCAGAATCACGCACACATATATAGGGTTCCATCATACTAGATGGCGCTAGTTTCTTCATGTTTAAAAAAACACGTTTTTTGTACGGAAACCCTCCAATTTTTTTCACGTTTTCTAATTTTTAGTATTTGTTGTTATATCGGCAACAGAAATACATCATCTGTGAAAATTTCAGCTGTCTAGCTATCACAGTTCATGAAATACAGCCTGGTGACAGACGGACAGACATATATATTAGAGCCCAGCTGCGCATTGTGCATTTTGGTATGGGGAGTGTTTTTTTTAAGAATTGATTAAGTATAGACATATTGATGGACGGACGGCGCAGCGGTGTCTTAGTAATAGGGTCCCGTTGTTACCCTTTGTAAAATCAACTAAAATCTGACCAAGAGTGAGTCGCACTTGTGCTAAAGATTTCAAACTAAATAGAAAGACATATTTTTCTATCACTTGTGCTTGTCTTTTGTTTGAAATGAGAAGTGCCTGGAACTCACTTTGCCCTTTTTTAACCGACTTCCATAAAGGAGGGGATTTCAGTTCGACTGTATGTTTTTTTTTGTGTTTGTGTTAAGCGATATCTTCGCTGATTGAGAACCGATTTTCATAATTCTTTTTTTATTCGATATAGTATACTCCCTAGTTGGTCCCATATAAATTTTATCCAAATCGGTGTAGTACTTTATTACAAAATTAACCAAAAATTATAATGCAAAACTGTACGACGGAAGTCGGTTTTTTTCAACTGACTTCAAAAAGGAGGAGGTTCTCAATTCGACTGAATGTTTTTTTTTGTATGTTTGTTGTGAACCGATTTTCAAAATTCTTTTTTTATTTGAAAGAGTATACTCCCGAGGGGGTCCTATTGTCACCAAGTCAGGATCTGATGATGGGATCCCAGGGAAATCGAGAACAACCCTCAAATTTTATAGGCACATATTACGTGTTTCATGTATTTCCTAAAACTATTCAAGTTTTGGCGTCTAATTGAGAAACATCCTCCTTTTTTGAAATCGGTTAAAAAGCATGCATTTTGTAGGGATGCATTACTTAACTTATTCTTCATTTTTTTTTTTTTTTTATAAGTTTTATTATAAGTATGTAGCTCGTAGATGGCTGTGAGCACCTAGACAAACCATTCAGGTTTAATAGTGCTAGATGATTATTTGTCTTGAATTTGTTTTTGAAATTGGTAAATAAAAAAAACGGTTCATTTTAGCAAACAACTCTTTTATCAATGAAAGTTATAAAAAATCTTTAAAAAAACACATCCTTATCTTAATGCGTCTTCAATTACAGGTACTAAGGTCACACCCGAAACAATACCGCAATCATTTGACCTGATTCCGTAACGCTGCATCTTGCCTCACTTTAGACGACCTAAAATCTGTGCATTCAATAATCGCCTCCCGAACAGTGGCGGAGTTAGTCAGGGGCCAAGTGGGACCAGAGGTGTATTTAAGAAACCGGCGCCCCGGGCACAAAAAAAAATCCGCCCCTCTAAGTGACAAAAAACCGTAGAGTGCGAGGCGGAGTTTTTTTTTAAAATCAAAATTGGTAAGCCCTTGGCAACATCTCACCTGATGGTAAGTGACGATGATGCCGAAGATGGAAGCGGGCTTACCAAGATTCCCAACGCAATGAAGAATTGGCTATCTTATCTAAGGGTTATGCGCGCTAAGGGTTCCGTACTGCCACACGATAAACATCACCTTACTGTAACCTTCTGTTTGCGTGTTCGTAGTAGTTCGTCACCCTTATTACCGCTAGCCCGACTCGCACTTGGCTAGCTTTATTATTTTTCGGTGAACTAAACGGATCCCTAAAAAAAATTCTAATACGCATTTTCTACAACGAATTTTTTCTACTACTACTGGCGAAAAAGGCCGCCCCTCACCTATTGCCGCCCCAGGCCAAGCCCCCCTGGACATAGGGTAAATACGCCTCTGAGTGGGACAGCGCAGAAGCCACAGCACACACCGTACACTTCATGCAACGGTCGGGAAATGACATTTCTAAAAACAAATGATAGAGCAAACATAATCCCATACGTTCAACAACCAAACTGTAACCAATAGGTATCAATCTGGGTGACGAGGGGGTGAGGTCGCAATCTAGAGAGCGGCAGGGAGTGTCCATACTGTATTATAGTACTAATATATGTACTTTGGCCACAGTTACCAAAGGTGCCTGGCTAATCATTATTTACTTTAAAAATAATTCTTAAACAAGTTTTAAAAAAACGGTCAAGTGTGAATTGGACTCGCGCATCGCATATACCGCACCACCACACGTTTGAATACGGAATCCCTAAAAAACATTGAACATAAAAGACATCAACCAGACCGACCGTACAAAAGTTTTTTTATAATTATTTATTTATTGTTTATCGTACACAGTAAATGAGAAATACGTAAGTAAAAAAAACATAAGATTTACAATTGGTATGCTTAACTCTGTATCATTTTAATTATCATTCATTTACTCTGTATCATTTTTAGAAATTAATTACTAATAAAATAATTATTGTTTAAAAATTTTAATTTTTTAATAATAATTTTAAAAAAAGTAGTGTGTGGTTTTATGAAACCACGGTACAAGTGAAACTTTTTTTCACATTATAAATAGAGGACGAAACGATCATGGCTGAGCTCTTGTCTTGGAGCTACGGTACAGAGGACGAAACGATCATACCAACCGTCACGCGACACACAGGCGAAAAAATAAAAATAAATTAAGAATTTCGATAATTTCGAACCCTAATCACAGGCCACTGAACACCTAACTACGGCACTGTTCCAACTGTCAAACAAAGAGCCAACTGCGACTACTACAAGAATTAGTTCATACTGGGGTTAGTGGCACGGAACTTATTCTAGTTACAAGAATATCATGCTTTATATTTGATTGGCTTTGTCGGCACGAACTAGTATGATAAGGATTATATAGACGGACAACTATTAATTACAGACAACTAGTTGTTTCCCGCGGCTTCACCCGCGTGGACAACGTTTCTATGACTTTTCGAGGGGGCGCGGTGCGCGAGTGGTTAGCGGCTCGCGAGCGTGAAAAAAAAAGTAGCCTATGTGTTAATCCAGGTCCTAATCTGTCTACCTAGCAAATTTCAGCCAGATCCGTTGAGTAGTTTTTGCGTGTAGAAGTAACAAACATACACACTCACAAACTTTCGCCTTTATAATATTAGTGTAACTATTTGTGAAGAATTCTTCTTGGTAAGCCCGCTTCCATCTTTGGCATCATCGTCACTTACCATCAGGTGAGATAATGTCAAGGGCTTACCAATTATGGATAAAATAATAATAATAATAATTTTAGAAAAACCTAAAAGCTTTTAAGTACAGAGGCCAGCACATCAAGTTAGACACTTTGGACTTTGTACCGTTCTTATGCCGTATTAATATGGATCAGAATCGCACTACGAGTGTATAGCTTGATGTGCTAGCGTATTTCCCGTGGCACTACCAGTGGAACTACTGGTAGTGCCATAGTTAAATTTCATTTACCGTAGCACTACTGATTTAATTTGATAGGTTTACAGTTTACTCCCAATCCGACCAAACAAAAAAAAGCTAAGCAGCAGATTACTTTACTTTAGATTATTTTTTTAACTAAGTTTTATCTCAAAAAACTGTAAATGAGCGAGCGAAGCGAGCGATATTAGGTTTGGTCAGGTTTGATTGATTATACAGCCAAAGAGGCTCCCCCGATGGGCAGAAGAATGCTTCGCAGAAGAAGAAATTGGGAGTATACTTAATAGCTATTGGTAGTGCTACGGTAAATTAAATTTAACTATGGCACTACCAGTAGTTCCACTGGTAGTGCCACGGGAAATTCCCGGATGTGTTGGCCTCTATACAAGCTTTCATTTATAAAGAGTTTTTATGTTCAAAAAGCCAAATGCTCAAATGAATATAAACAATGTACGGTTCCAAATTTAAAAAAGGTGAGCACAGTAAAGTCACACCCTGGACACTTCATACAACGGACCAGAAATGACATTTCAGAAAACGAATGACGGAATAAACAAAATGGCGGCGGAATCCTATACGTTCAACAACCAATCTGTTTCAATCTGGGTGACGAGGGGGTGTATACTGTATGTAAATACTAATATACAAACTATGGTAAAGTCTAGATGTTTGGACCGTATTTCCTACGATTCTATTCAAAAATAGAAGACGATTCTAGAACCTTGATTCCTCCCTCAAAGTTCACCATCAGATCAACTTCAAAATACCAAAATGATTTATTGTCACCGGGAATACGGCTTCAGTCCAAATTTCAGCTCAATTAAACCCCTGGAAGTCGCTTAAAATCGATCGCGAGATTTGAACTCAACAAACATACATACAAACATTGCAAGATAAGTAAAAGCTTTGAAAAAAGCGATTTACTTAAAGGGGTTTAAATATAGTAGGTACTTATGAGACTATAATCTCTTCTTAATTGAGAGACGTAGCAGTATATCGATGGAGTAGTACTTTTTAAATTGATTTTTGGACTTTTTATATGTAGGCGGCACCGCGCATTTCCCGTGGCACTACCAGTGGAACTACTGGTAGTGCCATAGTTAAATTTCATTTACCGTAGCACTACTGATTTAACATTATAAGAATCCGGCAGATCGAGAGATCGAGGCTCAGGCGGGGCTCAAAAAATACTAAATTGACTCGCGGGGCTCCCTTCTACGATAGCACCAGACATGCTAAATAAACCTTACCATAGTATTTTTCGGAGCCTCGAAATGAAATGCCTAGGCTTTTAAGGCCTTAAACTAGGTCAAATGACAATATTCAATTTAAACTATTGAAAGACTGTATAAACCTATCACTATGGAAAATATATATTATATACTATAGTGCGGCCGTCCAGAGACTGCTGATTTGATACTTCAAGACAGCGATAGAATGTAACATTCGATGAATCACCGAAATCGTAAACAAATCAATCTTTAGTTTCTAAGCTTAAAAAACATAAAAAAAAACATTTTTTTTACTAAATAATAGTAACGGAACACATATATAAGGTCTAACAAAATTAGCTGAAACTATTTCAATTGGTGCTTCTAACCATGAGACTGAACAACTATCCCCATGAAACCCATAGACAAATCTCAAAAAAAATTTGAACTTCCCATACTAAGGTGGCTGATCAGCTGATCAAGTTAGTATGGGAGAGCCAATTTTTTTTTGCAATTTCACTATGGGTTCCATGGGGAAAGTTGTTCAGTTTCATGGGTAGAAGCAACAGTTAAAATAGTTTCAGCTAATTTTGTTAGACCTTATAATATAGTTTTTTGTTTATGTATAAAGACAGCAGAACGTGTATTTTGTAATTGCATGAAACGTTAGTAAAACGTTTACGTTCTATGGTCATTTCTTCTTAATAATAGTGATGTCCCCACATGTAACCATTGATAACGTATTTGTAACTGTTATGAATATATTATGAATAATTCATTACCACACAAACAATTATTTCTCCAACCATAAAAGTGATATGTTTAAGTAATAACAATAGTAGATTGTACAACAAGAGAATAAAACAAGCCATTTCATCCGAGACGTTCATTTAGCAAACCAAGCCGCTACGGCGAGGGTGGATATTCACGTCTAAGGTAAAATGGGTTTCTTGTTCGAGTTTCACACTCTGCTTTTCGCTTCGATTACAAGGAAGCAATAATTATTCAACCGCAATACAAAAAATTTGGTTAACTTTGACGAATAATTAGTTTTAGCCTCGGGTTTGGCAACACTATTTTGATAATGGTTATTTTATTTCGTTATATGTTACATCTACATGATAGGTACAAAATATTTACTATGGATGTGGACACAGTTACGTCAAACTAGCATATGTCAAAACAGTATTCTCTGGACGGCCGCAGTATAAAATGAATAAAAAATCGATTTAATTGAAAAAAAAATAATATTACCACTTTTAATGTAAAAAAAATATACTGTAGACCCTGTTTTTTTGGCATAATTGGAAAAATTCTCGAAAACAAATAGTTAATGTGACGTGATGTGAATAAAAACCAACACACAAAAATCAGTGACTTTTAGATCTTTCATTTTTGAACACATTTTTTTTAAACTTATTCGAAAGTATAGAAAAGTAATAAAAACATGTGAAAATCGAGAATTGGGCGTTCGGTTTCAACGTAACAGCCACGTTGAAGCGCGCATTGATTTGAACATAAAATAAATAAATAGACTTACGTTCGATATTATTTCAATATGTATCAACCTGCTCGGTTTGTGGCATCTTAAAGCCTTAACGTTCTGCCTTGGAATATCTGGGCAGATTACGATCTGCCGGATTCTTATTATCAGCCGCCGCGCCGTCATATGTCATAGTAAATCTCTGCTCCGTCTGGTAGTACATACGTGTAGGCACCTACTTAATAACTTTTGAAAAACCTGAATAGTTTAGGTACAAGCTTTTATCTCCTTTATTTTAGTTCAAGTCTATGAAACGAGTTATCGAGCTGTTCATTCATAGGTCGTTTATTACGGGGTCGCGCATTATTGGTATCCCATAATGTATATTCAAGTCCATGGCACGAGTTATCGGGCTGTACATTCATAGATCGTTTAGTACGGGGTCGCGCATTATTGGTACCACATAATGTATATTCAAGTCCATGACACGAGTTATCGGGCTGTACATTCATAGATCGTTTAGTACGGGTTTGCGCATTATTGGTACCCCATAATATTATATTCAAGTCCATGACAAAAGTCATCGGGCTGTACATACATAGGTCGTTCATTACGGGGTCGCGCATTATTGGCACTCCATAATGTATATTCAAGTCCATGACAAGAGTTATCGGGCTCTGCATTCATAGGTCATTTATTACGGGGTCGCGCATTATTGGTACCCCATAATGTATATTCAAGTCCATGACAAGAGTTATCGGGCTGTACATTCATAGGTCGTTCATTACGGGGTCGCGCATTATTGGTACCCCATAATGTATATTCAAGTCCATGAAAAGAGTTATCGGGCTCTACATTTATAGGTCGTTCATTACGGGGTCGCGCATTATTGGTACCCCATAATGTATATTCAAGTCCATGATAAAAGTTATCGGGCTGTACATACATAGGTCGTTCATTACGGGGTCGCGCAATATTGGCACTCCATAATGTATATTCAAGTCCATGACTAGAGTTATCGGGCTCTACATTCATAGGTCGTTTATTACGGGGTCGCGCATTATTGGTACCCCATAATGTATATTCAAGTCCATGACAAGAGTTATCGGGCTGTACATTCATAGGTCGTTCATTACGGGGTCGCGCATTATTCGTACCCCATAATGTATATTCAAGTCCATGAAAAGAGTTATCGGGCTCTACATTCATAGGTCGTTCATTACGGGGTCGCGCATTATTGGTAACCCATAATGTATATTCAAATCCTTGACACGAGTTATCGGGCTGTACATACATGGGTCGTTTATTACGGGGTCGTGCATTATTGGTACCCCATAATGTATATTCAAGTCCATGGCAAGAGTTATCGGGCTGTACATTCATTGGTCGTGCATTATCAGATAGCGCGTTAATGCTACCTTATAATGCATGATTCCAAAATCAAAAAGGCGAGTATAGTAAATGTATTGAAAATTTTAGGAATCTATTAAAACAGTAGACGATCATGGGACCTTGAGTACACCTCCGAAGTTCATCATCAGATGAACTTCAAAATACCCAAAGGATCTGTTGTCACTGGGAATACGGCTTTATACCAAATTTCATCTCAATCGAACACCGGGAAGTAGGTCAAATTTAACTTTACAAGTTAAATAAACCTTTAAAGACTATTAGGAATTATGTGCTTTAGAAAAGTCTGGAATCAACTATTACTAGCTGTGCCTGCGACTTCGTCCGCGTGGAAGTTTTGAATTCTCTAACGGGATCTCTTAAATTTTCCGGGATAAAAAGTATCCTATATGTTAATCAGGGAAATAAGGAACCACCATACAAAATTTCATCAAAATCGGCCTGGTAGTTTTTGCGTGATGCGCGAACATACAGACATTATACAGACAGACAGACAAAAATTCCAAAAGTTGTTGTTTTAGCCTCTATATAGTTAGTAATGTCCACCACAGTTATTATTTTCCAAAAATATTTCATGTACAGACACGGCCCCGTTACATAAAAAAAAGAAATAATTTTATATAGGAAAAAAAATATTTTTTTTGTTTATACAGTTTCTTCATATGTTATAGATAGAAGAGATTAGTACAAATATTATGATCATACTCAGCGGGTGAAAAATTATAAACATTGGCATAAAACAAGTGTTTCAATCGACTAAATAAATTTCATTACAAAAATAGTTCGTCATTAAAAATATACAGATTTTCAATAATTTGTCATATGGTCCAACCTTCTATCCACAAAATGTAATTTCAATATTGAATGCACAAAAACAGCTTATACAGGGTGCAACAAAATTGGTTTAGGAGAGATATCTACTCATCATACTGAACAACTTTCTACAAGGAACACAAAAAAAAAAAATATTTTGACAGCATACAAAAATGTTTAAAATCGGTTTATCAGGTGATCGATATGTATGAAGAAATTTTTTTTTTGCGATTTTAGCTAACTTGTTGAAAAAAAAGTTATACACATCTAGCTAGACACTTGTAGTGCGATCCTGATCCATACGATTACGGCATAAGAACGTTACATAGTCCAAAGTGTCTATCTTGATGTGCTGTCCTGTGTACAGTTTGATGAGTATCATCATCATCATATCAGCCGAAGGAAGTCCACTGCTGGACTATATTGATGAGTATAGTCCCAGTTAATGGGTCCTGCACCAATTTTGTCACCATGGAAGTCGCTTTAAAATCGAAGATTTGACCCATACAAACAAATAAACAAGTAAACATGCTCGACGTGAAGTAGAATAAGAGCATGTAAAACAGTCAAAAATTAAAGGGGGTCCCCCATACAAGCAACATTTTTATTTAACGTATTTTTAGCTCTCGTCAAAACTGTATTACATACAAGCTAAAAACTTTGTGTGATTATAGTGTAAACTATAAAGTAAAACAAATAAACACGTTAAAAAACCGACTTCCATCGCAACAACTTAGTACATTTTTGCATCATTATTTTTGGTTTTTGTTAATTTTCTAAAAAAGTACTATACCGATTTTGATAAAATTTAAATGAGACTACACGGGAAGCACTAGCTTTCTAATAAAAAAGGAATCCTAAAAATCGGTTCACCCAGCCCAAAGTTATGAGGTAACAAACATAAAAAATAAAAAAACAGACGAATTGAGAACCTCCTCCTTTTTGGAAGTCGCTTGAAAATGATAACTGGCCTAGCACGTGTTTCACCACGCAAAAATTAGGGTTCCGTAGTATTTTCAAAAATAAATGTAAATTTTAATGATTTGATTTCGGAACCCTAAAATTACAGATATGAGTCGAGCCGTTCGTGTAGCCAAGTTTAATTAGTTACGTGAACTTTCATTTAAGTCTTGGAGAGATTGTTTTTAGCAATCAAACTGCTTATCTGTATAACTTTTCTAGTTATTTCATGCCGTACTGTTAACATTTGTTTTCCTTTATGTAGGCGTAACGGGTAGGGCCGCCGCCTTCTGTCCGGTAGGTCGTGGTTCGAACCTGCCACGTACCAATGTGATTTCGAATTAAGATTTCCTAAGTACGTTTATCCGATGCTCTTACGGTGAAGGAAAACATAGTGAGGAAACCTGCACACGCCTGCGAAGAAACTCGCAGGTTGTGTGTGAAGTCGACAAACCCGCACTGAGCCCGCGTGGTCGACTAAATCCCGATCACCCTAATGTAGGGTAGGCTTGAGCCCCTCGGTGGGGACGTATATGAGCTGATATGAATTAATAAAAAATGTAAGTTATTTTGTATTTTGTGAGTATTATTTCAGATTTTATGAAATAAAACTGTAATAACAGGGATATAGACAAAAGCGTCGGTGGCTCAATTGTTAACCAGAGGTCCCGAGTTCAAATCCGGACGACCAATGTAGCAATGAGTTTTTCGACAACCACCTACATATACTTACCGATTGCTTTAACGGTGAAGGAAAACATCGTGAGGAAACCTGTACATCTGATTCCAGATGTGTATGAAGGATGCGTTGCGCGCGTCCGTAAGTGTAAATCTAAATGCCCTACACGTGACCACGGGTGATGCTAAGTGCAACACCAGGCAACCGCCGTCTATTCCTTGGATAGGACGGTCAATTGTGCCACACGATGAAAGATAGAGGACTATAGAGGACCTTAGATCACATACGTATAAAATATAGAGATTCATGGTCACGGGGTTAGAAGTATCTGAACATAAAGTCACCCTTTTTGTTCACGGAAGTGTACTTTGGCAGTTCTCCCTCTCTGTCTTACATATCTATTTGAATATGTCTATCCTTGTTGTCTGTCAAACAACTGTTTCGAGATTTTTTGAAGTTTATTTTGCATCAAACCGAGATTCAGTGATTTTATATTGTGATCTAAGGTATCATCATCATCATATCAGCTCATATACGTCCCCACCGAGGGGCTCGAGCCTATCCTGAATTAGGGCGATCTGATCCAAGGTATAGTCAAAATAAAACGTTTGTTCCTCGTGGTCTCGGAATGGCGAACCAAACAGGTTCAGATACCAAGAATCCATCTCCTTCTAAATGATCTACAAATAAGCTCACTTCAGAAAACCTTAAATATTTTTCAATACAGTTGCTTGAAAAGTGTTCCTTTATATGCCAGTCAGTGTGCGTAAAATTGATTTTACCGCACACGTGCTTTTACTTTACCACTTTTTAAATATTTCTAGCTCAGAGGAACAAGACATTTCTAGCAAATTAAAAAAATAATAACCAAAGATACAGAGTATTCTTTAAAACTTTGGATAGGAGAATTTTAAAAGAGGTAGGTTGTTCCTCACGGAGGTTAGTACATAACTCTAGCTGATTAGATTCTCTTTGGGTTATATCTTTGTAAAGAAAAGAGAATAAATATGAATGAAGCGCATAGGTTACAGGAAGGAATAGGTCATCTTTTCTAAGGAGGTTTTAATGCTAATAATATTATCCCAAGCCTAATTGTAGTCTATTTAAGATAATATAAAAAAAACACGCATGCGCAAATATGGCGCAATTTTCGCAAAACTGAATTGAGATGTTTTAGCTGTGAAAAGGAATCAAATTATGAATAGTTGATAATGTGTAATAAATAAAAAATATACTTATAATGTATGTATAAGAAAAAACAAAATGAGATTACTTCCCGGACATTTAAAATGAGCCAAAAGTCGCGTAAAATGAACTTTGATTGCTGAAACCTTGATAGGTATGTATCCATGTATTTTATTTTTCTGTCAAAGTCGTTTTTTATTTTACAGGTTTCCTCACAACTGTATTGAAAAACTGTATCATACAAAATATACATGGGTGTAAAAGAAAATAACAAACTCGTGACGATGGTAAACCATCGCCTGCGGCTCGGGCTCACAAATGTCACTCGTTTGACCTTTTTACCACCCTCGTATCATAAATAACTATTATCTTTTATTTGAAAAGAGTTTTACAATTCAGTATGACAAATGAAAATGTAATTAAATAAATGCATGATTTCCTATGGTTTGATTGAAAACAATAAATGATCCTGGGACCTTATTGTAGTTCATCATCAGATCAACTTCAAAATACCAAAAGAATTTATTGTCACTAGGAATAAGGCTTCTTATTAAATTTCAGTTCAATAGGGGTTCATTAAGGGTTCTCCCACTTCCGTACTGAAATTGGCTCTGAAATCTAACGCTGGATTTGAAGACATACATAGAACATTACAAGTAAAACAAAAGCTGGTAATTTTTTTTTTTATAATTTACAGGATATGAGGAGACAAGCGTCGGTGGCTCAACCGGTAACGACTCGGTCGTCCTAACCAGAGGTGCCGGGTTCAAATCCGGACGGCCAATGTACCAATGAGTTTTTCGTAACTTACGTACATATACTCTCCGATTGCTTTAACGGTGAAGGAAAACATCGTGAGGAAACCTGCACAACACACTTGCGAAGAAACTCGAAGGCTGTGTGTGAAGTCGACCAACCCGCACTGGGCCCGCGTGGTCGACTAAGGCCCGATCGCCCTAATTCAGGGTAGGCTCGAGCCCCTCGGTGGGGACGTATATGAGCTGACATGATGAGGAGTAATTTTGATATCCTCGAATTCTATTTTAATATACAGAACTAAAGAAAAAATATCCTAATGCACCCTTATTTTATAGATGTAACCATAGAACTGCTACCATTTTAATAGAAACATTATGACAACTTATGAACTTCTTAACATAACAATATAAAATGCTTTTGTTTTCTTACTTTTTGAAAAGTTTTCATATTTTATTTATAATGAATTAAAAACCTCAATTTTCGCACGATTCGTTCGCAGCGATTGGCGTAACAGCCACGTTGCAGTACGAGCTGACAAGAACTTTATTTCCAAGCTATTGCGTTCGATGTTTGAAGCATCGTGATTCGAGTATGTGGATAGGATATACGGTTAACCAGCAGCATCGTATTTGCTCGTCCCGGCTCAATTATTATAACGAGAGCTAGTCAGTGCCATGTTCAACCCTGGGGATCTTGTTAGCAGAACGAATGGTATAGGAGACTGAATAAGTGCCCTACCACCTCCATAGCGTAACGGTTAGGGCATTTTCTCAACACCAGGAGATCGCGGATTCGATTCCCGGCGGGGTCTTTATCTATATGACGCCATTTAGTTGGTTTCGTAGGGCATTTTATAAGCGCGACTACCACCATCTTTTTAAGTCTCGCCATATATCAATGTTAACAGTATTGATGTGTTCCGGCATTACGATATAATAGCCAGTTTCCCGTTGCGTTTGGAAATCTTGGTAAGTCCCCTTCCATCTTCGGCCAAAAAATGTATAGACTTGGTCTTAAATACATTGGTTAATAAGTACATACACAGGGCTGTACATGTCACAGTAAAATTGTAAAAACCGTTAGATTATAATCTAACGGGATCTATCTCACGAGATTGTGAACTGTCGAAAGATTTTGAACCGTAACATACTGATTACCATTTCACTAGCGTCATTGTAATCTCACTAGTGGTATTACAATAACACTAAACGAAGTGAATAACATTAAATAGATGAGCGAGCAAAGCGAGCAATGTTAGGTTCGTTCAGGTTTGATTGATTAAACAGTCAGCAGAAGAAGAAATCATCGGTTATATTCTTATAGGCCGTGAAATTGTAAGCCGATTGACAATTTACCGGCATATTATAATCTAACTGAATCAAGTGTAGTGAGATTGTAGTATCGAGGTTTTGACAATATCCTGGCGACATATACATTGGGTTGAAAGCTAATCTTTAATTTGACAATGGGAACTTCTTTGGAGTTCAATACTGCAATTACTTTGGAACACGTCAAAAATGGAACCAACATTGAAGTACACCCTATCCAATAAAAAAATAATTATCTAACTACTCTGTAAAAAGTAATGCGTGGTTGGTCATACATTAAAAAATATATATTGTAATACTAGTTGTCCCGGCGAACTTCGTTCTACCTTACACTACACTACACTACCCTACCATACCCTAACAGAGGCGTATTGAAGAATCTGGCGCCCTGGGTACAAAAAAATTCCGCCTCTCTAAATGACAAAAAAACCGGCCAAGTTCGAATCGAGAGTTGCACGCTAAGGGTTCCGTACTGCCACACGATTAACTTCAACTTACTCTAACCTTCTGTTTGCATGTTTGTAGTGGTTCGTCACCCGTATTACCGCCAGTCCGACTCGCACTTGACTAGTTTCATTATTTTTTGGTGAACCAAACGGATCCCTAAAAAAGTTCTACCACGACTTTTCTACCTCCGGCCGCCCCTCACCTCTTGCCGCCCCGGGCCAATTGCCTCCCTGGACAAAATACGCATCTGCTACCCTACCCTACCCTACACTACCATACACTACCCTACCCTACCCTAAAAACTTCTCCTGACAATAACGAACTCAACAAAAAAGAATTAGCGAAATCGGTTCAGCCGTTCTTGAGTTATAAATGGTGTAACTGAGACGACTTTCTTTTATATTTATAGATGTACGCGTCGACTTCAGAACCTCCTACGTTTTTTTGTGATAAAAAAAATCTATTCCCAATGGGCGAAGAAATCACGTGACACTCACAAAAACATATTATACCTACAGTTAAACTGTAACCTCGTCCTTTTTGAAAGGTTAAAAATCTGTAACAATATTGATGTAGGACCCGTTATTTCGGACTACCACTTATCTTACTGAACCATTTTCCTTGAAGAACCCACGTACTACTAATTCTAGTAAGGTTTACATACAAATTAAAAAAAATATCATATTTTTTAATCGACTTCAAAAAAGGAGGAGGTTATATATTTTTTATGTGTGTTCGCGGATAACTTCGTCGTTCATGAACCGATTTTGATAATTCCTTTTTTGTTAGAAAGGAGATATCCCAAGGGTGGTATCATAATAAGAAAACCAGGATTAAAAAAAGTAAAAATGAATAAAAAAGTAAAAGTAAATATTATTATTATTTTTAATATTATTCGACTCCTAGTCTTTTTTTTATTAAAAATTTGAGTGCGTTTGGCTGCACCTCACCTGATGGTAAGTGCCGATGCAGCCAAGGATGGGACACGCAAGCTCAAATAGTGCCTATTCACTCTTGTCTTGAAGATTCCTAAATTGTACGAATCGGGGAATACAGATGCCGGAAGGGAAAAAGTTGTAGTAAAGTAATTCATACATAACCAGATTAATGATGATGATGAAAACAATGAGACATAATATGTAAGAGATTACACAAATTTATGAAATTTAAAGCGCTAGAAAGTAACACTACATTTAAAAATATTTATGGAAAGAGAATTGCGAATTGAACCAGGGAGAGAGATCCACAGGCTTATGGAACGGAGAATGAACAAATTAGTAGAATGAATAGGTACAAAAAGACGAAGTAAATTATGAATTGATATACCATAACCTAGCACTAAAGTTGATTATGCTTGTAGACTTGGCTAAACGTACAAATATCAAGGTATCACAGCTTCAGTTTAAAAGTTCAGTGGTGCCTTTGCCTCTATAACGTTTGTAATGATTTTCTGAAAGTGGCACGCTCCGTGTCGCCGTGAAAATGGCATGTCTGAGGAAGCCTTACAAGCTAGACTCACCGGACTTAGAGGCATGGGCGCGGCGCTCCTTAGCTAAATAGATTGGATCCACGACAAAACAAAGCCACACGAATCTCCATTTCCTTAATAAATCCACCGTGAGGCTTTTAAAGACGAGGCATAAAGATGGTCGGCCGTCACCGTCTGGTCTGTTGCTAGGTACAGATCAATCGCCAACATAGGTTATATGAATGAAATCTGCACATTACTACAGCACTATTGTTTCACTTGTAACTTTGAGGATTTGAGGTTTAGGCGTAAAATTAATTAGTTTCCGTTATATTTTGCAAGGAACTCGCGTAACTTTGTCGTCAATTTTTCGGTTTTTGTATTGGATTTGGCACAGCAGTCGCGGGGTTGGCGGCGAGGGGAGGGTTAGTGTAAGCCTGACGTGTCAGAGCCGTGTGTCGGGGCAGACGGCTGCCAGAAGGTCGGGGACGCCGGGAGCTGCGGGCCCGCTCGGGCTCCGCTGACGTCAGCGACTGCTAGGCGCCTCGCTGGCCCTTCACCACCGTCACCGGCCGATATTATTTTATGTACACGAGCGGCGCGAAACAAAAGGCGGCGGTGACGGCGGGGTGCGGGCGGAGGTGCTCGCCGCAGGGGTGCGCTGCGGCGCCATCTAGCGGGTCTCGCGGCGGATACGCGCCTGCTCCTCTTGGGTTGCAGACGATCGAATACAGACTAAGAGCTCTGCGACGAGGGATATCGAATAAGAAAACACTGTCACTGATCGGGAACGTCCAAAGAGGCGAAGGCCCCGTTGTAGCGAGTACTTGACGGTCGGTTACGTCTCACAGATAGGTTTCACAGATGCGTACCGTCGTCAGAGCGTGGCTGCGTGTGGTGGTGGCGGTCGGGTGGGCCATGCTGTCAGGCGGCGCGGGGGAGGCGCGGGCCGGGCATGGCGGGCTCCTGCTCGACACTGCGGTGCGGGCGTCCGCGGCGCGCGTCGCACGCCACTGGCCCGCGCACGCCCGCCCGCTGCGCGCGCACCCGCCGCACCGCGCCGCCGCCACAAACTACCATACAGAGGGTCCGCTCAAAAGCTACACCTCAACACATGCACACACAGTATATTTACACGCGATCTCATGGCAAAGCTAGGCCTTGTGTCTACATGGGATTGTGTGAGTGTGGCTGTGTGAACGGTCCTTCTGCACCTGTATACTGGGTGCTGCCGCCGCACGCCGCACGACACGCCGGCTCGGCTGCACCGAGCCAGCCGCGGCGCGCGCCCCGCATTCGCCACAAGACAACACGCGCTGCGTATCTATCGATTGTAAACATTTAACTCTGCACTCCTTTTAAAGTGCTCGCTGCATTCCGATGAGACCTGGTTTACGAATTTAGGCAACATTTTTGGGATTCCTTAGTACCTTATTACTAAGTCTATGCTGTTTGTCTGCTCGTCTGTCTGTCCGTCCGACCAAAAAAGCTGTATCTTTTGAACCGTAACAGGTAGCTGGCGGATATTGTCACAAAATATGCGTTATTATGGCAAATTTATCATCGTCACTTACCATCAGGTGAGATGATGCCAAGGGCTTACCAATTGAGAATAAAAAAAAATACTAAAAAGTTACAAAAATTAAAAAAAGCAAATGGAAAATTAAAGAGGTTTCTCAATACTAGAAAGGATTTTTTAAATATTGTTTTTGCCAACAATATCGTAAAAACAGTAATACTTAGTACTTTTATACATACTTAGTGTGTGAGTGTGTATGTTTGTTACTTCTTCACGCAAAAAATACTCAACGGATCTGGCTAAAATTTGGTAGGTAGACAGATTAGAACCTGGATTAATACATAGGCCGCTTACGGCTCGCGCACTGCGCACCCTCGAAAAGTCATAGAAACGTTGTCCTCGCGGGTGAAGCCGCGGGAAACAGCTAGTAAACAATAATTTTCTAAAACCTATAGACTTTTAGGTACAAGCATTTAATACCGATGCATACAAAATTTCAACTCAATAAGAAACAGGGAAGTGGGTCAAATTTAACTTGCAAGATTTCACCCGAACAAACGTACATACATTGCAAGTTAATAAAAGCTTGTAAAATACAGTTAAAAGCAAAAGTTCCGGCTGACATCAAGCTGCATTCTAATCCAGTAAGCCGGGCTGGGCGCTGGGCATCAATTAGGCACCTGGCAGACCTTTTGGCGCTGCCACAATCGATGCTCAGCCCAATTCCCTTAGCTTGGTCAATTTTTTTTTATTCTTTATTGGTAAGCCCTTGGCATCATCTCACGTCATGGTAAGTGACGATGATGCCGAAGATGGAAGCGGGCTTGCCAAGATTCCCCAACGCAATGGAGAACTGGCTATCTTATCTTCATGCCGGAACACATCAATGTTTTTCACACTGATGTTTGACGGCAAGACTTAGATAAGATGGTGGTAGCTAGCCAGGCGGGCTTAGAAAATGCCCTACCACCAACCAAACCGAGTCTTACAATTGACTCCGCCGGGAATCGAACCCGCGACCTCGTGCTTAAAGCCAGTGAACTTTTCCTTTGAGCTGCGGAGGCGGTTAGCGGTACATCCTGGACACTTCATACAACGGGCCAGAAATGACATTTCAAAAAACAAATGACGGAACAAACGAAATGGTGGCGAAATCCTATACGTTCGACAATCAAACTGTAACCAATCTGTATAAATCTGGGGGACGAGGGGGTGAGGTCGCAATCTAGAGAGCGGCAGGGAGTGTCCATACTATATGTTAGTACTAATATATATTCTTTGGCTTGGTAAAACGAATCTATTAAACATACAATTCAGTTGATTAAACATACGATGGACTGGTGAAATGTCGTAGCTCAGCTTAGCTTGCGTGAGTACGTCGATCACGCATGTTAACCTACTATTAGTACGGTCTATACTTAGAAGGGTTTGACTGTTAACGGCATTTATCTCGACCGTTTCTGTGCTTCGCAAAGCAGCGTTTAGTATGACACGATGGCCATTGATAAGCCGTTACGGAAGCTTGATCATCATCGTCTTATCAGCCGAAAGACGTCCACTGCTGGACAAAGGACTCCCCCAAGGACTTCCACGACGACCGATCAGGTGCTACTTGCATCCAGCGGCTTTACGCGACCTTCACCAGGTCGTCGGTCCACCGATTTGAAAGCCTGCCTACGCTACGTCTTTCGGTGCATGATCGCCACTCGAGAACTTTACGGCCCGAAGGGTCATCTGTTCTACGAGGTTTCGGAGGCATATGGGCTGACAGGAGGGTTCGCCAATAGCCCACAACCTCCAACAATTCAGACTTGGCTCCATGTGTGGAGCATGACTTGACCTTCCCGAATTTGGGAAGAAACCCGTGCCCTGGAAGTTGGGACGTGATGATTTGCTAATGAGGTGAAATTCACTAGAATTTCATCGGTTGCCCATGAGAATTTGAAAATGTTTGTATGGAGACTGGCATTATTACCAGGTCTACTATTATAACCAGGTCTACCATTATTACCAGCTCTACCATTTCAAAACAACGTCGGACAACTGAACCTCTGATGATGATGATGATCAATCCGACCGATTTCGGTCATGGCGACCACTTCGACTCCTAGTCGGTTTGCCGCGCGTGCGCTCGAAGATGGCTTATGTAGGCAATCTTCGCAGCGAAACTCCTCGCGCAATGAGGGCATTTAAGTATGCCACCCTCGTAATTGTATGAAATGGTCTCAGGTGGTCGGGCCTTTAACTGGTCGCGTTTGGTATAAAGGTCAGCTTTACGCTGATCCTCGAACTCGCGCACTCGCCTATTCACAATCCTGCGCCATTCTGGCTGTTCTGCTGCCAAACTCTCCCATGGAGAGGGTTCTATGTTACATCGTTTCATATGTCGCTTCAGAACATCGTTGTACCGGAGGGGCTGTCCGCCATGTTTCCGCTTACCCTCCTCCAGTTCAGAACCTGTATTTGAATAGTGGACATTGAGACAGACAAAAAATGACATTTAGCATTATGTCGTAAAACGTCACGTTACGGAAATAATTGGATTTAGAGAAATAAATTTAAAACCTTTCGAGTTATTTTGCAATTTAATGTCCGTTATCTCTGTAATGTGACGTTCAAGAACCTTGTGTTAAATTTTATTTTTAAGCTATTGTATAGCTTTTATCGCGGGCTTTGAGGGGACCGAATCAAGAAATTTCGTAACGAAAATAAAACATGACACCTCAAAAAAAAAATTGAGTTCTAAAAAACTTACAATGCCATCAACGATGGCGATTGATGATGGCGATGGCGATGGTGATTGATGATTGCGATGGCGATGGCGATTGATGATGGCGATTGATGATGGCGATTGATGATGGCGATGGCGATTGATGATGATGATGATGATGAACTTTCTTAGTGTTAATTTATTACATAAACAGTCCGCGCCCCAAGGACTATATGGTGCTGGTAAATAAAGCATAAATAAAAAATAAATAAATAATTATACTTGCATAAGTTGATAAAAAATGCTATGCAATAGCTTCACTGCGGCAGTCCCCTAGTGCCACAAGTCTTTTTTGTTTGTCTATAGTTTGCGCTAGATAAATAGGAGTCTACTTATTCTGGACTTTAGAAATTTAATTTTTCCTGTGGGAACGAAAGAATTTTAGATTTTCTCATAGATTTTCTTGTAATCAACCTCATATATAAGTACTATGATTTTTCCAAGATTTCAGGCCCAGTAGTATCGGAGATAAGGGGGAATGGTCAACTACTTACTTTAAAATTATGGAAAAATATATATTTAATATTCTCTTAACCTGCACACACCTGCGAAGAAACTCGAAGGTTGTGTGTGAAGTTGACCAACCCGCACTGGGCCCGTGTGGTCGACTAAGGCCCGAACGCCCTAAATCACAATAGACTCGAGCCCTTCGGTGGGGACGTATACACGAACTGATATGATGATGATGATATGTCCCTGCAAATATTAAGTTTTTATAGTGTGCACAATTTTAACAAAATAATATTTAACAAAAAAATTTGTTTTACCAAAAATTTAATTGGATTGCCTGCACTGACCGTTCTCCCTAGCTAGTTGAAAGGTTTATTAGTGTAAATATTCTGTAGTGTACCCTAACACAGGCTTTGGTCTTTTTGGGACATCGCATGGGCTGTCTGTGGCGCTTACCTTGATTTTTTTGATCTTTTGTTTGCTTTTTGTTTTTAGTGATGGTAAATGTGTACATACTGAAACGCAAACTATCGTTTCGAGCCGATCTTCTTTCTTACGTTTCATAATTAAATTCTCTTTTGATCTTGTTCGTCTATAAAAATAGAATTTGGAAATGATTGCGAGCTTTTGACAAGAGTGAAAACAATTGAGGAGTGTTGACCGTCGAAATAGGTGTTTTCAATATAAATATTTTAAAAGTTTTGTGATTCTTCTTGTTATTTTCAAGACCTCCTATTTTTAACTGGGGTAAGTGATTTATGCTTAGAGAAAGCTATCCATTTTTATTTAGTGCCGCTGCGAACTAAATTTTTATTCATGGTTGTAGGGTCTTCCACACGGCCCGAACAAATCAGCATACTACTACTATACCCTGGACTATTGCTTACTACGCCGATCTGCAACTGCCTGCCGCTTACCCAAAGGGAAGTGGAACTTTTGTTTATACCTAATTTAAGGCCCATTGGAGTTGATTGTTACTGGTGACCAAATACTATTACTGGTGATCAAGTATTACGACCTGCCCGCGCCTTTTTGTTGTCGCTAGTCACCAAACATTACTACTGCCCGACAAGGTTCTGCTGTCGTCCTCCAAGCGCAGCTGCTGGCCTGCGTGTTCTCCTGTCTTCCGTTTTCTATAACAATTTTGCGTTTGATTTAAAATTTATTAAGAGTATGGTACACCCAAAGTTTTTTTACCTACAACGTTATGGTGTAATTTCGACACCCAATAATTGAACTCGAATTACTTTTTTAGGAATTTATTAGATCATTTTATACACCCGGGGGGACGATCGATCGTTACCTAACCTTTTTTATATTTTAAAATTATGTAATGTGTTGTTTTTATATTTAGGTTATTTCCACGGTCATTCACTCTTTACACCTTTAACTTATCCACTGGTTTATATCTTTACCCAAATATTTATAATCTTACTAGCTGTCCCGGCGAACTTCGTACCACCTTACATTACATTACACTGCCCTGCCCTACCCTACACTACACTACACTACCCTACCCTACACTACCCTACCCTACCCTACATACACTACACTACACTACCCTACCCTACACTACTCTACACTACCCTACACTACACTACACTACCCTACCCTACCCTACACTACCCTACCCTACACTACCCTACCCTACCCTATCCTATCTCTCAAGTTGGATCGAACTGCACATGGTGTGCGAATTTTATTATAATCGGTTAAGTGGTTTAGAAGTCCATTGAGGACAAACATTGTGACACGAGATTTATATATATAAAGAAGATAAAATAAAAGTATTCCATATTACCCCAAAATTTATTTTCTTTCCGAAATTCATATTTAGGCAGGGAGTAAAAATTCTACGTAGGTATCATGTAGCATCTCTATTATATTATTTAACCCCTTTTAAATTCAATTATGCTGCAATACTTTTTATATAACAATCCTTACTTAATATTATAAATGTGAAAATGTGTTTGTTTGTTACCTTTTCACGCATCAACGCCTTGAACAATCTTAAAGAAATTTGGCATGCAGGTAGCCTGTGTCACGAGAAAGGACATAGGCTACTTTTTATTCCATGAAAATAGCATAGCCCGATGCAGTTCCTGAGGGAACTGAAAATATAATCTTTTTTAGTTAATTTCTTTAACATCGCAACGGAACAATGGATTGTGTGATTTTTTGCACAGAGATGGTTGAGGGGGTGGGAAATGACATGATAATAAGCATAATATCCTGACATAGTTCCCCAAAGATATGGAGAAAATTCATGTCCGCGCTCCCTCTAAGACAGTCATAAAAACCATGTCCACGCGGTCAAAGCCGCGGGCAAAAGCTAGTAATAAATAAATAAAATGGACTTTGCCAATAATTTTTAAACCCCTTGAACTATGTCGTTTTTTTGATAATTATAAAGCATAGGGCGGTTAATTTCTCAAAACCAAAGTTCTAATGGCCTAATTCAATAAACTGATTTACGCATTCGCTAATTATAGTTAGCTACGAAATAATGTTTGCTACGAAGCGTGGCGTGTCGTAGCGTGGCGTAGCGTTTTCGTAGGTAAGTAGACACGTCGCGTTTTAACAAGTATGTTTGTAGGAGGGTTCCCAGCCCAATGATTGCGGGCCCCTGGAAATCTTCACCAACAGATCACTTGAAGCAAAGTGTGATAGCGTAGTGAAATAAATATGAGAGAAACTTGGTTTAATATTATAATGGCTTTTAAAATGATATTGAAGTATCAAACAATTAACATGAGTGGGGACGCTATATCATAAACCTGGTATTTTAGCGTATCTGGTAGATATGAAACAGGTGTTACACCGCCAACTCTAACCACCGAGTAAACATTCAGTCAGTCAGCCCTAACGTCAGCGCCACCTACGATGTAGCTGGTCACACTGAGAAACAGATCGCAGCCAATCAGCGTCGAGCACGTAGTGCATCATATTCTCTCGGCAACGAGCCCACCGTTCTATATAAAGCGTTGTAACGGTTGTGCCGGCCTCTTTTGTTGGTGTCCTCGAAGCGATCCAGAAGTGTTCCCGCGCTATACTGTTGCATCTACCGGAAGTTAAGTGCACGTGCTGTTACGCTGCAATAAATTATCGTTCTCATTTCATGTTAAAGCTATCGTCTATAAATTAGTATAACCCGCGATTATTTGATTACGTTAGTATTACTCTGCTCAAGCAAGATAATTATTATTGTAAATAATGCGTAAAGTGCTTTTTTACTTTTTAGCTACTGTGATTAATTGTTTAAGCTGAAATAACGTGTAATAAACATTTATGCAGATTTATCGCTGTTGCTCATTTTATTGTAGCGTGTTCCTAATTTTAGTGCTTAATAGTTTCAGAAGTGAGATCGAGATGAAGAGACACGCAGATCCTGACAGCAGCGATGACGATGATTCCGATTGGCGCCGAGCGTCGAAGCGTGGACGCATCCCACCGACCAGCGGTTCAGTGTCGCCCATGTCACCCACGTGCGGAGATTCTGTGCCGTACTCAGATAATGACAAATTGGAGAGATTGGTAAATAAGAAGATTGAAGGTATGGTGCACAAATTCTTTGAGGTTAGAAAGGAGGTTAGATCGGATAACATTAAAGGTGACGTAATTATTCCACTCTTTGATCCCGATGATAAAGAAAATAATGTACATATGTGGTTAAAGAAAATCAATCAGTTGGGGGACATTTATGGATGGGACGATTCAAAGCGAGCATACTATATGCAAGCTAGATTAGACGGTTCGGCACGTAGATGGTACAATAGGTTGGAAAACTACGATTTCACATGGGAGGAGTGGCAGAACCTTTTGAAGCGAACGTTTCCTAGAATGTTTGAGTTTGCGGAAATACTGGAAGAGTTAGTGCGTAGAAGAAAAGAAATAAATGAGCCTATGAGTAAATATTTTTACGATAAATTAGCGATGTGCCGTAGATGTAAATTAGATGATGAGTCGACAGTGTCGTGTATTATTCGAGGTCTACCCTCTGAACTTCAAGCCAGTGCAAAGGCTTTGAAAAGTAAATGCCCTGAAAATCTCTATTGCGAGTTATTGGTTTCATTGGAGAATTATCAAGGCCCTAAGGTCCCTAGGCGTGAATATGATGATTTGAAAATCAAAGTGAATGCCAATGTTCCCTTACAACCTAAACATATGGAAAAACTTTCTGCGCCCTCAACATCTAGCACTATTAAATGTTATCGCTGTAACAATGAGGGTCACACTGTTCGAAACTGTACAAACCCAGATACTCGTATCTGTAACATTTGCGGCAAATCCGGGCACATAGCAAGATTCTGTAGGAATTCAAATCAAAGCAGTCAGATCAAGGATATCAAAGTCATCCAAAATCTAAACGACGCATACTTTAAGGAGGTTCTAGTAAATGGTACGCCGATAAATGCATATATCGATACTGGGGCACAGAGTAACATTATTCCTATGAGCACCCTTAAAATTTTAGGATGTGATATACAACCTTCAAATAAATTACTTAAGGGTTTCACTGGGGTACAAATGCCGGCACTTGGAGAAGTAAAGATTAGTCTTACTGTCGATGGTCTATCTTTCGATACTGATGCCTTGATAACTCATGTAGACATGGGCCGTATGGGTTTATTGATTGGGCAACCTATCATCAATAGAAGTGATGTCTCTTTAGTAGTGAAGGGCAGTGACGTACAAATTAAGCAAGTGATTGAGCCATCTGTGGATAAAATCGATGTTGAACTAAGTCAAGGGCGAATAGACATTCTATCCAAGTCTAATATTAAAATCAATGGTAATGAAGCAGCTATGATAGAGGTTTCCATCAGAGGCTCGGATAATACAACTGTTTGTACTCAACCTCGATATTTTAACTTCTCTGGGCAGGAGTATATCATTCCCGCAACCGTGCTGCAAGGCTGTGGCGGTATATTGAAGGTGTACAACTTGGGAAATAATGCTGTGGACTTTGCTGCTGGGCAAGTTGTAGTAAGAGGGCAGAGTTGCAGCGAGGTGCTTGGTAAAAAGGAAAATCATCTGGTGAGTCAAGTTTTTCTTTGCTTATGGTCCAATTTCGATGCTGAAAATATTGTTGGTTCCGCACCGTGTAGTGAGAATAATTGCTGTGGTTCCGTACCGAATGCTGTTAATGTGTTGAAATCGGATCATGGTTCTATACGGACATGTTTAGCTGTTAGCAATACCGAATTGGCTGCAATGGTTAACGAAACAATTGGTGGATTGAGGCTCAAGGATATTGACGTGGGCAATATTAATCCGTCTGATTTATATAATTTGTATAGTATACTGCTTCAATATCGAAGATCATTTGCATCCACAACAAATGAGTTGGGACTTACCAACTTAACTGAAATGGAAATAAAACTAAACACAGACAAACCAGTCTATCATAGGCCTTACAGACTATCGTTACCTGAACTTGATGTAGTCCGATCAAAGATTAAGGATCTCTTGGAGGCAGGTATCATTAGGGAATCAAATTCAGACTTTGCTTCCCCAATAGTTTTAGTAAAGAAGAAGAACGGTGACATGCGTCTGTGTGTAGATTATAGGGCATTAAATGCAGTAACAGTTAGAGATAGATATCCCCTCCCTATTATTGATGATGAGCTTTCGAAGCTAGCAAATAAGAAGTATTTCACAAGCCTCGACTTGTCTCAATCCTACCATCAAGTGGCTCTTTCTAGCGAAGCGATACCCAAAACTGCTTTCATATCCCCAGTAGGGCACTATGAATATTTAAGGGTCCCTTTTGGCTTGGCAAATTCTCCAGCAGTATTCCAAAGAATAATGGATAAAGTAATAGGTAAAGTGAATTCTAGCCTTATGGAGAGGGACCAAGGGGAAATCCTGGCATTCATGGATGATATTTTGATTCCCTCTGAAAATGTAGAATGGGGTTTAGATTTATTAAAATTAGTACTAACAGCACTTGAAAATGCAAATCTTAAACTTAATTTAGAAAAATATTCTTTCTTAAAAACAGAGTTGAACTACCTTGGGCACAATGTATCAAATGAGGGAATAAGGCCAGGTAATACTAAAATTGAAGCAGTTCGAAATTTTCCGGTGCCGAAAAACGTACACCAAGTAAGACAATTCATCGGGTTGTGCTCATTTTTCAGAAAGTTTATTCGAAATTTTGCTCAAGTCGCCAAACCCCTTACTGATCTAACAAAAAAGCTTTCGACTTTTCTATGGCAAGACAAACAAATAGCAGCGTTCGAGCTTCTGAAAACAAAATTGATATCAAAACCCGTGTTAGCGCTATATGATAGGAAGTTACCTACTGAGCTTCATACCGATGCGAGTAAGATAGGCATCGCAGGTATATTATTGCAGCAGCAAAATGACACTTCACTAAAGCCCGTGATGTATTTTAGTCGAGTTACAAGTCGCGAAGAGCAAAATTATCATAGTTATGAGTTGGAGACGATGGCTTTAGTAGAATCCCTTTTAAGGTTTAGGGTCTATGTACAAGGACTAAAGGTAAAGGTGGTAACGGACTGTATAGCAGTGAGATATACTTTTGTTAAGAAGGACTTGATCTCTAGAATAGCTAGGTGGTGGTTGCAAATTCAGGATTTTGATATTGAAGTGGTGCATAGACCTGGAGATAAGATGAAACATGTCGATGCCTTAAGCCGCAACCCAGTAGGACCCGCTGCTGAGATTAATTTGTTATCCACTGAAGACTGGTTTTTAACCGTACAGATGCAGGACGAAAAGTTAAAAAATATAATATCTCAACTGCAGGGTGAAGATGTGAACCCTGATATTGTAAATAACTATAAAATTTTAAATGGTAGGTTATATCGTAAAACTCTAATTGGGGATCGTTTAGTTGTACCGAGCTGTGCGCGATGGAAGCTAATGCAGAAATACCATGATGAAATGGGACACGTAGGTCTTAAACGTTGCGATGAGCTTATCAAAAGAAAATACTGGTTCCCTAAGATGACAAGATTTATTCGAAAATATGTCAATGCTTGCCTAGATTGCGCATTTAAAAAGGGGCACTATGGCAAATTAGAAGGAAAATTAAACCCTATCCCAAAGCCAGATGTACCTATGAATACTATCCACATTGACCACCTGGGTCCCTTCCCAAAAACTTCAAAAAACAATCAGTATATCCTAGTTATAACTGATGCCTTTTCAAAATTCGTGCTAGCCAGACTCACGCGCAGCTTAAGCTCAGCAGAAACCATAAGGGTCTTAAAAGATGTTTTTAGCATGTTTGGCTATCCATCAATAATCATTTCAGATCGTGGACTTGCATTTTGTAGTAGGTACTTTAAGGACTTTGCGGCAGAAAAGCAAATTAAGCAGATATTTAACTCTGTATGTACTCCGAGGGCCAATGGCCAAGTAGAGAGGTTCAATAGGACTATATTAGACGGGTTGAGGACATCTAGCGATGATAGTACATGGGACACGAAGTTACCTGATGTTGTCTTTGGAATCAATAATGCAAGGCATGAAACTACTGGACATGCTCCTTTCAATCTAATGTTCAACCATACGAGCCGGGTCTTATCTGATTTGGAAAGAAGCGAAAATAATGTTAATCTTGAGTCAAACAGAGGGCAAGCATCTCGTAATATTGCAAATAAACAAACAAAAATGAAAGAATATTTTGATAAAAGGAGGAAGTCCAGTCACGTTTACAAAAGAGGAGATCTAGTGTTATGGCGGAACCCTAAGGCGTGTAGCCAGTCTGGTGTAAACAAGAAGCTAGATCCCTCTTTTGCTGGGCCCTATAAAGTATCCAAAGCTTTGGAACATGATCGTTATATAATACAGAGTGTAAAGGGTTTTAGAGGGTATAAACACTTCACCACTGTGGTTGCTGTAGATGCTCTTAGGCCTTACGTAGGAGCTGCTGGTTCAGAAACTGAGGCTGATAATGATAGTGAGCTGGATACGGAAGATCTTATTGATTTGTTGGAGAGTTAAATTAATGTGAGTGTTGAATTGTATTTATTAACGTGTGGTCACTTCATTGCAGGATGGCCGAGCTGTTACACCGCCAACTCTAACCACCGAGTAAACATTCAGTCAGTCAGCCCTAACGTCAGCGCCACCTACGATGTAGCTGGTCACACTGAGAAACAGATCGCAGCCAATCAGCGTCGAGCACGTAGTGCATCATATTCTCTCGGCAACGAGCCCACCGTTCTATATAAAGCGTTGTAACGGTTGTGCCGGCCTCTTTTGTTGGTGTCCTCGAAGCGATCCAGAAGTGTTCCCGCGCTATACTGTTGCATCTACCGGAAGTTAAGTGCACGTGCTGTTACGCTGCAATAAATTATCGTTCTCATTTCATGTTAAAGCTATCGTCTATAAATTAGTATAACCCGCGATTATTTGATTACGTTAGTATTACTCTGCTCAAGCAAGATAATTATTATTGTAAATAATGCGTAAAGTGCTTTTTTACTTTTTAGCTACTGTGATTAATTGTTTAAGCTGAAATAACGTGTAATAAACATTAATGCAGATTTATCGCTGTTGCTCATTTTATTGTAGCGTGTTCCTAATTTTAGTGCTTAATACAGGGCTTGACCTACCGTACAGCGGTAATGCTCCGAAAATACTAGACCGATTGAGTTGAAATTTCGTACACATATCTAAACACGCGGTGAACCGACGACCTGGTGAAGATCGCGGGAAGCCGATGGATGCGGGCAGCGCAGGACCGGTCGTCGTGGAAATCCTTAGGGGAGGCCTTTGTCCAGCAGTGGACGGTTTGTGGCTGATATGATGGTGATGATGATCTAAATCGGTGACCCATAGACGTAAATGTAACGCAAATTAATGTATTTTAAACATGAGGGCCACATTTGAGTTAAATTAAAAAAAAAATATTGCAAACTATATTGTATGGTCGACTAAGGCCCGCTCGCCCTAATTCAGGGTAGGCTTGAGCCCCTCGGTGGGGAGGTTAAATTACATATCATGTACATTGATCAATATTGGCTTTGTATACCGTCCAATTTTATTATTTTTTGTATATACGGATATTTATTTTTGCTGATCCGAAGAAACTAACGCCTCCGTGGCGTAATGGTTAGTCCATTCTCTTCACACCGGGAGGTCGTTGCTTCGATTCCCGGCGGAGTCAACTTTGTAAGACTCGGTTTGTTTGCTGGTAGGGCATTTTTATAGTCCGCCTGGTTGGCTACCACCATCTTATCTAAGTCTTGCAGCCAAATACCAGGCTTGAAGGTAAGATAGCTAGATCCCCATTGCGTTAGGGAATTTTGGTAAGCCCGCATCCATCCATCTTCGGCATCATCGTCACTTACTATCATTTGAAGTGATGCCAAGGGCTTACCAATAGTGAATAAAAAAAAACCAAGCAAAATCTTTTTAAATACCTTCGGAACATTAGCGAACATCCGTTAGGCGAGAACGCTCCATTTCTCTGGATAATATACGTTAAAAAAATATTTTAAACGAATTCTTAGTTCCTTGTCTTAATTTTCTAGTTGCTCGCTTTTTGTTGCTGTGTTTATTGCTTCAGAGAAGAGGAAACACTCTGTAGGCCCATGTTGAGTGGCGAACGTTTAATGACTTTGTGATTTGTGTTCTACGAGAGAATGGAATTTTTTAATCTCCTCCAATAGACAATGTTGTTGAGGGTAACGGGGCTTATTGAGCATTGAAAATGGCATCGCTTTTAGGGTTCCGTAGCCAAAGGGTAAAAACGGGAACCTATTACTAAGCCTCCGCTGTCCGTCTGTCGCTAGGCTGTTTTTCAAGAGCCGTGATAGCTAGATAGTTAAAATTTTCAGAGATGATGTATTTATGTTGCCGCTATAACAACAAATACAAAAAAAATAGAATATTTAAAAAGATAAGGGGAGTCTCAGAAGGGGAGGAAAAAAAAACTAGTACCATCTAGTATGATGGTTTTTGAAACATGCAACTAGCGCTATCTACTATAATGGTCAAAAGGCTCAAAAGGCGTCGGTGGCTCAACCGGTAACGACTCGGTCCTTCTAACCAGAGGTACCGGGTTCAAATCTGGACGGCCAATGTACCAATGAGTTTTTCAAAAACTTACTTACATACTTACCGATTGCTTTAACGGTGAAGGAAAAACATCGTGAGGAAACATGCACACGCCTGCGAAGAAACTCGAAGGTTGTGTGTGAAGTCGACCAACCCGCACTGGGCCCGCGTGGTCGACTAAGGCCTAATCGCCCTGATTCAGGGTAGGCTCGAGCCCCTCGGTGGGGACGTATATGAGCTGTAATGATGACTATAATGGTACGGAACCCTAAGCGTGCGGTTCTGATTCGCACTTGGCCGGTTTTTTAAGGCTGTTTGAACCCCATATCAACGAACCGGTCAGTAGTTTTTAGGGTACCGTAGTCAAACGCGGAACCCTTATAATAGTTTCGCCATATCCGTCTGCCTGGCTGTCGGTCGGTATCTCATAGACGTTTTTCTTAAAGATTATTACAGCTATAAAGGTATGTTGATACAAAAAAAGCTTTTTGGGGTGCCTCCCTAGTATGCAAAGAGGGGGGGTTTCCTTAACTGACTAAACAAAGGAGGAGGTTCCCAGTTCGGTAGTTTTTTTTTTTTTTACCCACATATGTCCGTCATTTATAAACCGATTTGAAAAATTATGATATGTTCGATAGCATATGCTGCTACATTGGTCTTATATACATTTTATCGAAATCGGTTTAGATCTTTTTTAGGAAATCAAGAAAAGCTTTGATTGAAGTTGGTTTTTGCCACACTCGCGCATTCTTCACACTTTAAACTATTACTTATAAGTTCTTAAATTAGTTTAAGTTTATTTTGTTTAATAGTGTCCATAGTGTAAAGTTGTGTAGATACTTACTTTATCGTGTCCTTTAAAAAAAGGAAGGAGCTGGTTCCCAAGCTACAGTCTAACGAGTACTTTGGGAACTAGGGCTGCATCTCAATGTTTGTAACTTGTAAGTGCCAATAAACTATTTTCTATTCTGTTCTATATTTCTATAACGAATTCGCGGGCAACCGCTAGTTCAGAAATATAAAATCCGACAAGTGCGAGTGAAACTCACGCGAAGAAGGTTCCGCACGTTGATTGCGAAATTTCCTATTTTAATTTTTATACCATAGACTTCTTATGGGTTTTCCTTTAATCAATAGGTAAAGAACCATTTTCTGTATTTATTTTCAAATTTGTTTTTTACTTATAGTTTATTGTACATAGGAAACATAAATTACACATTTTACAAAGTAAGGTCACACAAAGGGTATAAATTTCTGAAATAACTTAAAACACTTCTAAATCATTTATCTTTAAATTATAAAAATATGTTTTAGAGATTTTCTTAATAATATATTTCATTTGATATGTCACACTTAATAGTTTGCAATAAAAAATATTCAAACCAATCAATCAATCAATCAAAATAATTTATTTTAAATAAGTGTTTACACACACTTTTAAATAGTCAAAAAAACTTATTGAATATTACAAATAATGTCATGATTCAGTTTACAGTTTCAGGTAATGGTATTTGTTATAGAATCAACATATATATCTTAGTCATTTACATAATCTATTATTTTATAATATCCTTTAGAGTACAAGGATTTTTTGAAATGATTCTAGATTTTATTCTCTGACAAACTAGTTACATTTTCTGGAATTTTATTGTAGAATCTTATACACTGCCCCACAAATGACTTTTTAACCTTACTCAGTCTCGAAAAGGCTATATCTATTTTATTTACATTTCCTAAATTTAAATTATGCCTGTCACTGTTTTTAGGAAATAAATGCAAATTCTTACGAACGTACATGATGTTGTCATATATAAATTGACTAGCAACAGTTAAAATATTGATTTCTTTGAACTTATTCTGTAACGACTCACGTGATCGCATCTGATAGATTGCGCGGATAGCTCTTTTCTGCAGGATGAAAATAGTTTCTATATCAGCCGCATGTAAGATGCCATAAGACATTAAAGCAATCAGTGAGTATACTCGTATGTACGTAAGTTTCGAAAAACTCATTGGCACATTGGCCGTCCGGATTTGAACCCGGCACCTCTGGTTAGAAGGACCGAGACGTTACCGATTAAGCCACCAATGCTTCAACAGGATGTAACAAAATATTTTTTTTGGCGTATTCTAAGAATGGGTTCCTTGGTGAAATATTTTTGCTGTGATGAGTAGGAACACTTGAAGTTGTTGACCAATATGGATACGTGGGACAACTTTCTTAGTGGTAATATATATTACATAAACATCCCGCGCCCCAAGGACTATATGGTACTGCTAAATACTGCATAAATAAAAAATAAATACATAATTATAATTGCATAGGTTGATAAAAAATGCTATGCAATAGCTTAACCGCGGCAGTCCTCGAGTTTTTATAATTTCATAAAAAATAACTGAATGTTACTGGCCAAAAAAGTTCGTCATGAAATTAATCTTTAAGTTACAATAAAATTAAATCAATAGGATTAATAATACGCCGTTGACTTACTTTTTTCGGACCGGCCTGGTCCCAAGTTCCCGTATGATACTCAACTGTTAGTAAAAATACACAGGGTGGAATAAATTGGTGACTAGGAGGGGCTTCCTACTTATCATCATCAATATATCATCTGAAGAACGTCCTCTGCTGGATAAAGGCTTCCCCCAAGGATCACCATGACGACCGGTTCTGCGCTGCACGTATCCAGCGGCTTTCCATGACCTTCACCAAGGCATCGGTCTACCAAGTGGGAGGCCTGCCAACGCTATGTTTTTCTATTGCCATTCGAGAACTTTACTACCCCAACGGCCATCTGTTCTACGAGCTATGGTCCGTCCACTGCCACTTATGTTTAGCGTTTCTGAGAGCTATGTCAGTTACTTTGGTTCTCCTACGGATCTCCTAATTTCTGATTCGATCATGCAGGGAAACTTCACACTTAATTGCCTTTTGGGTGACCTTGAGCCTTCTTATGAGGTCCATAGTAAGCGACCATATCTCAGTTCCATATGTAAGTAAGTAAGTAAATATACTTTATTGCACGCCAGAAAACAATACAGGACTTTTTATTTGTAATATACAAAGAGTGTAAGTCATCACTGGCAACACAGACTGGCCAAAGACCTTGGTCTTAAGACACTGCGGTATTTGGCACGTGAACATAATATTGCGAAGCTACCCGACTGCTGCCCAGCCAAGTTGGATTCGACGACTGATCTCTTTTTCGACGTTGGACCTACCTGACTGGACTGTTTGTCCCAGGTATATATATTCGTCAACAATTTCTAGTGTTCCTACTCATCACAGTAGAAATCTTTCAACAAGGAACCCATTCTTAGAAAACGCCAAAAAATGATTTTGTTACATCCTGTTGAAGCGTTGGTGGCTCAACCGGTAACGACTTGGTTCTCCTAACCAGAGGTGCCGGGTTCAAATCCGGACGGCCAATGTACCAATGAGTTTTTCGTAACTTACGTACATATACTCACCGATTGCTTTAACGATGAAGGAAAACATCGTGAGGAAACCTGCACACACCTGCGAAGAAACTCGAAGGTTGTGTGTGAAGTCGACCAACCCGCACTGTACCTGCATGGTCGACTAAGGCCCGATAGCCCTAATTCAGGGTAGGCTCAAGCCCCTCGGTGGGGACGAATATGAGCTGATATGATGATGATATCCTGTTTTCAAAACTCAACTTTTCTGTTTCAATATCTTTACTCTCTTTTCGTTCTTCCACCTTTTTGTAAACTTCTAGACAGAAATGTGAGTGAAACCGACTAAGCAAGATTTTTTTATTTTATTATTTTAGTTGCTTTGTTTTAGACATGGCGAACACGCGATGTTTTTAGAGCGACATTTAATTGTTATACCACACAGTGTCGTTTCGTGCGACTGTTCATTATAGTTTCCTTGTTATTCCGAACTACCAGCATTTTAGGTAGTATTTAAAAATATATTTTGTGCCTTTACAGCCAGTAACACAGTTAACACACAGATGCCTTCCTAATAGGTTTATTTTTTATCCACTTTTAGTAGACCGAAGGTTGTAACGGGGCAACATAGGGTTGCGGTCAAGGCAAGCGACTCAATTTATCAATCACGTTCGTTTAAATATCGATGAATTAAAACTTCATCATCATCATATCAGCCGAAGGACGTCCACTGCTGGATATAGGCCTCCCTAAAGGATTTCCACGACGACCGGTTCTACGCTGCCCGCATCAACGGCTTCCCACGACCCTCACCAGATCCTCGGTTTATTGAATGGGAGGTCTGCCTACGCTACGTTTTCCGGTGTGCGGTAGCCACTCGAGAACTTTACTGCCCCAATTGCCATCTGTTCTACGAGCTATGAGCTATGTTCTTAAGTAATCAAATAATGGAATACCTATGAAATTTCCGATTCAGTTTTTGAAGTTCAATGCCAATTTTTATTGAAAATAAAAAGTTATTGTTTTTATTATGGACCTTATGGTGGCACTACTTAAGGTCTTTTATTATTGACTAGTGGCATGTCTTTCATGTTCCAATTCCCTGAGCTATGTATCATTTAATGGAACAAAGGCGTTTTCTTAGTGGTCAGATGGGGCAATTTCTAAGACTACTTAATTTTCTTGAATTTCCTGAAAGTGACGAAATCTTATGCGGGGTATTCCCCAATGTGACATTAGTAAGGAAAAAATTGCTGCGATAACTCTAGAGCTTTAAAATTAAAAATGTGTATTTTTGCCTCAATAAAGGCGATTTTTCAGGTGAAAAAACCCGACTTCATGGGGTTAAAGCCACCGTGCTCTCAAAATATCTAAACAATAGGCATATGTTTACCACTATTATTTTTTTTTCGGCGGATACGATTTTTATCACGCTTTTATTAGCTTCACCTGTATGTTCGTATGAAACCGACTCTTTGGACTCGATTTTGACCCACTTCAAACGGACAGATTTAATTAAAACTTTGTAGACTTATTATGAATCAGCGACAATATAATAATTTCATAAGTTTGAACTAAAAAATAAAAAATAAACAGATTTAAAAAAAAACTAAAAAACACGCTTTTAAAGTACATCTGACTAAAAAGTAGAAAATAATAATTAACAAAAAATACTAGTATTATTGTGAAAAAGTGTTGGTTGCTCGTTAGACGAAAAATATGGCACAGAGCGCCCCACGCTTTTTCACAATAATACTAGTTTTTTTTTGTAAATTATTATTTTCTACTTTTTAGTCAGATGTACTTTAAAACCGTGTTTTTTAGTTTTTTAAACTCTATTTATTTAATAGTCTAATGCTATTTTGAGAATAAATTTTATTTTAATAACCATTGTTCTTAATATTAATTTTCATCTTTAAACTTTTTTATACAATCGGCAATTTCATAGGTAAAGATCTGATAGTAATCGTAGCTGTTTGGACACCACCTCTCTGTATAAAAATGTACTCAGAAAACTTGGGTGGCCCTTAATTTGTTTTGAGTAGTATGTATGGTACGTTATGACGACGAGCTGAGTTCCGTCATTTTAGAGTGCAATAAAAAAAAACCGAGCTAGCCTTAAAGTAGTCGTATATGATGTGTAACATCTGACATGAGCAGAAAAACCTACCGGCCTTCTGGTCCCCTGGCCGCGCAATAGGCGGCATGGCCATGTTTCCTTAACCTTCCTGTTACCCCTTTTCATGAAATCACTTCCACAACTTGCAGGAAAGCGATAGAAAAGAAGCTAGAAGTTATACATCAAAATAATAATAATAAAACCGTAAAAAGTCTGCTTGTGTAAGTTTTTTGTGAGTGAGAATCCCAAAATCCCCCGCAGATGCCATCAGGCTACCAAACCAAAAGACGGGACTGAGACATGGTCGCTTACTATGGGCCTCATAAGAAGGCTCAAGGTCACCCAAAGGGTTATGGAGCGTGCTATGCACGGAGTTTCTTTGCGTGATCGAATCAGAAACGTGGAGATTCGTAGGAGAACCAAAGTAACCGACATAACTTTCAGAATTGCTAAACTTAAGTGGCCGTGGGCGGGGCACATAGAACAGATGGCCTTTGGGGCAGTAAAGTTCTCGATTGGCGACCGCGCAACGATGATGATGATGATGGTCATGAACGAGGATCGGATCCAACTGCCCTCGTATGAGTCACCGCCTGTCGCAAATATTGCACTAAGCTACAAACTCCTAGTACGTCTGCACTTACTATTGGAAGCTATATTTATTTACAATTTTTAGAGTTTTTAGGCAAGGAAGCGGAAAATATTAATGTTTAATAGGTTTTTGTCTTCATAAAAGAATAGCGCTCTTGTTGGTGTACCTCATTCTTAACTCAACTAACCATATTATAGGGTACTTAGCGTTCTAGGGTGTGTGTAGCTTGATGGTAAAATTTATATAAGGTATTTAATCAAAATAGGTGCAAATTACACTCTTTCTGATAGTCATAAAATAATAATAACATAATTTCATTTGTAATTTCGTTAGTTAATAACGTCAAAATTCAATCCTTGAAATAAACTAGATTAAGTCATTAGAACATGAAAACAATATGACACGAAAAGTTATAAATAAAAATCATTGAATTTCATTGATACCTTTGACAAAAGTAGGCCAGTTGACACGGACAGCACCCGGTCACGAGTATAACGCGAGGGTCAGCCATCGCTCCCATCAACCATATTAGAGGGAAAGGAACGACCGTATAGTATTGTCTCCCAATCCACTTCACTCTCGACGCAATAATTCCAATTTAAAGGTGATTTGAACACACTTTTTTCTACTCTTATTTGGTAATTTGCATAATACATAACCTCAAATCATATCACAAAAGTATTCATTCCTACAAGTCGTTTTACAATGATCATTTCAAAACGAGACAACTGTACTACAATAAAACTTACTTTAATTACTTTAGTGAAACTTACTTTAATTACTTTAACGAAACTTACTTTAATTACTTTAACGAAACTTACTTTAATTACTTTAATGAAACTCACTTTAATTACTTGAATAAAACTTACTTTAATGAAACTTACTTTAATTACTTTAATGAAACTTACTTTAACTACTTTAATGAAACTTACTTTAATTACTTTAATGAAACGTACTTTCCGGGCTAATGAACATACATAGTTTTTAGGTTTCCGGACCTCACTAGGAAAAATGAAACCCTTATAGGATCACTCGTGTGTCTGTCTGTCCGTCCATCTGTCACAGCCGATTTGCTCAGAAACTACTGGGCCGATGGAGATGAAATTTAGTTACTTTTTACCTATATCTATAGATGGCGCTGTAGATGAAAATTAGTTTTTTGGTACGGAACCCTTAGTGCGTGAGTTCGACTCGCACTTGGCCGTTTTTTTTAACCTTTATGCTCTTTGCTAAATTACAACGCAATGAGTTCAGTATTTTTAGCTTAAAAAAGTTACAAACAGGCACACTTTTCAGATTTTGTTCTAACGTTAGATTTAAACGGAGTAAAGTTCTCGAGTGGCGACCGCACATCGGAAAACGTAGCATAGGCAGGCCTCCCACACGGTGGACCGACGACCTGGTGAAGATCAGGGGAAGCCGCTGAATGCGGGCAACGCAGGACCGGTCGTCGTGGAAATCATTGGGAGAAGCCTTTGTGCAGCGGTGGACGTTTTTCGGCTGATATGATGATGATGAGAATTTAATGACCAGTAAAAGGAACAAAACTGCAAAAGGAACACACATTATCTTAGCGCACATTTAACACATTTAAATTTCGCTAGCCATCTCCACATAAAGTATTTGAATATATAGTGGGTTGAAAGGAGTTCTCCTTTTATTAACCTACTTCTTGTGTCGACGATCTCGCGGACTAGTTTGTACTAGTGAGAGTTTCTGTTCCTTTGTTACGAGATGTGGCGAATAATGTGGGTAAATATTCCTATCCCTACTTATTTTTCTTATTGGATTTACTGGCATGGCCGTCGGGCTACCTTGCATCCCTCTGGCTTAAAAGAAAGTACACAGATTTTTTTTAAATTCACAATTGATAAGTCCTTGGCATCATCTCACCTGATGGTAAATGACGATGATGCCGAAAATGGAAGCGGGCTTACTTACGAAGATTGGGGATCTGGGTATTTATTTTCAAGCCGGAACACATCAATGCTGTTAACACTGTTTGGCGGCAAGACTTAGATAAGATGGTGGTAGCTAGCCAGGCAAGCTATGAAAATTCCCTACCATCAACTAAACCGAGTCTTACAAAGTTGACCCCGCCGGGAATCGAACCCGCGACCCCCTAGGGTGAAGCGAACGGCCTAAGCATTACGCCACGGAGACGGTTGAAATTGAAATAAGATGAAACTTATAGATTGTACAACAAAAGCATTACACAAGCCGTTTTACCCGAGACGTTAATATAGCCACCACAGCCGGGTGGATAGTCACGTCGAGGCAAAGAGTAAAAATATTACAGTCATTTGTTATGAATTATCATGTTTTATTATTAAATAAAAAACAATGAATTATCTTTTTTTGTCGCGTTTTAGTGGTTTGCGATTTTTTTGTCGCGTTTTAGTGGTTTGCGATTTTTTGTCGCGTTTTAGTGGTTTGCGATTTTTTGTCGCGTTTTAGTGGTTTGCGATTTTTTTGTCGCGTTTTAGTGGTTTGCGATTTTTTTAGGGTTCCGTACCCAAAGGGTAAAAACGGGACCCTATTACCACAATATATATATTAGTACTAGCGTACTATTACTAAGACTTCGCTGTCCGTCCGTCTGTCTGTCCGTCTGTTACCAGGCTGTAAGTATTTCATGAACCGTGATAGCTAGACAGTTGAAATTTTCACAGATGATGTTATGTTATGTCATGTTATTTTTATAAGTTTTTATATGTCTATGGGCCTGTACTTTAGTACTAAGTTGCCTGAAAATAAATGAATAATAAATAATAAATAAATAAATAAATAAATAAATAAATAAATATATCTGTTGCTGTTATAACTAAAATACTAAAAATTAAAAAAAAGTGATCAAATAATCAAAATACGTGTTTTTTTAAACATGAAAAAACTAGCGCCATCTAGTATGATGGTACGGAACCCTTTGTGCGCGGTCCTGACTCGCACTTGGCCGATTTTTATATTTTTTTTATATATTTTTAGGTTTATAATTACACCAAGTTTGATGTTTTTATGTATTACTGTTTTACGATACCGCAAAAAAAAAAACAAATCCTTTTACAAAAAAGTTAAGATATATGTTATTTTAAGATTTTTAGTTTCTGCTGTATCGTATATACAATGATACCTATTCACATTTTAAACAATAGACATCAACGCAAGCGACAAAAACATACTTTTTTTTTGTCATTCAGCTTGGACTCCTTAGCGCGAGGACGACTCACAATTGACTAATTTCAATAATTTTTAAAAAGCGTCGGTGGCTCAGCCGGTAATGACTCGGTCCGTCTAACCAGAGGTACCGGGTTCAAATCTGGACGGCCAATGTACCAATGAGTTTTTCAAAAAGTTACGTACATATACTCACCGATTGCTTTAACGGTGAAGGAAAACATCGTGAGGAAACCTGCACACGCCTGCGATGAAACTCGAAGGTTGTGTGTGAAGTTGACCAACCCGCACTGGGCCCGCGTGGTCGACTAAGGCCTGATCGCCCTAATTCAGGGTAGGCTCGAGCCTCTCGGTGGGGACGTATATGAGCTGTTATGATGATGATGAATAATTTGTTATTTTACTTTGGTATTAATACTGCAGGCCTCCCACGCGGTGGACCGATGACCTGGTGAAGGTCGCGGGAAGCTGATGGATGTGGGCAGCGCAGGACCGGTCGTCGTGGAAATCCTTGGGGGAGGCCTTTGTCCAGCAGTGGACGATTTGTGGCTGTTATGATGATGAACACTACAATCGTACCAAGTTTCACTTTTGTATGTATTACCGTTTTTACGATATAGCTAAATAATTTTTTTTTCTGAAATCCTTTAAAAAAACAAATTTTTGTATAGTACCCCCCTTATATTTTAACTTTTTAAAATTTTTAGTATTACTTAATTGTTATAGTGACAACAGAAATACACATTCTGTAAAAAATTCAACTCTCTACTTATTAAGGTTTATTAAATACAGCCCGCTGACGGACGAACAGACTGACAGACGGACAAACAGCGGGGGCTTAGTATTAGGGTCCCGTTGGTCACCCCTTGCGTGTAGGGAACCCTAAAAAAACAATTTTACGTACAAGTGTTAAACTTAGTGAGATAGTAGTGCTATAATCCTTAAGTAAAACAACAAACAATAAAAACTTAAGTAAAACAACAAACAATAAAAACTTAAGTAAAACAACAAACAATAAAAACTTAAGTAAAACAACAAACAATAAAAACTTAAGTAAAACAACAAACAATAAAAACTTAAGTAAAACAACAAACAATAAAAACTTAAGTAAAACAACAAACAATAAAAACCGGCCAAGTGTGACTCGTACGCGCAATAAAAAGTCCCAACTAAATAAAAAAAGTTTTTCGGTCGCTTGCGTTGATATTTTTTTGTTTGAATTAAATAGGTATCATAGTTATACTTGGGTGGAGAGGTGGCACCAACGGAACACTCGCGAGTCCAACTCTCACTTGGCCGGTTTTATTCTGTACATTACTAAAGAATCATCATTAAAGCTCATATACGTCCCCACCGAGGGGCTCGAGCCTACCCTGAATTAGGGCGACTGGGCCTTAGTCGACCACGCGGGCCCAGTGCGGGTTGGTAGACTTCACACAAAACCTTCGAGTTTCTTTGCTGATGTATGCAGGTTTCCCTTCACCGTATAAGAGCGTCGGATAAACTTACATATGAAATCGAAATTCGAAAACACATTGGTACGTGGCAGGATCGAACCACGACCTCCCGGACAGGAGGTAGCGGCCCTTGCCATTACGCCACCGACGCTTTACTAAATAATACTAAATACCTAAACACATTACTATACTTCTACGTCACTCGCTATCTTTTGCTCCTGAGTTACTGGAAAGCAGATGCAAAAATTGCATACACAAAATGAGTTTTTAGCCTTAAGCTGTGTTGCTTCCAACACAGAAAACTCCCATTACCAAAAGCTGCAGTTTAACTTAAGCGTAATAGTGGTTGTTCCGAGTACAAGGGTAATTCCGTACGCTTTACACCAGTTATATACAGGTTACATTACACTCGTTATATACAGGTTACATTACACTCGTTATATACAGAGTACACGGTATATAGAGTGAGCAAACTCGGTGCAGCGGGGTTGCCGGCGGCGACCTACTGACCGGGGGCGGGGTCAATGCCCGATGCGCGGTGCAGCCATCGAGCAGGGACCGTGGACCGGCAACGCAATAATATAGGGAATTTTCAATATAATATATTTTTTTTAAGCTATTGTATAGCTTTTATCGCGGGCTTTGAGGGGACCGAATCAAGAAATTTCGTAACGAAAATAAAACCTGACACCCTAAAAAAAAAAAATATTGACTTCTAAAATATTACAGTGCCATCAATCTATCCATCATGATGATGATGATGATGATGGCGATTGATAATGGCGATTGATGATGGCGGATGATGATGAACTTTCTTAGTGTTAATTTATTACATAAACATCCCGCGCCCCAAGGACTCTATGGTACTGGTAAATACTGCATAAATAAAAAATAAATAAATAATTATAATTGCTTAAGTGGATAAAAAATGCTATGCAATAGCTTTACCGCGGCAATCCCCGAGTGCCACACGTCTTTTTTTTATTTTATTTTATTCACAATGGTAAGCTCTTGGCATCATCTCACCTGATGGTAGTGACGATGATGCCGAAGACGAAAGCGGGCTTACCAAGATTCCCCAACGCAATTGAAAATAGGCTATCTTATCTTTAAGCCGGAAAACATCAATGTTGTCAACACTGATGTTTGGCGGCAAGACATAGATAAGATGGTGGTAGCAAGCCAGGCGGGCTTAGAAAATGCCCTACCACCAACCAAACCGAGTCTTACAAGTTGACCCCACCGGGAATCGAACCCGTGACCTCCTGGTGTGAAGGGAATGGGGTAAACATTACGCCACGGAGGCAATGATGTTGGCAAGCAGTTTTGGGGGTAGGAGGTAATCAACGCAACTACTCAACTTATTTTAAGATGAAAATAAGCTGAAATAATTTTCCAAAAGCCTAAAAGCTTTTGGGTACAGTCGAGTTCAGTAACACATTGGCAGGGCCAATGGTTCCAAAACATTGTAAGCGTGAAAATGATCAAAAAGTTCTAAACAAACTTAGATATCAATAAAATGTTATCATATAAACGCTTCATTAATATTAGGTCTTTACCTATGAAATTACCGATTGTATAAACAAGTTTAAAGATGAAAATTAAAATTAAGAACAATAGTTATTTAAACAAAATTAATTCTCACAAAAATAGCACTAGACTTTTAGAAATTAAAAGGTGGTAAACATATGCCTATTGTTTAGATATTTTGAGAGCACCGTGGCTTTAACCCATGAAGTCGGGTTTTTTCACCTGAAAAAATCGCAAAAAATACACATTTTTTATTTTAAAGCTCTAAAGTTGTTGCAGCAGTTTCTTCGTTACTATAATGTCATATTTGGGAATACCCCGCATAAGAATTAATTCGTCACTTTTAGGAAAATTCAAAAAAATTAACTAGTCTAAAAATTGCCCCATCTGACCACTAAGAAAACGTCTTAGTTCCATTCAACGGTACATAGCTCAGGGGATTGGAACATAAAATACATGTCACTAGTTACTAATAAAAGACCATCAGTAGTGTCACAATAAGGTCAATAATAAAAAACAATCACTTTTTTATTTTTAATAAAAATTGGCATGGAGCCTCATACATTGAATCGGCAATTTCGTAGGTTAAGACCTATTATGTTAAGGTAGTATAGACAAAAATATCTGACAACTAGATAAAACTGTTAACTAACTGACTAATATCTGACTTCTTGATATTAAGTGTAGTCACATATGTATACCACAGATTGTAAATTACCCACCAACATTCGCAGCTGACCCTCTGTTAACTCTTTCAAAATCAAACATAAAGAGCATCTTCTTTCCATACAAAACGTGTAAGTTTATTTGTACATATTTATTTTAGTAAGAATAGTAAGTATTCTATTTTTAACCCCCGACGCAAAAAGAGGGGTGTTATAAGTTTGACCGCTATGTGTGTGTGTGTGTGTGTGTCTGTGTGTCTGTGTATCTGTGTGTCTGTCTGTGGCACCGTAGCTCTCAAACGGGTGAACCGATTTGGATGCGTTTTTTTTTATTTACAAGCAGGTTTTTTGGCGATGGTTCTTAGATACGTTTTATCAAAATCGGTTCAGCCGTTTCAAGATCATCAGCTCTTTTGTTAGCTGCGGTAGGGTTCTTAGACTCTTAATGTGTATTTACTTTACTTTCAAACATACATGTGACCTAAAACTTGAAACACTCATGTATGCTTAATAACTATGCAGGATTATGGAACTCTTGGTCTGATGCTGCAGCCAGGATATCCAGAACACTAGCACACTCTTAAAAAAATAATAGCAGATATGTCGTGTTTGGACTCGTTTTGTTCAGTATTTGATTCTGCATACAATGCAATGGTGGCAACACGGTGAGCTGATGCTGCGGCCAGGATATCCAGAACACTAGCACATCCTTGAAAAAATAATAGCAGATATGTCGTGTTTGGACTCGTTTTGATCAGTATTTGATTCTGCATACAATGCAATGGTGGCAACACGGTGAGCTGATGCTGCGGCCAGGATATCCAGCACACTAGTACACTCTTAAAAAAATAATAGCAGATATGTCGTGTTTGGACTCGTTTTGATCAGTATTTGATTCTGCATACAATGCAATGGTGGCAACACGGTGAGCTGATGTTGTTAAAATCCGTTAAATTTTTGACATACCTACGTACCTGAAACTATGACTAACTGTAAACTAAATATTATTGAGATAAACCTTCGCTTTGATTTCTTATTCTTTGCATTTCTTCCAATGCTGATTTATCATATAAAATATTTCAACGCGCGCCTAAATAATTTAGCATCTCTTACATAACTTCCAAACATTTTGGTTTAAAAACAAAACAACCGAACATAATTTTGATGAATGTTTTATAGACAAATCTATATGGGTGTCAATTAAATGGTTAGCATAGTATTGTTATTTCTGTGAGCAGAAAAATATAATCGGTGAGCAGAAATAGCTAATTGGTCAGCAAACATTTCAAAATCAATCAGCAATTTATGTCATTCTGGATGGCTGTAATTATTTTAAACATCCCCGTACTACACTCTTCCTACAGTGTTGAGTGGTCGACGGAGCCCCTTCGGGGCTCCTACTTCTGTGTTCTCATGTTAAACCTAACACTACGACTGTGCGGGGAGGCGAGCTTAGCTCGCCTCCCCGCACAGTCTCCGAACCTAACGGATCCGAGTCGGGGTGCTCCGCAAGTCCGAGCTCGCTTCGCTCGCTCCCGCTTCCATTTAGAACTCCCCGTACCACACTTTTTTCTGCCGCTCAATCATGAAATCTTGCCGCTCAAGTAGTTATTTTGCGGACTGAATGTTTATTATGCATTTCAAATATATATGTATCAATCTATATCCTTTTAGATATAACTGTACTTGTCATTAATTATTTTGACATTATAGCGCCATTTTAATGAGCAAACCCTATCGTGCCATCCATCGATTTCGATAATTAATATATATATAGGTATTTCTGAAATGAATTTGATGGCTCAACGAAAGGTATTATTTTTTACTTTTTAAATGTCCGCTTTACTTTTTTGCGGGGGGGTTTTTTAAATTTTTAATTTAATTTTTATTAGGTATGTATTATGTAGAATATTAATTTATTTACTATCGGTATATATTATTTATGTGAGTAGATTAGGTTAGTTTATATTATATTATATTAGTATTTTATTTAGTATAATTTAAGTGCACATAGGTTTGCATGTCCTTTGAATTCTCATAGCACCCGGTAAGGTTGGCTGGAAGAGATCTCTTATAGAGATAAGTCCACCTTTGCATATGTACTTTCTAAATGTTTTTCATGTAAATATTTGTGTGCAATAAAGAATATATAAATTATTTACATTTTATTGTAAGGCAAAGCCGTTTAGAGTTTTATGAAACTTATCATTGCATATATATTACAAGCTTTTATTTAGTTTCACCGAAGCATTTTTTTTTTCATCAAATCTTACAAATTAAATTTGATCCACCCGGTTACCGATTGAGCTGAAATTTTGCACAAATGTGTAAATCGCGTGACTATGCAATATTATGATGACATGGTGCGGATCTAATGATGGAGCTGGAAGGTGGCCATAGGAACTTCGCAATGAAACGACACAATTTTATCGAGTTTGGGCTTGCTTGATTCGTATTGACGAGTACCTTGATTGTACAAAGCTTTTAGGTTTATCGATAATTATTTTTGATTCCATCTTATATTTGAAAAGAGTTTTTATTATCAAAAAGCCAAATGCTCAAATAAATATAAATACACGGTTCCAAATCCAAAGAAAAGGTGAGCACAGTAAAGTCTAGTTGTTTGGAAATGGTTAAACATGTCAACAAAAATTAAATAGTTTATTCATTCATTCATATCAGCCACAAATCGACCACTGCTGGACAAAGGCCTCCCCCAAGGATTTCCACGTCGACCGGTCCTGCGCTGCCCGCATCCATCGGCTTCCCGCGACCTTCACCAGCTCATCGGTCCACCGCGTGGGAGGCCTGCTTACGCTACGTTTTCCGGTGCGCGGTCGCCATTCGAGAACTTTACTGCCCCATCGGCCATCCGTTCTACGAGCCATGTGCCCCGCCCACTGCCACTTCAGTTTAGCGATTCTGTGAGCTATGTCGGTTACTTTAGTTCGCCTGCGGATCTCCTCGTTTCTGATTCGATCACGCAGAGAAACTCCGAGCATAGCACGCATGGATTCGTCGATTGATCTCTTTCTTGAAGTTGGAACTACCTAGCTGGACTGTTTGTCCCAGGTATACATATTCGTCAACAACTTCCAGTGTAGAGTCTCCAACCTTTAGAGGAGTGGGTGCGACACGGACATTTAACATTATTTTCGTCTTGTCCATGTTCATTTTAAGACCCACTTGTTGAGAGACCTTACTGAGGCCATCGAGCATTGTGCTTAGGTCTTCCATAGTCTCAGCCATGACAACGATATCGTCAGCGAATCGGAGGTGGGATATGTACTCGCCGTTGATATTGATGCCGAGTCCACCCCATTCCAGAAGCTTAAAAACATCTTCCAGGGCGGCGGTGAACAGTTTCGGAGATATAACGTCTCCCTGTCTCACCCCTCGCTGCAACTGGATAGGTTTCGAGTTCTGGTCCTGGAGGCGAACCGACATGGTGGCGTTTTCATACAGACACTTCAACACCTCGATGTATCGATGGTCAATTTGGCACCGCTGGAGAGACTGTAGCACAGCCCAGGTTTCGACTGAATCAAAGGCCTTCTCATAGTCCACAAACGCCAAGCATAGTGGCTGATTGTACTCTTTGGTCTTCTGTATAATCTGCCGCAGCGTATGTATGTGGTCTATGGTACTAAAGCCTTTTCGGAAACCGGCTTGTTCGGGAGGCTGGAAGTCGTCGAACCTGCGTGCGAGACGATTCGTAATGACTCTCGAAAACAGCTTGTAGACATGGCTCAGAAGTGAGATGGGTCTGTAGTTCTTCAGCAGGGTGTTGTCACCCTTTTTGAAGAAAAGCACGACCACATTTCTGTGCTATGCCTTAGGCGTTTGTCCCTCGAGTATAACGGAATTAAATAACTTCTGAAGAGCTTTCAGTACCGGTGATCCACCTGCTTTCAGAAGTTCAGCCGTAATTCCATCATCACCCGGTGCCTTGTTGTTCTTGAGCTGTTTGAGAGCCATTCTAATCTCGTACAGGCTGACGTCCGGGATATCTTCGGTAGTTCTTTTTTTTCGTCTACCCGCACTTAAAAAGTGCACTTGTGTTTTCGTGATCATCTCGAATACTTAATTGTTTTAATTTGTGCTAAAAATAGTGTTTTTGTGTAGATTACGGACCAATACAATAGTGAAAGTGTTATCTTGCGAAAAAATTTGTGATTTTAAATACAGTGACTCTCCGAAAATTTCATAACTTCTCAGTCAAATAAATTGTACAAGGGTTGTTAAAAATGCCGGTCTGCCTTAAATGCATTAAGGAAGTGCCCAAATTTGATGATAAAAACCCTAAGATACAGTGTAATGGCTGTGAAAGGCATATTTGTGTGAAATGTAGTGGGTTGCTTGTCACGGAGTTGAGAGTGATTACATTGCAATCTCCTACCCTGAAGTATTTGTGCCCCGACTATGAACTAGGAGTGCGTCAGTTAACAGCATTGAGAAACACGGTTACGCAGTTAAAAATAGAAATAGAGGCCTTAAAAGCGAAACAAAATCAAAATACGAGTATGGAATGCATTCTTGGTGAGCTAGCAGAGAGGAAGAAACGCAGTGCGAATGTTATTATGTTCGGCGTTGGTGAGTGCCAGCGGCAAACCGGAGATGCTTCTCGCGACAAGGAGGTATGTGTTGAGCATGATAAAAAACAGGTACAGCAAGCTCTGGCCAATATACCGGACTCAGAGCCACCAGTCGCCGTGATCCGACTTGGCAAACCCAATCAGCGTTCTTCTCCGCGCCCCCTCAAAGTTATTTTTGCCAGCAAAAAGACCGCCGTAAATGTGCTCAAAAATAGCAAAAAAATCCAGTCTGGTATATCAGCTAAGAATGATCTCACGCCCTATCAACGAGAATACCTTCAAAATTTGCGAGAAGAGCTAAAGCAAAGGGTCGACAGAGGAGAATCGGACCTAACTATAAAATATGTCAACAACATTCCTAAGATCATTAGTACAAAAAAGTTATGATTGCGGATGATGGTATTGTAGAAATGACCTTTTGGGTGTCAATTAAATGGTTAGCATAGTACTGTTATTTCTGTGAGCAGAAAAATATAATCGGTGAGCAGAAATAGCTAATTGGTCAGCAACTCATGGTCAGCAAACATTTCAAAATCAATCAGCAATTTATGTCATTCTGGATGGCTGTAATTATTTTAAACATCCCCGTACTACACTCTTCCTACAGTGTTGAGTGGTCGACGGAGCCCCTTCGGGGCTCCTACTTCTGTGTTCTCATGTTAAACCTAACACTACGACTGTGCGGGGAGGCGAGCCTAGCTCGCCTCCCCGCACAGTCTCCGAACCTAACGGATCCGAGTCGGGGTGCTCCGCAAGTCCGAGCTCGCTTCGCTCGCTCCCGCTTCCATTTAGAACTCCCCGTACCACACTCTTCCTACAGTGTTGAGTTGCTGCTTATAGACATATTTTTCTGCCGCTCAATCATGAAATCTTGCCGCTCAAGTAGTTATTTTGCGGACTGAATGTTTATTATGCAGTTACATTATATTTATTCCTGACCTTTTTCTTTTATATATATTTCCTGATTATGGCTAAACGAGATTTGTTTTTTGAAGAGGTTATAGACTAAGACCAACTTTTATTATTTTAACTGAGACACATCTGAAACCTTCCATAAAGAATAGTCTAGTTGACATCAAGGGATATGTACTATTTCGACATGATAGAATCAAAGGTACAGGGTGGGGAGGAGTTGCTATCTATGTATCAAATAAGTTTCATGGCAGGCCCATTCAGGCGACACCACACCCTATTTACAATGGTAACAAAGAAGTGGAAGCTCTGTGGTTAAACCTAAGATATGAAAATTTCAGAATGATACTCGCTGGTGTCTACCGTCCAACCCATTACACTTTTGAAGAAACTGACCGAGTACTTTTTGAAACTATTAGACAAGCTGCTGATGGGAATTTCCCCCATACTAATTATGGGCGATTTTAATCTCCCTGATTTAAAATGGCCATTACAAGATGTTGATACCGACAAGTAAAACACACTAAATGAAAGATTTGTAAATATGTACCTAAGTACCAACTTGACTCAACTCGTAACTAAACCTACTAGAAAGAGAAATATCGAAGAATCACTGCTCGATTTTGTTCTTTGTAATGAAGAAAACATTTGTACCAGCATTGAACACTTCCCGAATATTGGAAAAAGTGATCATCAAGTATTGGTAGCTACAACACAGTTTAGGTGCAAACCAACCAGTAAAAGTCATATCCAACCACCACGAAGGAACTTTTTTAATGTGGATTATGATGAAATGATGACCCAAACATTAAACAAGGAGACAATTATGAACACAGATTTTACTGATGTTGATGAAGCTTGGTTACATTTTACACAGACAACACACAATGCCATTGAAAAACGTATACCCCTTAAAACACCACGAAAAAAGGCAAACATCAATAAACCCTGGATAAGTCAACAAGTTTTGGATAAGGTGGAACTTAAAGGGACTCTGTGGAAACAGTACACACTAACTGGCTCTGAGGATACGTATAAGGAGTACAAGAAGGTAAACAATCAACTGGTAACCATAGTAAGGAACCTTAGAATGGAATTTGAGAGAGGAATAGTTAAGAATGGACCAAAATCCTTCTACTCCTATGTTCGCCAACAGTTATCTTCAGCAGTATCGGTGCCACCACCACTGAAAGACGATAGTGGGAATATAACAAGTGACCAAAAAGATGTTGCAAACCTTTTCGTAAGACAATTCGAAAAATCATTTGTAGAGGAACCAAAAAATATGACCATCCCCGAAATTAATATGGCGAAAGTAGACAATGCAATCGAGTCACTTGTATTTAGTCCAAATAAAGTGTCAAAAGCCTTGAAAACTTTCAATGATTCTACTTCAATGGGACCAGATGCTCTGCCATCAGTATTGCTAAAACAGTGCAGCGAGATTCTGAGTCATCAGTTAGCACATATCATGAACCTATCCCTTATCAATGGAAAATTACCACAAGAATGGAAAGAGGCTCATGTCACTCCAATATTTAAGAAAGGCGACAAGTGTGCTGCTGCTAATTATCGACCCATCAGTCTTACCAGCATAGTGTGCAAAACGATGGAGAAAATAATCGCTGTCGAACTAAGAAATTTTATTAGCACGGAAAACATAGTCATTGACGAGCAATATGGCTTTGTACCAAAGAGATCAACAATCACAAATCTTTTGATGTGCCTCGATAAATGGACATGTAACTGGGATAATCGCCAACCGACAGATGTCATATACCTAGACTATGAGAAGGCATTTGACCGAGTCCCTATAAAAAGGTTGATAAACAAACTAGACCATTTCGGGATCCGTGGACAGCATCTCAGATGGATCGAAGACTTTCTAACTGGTAGAAAATTTAAAGTGAGAGTAGGAGACACTCTTTTAGATTCTTTTGACGTTCACAGTGGCGTGCCGCAAGGATCTGTTCTTGGGCCAATTCTGTTTGGGATCTTTATCACCGACTTGAAAAGTGTAATTCAGTCTGATCTGTCAATATTCACAGATGACACTAAAATAATAGGGAATCCACTCATCACTCACAACATAATACAGCAAGACCTGGACCGCATCGTTCAGTGGATAAAGGACTGGCTTATCGCACTGAATGCCACAAAGTGTTCAGTTTTGCACATAGGAAATACTAATCCTGAACTACAATACAACATAGATAATGTGCCTCTCCAAGCGGTTCGTACACAAAATGATCTTGGTGTTACAGTAACACATAACCTTAAGTGGGACGTGCACATTGTTAACATAACAAAAAGAGCCAATTCCATGATCTACATGGTTAGAAAAGCATTTTATAATATTACGAAGGAACTATTTATAAAAATTTATAAAACATACATTCGTCCACTGCTGGAATACGGTTTCCAAATTTGGAGTCCCTATTTCAAAAAAGACACAGAAATGTTGGAGAAAGTTCAGAGGAGAGCAACAAAAATGGTAACATCTCTGAAAAAGAAGTCATACGAAGAACGCCTCCAAGAACTCAACCTGACTACACTGGAACAGAGACGGAAAAGAGGAGACCTTATAGAAACATACAAGATACTTAATGAACATTATAATGTGAGATATTTAAAGGACCTGTTCATGATAAGCCATATTAACTACATTTATTTTCAGTTCTAAAATTTGGTTAAGTTATTTAAAACTAAGTTTCATAAAAAATTAGTTAAATCCATAACGAAGTATATACATCAGTGCTAACATACAGCAAGTCACCACGGCTCCCTCCCTGAGTTGCTTTAAGAGCAGGCTCAACACTTGGCTGATCGAGCACGCGTTCTACAGTTATGAAGAATTTTTAAATATTAAATCTAATTAAATAATATAATAATATAAATATTTTTTATTGTATTTTAATTACTCATTATTATTTTATAATAATTTGATATTTGGATTTTAGTTATAATTATTTGACATGTAATATATTGACATATTATGAATAAATAACTATGAACTATGGACACTCCCTGCGCTCTCTAAATTCCGACCTCACCCCCTCGTCACCCAGATTGATACAGATTGGTTACAGTTTAGATATCGAACGTATAGGATTTCGTCGCCATTTTGTTTGTTTCGTTATTCGTTTTTTGAAATGTCATTTCAGTTTCATAACTGTTTGTGCGGTGCAGTTCAAACGATGACACACTTAACATCGTGCCCTGCGTGCCCCTACATCTGCACGCAGGAAGACCTCATGACAGCGGCTGATAATGCTGTTAACGTGGCCAAATTCTGGGCTGCTACAGTGTAGTGTCTGCCATCGACACGCTCAGAAGAAGAAGTTTCATAATCCAATATAATAACTAAGAAATCAAATGTCACAAATGCCATACATGTCCAATATCAAATATTGATTTAAGTTATAGTAGTATTTACATACTAATAAGTCATAAAGTCTGCGTTTGAATATTACCGGATTATCTATCTATCAGAGCAAAAGCGACTGCCGCTGTACTTAGAGTCTACTTTGTACTGTACTTTCCATCCCACTGTGCAGACCTATGCAGGTCACTATGCACTGTGGAACAAACGGGACGAAGTGGGCACAAAGCGAGAACTTGATGACCTACAAACAAGTCAGGCATTGTAGGCCTTTTTAATCACAACTGCATAGTTATGGATAGTAAAGGCTATCTACGTGAAGCAATGTTTGTAGGATCAAACACAATAGGGTATTTTACACATAGTCAAATAAGTTGCTTTTTATTATCTGTCAATAACGCTATTATGTTACAAACTAGCTGTTTTCCGCGGCTGACTTTTCGAGGGTGCGCAGTGCGCGAGCAGCAAGTGGTTCGCGAGCGAGGAAAACAGTACCGTGTGTGTTAATATAGGTCCTAATCTGTCTACCACCAAATTTCAGCCAGATCCGTTCAATAGTTTTTGCGTGAAAGAGTAACAAACATACATCTATACATCCATACATTCTTACAAACTTTCGCGTTTATAATATTATACTATACAGTAGGAATAGGAAGTAGAATATATAAAGATTTTGACGAACTAACTTTCTGCCGTGCTTACAAAGAGCCCTTTGGCACCATCTCACCTGATGGTAAGCGACGATGATGCCGAAGATGGAAGCGGGCTTACCAAGATTCCCCAGCGCAATGGGGATCTGGCTATCTTATCTTCAAGCCGGAACAAATCAATGCTGTTAATAGTGATGTTTGGGGGCAAGACTGAGATAAGATGGTGGTAGCTAGCCCTACCACCAACCAAACCGAGTCTTACAATGTCGACCCCGCCGGGAATCGAACCCGCGACCTCCTGGTGTGAAGCAAATGGATTGACCATTCCGCCACGGAGGCGGTTTAATAACGAAGAGTGCAATAACCAAGGTCAACATAATATTGAGATAACGGCGCCCAAAAGTTTCAAATGGTGTTTTGCTCATTTGTGGAATTTTTAATTACTTTTCTAATAACAATTAACTTTTAATATATTTCTTAGGATGCGTAGTTTAATGTGTATTACTCATTATTTACCTAAGTTTAGCGTAATACTCTTAAATCGTAAAAAGAATGTGTTTTTCTTAGTGACGCTTTTGAATTCTAGAGCTCTGTTTACTAAGCACAACACCAGTAAAAAATACCAGCCAAGTGCGAGTCAGAACCTCACACATAGGGTTCCGTAACATCATACTAGGTGGCGCTAGTTTCTTCAGTTCCGTACTATCGCACTAGATGGCGCTTCAGATCTTCACTTAAAAAAAAACCATTTTTTTTGTATGGACACTTTCATTTTTTCCAAATTTTAGTATTTGTTGTTATAGCGGCAAAAGAAATACATAATCAGTGAAAATTTCAACTGTCCAGCTATCACGGTTCATGAAGGACAGCCTGGTGACAGACGGACAGACGGTCGGACAGCGAAGTCTTAGTAATAGGGCCCCTTTTTTACCCTTTAATAGAAATAGAAATAGTTTATTGGAACTTACTAGTTACAAACATTGAGATGTAGCCCTAGTTCCCAAACTAGTCGTTAGACTGTATCTTGGGAACCAGTTCCTTCCCTTTTTTAAAGGACACTATAAAGTAAGTCTAGTATTTGTTAAAAGCGTCGGTGGCTCAGCCGGTAACGACTCGGTTCTTCTAAACAAAGGTACCGGGTTCAAATCTGGACAGCCAATGTACCAATGAGTTTTTCAAAACTTACGTACATACTTACTGATTGCTTTAACGGTGAAGGAAAAACATCGTGAGGAAACCTGCACACGCCTGCGATGAAACTCGAAGGTTTTGTGTGAATTTGACCAACCCGCACTGGGCCCGCGTGGTCGACTAAGGCCTGATCGCCCTAATTCAGGGTAGGCTCGAGCCCCTCGGTGGGGACGTATATGAGCTGTAATGATGATGACGGAACCCTAAAAATGAATTTTAGCAATTAGCGAATGCAGTAAGTGAGGCAGAGCCAACTCCAACAGTTCAGCTGCAGATGTGCCTAGATAATCCTCTTACTTGATTGTAGAATGTAGCTATAACACCTTCTGCTATAACGACCTACTTACAATAATTTGTTGAATGCTATTACGTTTCCGTGCTTCGCAAAACACGTTAAGCCGTTGACGCCGGTTTGCTATCACTAGGTAGGATTCGGCTTAAAAACTTCTGAAATTAATGTTGAACTTGGACAATAGTAGACCTGATTTTTGGGAATAGGGCCAAGTCCTGTGCCCTAATGTTTGGGATACTACTAATTATTTTTACTCAGCTGCACACAAAGAAGGGTAATGGTTTTCGGGTGTATGTATGTGTATGACTGACTCGGTGGCTCAGTGGTTAGTGCCCTTGACTACTGATCCGAGGGTTGTGGGTTCGATCCCCACCCAGGGCAAGCATTTGTGTGATGAGCAGATTTGTTTGCTCTGTGTCTGGGTGTTAAATATCTATATATGTATGTATTTAAACGTATATTAGTATGTATATCAGTCTCTGGTAACCCATAACACAGGAAATCCTACTTTGGGGCCAGATGACCATGTGTGATTTGTCCCAGAATATTTATTTATATTTATATTTATTTATTTATGTATGTGTGTGTCTGTGTGTGTATGTGTTGTATGTCTGTTTCTTTGGCTGAGCCTGAAGCCTTAACGGCTTAATGGATTTTGAAGTGTGACGTGCCGTTAGATTCTTCTCGATCCCGAAAGTGACATATGATACATTTTAACGCTACTGTCCAAAAAAGAGGTGTAATGTTTTATGCATTCGGGTTTTAATTTTTATTGAAATTGTTTAGGTTATTATTAGTATTAACTTTAAATTAAAAATTTAATAAAAACACGACTGAAAAAAAGCAATAGCCTTCTTTTCAGCAGCTTTTCTTTTCTTTGCAGTCGGGTATAATGTAATCTAATCACTTACGGGATCAAGAAGAATCTATTAAAAAAAAAAAGTTTAATAAAACACATGAAATCAGCACAATAATACAATAATCCCACACTAGGCTACGCCTGTCTTGTGGAGATCAATAATACGATTTACAAATTGAAATGCGGCTGCAGATGTATACACTAAGAAAACTAATTAAATAAATAAAAGCTGGATATTAGGAACACATTAAAAAAATATTTTATTACTAAAATTTAAAAAATCGTTTTATGTGTATGTGTATGTGAGAGAGTGTGTATGTGCGTGTGTGATAGTGTGTTGGGGGATTTAAAAAGTGATAAATTAAATAAGGGGCCTTATACAAGAAAAATGCTTTTTTAAAGGTTTTTTTTGCTCTTTCGTAAAACAGTAATACATAAAGCGTGAAACTTAGTGCGATTATGGTACTTATTCTAAATTATCATACTGGCCAAGTGTGAGTCGTACTTGCACTATGGGATGTAAACTGAGTAGGTATTATTTTTGTCTGGTGTGAAGAGGTGTTTTGGTACAGAACCCACCGTGCGAGAGACCGACTCGCACTTGACTGATTTTTATTGATTTAGGTAAATAATTATTTTCTACTCGTGTATAAAGTAAACTTTATAATCAGCTGATAAATAACCTAACTAGTATGCCGATAGGGTTGTCACTCTTTCTATCTTCCGAAAAAAATCCTAATTAATTACGTAAGTGGTGATCATTATCATCATATCAGTCAAAAAACGTCCACTGCTGGACAAAGACCTCCCCCAAGGATTTCCACGACGACCGGTCCTGCGCTGCCCGCGATATTCACCAGGTTGTCGGTCCACTGCGTGGGAGGCCTTCCTACGCTACGTTTTCCGGTGCGCTGTCGCCACTCGAGAACTTCACTGCCCCAACAGCAATCTGTTCTACGAGCTATGTGCCCTGCCCACTATCACTTAAGTTTAGCGATTCTGTGAGCTATGTCGGTCACTTTGGTTCTCCCGCATAAGTAGTACTTAACATAAATTTAGGATGACATGCGGAACTGAGACATGGTTGCTTACTAAGGGCCATATAGGGAGGCTCAAGGTCACGCAAAGGACGGTGGAGCTATGTCCCTTACGCGATCGAATCAGAAATGAGGAGATCCGTAGCAGAGCCAAGGTAACCGACAAAGCTCACAGAATAGCTAAACTTAAAATATATTGCACGTAGAATAGATGGCCGTGGGCCAGTAAAGTTCTCGATTAGCGACCGCGCACCAGAAGAATTTGCGTAGACAGACCTCCCACTCGGTGGACCGACGAGATCGTTAAGGTCGCGGGAAGCCATTGAATGCGGAGAGCGCAAAACCGGTCGTCGTGGAAACCCTTGTGGGATGCCTTTGTCCAGCAGTGGACGTCTTTCAGCTAATTTTTTAAACCACAATTTATAAGCCCTTGGCTTCATCTCACCTGATGGTAAGTGACGATGATGCCGAAGAAGAAAGTAGGCTTACCAAGATTCCCCAACGCAATGGGGATCTGGCTATCTTATCTTCAAGCCGGAACACATCAATGCTGTTAACACTGATGTTTGGCGGCAAGACTTAGATAAGATGGTGGTAGCTAGCCAGGCGGGCTATGAAAATGCCCTACCACCAACCAAACCGAGTCTGACAAAGTTGACCCCGCCGGTAATCATACCCGCGACCTCCTGTTGTGAAGCAAATAGACCAACCATTACGCCACGGAGTAGGTTAAATGAGGTATCAAAACTAGTTATTTTACTAATAACCTTCCATTCCACTGTAACTTAAAAACGTTAGATTTCATACGTACGTTTATCCGACGCTCTTACGGTGAAGGAAAATATCGTGAGGAAACCTGCACACGCCTGCGGAGAAACTCGCAGGTTGTGTGCGAAGTCGACCAACCCGCACTGGACCCGCGTGGTCGACTAAGGCCCGATCGCCCTAATTCAGGATAGGCTCGAGCCCCTCGGTGAGGACGTTTATGAGCTGATATGAATGCATGAATGAATAAAAACGTTGGAACAAATAAAGTGATTATTTTATCAGCAAAATTGCTATAATAATAAAGTAACAATATCGTGATTGATATACGGTTTCTCTAACAATAATTATGGCAGAGCTCGGTTATTTGAATGTGATTGTGAAGAGCCGATAACGCGGTCAAGTTCTCAGTAATTCCACGTTCAAACCGTACCATCTAGATTACACCGTTGACCGAACTTTTTACCTAATTACTTAGGCTGTATTAATATAGGGAAAGCGGCATAAAAATAGGTCATATATTGGCGAATGAGCGAGACGAAAAATAGTGCAACAAATTGTGGTAGAGCGCCGTCTCGTTTTCGCGCCGGAAATCAATAATGGCATCTCACCACGTGGAGGCAGGAAGCAAGGCCTGTTCCATTTACACTGGCCCAACGCAACGTCGCCAACGGACGACTTTGACAGCGTTCCATTATTTGGAAATTGAATTTGAACGTCTTGCTCTCTGTTCCAACTGTCAGGTTAATTCTGGCTGGCTAAATTAATATCTAAATGATCAGTTCGAAATAAGTTTTAACCACCGCTATTGAAAGTATCTTAGCTCTTATTTAGTATCCATTACAGCTTATTTACGCGTATTTTCTGAATTTTATAAGACTTTTGGCTTGTTCATGACACATATATATTAGCCCCTCGACACTCGTAGAAGATAATTGAATTTTCAGTCGCATCGTCGTCGCAACTTGATAGAAATGAGTTAACCCGGAATAACCCCCGTCGGACGAAATTTCCGTTACTCATTTTCGAGTAGGCCTTTGTTTTCCACGAATAAATAAACACTTCGTATCTAAATAAAACCATAGTTAACTGTAACCTCTATTTTTGTATGTAGAAAGCAAAAAGTTATTTTTATTGTTTGTTATAGATTCCTTCTTTAATTGATTCAATTGATTGCTTTATATTGAAAAACACTTTTATTACGTGCTCGGTATCAAATAAAATATGATCCGTTTTGGTCCGACTTTATCTTAGTGCTTTAAATTTATTTCTATATTTGTAACTACAGAGCTTAAAATTGCTACAGGGTTTTCAGTCGCATCGTAGGTTTGTATTTGTTGCTACAGAACCGGACGACACTTAGAGAACCAGTGGCGCCATCTTGTTGTTCTTGATAAAAACTGAACAAAGCTCGCTAGGTGGAAAATTGATGGTGGCGAGCGGCCTCCAGCGTGGGAAGTTAGTTCTACAGTTTTCCGTAAAAACCCGTAGCGGTAGTGTTGCAAAACGTTTGCTTTGGAAATTTTCAGCTCAAAAACATAGAGGGCGACTGATTGAATGAAAAAAAGAACGCAGAGCCAAAGCTGCTACGGTAAATATGAGTAGAATACTTTCGAAAAACCTTAAAACTTTTAGGTAGTTTTTATTTGAACAGAGTTTTTATGCTCAAAAACCCAAACTAATGCTCAAATGTTGCCATGTTCAAAAAAAGGCGAGCAGAGCCTACGATTCTATTGAAAATAAAGGACAAGCCTGGGACCTTGATTCCACCTTAAAGTTCATTATAAAATCAACTTCAAAATACCAAAAGGATCTATTGTTACCGGGAATACGGCTTCAGGTGAGGAATTGATTAGAACAGTTGTCTTTGTTTTTATCTTTACGTGTAAACAGTAAAGAAAATAACCAAATTTTTACGCTTTTTTAATGTTTTTTTCATTTCAGTTAAAAACTACGGTTAATTTAAAAAAATAAAACTGGCATATTGAAATGTGCGTTTAGACTAAATAGACCCTGTAGAATTCAAGTGTCTGTTTTAAAACAGGTTTCTTTGATATATATTTTTGTGTTTTAAAAGTGAACAAATCGTGTTTTTACATATGCCAAAATGAAGTCATTGAAATGAAGAATCAGGTCACAAAATATTACTTTCGTATGTTTTGTAATTGCTGAGAAAAATCGAGATCCTTTTATATTAAATCACCTTATATCGCCGATATTAGGTCGCCTTTATATTAAATTTCAGCTCAATCGGACCCCTGGAAGTCGTTCTAAAATCGATCGCAAGATTTGAAGCTACCCAAACAAACTAACATACATATATGAACATTGCAAGTTAAAAAAAGTTTCTAAATTTAAATCTTTTTAGGGTTCCGTACCCAAAGGGTAAAAACGGGACCTATTACTAAGACGTCGCTGTCCTCAAAAAAAATTTTAAGCCCCTATTTTAATTCGTACCCACCTTTGATTTCGTTATTGTTGGTTAATGTTGTGTATTTAAGTATAATAATATTATTTCATACTTTTGAGTGAATTTCATTTTGAAGTTGGTTTTTAGTTTTTTAAACTTTTATTTTTATTTTCTTTATTTTTAGTGATAATGCTATCTATCTCACAACGTCAAACCCAATCACCTACTCACTAATAGGAATTATCAAATCATAAAACATCAACAGATACAAAGTTAAAACAATAAAAAGGGCAAAAGTGTGGTTATTGTCTTGACTCTTTACACATAAAGGAAAAAACCGACACAACTGTTTTACAAATGCCTCGTAATAAGTTATTTAGGTTTGATGATAATATTGTACGATGAGCCTCGCGAAGGCATCCCCTGGGCACACCCCGGACACTGCATACAACGGTCGTGAAATAACATTTCTAAAAACAAATGACGGAACAAACAAAATGGCGGCGAAATCCCATACATTCAAGAATCAAACTCTAACCAATCTGTATCAATCTGGGTGACGAGGGGGTGAGGTCGGAATCTAGAGAGCGGCAGGGAGTGTCCATACTGTATGCTAGTACTAATATATATACTTTGCCCTTGGTGCCGGATCTGACAATTACCCATAACGCTTAGTACTGCGTTTGTAAAGCTTTCCCGCATTACAAAACTAAAAGCAGGTTAGCATTTAATGCATAAAACTGTGCGTTAATCGCTTAAACGCTTCCTGCAGCTCAGAAGTACTGGGATTTTTAAATACTGGAAGGGTTTAAATATACACGACGCAGACATGCGTGAGCCTGAATATGAGTTTTCCCTAGATTTCCCTCGGGAACTATCTCGGGCTACGCTAATTAATAGTATATGTCATTTCCTGCATGCCAAATTTTGTCAAGTTTGGTTGAGGTGATAAGACCCGAAAAGGTAAACGAAGCCTCTACTGGAGACCATCACCAGCACCGACTTCTGGCCGAAGGACGTCGTGTTTCGGCGTTTCCGAGGCACCATGCCAGTTCACACGTCACCAAAAATTACTAACATGGGTTAAGGTAGACACTAACATGCCTAATAATGTATTTTATTTATAGTATCTATGTCTTGTCCTTACTATATTAATATTATAAATGTGAAAATGTTTGTTTGTTACCTTTTCACGCTTCAACGCCTTGACCAATCTTTATGAAATTTGGCATGCAGGTAGCCTGTGTCACGGGGAAGGACATAGGCTACTTTTTATCTCGGGAAAATAGCATAATTGGATGCAGTTCCTGAGGGAACTAAAAAAATACTCGATTGTTGTGATTTTTTGCACAGGGATGGTTGAGTAGATGGGAAACCACATCATTTACTAATCACCCTTAAAGACAGTCATAAAAACGATGTCCACGCGGGCGAAGCCCCGGGAAAAAGCTAGTTATTTTTATAAGTTTTTATATGTCTGTACTTTAGTATTAAGTTGCTTGAAAATAAATGAATAATAATAATAATAATAAAAAAATTCAAGCGAGACCTACAGTACTCGCATATGATGTGTAACATGTGACAAAATACTTTATAAAAGGACGGCAAAGATACGGCAGACTAGGCTGTATGGTCATAGATACCTTTGCCTTTTCCGCGCTTTTAAAGCCTGAAAAAAGGACGGCAAAGATACGGCAGACTAGGCTGTATGGTCATAGATACCTTTGCCTTTTCCGCGCTTTTAAAGCCTGAAATAACGCGACTCCCTGGGACACATTTCCGTCCCATGGGACACTTTTCCGTCCCATTTCACGAAATCACTCCCACAAATTGCAGGAAAGCGAGAGCTAAGATGTTACACATCAATAATAATAATAAACAAACAAACACATTTTAACATTCTCACATTTAAAATATTAGTAAGGATTTGTATCACGGTAAAATAAAATATTGCCGCCTCCACAACCTGTTTCTTTAGAACCTCGTCGAAATGAGAATATAATGAAAGGGTATAACGAGTGGAAAACTATAAAACTTCTAACTTTATTCAAAATCCAAAATGGCGGACATTAAAAGCTAGATCCGACTATATCAAACAGACAGACAGATAGGTGCAAAATAAAACGAAAAATAAAAATATATTTAATGTAGATTAAAATAATCCGAATACCACGTTTTTATGTGCCTAAAAGAATAAAATAACCCTCCGGGGTCTTGATGGCCCAGTAGGATATACACACATAAAACACACTCCACCACCACATACATGCTTACAGGTGAATTTGATATGAGGCGGTAATATTACAGATTTTCGTTATTTTTGAAGTAAATTACTCCTAAACGATAGAAAATCCAAGGTTGAAAAAATACCCTTATTGTTGATGATGTTTCTTAAAGTCAAAAGCTATTAGAAACACGATTGAGCAGTTTTAGCTCGATAGAAAAAAAAAGTGTGGCACTCGGGGACTGCCGCGGTAAAGCTATTGCATAGCATTTTTTAATTAACTTATGCAATTATAATTATTTATTCATTTTTTATTTATACAGTATTTACCAGCACCATATGGTCCTTGGGGCGCGGGATGTTTATGTAATAAATTAACACTATGAAAGTTACACCAGTAAAATTGACTAAGTCCTTTTAGTACCGCAAATCGCTAATAGATGGCACTGTAAGTTTTTATAACGTGGTAACGTTACGTTTGCAGTATTTACCAGTACCATATAGTGCTTGGGGCGCGGGATGTTTATGTAATAAATTAACACTACGAAAGTTACACCAGTAAATTTGACCAAGTCCTTTTAGTATCGCAAATCGCTAATAGATGGCACTGTAAGTTTTTAGAACGTGGTAACGTTACGTTTGCAGTATTTACCAGTACCATATAGTGCTTGGGGCGCGGGATGTTTATGTAATAAATTAACACTAAGAAAGTTACACCAGTAAATTTGACTAAGTCCTTTTAGTACCGCAAATCGCTAATAGATGGCACTTTAAGTTTTAAGAACGTGGTAAAGTTATGTTACGCTCGGCCGAGCTACATGGTAGGCGGAGTGGGGGTGTTAGGTTTTATTTTCGTTACGGAATTTCTTGATTCGGTCGCCGCGCTCAAAGCCCGCGATAAAAGCTATGCAATAGCTTAAAAATACCAAATATAACTCTAGTTTTGACTTATATTAAAAAAATATACAACAATATTTAACTAGAAATGAGTAATGTTTGGTAATATAATACTTTAAACTTTCACGATTATTTTGACAAATTGAAAACGAGACTTGACGTCATTTTTTAAATTGATATTGTTTTTACCTCAACGTTTCGACTATGCTTCGATAGCCGTGGTCGCGAGCCGCCCGCCGCCAGCGCATCGCAAAATACAAAATCACGTCAAGTCCCGTTTTCAATTTGTCAGAATGTTTGGTAATGTTATTGTTTTTTATACTTTCATTGTAAACCATTGAAAAAGTGTGATTTTCTTTACTCTTTACACGTAAAGAAAAAGACACTACAACTGTTCTTATCAATATCTCGCCTTAAAAAGAATAAAATAACCCTCCGGTGTCTTAATGACCCCAGAGGCATACACACATAAAAAACACACCACCACGCTTACAGAGATGGACTTGAAAAACATAGGTCAAGCGGTCATCTTTCGTTTCGATTAATGTTATCCCTTTCTTAGTTTCCAGAAAAGCTTTTCTGTTCCAAGATGGTGTTAGCCTGTGATGTGTGAGTGTGGAGTATGGAGTGGGTAGCTAATATATGTAGCTAGTATAGGAGTTAGTCTATGACTTGACACGATAAGCTGCGTTTTTGTATCGGTCGCGTCTATATTTCGTTGATTTGGTGTAAAAAGTGCAGGTTACGAGTGGAAATTACTAGAATCAGTTAGTGTTAGAGATTAAAATACCATTTTCTATAAAAGTTTGTATTTAGAATCAGGTGTATAACGACAATCACAAAAAAAACTACAGTTATTCGCGCGTTACATCACGATCAGCCGGTACGCGTGTGATAAGCAACTTCCACCTACTCCATACGACTGTCGCGGTTGCGTGTGTGACGGACGGGTTATTACAGCGTGCGCCTGCGGACAGCAACGTCGAGTGGCAAACTGCGCATAGAGTATCTACAAAGAAGCGACATTTATTTGTGCCCACGAAGCGTTCGCCCCACAGAGACACTCAACCAGAATAGTTGAATATATCTACTAAAATGAGGATCTGTGATGCATGCAACAAGTGCATCACCATAGGTGAATTTATTGAGTGCTCTAAGTTTAAGGGCAAGTTTCATTATATGTGCGTGAGCATCCCAAAGCCATACTTCAAATCGCATAAGCATGAACTAGATCGTAACTGGGTATGCCCACAGTGTGTACTTTTTACAAAACGCGCTCCAAAATATGACCATACCCCAGTAAGAGAACAAGCGATAATACAAGTGTTGGATGATACATTCAAGGAAATTAACTCATCTCTCCTTGTTCTCCATAAGTCGGAAGAACGGGGCCACTCCAAATTTACCCGTTTCGCCACGGCAGGAGCTTGCACCAAAAATAACATCTCAGTTGACTATTGACAACCCTTCAACGAAAATACCTTTTGTTGAAATCAATAATGCTACTCGCGACGACGGCTATCGAAGCATAGTCGAAACGTAGAGGTAAAAACATCAATACCTGCTCATATGTGTTAACGTTAGTCTCGCTTTCAATTTGTCATTATGAATAATCGTGAAAGTTTAAAGTGTTATATCAATAATGCTACTGAGATACTACATCCCATTGACAACCCCGGCATTCCCAGTGCAAACAAAACATCTGAGCCTGATGGTACCTTGGCAGAAAAGGAAACCTCAATTTCTGATAGCACCGAATATGTTAATACACAACGAGGAAGCCGAATGAGCAAGCAAAATTTGGACATTTCTTACCAGGAGGACACATTTTGCATGGATAGTATACTAGCAACAATACGTGATAAGTTTGAAAGATTCTTAGAGGAGCGCCTTTCTGTAGTGATTGCCAAAAAAATTGCAAAACAGATCTCAGAGCCAATGCAAAAATCTATCAGAGACCTTATCAAACGGCTTTTAATTCTCGAAAATAAAGTGAATGCTCTAGAAGGGAATAAAACCAAAAACCCCGTAAAGCTTGACAAAGGCAAACAAGTTGATGAACATGGGGCTCTAGTTTCAAAAAACCCGGTTTTGGACAATAATACCGCTCGTCTTCGAGCACAAGAGCCAGACCAAAGAAACACTGCAAATCATGTGCAAACTAAAGATAGTTGATATTTTTGATTGTAGGTTCTTGGTGGAACTTTACATCACAAATATTGGTATATATCTGCCTCGGTTGCCTGGTTGTCTGCCTGAAGATGGTGTTCGAAACTGGTCGCTAACAAACTAAAAACGCAGTTTTATTTATTTTATGTGGAATTAGTGTAGGTATATACCAGTATGTGTGCAAACTAAAGGTTTGACATGTCCTAATCAGGTAGTCGCTGGCGGATCATCAAGCAGTCAGCAGGATCCAGTCAATGAATGGACCAAGGTGGTAAAAAAACGTGCCCGAGGTTCCTCTATTGGTGTTATACGAGGTGCAGCGGGCCCGGGGGCGAAGAAGCTGGAAGCGGCGACGTTACCTGCATCTATTTTACGTTGGGACCACGGAAAAGCAAGTATGTGACCACCTTAGTGCTATTTGCGATAGTGGCGACTTTACCGTTGTCACTCTGAAAGCAAGGGGCAATTACGCTTCTTTTAAACTGAACGTCCCCTCTAAGCTAGCCGATATAATCATGTCATCGGAGAACTGGCCAAAAGACATCTGCGTAAAGCCTTGGTTTTGAAAAATGAAACTCTACTATCAGAACGTAAGAGGTCTTAGAAGCAAAACTGTAACTTTCTATAATGCTGTACCTGCGCTTTACTTCTTTGACGTAATAGCTCTTACAGAAACATTCCTCAATAGTTCGGTAGCCGATGCAGAACTGTTTCCACCAGACTACACAGTGCTACGGAAAGACCGTGTTGTTGAGGCTGGCTGGGGTGGTGTGCTGTTGGCCGTCCAAAATACTTATTCAGTACGCGTCGTGGAGAATATTGACGGTATGACTAGCGATAAAGAGATCTTGATAGCTGTTGTTACGTAGAAAAATGTTAAATTTTGGTTGTGTGTAGTGTATCTTCTACCCAGTTATACCGAAGTGCAATATTTGGATGTTTTAGCTTGTTTAGAAAATGTTTTTTGTCAATATTATTCACTGGACACTGTGTTGGTTGGTGATTTCAATTTAAATTCCTGTAGTATAAATGTCAAGCAACAGTTCGAATGTTTTTTTTGAGTTCTGTAAGCTCCGCCAACACAATAATGTTTATAATACCTATGGCAGTATGTTGGATCTCGTTTCAACTCACTTAAGCTACGATAAAGTCAATGTCTCAGAGAACATCGAGCAGCTTGTGAACGCTGATGCATACCATACATCCCTAAATGTAATTTTATCTTTAACGCAAGGAGCACCGCTAGTCTATTGCAGATCCCTCCCCACAGTGCCTGCTCATTGCTACGCTCCAAAATGGAACTTTCGTAAATCTGACATCCTAGCGCTTTACTCAAGTATAGCAAACATTGATTGGGCAGATGTTTATAGCCACCAAGACTTAGATTTTGCTACAGGCTCATTCTATTATCTATTAACTAAAGCCATTAGTGATATTGTTCCAACAAAAAAAGTTGGAAATTGGTCCCAACAGCGTCAATACCCACCGTGGTACACTTCTTAAATTATTTCTATAATAAAAATTAAGCATTTTCACCACTGCAAATATAAAGAAAAGGGTTTGGATTTTAATAGTGAAATGTTTAAATACTACAGAGTCATAATTAAAGAGTTAGTCGACGTTGCCTATCATCAATATTTACAATCTTCCGAGTGCAATATTCTTCAAGATCCTGGACGATTTTGGAAGTACGTTAAAGAAAGACGCAAAAATAGGCGTCAATGTACCACTTTTACATACAAAAACAAAGTGGTAGAGGGACAGGACGCGGCTTCAGCTTTCGCCGAATACTTCGGCTCCGTTTTCCTCTCTAACACTCTATTACTGGACCCTCAAGTAGCTCAGAACACTGAGTGTGGTACTGCTTATGGACTGTATGTACGTATGGATAGCATTTCAGTGGATGACTTGCGCCGAGCTGTTCGTCGCTTTAAAGCTAATGCAGCTGCTGGGCCGGACGGTATACCCACATTCTTAGTCAAGGATTGTCTATTTGCATTGGAAGAACCTCTATTATATTTGTACAACCTCTCCCTTAAACTGAGTCACTATCCTGTAAGGTGGAAGTAATCCAGAGTGAGTCCTGTTCCAAAGGCTGGTTCTTCAACAGATGTTATGAACTCTAGGCCGATAACGATATTGCCTATCTTTGGGAAGATATTCGAATACTTAATACTTAATTATTATCTTACTCGATAAATTGATGCGGTTATTGACGATTCGCAGCACGGTTTTTGTACTGATCGCTCCACTATAACTAAGCACATTAATTTCATAGACTATTCGATACATGAAATGGATACTGGAGCTCAAGTGGATGCGGTATTTTTGGACTTTCGACGTGCTTTTGATTTTGTTGATAACAATATCTTGTTATCTAAGTTGTCCTCACTGGGAATGTGTCCAAAACTTCTTAGTTTTTTTGTTAAATACCTTAAGGATCGTAAACAATACGTACAGCGTCGCGATTACCAGTCTGAAGAATAGATAGTGATATAACTAGATCCGGAGTGAGTCAGGGCAGTTCCCTTGGACCCACCTTGTTTCTTGTGATGATTAATGATCTACCAACAAACCTCACTAACACCCGATGTTTGATGTTCGCTGACGACTTGAAGATCTTTAAATAAGTCAAAAGCGACGAAGACTGCAAAGGCTTGCAGTATGATATTAACCGTATTGAGAATTGGAGTCACTGCAATAGAATGGAGTTTAATATATCAAAATGTAGTGTACTGAGTTTTACAAGATCAAGATGCCCGATTATGGCGACATATTATCTTCGTGGTGTATCTCTGAAAAGAGAAACAGAAAAAAAGATCTAGGCATATTGATGGACGCTGAACTTAATTTTCGTCAACACATCATAAGTTTATGTAAGAGTGCTAATAGAGCTCTAAGGTTCATAATGAGAACAGCTTACCAATTCAGGGATACTAGAGTTGCGTTAGTGCTGTATAATGCTTTTGTCCGGAGCAAGTTGGAGTACTGCGCAATCGTTTGGGATCCCTATGAAACTAAGTATTCTCTCATGATAGAAAGACTGCAGCGTGAGTTCGCTAGGTACCTCTATAAGCGAATGTACGGATATTACCCGTTTCTCTTCCCCAACTCTGTTCGTATACTGCTTAGTCGGACTCGATACCTTGGAGATTAGGCGGAAGTTGCTACTTGGTGTCCATTAATGTCTGCTGTTGCGGGGAAAAGTCAATAACTCCGAACTTGAATAACTTGAATAATATGAGTCTCTTTGTGCCACAAAAATACGTGCGCACGGGTCGGCGACGGCACCAGCTGTTTGCAACTGCAGCGCCGCGCACGCAGCGAGCGCTACACCTTACTACGTCTAGGTCAATACATTTGCTCAATGGATTCGTTGCCGAGATCCAACATATTGACATTTTTGTGGATAGCATGCCTATAATAATAAAAATATTATACATCTTCTTATACAACAATAATTTGTAACTGTAAATATTTGTAATTGTAATTGTAAATATTAACAATAGAGCGTCTTGGGAAACTGTAAGCTCTTATTGTAAATTGACCAATAAAGAAATACTTAAAGAGTAGTAACTGAATACTCACATAATATCGCCCAGCTTGAGCCGCGTGTGTATGAGGGCGCAGGTCTTGTGGTCCGAGAGGCCGATGGCGGCTCGGCGACGGCGCACGGGGCGCGGCGAGGCGGGGGGCGAGTCCGCTGCGCACGCGCCGCGCCGCACGCCCGGCGAGCTGCCGCGCCGGCGCGCCGACGCATGCCGCCCTCCCACGCCGCCCAACATCCTGCGGAGGACACAACAGGTTAATTTAAGGCCTTATGATGGGTCAAATGACAATATTAAATTCAAATTATTGAAAGACTGTGTAAAGCTATCACCATGGAAAAAAATACAGGGTGACTGGTTGAACGACGGACGCGTTTAAGGAGGTAAATTGGTAGCCCAAACCCATGTACGTTCCCTCTCGGTAAAAAAAATTGAAAGTTATTTTGAAATACGTGTGATTTACACATTTTTTGAAATGTGAAATTTCTGTAATTTTGCTTAAACTGTGCGGAGCGCATGTTATCTTCCTATCAGAGTCGTTGTCAGCTGTTGCGTACGCGTCACAGCGAGCGTAGTAAACGGTAAATAAGGTAATTTAAAAAACTAAAAAACCCGCCTGCGTTTCTGTGTAATTTGGAAATGAAAAACCCTAAAACAAGAAAGTCGTCATACCCGATTGCACTTAACTTAAGAAAAATTGTAGCAGTCGGGACCCATTCTAGAAATGGAGGCATAGTGAATTGAGAGCACATACCTATATTACATTGCAGATTACTCCAATATACTGACTAGACGGCTGACTTTCTAGAATGGGTCCCGCCTGCTACAATTTTTCTTAAGTTAAGTGCAATCGGGTATGACGACTTTCTTGTTTTAGGGTTTTTCATTTCCAAATTACACAGAAACGCAGGCGGGTTTTTTAGTTTTTTAAATTACCTTATTTTATTTTAATCATTTTTTAGTTTTATTATTGAATGAGTTTGTGTAGTAACCTATACACATGACACACATTAAGATTACGCAGATTATTAACTTATCAGTTGATATAATAATATTCTCGTAAACAATGAAGCTCTATAAAAGAATTCTGATCTTGTGGCCGATTCAAAAGTTTTTTAGGATAAAGTGTACAGATGACCAGTCCAGCTAATGTTTTAACTCGACTAAGAGCTACATATGCTTGACTTTTAGCAAATATATGTGAGCCGAGGTCCTCAAGTGTCAAATCGAGTGTAGCATCCTAAAGTTTGTGGACAGTTATAGCCCACCTTGGGATTGGGCAACATCCTGCGATAAATTTTTCAGTGTCCTCGAAGTGCGTCAAAATCAATCGTACATGGTTCAATCCGTATACGTATCCTGGTTGATAATTTTTTATTGTGCGATCGTCGACAAATACCGCTTGCTGTAATTCTCCGGAAAATCTGCTATTTTGTTTCTTTATATTTTGATATACCTACCCAGTGTGACTCTCACAGTAAATACGTATCTAACGAAACCCTTAAGCTAAAATTTATCGAGCCGTTCTGGCTGCAGTGCGTGCCTAACATTGGAATTTGGCACCAAAAATTCGCCATTTTGTCTTTTTTATTTTCATATACCCAGTGTCATTCTCACAGTAAAAACGTATCTAACGAAAACCCTCAAGCTATAATTTATCGAGCCATTCAGGCTGCAGAGCGTGTCAAACATTTGAACTCGGCGCCAAAAATCCGCCATTATGTTTTTTTTATTTTCATATACCCAGTGTCATTCTCACAGTAAAAACGTATCTAACAAAAACCCTCAAGCTATAATTCATCGAGCTGTTCAGGCTGCAGAGCGTGTCAAACATTTGAATTTGGCGCCAAAAATCCGCCATTTTGTTTTTTTTATTTTGATAGTAATTTAAAATATCTTGGCGTTGTTTTGGACGACCGGCTAACCTTTGGTCCTCACCTTGAGGCTCTGTCTGGTAGAGTGAGAAGATTGATAGGCGTTATGAAATCTCTTCGTTTAGCAGCACCTTCCTCAGTTTTAAAGTTGGTCTACACAAGTTTGTGTGAAAGCATTTTATCGTACTGCATCACTGTTTGGGGTGGCACACATAAAACACTCATGATTCGCTTAGAGAGAGCCCAGCGCTCGGTTTTGAAAGTGATGACATGTAAGCCTTTTAGATATCCTACTGATTGCCTGTACAAGGAATGTGGTGTTTTGACAGTTAGACAGCTCTTTATCTACAAGGTAACGATCACCATGCATAGGTCGGTAATTTCATCGCCCAGGTTTGAAGATTTGATAAGAAGGAGAGTTTTTAGATTGCCACAACCTCGCGTTAATACTTCGTTTGCTCAGAGATTCAACGATTTTCTTCATCCCTTTGTTTATAACAAAGTTGTTAAAGTGTGCAATATTAAACTTTTAAGTACATGTCTCGCAAAAACCAAAGTTAAGTGCTGGCTATGTAGCTTAACTTATCTGGACACGGAAAATCTTTTAGAAATTCACCATTAGCAGTGTAATTGTAATTTTAATTTAATTTTAATTAGCTTATATAACTACTGTTTATGTTTATATTTCTTACACTATAATTCCATGGTATATCTATTATTTACTTAATTAATATAAATAATAGTTTTTCTTTTGTTGTTTAGATTTAATTTAATATAACTTTGTAAATTATCTTTAAAATGGTTGGTTGGTAAATGTATTTTTGGCGTGACCACCACGATACGGGCTCTGCCTAGTGTGGGGTCACAAGGCATACTTTATACTGTACCGTACACTATTCTTTGGTAATAAATATATTTGTATTTGTATTTGTATTTGTATATACCCAGTGTCACTCTCACAGTAAATACGAATCTAACGACACCTCTCAAGCCAAAATCCATCCAGCCGTTCAGGCTGCAGAGCGTGCCAAACAATTATACATACAAACATACATACATACATACATACTCTCGAAAAACATAACCCTCCTTCTGGCGCAGTCGGGTAAAAATGAGATGGACCTTTTATAAATAAAAATATTAATAAAAAATAGGTGGTGATTTTTATGCTTAAATGGAATGGGTATCGGCTTCATAAACACCTCCTTTAATCCGTCCGTTGTTCAACCAGTCACCCTGTATATAATGTACTTAAAGTAATAAAAAATCGATTTAATTGAATACAATTTTAAAAATATTACCACTTTTGATATAAAAAAATATACTGTAAACCCTGTATTTAGAATTTTTTGCAAAATTTCTCGAAAACAAATAGTTAATGTTGAATTAAACCGATACAAAAAAACCTTTCATTTTAATTTAACTCATTTTTTTTAACTTATTTGAAAGTGATAAAAGTAATAAATCCTGTAAAATCGAGAATTGGGCGTTCAGTTTCATGGTAACAGCCGCGTTGAAGCCCGCCTTGATTTGAACTTAAAAAGAATATACTTACGTTCGATATTATTTAAACAACCTGCACGGATTGAGTGATCTTAAAGCCTTAGGGGCTAGTAGGAAACAAAACAGCTGATAATGGGCTCAGTAAAGTTTTTAAACATTTTTATTTTTACGGAGCCTAAAAAGACGCCTTACCAAGACTCGTATTAAAGACAATAACTTTGTTAAAATGAACGAGCCGATTCTAATGAAACTAAATAGAAATAATCCTGACAGGAAAAAGTTCGAAGTGCATTTGCAAAAAAAAAAGTCTATTTCTTGCTTGTATGTATATAAGGTGTATCAAAATTAGCTGAAACTATTTTAACTGGCGCTTCTACCCATGAAACTGAACAACTTTCCCCATGGAACCCATAGTCAAATCGCAAAAAAAATTGGCTCTCCCATACTAACTCGATCATCTGATCAGCCAACTTAGTATGGGAAGTTCAATTTTTTTTTTGAGATTTGACTGTGGTTTCATGGAGAAAGTTGTTCAGTTTCATGGGTAGAAGCACCAGTTAAAATAGTTTCAGCTAATTTTGTTAGACCTTATATAAAGTGTCATTACAATCGGCTCATTTATTTTCAAAGAATTTGTTTAATTTTTTTACACATGAAAAATGGGTTTCTGTTAGGCCCCTTAAATTTATTTTATTTCATTTTCAGGTTACAAGTTATTATTAATTCCACAATCAACTTACATCGACTGAAACACTAATGAAAGTAGATTTTTTACGTACCAACTTGTGTAGCTAGAGTCAATCTCCAAAAAGTCGTAAAGACGCATCATATGTGTAGTGTGTAACACATTACGTAATCTTGAGAGCTTGCTTGCGTGGGTTTGAGAAAAGCTCGTTTTTTGTGGAAATGTAATTTATAAGTTCACTCGGTTTAACCCCTTGGGGAGACAAGTTTACGTGTTTCTGACACCTTATATGATACCTACTTGAATAAAAAAATACTAACTTGAATTGAAAAAACCTCTTAATTATCTATTCACACTTAATATTATAAAGGCGAACGTGTGTGAGTGTGTATGTTTGTTACTTCTTCACGCAAAATCTACTAAACGGATCTGGCTTAAATTTGTTAGGTAGACAGATTAGGACCTGGATAAACACATAGGCTACTTTTTTTCACGCTCGCGATACGCTTGCGGCTCGCGCACTGCACACCCTCGAAAAGTCATAGAAACGTTGTCCACGCGGGTAGCTATTTATAATTTACTAGGTTATAAAAACGTAAGTTAGCCAAAAAATATATGAGATAGCTGTGGATTGTGGAGCGCCAGCGAATATCCATGTCTGTGAGGATAGATCGATCAATTGGTAGTACCCATACCATGTTTAAATATACAAAATCAGATAGTGAAAGTAAAAAGGCTACGAAAGTAAACGAAAAGATTTTAATAAAAAAAATTTAACATCTTCTGTTCTACAACTTTGCTGAAATTTGCTGAAAAAAAAGTCTGACAAACTTGATCAATATGGGAATCCTAGTTTTCGACAAAACTATAATACAGGATATAAAAATAGTGGCGTAGGACCCGTTAACTGGAGGTTCTATTTATCGTATTGAACAACTTTCCTCAAGGAACCCACAGTCAATTCTAAAAAAAAAAATACCCTCCATACAAAAATGCAAAATTTGGTCGATCCGCTGATCGATTTGAATGAAGAGTTATAAAATTTTTATATTATTCCAGCAAAGTGATGTAACAAAAGTTGTTCAGTATGATGAGTAGAAGGCCCAATTAATGGAATCTACACCAATATTTGTTACAACCTGTATATTATTATTTATTATTCATTTATTTTTAGGCAACTTAGTACTAAAGTACAGGCCCATAGATATATAAAAATTATAAAAATAATATGACATAGATACTATAAATAAAATAATTTATTATGCATGTTATAGTATCTACCTTAATCTATGTTAATAATCTTTGATGACTAATGGACTGGCATGGTGCCTCGAAAACGCCGAAACACGACGTTCTTCGGCCAGAAGTCGGTGCTGGTGATGGTCTCCAGTAGAGGCTTCGGCACGCGCACCACGTACGACGTATAATTCCAGCCATACACAGAACGCAATGTATTGATACATTTTCTGCATACCTATATCATCATCATTTTATCAGCCGGTAAACGTCCACTGCTGGACAAAGGCCTCCCCCAAGGATTTCCACGACGACTGGTCCAGCGCTGCCCGCATCTAGCGGCTTCCCGCGATCTTCACCATGTCGTCGGTCCACCGCGTGGGAGGCCTGCCTACGCTACGTTTTCCGTTGCGCGGTCGCCACTCGAGAACTTTACTGCCCCAACGGCCATCTGTTCTACTACCTAAATGCCCTGCCCACTTCCACTTCAGTTTAGCGATTTTGTGAGCTATGTACGTTACTTTGGTTCTCCTGCGGATCTCCTCATTTCTGATTCGATCGCGTAGGGGAATTCCGAGTATAGCTCGCTCCATTGCCCTTTGGGTAACCTTGAGACTTCTTATGAGGCCCATAGTAAGTGACCATGACTCAGTTCTGTAAGTCATCACTGGCAACACACACTGGTCAAAGACCTTAGTCTTGAGACACTGCGGTATTTGGGACGTGTAGATATTTCGAAGCTTCCCGAACGCTGCCCTGCCGAGTTGGATTCTTCGTTTGATCTCTTTCTTGAAGTTGGACCTACCTAGCTGGACTGTTTGTCCCAGGTATACATATTCGTAAACAACTTCCAGTGTAGAGTCCCCAACCTTTAGAGGGGTGGGTGCGACACGGACATTTAACATTATTTTAACCAACTTATATACCAAGTAAATAATTCCAACCATATACAAAACGCAATGTTTTGATTCCGCCTACCCACATATAAAATCACTACGCTGAGACACTAGCAGCGTTCAAGCTGCGTCTTTGGGAATTTTTCCTGATCCAGTAGTTTTGTGCGTCTATTATATTATATTATATAATGTATATTTATACTTGTTTATATATTGGTATATATATAATACAACTATTATTATCTATCTACTCATATTTATATTTTTCGTGGATTATTATTTATTAAAAAGCGTCGGTGGCTCAACCGGTAACGACTCGGTTCTTCTAACCAGAGGTACCGGGTTCAAAACTGGACGGCCAATGTACCAATGAGTTTTTCAATAACTTACGTACATTTAATTACCGATTGCTTTAACGGTGAAGGCAAACATCGTGAGGAAACCTGCACACGCCTGCGAAGAAACTCGCAGGTTGTGTGTGAAGTCGACCAACCCGCACTGGGCCCGCGTGGTCGACTAAGGCCTAATCGCCCTAATTCAGGGTAGGCTCGAGCCCCTCGGTGGGGACGTATATGAGCTGACATGATGATTATTTCTTATCCTTTTGGAAAATAGATACCTTGCTATCAGATTCTTGCGCTATCGTTGTTTTACATAATATATTGAATATATCTCATCTGCCAAGGGTTGTCTGGAAGAGATTTCTTTTAACATTTATGGGCTGTGCAGCCTGCAATAAATTTATTTGATTTGATTTGATTTGATAAGACCGACTTTGTACATTTAAGTCTGATAAAACCATTTTGTGATTATTCCTTGTGTGCATTAAAGAATTTATACATACATAAAATCGTTTAAATAATTCCAACCATACGCGGAACGTAATGCATTGATAAATTTTCCATCTACCCACATACTCCTATATAACCGTGTAAATAATTCCGACTAGTCGTATACACAGAACGCAATGTATTGGCAAGCCGAGCGAGGGTTCTACAGGGAACATATTTAGTTTCGCAAGTGAAATCACCAAGAGGTTTCGGCTATTCTACGAATAAGTAACTTTATAAAGGCAACTGTGCTTACTCCTCTATAAACTTACAGAGTGATACGGAGAACTTCCCTAAATGAACCGCAATCTGGAAAGAGCCTGATCGGATTTCAGGCGGGATCCGAGCCTTTTCTCCGGAAATTGTAATCTTTGCCGCTTTTTGAAGTCATCGCTTTGCAAGACTTCGATTTTACCTACGTGTATATGTCGCAGGCATACTGTATAATTTGTCATTATACATACTGTCAGGCAAATTATATAATGGCGAGGGCGTGAAGACAGTTAAATCAATCAAAGCTAACCAAACCTAACATCGCTTGCTTCGCGAGCTCATTTACAATCTGCCGTACGGCATTTTGTCAATTTGCCTGACTTGGCATTGACCGCTTATATACGGAAGAATTGTTACAATTTGCCTGGCTAGGTATTTTACAATCTGCGTACAGCATTTGACATTTTGCCTGACCGTTTACATACGGACGAATTATACAATAACGACATATACAATATGGAATTTTCTAACGGCTATTGAAGATAGCAAATTTTAGTCAAAGAAAATAATCCTGTGTTTAAAAAAAAATGCAAAACTGCATTCAAAGATTTGTGAGAGTGCGCTTGTAACACCCGGGAATCGAACCTGCTAAAATCCGAAATAATAAAAATGTGTACTTTTATGGCATCAATCGATAGGTTCCCGAGAATCAATTACGGAAGTCTCAAAAGCAGATCTTTACCAACGTACTAGTACCCTCCATTTTTATCCTAAGTCAGAAAAGACCCTTCATAATTTTCCACGCAGCTTCAATTTTTAATTAACTACTAAAAATTTGCCTCGGAGTGGCGCTGTGAATTAAATTTAAATTAGGCCAGGAGAGCGTCGCCTGCACTGCGCCTGCCATAGCGATTCGTTGATTGACTTCAGCATAAAAAAGTGCCTAAGCCACTTCCCGTTTAAATTGTTATTTATACAGGATGTTAAAAAATTGGTTAAGGCCCTTTAACTATTGCTTCTACTGAAAAACTTACATAAAACGTTAAATGTTTTTATTTAGTGATATTTATATAAATAAATCGATTTTATTTTCACAAAAAAATAAGTTTACAAGTTAGAAAACAAAGTCTTAATTCTAGTTGTACATCTTAGATCTACTTATTAGAACTCTGGCTACTAAACTAGGCTAGAAAAAGCCTGTACCTTAGCAGTCAGCGAGCAGAGATAGGAACAAAATATGCGATGTCATCCGACCATTTTACAAGCTTTTAAATAACTTGTAATGTATGTATGTATTTTTTTTCGGGTGAAATCTTGCAAGTTAAATTTGACCCACTTCCCGGTTTCCGATAGTACTGAAATTTTGCATGCATATGTATATCGCGTGACAATGCAATATCACAAAAGCTTATAGCTAAAAGTTTTTAGGTTTTTCGAAAATGATATTATTGAGGTTTAAACAAAATATTCTAATATGATAATGTTATAGTGTTTTGTAGTTTGACAAGTAACTAGTATCTCATCTGTGTTTGACTGTAACTTGATACCTACATATGTGCCGTGTGATTTTAATAAACTTATATCATTATTCTTATATCTGTGCTTCTATCTATATATCAACTTTCTCTTAGGAAAACAATCGAAAAAAAATCACCCTTTATACAAACGTATCAGCTGTTTGGTCAATCTTTGTGTGTAGGGTCCAATTTTTTTTAGTGAATTTGATATGTGTGCATTGAGTAAAAACTGTTCAGTGTGATGAGCAAAAGCCTTAGTTAACGGGTCCAATACCAATTATGTAACATCCATCATATGTATATTTTTATTTTTATTTCTTATCAGAGAAATATACATACCAATGCGGCGCTATTTTTAGTAGGTCGCGATTGCGCATAGCACTTTGTACATTCCCTCTCGCATATCTACCAGATACGCTAGACTACCAGGTTTATGATATAGCGTCCTCACTCACCGACAGCAAGGTCATATAGTGAGGGCCGCTATTCCTGCCAACACCGTAAGGTGAAGACAAGGACCAGTTACGGTAGGTCTTGCCGCCAAGACGCTTGTCCCGGTACTCTGCAAGGCGAGTGCCTCGTGGAAGAGAACCACTACCTACTGTCCAGGTAGGTCCCGGAGCTGTAGGCGCACTCACCTCCCGCGGCTTTCGCTGCTGGCGGTTCGATCACTTTGTACATTCCCTCTCGTATATCTAACAGATACGCTAGACTACCAGGATTATGATATAGCGTCCCCACTTTCCTACCCTTGGGCATACAGTGAGGGCCGCTATTCCTGCCAACACCATAAGGTGAAGACAATTAAGGACGTTAAGGTTAAGAAATAAATTAATTAAATAGTCTAATTTAAGTACTTAACTGGGTCGGTATTTTTATTTATCACTCCTCTGAGTCGCCGCGTCGTACCCCTCATTATCATAATCATCATCTTAATGTAGGGAGCAGCCCCTACATTAGGCATGTGTGTTTGAATGTATATCATGAATTGTCTTTGTGATATAATTCAGAAACGTGAACGGATAACTTTGCTGGACCCGGGGTATCATAGTGCTACAATCTGGCAATAACAGTATGAACTGGGTGCACCATATATCCGAACGTATTTTTTCTTTTGTATCTGAGGGCTCAAAAAATATCATCATCGTCCATTTGTGTACATTGGCCTCCTTCAAGGATATCCACAGCGACCGGTCCTGCGGTTCCCGCTTCCAGCGGCTTCCCGCAATCGTAACCAGGTCTTCGGTCAACCGAGTGGAAGGTCCAACTATGATGTTTCTTCCGATGTACGTTTGCCACTCGAGAACTTTACTACTCCTACTGCCATCCGTTCTACGAGCTATTATTTGAATTAGACACTGCCATTGAATAGCGATTTGTGAGCTATGTCCTTTACTTTGAAAATCCTACGGATCTCCTTATTTCTGATTCGATCACGTAGAGAAAATCCGAGAACAGCATTCTTTATCGCCTTTTAGTCGATATTCTTATGATTAACCTAACCAATTTTTTCAAATATTAAAAACCCGACTACATAAAAACTATGTTTAGTAATCGGTATCCTGTTTCTTAAAGGATGAAGACGAATCTAACGACACCTCGCTACAGGCTCAGCTAAAGAAACAGACATACATACATACACATACTCCCGAAAAACATTACCCTCCATTTTGGGCATTCGGGTAAAAAAAAAAGTTACTTTACAGAACCAAAGATAATACAGAATCGCATCTGAAAATTTCAAACATACTTTTTCTCAGCCTGTGTTTATTGCGCAATATTATATTCTTCGGGGAAAATGTATGCAAATTATTTTGGGCCGAAGTATTTTTATCAAAATCTGGGATAAATGTACGTGTAAGCGAAAAATATATTGAAAGAACAAAACAAGATCAGAGACAATGGCCAAGTGCGAGTTGGATCTTTAACTATTCAAAAGTCACCGGCGAGAGCGACTGAAAAATGATTTTTAGAGTTTACTCCTCAAGAATTGATTTTTATATATAAGCCCAGGGTATGAAAATTTATTGGGAGTAAAATCAGACGATAAGCGTTATGCGATAGTTGTATAGTTTAGTTATTAATACCCGTCTCCACCGAAAAGAGGAGTTAAATTTTTGTATGTATGTAGGTACATATGTATGTTTGTATGTATGTGCATGTGTACGTGTGTGTACATGTGTGCACATGTGTGTAAATGTACGCACATGTGTGCATATGTGTGTACATGTGTTATATATTAAAGTTATTATATCTTGCGCATCCCCCACTACATTTATAATCGTTCGTAACGAGTAAACTCTAGTCGTGCGTCGGAGCTGACACACACGTAGCTTACACGTAGCGTACTTAATTGAAATGCAATGGCTATTTTATTTCGTTATAATATGTTACATATACATGATGGGTACATAGTATTTACTATTGCTGTCTATGGGCGCATCACTATAGTTACGTCAAACTAGTATAATGTCAAATCAGCATTCTCTCGACGGCCGCATTATAATACACGTTGATTCAATTAAGTAAGTGGAACAAGTAACATTTATGTAAGTGCATGAAAAAAAAAAAGTTGTATAATAATATAATAATAATAGTAATAACAAAAAGTCCGTGTATTTAAGCAAGTTACAAGTTATACTCTTATTTAAGGATTATTTATTTCAAATGAATCTGAACGAATTTATACTGAGCCAAATGACTAATAAAACAATAAACAACAAACAATACAAATAAAATAAGTATAACTTTTAATACTACTTTTCGCCTTTAAAAGTGCTATTAGAAATAAAATAAACTGTTAAAATAAAAATAGTTGTAAAATTAATATTGTCTCAGGGCTCGCATGTTTCATGTTTTATTTTTATTAAGTGGAACTCCAGGTCGTTTTTAATTTTAAATTTATATGTAATTCTTAATATATATAAATCTCGTGTCACAATGTTTGTCCTCAATGGACTCCTAAACCACTTAACCGATTATAATAAAATTCGCACACCATGTGCAGTTCGATCCAACTTGAGAGATAGGATAGTTTAAATCTCAAATTATAGACTCCTCCTAAACGGCTGGACGGATTTCGCTAATTCTTTTTTTGTCGTGTTCGTTATTGTCAGGAGAGGTTCTTATGTAGGGTAGGGTAGGGTAGGGTAGGGTAGGGTAGTGTAGTGTAGGGTAGTGTAGGGTAGTGTAGGGTAGTGTAGGGTAGTGTAGTGTAGGGTAGAGTAGTGTAGGGTAGGGTAGTGTAGGGTAGGGTAGTGTAGTGTAGTGTAGGGTAGGGTAGTGTAGTTTAGTGTAGGTTAGGGTAGGGTAAGGCAGTGTAATGTAATGTAAGGTGGTACGTAGTTCGCCGGGACAGCTAGTCCTATATATAAGACTGTTTGTTTCCTAAATTAATAAAATAAAATAAATAAATAAATAAACTTCAAAAATTAGTAAAAATAATTGAATTTTAATAGTATTATATTATTGAAACACTTTGAGAATATTTTAAAAATTCATGATCGCAAAAGTTTAGTTTACAGAGCGTTTAAGTATTTTTTTAATAACCGTCTTCAAAAAAAGAAGGAGATTTCTCAATTAAACCGTATACATGTATTTTTTTTATGTGTGTTCGCGGATAACTTCTTCGTTTTTGTATTCAGACGCTAAAGTGTTCAGTACACTATAAATTTTTGTTTGATTTTTGAGAATCAGATTCTGTATATTGTGTATAATAATGTTTTTTTTTTATTTCTGTACGACAAATAAAAAAATCGGCCAAATTTGCCAGCCCCCCTAGGCTTTAGCCTACTCAGCCTGCTGGTAAATCCGCCACTGCATCAAGCAAAAAAATGTGAGACGATGAAGGTGAAATACAGACGACAGGATGTGAGACGATGAAGGTGAAATACAGACGACAGGATGTGAGACGATGAAGGTGAAATACAGACGACAGGATGTGAGACGATAAAGGTGAAATACAGACGACAGGATGTGAGACGATGAAGGTGAAATACAGACGACAGGATGTGAGACGATAAAGGTGAAATACAGACGACAGGATGTGAGACGATGAAGGTGAAATACAGACGACAGGATGTGAGACGATGAAGGTGAAATGCAGACGACAGGATGTGAGACGATGAAGGTGAAATACAGACGACAGGATGGAACAAAAACAAAATTATGAAAACATAATAACTAAAACAAATTAAAAAATGATAACATCAAAACAGATTGAAAAGAAAAATAATGAAAACGCTAAACAAGTTATAAAAACCGACTTCCATTGCAACAATTTAGTATAATTTTGCATTATTATTTTTGGTTTTTATTAATTTTCTAATAAAGTACTCTAGATATTTTTTTTTATGGGACCACACGGAAAGCACTAGCTTTCAAATAAAAAAAATAATCATCAAAATCGGTTCACCCAGTTAAAAGTTCTGAGGTTATACTCATAAAAAAAATACAGTCGAATTGAGAACCTCCTCCTTTTTGGAAGTCGGTTGAAAAAAGGGTGAATCCTTCGCAAAATCACACATTGCGGGTACATCAACCCAATTCGACAATGTAGCCACTCTTAACTATGAAAAAGACCGGCCAAGTGCGAGTCGGACTAGCACTCCGAGGGCTCCGTACCACCACACCTCTCCACACAATTATATAGTATAATGACAATGATATCTATTCACATTACAAACAAAAGACATCAACGCGAGCGACAACAATATGGTTTTTTTGTTATTTGGCTCAGACTCCTTAGCGCGAGTATGACTCACACTTGGCCAATTATTTTATTCTTTGTTGTTTGTTATAATAGTACTATAATCACACCAAGAGCTAAATCAAAAATAATTCTAAAGGCCTATAAAAACACGTTTTTTTGTAGGTAGGCCCCCATTGTTTTTTCACTTTTTCCAATTTTTAGTTTTTGTTGTTTTAACAGAAATAGAAATACATATTTTGTTAAAAAATTCAACTGCCTACCTTTACGGTTCATGAAATACTCCCCGCTGACAGACGGACAGACGGACATACAGCGGAGGCTTAGTAATAGGATCCCGCTGGGTGTACGGGACCCTGTTAACTTGAAGTGAATTAAGATTATTTGAGTTGGCGTGTACCATCCTCGACTGCATCATCACTCCCCATCAGGTGAGTTGCAGTCAAACGCACTTAAATTTTTAGTAAAAAAAAAGAATAAATAATTTATAATCTTATTGGTTAGTAAATTTGCTATTAATTTATTTATTTATTATTATAACAATTACTTGCCACACTTACAGCGAACCAAAGCGTGCAGCAAGACAGTTAACTTAAAAATGTCAGACAACATTCTACAAAATTCTTAAAACTAGTGAAGAACACATCTATAATCACAATCAACATTTTAACCGGCAACCGTTTAAACTGTTAACCTTTGAATACTGAACCCTAAAACGCATCATGTATATATTAGAGTAGTATATCAGCCAAACACATCAAGTGGTTGGAGCAAAGTAAATATTAATACGATGGAAAAATGTATATTGGGAATCCAGATACTTACAAAAATAGTTATGCTTATACAAGGCAGCAGAATACTGTAGAGATCTAATATCTCTACACTCGCGTATCTCACTTCCTTTTATCTAAGAGCGTGTTACATTTAACGTTACTTTAAAATTGATTTGGAGACTAGTGTTTTGTGGGTAGCCCGCAGGAAGGAAGCTTACCAATAAGGCTAGCATGCCAGAACCTATAAAATGCCTTGGAGACATCGAGAGACACGGCAAGAGCTTCACCGTGCTTCTTTCTCTATGGCTTCACCTCAAAAATGCGTAGCACGCACTAGAAGATCTCCCGTTGACCGACCCCGGTGAAAGCCATACTGACGGTCACTCAGGAGTTCAGTGTCTTCTACTACTTCTCCATAATCTTACAGAGTATGGAGGTGATTGCAATAGGTCGATAGTTGGATGGGTCAGCACGACTACCTTTTTTAGGCACGGTCTCCACGTTGGCAAGCTTCCAAGTTTTTGGAACTATACCGGTTTTGAGAGAGAGGCGGTACAAGCGTGTCGGCACAGGAGACAACTCAGGAGCACAGTTCTTTAGAACTATGGCTGGAATACCGTCAGGACCGCTAACCTTGTTCACATCTAGACTGCAAAGAGTTTGAAGAACTTTTTTTTTGGCGAATACGAAATGGGTAAATTACAGTACCGTATGGGTATGAGGTGGTGTATTATTTGCAGTGTCCGGACGCGAATTTTCAGCAAACATACAGCCATATATTGAAACGCAATGTATTGATACATTTCCACCTACCCACATACTCGTGTAAATAATTCCAGCCATAAACAAAAACGCAACGTATTGATACATTTTCCACATACCCACATTACATACTCGTGTAAAGAATTTTAGCCATACACAGACACGCAATGTATTGAATTTTAGCCATACACAGACACGCAATGTATTGATACTTTTTCCACCTACCCACATACTCGATAAATAATTCCAAACATACACAGAACGCAATATATTGATACATTTCCACCTACCCACATACTCGTGTAAATAATTCCAAAAATACACAGAACTTAATGTATTGATGCATTTTCCACCTACCCACATACTCGTGTAAATAATTCCAAACATACTCAGAACGCAATGTATTACAACATTTTCCACCTACCCACATACTCGTGTAAATAATTCCAAACATACTCAGAACGCAATGTATTACAACATTTTCCACCTACCCACATACTCGTGTAAATAATTCCAAACATACTCAGAACGCAATGTATTACAACATTTTCCACCTACCCACATACTCGTGTAAATAATTACAGCCATAGACAGAAACGCAATGTATTGATACTTTTTCCACCTACCCACGTACTCGATAAATAATTCCAAACATACACAGAACGCAATATATTGATACATTTTCACCTACCCACATACTCGTGTAAATAATTCCAAAAATACACAGAACTCAATGTATTGATGCATTTTCCACCTACCCACATACTCGTGTAAATAATTCCAAACATACTCAGAACGCAATGTATTACAACATTTTCCACCTACCCACATACTCGTGTAAATAATTCCAAACATACTCAGAACGCAATGTATTACAACATTTTCCACCTACCCACAAACTCGTGTAAATAATTCCAAACATACACAGAACGCAATGTAGGATAATGTTTACGGGATAATTTCTTTAAGTATGTATGTATGTCTATTTCTTTGGTTGAGCCTGAAGCCTGAACCGTAGAAAGGACCATAAATACAAAATATATCAAACAGAGATATTAGAGCAAATGATACAATTAATATTACTTATGTCTTATAAGTATTTTCTCTCTGAAAAACCAGGATAAAGTGAGTTTTGGCAGACATATACAAAAATAAAGAAGCTAATAAATGTGTATTTATGAAAGGATACAATAGTATAAAATTTGCATAAATAAGTTTATTAAATACATTACATAGGTCCATGTTTTGACTGACTCGGTGGCTCAGTGGTTAGTGCCCTTGACTACTGATCCGAGAGTCGTGGGTTCGATCCCCCACCCAGGGCAAGCATTTGTGTGATGAGCAGATTTGTTTGCTCTGTGTCTGGGTGTTAAATTAAATCTATATATGTATGTATTTAAACGTATATAAGTATGTATATCAGTCTCTGGTAACCCATAACACTGGGAATCCTACTTTGGGGCCATATGACCATGTGTGATTTGTCCCAGAATATTTATTTATTTTTATGTTATTACAATGGCTAAATTCATTTCATAATTATCATTTTAAATTAACCCTGTGACTGTTTTTACAAGCTTTAGCTTTAATTTAACTTGTAATGTATGTATGTTATTCGGGGGGAAGTTGTGACTCAATTTTGAAGCAGATATCTTTAACCGATTGAGCTGAAATTTTGTATACACGTTCAGTTTGGATGACGATGCATGGTTAACTATGCGACGACATTCTAAATCTAACATGGCGGCACATCCAAGATGGCGAACTAGCTATTTTTAATGCACTCCTACAATATGGATATCAAATAAAAGGGTTTGCTTAGAAGAATGCGAAACTATTTAAATTTTTGAAATTAAAGCTTGTACCGAAAAGTTTTATTTTTTTCGAAAATTATTTCATAGTTTTTAGTCTACGACTCAGTTTATAAACTTATAATCATAAAAAAATAACCAGTGATTAAAAACATATTCAAAATAGTGTCTTAAAATAATTTAAATTTTCATAATAAAAAAATACCATTCTATAACAATGCCATGTGTATAGAATCATCGGGCAAAGATTTTTAGTTTCATAAGTAGCATCAACGGTTAGCCACTTTTCAGCCAATAAGAAGACACCTGTATAAATCATCATATCAGCTCATATACGTCCCCACCGAGGGGCTTGAGCCTACCCTGAACTAGGGCGATCGGGCCTTAGTCGACCACGTAGGCCCAGTGCGGGTTGGTCGACTTCACAAACTTCGAACTTCTTCGCAGGCGTGTGCAGGTTTCCTCACGATGTTTTCTTTCACCGTATGAGCGTCGGATAAACGTACATTCGAAAACACATTGGTACGTGGCAGGATTCGAACCTCGACTTCCCGGACATGAGGTAGCGGCCCTAGTCGTTACGCCACCGACGCTTTCACCTGTATAAATATGTCTACTTAATTCTTCTCTTGGGATACAAGGAAATTGCTTCTTTATTGCCTCTCTAGGCGCTTTCGTGTAATAAAACCGAATATAACAGGCGTGTGGTGTTCGATCGATAAGTACCTTTGGAAGTTGTGAGGGCGGAATTCGAAAATATTATCCTATAATTGCATTTTGGTAGAGGTTTCTGGCGTGACTCTCACAAGGATTCAGCGGCGGAACAAACTCCAAACAACTTTTGCATAATACAGTACATCAGGTAAGTAAGTAAAGTTCACTGGCTTTACACAGGAGGTCACGGGTTCGATTCCAGGCGGGGTCAATTGTAAGACTCTGTTTGGTTGGTGGAAGGGCATTTTCTAAGCGCGCCTGGCTAGCTACCACCATCTTATCTAAGTCTTGCCGCCAAAAATCAATGTTGATATCATTGGTGTATTCCGGCATGGAGATAAGATTGCGTTGGGGAATCTTGGTAAGCCCGCTTCTATCTTAGGCAACATTGTCACTTACCACCAGGTGAGATGTTTTCAATGGTTCACCAATTGTGAATAAAAAAAAACCAGTATTTATTAGCGCATCGATACATTTTCTTATAATAACAGATTAACCTATGAGTTATCATGCGAGAAATAGGTAGGTCATCCATCACATCACTAGGGTCACTACATCTGGTGGTACCGTTTAACTTAAAAAGACCCACCGTACCACCAGGGGTATGGCCAGGGGTACGGTGGGTCCGCAATGACAAAAGTGGTAGTTTTACTACGTCAGTACTAATATATATACTTTGGTCTATAGTGCCTTAAATATTCCGCGCTAACGCCATGCTAATAATCAGTACCAAGGTGATGAATTACACAAATTTAAATGATTACAATAAAAGAAAAACACTAGTATAGTCCAAAATTATAAAGAGTTAAAACATTTCAAATTATTAATGAGAGAAAATTCACTTCAATAATAAAATAATAAGTTAGTTAGTGTGGGGTCACAGTTAACTTGTATGTATTAGATAAGATAACTTCGTAAATAAATTTTTATGTCTTTTTTATGTCTTATGTCTAATTGATTATTATAGGAGGACAATTAAATTAAAAATCCCGATCGCCCTAAGTCAGGGTAGGCTCGAGCCCCTCGGTGGGGACGTATATGAGCTGACATGATGAAGGGGAGGGCCCGAACTGCATGTTCTGACGAGCGCAAAGGAATCCCGCGGTCGTGTTTGCATATCATAGATAAACATAAGCAACTCCGACATGCAAAGTTATATTAAATCGTAAGAGCCGTTTTTTAAACAATATTTATTTCAGTTTGTGTCTGATGATGACAACTACTCATCGGTTTGACTTACTCACTTACTTCGCTGGTTCAGCGACCCGAAGTGGATGTCGGCCTCCGACATTAAAGTGCGCCACTCTATCCTATTTTGTGCCAAGTTTGACCATTCGAACACTTCAACTCTTTGAGGTCTTTGGCGAATTCATCTTTCCAGCGATACCTTGGTCGACCCACCGGGCGGCGCCCGCAGGGTTTTCCAAGATATGCTCTAATGGCAGCTTGGTTTGACTGTACGAAAAAACTTTTGATAATCCCACGACCACCATCTTACCTAAGTCTTGACATTAATGATCACAGCATTGATGTGTTCCTGCTTGAAGATAAGATAGCCAGTTCTCCATTGCGTTAGCAAAGTATGCATATTAGTACTAACATACAGTGTGGACACTCCCTGCCGGTCTCTAGTTTGCGACTTCACCCCCTCGTCACCCAGATTGATACAGATTGGTTACAATTTGGTAGTCGAACGTATAGGATTTCGCCGCGATTTTTTTGTCTTCATTCCTTTTTTTGAAATGTCATTTCTGGCCCGTTGTATGAAGTGTCCAGGGTGTGCTTTTGGTGTCGATGAAGTAATTTGAAACTCTTAATTTCCAAATTTGGTCCCAATCGGACTAAAGATATAGCCTCCATAGCCAAGCGTAGAGGACGGAATTGAGATATTCAGTTTTCCGGTATGTGTTAATGATATAGAACTCATTTTAACGAAAATTGGAAAACCTTCTTTTTCTCTATAACAATACATATCATTCAATGCTATGAACAATATGTCTGAGATCATTACCTTTGACGAGTCGTTCTTTCCAGTGTCGTTGTTCCCGGAAATTTTATGAAAATAGTCGCCTCGTCTAAAGAAAATTAACAGTCAAGTGTTGACACAAAGGCGGTATAATTTTTTGCCCAATTTTTTGCGAACCTGAAATAATTCGTAATGTGTACCGCGTTGCTTAAATGTACTCGTAATGATGGATAAAAACATAGCGAGTTGAAATAGTAGATTCCACCCTGTCCGATTTACATACGGTTATGTGTTTGCAACCGTATATCTATTATCCAACTCGGCTCGGCAGCGTTCGGGGAGCTTCACAATATCTTTACGTCCCAGATACCGCAGTGACTTAAGACCAAGGTCTTCGACCAGTGTGTGTTGCCAGTGATGACTTATGGAACTGAGACATGGTCGCTTACTATGGGCCTCATAAGAAGGCTCATGGTCACTCAAAGGGCAATGGAGTGTGCTATGCTCAGAGTTTCTCTGCGTGATCGAATCAGAAACGAGGAGATCCGTAGGAGAACCAAAGTAACCGACATAGCTCTCAGAATTGCTAAACTTAAGTGGCAGTGGGCGGGGCACATTGCTCGTAGAACAGATGGCCGTTGGGGCAGTAAAGTTCTCGAGTGGAGACCACGCACCGGAAAGCGTAGTGTAGGCAGGCCTCCCACTCGGTGGATCGATGACCTGGTGAATGTCGCGGGAAGCCGCTGGATGCGGGCAGCGCAAAACCGGGCGTCGTGGAGATCCTTGGGGAAGGCCTATGTCCAACAGTGGACGTCCTTCGGCTGATATGATGATCTATTATCTATATATATAAAAGAAAGTCGTGTTAGTTACACCATTTATAACTCAAGAGCAGCTGGAACAATTTTTATGATTATTATGTTTTTGCATTAGTCTTTGTCAGGAATAGGATAATAATAAGTATTAAAATATAATATTCATCAATAAATAATAAAACAAATTTGTTTTTAGGGTAGGGAAGGGTAGTGTAGTGTAGGGTAGTGTAGAGTAGGATAGGGTACAGCTCGTATAATAATATATATATGGTCACATAATTAGGTATCACAACTATTAATTATTTATTTCAAGAACATAATTATTAACGTCTATGAGTACAGAAGCCCTTTTGAGACAGTCTTCATTTAATAATTCTTCAGTTGTTTTTTAATTTGCAATGCTAGTGCCGGTACATTACAAATCTTCTCAGGAGTTCTTGACAGCATTTGCAGCAGCCTCATTCTGAGGTGGAACACCCGGTTGCAGTAGGGCGTCTATAAAACCGAACCCAGTGAAAATTGGGTTTTCAAGTCCTCCTTCATTTTATTATCTTGTTCTTCACATTGCTCACGTACACTAGACGATTTTCTCCAAAACGCATCACTTTTTGAAGCAAGTTCTAAGTGAAAAAAATGCAAAAACAGTAAAATAAAACTACGTATACGTTCACCACAAATCCCGCCAAAAAACCCGATACATAAGTCATAATCGATATGCGGTGAACGCATTCGTAGTTTTATTTTACTTTTTTTGCATTGTTTTCTGCTAGAACTTGCTTCAAAAAGTGATGCGTTTTGGAGAAAATCGTCCAATGCACATGAGGAATGTGAAAAACTTATTATAGTAGGTACTTAAGGTAGGTCATCATCATATCAGCTCATATACGTCCCCCCCTGAATTAGGGCGATCGGGCCTTAGTCGACCACGCGAGCCCAGTGCGGGTTGGTCGACTTCACACACAACCTTCGAGTTTCTTCGCAGGCGTGTGCAGGTTTCCTCACGATGTTTTCCTTCACCGTTAAAGCAATCGGTGAGTATATGTATGTAAGTTTCGATAAACTCATTGGTACATTGGCCGCCCGGATTTGAACCCGGGACCTCTGGTTAGGAGGAACGAGTCATTACCGGTTGAGCCACCGATGCTTTTTAGGTACTTAAGGTAGGTATGTAGGTATTAAAGTAGGTACTTAAATATTACTACTTAATGAACTTCAACAGCGAGCGCTTCAGTTTGATGTACGCACTTAGTAAACCAATTATAAACCCGAATGGAAACATAATTTGCGAGAATGCGAGACAGGTGCGACAAACTTAATATTATAATACTACTAGCTTTTGCTCGCGGTATCGCTCGCGTGAACATAGTTTTTATGACTGTCTCCGAGGGTGCGCACTTATGATAATCCAGGTCTAAATCTACCTATCTACCAAATTTTATCCAAATATGTTCAGTAGTTTTTGCGTTAAAGAGTAACAAACATCCATATATAGACTCTTTTGCGTTTTTAATACTAGTAAGGATTGCTTTTGCGTTTATAATACTAGTAAGGATTGCTTTTGCGTTTATAATACTAGTAAGGATTGCTTTTGCGTTTATAATACTAGTAAGGATTGCTTTTGCGTTTATAATACTAGTAAGGATTGCTTTTGCGTTTATAATACTAGTAAGGATTGCTTTTGCGTTTATAATACTAGTAAGGATTGCTTTTGCGTTTATAATACTAGTAAGGATTGCTTTTGCGTTTATAATACTAGTAAGGATTGCTTTTGCGTTTATAATACTAGTAAGGATTGCTTTTGCGTTTATAATACTAGTAAGGATTGCTTTTGCGTTTATAATACTAGTAAGGATTGCTTTTGCGTTTATAATACTAGTAAGGATTGCTTTTGCGTTTATAATACTAGTAAGGATTGCTTTTGCCGCAGCTTCGCCCACGTGATATCCTTTTTACCGACTTCAAAAAAGGAGGAGGTACTAAGTTCGTCTGTATATATTTTTTTTAATGTATGTTCACCGATTTTTCCGTCCATTGTGGACCGATTTTCAAAATTCTTTTTTCATTCGAAAGAGTATACTCCCAAGGGGGTCCCATTGTCACCAAGTCAGGATCTGATGATGGGATCCCAGGGAAATCGAGAGCAACCCTCAAATTACTCATTACGTAGGCACTTATTACTTGATTCATATGTTTTCTAAAGCTATTAAAATACTTGCGTCTGTTAGTCATCATCTCATGTTGATAAGCTGATGAAGGAAGGTACAACTCCTTAACGGTTAGGAGTTAAAGGAAAATTCTTTCAATATTATACATAGATATATACGTAGATATGCATAGACCGATAGGTTGTATTCTTTCAGGTTATTCAGTTGAGCTGATGATGGACGATTAACTCCATAACTTTCATGTTATGGAGTTAAATCGTTCATCACCATCTACTGAGATGATGATAGAAGCCACAGGACTTTGTATCTGTTATTGAAACATATGTATTATGATTTGATAATTCCTATTGGTGAGTAGGTGATTGGGTTTAACGTTGTTAGATAGATAGCATTATCACTGAAAATAAAGAAAATAAAAATAAAAGTTTAAAAAACTAAAAACAGACATCAAAATGAAATTCACTCAAAAGTATGAAATAATATTAAATACACAACATTAACCAACAATAACGAAATCAAAGGTGGGTACGAATTAAATTAGGGGCTTAAAATTTTTTTTGAGGTCGGTGTCAGCAATTCCATCGAATCTAAAACATTTGATACGTAAATAACTGTGTGCTGGTACCGACCTCAAAAAAAATTTATATTTCTCAGGAGGTTTCAAGTAATGTTTTTTTACGAGATAAAAAGTAGCATATTTCACTTTCCACCCTGTCATCTATCCTTTGCGCAAAAAAAATCACGTCCACCAGTAGCTTCTTTAAAACGTGAAAAAGGATAAACAAATAAACAGACTTTAGCATACCTACTAGCTTTGCCCGCGTGATATCGCGGCTTGCGTGCGTGGAAATATTTTTTCCCAGATCCCTCAGGAACCCACGTAGATATTGTTTTATTATATAGCTGTAATATATAGGGTGCACGGCCACAGTGCATAGTGGACTTGAATTTTTCCCAAATCCCTCAGGAACTATTCATTTCTCCAAGATTAAATGTATCCTATGTTATTTTTCGCCTTTCATTTTCAGCTATAGTCCAACCGTTTATATGACTATGACCGAGTGTTTTTCGAGATCCCTCAGGAACCATCAATTTTTCCGGGAGTTTAAATTTATCCTGTGTTGTGCTCTACCTTTTACTCTGCCAAATTATAATCTATAAATATTTATTAGTAATAGGTATCCTACAGGAACCGTGCAGTTTCCTGGGATGAAAATTAGCCTGTGTATTAACTTCAGTGCTGGATCTATCTAACTAAAATCCAAATCCGTTCAGCAGTTTAGGCGTGAAAGTGGAACAAACAAAAATACTTTCGCATATTATAATATTAGTACGAGTACGAATATTAATGTAAGGATTACATCATAAACTCCACCTAAGTGTTTGTACATGATATTCTCCCCATTCGTATGATATCCAGCATTTTAATGTGTACAGTGTTTGTTTGTACATAAATATACTTAAATTATATTATATTGATTAACGTTCTGCGATTTCATTGGCGTCGGTGGCTCAACCGGTAACGACTCGGTCCTCCTAACCAGAGGTGCTGGGTTCGAATCCGGGCGGCCAATGTACCAATGAGTTTTTCGAAACTTACGTACATACGATTGCTTTAACGGTGAAGGAAAACATCGTGAGGAAACCTGCACACACCTGCGAAGAAACTCGAAGGTTATGTGTGAAGTTGACCAACCGGCACTGGGCCCGCGTGTTTGACTAAGGCCAGATCGCCCTAATTCAGGGTAGGCTCGATCCCTTCGGTGGGGACGTATATGAGCTGATAAGATGAAGAAGATGTTGTACCCTGCCACACTCTGCGTGTAACCTGCCACGCTCTAAAGGGTTAATGCTGACTACCCGCACGGCCGTCTAGTCGGCTTGTAGACTTTATCAGCACAGCACTATAGACTTAATAAATGACCACACTCAACACGATAAAAATCTACTTCCATCGCAACAACCAAGTACAATTTTTCTACTTTTTTTTTGTTATTGTAATTTTTATAACAACTAATTAACCAATTGTGGTTAAATTTATACGGGACCACTCTGGAAGAAAATCCTTTCAATTAAAAAAAACCGTATAAGTGCTAGTCGTACTCGCCCACCGAGGGTTCCGTACAAATTTGTAGGTACATATTATAAATAGTTCAGGAATCGAGTCTCGCAGTTTTTTCCGAGCTTTTACCGAAACTCAGTTTAAACCTATAATTACTTATAGGAAATTGTGGTTATACCTTATACTTCATACCTTAATTAGTTAGGTAACTTAATCAAAGTTGTTTTTTACTTAAATATCATTAAAATCTCAATGATCGAGATTGAGAATTCATACGATATCCCACTTGTCACGGTTAACTCAATTCAAAATTTGGACCACCGTTCCTTGTATAATGATTACGCACTTTAAAATAAAGACTATATTTTTTATGACTTAATTAAAATTGCAGTTTTTAGATTTTTCTCTATACATTGATTTTTTCTAGCTTCAAGGGACTGTAGACCGGAGTATATTGTTTTAATTTCAACTCGATATCTCCACGCGTTCCCGAGTTAAAGGGACTTGACAGACAGACGGACGGAAGGACGGACAACAAAGTGATCCTTTATGGGTTCCGTTTTTTTCCTTTTGAGGTACAGAATCCTAAAAATCAATTAAATCGGTTCACAATTCACACAAAATAAAAAACCAGCCAAGTGCGAGTTGGACTCTTGCAAAGTGGGGTTCCGTGGTGTTTACAAAAAATAAATGTATATTAAAAAGAAACAAAATTATATTTGCAGTTGGTAGTAGAACATTTTGTATGGAAAGTCTGTGAACTTTTTCAAACCCAACTGCACACCAGTTGGTCGACTATTACTCCTAAATTAAGAAAGTCTACTGAGCCTCGATAGTTTTCCTTTTTAAATGTACTTTATTTTTTTATTTACATGCCAATTAATAATAAATAATTAAAATAATCCACCAATAATAGTTCCTGGTGCAAAGGTTCCCATGAGGCTCGCAGCATTGCCACGCTGTATTGCTATACAGGCGTACTCGTATTGTATTGCTATACAGGTGTATTGCTATTGTAGCGTAGGCAGGCCTTCCACGTGATGGACCGACGACTTGGTGAAGATCGCGGGAAGCCGATGGATCCTTCTTGGGGGAGGCCTTTGTCCAGCAGTGGACGATTTTTGGCTGATATGATGATGATGGTGATGATTGCTATACATATCCTTTGCTTCAGGAAGTATCTGGAGCGGGAGTCAAACCCATTTTTTCTTAGTCGGCGCCCAATTTCTCTTATTAAGGCCGTTGCCTCCATGCCTCATGGGCCAGCCGTTTCAACCGCGAAGGGAACGAAATCGTATGACAGCTCAAGCGCGGCGTACTTCGCGTGTTTGTGGCATGCCGCTGCTTCCGCGGCAGAACCGACGGGTCCCACTCTCCGGGGCAGATGGGAGTGTGCCAAAGTGTCTACACAAATAGCATCTCACAGTAAACACCTCCCCCTCTGCCACGGTATCTGCGTCAAGCCCTGAGGCACGGGACTTTGGCTGAAATTAGGGCTCGACTGATAACGTCATTGAGGACGTGGTGGCGTGGTCTCCTACTTGAGCACCTGAGACAACTCAGCGCGTAGTGGCTAATGGCTTCTACTGTTGGGCCGCAGATGCATAGATGAGGTACACATACATCGTAGCCCAATCGGTATACCACAGCCACACGCAGCGAGTTGTCATCCAGGTGGGGGAAGGTAAAATCTGTAACCACGCCCCTGATTCTGACGTTGACATAGCTGCCTTCAGCCTGGCCAGTTCTGGCCCAGCAGCACCATTTAGAAGATTTTCTATGTGGCACTTGCAGTCGAATTCGTCCAACGCTCTCTGACTGTGCGGATCGTCAACCAAAACCACTGCATTCGGATTGAGAGCCCCCCAAGCGCTTAAAGCCTCGACAGCATGTGGAATACACAGGTCGTCACCATTCAACGATAGAATGTCAGTGACTAGATCTGTGACTCCATGAGCTGAAGCCAAGAAAGTTGGCAGGCTCACATTCCGAACACACCTCACGCCCAGACCTCCATGTCTTACTGGAAGCGATGCCTGGGTCCACTGAAGTTCATCAAAAGCCGCATTCAGGATTTTTACGCAAGTCTGTTTAAGTAAGGCATCGAAAGAGGAGATATCCTGCGGAAAAAGCCACGTCGGGGTCGTCTTAAGTAAATAAGTTATTTTAGGCATGGTAAATCACATTCGCAATAGGATCAAGGCTACGTAAGCCGAAAGGTTCCTGAGCGAAGAAAAAAAGGCGTTTTCTAGCTTCCAGAGTCTTTTATATAGATTATATTGTCCTACTATTTAATTTTTTTTCAGATGTCCCTAAATAGCGGTTTAGCTGGTGAGGGGAATTTCACTTGAATGTAACAAAAATTAGCACTTTAAAGCTTAATATTTCCCAAGCCGATCCCTGAAACAGAGAATGGTTACAGTAAACTCTGAGTAGTTTTTAAGCTATTGTATAGCTTTTATCGCGGGCTTTGAGGGGACCGAATCAAGAAATTTCGTAACGAAAATAAAACTTGTCACCCCAAAAAAAATATATATTGGGTGACTTTAAATTAGTTCTTGGTAACAAAAGATATGAATGTACTCGTGATTACAAACAACTTTCCCAAAAAAACTATATGTCGTAAAAAAAAATTATAGTCCTCGATACATAATACGATATCCAATCTGCAAAGACGTATAAAGCACCAAAAAATTTCTTTCATAATTGACATATAGTTTCTTTGGGAAAGTTGTTTGTAATCACTAGTACGTTCATATCCTTTGCTATCAAGAACTAATAAAAGTCACCTATATATTGGATTCTAAAAAACTTACAGTGCCACTATCTATCCATCATGAGGATGATGATGACGATGACGATAACGGATGACGGTTGACGGATGAAGATTACAGATGACGGATGACGGATGACTGACGATGACGATGACGGATGATGATTGACGAATGACAAATGACGGATGACGGATAATGATGATGATGATGACGATTAACTTTTTTAGTGTTAATTTATTACATAAAAATCCCGCGCCCCAAGGACTAGCCGCAAGTGGCCGCCATTTTGAACTTTTTAGTTATTGGACCGATTGCTTCCAAAATCGATATCTGAGGGTCCCTGAGGTCCCTTATCACGAATCCACTGCCCGAATTGAAAAAAGTGGCCGCCATTTTGAACTTCTTAGTTACTGGATCGATTGCTTCCAAAATCGATATCTGAGGGTCCCTGAGGTCCCTTATCACGAATCCACTGCCCGAATTGAAAAAAGTGGCCGCCATTTTGAAATTCTTAGTTACTGGATCGATTGCTTCCAAAATCGATATCTGAGGGTCCCTGAGGTCCCTTATCACGAATCCGCTGTCCGAATTGAAAAAATTGGCCGACATTTTGAACTTTTTAGTTACTGGACCGATTGCTTCCAAAATTGATATCTGGGGGTCCCTGAGGTCCTTTATCACGAATCCGTTGCCCGAATATAAAATAGTGGCCGCCATTTTGAACTTTTTAGTTACTGGACTAATTGCTTCCAAAATCGATATCCTCATTTTGGAAGCAATTAGTCCAGTAAATAAAAAGTTCAAAATGACCCCCTGAGGTCCCTTATCACGAATCCGTTGCCAGAATTGTAAAAAGTGGCCGTCATTTTGAACTTTTTAGTTACTGGAAAAGTAAAAAAGTTCAAAATTATATGGTCCTTTAATCAAAAGGAGCACACGAAAACAGTAAAACATCAAAAAATAGAAAATAAATACTGCATAAATAAAAAATAAATAATTATATAAGTTGACAAAAATTCTATGCAATAGCTTTACCGCGGCAGTCCCCGAGTGCCACACGTCCTTTTTTTTATAGATTTATTCGACAGTACCTCCACACGACAGGATACGTCACCAAATAAAACCACCCCCCATTTTACATGTAGGGGAGATACTCTAAAAAAATGTTTTCCAAAATTTTATTATATCACTTTGTCGGCGTGATTAATATGTAAACCGATGCCAAATAACAGCTTTCTAGTACTAATAAGCTAAGCCGTAGACAGACAGACAGACAGACATGGCGAAACTACTAGGGTTCCCTGTTGACTTCGAAACCCCTTAAAAAGATTCAATAAAATCAATCAACATTGATGTGTTCTGGCTTGAAGAGAAGATTGCCAGTTCTCCATTGCGTTAGGGAATATTGGTAAGCCCGCTTCCATCTGCGGCATCATCGTCACTTACCATCAGGTGAGATGATGCCAAGGGCTCACCAATAGTGAATAAAAAAAATAAACAAAATCGGTTCACAATCCACACAAAAAAAAGATTCCAGATTCGAGGTCAAAATAAATGCAAATTACACTCTTTCTGATAGTCATAAAATAAAAATAACATAATGTCATTTGTGAAAAATCAAGAAATAAACAACCATAAGTTAATAAAGTCAAAATTCAATCCTTGAATTAAACCAGATTAGGTTATAAGCACATATGAAAACAATACGACACGAAAAGTTATACATCAACATCATTAATGCCTTTGAAAAGAGTAGGCTAGTTCACACGGACAGCCCCCGCTCACGAGTATAACGCGAGAGTCAGCCATCGCTCCCATCAACCATATTAGAGGGAAAGGAGCGATCATATTAGAGGGAAAAAACTACTTAAAACCGAACTGAGAGCCTCCTTATTTTTTTAAAAACGGTTGAATATAATAAACGTACCTACATGATAATATACCTTGATGAACGCTAAGGTAAAGAGTATAAACATTAAGTTATAAGCTCATATACGTCCCACCGAGGGGCTCGAGCCTACCCTGAATTAAGGCGATGGAGCCTTAGTCAACAACGCGGGCCCATTCCGGATTGGACGACTTCACACACAACCTTCGAGTTTCCTTCACTGTTAGAGCGTCGGATAAACGTACATCATCATCATTACAGCTCATATACGTCCCCACCGAGGGGCTCGAGCCTACCCTGGATCAGGGCGATTAGGCCTTAGTCGACCACGCGGGCCCAGTGCGGGTTGGTCGACTTCACACACAACCTTCGAGTTTCTTCGCAGGCGTGTGCAGGTTTCCTCACGATGTTTTCCTTCACCGTTAAAGCAATCGGTAAGTATGTACGTAAGTTTTTTGAAAAACTCATTGGTACATTGGCCATCCAGATTTGAACCCGGTACCTCTGGTTAGATGGACCGAGTCGTTACCGGTTGAGCCACCGACGCTTACATATGAAATCGAAATTCGAAAACACATTGGTACGTGGCAGGATTCGAACCACGACCTACCGGACAGGAGGTAGCGGCCCTTGCCATTACGCCACCGACGCTCCATATCATTAAGTAATAGGGTTAAATGGATGTTTAATTTTCAGTTTAGGCTTGCTTTATTACGAGCACGCAGCCATAGGCACAAAGTACTCTGTGGTCTGAACTTAATCAAAATGTCCACGAAACAAAGGCTGGGCTAACAATGCTGGGCCCATTAGACCACGTCGAGCAAATGGCACATAGGCTTTACACACATTATCGTCAAGAGTTAAGGGTTCCCAGGAGGCTAGAGTTTCCATACAAACGTAGTTCCGCTTTAATACAAAAACTACGTGGTCGACTAAGGCCCGAACGCCCTAATTCAGGGTAGGCTCGAGCCCCTCGGTGGGGACGTATATATCCGATATGATGATGATGATGATGACAAAAACTACATGCCGGGTTGAATCCAAACTTTGCGAATATATTGAGTAGATACATATCGATGTTTGTAATTAGTTTTCGATGTCCTAATACCTATAAAACGGAAAAAATAAGAGCACTTTCAAACTTTCAGTACAAAACTAATTTAAGCCTTTGTTAAGTTACGTTTAAATTTACTGCGATGAAAATTAATAACAAACATTGATATGTGTCTACTCAATATATTTACAAAGTTTGGATTCAGGCATCTAGTTTATGTATTAAAGTGGAACTATGTTCGTATGGAAATTCGAGCCGCGGAGCAGCTGTAGAGGGGCCATCAAATTATACATATTACATAGGCCATTCATAAGAATAAAACAATGTTAAAATCTATCCATCGATTCGACAAACTAAGGTTGATTAGAACGTTACTGCAGCGGCCAGGAAAATTGATGGAGGAACGTGTAGCCGCTGTCATTAATTATAAATGGCGACAATGATTCGTTTGTATTGGTAAGCCATTGGCATCATCTCACCTGATTGATGGGTAGCGACGATGATGCGGAAAATGGAAGCGGGCTTACTAACGCCACACCCTGGACACTTCATACAAAGGGCCAGAAATGATATTTCAAAAAGCAATGACGGAACAAGCAAAATGGCGGCGAAATTCTATACATTCGTCAACCAAACTGTAACCAATCTGTATCAATCTGGATGACGAGGGGTTGAGGTCGCAATCTAGAGAGCGGCAGGGAGTGTCCATACTGTATGTTAGTACTAATATGTATACTTTTCTAACGCAATGGAGAACTGGCTATCTTACCTTCAAGCAGGAACACATCAATGCTGTGATCATTAATGTTTGACGGCAAGACTTAAGTAAGATGGTGGTAACTGGCTGGGTTTAAAAATCACCATTTAACAAACCAAACCAAGTCTTACAAAGTTATGTAGACTTCACCGGTAGTCGAACCCGCGACCTCATGATGTAAAGCTAATAAGCGACTTAACCATTACGCCACGCAGACGGTTAAAAGGGTTCAATAATTAAAGATCATCAATTAATAATAACCACAAGGTAACCGACATAGCTCATAGGATCAAATGGGCGGAGGACACAGCTTGCAGAACAGCCGGCCATTGGGGCAATAAAGTTTTCGAGCGACGACCGCGTACCGTAAGACGTGGTGTTGGCAGGCCTCCCATTCGATGGACCGATGACCTGGTGAAGGTGGACGCAGCTGGACCGGTCGTTGCGGAAATCTATGGCGGAGGCCTTTCTCCAGTATTGGACTTCTTCCGGCTGATATGATGATGAATAGCGATAGCTAGATTTTAACCGCCTCCGTAGCTCAGAGGCAAGGTTCACTGGCTTTACACAGGAGGTCGCGGGTTCGATTCCCGGCGGGGTCAATTGTAAGACTCGGTTTCGTTGGTGGTAGGGCATTTTCTAAGCCCGCCTGGCTAGCTACCACCATCTTATCTAAGTCTTGCCGCCAAATATCAATGTTGATATCATTGGTGTGTTCCGGCATGAAGATAAGATAGCCAGTTCCCCATTGCGTTGGGGAATCTTGGTAAGCCCACTTCCATCTTCGGCAACATAGTCACTTACCACCAGGTGAGATGTTGTCAAGGGTTTACCAATTGTGCATAAAAAAAATATAAAAGAAAGATATAATTGTTTTCATGGAGTACTTACTCAGAAAGAAGTATTTTAATAAACCTACCTAGAGTTTTATAGCATCATGTGCTTGTATGAAAAATGTTTTCCAACACTCCTCAAAGGGCAATGGAGCGTGCTATGTTAGGAGTTTCTCTGCGTAATCGAATCAGAAACGAAGAGATCCGCAGGAGAACCAAAGTCACCAAAGAGACATAGCTCATAGAATCGCTAAACTGATTTAGCAGTGGGCAGGGCGCATAGCTCGTAGAACAGATGGCCGTTGGGAAGTTCTCGAATGGCGACCGCCCACCGGAAAACTAAGCGTAGGCAGGCCTCCCACGTGGTGGACCGACGACCTGGTGAAGATAGCGGAAAGCCGATGGACGCGGGCAGCGCAGGAACGGTCGACGTGGAAATCCTTGGGGGAGGACTTTGTCCAGCAGTGGACGTTTTTCGGCTTATATAATAATGATGCCACGTATCAATGTGATTTCGAATTTAGATTTCTTATGTACGTTTATCCTACGCTCTTACGGTGAAGGAAAACATCGTGAGGAAACCTGCACACGCTTGCGAGGAAGCTCGCAGATTATGTGTGAAGTCGACCAACCCGCACTAAGGCCCGATCGCCCTAATTTAGTGTAGGCTCGAGCCCCTCGGTGTGGACGTATATGAGCTGACATTATGATGATGATGACTTCTCTAGTGGGATTTAGTTCCATGTAAGGTGCATTGTTTTTATTTGAAAAACAAGGCCATACAATCTCGGCTTATGGACATGATTTTCGACTCAACGAATTTACTTTCTACTCTATGTAAATATGACGAACACATTAGGTAGTACCTACTGCAAAGAAGATGGCGATCTAATACGAAAACTGCTATTAAATAATTGTAAATTTACTAGCTGTTTCCCGCGGCTTCACCCGCGTGGACAACGTTTCTATGACTTTTCGTGTGTGCGCGAGCGTGAAAAAAAGTAGCCTTTGTGTTAATCCATGTTTTAATCTGTGTACCTACCAAATTTCAGCCTGATCCGTATATTAGTTTTTGCGTGAAAGAGTGACAAACATAAATCCATGCATTCTTACAAACTTTTGAGTTGACAAATATTAGTAGGATATTCTTTACTTGGATAAAGTACTTACCCAGTTTCCATAACATTTTGTATCAGTGGGTGTCAATTTTATTACATTTTTCAAAAGAGCTTAAGACAGTGACTTATATATTACTGGCGTAAATCTGTGGCTTAAGAGCTACTTCTTTCTTCATATGAGCTTTTTAAGAGCTCCACTTAACCGTTCAGGTCGACCTTGAATATTGATGTTCCCTTCCTTCAGGCGGACCCGCCGCCATTTTCCAAAATGGCGGAAATGACAAGAAAATTGTCAAATTATTTAAATTTTATCTATGATTTTATATTAAACTGCGTATGGCACTAGAACCAGAATTTAATAACGACGTAAGTCCATAAATCAACCCAAGGCAGTTTCAACACAGTTTTAACTATATTTATGTACTTTAGAGCATAAGGTCGCGTGTTGTTACCGGGGCCGATGGGTCCCATTAATACTCAACGGAAAGAACAACTTACCGGGACCGATGGGTCCCAAAAGGCTCCTGTCGGTGGAGAAACTGCCATATGCCTCCCTTCGCCAATTAGTGTAGTTTAGCTCTAAATCAATAATCATGGAGAGCTTGTGTGGAAACTCGAAGCTTACCTACACATAGTCTGACATAATAAATAACTAAATTTCATCAGAATGTGGGTATCTTAGTTCTCGATAGTTAATTATGAAAAGCTATGTTGGAACTCGACGCTTACCCTTTATTGCGCACCAGAAAAATTATTACAAAAACTTATTTAAAAATATGTACAGTGCAAAAGCGACCTTATCGCTTATCGTTTTTCTGCATAGCAGTCTGGAACAAAGAATACCTAAGTTTCATCATAATTTCATAACCAATAGGGGATCGGACTGCTAGTCATTTGAGTTACCTACTTTTTATGATCAAAAACGAAATTTTGTTCTTAAAAATGTTTGAAATACCCACTAGTGACGTCATAGATTTTTGGCGTCATTGACGAACTTATTTTGTGAATTTGATCAATTAAAAATTGAAGACGTGATGGAAAAACAAAACAAGTAAGGTTTGTTGAAACTTCAAGAGGAGAGCAATTTAGGAAATCATATTTCAGAATTTATTTCTGATGCAGTACGATTACCTATTGGTTATATCTTTTGGTTCTCGATAACTAATGGAATAAATATAATGTAACTGCATAATAAACATTCAGTCCGCAAAATAACTACTTGAGCGGCAAGATTTCATGATTGAGCGGCAGAAAAACATGTCTATAAGCAGCAACTCAACACTGTAGGAAGAGTGTGGTACGGGGAGTTCTAAATGGAAGCGGGAGCGAGCGAAGCGAGCTCGGACTTGCGGAGCACCCCGACTCGGATCCGTTAGGTTCGGAGACTGTGCGGGGAGGCGAGCTAAGCTCGCCTCCCCGCACAGTCGTAGTGTTAGGTTTAACATGAGAACACAGAAGTAGGAGCCCCGAAGGGGCTCCGTCGACCACTCAACACTGTAGGAAGAGTGTAGTACGGGGATGTTTAAAATAATTACAGCCATCCAGAATGACATAAATTGCTGATTGATTTTGAAATGTTTGCTGACCATGAGTTGCTGACCAATTAGCTATTTCTGCTGACCAATTAGCTATTTCTGCTCACCGATTATATTTTTCTGCTCACAGAAATAACAATACTATGCTAACCATTTAATTGACACCCATAACTAATTATGTATGCCTGTGTGGGAACTCGAAATGAATAATACCTAGGTTTTATAATAATAAGTTGAGATGATGCCAAGGGCTTACTAATTGTGGAATAAAATAAAAAGTAGACAGAGCTTTCGACAAATAATTTGTATAGCTATAATATGAGTAATAATCTATGCTAATATTATAAAGAGGAAAGATTTAATTGTTTGTTTGTTTGCATTGATTAGGCTCTGAAACTACTGGACCGATTTGAAAAATTCCTTCACCGTTGGCAAGCTACACTATCCGCGGTTGCTATAGGCTACATTTTGTTTTAAAAAAAATTGGGGATCCTTACTAAAACTCTAATATTGTAAACTCAAGATGTAAAAAAAGACCTAAAATTCCTACCTCATCTACAAAAAGTAGTGTAGTTTAGTGTAGTGTAGTGCAGTGTAGTGTAGTGCAGTGTAGTGTAGTGTAGTATAAGGCGGTACGAAGTGTGCCGGGTCAGCTAGTTAATTAATAAAGCTTAATATTATTATTAGAGCTATAAGGAAACTCAATGCTTATGTCCACATAGTCTGAAATACAGAATACCTAGTTTAATAATTTCGAAGCGTGGGCGCCTTCTAGTTCTCGATAAAAGGTGGAGCTATGTTTAAACCCAGATAAAACCAGCTACATGGGGTAGAAACAATGAATAAAGAAAATTAATTCACCTTCCCTCGAGTAATTGAATCACAAATGGAGCTCCCTGTATACAGAATACGCTGTTACATCCAATTAAGATTCGCGTATTCTAGTAGAATAGATTTGTGTAATAGCTTCACCTCAAGATTAAAACTAAACATTTGTGAAAAATCACTGGTTTTTAGGTTCTGTACAAAAAAAAACAAAACGGAACCTTATAGGATCACTCGTGCGTCTGTCAGTCCGTCCGTCTGTCCAAGCCCATTTGCTCCGAATCTACTGGACCAAATCAGGTGAAATTTGGTAGGATAGTGGTAATCCTATGACCCAAACACAGGTGTGCAAAGTGAATACATATTTTTTTTAAATAAGGGTTATTTTCGGGGGACAAATTAGGAAAATAAAAAAAGTTTTGGAAATCTTATTGTGACATATATCGAATGAAAGGGCTCGTTATCAGAATCTAAAATATATTATTTTTTAAATTGTAAAATAAACAGTTTTGATTTTATTCATGAAGGAAGACGAAAATTGACCATTCCCCCCCCCCCTGTTCTACGAAACTACTGAGGCTAAAATTTTGAAAAAAATACAGAATATACTTCATGGCTTGTAAATTACAGGAAAACCTATAAGAATTCTATCAATTGAAAAAAAAGTGGTAAACTCAATGTAATACGTTCACCTACGGAATAAAGTTCTAGTCTTATTAGAAAATAGTCTATCGGTGTTCTATGCAGGATTCATTTGGGAAAGTGTGTCCTGGAGCTTCATGACCTCATTTCCCCTCTTCATTTCATCATCAAACGACCAGGTGCGGAGGGCGATTCCACCCCTTTGTCGTTGATGTTCCACCTTTACGTACAAAGCGTTTTGCTTCTTCGTTCATTAAGCGAACGGGCAAGGAGTGGAATTCCCTGCCGACGTCTGTATTCCCCGATTCGTATAATTTAGGAATCTTCAAAACGAGAGTGAATAGGCACTTTTTGAGCTTGGGTGTTACATCCTCGGCTGCATCGGCGCTTACCATCAGGTGAGGTGCAGCCACACACAAAAAAATTTAATAATTAAAAAAATAACTCGCATCTTACTGTGAGGATTTCAAACGTGATATTTTGTATTTGACTTTGGCATTGTACGGCACCCTCTCCACGCGAGTTCAACTCGTACTTGACCGGTTTTATTTAAAAAGGAGGTGGTTCTCAATTCGACTGTATGTTTTTTTTATATATTTTTACGAAATATATATTTTTTAAAGGCATAATAAACATTCGGTCCGCAAAATAACTACTTGAGCGGCAAGATTTCATGATTGAGCGGCAGCAAAACATGTCTATAAGCAGCAACTCAACACTATAGGAAGAGTGTGGTACGGGGAGTTTTAAATGGAAGCGGGAGCGAGCGAAGCGAGCTCGGACTTGCGGAGCACCCCGACTCGGATCCGTTAGGTTCGGAGACTGTGCGGGGAGGCGAGCTAAGCTCGCCTCCCCGCACAGTCGTAGTGTTAGGTTTAACATGAGAACACAGAAGTAGGAGCCCCGAAGGGGCTCCGTCGACCACTCAACACTGTAGGAAGAGTGTAGTACGGGGATGTTTAAAATAATTACAGCCATCCAGAATGACATAAATTGCTGATTGATTTTGAAATGTTTGCTGACCATGAGTTGCTGACCAATTAGCTATTTCTGCTGACCGATTAGCTATTTCTGCTGACCGATTATATTTTTCTGCTCACAGAAATAACAATACTATGCTAACCATTTAATTGACACCCTATTTTTACTGCACGATATCTTCGCAGATTATAAATCGATTTCCATGAATCTTGCTCACCAATACATAGACATGAAGCACATAATTATTATGAACTTGCAAAACATACAACTATATGCAAAGACGGCCTTATCGCTCTAGGCGATTTCTTCCAGACAACCTTTGGTGAATGGAGGAGTCGGGAAAGTGAAACGATAGCGGGTGAGTGCATGTGCAACTAATAAAGGCAGTGTAATATAAAACATAAGATAAGATAATATTTAATAATATACTTACCCGCTATATATGTTAGTACTACCATACAGTATGGTCACTCCCTGCCGCTCTCTAGATTGTGACCTCACCCCCTCGTCACCCAGACTGACACAGACTGATTATAGTTTGGTTCTCGAACGTATAGGATTTTGCCGAGATTATGTTTGTTCCGTCATTTGTTTTTTTAGAAATGTCATTTAACGACCGTTGCATGCGGTGTCCGGGGTGTGTTATAAGTATGTCCCTATATATCCCTTATTGTGGAGCTGGATGCAATGCTCGCCCGGCACTCTAACTACAGTCTACAGGATTACTGCACGCTGCACGCTGCAGTGCATTATGTGGGGTTTGCCCAAGTTGGTTGACGTGAAACAGAAGTAGAACGCAGCCTACGCTACGCTAATGAGACTTTCTGCAAGGTCTTTTATGTTATTCAAAGCTTTTGTTTAACTTGCATTGTTTCTATGTATGTATGTATGTATGTAAGTATACTTTATTGCACGCCAATAACAATCAACATCGTCGTTATCATATCAGCCAAAGGACGTCCACTGCTGGATATAGACCTCCCCAAGGATTTCCACGACGACCGGTTCTACGCTACCCGAATCCAGCGGTTTCCCGCGATCTTCACCAGGTCATCGGACTACCTACGCTACGTTTTCCGGTGCGCGGTCGCTACTTAAGAACTTTACTACCCCAACGGCCACCCGTACAGGACTTGTAATTTGTAATAAACAAAGACGACCGTATCGCTTTAAGCGATTTCTATCAGGAAACCTTTAGTTAGGGATAGAAAGTACCTGTCTGTAACTAGTACAGGATGGCAGCAAGTTCAACTTTTAAATGAACTATTATAACTAATAGAAGTGATGTAACTAAAAGTATAAAATAAGATAAACAATATTTTCTAAATACTAAACAAAAATACATATAAACAATATAATATACTTACATACATACATACACATACATACTATAAATATATAAAATCGTAAAATAACAGTGAACATGTTTGTATGTATGCTTGTTTAGGTCAAATCTTGCAATCGATTTTAGAACGAGCGTGTTTTGAGGTTGATCTGATAATAAACTTTGGAGGTGGAATCAAGGTCCAAGGACCGTCTTTTATTCTCTAGGAAAAACTGTGCCTGCCTTTTTTGAATTTGGAAACGTGCCGTGATCATCTGATTTTCGAACATAAAAACTCTTTTCATATAAAAGCTTGCATCTAAAAGATTTTGAGTTTTTCTTCAACTTATTTAACTTTAATATTTACTTAAAGTCGTAAAGTATGGAGAAAACGTACCTTTTTTAAGTATTTTATTTTTTCCACATATGTAGGTATTGTGAATTTTCGGTTTAAGACGAGAATAGCGATGCAAGCTAAATGCGGATTACAAAACGTGTATACAAAGCGGTGTATTATTACAGATTTTCGTTATTCTTGACGTCAATTACTCCTAAACGATAGAAAACTCAAGGTTGAAAAAAACATCCTTATTGTTGATGATGTTCCTTGAAGTCAAAAGCTATTAGATTAAGCAGTTTTGGCTCGATAGAAAAAAATACCAAAGATAGGTCTGCACCGTTACTTTCAACTATACTTATGACTAATATTTTGAAGTCATCATATCAGCTCATATACGTCCCCCCCGAGGGGCTCGAGCTTACCCTGAATAAGGGCGATTGGGCCTTAGTCGACCACACGGGCCCAGTGCGGGTTGGTCGACTTCACACACGCCCTTCGAGTTTCTTCGCAGGTGTGTGCAGGTTTCCTCACGATGTTTTCCTTCACCGTTAAAGCAATCGGCGAGTATATGTACGTAAGTTTCGAAAAACTCATTGGCAGATTGGCCGTCCGGATTTTAACCCGGCACCTCTGGTTAGGGGGACCGAGTCGTTACCGGTTGAGCCACCGACGCTTTTTATTTATTTTGAAGTATAAATTTGAAAAAATATACAACAATATTTTTTATGATAATACAAAGTGAGTAATGTTATTATTATTTACACTTTCATTGTAGTTTTTGATTGAACCGAAAAAACATTGAAAAAGTAGAAAAGTGTGGTTATTTTCTTTACTCTTTACACGTAAAGAAAAAGACACAGACAACTGTTCCAGTTCGCCTAAAAAATTAGAGACTGCCTCCGCTGGCGGCGCCGTGCCGCACCCAAAATTATCGCCTTGAACCGGCGATAGATACACTGCCGGCAGCCAAGATTTAAAGCAACAGCTGCCAGCGCTATCGGGGCTCTTTTAAGTGGTTCTCATGTCAAACCTAATGAATTAACGAAGGTTTTGTTGCAAGAGGCAACGAACCTAATGAAAAATTAGGTTCTGGCTCTTTGCCGGTCGCTGTCGCGGCACGCTCGCTTCGCTTGCTCAGCTCGCGCGTTGCCTGTCTTGTCAAACAAAGGATCGTATGCTGAATTAGCCGCACTTTTGACAGCTCGCGCAAACACTCCGTCAAAAGAAGCCGCTTTGAGTTCAATCGTGCCGCTCGCCCCTTTCATAGAATGTTTGACGCCAGCCGGCAGCGGCCGGTGGTATTTATCAAACATGTAGCTTATTCAGCGAACAAGCTATAAACGAACCAAACCTTACTAAAATTCGAGGTATCTGGTCAGTTCCTCCTGTTTTAATTAAAGCTAGAATATACTTAATCCGCCAGAACCTAAATAATAGGTCTTTACCTATGAAATTGCCGATTCAGTTCAATGCCAAACTTTATTGAAAATAAAAAAGTTATTGTTTTTTTTATTATTGACCTTATGGTGACACTACTTAAGGTCTTTTATAGTAACTAGTGGCATGTCTTTTGTGTTCCAATCCCCTGAGCTATGTACCATTGAATGGAACAAAGGCCTTTTCTTAGTGGTCAGATGGGGCAATTTATTAGACTAGTTAACTTTCTTGAATTAACGAATTGCAATTAACGTAACGAAATCTTATGCGGGGTATTCCCAAATATCACATTAGTAACGAAGAAACTGCTGCGATAACTCTAGAGCTTTAAAATTTAACCACCTCCGTAGCTCAGAGGCAAAGTTTACTGACTTTACACAGGAGGTCGCGGGTTCGATTCCCGGCGGGGTCAATTGTAAGACTCGGTTTGGTTGGTGGTAAGGCATTTTCTAAGCCCGCCTGGCTAGCTACCACCATCTTATCTAAGTCTTGCCGCCAATTATCAATGTTGATATCATTGGTGTGTTCCGGCATGAAGATAAGATAGCCAGTTCCCCATTGCGTTGGGTATTCTTGGTAAGCCCACTTTCATCTTCGGCAACATCGTCACTTACCACCAGGTGAGGTGTTGTCAAGGGTTTACCAATAGTGAATAAAAAAAAAATATATATTCAAAATGTGTTTTTTTCCTCAATAAAGGCGATTTTTTCAGGTGAAAAAAACCCGATTTTGTGGGGTTAAAGCTACCGTGCTCCCAAAATATCTAAACAATAGGCATATGTTTACCACCATTAGATTTCTAATAGTCTAATGCTATTTTGAGAATAAGTTTAGTTTTAATAACTATTATTCTGATTATTAATTTTCATCTTTAAACTTTTTTATACAATCGGCAATTTCATTGGTAAAGACCTAATATTATCAGCGCCGGTAGCAGAGTGGACAGCCGCGCGGCAGCGCAGGCACTCCCTAAAAATGAATACCTTTAAATCACATCTGCTTTGTAAGTATAAATATTAGTACTAACATACAGTGTGGACACTCCCTGCCGCTCTCTAGATTGCGACTCCACCCCTCGTCACCCAGATTGATACAGATTGGTTACAGTTTGCTTGTCAAACGTATAGGATTTCGCCGCCATTTTGTTTGTTCCGTCATTCCTTTTTTGAAATGTCATTTCTTGCCCGTTGTGTAATGTGTCCAGGGTGTGATACAGGTTTGTGATTGAATTTGTGTGCCGATACATTTTGTTTGTTTGTGTGTCAACTTAAAACCAATCAAAGCATGAGTAAAAATTGTTATTTGTATATTGGTAGTTACTGCGCTTGTTGAAATGAGCGTCAGTGGCGTAACGGCAAGGGCCGCTACCTCCTGTCCGGGAGGTCGTGGTACGAATCCTGCCACGTACTAATGTGTTTTTAAGGTTACGTTTATCCGACGCTCTTACGGTGAAGGAAAACATCGTGAGGAAACCTGCACACGCCTGCGAAGAAACTCAAAGGTTGTGTGAAGTCGACCAACCCGCACTGGGTCCGCGTGGTCGCCCTTATAATTCAGGGTAGGCTCGAGCGGGGACGTATATGCGCTGATATGATGACTGAATTACAATGTTCACTTGTGAGTATAGCTTCTTAAACTTGCGAAAGGAATCTTGTCAAGTGCATAAAAAGACTCCAGGAATATATCACATACCATATACCATATCGAATACCATTGTTACTAGTTTCGTAAGTTTCGCGATTCTGAATATCCACTCTCCACCTACGCTACAAATTTAACTATGCGTAAAGTAAAACTTAAGTGGCAGTGGGCGGGGCACATAGCTCGTAGAACTTAAGTGGCAGTGGGCGGGGCACATAGCTTGTAGAACAGATGGCCGTTGGGGTAGTAATTGATGATGACGTAATGTGGATGGATTACAAATTACAAACAAATTATGATTTTTCAAAGAAAATAGATCCTCAATCAATACAAGTCTTAAATTAGTTTGCCTGATGTGTTTATGTTTAATTTATTTAAGACACTTAATCCTTATCCTTACTATTATTTATTATTATTATTATTTTTATTCACAATTGGTAAACCCTTGACAACATCTCACCTGGTGGTAAGTGACGATGTTGCCGAAGATGGAAGCGAGCTTACCAAGATTCCCCAACGCAATGGGAAACTGGCTATCTTATCTTCATGCCGGAACACCTTAATGATACCAACATTGATATCATATATACTAATATTATAAACTCAGAATTTTCTATGTATGGATGTTTGTTACTCTTTCACGCCACAACAGATAAACGGATCTGGATGACATTTGGTAAGTAGATAGATTAGGACATGGATTAACATATAGGCTGCTTTTTTCTACGCTCGCGACCCACTTGCGGCGCGCGCACTGCGCGCTCTCGAAGACAGTCATAGAAACTATGTTCAGACGAAGCCGCTGGGGCAAAAGCTACTTTTAAAGTATTAAACGCAAGCAGAAATTGAAACATAAACTTAGTCGTTCTTACTAACATGATCAAAGGCCTCTGACGATTCTCAATACCAGGATTAACTATGTTTACGACTAATTACACACATATGATCAATGCCTGTAAACATGGATGAACGTTAAAGTAACTAGCTTTTACCCGCGGCTTCACCCGCGTGGACATCGTTTTTATGACTGTCTTTAAGGGTGATTAGTGAATTATATCGTTTCCCACTTACTCAACCATCTCTGTGCAAAAAATCACAACAATCGAGTATTTATTCAGTTCCCTCAGGAACTGCATCAGATTATGCTATTTTCCCGGGATAAAAAGTAGCCTATGTCCTTCCTCGTGACACAGGCTACCTGCATGCCAAATTTCATATTTGGTCAAGGCGTTGAAGCGTGAAAAGGTAACAAACAAACAAACAATCACAAGGTACATCCTTGTGGGACCCCGTGAGACTCGAGTTTCCATACAAACTTAGTTTCTCTTTAATACAACACTACAAGCCGGATTAAATCCAAACTTTGCAAATACATAATAATTATATTGAGCAGACAAACATATCGATTATTGTAATTAGTTTTTATCGTAGTAAATTGAAACATCACTAAACGAAGGCTTAAATATTAAATAAGTTTATTTTGCACTTCATTATATCAAAAGTGGTAATATTATTAAAAAAAAACATCAATTAAATACTTATAATAAAACACCCGCGCACCCTCGTACACAGCCTTAGGAACAATGTTCACGTGAAGCCGCTGGCAAAAACTAGTTAATAAAAAAAATCATTTTTGCCGAATGTAGATTCGGAACTTTGCATGGTGCTGTGGTGTTGCGACCTCACGAGGCAAAAGTAAGCGGTCAGGGTGTGTGTGTGTGAGACAGAGAGAGAGAGAGAGTGTGTGTGTGTGTGTGTATGTGTGTGTGTGTGTGTGTGTGTGTGTGTGTACGTCGCCCGAGAGTAAAATATTTTGGCCCCGAGTGACACACACAATTTTTCATCACAACCTATGAGAAAAAGAAACTAGCATGTACTTAAAGACATTGGTTTGAGCTTTCTGTCTTCTGATTGGTCGGCGTTTGTATTACAGCAGGAATCGGGCCAAACAGAAGTGAAAAAAAAATCCGTATAGGGAGCAAAGTAGAATTTTGTTCGCACCTATTGAGGTACCAATCGTCGTTTTTTGAGTAGGTGTGATGAAAAAACATTGTTAATTTTTAAAGTAGAAGTCACTCTCTCTCTTAACGTATGGCACAACTAACTGTGCTATCCAAGGGATAGACGGCAAATGCCTGGTGTTGCACTTCACATCATTTTTGATCAAGTGTTGGGCATTTTTTTAGATTTGATTACACCTGCGGACGTGTGCAACGCACCTTCGTACACATCTGGTATCAGATGTGCAGGTTTCCTCACGATATTTTCCTTCACCCAATCACTAAGTAAATGTACGTACCTATGGTTTGGAAAACTTATTGGTATACTAGCTGTTTCCCGCGGCTTTACCCGCGTGGACAACGTTTCTATGACTTTTCGAGGGTACGCAGTGCGCGAGCGTGGGAAAAAGCAGCCTATGTGTTAATTCAGATCCTATTCTGTTTACCTACCAAATTTCAGCCAGATCCGTTCGGTAGTTTTTGCGTGAAAGACTAACAAACATACATCCATACATTCTTTCAAACCTTCGCGTTTATAATATAATATGTAGGATTGGCCGTCTAGATTCGAACCGGGACCTCTGGTTAGAAGGACCGAGTCGCTACCGTTGAGCTACCGGTGGCGCTATGCAAGTATAGTAATTGTAATATAATGAAGCACATTGTATATATCTATTCCTTTGGGAATGTTGTAACATTTACAGGTAAAACCAATGCGTTCCTATTTACATTTATATTGCCAAAGTTCCGCTCTGTGACGTCGGCAGACGTTTGATTGACGCGAGTGAACACTGTTTTTGTTTATTATAGCTATTTGCCTCCAAGTTTTATGGAAATTATTTACACTCTAAATTTTAATTGTTTTTAGAATGGATTGTGTTTGTTTATCCTACTAAAGCGTCGGTGGCTCAATCGGTAACGACTCGGTCCCCCTAACCAGAGGTGCCGGGTTCAAATCCGGACGGCCAATGTACCAATGAGTTTTTCGAAACTTACGTACATTTACTCACCGATTGCTTTAACGGTGAAGGAGAACATCGTGAGGAAACCTGCACACACCTGCAAAGAAACTCGAAGGGTGTGTGTGAAGTCGACCAACCGGCACTGGGCCCGCGTGGTCGACTAAATCCCGATCGCCCTAATTCAGGGTAGGCTTGAGCCCCTCAGTGGGGACGTATATGAGCTGATATGATGATCCTACTTATTATATTATGTAACAAAAAGGTGCAGTGATACTTAAAAGTGGGCTATAACTCATCAAACTGAACAACTTCAGAATCGCAAACTTGTCGCAGTGAATAGGGCACATAGCTCGTAAAACAGAAACGAAGGCCGTTGGGTAGTAAAGTTCTTGATAACGAAGGCCGTTGGGCAGTGAAGTTCTCGATTAGCGACCGCACACCGGAAGACATGGCGTATATGAAGGCCTTCAACTCGCTGGACTGACGAACTGGTAGGTTTGACTGACTCGGTGGCTCAGTGGTTAGTGCCCTTGACTACTGATCCGAGGGTTGTGGGTTCGATCCCCACCCAGGGCAAGCATTTGTGTGATGAGCAGATTTGTTTGCTCTGTGTCTGGGTGTTAATTTATCTATATATGTATGTATTTAAAAAACGTATATAAGTATGTATATCAGTCTCTGGTAACCCATAACACAGGGAATCCTACTTTGGGGCCAGATGACCATGTGTGATTTGTCCCAGAATATTTATTTATTTTATTTATTTTATTTTATTAATTTTTAAAACTCGTTCCTCAGAAACCTTACAAGGTTCTTTTACTATTTTTATTGTAATTAAAATTCGATCAAAAATTACTTTTTGCTGATTTTTAATGATCATGTTATTTTTAATGATATTTTAGGGCTTACCGCTTTAGAAAAAAAATGTCGTAAACCCATATATTATTTCGATCAAATACAGGCTGTAAAAAATAATGGTGTAGGACCGGTTAACTGGGGGTTCTCCTCATTATACTAAACAACTTACCCCAAGGAACCTATGGTTTACCAATTGTAAATAAAAAAAAAATCTCATTTTTTACGTTTTTAGCAAAGTCGTAGAACAAAATTGTTCAGTATGATAAGTAGAAGCCCCAGTTAACGGGATCCACATCAATTTTGTTACACCCCGTATAAAGTGAGATTAAGATAGTTAAGACAGAAATAACATATAAATACATTTATTTGGCATCATCCTAATAACTCATATGCGTCCCCATCGAGGGGCTCTAGCCTACCCTGAAATAGGGCGATCGAGCCTTAGTCGACCACGCGGGCCCAACGGGTTGGTCGACTTCACACACAACCTTCAAGTTTCTTCGCAGGCGTGTGCAGGTTTCCACACGATGTTTTCCTTCACAGTTAAGAGCGTCGGATAAACGTACATATGAAATCTAAATTCGAAAACACATAGACGTGGCAGGATTCGAACCACGATCACCCGGACAGGAGGCGGCGGTACGTGAGTACTATGATTATCATCTGTGGTACCGGCCCTAGCCGTTATGCCTTATTTATTTTGCAAGTACAAATAAAATAAAAGTACAGGTATTTTATTTAGGAGAACTTAGGTAACCGACAACATGGCTCACAGATTCTCTAAACTTTAGTGGCAGAGGGTAGAGCACATAACTCGTGGAACGGATGACCATTGGGGTAGTATAGTGCTCGAGTGGCGACCGCGCACCGGAAGACATAGCGTAGGCAGGCCTCCAATTCAGTGGACCAGTGACCTGGTGAAGGTCACAGGAAGCTGCTGGTTGCAGCCAGCGTAGGACCGGTCGTTGTGAAAATCCTGGGGAGGCCTTTGTCCAGCAGTGGACGTGTTTCTGCTGGATATGATGATGATGACAGTTGTTTTAGCTTACACTTATGTTAAGATACACTGCTCAATAGGTACCATCTCAGCATAATTCTTTGGTTTTAATAAAGGCAGAATTATCTTGAATTATGGTTTATTTTGAAGGATTTAATTTCGACGTTATTATTTAATGATTGTTTATTTTTTGATTTTTCAAAAATGACATTGTTATTATTATTTTATGACTATCAGAAATAGTGTAATTTGCACTTTTTTTTTAAATAAATACCTTGAATCTTGAATCTTGAAACAATGAAAAACCTTAAAAAAAATTAAAGTGCACGCCACAGTTGTGTCGGAACAGAACACTCATCTTTGACTATCAAATTGCCATACAATAATTTCATTACGCATACTATTTAAGGCGGTAATATTACAGATTTCCGTTATTTTTGACGTCACTTACTCCAAAACGATAAAAAACCCAAGGTTGAAAAAAAATACCCTTATTATTGATAATGTACCTTAAAGTCAAAAGCTGATAGAAACACGATTGAGCAGTTTTGGCTCGGTAGAAATAAATACCAAAGATAGTCTACACCGTTATTTACAACTCTAGTTATGACAAATTGAAAGCGGGACTTGACTTGACTTTATATTACATAATTTAACCGCCTCCGTAGCTCAGAGGCAAAGTTCACTGGCTTTACACAGGAGGTCGCGGGTTCGATTCCCGGCGGGGTCAATTGTAAGACTCGGTTTGGTTGGTGGTAGGGCATTTTCTAAGCCCGCCTGGCTAGCTACCACCATATTATCTAAGTCTTGCCGCCAAATATCAATGTTGATATCATTGGTGTGTTCCGGCATGAAGATAAGATAGCCAGTTCCCCATTGCGTTGGGGAATCTTGGTAAGCCCGCTCCCATCTTCGGCAACATCGTCACTTACCACCAGATGCAGTCAAACGCACTACAATTTTTAATAAAAAAAAAAAAAAAAAAAGATGAGGTGATGTCAAGGGTTTACCAATTGTGAATAAAAATATAAAAAAAATGAGCAGGTATTGAGGTTTTTTTTTACCTCAACGTTTTGACTATGCTTCGATAGCCGCGAGCAGTATAAGGTCGCGAGTAGTGTTATAACTCTAGATAAGACTAGTATTTTGAAGTATAAATAAAAAAAAAATTCAACAATATTTGTTATTATATTACAAAGTGAGTAATAATATTAGTTTTTATACTTTCATTGTAGTTATTGATTGAAACGAAAAACCATTGAAAAATTGAAAAAGTTATTTTCTTTTCTCTTTACATGTAAAGAAAAAGACAGAGACAACTGTTCCAATCAATACCTCGTCATAAGATATTGCCGCTATTATATATAATATTGCAACTTCTGGTACAGTCGTTCTCATAAACCCACCTATTTACTTCCTGCTCAATGAGTCATTAAAATTAATTTAATAGCAACGCCAGAGTACACTTGTATACAACTAAGGCATTCGATATCCGTAGTCTAACAAAGAATGGCGACTTCAAATTGCAACATCCAAGTACAGTTCGGTATTTGACTACTAGTCATTCATCATCATCATCACATCAGCCGAAGGAAGTCCACTGCTGGACATAGGCCTCCCCCAAGGATCTCCACGACGACCGGTTCTGCGCTGCCCGCATCCAGTCCAGCGGCTTCCTAGTCATTAGAGCAACTTTTTAACAACAGCTGTCGAAAATGAAATTTTGTTATGAAATTGTTCGTGACGTCACTTTCCTTGACGAACTAATTGATTGAATTTAATAAATACAAAATTGAAAATTGATTAAAATATCAAATGAATAAGATTTTGTAGGAGAAATGCTATTTAGTGAATAATATTTCATAATTTATTTTAGATACTGTCGAATACCCTACCTTTAGTACATTTTTTCGTCTTTAATAATTTTGTAAACATGTAACCGATATTTGTAAAATTGATACCACTCTGGTAGCAAAAACCATCGTTTAAAAATAATCATGAAGATAAGTATAAAGTCAGTGAAGAGATCACCTGAGATACCTACATACAAAAAAGGACGTGTGGCACTCGGGGACTGCCGCGGTAAAGCTATTGCATAGCATTTTTTATCAACTTTTAACACTAAGAAAGTTACACCAGTAAAATTGACTGTCATTTTAGTACCGCAAATCGCTAATAGATGGCACTGTAAGTTTTTTAAGAACGCGGTAACTTTACGTCACGCTCGGCCGAGCCAGTAAAATTAACTGTCCTTTTAGTACCGCAAATCGCTAATAGATGGCACTGTAAGTTTTTTTGGAACGCGGTAGTGTTAGGTTTTTTCGTTACGGAATTTCTTGATTCGGTCGCTGCGCTCAAAGCCCGCGATAAAAGCTATGCAATAGGTTAAAAATATAGGTTATAGGTTCGCCCTGATTCAGGGTAGGCTCGAGCCCTTCGGTGGGGACGTATATGAGCTATAATGATGATGATGATGAATAGGTTAAAAACGAAATGTGTGCTGACACACATAGTAGAATTGAAACTTCAACGGACATGCCCTCTCGCACATCTACCAGATACGCTAGACTGCCAGGTTTATGATATAGCGTCCCCACTTACCTACCCTAGGGCATAACAGTGGGGGCCGCTATTCCTGCCAACACCATAAGGTGAAGACAAGGACCAGTTACGGTAGGTCTTGCCGCCAAGACGCTTGTCCTGGTACTCTGCAAGGCGAGTGCCTCGTGGAAGAGAACCACTACCTACTTCAACGGACAAGCGGAAAACCCAGGCTAAGTACCTGCTTTATATCTCCATCTCAACTTTTCTCTATCTACGAATACAGCCGTTGCCCTCTCTCCGCCTCCACCGCCACAAGCCTTTTTCTGTCAACTCCCTCCACGCGGCCGCAACGCTTTTTCTGTCAACTCCCTCCACGCGGCCGCAACGCTTTTTCTGTCTACTCCCTCCACGCGGCCGTAACGCGTTTTCGTGACAGAAAAAATCCTAATGCCCCCGTCTACTCGTATATAGAAGTTTCACTTCAAAAACATACAATAGGGATGACGAATGCTAGTCATCTGATTTACTTTTTATCATCTGTCAAAAACGACATTTTGTTCTAAAAAGTGTTTGAAATACATAGGCGTGACGTCATAGTTTTGCAGCGTCATTTATGTACTCATTTTTTTGATTTTGATGAATTATAAATCGAAGACTTGATAGAAAACAAAACGAGTAAGGTTTTCCGAAGTTTAAGTAGGAGGGCAATTTAGTGATCAAGAGTTCACAATTTGTTCTTATGTTGTCGTCATCCCTATTGAGTATCCCCACTGTAAAACTTTTTTTTTTCAGTGGGAGGGCTTTCGTAATGAATTTTTCAAGTACGCTATTGTACCATAACGAGTAAAGTAAACGAAAAGAGGAACATAATTGAGATCATTGGGAACAGAAGAGGAAATATAGGAGGAAAGATAGCACACCTAATTATACAAGATAATTTTATCAAGAAGATTCGTTCATATCAGCTCATATACGTCCCCACCGAGGGGCTCGAGCCTACCCTGAATTAGAGCGATCGGGCCTTAGCCGACCACGCGGGCCCAGTGCAGGTTGGTCGACTTCACACACAACCTTCGAGTTTCTTCACAGGTATGTGTGCGTGCAAGTATCAAGAAGATAAAAGAAGGAAAATTCGAATGAAAGCGCGGAAGAGGAAGACCTAGAATTGCTTATATAGACCAAGTTAAGAAGAAAGTTAAGGTGGAAACGTATAGAGAAATAGTAAGGAGATAGTGTGTGCTCGGGCTGGTCCCTGAACGATGTATGTGGATTGTATGAGTGCAGGACTGCAGGAGAGTTTGTATGTACAACGTGTGTGCTCTTGTCAAGCGTCTTTATTGCACTAAGTGAATGACTGCGGGCGATGTATGAGTTCGCAATGTCAGCTAAAATACTTATTATAAAATTAGCGAAAAAATAAACCTTGTGCGTGCTCGTACATTGCTGCCGAATTTAAGAAATTAAACTTGAAATTAAACAACAGTAACAAAGTCACAAGGTCAATGATCTGTAGAAGGTGAAGTAGTTTTGTCCAGTGTGGGAGAGAGAAACCTGGAAAGAGCTACACCGACAAGAGAACGGTTCTTAAATTATGATGATGATGATTGTACCATACGATAAGATGTGTACTTACTTTAAAATACTTATACAAAGTGTTATGTACGGAAATATGGAGCTAATAAAGGGTCTGTGATTGCGTTTCAGACCTCTTACAGTGCTAATCTACCCATCAGGAGAATTGAAGAGGCTACTAAAAGTTCATTTGGCTAGAACATATTGACACACCACAAGGGCCTACATCCTACATTCAATAAAGGTACCTACGTGAAGGAAATGGTTTCTTTGTTTCAGTTTATTTGACAAAGGATAGGTACAGTTAAAATCAAACTTAAAGATACGTTTAAAACATATACAGGGTGTAACAAAATTGATGTCGGTCCTATTAACTGGGACTTCTACTCTTCATACTGAACCAATTTCGTTCTACAAATTTGCTGAAAACGCAAAAAAAATTTTTTTACTCTTCATACAAATCGTTCAGCTGATCGACCGATTTTGTGCATTTTGGTATGAAGGTTCCATTTTTTTTCAGAATTGACTATGGGTTCTTTGGAGAAAGTTGTTCAGTATGACGAGTAGAACCCCCAGTTAACGAGACCTACACCAATTTTGTTACACCCTGTATACACGACCTTATGTATATATCGCAGCCATCTGGTTAATTTACCCATTTGATTGAAAGGCTAGCCAGTTGATTGAATGGCGCCATTCAGTTGAATGATTAGGCCGAACGTTGATTAAATAAGCGTCACTCAACGTTCAACTAGTTGGCTGATTGTAAGCTAGGCCAAACGTTGATTTAACAAACGTCACTCAACGTTCATCTAGTTGGCTGATTGTAAGCTAAGCCGAACGTTTATTTAACATGCGTCACTCAACGTTCAACTAGTTAGTTAATTGTAAGCTAGACTGAACGTTGATGTATCAAGCGTCACTCAACGTTTAACTAGTTGAATGATTCTAAGCTAGGACGAACGTTAATTTAATAAGCGTCACTCAACGTTCAACTAGTTGGCTGATTGTAAGCTAGGCTGAACGTTAATTTAACAAGCGTCACTCAACGTTCAACTAGTTGACTGATTGTAAGCTAGGACGAACGTTAATTTAATAAGCGTCACTCAACGTTCAACTAGTTGGCTGATTGTAAGCTAAGCCGAACGTTTTTTTATCAAGCGTCACTCAACGTTTAACTAGTTGAATGATTGTAAGCTAGAACGAACGTTAATTTAATAAGCGTCACTCAACGTTCAACTAGTTGACTGATTGTAAGCTAGGACGAACGTTAATTTAACAAGCGTCACTCAACGTACAACTAGTCAACTCATTGTAGGCTAGGACGAACGTTACTTTAATAAGCATCAATTAACGTTCAACTAGTTAGCTGATTGTAAGCTAGGCTGAATGTTCATTTAAGAAGCGTCACTCAACGTTCAACTAGTTAACTGATTGTAAACTAGGCCGAACGTTAATTTAACAAGCGTCACTCAACGTACAACTAGTCAACTGATTGTAAGCTAAGCCGAACGTTTATTTAACAAGCGTCACTCAACGTTCAACTAGTTGACTGATTGTAAGCTAGGACGAACGTTAATTTAATAAGCGTCACTCAACGTTCAACTAGTTGACTGATTGTAAGCTAGGCCAAACGTTAATTTAACAAGCGTCACTCAACGTACAACTAGTCAACTGATTGTAGGCTAGGACGAACGTTACTTTAATAAGCATCAATTAACGTTCAACTAGTTAGCTGATTGTAAGCTAGGCCGGACGTTAATTTAACAAGCGTCACTCAACGTTCAACTAGTTGACTGATTGTAAGCTAGGACGAACTTTAATTTAATAAGCGTCACTCAACGTCAACTAGTTGGCTGATTGTAAGCTAGGCCGAACGTTAATTTAACAAGCGTCACTCAACGTTCAACTAGTTGACGGATTGTTAGCTAGGACGAACATTAATTTAATAAGCGTCACTCAACGTTCAACTAGTTGGTTGATTGTAAGTTAGGCCGAACGTTAATTTAACAAGCGTCACTCAACGTTTAACTAGTTGACTGATTGTAAGCTAGGACGAACGTTAATTTAATAAGCGTCACTCAACGTTCAATTAGTTGGCTGATTGTAAGCTAGGCTGAACGTTCATTTAAGAAGCGTCACTCAGCGTTCAGCAAGTTGGCTGATGGTAAGCCAGGCCGAACGTTCATTTAACAAGCGTCACTCAACGTTCAACTAGTTGGCTGATTGTAAGCTAGGCCGAACGTTGATTGAACAAGCGTCACTCAACGTTAAATATTCTACTTATTTATGTACATGAATTACGCGCACCGGAAAACGTAGCGTAGGCAGGCCTCCGACTCGGTGGACCGATGACTTGGTGAAAGTCGCGGGAAGCCGCTGGATGCGGGCAGCGTAGGACCGGTTGCCGTGGAAATCTTAGAGGGAGGCCTATGTCCAGCAGTGCGCGTCCTTCGGCTGATATGATGAAATAAAATACCTTAAAAAAAATTTATTAATATAATTCTTAATCCATGAAATACCTTCTTCACCCTCAATAATTCCTACTTTATACTCTAGTTGTATGGCGGTATGACACTTCCAAGCGGACAGGGAGGAACTCAGGCACGTGACAATCGGTTTGACGTGACCAGGTAGATAGCGAGAGCGCAGCGGAACAACGCCGGCTTACAATGTTATAAGAGATATGGGATCGCTTTGTTCTATAACACCGGCGACAGTTGAGAGCTCATAACGGAACAAAAGGTTGCTATATGTTAAGGGTCCCCAGGAGGCTCGAGTTTCCATACACACTTAGTCCCGCTTTAATAAAAAAACTACAATACAATATTCTTTATTGCATCACAATATAAAAAAAGAAATTAACAATATAGAAGAAAGCCTATACATAGGCGGCGTAGCAATTTCTTTCAGGCAACCTTTGGGTAGGAAAACAGCGATAGAATAAGTTAAGGGGCGGTACAATAATTAAAAACAGAAAAAATTGCTAATTAACAGTTATATAAAATACTTAAACATTATTATAACAATAATAACTTTATTACTTACAAACAAAAACATAAATAAATTAAATATTTTATCTATCTATGGTAAAGAAAGGAAAATGAGATATAGTAAGGAAGATGAAAAAAAGGACCCAAACTTCGCGAATATATTGAGTAGACACATATCGATGTTTGTAATTAGATTTCGATGTACTAATATAAAACGGAAAAAAAATAGAAGTTTCAAATTTTCTGTACAAAACTAATTTAAGCCTTCGTTTTGTTATATTTAAATTTACTACGATGAAAGCTAATTACAAACATCGATTGTGTCTACTCAATATATTCGCAAAGTTTGGATCCATTATGTATTAGAGCGGAACTACGTTTGTATGGAAACTCGAGCCTCCTGGGGACCCTTAAGTATGTTCTAGTACTACGTATCTAGTCTTCTTTTAAACAGTTATAGCTTAGTGCGACATGCGTGCGGCTGCGTCGATCACTCAGGTCAACTAACCGGCAGCACGGTCATTAACTGGATGGGTTTGATTACTTTGAATTTGATTCCGTGTTGGTGCCGGTTGCTATTACTAAATAATTATGAAAACCTAAAAACTTTTAGGTAAAAGCTTTAAATATTGCATTGTCACACGATATACATACATATGCCTGCAAAATTTCAGCTCAATCGGAAACCGGGTAGTGGGTCAAATTTAACTTGCAAGACTTCATTATAGCACACCCTGGACATTTCATACAACGGGCCAGAAATGGCATTTCAAAAAAGGAATGACGGAACAAACAAAATGGCGTCGAAATCCTATACGTTCGACAACCAAACTGTATCAATCTGGGTGACGAGGGGGTGAGGTCGCAATCTAGAGAGCAGCAGAGAATGTCCATACTGTATGTTAGCACTAATATAATATATACTTTAATTAAAGACACCAGGACAGGTGAAACTAATTAAAATGTTAAAATTTAACCCTCCTTTCTTCGAAGCCGGGTAAAGTACCTATTTCACTGAATTTCAATGACACACGCGGGACCGTGGTTTATTGCTGCTTGTTTGTATTTTTTCCCCACCTAAAACCTTGAGGAATGTGTAGTTAATGTCAAGCCCCACCTACATATATCGCAATTATTTATTGGAAAGCCATTTTTCGCCTGTGCCATTAGGCTGATCGTCCCCGCGTTTCCGAATACCGGTGTTAAGCTGCGTTGACACGATCAAAGTCTGCTTGACTACTTGTGTACTTTATCCTGATCGTGGTAACACGGATCAAAGTGCACTTGGACGACGGCGTCCAATCAAAGAAGACTAGGATAAATAAATAAACTGTTAATTCACTTTAAGAAGTCTTATTATATAAGTTTCTTAATTGCGTTCAACTTTTCATAGTCTACCATGATGTCAATTTAACGAAAAAAAAATGGCGACGACTGGGAAAAAAGTTACACCTCTCAATAAATGAAAACGGAGTGAACGGTATACTCCTAAATTCATCGAAATAATGAAGCAGAAACTTCTATCAACTGGCACACCCTGGACATATTATACAACGGGCCAGTAATGACATTTCAAAAAAGGAATGACGGAACAAACAAATTGGCGGCGAAATCCTATAAGTTCGACAATCAAACTGTAATCAATCCGTATCAATCTGGGTGAAGAGGGGGTGAGGTCGGAATCCAGAGAGCGGCAGGGAGTGCCCATACTGTATGTTAGTACTAATATATACTTTGCAACAATGTCTGCAACAATCGGATGCCGTTTAGTATCCGTATATATAAATCCGTATTTTCTTAAACATAACTGCGAATGAAGAAAATGTTCACATTGAACTACATATGTTTAGTTTAAACAGGTACCTAACAAATAAGTTACTTTGTCAAAGCGGACTTTAATGGTGTCAACGAGGCTTAAGGCGCAAATTGAATCCAATGCATTTACAAAACCCTATTCATTGGCACCGACGTTTCAGTGCCATTATCGTGGGTTGAGTTTAGTACGATGGCTGGCACAGGATCTTAAAACTATCCGACATTATCGGAACGATTGGGTGTTTTTCTGAATTTCCTGTATATTTTTAGTATAAGACAACCCATAAGCAAAGTATATATATTAGTACTAACATACAGTATGGACAGTCCCTGTCGGTTTTGACCTCGCCCCCTCGTCACCCAGATTGATACAAATTGTCTACAGTTTGGTTGTCGAACGTATAGGATGTCGCCGCCATTTTGTTTGTTCCGTCATTACTTTTTTAAAATGTCATTTCTGGCCCGTTGAATGAAGTGTCCAGTGTGTGCCATAAGCGTCCCTATTAGTGAAAAAGAGAATTTTTGAGATCAGTTGTTAGGTACTATTCGACACACGAATCCTTTATAACACATTAATTCGTGTGTATTTATCTAATAATCATGTTCCACATTGTGACCTGAGCCTCTACAGCCTGCGCGTTTAATATATAAATTTATTTTTTTACCAATAAAGTTTCATAGTGAGACCTATGTACACGTCAAAGGTTTGGTCGGGCTACTAATATTATAAACGCGAAAGTTTGTAAGAATGTATGGATGTATGAATGTATGTTTGTTACTCTTTCACGCAAAAACTAGGTACTAACGGATCTGGCTCAAATTTGGTGGGTAGACAGATTAGGACTTAAATTAACACATAGGCTACCTCTTGCCACGCTCGCCAGCCGCTTGTACCCTCGAAAAGTCATAGAAACGTTGTCCACGCAGGTGAAGCCGCGGGAAACAGCTAGTACATAATAATACATTCGTCTCAAGTCTATGTGTTTTTATGGTTCCGTACCCAAAGCGTAGAAACGGGACCCTATTACTAAGACTCCGCTGTCCGTTCGTCTGTCTGTCTGTCTATCACCAGGCTATATTTCATGAACCGTGATAGCTATACACTTGAAATTTTCACATATTATGATGTATTTATGTTGCCACTATAACAACAAATACAAAAAATTAGAAAAAGTGAAAAAATAAGAGCGTCTCCATACAAAAACGTGTTATTTCTTAAACGTGAAGAAACTAGCGCCATCTAGTATGATGGTACAGAACCCTTTGTGTACGGTTCTGATTCGCACTTGGCCAGTTTTTTTATGAAAGTGAGAGAGAGACAAAAAAAATGTGAACCGTCACGGGACGCCTGGCATCTGCCACACACACTACTACACATAGACATATATATAAATTTGGTCCTTCATAAATATTTGCCGATTTAATAACTTGTTATGTACCGAGGACCAAAAGTTTTTTTTCTGATTGACGTATAGTTTCTTTGGGAAAGTTGTTTGTAATCATGAGTACATTCATACCCTTTGCTATCAAGAACTAATAAAAAGTCACCCTATATATATATAAGGTGTAACAAAATTAGCTGAAACTATTTTAACTGGTGCTTCTACACATGAAACTGAACAACTTTCCCCATGAAACCCATAGTCAAATCTCAAAAAAAAATTTGAACTTCCCATACTAAGTTGGCTGATCAGCTGATCAAGGTAGAAGCACCAGTTAAAATAGTTGTTAGACCTTATATACTATACACTATACACCATTATATAGGATGGCGATACGTCGCCACGGCATGCGTCGCCACGCCAGAAATCGGTTTTACGTGCGGCTATAGATGTGTCACACCAAAAGTTGCTTTTAAATAGTTAGCTCAGCAAAACCATTCTCAATCTCGCTCAACCCTCTACCTATCTATTTAAACATCTCCATGAACGGCTGAACGAATTTCTATTAAAGATAGCTGATATCTATTTTGGTAAATCTTACTTTCAAATAATAAATCGCATTGAAATCGGTCCACCCGTATAGGAACTGCGATGACATGTACAGACACACAACAGACAGACATAAGCATCAAAGGCCCCTTTTTGCGTGGGGTTAAAAAGGTCCATAGACCACCTTCGAATTTTATTACCAAGCGATGTCGAGAATGGGAGACTTAACACAATATATTAGTGTGTGTGCTTTGATGCTGTCGTGACTTTTTTTTTTACGCCTTACTGGTATACAGTCTCTTTGTGATTCAACCATAGTACCTATATATGAGGGGTATAGAAACAAAGTGACCTCGGTCCTATCTATGTCACTGAAAATCGAGAATCCATCTTTTAAGCTATTGCATAGCTTTTATCGCGGGCTTTGAGCGCGGCGACCGAATCAAGAAATTCCGTAATGAAAGTAAACTAACACCCCACGAGTTCTTAAATGCTTACAGTGCCATCTATTAGCGATTTGCGGTACTTAAAGGACTTAACACCCCACGCTCGGCCGAGTTCTAAAAAACTTACAGTGCCATCTATTAGCGATTTGCGGTACTAAAAGGACTTAACACCCCACGCTCGGCCGAGTTCTAAAAAACTTACAGTGCCATCTATTAGCGACTTGCGGTACTAAAAGGACTTGGTAAATTTTACTGGTGTAACTTTCTTAGTGTTAATTTATTACATAAACATCCCGCGCCCCAAGGACTATAAGGTACTGGTAAATACTGCATAAATAAATAATTTTAATTGCATAAGTTTAAAAAAACTGCCACACGTTTTTTTATTGTTTTAACATGTATACAGTTACAATACATGAATACAGTTAGGAATCAGGCGTGTTTGTTGCTGAAGTTGTTTTAGAAAATAGATTTACTCGAGACTGAAGCGTATTTGCACCTAACATGTTTTGCTAAGATGTAGCCATAGACACAAATTCACAGATTAAAAACCACCAAATATGTACTGAGGTCATTTTGCTTTACACCCCTCATATTATTAGTACTAACATACAGTATAGACACTCCCTGCCGCTCTCTAGATTCCGAACTCATCCCCCTCGTCACCGAGATTGATACAAATTGGTTATAGTTTGGTTCTTTGCTCCGTCATTTGTTTTTAGAAATGTCATTTCACGACATCGATATATATGTACCGATCTTTGTATGCAGTGTCCGGGGTGTAATTTACCGCTACAGCGTGGTAAACTTACTGTTGTGGGTATGGTATCTAATCTATTAGTAGGTACTTACTGAGCTCTACTATTTTATGCTCTTTGGTTTGGCTAAAATGGATGTCACATCCAGATGTGCACAATGAGTGACAGTCCATAAACCTTAGTAGATGGCCTGCTTATGAAGATTCTGTTTTAATATTTAGACCCTTTTTGGGTTCTTTATCATCATCATCATCATATCAGCCGAAAACCGTTCACTGCTAGACACAGGCCTCCCCCAAGGATTTCCACGACGACCGGTCCTGCGCTGCCTGCATCCAGCAGCTTCCCGCGACCTTCACTAGGTCATCGGTCCACCGAGTGGGACACTTGCCTACACTACGTTTTCCGGTGCGCAGTGGCCACTCGATAACTTTACTGCCCCAATGGCCATCTGGTCTACAGGCTATGTGCCCCGCCCACTTAAGTTACAACTTAAGTCTAGCAATTCTGATTCGATCACGCAGAGAAACTCCATAGCACGCTCTATTGCCCTTTGAGTGACATTGAGCCTTCTTATGAGGCCTATAGTAAGCGACCGTGTCTCAGTTCTGTAATTCATCACTGGCAACACACACTGGTCAAAGACCTTATTCTTGAGACACTGCGGTATTTGGGACGTGAAGATATTGCGAAGCTTCGTGAACGCTGCCCAGCCGAGTTGGATTCGACGATTGATTAAGTGAGATAATGCCAAGGGTTACCAATTTTGAATAAAAATGAAAAAAAAATATCTTTCTTGAAGTTGAACCTTCTTAGCTGGACTGTTTGTCCCATGTATACATATTCTAGGGTTCTTATGTGCAAGTAACGTTGGTTACACATATGTTTCTAGGAGCGACCCCATGTCCTTAAGGATTTTTGTCCGGTTTTGGTTACTTTTTTTTATGTTTACTTTGTAGCGGCTACTGCAGTAACTCGCTACTAAACCTTGACGCAAGCACCGAGAGCACAAACATCTACAACTCGCTATCAATATTTTTTCGCTACTGAATCATCAACGGTTGGACCAACAGCTGATCCCCAGGCATACCACCTCGCCTGGCGGAGATATCTTGCTTTGCTCTCGAAACACATCGTTCCTACATTGGTGGCCCCGACCGAGCTAAACACTATCAATACGCAAGCTCAAATAGTGCTTATTCACTCTCGACTAATCAAAATTATACACTTTCTGAAATTAACCAAGATTCCTAGAGAAAAATAGCAGAAAATCCCTGGATAAATTAAGGCTCAGAATCGACCAAAGTAGGCCTACCTATGTCCAACCGTGGAGTTCCAAATGGGATGTTAATACTCATCATGACAGACTTGATGAATAGTGGCATGTAATCTGGACTGTTTCCGACATTCAACGACTGCTCCTTCATTCATCCAGCAGCATGATACTTTAACATCCAGCCTTCAGCCGGTAAAGCAAGCCACAGCAGTCGCATCGCACTGAAGTTTAATCAGGACCATCGCAACCCACGACTCCAAGTTTCCTGGCCTGCTACTTCACCTTCGGGCAGCAGCAAGTTGTCGGCAAGCATATGCTAGTTCTGCGCGCGTATTCTTTATTTGCCATGACGCCTGATGCTTGCTTCCATTCCACCATACCGTGGACATCATTGGCAGATCCCGTTTTTCGCCGTTCCTGTGGGAATTTCCCAAATCCGATTTAATCCCAAAGTTTCGTCCACACTCAAGCTTTTGTTTGCACAGTGTTGGAGAATTTAAGTCGAATTTTGAATTGCCAATGTAGTGGTAATCGAACAAAACTCTCAACAAATCCAATTTATTATTTCATATTGATAATCTTGTTTGCACTAGATTGAGAACTTTTAGCCTGCTCGCTACAGCTACGTCGACGCGCACTTACCTAGAGTATAGCCATAAGACATAAGACAGTTATTGATTCCTTGTCACCAAACACACATACATAATATTGGGAATAAATTAAATAAACAATTTTTTTTTAAATGAGAGGATAACAATAACAAAATAACAGTACCTAATATTACAAGTAGAGAAAAAACTATCAAATTATGATATGTGTGTATGTGTTTGTGTGCGTGTGTGTGTGTGTGTGTGTGTGAGCCACACCCCGGACACTTCATACAACGGGCCTGAAATGACATTTTAAAAGAGGAATGACGGAACAAACAAAATGGCCACGAAAGCCTATACGTTCGACAACCAAACTGTAAACAATCTGTATCAATCTGGGTGACGAGGGGTTGAGGTCGCAATCTAGAGAGCGGCAGGGAGTGTCCATACTGTATGTTAGTACTAATATATATACTTTGGTATAGCTACCTACGCGACGTGTAATGGTTTTTAGGGTTCCGTACTCAAAAGGGACCCTATTACAAAGACTTCGCTGTCCGTCCGTCTGTCACCGGGCTGTATTTCATGAACCGTGATAGCAAGACAGTTGAAATTTTCACAGATGATGTATTTCTGTTGACGCTATAAAAAATACTAAAAGTTAGAAAAAATAAGAAATAACCCCCTTATTTATACCTCCATACAAAAAAGTGTTTTTTTAAAACATGAAGAAACTAGCGCCATCTAGTATGAAGAAAATAGCGCCATCTAGTATGAAGAAACTAGCGCCATCTAGTATGAAGAAACCAGCGCCATCTAGTATGAAGAAACTAGCGCCATCTAAGTGCGGTTCTGACTCGCACTTAGCCGATTTTTCAAAATAGATGGTCATGTCATAGTAATTACATATATTATGTATTAGTAATATCATGGTATAGTATAATTACCGTTGTGGAAATACTTTGGGAGGCCTTTTTCCATCAGTGGACGTCTTTCGATCGATATGATGATGAAATGAAGCTTCTCATTTCTTAGGGGAAGCTTGCTAAGCCCGCTTCTATCTTCGGCATCATCATCATTTACCATCAGGTGAGATAATGCCAAGGGCTTATCAATTATGGATTTAAAAAAAACAACCTTTTTGTTTCTTCTTTCACCTGAGAAGAGCCAAATCCCCCAATTAACCACCTTTCCGACCCACCTGTTACGCTAACGTGACATGTTTCACCCTGTTTTATTTATTTATTTATTTGCGTAAGAAGAAAAAGGAAAGAGTCAGAACCGTGCACAAAGGGTTCCGTATCATTATACTAGATGGCGCTAGTCTCTTCACGTTTAAAAAGAAAAGTGTGGCACTCGGGGACTGCCGCGGTAAAGCTATTGCATAGCATTTTTTTATCAACTTATGCTATTATAATTATTATTATTATTTTTTACTAGCTTTTGCCCGCGGCTTCGCCCGCGTGGTCATCGTTCTTGTGACTGACTTAGAGGGCGCCCAGTGCGTGGATATGAATTTTCTCCAGATCCCTCGGGAACTATGTTAGGATATGCTTATTAGTAAATCATGTCATTTCCCACCCCCTCAACCTATTCGGTGCAAAAAATCACACAATCTATTGTTCCGTTGCGATGTCAATTAACCAAAAAAAGAGTATATCTTCAGTTCCCTCGGGAATTGCATCGGGCTATGCTATTTTCACGAGATAAAAAGTAACCTACGTCCTTCCTTGTGACACAGGCTACCTGCATGCCAAATTTCATTAAGATTGGTCAAGGCGTTGAAGCGTGAAAAGGTAACAAACAAACAAACACATTTTCACATTTATAATATTAGTAAGGATTTATGCAGTATTTACTAGTACCATATAGTCCTTGGGGCGCGGGATGTTTATGTAATAAATTAACAATAAGAAAGTAACACCAGTAAAATTGACTAAGTCCTTTTAGTACCGCAAATCGCTAATAGATGGCACTGTAAGTTTTTTAGAACTTGGCCGAGCGTTTTATTTTCGTTACGGAATTTCTTGATTCGGTCGCCGCGCTCAAAGTCCGCGATAAAAGCTATGCAATAGCTTAAAAACACGTTTTTTCGTATGGAGACTTTAACTTTTTCTAATTTTCGTTATTTGTTGTTATAGCGGAAATAGATATACATCATATTATTATGTGAAAATTTCAACTGTCTAGCTATCACGGTTCATGAAATACAGCCTGGTGACAGACGGGCGGACAGACAGACGAACGGAGAGCGGAGTCGTAGTAATAGGGTAACAAAAAACAATATTGCGGGTAAGGAGGACGACTTCATTCTGGTGGAGCCAAGGCGACGAAAGCATAATAATTTGTGTGGCACTGCGCAGCGCTCAAGCAAAATTATAGTAGCTGAAATGCCAATGATTATTTATGTTTCACGAATTTCTAAGTCAACAAATGTTGAGGATATTAAGGCATATATAAACGAGATGGGTGAAGACTTTATTGAGGTTCAAAAACTAGAACAGAAACAAGAGATGGCTTTTAATTCTTTTAAAATAACAGTATCTAAAAGTAAATTGAACAAATTCTTATGCAATGATTTCTGGCCAGAGGGTGTAAAGTATCGATTATTTCGACTCCGTTCATCTCAACCGGTAAAAGCAGTAAAAGTTAACTAATAATATTCTTTATGGACCTAAGCCAATCAATGAAATCAAGACTTATTTCTTTTAACTGCAAATCAATTAAAAGATCAGTGATGTATATACAGGAATTATGTAAAAATGCTGACATCTTAGCTCTGCAGGAGACATGGCTCTTGCCGCACGATCTTGACTATGTGAACAGTATTGATGACGAGTTTGCGTGTTATGCAACATCTTCAGTGGACACGGAGGCTGGTGTCCTACGAGGGAGACCTTACGGTGGGCTCGCGCTTCTATGGAGGAAGGCTAAGTTCCCTAATGTGAAGGTTGTTAATTGTTCGTGTGACAGGATTGCCGGTATTCGAGTGACGGTTGGTTTACGATCGTTTTTAGTTATCAATGTGTACATGCCCACCGACCACCCTGACAACCTCCCTGAGTTCACAAGCTGCTTAGCTCGGGTGAGTGCTATTATAGAAGATAGTAACGTAAATGCTGTTTATGTCCTTGGGGACTTTAATGCACACCCAAGTGCGCATTTTGGATTGGAGCTTTTTAGTTTCTGCGAGGACCAGGAATGGCAATGTGCAGATATCGAAAAGCTGGGTATTGATTCGGGCACCTTCACTTTTGTTAGTGAGGTTAATGGTTCTACCAGATGGTTAGACCACTGCGTCACAACTAAGGCGGCTTGGGACACTATTGATTCAGTGATGGTAGTGACTAGTGATGTGTCGTGGTCGGACCACCTACCATTGCGTATTGTATGTAATATTAGTGGAGTCATTGAGGAAAGTTATGTAAAGGCAACTACAGCAACACAAAAGATAAGATGGGGTGTAAGAGACTCTAGTCAGATAGAAAAATACTATGAGTTTTGTAATTTAAATCTATGTGATGTTAATGATGTTTTAACCTGCGACTACTGTGATACTTTGAATAATAAGATAGATAACAGGAATAATTGTTCTGAGATAAATCATCACCACGATTTTATTACTAACCTGTATTCAGGTATAGTGCATGTTTTGCAAAAAGCAGCCAGTGTTACTTCTGATTCTCGTACCGTCAAGGCCAGGAAACACAGACAGGTGACTGGGTGGAATTTACATGTAAAAGAAACTCACCAGTTGTATAGAAAGTACTTTGTTTGCTGGGTCTGTGCGGGTAAGCCATCCACGGGTAGTGAGTATCAAAAGATGATTGACAGTCGTAAAATTTTTAAAAATAAGCTTAAATGGTGTCAGTTTAATGAAAATAAGATTAAGTTAGACATATTAGCTACAAAAAGAAAGGAAAAAGACTTTAAGACATTTTGGAAACAAACAAAAAAATTTAGTTACAAACATAATAAACCTGTTAGTGTGGATGGCTTACAAGATAATGAACAGATAGCCAATCTCTTTGCTAGTAGGTTTAAAATAGATCCTCTGCCCGCATCGGGATGCGTGCACAAGGGGGTCAGTGAACCTGACAATAACGAGAATATTGAAATCTGTCAGTTCTCTGTTGATGACGTTGTGAAAGCTGTGCGAAAAATGAAACGTGGTAAGTCACCTGGCCACGATGACCTAAGCCTTGAGCACGTAATCCATGCGGGTGGTTTACTTTACTCAAAATTGGCTAGCCTATTTAATTTATGTTTAAAGTACTCTTTTTTACCAGAAAATCTCATGAGAACTGTAGTTACTCCGATTGTGAAAAATAAAACAGGTGATCTTAGTGATCCTTCAAATTACCGTCCAATTTCACTCGGAACCGTTGTTAGTAAAATTTTTGAGCGTTTGTTGCAGCCCGAACTGCTGAAAAAGATCAGGATTGATGATGCGCAGTTTGGTTTTCGTCCCGGTGTCTCAACGGACTCCGCCATTGTCAGTTTAAAATATGCTGTAAATTATTACAAATCGCGTAACACCACGGTCTACGCGTGCTTTCTTGACCTGAGTCGTGCGTTTGATCTTGTGAATTATGGAATTCTATGGGAAAAACTGCGTGGCTCAGGAGTCTCGAGAACAGTGGTAGATCTGTTGGGGTATTGGTACGGAAACCAAATAAATAACGTGAAGTGGGGCGACGCGACGTCTAGCAGTTACAGGCTAGAATGCGGCGTACGTCAGGGTGGTCTCACATCTCCGGACCTCTTCAACATATACATCAACGGACTGATTGAGGAACTGAGGAGCACGAAGGTCGGTTGCCACGTAGGTGGGGTCTGTGTGAACAACCTCAGCTACGCTGATGACATGGTGCTCCTTAGCCCCTCAATCAAAGGCCTAAGAAAGCTGCTGTCAGTCTGTGAGCATTATGCTGATGCTCATGGACTGAAATACAATGTACTGAAAACGGAATTAATGATTTTTAAGTCCGGGAGGGGTCCGGAGAACGTACCTGAAATTAAATTAAATGGTGTGGCGGTTCGGGTTGTGCAAATGTTCCGATACTTAGGGCACGTACTCACATCGGACCTGAAAGACGATCAGGATATGGAGCGAGAGAGACGGGCGCTCTCGGTCCGGTCAAATATGCTCGCACGCAGATTTGGTGGGTGTAGCGACGGAGTCAAGCTGACATTGTTTAATGCGTACTGTCAATGTTTCTACACCTGCCAACTCTGGGTCGATTTTAAGCGCAAATCTTACAGCACCATGAGAGTGCAATATAATGATGCATTTCGCACTCTCATGTGTTTACCTCGATATTGCAGCGCATCGGGCATGTTCACCGGGGCGAGAGTGCCCGACTTCTTTGCTGTTATGAGGGCGCGTGTGGCCTCTTTTTGGGAGAGACTGCACTGCTCTGATAACAGCATACTCCAGGCTGTGAGTGACGGCATTAATAGCCCGTTGCACAGATATTGGCTATCTGTGCATTTAAATGAGAATAAGAAGTGACGTGACTTTTAGGTCAGATATACCTAATATTATTTTATTTTAATTTTGATTTGTTTTGTCCTATTTGGTACTATGGCTGTATTTGGCTGCAATAAAGTTTTATTTATTTATTATTTATTTATTTATAGGGTCCCGTTTTTACCCTTTGGGTACGGAACCCTAAAAACGAAGGAGTACAAATGTCATATATACGAATACCTATTCTGCTATCTTTATTTTTCATCTCATTGTCAAGTTTTTCTACTTAGCCGTAGGGTCCTTTTTCATGACTTCTAAAGGAATCAATTAGAGATCTGTTGAGCTGGCAATGGGTCTCACGATGAACACTAAATAGAAATAACATAAAACTTTATTAATTAACACTTTTGAGCTAAACAATTAATAGTGGTTACCGGTTTTGAACTGACAATACATTTTTTTTTTTTCGAAAGGACAAGCTTGTTGTTGGTCGTTGGGACCTTTACAACTTCACCGGGCAGGGGAGGCGAGTACAGAAGGCACTCAACCTAGTGCAAAGCAAAAAGATGCAACTGCCTAAGGGCGCCCAGGTGGGTACGGACCTCGGCTTAGGTCGTTGCTTGGACGGGGGAGGATCGGAGAGAAGCGGCCTGGTATATGCCGGTAGCGCTGGTAAGCGCCAGAAGCGGGGGGACGCCGCCCTCGCCGGCGAGGGCAGAATGTCGGTGCAGTGTTTCTCTGTGGGTTAGGGGGCGGGGTCAGGGCAGCTACGGTTAGCGTGGTCGGGTCGTCGGGGTCAGTGAGTACATGTCTGGGGCGTCGGATTACGCGAATGGGGTTCCGCAGGTAGCTCGTATAATAACTTTGATAGCGCGTTCTAATTTTAAAAAGCGCCATCTACAAAATTCTAATGGAACTTAAAATAAAAAATGTCTTTAATTCACTTTAACAAGATCAGTGGCGTAACGGCTAGCGCCGCCGCATCCTGTCCGGGAGGTCTTTGTTCAAATCATGCCACGTACCAATGTGATTTCGAATTTAGATTTCATATGTACGTTTATCCGACGCTCTTACGGTGAAGGAAAACTGCACACGCCTACGGAGAAACTTACAGGCTGTGTGTGAAGTCGACCAACCCGCACTGCGCCCGCGTGGTCGACTAAGGCCCGACCGCCCTAATTCAGGGTAGGCTCAAGACCTTCGGTGGGGACATATATGAGCTGGTATGATGAAAGGAATCAAACATTTTTAACATCCACAGTTGGAAGACCCTTGGCTTGATCGCACTTAATAGTAAGTGACTATAAGTGGGCTTACTAAGAATCCCCAACGCAATGGGTAACTTCATTTAATCACCATCATTAACATATTAGCCGAAAGACGTAAACTGATGGAAGAAGGCCTCCCCAAGTATTTTCACAACGACCGATTCTGCGTTGCCCACATCCGGTGGCTTTGAATCCGCCGGGAATGGAACCCGCGACCTCCTGATGTGAAGTATGACAATACCTATTAATGAATTGTAATGACAAACAAAAGAAATCAAGACCAACAGAATGCTTTTTATTCTCATGTTGTCTCCTTGGCGTGAGTACGACTCTCACTTGTGTGGTTTTTAGGGTTACGTAGCCAAAGAGTAAAAACGGGACCCAACACTTTGCTGTCCGTCTGTCACCAGACTGTATTTCATGAACCGTGTAATGATAGCTATACAGTTTAAAATTTCATAGATGATATATTTATGTTTCCGCTATAACAAAAAATAGAAAAAAGTAAAAAAATAAGGGGGGTCTCCATACAAAAAACGTGTTTTTTTTTAAACTTGAAGAAAATACTGATATACCGTGATAGCTAGACAGTTGAAATTTTCACAGATAATGTATTTTTGTTGCCGCTATAACAACAAATACTAAAAATTAGAAAAAGTGAAAAATAAGGAGGGTCCGCATACAAAAAACGTGTTTATTTTTTGGAACGTGAAGAAACTAGTGATATACCGTGATAGCTAAAACAATTGAAATTTTCACATATGATGTTTCTTCTTTTACCGCTATAACAAAATATAACAAAAATTATAAAAAGTGAAAAAATAATGGGGGAGTACAAAAAAGTGTTTTAAACGTGAAAAAACTAGCGCCATCTAGTATGATGGTACGGAACCCTTTGTGCGCGGGTCTGACTCGAACTTGGCCGGTTTTTAATAATAATCTTTTAAATTAGTCATACAATTACACTTATTTGCAAACTCGTATGCTTTTATGATAAAGCAAAAAAATCTTATAAAAACATGGTGCTTTAACTTTTTCTAATTTTTATCATTTGTTGGTAAATTACCCATAACAACACATGTATATTATGGTTCCAAGTCGGACAGACAGACAGTCGGACAACTGGTTAGCGCCTGGTACCCTTAAAATAAAATTACATTTTTTTAATCCATACAATCTTAGGGATATAAAACTACCTTGTATCGGCGTCATTCTCTTCGGCTTATCAATTGTTGATTATCATATCAGCCTAAATACGTCCACTGCTGGACAAAGGCCTCCTAAGGATTTCCACGACGACCAATCCTGCGCTGCCCACACCCAGCGGCTTCCCGCGACCTTCACCAGTTTTGTCGGTCCAGGCCTGCCTACGTTACGTCTTCCGGTTACACGAGAATTTTACTACCCCAACGGCCATCTGTTCTACGAGCTATGTGCCCTGCCCACTGCCACTTAAAAGTGATTCTGTGAGCTATATCGGTTACTTTGGTTCTCTTACGGATTTCCTCATTTCTAATTTTAAAGCGTAGGGAATTTTTTTAACAGTTCTCTCCGCGTTATTATTACATACTAGCTTTTGCCCGCGGCTTCGCCCGCGTGGATATCGTTTTTATGAGTGCCTTTGAGGGTGAGTGGCGCGCGAGCCGCGTGTGGACATGAGTTTTCTCCAGATCCCTTAGGAACTATATCGGACTATTCTGATTAGCAGTCTATGTCACTTTCCACCCCCTCAACTAAATCTATACAAAAATACTACGGTGCTCCGTTGCGACGCCGACGGGCGCGAGCGTGGAAATGAGTTTTCCGAAGATCCCTCGGGAACAATGTCAGGATATGCTAATTAGTAAACTATGACATTTCCCACGTCTTCAAACACCTCTGTACAAAAAATCATAACAATCCATTGTTTCGATGCAATGGTAAAGAGATTTACCAAAAAAAAAGGTTCTCTTTTCAGTTCCTTTGGGAACTGCATCGGACTATGCTATTTTCACGAAATAAAAAGTAGCCTGTGTCCTTTTCCGTGATACAGGCTACCTGCATGCCAAATTTCATCAAGATTGGTCAAGGCGTTGAAGCGTGAAAAGGTAAGAAACAATATCTTTGTCAAATTTCTGCTCTTAACCACTAATAGTCTAGGAGCTAGGCCGCGGACAAACAGACGGACAGACGGACAGACGGACATGACGAAACTATAAGGGTTCCTAGTTGTACTACGGAACCCTAAAAAGCTCTAGCCAACTGAACTGTGAATCGAGTACAATTGTAAATCGGCTTAATAAAATTAGTCACGCTTCGATTTACGCGTATCTGCCTATTATTGTGTTTCCGTTTCGAAGGCAATCAGCGAGGCGGAGTCGCGAATTTAACATTCAACGCACGATTCTCCTGTGACTTCAAAAAATTTGGGGGTGGGCTGTGTCAGCGACAAGGCCGCTTAACTTTTAAGATTCCGCAATTGATGCCGCAATTAAATGTATGCTAAAAAACAAATTTCAATTCAATCCGACCACTTGTTTAAGATTTAAGTATATCGGAGCGTCATTAAAAACGCGACCAATACCAGCTCGAGATAGGTTTACATAAACTCCTTGGTTTACATAGATCGTTAAACTTTATTTGGATCAAACGTCAGGTGAAACCGGTGGTTTTTTATTTTTTTTATTTTTTATTAAGAATTTGAGTATGACAATGTGGCGTGACAATCGCTTGTACTCGTGAGACGATCGTTTGTGGTAGCAAAGATGACGTATTAACGGAAGGCTGTTTGTGATTAAGGTGGCAGTACTGAGTTGAAATTTATTAGATCTGTGGAGAAGCCATATTAGCTGGACGTCAGTCTCGGGGCGAACACTTTTTGACGGAGCGTCGAGCAGAACACAAGTAGTGGTGATCTGTGAGCAAAACGGACGTGTCACGCCATCGCTGGGATCACCGCGTTTGCATCCATTGTAATCCAAGGCATACTGTAAAATTTCGATTGCCGAATGATCAAGACTATTGAAGAAGGACCTCTGTGATATAGCTGCATTGTTATTTCGACGCCCACGACCGAAATAGTTAAGGCCGGAACCACAAGGCCATCCATAACCTAACCCACCCCTTCGACAAGTATAAGAAATTTAAGCAGAATTTTGACACATTTACGAAAGTCTTAAGAGCAACCAGCGTAGCACTGGTGAATCAATAATTTCTCAAAACTACATATTTATTTTGCAGTTAATTAAGGAAACTCCAGGTCTACTTATATGATTTTTTTAAGTTACTTTCTTTATGTGCGACTGTGTTTATATGTCGCAGTAAGATGGTTATAGCAGGGATATAGCCATATCCCTAGGGATATAGTTATATATCATAACATAACGAAAGAGGTTTATATCTATCTTACTAGGGATATAATTATGACACGGTCGCAATCTAGTGATATAAGTATCGTATTAAACTAATATATATAAACTAAGATATAGCTATCTTACTACGACATATATACTCATAAATAAAATAAAATAAATATGTAAAAAAAAGTATCGAGCGAAAACCAGTAAATCGTGTTCGTGTTTTAGGCATACGAAATATGAAGCTTCGTAGAATCAGCTGTTTAGTTTTCACATTCACGAATCTTACGGCCGACTCTACATCATCATCATCATCATATCAGCTGAAGGACGTCCACTGCTGGACATAGGCCTCCCCCAAGGATTCCCACGACGACCGGTTCTGCGCTGCCCGCATCCATCGGCTTCACCAGGTCATCGGTCCACCGAGTGGGAAGCCTGCCTACGCTAAGTTTCCGATGCGCGGTTGCCACTCGAGAACTTTACTACCCCAACGGCCATCTGTTCTACGAGCTATGTGCCCCGCCCACTGCCACTTAAGTTACGCTTACACTAAAAAAGTTATACTTAAGTTACATAAATACATACGACTCTACATACTTTGGCAAAAATGCCTAAATTTACATCATCATCATATAAAATTACATCGCTTAGGTATTTCGTAGTGGCATGTCAAAAGGTGCTCACCAGGTCAGCATGTAAGCGTCGGTGGCTCAACCGGTAACGACTCAGTCCATCTAACTAGAGGTACCGGGTTCAAATCTGGACGGCCAATGTACCAATGAGTTTTTTACAAACTTACGTACATACTTACTGATTGCTTTAACGGTGAAGGAAAACATCGTGAGGAAACCTGCACACGCCTGCGAAGAAACTCGAAGGTTGTGTGTGAAGTCGACCAACCCGCACTGGGCCCGCGTGGTCGACTAAGGCCTAATCGCCCTGATTCAGGGTAGGCTCGAGCCCCTCGGTGGGGACATATATGAGCTGTAATGATAATGATGATGTCAAAAGGACTAAATATAGGGCGATATACCTGTCTTATCAAGTTTTGGTGATCAAAGCCGCCCCAAGTAAATACCTAATTATCAACCGACTTCAAAAAGGAGGAGGTTCTTAATTCAACTGAATATTGTTTTTTCTTTTGAACCCCCTACGCAAAAAGGAGGGGTGTTATAAGTTTGACGTCAATATTTTCGTTTGTTTGTTATGCGATATCTTCGCAGATTGTGAACCGATTTTCATGATTCTTTTAATTTGATTATGTTGCAATGTTGATCCCATAATAAATCTTATCATAATTGGAGTAGTACTTTTGTAGAAATTGTCAAAAATCAAAAATTATAATGCAAAATTGTTCTAAGTTGTTGCGATGGAAGTCGGTTTTTTTCACGTGTTCAGGGTTTCCAAATTACGATGAAGTAACTTTTTATAAAATGCTCCCCAACTTAGAATTAAACGTCTTTGCGTTTAAGGCTTTAAGATGACTCAATCCGACCAGGTTGATACGTGTTAAAATAATATCGAATGTAACTCTATTCATTATCAATACGGGCTTTAACGCGGCTGTTCCGTTGATACCGAACGCCCAATTTTCGATTTTTACATGTTTTTATTAATTTTCATCACCGTCAAATAAGTTTAAAAAATGTGTTCAATTAAAATAAAAGGTCTACAGTATATTTTTTTACATCAAAAGTGGTAATATTTTTAAAATTGTATTCACCAACCTGCACTGGGCCCGCGTGGTCGACTAAGGCCTGATCACCCTGATTCAGGGTAGGCTCGAACCCCTCGGTGGGGACGTATATGAGCTGATATGATGATTCAATTAATTCGCTTTATTATTACTTTAAGTATATTATATATTTTTTCCACGGTGATAGCTTTACACAATCTTTCAATAATTTGAATTTAATATTGTCTTTTGACCCATCTTAAGGCCTTAATCGAATTCACGTCAAAAGCTTTTGTTTTTAACCCCTATGGCTCCGTCGCGTGGCGCGCTCACTGGCTTTACAGTCATCGACGAACGATATCTATCTTGTGTACGGTGTAAAAGATGCACAATGGAGGACAAAAATTGTTAGGTTTAAAGATATTTATTCTCAAAGACAAAATGTCACTTACATGAGAAGAAGACTTAAATATAAGTAATTGGTTTATAGTCGTTCACACCGCACAGATCACAAAAATATGAATCACACACATAGTCATGGTTATAATTAAAAATACAATTACAAACAAATAAATAAGAAAATAGTATTTATTTTTAGTTAGACAAGATATGTCGAGCTAATTTGCGCTTAAATTGATTAAATGAGTCAATCTCTTTGATGGATGAGGGTAACCTATAACAAAGTTGCACTCCCTAGTACGTAAACATTCGTTTACCGTAGTTTGTTCTAATTGTTGGTAATGCAAGGTAGCTGGTACGTCTGGTGCTGCGTTTAGATGCATGGTTTGGTTTGGTAAGTACGATTGATGTATGTGTCGAAGGAAGTGAGTGGTTAGGTTATGGATGGCCTCGTGGTTCACTCCTTAACTATTTCGGTTGTAGGTGTCGAAATAACAATGCAGCTATATCACAGAGGTCCTTCTTCAATAGTCTTGATCATTTGGTAATCGAAATTGTACAGGATGCCTTGGATAACAATGGATGCAAACGCGGTGATCACAGCGATGGCGTGACACGTCCATTTTTCTCACAGATCACCACTGCATGTGTTCTGCTCGACGCTCCGTCAAAAAGTGTCTGCTCCGAGACTGACGTCCAGCTAATCTGGCTTCTCCACAGATCTAATAAATTCTCAACTCAGTGTGGCAGCACAAACAGCCTTCCGTTAATACATCATCTTTGCTACCACAAACGATCGTCTCACGAGTACAAGCGATCGTCACGCCACCACCGGTTTCACCCAGGTACTAATACCTGACGTTTGATCCAAACAAAGTGTAACTATGTAAACTTATCTCGAGCTGGTATTGGTCGCGTTTTCAATGACCCTCCGACACGGCCATCCTGCGAGTCACACGTCCTCGGGTGACTAACCTGAAAAAGAAAAGGGTAACCAGTAGATTCCATTTCGTTCGGCCAATCCTGACCTTCATTAGGAAGGTCCACAGCTCAAGGAATAAAAGCAACACTAATAATGTGAAGCTTTAATTCAAGACTACAATCATGGTAATGACATATTTTAACAGTCTCAAAAAACCAAAATAATTTCACTCTCGTAAACTAAATAAACCTCAGCATTAGCATCGTAACTCAAACAATCTCAAATCAGTTTAGGTCTCCAAGGTAAATCACAGCTGCAAGGCTTGAAACCTTACAACCATTTACAACTTTTAGGGGCACATAGAACGGAACATAATCATCATCGCAAATCACAAGCGACGGAACACCAGAACTAAACATCACCACATCCGGGTGGCGGGACACCACAAAGAATCATCATCACTAACGCCAAGCGACGGAATACCAATCAGTCATCATCACCAGTCCAGGTGACGGAACACCATCACCACCAATCTAGGCAGTGGAACACCATCATCACCAATACAGGCGACGGAATACCATCATCACCAATCTAGGCAATGGAACACCATCATCACCAATACAGGCAATGGAACACCATCATCACCAATACAGGCGACGGAATACCATCATCACCAATCCAGGCAATGGAACACCATCATCACCAATACTGGCGACGGAATACCATCATCACCTATACAGGCGACGGAATACCATCAACAGTTTTAGCCGGTAAACGGGATACTTCTTTTTTACAAAACACGAATGTACCTGCTACACATCATGACAGAACGAGTCTGACAAAACAAGCAGCAGCCAATTCATGCAAACATATAGCGCCATTCAGCACTCTTCATTTACCGCTGAAACATGTCGGAATACTTCAGTACTACACACAAAAATAAACGATAAAGAAAAAAATTACAACTGTACACAATTGATTGAGTTACGATCTGTCAATACAATTAACATTGAAAGGTAGACGCCTCTGCACCAGATTCATCGTCAACATCCGGAGGCAAATAACCTTCGGACATACGACGTAAACGGTCATGGGCATACTTGTAACTTCGTCTCAAATTCAAAGCTTGTAATTTGTATCTGTCACCTTCTAAGACCTCTACGACCCTGAACGGCCCTCGGTATTTGGGATCTAACTTGGTTTGGTTACGCTCCTTATTTTGTATCACCACAACAGTCACCCATCTTGGCAACTCTGGGCCACCTCCATCCGGTGCCCAAACAAACAACAGTCACCCAACCTGGCGACTCTCAGACACCTCCATCCGGTGCCCGCCCAAACACACAGTCACTCGACCTGGCGACTCTCAGACAACCTCTCAGGTGTCCGCCCAAAAACACAGTCACCCTACCTGGCGACTCTTGGACCACCTCCCTCCGGTGTCCAACCACACTATCGCTTCCATGCGGCGATCTCAAACATCACCTCTTTCTGGTCATTGCCAACATCACCTCCCCGGTGATACGCCTGCGAGCCAAACGCACGCCACACACAGTTGTGGCCGCACAGCAACGAGAAAATCAACTCGGTGTTTTACGCCTACGTCTACGAATGGCTGAGGCTATTGTCATCCAGTTGCGAAAAATTGTTTACGTCTAAGGTTCAAAATACAAACTAGTGAACGTTAAAATCACGGTCAAGTACAAAAGTCCTTATTCTGCACTAGTAGATGGTTGAGGTTCAGTCTCTCCATCATCAATTCTGTCCAAGTCAATAATACTGTCACTATCGGGCATTTAACGTAGTCTGTCCTCAATAACTCTGACGGTATTTGATATCTAAAGTGGTCGGTTACGCTTGTCCATTTGTAACAACACAAAGTTAGGTAACCTGTGAAGCTAAGCTTTAATTTAGAAATCAGCCTGTGGTGCTGCCCCAGAGCAATGTAACACCCCATCTCTTTCCGAGGGTTCCTTATGAAGCAACTAAGGGACCAAAAATTTGAGGACAAGCAACATCGTCCTTCACGCTCATACTGTACCGCCAAACAGCCCGCCAAGCGTAGCGTTTTTTTTTTTTTTTTTTTACAATTGGTGAAACCGCTCCAACATGGGGGAGGCCCATGTCTATTATCACATCAGCAGCAAGCTGATTAACAACTCCTGTCATATGATGCGTTACTCTCCATATTATCACTAGTCTTTTGTCGTGCTTCACTTAGATAAAACTTAGATAAAATTACAGCCTGTGTGTGTAATCGACAAATATGACATTTAGAGGTTAAGCTACTTTACTCGTACCTAGAAGCAACTCCAGGAGGCTGTACTTCGTAACTCGGTTAACCCAACAGTTTGGTTGTTGCCAAATGATCATCATGGAAGGACTTGTAACATGAAATCTCATTACTATACTCTAAGGAAGTGAGCATATATTAAAGGACACTTAACCAAACTATTTAGTGACTTAACTATGAGCACCAACGTTTAAACGTACTAAGATTCACCTGGTCGTTGCCACGCTTAGGTTAATCGACTAAAGCGTTTATGAACGTGAGTTGAAACAAGAGGGCATTACGTAGATCGAATGACACGTGGACGTATTCGAAAAGACCCTCCGGAATAAAAAAATCAGTCATTTCGATTTAATAGGGATAGAATGCACCTGATTAACCACTAGCTATGCCTGACGTGGTAAAATAGTGACCAACAATGAAGACAATCGATGTGGTTTACTATCAGAGGAAGCAATTACCGTTCAGGCATGTTGTTATCATTTTTTTTTCACGGTTATCAACACTTGCGTTCTATGCTATCCTTTTTCTTTACCAGCATGATAAGGCCGTCAAAAAGGGAAAGCTTCGGGGCTTATGACATTCGCAGCCTCCAGCCCATGAATCCTGTATCATCATCACATCAGCCGTAAGACGTTCATCACTGCACTCCGCATACTACCCTGTTATTATTCTTTTTTTTTTTACAATTGGTAAACAAAATATTTTATTGGGGTCCCCGAAACTCATACCTACATAGGGTCTATATGATAGCGGGGAATTAAGGATGCCCTCGACAAATTCATCACGAAAGCTATTAAAAATAGGCAACAACTTTGGCCTATGATCAATGAGAATATCAGTCCCAATACTACGAAAGCTAATAAAGGTTTTTTTTTTTTTTACTCCATGTAAAAATGTCAGTCTCAATATTATAAAAGCTTAAAGGGATTTCAATACTTTCTATCCTGGTTTAGGTTTGTATAACCAAAACTCTAGTTTTTAAATCTACCGTTGAATCACGACGCTGTGCCACAAGGAACTATCCGAAAGCACGTGAAAGAGCACTTTGAAGGACTACAAGGCATCATTTTGGCTGCTAATGCAATCACTACTAGAAGGGTAAGGGACTAACTACTCTATTCGCATCCTTACCGACAGTCAAGCTGTTTTGTTATTGACAGACTCGTTTAAGAATACCGTCAATCCTAGATTTAAAATATCTGAACCGATCATAATATTGTTGGCACGTATTGTTGTACGTAGGTTGGAACGTAGGTACTCGTTTGGCATAACAAAAAAATAAAAATTCTGAATGATTCCCGTCAATACTACCCTCACTCAATATTTGTTCTGTACAGTAAACGTGAGCGTTGCCTATAAAAGTCAATCGTGCGTTTGTACTGAACACACTCCCGAAAGTCTATACACGAAACCTTCCTTAACGAGAGAACACTCAGTACCACCACAGATTAGGTAATAGTACTACGTTTGTACTAGTACCACTATCAAAACAAACGGGGTACGACTCACCGGATTTTCGTAGCACCGCGTACATCACGCACTTCGCAGAAGCCGCACGCGCCGCTCGCATGCATCTCCGCTGCTGCCAGCGCAGCCCACGCTGTCACCTCATTCCAATGGTCGTTCCGTAAGGGAGATGTCGACAGTTGTGCACCGTGCACGTGGATTAGCTTCAGGTATATTCGGGGTCAATTCTGTCAATGTGATTGCAGCAGATGTAGGATGGTGCTCGCATAGCCTCAATCAATCGCAGCATGTTCTGGTTCTGTAGCACGAAGAATTGTTGCCAGTGGTTTTTATTTCGCTGCTCCATCATCAATTTTCACATTTTCTCGTCGTTGTGCACTTGTTGCGAGCGCTGGGAACAATCCAACTTCTGATGTCGAAGGAAGTGAGTGGTTAGGTTATGGATGGCCTCGTGGTTCACTCCTTAACTATTTCGGTTGTAGGTGTCGAAATAACAATGCAGCTATATCACAGAGGTCCTTCTTCAATAGTCTTGATCATTTGGTAATCGAAATTGTACAGGATGCCTTGGATAACAATGGATGCAAACGCGGTGATCACAGCGATGGCGTGACACGTCCATTTTTCTCACAGATCACCACTGCATGTGTTCTGCTCGACGCTCCGTCAAAAAGTGTCTGCTCCGAGACTGACGTCCAGCTAATCTGGCTTCTCCACAGATCTAATAAATTCTCAACTCAGTGTGGCAGCACAAACAGCCTTCCGTTAATACATCATCTTTGCTACCACAAACGATCGTCTCACGAGTACAAGCGATCGTCACGCCACCACCGGTTTCACCCAGGTACTAATACCTGACGTTTGATCCAAACAAAGTGTAACTATGTAAACTTATCTCGAGCTGGTATTGGTCGCGTTTTCAATGACCCTCCGACATATGGATGTTTTTTTTTAAGTATCTTTCTGATAAGAATGCATGTTTGGTAGGAGAACATTTGCTGTATGTTCATTAAATTAGTTTCTTGGTATACTTTAGTAGTTGAGGTTAAGTTCCCTATTGTTGGATGTATGAAATAGATACGAGATCTGTTTCAGGCTTCCTTACTAACATTATAAACGCGGAAGTTGTATGTATGGATGTTTGTTATATAACACTTTCAACTTTTACTATTATTAATAATGAAAAATTGAAAGCGGGACTTGACGTGTTTTTATTTAACACTAGCTGTCCCGGCGAACTTCGTACCGCCTTGTACTACACTGCACTGCAATACACTACGCTACACTAAACTACACTACACTACACTTTACTGCAATACACTACACTACACTGCACTGCACTACACTGTACTACATTACACTACACTAATCTACACTGCACTACACTACACTACACTTTACTGCAATACACTACACTACACTGCACCGCACTACACCAAAACTACACTGCACTACACTACACTATACTACACTACACTGCACTGCACTGCGCTGCGCTGCTCGACACTACGCTACACTACACAAAACTACACTGCACTACGCTACTCTACACTACACTTAACTGCAATACACTACACTACACTGCACTGCCCTACACTGCATTGCACTGTGCTGCGCCACTCTGCGCTACACTAAACTACACTCTACACACTACACACTACACCCTTCACCCTACCCCCCCTTCACACTACACACAACACTACTTTTTTTTTAATAATGCAGGAATTTATTAGGTTATTTTTTACACCTTGGATTACATTATTAGAGTTTTAGAAAGGATCCCTATTTGAAAATATAATATAGCCTATAGCAACCGTGGATAGTGTAGCTTAACAGTAAAATAATTTTTCAAATCGGTCGAGTAGTTTTGGAGCCTGTTCAAAGCAAGCAAACAAACAAATCTTTCCTCTTTATAATATTATTACTACGCTACATCTGCGTTGCTTGGGGCCACACTGGTCATTGCGCGGCGGCGGGCGGTGTTTATTTTCATAAATTCGTAATATCTTCTGAACGGAATGTTCGATTTAAGTAATTCAAAGTTTATCTATAGGTATCGAAACATTTTTGATTATGAAATGATTTATTTGGATAAGGGTTAATACTAAGGTATGGTAATTTGATTTTGGTCAGTTTTTTTCATTAAATTTTAAAATGTAAAAAGTGGTTATAGTGAAATAACTACAATAGTTGGACATACAGTCCTTATTTTTTCTAGTAATAAATATAGCCTATGTTTCTCAGCGATAATGTAGCATTCTAATGGTGAAAGAATTTTTAAAATCGGTTCAGTAGTTTTTGAGTTTATTCATTACAAACATACACACACACACACACACACACACACACACACACACACAAAATACAAAAATACAAATCTTTCCTCTTTATAATATTATTGTAGATATGATCAGTTATTGAAGGTGTTTTTACCTCAACGTTTCGACTATGCTTCGGTAGCCGTGGTCGTGAGTGCCATCGCCGCCGGCGCATCGCAGGAACACCTCCATCTACCCTCACTTCATTTTGTCAAGGGTTAGGGTCACCACACATTTCACTTAAAAAGTTAGGGTTACGACACACTACACTGACACAGTTGGATGTTTGTTACTCTTTCACGCCACAACAGACAAACGGATCTGGACGAAAATTGGAAGGCAGACAGATTAGGACCTGGTTCAACTTAAAAGCTACTTTTTCTACGGCGGCTCGCGAACTGCGCACCTTTGAAGACAGTCATAGAAATTTTGTTCACGCGACTGAAGCCGCTGGCAAAAGCTAGTGTCCAATTAATTAAGTAAATAGCTTCGCCAACCTTTGCTCCACATTTAACTTGGATGCCAGTACCAGCCGCATAAAGGGAAGTGTTTTATTTTACTTTTATATTGCCTTTTAGCCGATACTTCCACCGATTCACTGATCGCTGCTACTGCTGTACGGAGTTCTCATTTTCTTACCTGTGTTCTCTAGATTTTTATTTTGTTTTTTATCAGCAACTGTTCTGAGTGCCTCCGAGGTTATCCTTTTAACCTCGTGTTAATTCCGTCTATATTAGATCCCAAGTTCTATTTCTGTATTTTAATTGGTAATTTATTTGTATACTGGGACAGCGACGATCGTTGTCTGACCGGCATTTAACTAAATTCTTAATTATTTTTTTTTATTCACAATTGGTAAGCCCACTTAATAATCACTTAAATTTTAAATTCTACCTAAGAAACTTAAATTTTACCTAGCATAAATTTTAATGGTTATTGTGTATTCTTAGTTACAGCTAACACGACTATTTCCTTTTATAGCCTGTTTACCTTCTCTTTATCCTTACTAATATTATAAATGTGAAAATGTGTTTGTTTGTTTGTTACCTTTTCACGCTTCAACGCCTTGACCAATCTTTATGAAATTTGGCATGCAGGTAGCCTGTGTCTCGGGGAAGGACATAGGCTACTTTTTATCCCGGGAAAATAACATAATCTGATGCAGTTCCTGAGGGAACTAAAAAATACTCGATTGTTGTGATTTTGTGCACAGAGATGTTTGAGTAGGTGGGAAACGACATAATTTATTAATAACCCTTAAAGACAGTCATAAAAACGATGTCCACGCGGGCGGAGCCGCGGGAAAAATATAGTTATTAAATATACCTTCTGATTTACCCCACAAAACATTTTCTTTTCATACATCCGCATTTAGGCCCTTGATCCAAATTCTACGTTTTTTGTAGCGAAACCATAGCTGGTATTTTAAATTAAATTAATAAAATTTTCGCTACAATATAGACTGTATATACATATTTACCATCATATAGCGTAGCGAATCATCATATGGGGTGCGAAGAATCCCCGGCCGATGCCAGGCTACCAAAACAAAAGACCTCTGGCCCTGGCAACCTACAACACGCGCACACTGCGAACCGACGTAAAGCTGACAGAACTCGAGGAAGCACTGGGCAGGTTACGATGGGACATCGTAGGATTGTGTGAAGTCCGAAGAGAGGGGGAGGACATCATAATCCTTAAATCCGGAAACCTGCTCTATTTCCTGGAGGGCGACCAAATGTCCGAGGGTGGTGTCGGGCCAATACATATTATTTTTTACTTATAAGAGAACTTTTGTCTGGGGTTTTACAAATTTTAATTTTAACTTTACGTATAGTAGACACGCTACAATCGAAACTCTTCCCCCACATTATAAAGACGAAAAAGTAATTTCCGAGAGAAAACACGGAATTGCGATAAGTGCTAGAATAAAATAAATCTAAGTGACTTTTTATCATCTGTCAAAAACGACATTTTGTTCTAAAAATGTATGAAATACGTCATAGTTTAGCAGCGTCATTTAAGTACTCATTTTATTATTTTGGTGAATTAAAAATCAAAAACTTGATGGATAACAAAACGAGTAAGGTTTCCCGAAGTTTAAGTAGGAGGGCTATTTAGTGATCAAGAGCTCATAATTTATTTCTGATGCTGTCGTCACCCATATTCGAATCTGTCAATCCTGTGGAAGTTGCTCACCTACCTTGATTAAAGCTTTTATTAAATTTATCTTATTATTACAATTTATTACAATTCAAATCAATTGGACCTGAGGATGTTTCTGAGACCTCGTAATGAGCTAGAAATGAAATGAAATGAAATTTTTTTTTAACAACATTCTTTGCAAGTCTACTACTACACTCAATGTAGTCAATTCTACACAAAATACACATAAATGCTAATGCAAGAACAATAAAAATAAATGTCAGGAATTTGACACAATAAATGATAAAGAAAAAGAGCTACAGGTGTTAACTCTTGTTTATCTCTGTCTATACCTCCGCTGTCAGTCGGTGAGAAATTGGGTATCGTGCAGATTCCAGAAGCATCAGGTCATGGTCACTATGTTATATTTATCACCTATTCAATGAGAATATTCCAATGAGCCCAAACACGATACCACTGCTAAAAGTTGGTGAGGAGATGGGTATCCTGCAGATTCCAGGAGATGCTGAAGCATCAGGTCAAGGTTCATAATATCAGCCGAAGGACGTCTACTGCTGGACATAGGCCAAATTTCCATAGGCAAGAATTTCCAGGACAACCGGTTCTGCGCTGCCCGTATCCAGCAGCTTCCCGCAATCTTCACCAGGTCATCGGTCCACCAAGTGGGAGGCCTGCCTACCCTACGTTTTCCGATGTGCGGTCGCCACTCTATAAATTTACTGTCCCAACGGCCATCTGTTCTACAAGCTATGTGCCCCGCCTACTGCCACTTAAGTCTAGCAATTCTGCGAGATATGTCGGTTACTCGATTCGATCACGCAGAGAAACTCCGAGCACAGCACGCTCCATTGCACTTTTGGTGACTTCTTATGAGGCCGATAGTAAGCGACCATGTCTCAGTTCCGTATGTCATCACTGGCATCACACACTGGTCTTAAGATACTGCGGTATTTGGAACGTGAAGATATTGCGAAGCTTCCCGAACGGTGCCCACACGAGTTGGATTTAACGATTGGTCTCTGTCTCGAAGTTGGACCTACCCAACTGGACTGTTTGTCCCAGATACACATATTCGGCAACATCTTTTTAAAATTTAGAGCCTTCGGAGGAGTAAGTGCTACTCGGACGTTTGACGTAATTTTCGTCTTGTCCATGTTCATTCTAAGACCCACTTGTTGAGAGGCTCTACTAAGGCCACCGAGCGTTGTGCCTAAGTCGTCCATAGTATCAGCCATGACCACGATATCTTCAGCGAATCACTGATGTATCTTCAGTGATGTACTCGCCGTTGATATTGATGCCGAGTCCACCCCAGTCCAAAAGTATAAGAACATCTTCCAGGGCAGCGGTGAACAGTTTCGGAGATACGATGTCTCCCTGTCTTACCCCTCGCTGTAGCTGGATAATTCCCGAGATTTGATCCTGGAGGCGAACCGACATGGTGGCGTTTTTGTACGAACACTCAATATATCGATAGTCAATTTGGCACCACTAGAGAGACTGTAACACAGTCCAAGTTTCGATCTCATCAAAGGCTTTCTCATAGTCCACGAACGCTAAGCATAGTAGCTGATTGTACTCTTCGGTCTTCTGTATAATTCGCCGTAGCGTATGTATGTGGTCTATGGTACTAAAGCCTTTTCGGAAACCGGTCGACCAACCCGCACTGAGCCTGCGTGGTCGACTAAGAACCGATCGCCCTAATTCAGGATAGGCTCGAGCCCTACGGTGGGGACATATATATGAGCTGATATTGTAACGTTGCTGTTATTCGTTCTACTTCCTTTTGATCTATTTCATTTATTTCTCATGCGCTGGCGCATAACAATCCATATGTCACATTTTGAAATAAAGTGTGACACTTGTGTTTTCAAAATCAAAATTCTATCGTTCAACATATTTTTCACCATCATACTAAACTTTTACTATTAAATTTAAATAAAATCCTATCAATGTTACAAACGCGAAAGGTTGTAAGAATGTATGGATGTATGTTTGTTACTCTTTCACGCCAAAACTGCATAACGGATCTGGCTGAAATTTGGTAGGTAGACAGATTTGGACCTGGATTAATACATAGGCTACTTTATTCCACCCTCGCGAGCTGCTTGTGGCTCGCGCACTGCACGCCCTCGAAAAGTCATAGAAACGTTGTCCACGCGGGTGAAGCCACGTGAAACAGCTAGTACTTTATGTGTAAAATAATAATCGGAAACTTGATACTTTCTTAAGACCCATGTCAGGTCTTTTGTTTCAAAATAAACTGTGATTGTGTGCATCGGCGGTTATTATTACCCACGCCCCCACCGTGCCTGCCTACTACCACCCGTCGTGCCACAGTGATGTATAACATCATCATAAAATTGTGGCAATAGAAATACACACTGAAAATAATTTTTAGACTTGTCATACTAAATTCATCAGCGGAGCAGCTATCTCAAATAGCAGAACCAAAAAAAATTTGAGAATTCAGTCAGTAGAGTTTCCATTATAAAACTTGATTAGTTCTATGAGTAAAAACCCCCGTTAAATTAATTTCAGGTATTTCAGGAGACGTCCACTGTTGGACACAAAAAGCTTCCACCACGGATTTCCACAACAACCGGTCCTGCGCTGCCCGCATCCAGCGGCTTCCCGCGACCTTCACCAAGTCGTCGGTTCACCGAGTGGGAGGCTATTGTCCAGCAATGGACGTTCTTCGGCTGATATGATGATGATGATGATGATTTCAGAAGAACCCTATCTAAAACAAACTTACCAGTCATGCTAACTGATGCTGACACTGGCAGACATTAAAAAATAACCTAACCACTCCTGGAGTGGCGACAGAAATCAAAAATTTTTACAGTTTTATAAGTTTTGACCCTACGAGTGTTCCTTGTAAGGTGTCGGTGACGGTGTCGGTGATGGTGTCTTGAGTTCAATGGTTTTTCCCCATCCCCAGGATCCGGGTTGTTCCTTTCCCTCTAATATGGTTGATGGGAGCGATGGCTGACTCTCGCGTTATACTCGTGACCGGGTGCTGTCCGTGTGAACTGGCGTACTCCTTGTCAAAGGTATCAATGACATTCAATGATTTTTATGTACAAATTTTCGTGTCATATTGTTTTCATGTTCTAATGACATAATCTGGTTTATTTCAAGGATTGAATTTTGACATTATTAGCTAATGATTGTTTGTTTCTTGATTTTTCACAAATGAAATTATGTTATCATTATTTCATGACTATCAGAAAGAGTGTAATTTGCACATATTTTGAATAAATCTCGAATTACTGTTTTATAAGTTTTTACCCTGCGAGTGTTCTTGGTAAGATATTAGTGACGGTGTCGGTGATGATCTCGCGAGTTCAATGGTTTTTTCCATCTCAAAACAAAATCTTCTTGTGCTATTAAACATGCACGACGCTTATTCGTGCACTTTCTCAGCTAAACTGTGTCGTGAATGCCGCGACCTATTTACAACGTGCTCCACAGTGGACACGAGTCAATATGACAAAATGTAAGTGTGTGGTTTTATGAAACCACGGTAAAAGTGAAACTTTACAGAGGACGAAACGATCATGGCTGCTCTCGCTACGGTACAAAGGACGAAACGATCATACCGTCAGACGAAAGCGACCGTCACGCGACATGCAACACACAGACGAAAAAATTTGAGACGATGTAATAGAAGTTTCACTTTAAAACAAAGAGGCAACTCGCAAACCGACCATCGACATTCGCTTCACATCAGAAGTTCACGAGTTCAATTCCCGGCGGGGTCAAATTTTGTAAGACTCGATTTGGTTAGTGGTAGGGCATTTTCTAAGCCCATCTTCAAAGCTACCATCATTTTATTTAAGTCTTGCCGCCAAACAACAATTTTAGCAGCATTGATGTGTTCCGGCATGAAGATAAGATAGCCAGTTGCCTTTGTGCTGGGCAATATCGGTAATCCCGCTTTCATCTTCGGCATCATCGTCGCTTACCATCAGGTGAGATGATGCCAAGGGCTAGTCAGGGGTGACGACAGCATCAGAAATAAGTTATGAACTCTTGATCACTAAATTGCCCTCCTACTTAAACTTCGGAAAACCTTACTCGTTTTGTTTCCCATCAAGTCTTTGATTTTTAATTTCCCAAAATCACAAAATGAGTACATATATGGCGCTGCTAAACTATGACGTCACGCCTAGGTGTTTCTAATATTTTTAGAACAAAATGTCGTTTTTGGCAGACGATAAAAAGTAACTCAGATGACTAATAGCATTCGTAATCCCTATTGTGTATTAAAAAAACCTGATCACAATGGTCAGCTTCCATAGCCGTAAGAAAGTCTCTTCAGACTCTCTGTTCTGTTTAGAAAAGTCTGTTCTGTTTAAAACACTGTTCTGTTCAGAAAAGTACCAAAGAAAATAGAAAAGTGTGTAAAAATACAATAAACACTCTTTTCAACTTACTTAAAAAAATTCTCTTTTTTTTTAAATGAAAATGGTGTTGATTGCCTATATTTTCTTATATAGATGGATTTCTCAATTAAGCCTGGTTTACATTTGCTATTTAGCATTGCTTTTTTAGCACGCTAAACTAAAGAGTGCTAATTTTAAGACGCCGATATAGAATATATAAAATATAAAATATATATATATTAAATGATGAGCCACCAGTCTCTTCGGAGGCGTGGGTTCGTATCCCACGGCTGCCACCATGTAGTGAAACGACCGAATGCTAGTTTAAGACTAGTTTATTTCGGTAATACCCTCACATATAAATATGATATACAACATGTGGAATATACTACTAGATCCTACCAGATGTCGCTAGTTTCTTCACATTTCAAAAAAATAAAGTTTCTTATATGGGGTATTAAAGGTATTAAAGGCCGACACCTTTAATCCTCTTAGTTTTTATTTTATTGTTTGTTGCTATAACGGCAATAGAAATGCACATTATGTAAAAAATTCTACCTATTACGGTTCACGAAATACAACCCGCTGACACACAGACCGACATCGGAGGCTTAGTAACAGGGTCCCAGGGTAACAGGTAAGTAAATAATCAATCCTTTTCTTATTTCTCGTTATTTCCGAAATAATTCTCGTTTTTTTGAAGTAAAAATTTCTTTAGGCGCGTGGGGCATATTTGACATGGGAAAAAACCATTGAACTCGGGACACTGTTACCTAACAGACAGCGGTAACGACACTTTAATGTCTCTGGGTACAAGGCCTAATTGTTCAAGTTTTCCCTTCTGTCGGCACTCCGAGAGTGGTTATGTTTTTTTTTAATTCACTGTTCATTTACTGATTTTGGTCAAAAAATACGTTACTTAAACACACCCTGCACACTTCATACAACGGGACAGAAATGAAAAAGGAATGATGGAACAAACTCAATGGCAGCGAAATCTTACATGTTCGACAACCGAACTGTAACCAATCCGTATCAATCTGGTTGACGAGGGGGTGAGGTCGCAATCTAGTATGTATGTATGTAGTATCCGTACTGTATGTTAGTACTAATATACAAGTATACCTATATACTTTGACTTATGTATGGATATCACTATTAGAACTACTTATAGTCATTTATCACGGATATAAAAACATTGTCGTAGATTAAAAAAAACAAAGCCTGATATAGCTTTGAAACTCCCAATCAAGCTGCTCATTTCGTTAAAAGAAGCCGAAACAACGATCGAATACCGGCATCACGGAAGGTACCTGAAGTTAATTATACACAATCACGAAAAAACGAGGCTTCGGTGTTGATCTAGTAATTTTGCTGAAGAAACTATTATTTGCAGCTGATGTTTTTTGGATTTTTAGTGGAGTTTTAAAGTACAAAATAAGTAGACCACTATTTACCTGGAGTATGTACGGACAGTGACACATCAAGCTATACAAAACCAGTATAACCTGTGTTGGCAACATTTAAGAAAACGCAGCGATCGTCTCGGGTTCGCTGCTACAGCCATCTATCGAGTCGCTTTTGCAACACAACAATTCATTCAAGATGGCGGTCGTCGTTTACCGATTTTCCGATTCGGTCCTGGCGCGTGCAAAGAAGATGGGATCACTATGAAAATATAAAAGTGTTTGTTCGGAGTGACACGCCCTTACTTTTGCTCCAGCGCTCGTCGAGGACATTAGCCTCTAGATCCATTGAAATAAATATCTAGTTAACACCTGCCTTTGCGTTTCAACATACGCGAGGCCCGCGTATACTAGTTTTGTATAGCTTGATGTGGCGCCGCCGTGTGTACTACGAGGTCTTGTTCTGTTGATAAAGTTTTGGTGCGGATCCCTATTTGTGTGACCCCGTCACATTTGGCCGGTTTTTTATTGAAATTTGAGTGCGTTTGACAACATATCACTTGTTGGAAAGTGAAAATGAAGTAACACATACAGTATGGACACTCCCTGCCGCTCTCTAGATTGCAATCTCACCCCCTCGTCACCCAGATTGATACGGATTGGTTACAGTTTGGTTCTAGAACATATGGGATTACGCTGCGATTTTTTTGTTCCGTTATTCGTTTTTTGAAATGTCATTTCTGAACCGTTGTATGAAATGTCCAGGGTGTGGTTGTGGTTTAATTACCTGTGAGATACAGAAATCGTTATGTTCGATATGCAGATCAAATTTGCTCCTTCTGGATTAGAAAAGTCGAGTTTAAACTAGTGATGCCTAATCTAGATCAAATATATAACAAATTTTACCCTTGACCAGGTAGGTGCAACCAGCATCGCGACACATCGGCTCTTCCGAGCACATATAAGAAAAAAAATTGCCTTCCGAGCCATTTTTAAAGCCACTATCACAACGTCTTTTTGCTAAGTTGGCTAATATACGAGTACAAATCGTTCAGCTGATCGATTTGCATGAAGAGTAATTTTTTGTACCTACAAATACATACAATTACATAATCCTACTATCCTTACTAAAACGTGAAACTGTGTTTGTTTGTTTGTAACTTTTTCACGCTTCAACACCTTGAACAATCCTGATGAAATTTGGCATGCAAGTAGCCGGTGTAACGATGAAGGACATAGGGTACTTTTTATCCCGCGAAAATAGCATAGTCCGATTCAGTTCCTAGGAAACTGAAAAAAAACTTTTTTTGGTTAATTTCTTTAAGATTACAACGGAACAATGGATTGTTGTGTTTTGTTGCACAGAGATGGTCGAGGGGGTGGGAAATGACATAATTTACTAATTAGCATATCATGACATAGTTCCCGAGGGATCTAAAGAAAACTCATGTAGCGTGGACATGAGTTTTCTCTAGATCCCTCGGGAACTATGTCGCTCGCGCAAAACTCACCCTCGAAGACAGTCATAAGCCGCGGACAAAAGCTAGTGATATTATAAATGTGAAAGTTTGTATGTATGGATGTTTGTAACACTTTCACGCTTCAACCACTGGACGGATCGGGATAAAACTTGGCACACATAAAGGTTAGTAGGTCCTGGAATAGAACATAGGCTACTTTTTACGATGGGGAAACGTCTTATTCCCACAGGAAAATCAAAAACAACGCGGGCATAGCTGCGGGAAGACGGTTAGTTGTTTTTAATGAAGAAAATTGGTTGTGACAGGAAAATGAACGGTTCATGGACGGCATTACTTTTATGCTATAAGCCATTAAATAACTTCGGAGCAACCATTCCATCTAGTTAGTTTATAACATTTTTTTAATGATTACATTAAACGTTTTTAGACTCTTAAAGAACACAATAATAAAAACCGGCCAGTTGCGAGTCGGACTCGCGCACGAAGGGTTCCGTAACATTATCTATAAAAAAACTACGTTTGTTGTATGGGAGCCCCCCTTAAATATTAATTTTTATCATTATTACTTATTAATTAATTATTATTTTTTGAAGTGTGGGAAAGTGAAATACAACTTAATAGTCTGTGAATATTTCAAGCGTCTACCTGTTGCCGTTATCAATATCGAGCAAAAACAAGAAAAAAATTACTTTTTTGTATGGGAGCCCCCTTAAATATTTATTTTATATACTGTTTATTAGTATTTGTTGTTATAGCGGCAACATAAATATATCTGTCAAAATTTCAACTGTCTAGCTATCACGGTTGATTAAATACAACCTGGTGACAGACGGACAGAATGACAGCGAAGTCTCAGTAATGGGGTCCCGTTTTTACCCTTTGGGTGCGGAACCCTAAAAAACCAATTCCGTACCATGGTACAAAGTGGGCCCTGTAATTGATAATTTAATTTAATTATTTGTTGTCATAGCGGTAATATAATACTCTGTAAAATTTGTAACTGTCTACCTATTACGGTTCATGAAATACAGCCAGCTGACAGACAGACAGACGGACGGATGGATAGCGGAGGCTTGGTGATAGGGTCCCGTAGGCATTTTGGGTACGGTACCCTAAAAACCGACTACTTTAGAATATTTTTTGAAATCTAATACCTTATTTATTTCTTCCTATATTGAAACAAAGATAGGTTATTAATTGCTAGCTTTTACCCGCGGTTTCGCTCGCGAGGGCATCGTTTTTATAACAGTCTTCGAAGGTGAGTAGTGCGCGAGCTGCAAGATCCCTCGGGAACTAAATCGGTCTATTCTGATACGCAGTCTTTGTCACTTCCCATCGCCTCAACTATTTCTATGTAAGAAACCACGTCAATCCGTTGCTCCGTTGCGACGCCGACGTGCGTGAGCGTGGAAATGGGTTTTCCCTTAATCCCTCGGGAGCTGTCTTGGGCTATGTTGTTTGTAGTCTGTGTAATTTCCCACCCCTTCAAACATCTCTGTGCAAAAAATAATAATAATCCGTTTCTCTGTTGCGATGTTATAGAAATCAACTAATAAATGTCTTTTTTTCAGTTTCCCCGAGAACTGTACCAGCCTATGCTATTGTTACAGGATAAAAAGTGTCCTAACACCATAACACAGGCTATTTCCATGCTAAATTTCGTCAAAACATTCACTAAAATTATAATAAATTGCGTATTTGCACATTATATTTTATTTTATTGGTATTTTTTTTTTCGTTCTGCTGTTAATTTTATTAAAGCATACTGATCAGAATGTCACTTAAGTAGGTAAAGAGCTCTTGCACCAATAGATTTGACATAGATCCCAGCCGAGCGTCAGGTGAAAGGCTTTGTATGTTATTTGTAAAGATGGAGGCATCAACATTGTGCTTCAACTACAGACTTTGATCGTGTCAACGCGGCTAGAGAGAACTAGCGAGGACGCCGGCACGCAGCACATAGCCACAGTATATATATTAGTACTAATAGCGACGCGCGCGCTGGTTATTAGCGAGGACGCCGGTACCACCAGCAGCGCGTAGCGACGCGCGAGCTGGTTATTAGCGAGGACGCTGGTATAGTCAGTAGTGCGTAGCGACGCGCGCCGGTAATTAGCGAGGACGCCGGCACCGCCAGCAGCGCATAGCGACGCGCGCGCCTGCTATCAGCTAGGACGCCGGTATTGGTTAGTCCATTCGCTTCACACCAGGAGGTCGCGAGTTCGATTCCCGGCGGGGTCAACTTTGTAAGAGTCGGTTTGGTTGGTGGAAGGGCATTTTCATAGCCCGCCTGGCTAGCTACCACCATCTTATCTAAGTCTTACCGCCAAACATCAGTATGTTAACATCATTAACGTGTTCCAGCTTAAAGATACGATAGCCATATTTCCTTGCGTTGGAGAATCTTGGTAAGCCCGCTTCCATCTTCGGCATCACGGTCACTTACTATCAGGTGAGATGATGCCAAGGGCTTATCAATTGTGGATTATAAAAAAGTGAATTTGCATAATTAACTGTCCACTCGTGGACAAGTTAAAATAAAATCAAGCTTCACTTAAAATCACTTCGCAAATCGGATACGCGGCCCTTCTTACATTTTTTACGAAGTCTTCACTCCCGGAAAAAGACCCGAAAATACTCAAATCACTTGGTTTATTTTTATCATTTATTTTGGCAGGGAAGAAAAAATCCTTGGAAAATGATAGGAAATTCGTAAAAGCTTATTTTCATTGGAAGGAAATAATGTAGCTTAGTTTTAATAAGCCTCTTTTAATACCGTCAAAGTAAAAGAGGCACAAAGCACGGCCATAAAGGTAGACTTTCGTGCCTTGTGGCCGACGCAAATGTATGGCGCCGCTTTTGATCGGCCGTTGCCTGGCGATGGCGGCTGTCGCAGGCCTCGGAAGCGGCGCCATACATTTCCGTAGGCGAGCATGGCCGCCGGGCGGCTGATATCGGCCTAGGCACGGAAGACGGCCTTTAAAAATTGTATATTTTTACACTCGTCATATCAGCACGTATACGTCCCCACCGAGGGGCTCGAGCCTACCCTGAATTAGGGCGATCGGGCCTTAGTCGATCACGCGGGCCCAGTGCGGGTTGGTCGACTTAACAACAACCTGCGAGTTTCTCCGCAGGAGTGTGCAGGTTTCCTCACGTTGTTTTCCTTCACCGTAACAGTGTCGGATAAACGTACATATGAAATCTAAATTCGAAATCACATTGGTACGTGGCAAGATTCCAACCACGACCTCTCGGACAGGAGGCGGCGGCCCTAGCCGTTACGCCACCGACGCTTTAACATTGCAGACAGATAATTTTCATTGAGATGCCATACATTTACAGCAAATGTTTTTTTTATATACTGAAAACGGCCCCTAGTCCCCGGCGGCCCTTTCTATCCTAGCTCCGGTAGCAGTCATGGTGTGTGCGAAGAATCACCTTCAGATGGCAGTCTACCAAACCCAACGACCTTTGGCCCTGGCAACCTGGCGACCTTTGGCCCAGGGTTCCATATTAGGGCCTTTTCTTTTCCTTGTTTACGTAAATGATTTGCCTTTTATGGTGCAACATCTGTCAAATATTGTGTTGTTTGCGGATGATACATCTCTTATTTTTAAAGTGAATAGGAAAGAAAACGAAATTGACGAAGTAAACAACACTCTTTCAAAGATACTGAACTGGTTCACTGTGAACAACTTATTATTAAATGCTAAGAAAACAAAATGTATAAAATTTTGTTTGCCAAATGTAAAAAAGGTCAATAATAGTTGTAATATTAGACAGTAATAAATTAGAATTTGTAAATACCACGGTGTTCCTTGGTATAACTTTGGATGTTTCACTTCAATGGGGACCACACATTGAAACTTTAGCGGGAAGGCTTAGTTCAGCTGCTTATGCCGTTAAGAAAATAAGACAGTTAACGGATGAAGATACTGCGAGACTAGTGTATTTTAGTTACTTCCATAGTGTAATGTCCTATGGCATATTACTGTGGGGGCATGCGGCTGATATAGAAACTATTTTCATCCTGCAGAAAAGAGCTATCCGCGCAATCTATCAGATGCGATCAAGTGAGTCGTTACAGAATAAGTTTAAAGAAATCAATATTTTAACTGTTGCTAGTCAATTTATATATGAAAACATCATGTACGTTCGTAAGAATTTGCATTTATTTCCTAAAACCAGTGACAGGCATAATTTGAATTTAAGAAATGTAAATAAAATAGATATAGCCTTTTCGAGACTGAGTAAGGTTAAAAAGTCATTTGTGGGGCAGTGTATAAGATTCTACAATAAAATTCCAGAAAATGTAACTAGTTTGTCAGAGAATAAATTCAAGACTCATGTCAAAAAAGTTTTGTGCTCTAGAGGATATTATAAAATAATAGATTATGTAAATGATAAAGATATATATGTTGATTCTATATCAAATACCATTACCTGAGACTGTAATCTGAATCATGACATTATTTGTAATAACCTGTAATTTTTTTTTTGTTTTGACTATTTAAAAGTGTGTGTAAACACCTATTTGAAATAAATTGTTTTTGATTTTGATTTTTTTTGACAACTTACGAGTATATCACGCGCACACTGCGGACTGACGAGAAACTTACAGAACTCGAAGAAGTATTGAACAGGTTACGGTGGGATATCGTAGGTTTATGTGAAGTCCGAAGAGAGGGAGAGGAAACCATAATCCTGAAATCCGGAAACCTGCTCTATTTCCAGGAGGGCGACCATCTGTCCCAGGGTGGTGTCGGGTTTCTCATCCGCAAGTCCCTCATTAACAATATGGTCCAGATCGTGAGCGTTTCGACAAGGGTAGCATACCTACTTAGAATCACCAAACGGTATTCGATGAAGGTCATACAGGTATACGCGCCGACCACGGAACACTGCATATCCATATGGGAAGTATCCGTATCGGAAATAAGTTTTCATTATTTTTAGTCAGCGTAGATTTTTTGTAGCGTGAGCGTCGGTGGCGCAACGGCAAGGGCCGCTACCTTCTATCCGAGTTCGTGGTTCAAATCCTGCCACGTACCAATGTGTTTTCGAATTTCGATCTCATAATATGTACGTTTATCCGACGCTCTTACGATGAAGGAAAACATCGTGAGGAAACCTGCACACATCTGCGAAGAGATCCGAAGGTTGTGTATGAAGTTGACCAACCCGCACTGTGACCGCGTGGTCGACTAAAGCCCGAGGGTAGGCTCGAGCCTCTCGGTGGGGACATATATATGAGCTGATGTGATGATGATGATGATGAGATTTTATCTTAATATATATAAATCTCGTGTCACAATGTTTGTCCTCAATGGACTCCTAAACCACTTAACCGATTATAATAAAATTCGCACACCATGTGCAGTTCGATCCAACTTGAGAGATAGGATAGGGTAGTGTATGTAGGGTAGGGTAGGGTAGTGTAGGGTAGGGTAGTGTAGTGTAGTATAGGGTAGTGTAGGGTAGGGCAGGGCAGTGTAATGTAATGTAAGGCGGTACGAAGTTCGCCGGGACAGCTAGTATAATATATAATAATATTATAAATGTGAAAGCGTGGATGTTTGTTACGCGTTCACGCAAAAACTACTGAACGGATTTGGCTGAAATTTGGTAGGTCGACAGATTAGGACCTGGATTAAGACATAGGCGCACCCTCGAAAAGTCATAAAAACGTGAAAATGTGAAAACGTAAATGTGAAAATGTATTTGTTTGTTTGTTACCTTTTCAAGCTTCAACGCCTTGACCAATCTTTATGAAATTTGGCATGCAGGTAGCCTGTGTCACGGGGAAGGACATAGGCTACTTTTTATCCCGGAAAAATAGCATAATCTGATGCAGTTCCTGAGGGAACTAAAACATACTCGATAGTTGTGATTTTTTGCACAGAGATGGTTGAGTAGGTGGGAAACGACATAATTTACTAATCACCCTTAAAGACAGTCATAAAAACGATGTCCACGCGTAAAGCTAGTAAAACTATAAATGAAACTCAATTTTACGATGCGTCAATACCCTCGTATCATTTATTTAGACGCACCGTTATTGAAGGCTCCTTACAATCGTGACGGGATGATGGAGAGGGTCTGGGAACTCCGCTTATCTCTTCCGAGTACCTACATTGTTTGCAGGAGGAAGTTCAAAGACTCATTTTTATACGGTGTAGGCACAGTCTAAACACACCTTGCACACTTCATACAACAGGCCACAAATGACATTTCAAAAAAGGAATGACGGAACAAACAATATGGCGGCGAAATCCTATATGTTAGACAACCAAACTGTAACCAATCTGTATCAATCTGGGTGACGAGGGGGTGAGGTCGCAATCTAGAGAGCGGCAGGGAGTGTCCATACTGTATGTTAGTACTAATATATATATTTTCACAGTATTACAATATAGCGGCTTACAGTAGCGCAACGAATGTACTTACGTAGGCAACGGAAGGGTACTTGCGGGGCAGCGGGCTGCGGGGCACAGCCTGGCAAACTTCGCGAGTTTAGTATAGGCTAGTATAGGCCTACGCCGGTGGCGCACCGTGCGACATAAAAGGCGATGCGCTACTGTAATCCATATCGTAATACTGTGAAGTTGTGTAGGTATTCCTTTTCGTGGGCTCAAAGTGCAAAATAATATATTTGTCCTAGTAAGTCTTTTTTGTTTTGCAAACGATTTGAGAACGACCTCCAGAAGTTCGATTGAGCTGAAATTTGATATGTAGCCGTATTCCCAGTGACGATAGATCCTTTTGGTTTTTGCTCTAGATCTAATTAAAGAGAATTACATTTCTCTTATTATAGCTAAAGATCAAATGAATGAACTTAGGAGATGCAATCAAGGTCCTGGAGTCGTATTTTCTTTTTAATAGGATCGTAGATAATACCGTGCTCGCTTAGATTTGCCTTAAGGTGAGGTATTGATTGGAACAGCTGTCTCTGTCTTTTTCTTTACGTATAAAGAGCAAAGAAGTATATAAAGTACCTGATGATTATGTACTTAACCCTTCTACATCTCCACCGATACCGTTACACCCTGTATATAAAGTACTTGAGTAAGTACTTAACCCTTCTACATCTCCACCGATACCGTTACACCCTGTATATAAAGTACTTGAGTAAGTACTTAACCCTTATGCATCTCCACCGATACCGTTACACCTGTATATAAAGTACCTTAGTAAGTACTTAACCCTTATGCATCTCCACCGATACCGTTACACCCTGTATATAAAGTACCTGAGTAAGTACTTAACCCTTATGCATCTCCACCCATACCGTTACACCCTGTATATAAAGTACCTGAGTAAGTACTTAACCCTTATGCATCTCCACCCATACCGTTACACCCTGTATATAAAGTACCTTAGTAAGTACTTAACCCTTATGCATCTCCACCGATACCGTTACACCCTGTATATAAAGTACCTGAGTAAGTACTTAACCCTTATGCATCTCCACCCATACCGTTACACCCTGTATATAAAGTACCTGAGTAAGTACTTAACCCTTATGCATCTCCACCCATACCGTTACACCCTGTATATAAAGTACCTGAGTAAGTACTTAACCCTTATGCATCTCCACCCATACCGTTACACCCTGTATATAAAGTACCCTTCAATATCCAAGGCTGATACCAAAGGTTTTTTCAGTATTTTTGTATAAAACCTATAAAAACTAATTGCTGTTCTAGTTAGCTAATGATATATTAGCTAATGTTAGGGAGGCCTCCCACGCGGTGGACCGAGGACCTGGTGAAGATCGCGGGAAGCCGATGGATGCAGGCAGCGCGGGACCGGTCGTCGTGGAAATTCTTGGGGGAGGCCTTTCACGTCCACTGCTGGAGGACGTTTTTCGGCTGATATGATGATGAATAAAGCCACAGTACACGGCTCCTACGTCATGCCCTATACTAATATCATACCTGTATAGATGTCGTAGGGGGATTGTATATTTAGTCATATTACAATACCGCTAGGTGTTTTACAATACGGAGGCATGTTGCGATACAGCGTGTCGACGATACGCTGCATCGTCATAGTGACATATGTGGCAGGCAAATTGTATGATTAGTCATTTTACATACTCATACATACATATTCTGTACGCAGATTGCAAAATGCCGAGCTAGGCATATTGCCAAAATGCCGTACGGCAGATTGTAAATGAGCCCACGAATCGAGCGATGTTAGGTTCGGTCAGGTTTGATTGATTTAACTGTCAAAGAGCCTCGCGATGCGAGGCTCCCTGCCCTCGCCATTATATAATTTGACTGATCGTATGTAAAACGACGAATCATACAGTATGCCAGCGACACAATGCCAGCGGTAATGCGGTAATTAACCGCCTCCGTAGCTCAGAGGCAAAGTTCACTGGCTTAACACAGGAGGTCGCGGGTTCGATTCCCGGCGGGGTCACCTTGTAAGACTCGGTTTGGTTGATGGTAGGGCATTTTCTAAGCCCACCTGGCTAGCTACCACCATCTTATCTAAGTCTTGCCGCCAAACATCAGTGTTAAAAAAACATTGATGTGTTCCGGCATGAAGATAAGATAGCCATTCTCCATCGCGTTGGGGAATCTTGGCAAGCCCGCTTCTATCTTCGGCATCATCGTCACTTACCATCTGGTAAGATGATGCCTAGGGCTTACCAATAGAGAATAAAAAAAATAAAAAAAAAGTAATGCAATCTGCTTTATCGTCGACTCGCTGTATTGCAATGCAGCTCCGTATTGTAAAACAGCTAGCGGTAATGTAATATGACTAAACATACAATACGCCTGCGACATGGACATTGTTTTGTGTTGAGCACTGTTACCATGACAACCCGATGACCAGTGACCGGATACGGATGGTAAACCCCCGCCACGAAGCCCGACCTGTCAAAATGCTCATAAACATTCATACGGTGTGCTTGAAGCATCAGACTTTTGAATTCATTGCATAATATTTACTCCCGAAACAGTCCTTACAAGTTATCCGTATATGTACAGTCAGCATCAAAAATATTTATACATCAACAAGGTTTCAGAAATATGTGGTCTCACTTCGATTTCAGAAACATCTATCAATATTTGACACCATAAAATTGGATACATCAGCTGGTTCAGAATGGCGTAAACATAAAATACTTCATAAATATGTCTTCATAAATGTGTTCAGCAGGGGGCCTCATAAACTAGCTACGACCTTAAATCTTGTGTACCCTTGTTTTAGTAGACATATATATGGAGTATTTTATGTTTACGCCATTCTGAAACAGCTGATATATCCAATTTCATGGTGTCAGATATTGAAAGATGTTTCTGAAATCGAAGTGAGACCACATATTTCTGAAACCTTGTGGATGTATACATATTTTTGATGCTGACTGTACATCGAAAGCATATTTTGTATTTGAATCTCAAGTGCGAGTTGTTCTGTACCTATATCACTACCTACACAATTTTCCAAAACTTTTAACACGCGTGCGTGCATCAGCTTGCGCACATTTTTTTTTTTTTTTTTATTCACAATTGGTAAACCCTTGACCACATCTCACCTGGTGGTAAGTGACGATGTTGCCGAAGATGGAAGCGGGCTTACCAAGATTCCCCAACGCAATGGGGAACTGGCTATCTTATCTTCATGCCGGAACACACCAATGATATCAACATTGATATTTGGCGGCAAGACTTAGATAAGATGGTGGTAGCTAGCCAGGCGGGCTTAGAAAATGCCCTACCACCAACCAAACCGAGTCTTACAATTGACCCCGCCGGGAATCGAACCCGCGACCTCCTGTGTAAAGTCAGTGAACTTTGCCTCTGAGCTACGGAGGCGGTTTAAAACGTAATATACTAACATATTATACTATCTCCTTGTCCGAGACGGGTTTTACTATGTAGTTACGCTGATCGTATACAGCGCCATCACAATATTTCAAAGCTAAAAAAAAGTTAGCTCTCTCGCCTGGCAACATTATTGTCTGGAATGTCATTATGTTTTTTGTGCACAGCGTTGTCAGTGTATACTCTTTACGAAGTATTTATTATTATTTTACAAAATCAGTCAGATCAGTGTAACTACACAGTAGAACTCGTCTCGGACAAGGAGTTTCGTATAATTATGATTGAACTTCACTTAAGGTAAGTTCGTTTAATCATACAATTACATTGTATTCATTTTATCCACTTTTTTTTTTTTTTTTTTTAATTTATTTACCAATTTTAATCATTTATCATCTATTTTTTTTTATCATCTAGCACCATTAAACCTTTAGATCAAATTAGTAAGCCCTTGAGATCAACTCACCTGTTGGTAAGTAACGATGATGCCGAAGATGGAAGCGGGCTTACCAAGATTCCCCAACGCAATAGGAAACTATATGGCTATCTTATCTTCAAGCCTAAACACATCAATGCTATTAATATTGATGCTTGGCAGCAAGACTTAGATAAGTTGGTGGTATCTAGCCAGGGACAATGCCTTGCCACCTACCAAACCGAGTCATACAAAGTTAAACTCCGCCGGGAATCGAACCCGCGACCTCCTGATTTGAAGCTAATGGACTTAACCATTACGCCACGGAGGCGGTTAAAGATAGAAGCATTATTTAATCTGTGAAAATTCCAACAGGCTACCTATTACGGGTAAAAAGATACAGCTCTGTAACAGACAGACAGACAGATGGCGTCATACAGGCTTAGTAACAGGGTCCCGATTCTGTTTGGCACCCAGGGTACGGAACCCTAGGAACTGCCCAAAGTGGATCGTGATAAACTTAGTCCCGGAGAATAAAAAAGCAAAGCTCTTGTTACATAACTTGATTAGGGTAATCCCCTTTAAGTAATTACGTCGGATTTGTTAAACGTTTGAGAAAATATGAAAGTATTTTAATTTGCGAAGAAGTTGAAAAGATATACAGGCCATATATTTTTTGTCATTTTCATTGTTTTTTAAGGTTTTTGTACTCTCAAGGTGGCCAACGGGATCCTATTATTAAGTCTCCAATGTCCATCCGTCTCTCCGTCCCTCTGTCTGTCTGTCAGTGGGCTGTATTTTATGAAAGTTATGAACCATATTAGATAGACAGTTGAAATTTTTACCGGAGTTTGTATTTCTTTGCCGATAAAAAATAATAAAAATTAGAATAGTGAAAAATTAAGGGGTCCCACACTCACTGACCCATCAATGCCCAGCCCATACTGAATTTTTGACAAAAGTTCCCTTTAGGTATAGACACATCAGGAGGTCGCGGGTTCGGTTCCCGGCGGAGTCTTACTCTGACTCGGTTTGGTTGGTGGAAGGGCATTTTCTAAGCCCGCATGGCTAGCTACCACCATCATATCTAAGGAATGCCGCTAAAAATCAATGTTAACAACATTGATGTGTTCCAGCTTGTAGATAAGAGAGCCAGTTCCCTATTGCGTTGGGGAATCTTGGTAAGCCCGCTTCCATCTTCGGCATCATCGTCCCTTACCATCAGGTGCGATGATGACAACGGCTTACCAATTGTGAATAAAAAAAAGGGAACAAGGCCGGATTTAGGGGAATTCCCGCGGGATAGGGAATAAACCGTGAATGAAGTAGTACTTAAAGCACATCAAACTAAAAAGTGAAAAATGATTATTAATATAAGCTTTCAACAATTATAAATATAAGCTTTTAAAATTTCAATGAACGAAAATTACTAGTATTATTGTGCATAATTTTGAACCAAAAAAAAAACCACTTCAAACAGGAAACTAAGGTTCCCCTCGATTTCTCTGGGATGCCATCAGATCCTGGTTTCCATACCATGGTTCATAAACGACGAAGTTATCCGCAAACACACATAAAAAATATAAGGTCGAATTGAGAAACCTCCTCCTTTTTTTTAAGTCGGTTAAAAAAGCGTGGGTTTCGATGTGTACGATGTGGGTACGATGGAAAATTGCCAATTGGAAAACGTTGATTCAATAACCAGTCAATTGTAGGCTTGATAAATATGCGTATTTCAATAATACTTATGTATGGGCGAGCCAGAGACAAACTCTTCTTTTTGGAGCGTCAAATCGACCATCGATCTAACATAAAATAGATGTCCGTCTGTACTGGAAATATTTTTTATACTGTTTGTATACATAAGTATTATTTAAATACGCAGCTTTATCAAGCCTACAATTGACTGGTAATTGAATCAACGTTTTCCAAGTGGCAATTTTCCATCGTCAATGGGTAGCGGTTCTGGCGACAGATTGGTGCAATGGTGTCATGGAGCACCTGGTTTTGTACCCTTGTGTACCCTTCAACGGCCAAGTCACACAACATTAACTATATTAATAAAGAAATCGCAGTAAGGAACCTTAGACTTGGCACGACTTTGTCTAGATTTCATTACTTTTTAGAGATAAACAAGCAGCTCCATCGAGACTTGGCTAGTTTTTTACGGAATGTTTTTGGTGGAATTTCACTTCTTTTTGTAGAAACTTGGGCATATTGATTTATTTTATTAGATTTTCTTATTTGACTTACCTTTTTTCTTTTTAGGAGTAGTTTTTTAATTATTACAAATCTTTCTTTTCTTTTTTTCTGGTTCTGATTCTTGTACAGTAGCAACGTGTGCGGGTATCACCGCCACTCTTAGTCCAATGCATTATATTTTGACTAAATTTTGAGCGAAATTAATATTTTAGTGTAATTTGTTTATTTAATTTGTGTACTGTTCGAGTAGAATAAAGTTAATCGTTCGACGATTTCTTCTTATCAACTTGTAAGTATAAGTATAAAAGCCAGTCTAGTATTATCCAGAGTTTTCCTTTATTTTATTTATATGCGTATTAAAAGCAGAAGGGGAGACATTCGCCCAGCAATATTGATTTAACTTGTAACTTTAAAAAATCAACCCGGTCCAAAAAGTGACTTAAGGGGTTTCCCAAATAAACGATTCAACTTTGATGAAATCGCAATAAAACATCTCATACAAATCGATCAGCTGGTAATGATCTGATCAGTAAGGGAAGTCCACATTTTTTTACGATTTCGGCAAAGTTTTAGAAGAACAGTCCTCCTCTCCCTTCTAGAGAGTAGGTCGGGTCAAGATCTAAAAAAAGGTTAGATCGTACAATTTCGGCAAAGGTTTAGAACAAAGTTCCCACCCCCCCTTGAGAGTAAGTTGGGTCGAGATTTAAAGGGGTTAAATCGTACACAATCGATTTTGCCCGGGTTTGATATCTTTTTCCAACTCTAAAAACAGCAAATAAACTACCACTTCATATAACCCCGACTCCTCAGCGTCCGTCTGCCGGAAGGCGAACAAAAGGTACGCCGATTGCAAATTAAAAGGATTAAGAAGATCCAAGAGAATGATAGACTGGCCACGCAGGTATTTATTGGAGGGAGGAGGTTCCAAATTTTAAAAGGGGCAATTTCGATTTGGAGAACCCCGTAAACACAAAAAAAAACTGGAATCGCTGCACTCGCATTTGCTGAACAGACATAAAGTATCACTTTTAAAGTACTTATCTTTCCAGCAATAATTTCATTTGTACAGTCGCCATCGGGTAAAGTATAAAAAATAACTAAATTACTTTTAATTGGTTAAGTGTAAGTTTAATCGCGGTTATTAAATAAAAATTTCAGTTTTAGGGTACCGTACCTAAAGGGTAAAAACGGTAACCTATTACTAAGACTCCGCTGTCAGTTCGTCTGTCTGTCTGACCGTCTGTCACCAGGCTGGTATTTCATGAACTGTAATAGCTAGAAAGTTGAAATTTTCACAGATGATGTATTTCTGTTGCTGCTATAACAACTAATACTAAAAATTAGAAAAAGCGAAAACCTCCAAACAAAAAAGTGTTTTTTTTTAGTGAAGAAACTAGCGCCATTTCATATTATGGTACGGAACCCTTTGTGCGCAGTTCTGACTCGCACTTTACCGGTTTTTTGTGACTTTCTTCCGTAATCGAGGTTTGACGCGTTTAGATACGTCACGAAACGTCAAATCGTGTTCGGATAAGCATGCCAGGACATAGCGCAAGGCTTAATGTTTAGTTTTTGCAAATAATTTAATACTTACCAAGGTTATAATTATCATCATAATTATCAATGATAATTATCACTTCGAACCTTGTTCGCGAACAAATGTGATAAAACGTAGTAGATAGGTATAAAAACATATATTTAATCAAAGGAATTCTCAACTCATTAATACAGTGAAAACGAGGAGTGTTCAGTGAGTTTGTTTAATTTTAATTAAACTTACTTCGACTTGGAATTTATTTCAAAGAACAATAAAATAATAGAGAATAGACAAGTTCGGTCTGGATATTTGCCTACGTAAGTAAGTTTCCTTAGTTGCAAAACTAAATACCTAGTCGAGAAATACAAAATTCGCAATTACGAACGCAACGGGATTTAAAGGTCCCCAGAAGGCTCGAGTTTCCATACAAACATAGTTCCGCTTTAATACAAAAACTGCAAGCCGGATTGAATACATATTTTTTTTTTATTAAAAATTTGAGTGCGTTTGGATGCATCTCACCTGATGGTAAGTGCCGATGCAGCCGAATATGTAACACGCAAGCTCAAATAGTGCCTATTCATTCTCGTCTTGAAGATTCCTAAATTATACGAATCGGATATGTAACTTTTCGAATATATGGAGTAGACACATATCGATGTTTGTTATTGGTTTTCGATGTACTAATATAAAATGGAAAAAAAATAAAAGAAATTTCAAACTTTCAGTACAAAAGTAGTTTAAGCCTTCGTTTAGTTGCGTTTTAATTTACTACGATAAAAACTAATTACAAACATTGATATATGCCTACTCAATATTTTTGCGAAGTTTGGATTCAATCCGGCATGTAGTTTTCAAGCAACTTCCAAAAAGGAGGAGGTTCTCAATTCTTCTGTAGGTTCTTTTTTTATGTGTGTTACCTCAGAACTTTTGACTGGGTGAACCGATTTTTATGATTTTTTTTTATTTGAAAGCTAATGCTTTCCGTGTGGTTTCATATAAATTTTATTAAAATCGGTGCAGTAGTTTATTATAAAATTAACAAAAACCAAAAATGATAATGCAACAATGTACTAAGTTGTTGCGATGGAAGTCGGTTTTTTAACGTGTTCAGCGTTTTCAATTATTGTATTATAGCGGAACTACGTTTGTTTACAACTGTTCCAATCAATGCTTCGCCGTCATGGATAATAGCGCGGAAACCATCAATCAGCTTAGCTTAAGGCGAGGCACCGGTGGAAAAGCGGAGAAACCCTTTTGCTAGATAATTTTTTTTGGGTAATTACTACTAAATAAAAAAATAATAGAAAAAACCACAACAAAATACATACAACAACATACTTAAGTATATTGTCTGAGGAATGTGCTAATATGTTACACGATAGTGTGTACTTTACTCGAGCATAAAAAAATCCCAAAAACAGGTCTAAAACGTCAAAAAAAAGTCATAAACGAATTGTTTATTAATAAAATTTCTAAATTTGCACATAGTTTTTATATGGAGATATTTCTTTTTAAGTACTACAGAGAACCTGCTAAATTTTAGTATTTAAATTGAAGTCTTAAGAGAAATAACAACGTAAAACATTGAAAAAGTGCAAAAGTGTGGTTATTGTCTTGACTCTTTACACGTAAAGGAAAAAACAGAAACGTGTAGCTTAAGGTTAAGACGTGTGCACATTTTAGTAAAGAGCTCCCGCAAATGTTTCATTGATTTCCATAAGCAAACAGCCCGCAAACCTCCCGGAGGATCAAATAATAATAAACCTCCGGGGAACGTAATTATGTTGTGGGGTTGGCATAAATTGAATTGTTGTCTGCAGGAACAGAATGGCTGACGTCGCCCCGAGTGAAACCAACCACATTGAGCGAGATGAGCCTTGAGTAAATCACTTTTCTTATACTCTAAGTACACTTCGTTTTTTTTAGCAAATTCAAGAGTGGAAAAAATTGAACGCCTATCATATGTGAAACATCGAATCTATTTTGTACAGAAAACTAGCTGTCTTGGCGAACTTCGTTCCACCTACACTACACTACACTACCCTACCCTAAAACTAATTATTTTTAAATGAATTTTTTTTTAATTGATGATCATATTTTTAATACTTATTATCCTATTCCCGACGAAGATAAATACAAAAACAACCGCCTCCGTAGCTCAGAGGCAAAGTTCACTGGCTTTACACAGGAGGTCGCGGGTTCGATTCCCGGCGGGGTCAATTGTAAGACTCGGTTTGGTTGATGGTAGGGCATTTTCTAAGCCCGCCTGGCTAGCTACCACCATCTTATCTAAGTCTTGCCGCCAAATATCAATGTTGATATCATTGGTGTGTTCCGGCATGAAGATAAGATAGCCAGCTCCCCATTGCGTTGGGGAATCTTGGTAAGCCCGCTTCCATCTTCGGCAACATCGTCACTTACCATCAGGTGAGATGTTGTCAAGGGTTTACCAATTGTGAATAAAAAAAAGAAAACACAAAAATCATAAAAAAGTGGTCCAGCCGTTCTTGAATTATAAATGGTGTAACTAACACGACTTTCTTTTATTTATACAAATATGGCATAATCAAAATGAAAACGCTAAACACGTTAAAAAACCGACTTCCATCGCAACATTTTTGCATTTATATTTTTGGTTTTCGTTAATTTTCTACTAAAGTACTACACCGATTTTGATAAAATTTATATGGAACCACACGGGAAGCATTAGATTTCAAATAAAAAAAGAATCGTAAAAATCTGTTCACCCAGTCAAAAGTTCTGAGGTAGCAAACATAAAAAAAATTAAAAATAACATACAGACGAATTGAGAACCTCCTCCTTTTTGGAAGTCGCTTGAAAAAAGGGCAATGGAGCGTGCTATGCTCGGAGTTTCTCTGAGTGATCGAATCAGAAACGAGGAGATCCGTAGGAAAACCAAAGTAACCGACATAGCTCTCAGAATTGCTAAACTTAAGTGGCAGTGGGCGGGGCACTTAGCTCGTAGAACAGATAGCCGTTGTGGCAGTAAAGTTTTCCAGTGGCGACCGCGCATCGGATAACGTAGCGTAAATAGGCCTCCCACTCGGTGGACCGACTGGATGCCGGCACATGGAAATCCTTGGGGTAGGCCTATGTCCAGCAGTGGACGTCCGTCGGCTGATATGGTGATGATGATGAATCAAAAAATATGGCATAGTCAATCAAAAAAAAACATCCCGAATGCATAAAAAATATTTTTTAATAGTGCATTGAATTTTTTCCAGTCTGTACCGAACCTTTGAGTGAAATTAACAGTACAACCTGGCTCTTTTCATACTCAATACAATGGCATATTACTGTCTTACTTATACATCGATATACAATGCTTAGCGCGTACCAATAACCAATAGAAAGAAAATAAAACATAATAATATGAACATTATCCCATTTCTGCTTGAGTTCAATTCAGTTTGACGTTCTGCGTGATACACCCTTTTGAAATGGGGTAGCTAATAAATAAACGTGTGACTCATCTATACCTGTTAGACCACCATTTTTTGATAAAAGGGTATCACCTGTAAAGCCTATTCCTGTTTTATTTCCTCCGCGTACTTATTTTACGGGTGGGATGGGGAGAACAGAGAGATACGAAGATCAAGTTCAAGTTTATTCGCAAAACAATTTAAAATTGTGAACGAATTACATAACAATATAAATAAACATAGCATAAATACAATTCAAAAACTAAACGAAACTAAAGCACCTACATAAATCAATACCAAAAAAGTTTTTTTTTTTATTATTAAAAATTTGAGTGCGTTTGGCTGCACCTCACCTGATGGTAAGTGCCTATTCACACTCGTCTTGAAGATTCCTAAATTATATGAATCGGGGAATACAGACGCCGTAAAGGAATTACACTCCTTGGCCGTTCGCATGATGAACGAAGAAGCAAAACGCTTCGTGCGAAAAGGTGGAACATTGACGACAAAGGGGTGGAACCGCTCTCGCGCCTGGTCGTCCGGTGATGAAATGGAGAGGGGGAAATGAGGTCGTGAAGCTCCAGTGCACACTCTCCGAAATGAATCCTTTGTACGAACTAATTATGAAAACGTAAAATCTTCAATGCAATAGCAAAACTTGTCCAAAAGAAGAGCTTTTAGTGCGCTTTTAAAAACAGGAATGCGTAACTCCAATTTTAATTAAATTGCCAACTTATTATAAAGTAATACTGCTTGATTTCTTGCGCAATGCTATACAACACTGAGTTTTGGTTTCATTTTGTTCTTAAGGTCTTTTCTCCTTGTTTTCAGCCTGGCCAGCATCACAAATTCAGTTTCATAATTTTATATATTTTTAATACGTCTGTCAAAAGGACTAAAATCATACCCTGGACATTTCATACAACGGGCCAGAAATGACATTATGTGTCCTTAATGTATGTTAGTACTAATATATATACTTTGGTAATACTGTTTGCTATCGCTGGGCAGGTAAGTATTTATGTAATTACTAGCTTTTGCCAGCAGCGTTGCCCGCGTGGACATCGTTTTTATGGCTGTCTTCTATGGTGAGTGGTGCGCAAGCAGCTCGTGAGCGCGGACATGAGTTTTCTCCAGATCCCTCAGGAACTATATCGGGCGATTCTGATTACCAGTCTATGTCACTTCCCACCCACTAAACCCTAAACCAATTCAATACAAAAACACTTCAATCCGTTGCTCATTGAAATGAGTTTCCCCAGATCGCTCAGGAACTAGCGTTAGCATATGCGAACTCGCGTCAGCATATGCTAATTAGTAAATTATGTCATTTTCCACCCCCTTAACCTCTCTGTGCAAAAAATCACAGCAATCAATTTTTCCGTTACGATTTTAAATTAACCAAAAAAGAGTATTTTTTCAGTTCCTCCAGGAACTGCATAGGACTATGCTATTTCTACGAGATAAATAAAAAGTAGGCTATGTCGTTTCCCGTGACACAGGCCACCTGCAAGCGATGGACCAGGTTTTGAAGCGAGAAAAGGTAACAAAAAAACTCATTTTCACATTTATAATACTAGATTTTGCCCGCATGGACATCGTTTTTATGACTGTGTTTGAGGGTGAGCGGTGCGCGAGCCCCAGTTTCCTCCAGATACCTCAGGAACTATATCGGGCTATTCTGGTTAGCAGTCTATGTCACTTTTCACCCCCTTAACTAATTATTTACGAAAAATGCGAGTCAGAACCACACACATAGAGTTCCTTACTATCATCTAGACGGCGCTAGTTTCTTCAGTTCCGTACTATCATACTGGATGGCACAAGTTCCTTCACGTTCAAAAAAACACGTTTTTTGTATAGAGACTTTCACTTTCTCTAATTTTTAGTATTTGTTGTTATAGCAGCAACAGAAATACATCATCTGTGAAAATTTCAACTGTCTAGCTATCATGGTTTGAGGTGGCCTGTGTCACGGGAAAGGACATAGCCTACTTTTTATTTATCTCGTGGAAATAGCATAGTCCTATGCAGTTCCTGGGGGAACTGAAAAAATACTCTTTTTTGGTTTTGGTCATTTCTGGTCCTTTGTATAAATCTCTAATCAAATTTAAATACACGAGTCCAAATAAAAAAAAAGTGAAAAATAGTATTTTTCCTACGATTCTATTGAAATAAAAGACGATTCTGGCACGTTGATTCCACCTTCAAATTTCATCATCAGATCAAACTTCAAAATACCCGGAAATATGGCCTTATTTCAAATTTACTGATTGCAAGATTTGAAATAAACAAACAAACATACATACATACATACATACATACATACAAACATGCATACAAACATACAAACATACATACATTGCAAGTTAAATAAAAGCTTTTAAAAAGGGACTACCTACTTCGAATTTCTTTGTCGAAATCACTCGCCATATCTGCACCCGCATGGCGCGAAACACCAGGCAAACTAATTAAAAAGGGTTTTCGTCTGTTGGCAACACCAACAATTATTTTTTAAAAAATCTCCCTTTTCATCGCAACCAAAAAGTAGACCCTACGCTACTGTAGATAATTTGTTAAAAAAAATGTTAAACTTGCGTGCCTGCCTTTAAATCGAAGAAACAATCTTCACACATCTCGTAAATCATCATCATCATATCAGCCGAAGGAAGTCCACTGCTGGACATAGGCCTCCCCAAGGATCTCCACGACGACCGGTTCTGCGCTGCCCGCATCCAGCGGCTTCCCGCGACCTTCACCAGGTCATCGGTCCACCGAGTGGGAGGCCTGCCTACACTACGCTTTCCGGTGCGTGGTCGCCACTCGAGAACTTTACTGCCCCAACGGCCATCTGTTCTACGAGCAATGTGCCCCGCCCACTGCCACTTAAGTTTAGCAATTCTGAGAGCTATGTCGGTTACTTTGGTTCTCTTACGGATCTCCTCGTTTCTGATTCGATCACGCAGAGAAACTCCGAGCATAGCACGCTCCATTGCCCTTTGAGTGACCTTGAGCCTTCTTATGAGGCCCATAGTAAGCGACCTCGTAATAAACCTGACCAATTTTATTAAAAAACAAAAACCCGACTGCATAAAAAACATAATCCTTGTTTTTTGGGACGTCGGGTAAATGTATCCTAGTCACTCACGAGATCAAACGACATCTCGCACTCCTAAATCCATCAAGCCGTTTAGGCTACAGTTTCAGCCAAAGAAACAGACATACACACATATATACAGGGAGTAAAAAGGCCACTCCTGGAAACTTAAACTGGGGCTTCTGCTCATCATACTGAACAACTTTCTCCAAGGAACCCATAATGAACTATCGAAAAAAATCGGCCAGCTAATCGGCCAATTTTGTATGGGAAGTCCAAAAATGTTGTCCAGATTTCAGTATGGGTTCCTTGGAGAAAGTTGTTCAGTGTGATGAGTAGAAACCCCAGTTTAAGTTTCCGGGAGTGGTATTTTTACATCCTAAATACACCCGAAATCGAATCTCGAGTGGCGAACACGCACCGGAAAGCGTAGACCGATGACCTGGTGAAGGTCTCGGGAAGCCGCTGGATGCGGGCAGCGCAGAACCAGTCGTCGTGGAGATCCTTGGGGGAGGCCTATGTCCAGCAGTGGACGTCCTTTGGCTGATATGATGATACACCCGAAAAACACCACATCTCACGATAAGTTTACAAGCAAGCGGCTTTTTTTTTATTCACAACTTGTAAGCCCTTGGCATTATATTATTTAAAATACAACTCTCTTTAAAATACTCCAGCATATTATTAACTTCTTAAAATAAATAAAATTATAAGATTCAAAATAATTTTCTTCTCAAAACAACCAATTTAATTTCTTGGGTTTACAGAAGTTGGTAAACAGATTTCATTAAACAAAAGTCATAATATTTCACCAGGCACCTTTTCAAATAGCCTGCTATGGGTGTATTTACTTTGCTGATTGTCTTTGGATAAGTTCGATAAGCTTCTCCTGTGGCAAACAATAGTGATGTCCAATGTCCATAGTTCTGGATAAAAAACCTATCCACAGAAATTATTATCCGCTAAAGGCAGATTTCCAATAAGTCGCAAAATAACGACAAATTATTAGATTATAGCTGTAATGGACAACGTTTTTGTGACTTCTCGAGGGTGCGCAGTGCGCGAGCCGCAAGCGGCTCGCGAGCGTGACAATAAGGAGTCTGGGTGGTAATCCAGATCTGTTACGTACTTAATAGCAAGCGGCTGCGCCCGCGCCCCTCCTTGATATAATATAGTCAGTGCGCAACGAGCTAGCTGTCGTTTCACTCGTGTCCCGTCCAAATATCCAACAAGATCCTAATTTGTCTACCTACCAAATTTCAGTCAGATCCGTTCAGTAGTTTTTGCGTGAAAGAGTAACAAACATACATCCATACATTCTTACAAACTTTCGCGTTTATAATATTACAAGGATGAACCGGCAAAACGAGAGTCGGCGTCGTGCATCCAGGGTGCCGTACAGTCGCCATCATATATATCGTAGCGGGCGAGGTGTTCAACTGTTTCTGAGCAGTGTTGAATTTCAATAAATTATGTACACTAGGAGTTTCTTTGAATACATATGGCCTGGGAAGTATGCACCTCACATGAACTATTTCGCAGGCCACGTGTATCCAAAATCACACAGATCAAATTCCAGTAAAAATAGAGTAAAAGGTATTGCTGTCAACGAAAATGTTGTAAATTATGTTATATTATGCATATACAAACAACAACAACAATCGTAAAAAATTACGGAATTCCCGGATAGGGATTAGCGCTGAATGTGTTAATATCTGAACGTCTAATTGGTCATAAATATCTGAGCAGCAGATTTTTCAATATGTTCTACACATACGTACGTACTTGAGGTACTTTTTCGAAAAATGCTACTACATATTGAAAAATCTGTGCAGGCGCAGAATCTTGTTGGAAAAGAACTACAGGCTCAAGAGTATCTCGAAGGTACATAATCATGGTTCACTTTCACCCCCTTTTCGACGAAAACAAGGTATTTTTTGCCCGTAGAACAAATACCACCCCAAACTGCGCTTGATCCAGGACGACTACAAGACTAAATCCTATCATTTTGGTGATTATGTTCTTACTCTATCGAAAAAACATTTTCGTTTCACATTTTTCCAATTTTCAGTCGCGGCGTGCTGCCTCAGAAAACGGCATCTTTCTAGGCGAATTTTTTTACATATATCCTCCAGCAGTTTGGCTTTTCGCATCTTGTATGCCCTTTTATTTAGGTTATTTTTGACAATACGCATCACTGTTGATCGACTTATTCCTAACTCTGTAGATATTTTTCTCACCTTTGCCTGTAGATTACGAGTTAACCTTTGTTTGATGATGTGCTGCATTCGTGAAGAGTTAATGGTCCTCTTCCTGCCTCTTCCTGGACGGTCACCAGTGTGGCCCAACTCGTTATAACGTTTGATAGCCATAGAAACCAGTTGGCGGCTGACGCCGAGGGTTTGGACTATGTCACACTGCCTTTTTTCCAGCCTCATGCAAAGAAATTATTGCTTCGCGATGTCTAGACATGGCGAAATTGATTAAAAAATCAAATGATTTTAACAAACTTTGCACACCAAAATGGCGGAACAATATGTGATAGTTAAAAAGTCAAACCAAAAAGATCGCATTTCTTTCGATTCCGAAAAGTTTGCATTTTAATTTTGTCAACGTATTTATAGACCACGGTGTACTTTTGACACACGGTAAGAGAGAGAGAGAAAGAGGGTCCCGTTGGTACCCTTTGGGTACGGAACCTTAAAAGAAAACTGGCCAAATGCGTGTTAGACCATTAGGGTACCGTAATCACTTCAAAAAATAATGATATTTTATATAAAAAAAGTTATCAGCTGTGGGTTTTGAACGTTTAGTATGGAGTTTCTGTGATCTTTTTACAGATAAAACTGCATGGCATAAGTTGATCGACTTTTCCTCGTAAAGGCAAATTTTAAGTATCTTCATAACGATAAAATATAGAGGGTAAAACAGCTGTCGGTACAGCTCTAGTGGGCAGATTGGATATATGGTCCCGTTTCTTTGTGGTGCTAATGAGTTATATATAAACAGGCTACATATTCAAAATGCCTCACTGACTAGGAACCCAAACTTTTCCTCCATTTCTCTCCGACCCTCCCACCTCCAAGCAACGACCTAAGCCGAGGTCCGTGCCCACCTAGGCGCCTTAAGGCAGTTTTTTTGTAATTTGTTCCACACAATATTTTACAATTGTGTCGTATATTTACAAAATAAAAAAGGTTATTATAAAAGAGAGAAAAAAATACAATTACACTAACATCAATTATTACTTACACTTCGTTAAAATTCATAAAAGTCTAAATTAAATGCATTCTTCAAAATTTATTTATGATGCTAATTTATGATTCTTAATAAATATATTATTGCGTCTACTTATCCCTACAGTTTATAAACTCGTCTACACTATAGAAACACCTCTCTCACAAAAATCCTGAATTGTTTATGATCATGTATCACTTTAAATTCGTTTGACAGACTATTAAATAACCTAACTGCTTGATACCTTACACTGTGCAGTTGCATCTTTTTGCTTTGCTTTTAGGTGGAATGACTTCCGCACTCGCCTTCCCTGTCTGGTGAAGTAGTAAAAGCCCCCATGGCAAAATTAATTTCGAAAAAAGACCCGGATTTTTCCTCACTTTCCTAAAAATGCCAAATAAGTTGTTTTCAAGCGATTTGCAAAAAGGAGGAGGTTCTCAATTCGTCTGAATGTTTTTTTTTATATATGTTACCTCGTAACTTTTGACTGGGTGAACCTATTTTTATGATTCTTTTTTATTTGAAAGCTAGTGCTTCCCGTGTGGTTTCATATAAATTTTATCAAAATCGGTGTAGTACTTTATAAGAAAATAAACAAAAACCAAAAATAATAATGCAAAAATGTACTAAGTTGTTGCGATGGAAGTCGGTTTTTTAACGTGTTTAGTGTTTTAAATTATTCCACGGCAAGAGTATATATAAGCTAGTTATCTTAGTTCGAAAAACCAATACTGAGTCAGCTGACAGAGCATGTATTTTTATATTTTACGAAGTGAATAAAGATAGCTCTTTAGCATTGTTCATATCGTATAAACGTATTTTTTCCTTGGTACCCGAGCTACGATCTACGAGCTACGATCCCCAGACGTTACGTAGACACGTCATAATACTCAAAATGAATCACTGACTAGAAACCCAGACTTTTCCTCCACTTCTCTCCTATCCTCCCACCTCCAAGCAACGACCTAAGCCGAGGTCCGTGCCCACCCAGGCGCCCTAAGACAGTTGCATCTTTTTGCTTTGCTTTTAGCTTGAGTGTCCTCCCCACTTGCCTCCCCTGTCCGGTGAAGTAGTAAAAGCCAAGTTGTCATTTTAAAAAAAACCCGGATTTTTCCTCAGTTTTAAGTTGTTTTTAGGGAACGGTTAATACAGATATTTGCGCAGCCCTAGTAAGCAGATTGGATCGATGGTCCTGCCTCCCCCGGGCGGCAATATCAACAGGCAACAGGTCCTGTCGGCCGGGCCCTCGTCATGGCAACGCTCCCCGGCTTACGGAGATTTGTACTAAATTTAACTCGTCCAGTTTTTTTTTAGGTAAAATAAAGTGATTATATTAAAAGATTGAATTGCTGTGATAATCACGTTTACAAAAGGGAAAGTGTGAGACAGCCTTATTTTACAATGGCACTTCAAGACAGAATTCAATTATGAGAAAATAATAGAAATCTAGGTACGGGAAAGGCAGTCAAGAGGAATGAGCAAGTACAGTTTTGTAATTTTTTGGGTATAATCTTAAGTTTTTATTAAGAACTATTACCAACTAGATTTTGCCAGCGGCTTCGCTCGCTTGAACATAGTTTTATAAATGTATTCGAGGGTGCGCAGTGCGCGAGCCGCAAGCGGTATTATAAGCCTATATGTTAATCCAGTACCTAACCTATATGTGTGCCAAGTTTCATCCCGATCCGCCCAGTGGTTGAAGCGTGAAAGAGTAACAAACATCCATCCATACATACAAACTTTACGCGTTTATAATGTTAGTAGGATTAACTTAACAAACAGTGAAATAAAAATTAACACATTAAAACAAAAAAAACTAATTAATTTTAGCTTTTCTTTAATAATGTCCATTATCCGTTTTGCCCGCACGGGGCGGACAAAAGAAATTTCCCGGTAGGGCAAAATAGAAGTTCTGTCAGTCAGTCAAAACATTCATTTTCATTTTCAGCTCATATACGTCCCCACCGAGGGGCTCAAGCCTACCCTGAATTAGGGCGATCGGGCCTTAGACGACCACGCAGGCCCAGTGCGGGTTGGTCGACTTAAATTCATTGGTTGTCAAAACATTCATAACAATAATAACCCTTGCCCCGTTCAGGATAAGCAGGCCTCAAGTGTCCACTCTCGGCAAGTATAGTCTTTAACGGGGTATTGTTCAAGGCACTTTTTTCACTTTTTTAGTATCGCTTCTAGCTTGATATATTTTTTATTTAGTTGATACTTTTGATTGGAGGTACTTTTTATTGTCTGCTAGAAGATGGTGTTCGAAACCGGTCGATGACAAATTAAAAACGCAGTTTCATTTATTTTATGCGGAATTAGTGTAAATATATACCAATATGTGTGATATTTTTTATTTATTTTTAAATTTGACTGGACTTACATTATGTTCTTAGCCTTATCTTGCGTTTTATTGTGCTCTTTGGTTTTTTTATTCATTTTGCGCCATTTATTTTTGTCCGCAATAAAATAAGAGCTAAAGTGAACATTTTGAGAATAAAGTATGCATTGTGAATGTAATTACCTTCGAAAGTGGATTTGTCATTTCATTGAATTGGTCAATTCATGAAATGGCCGGGCATATCATGAAACATATCATGAGGCTCCTCGACAGTATCATCCTCAAATCTAACAATTATCGCTCGCTTTGCTCGCTTTAACTCAAATCCACCCGGGTATTTAAAGCGGTAATATTACAGATTTTCGTTATATTTGACGTCAATTATTCCTAAACGATAGAAAACCCAAGGTTAAAAAAAAATACCCTTATTGTTGACGATGTTCCTTAAAATCAAAAGCTATTAGAAACACGATTGAGCAGTTTTGGCTCGATAGAAAAACATCCCAAAGATAGGTCTACACCGTTACTTCCAACTCTAGTTACGACTAATATACAATATTTGTTAGGATAATACAAATTGAGTAGTGTTATTAATCACAGTAAAGAAAACGTATTAATCACATTGTATATCATACTCTTTACATTTGTATCAGTAATTAATTGCTTCGATATTGATCGATTTTAGAGCGACTTCCAGCGATCCGATTAAGCTGAAATTTGGAATGAAGCCATATATCCGGTGACAATAAATGCTTTTGTTATTTTTAAGTTGATCTGATGATGAACTTTGGATGTGGAATCAATTCCCAGAATCGTTTTTCATTTTCAATAGAATCATAGGATATACAATACTGCGTTCAATTTTTTTTTATTTGGAACCGTTTTTTTATATTAATTTGAGCATTTGGCTTTTTGAGCATAAAAGCTCTTTTTAAATAAAATCTTGTATACCAATAAGCTTTTGGGTATTTCCACAGGGTATTTCGAAAACTATTTTAAAAGTCATTAGCCCAAAAAGTTTTTATCGAAATCGGATGAAGTCCCGCTAGAGCGAACAAATATTGTAGCGATTCGTATGATGTCCCGCTGGAAAGCAAAAACCTTTAGATTTTCGCTTTATATTTTTTTGGATAGAATATTGTAAGTATATAAGCATTACTCGCTAACTTAGCTACATTTAACAAGCAACACTGAAAGAAATATATAAAGTTAAGAATTCTCAAGGAATGTTGGAGTCACTGGAAGTTATGGAACTGGCAGCTTGACGGAAACGGGGTAAATAATAAAACAGTTTCTGCTTGATCTAAAATCTTATTAAACACAGAGGTTTTCTTTTCCATTGTACCGTTATTTTAATCTAAACACCATATTTTAACCGCCTACGTGGCGTAATGGTTCGTCCATTATCGTCCTTGATTGGTGGAAGTGCATTTTCTTAGCCCGCTTGGCCAGGCCTGTCGCACTTCGCGCTGGTGGCATGAAAATTTACCTACACCGCACTCTACGCCACGCAGCCTCCTGCAGGAGGAAAACAGTAGTCTGAAGTGATAAGAGTTACGCGATATAAGAGGCAACTTGAAGGTGAATATAACTGTAGGTAATTGGCGCTGTGCGAACCTGAATTGCACTTTATTGTGTCGTAGCAAGAGTCGAAATTTATATTAATGATTTTGCGGAGTGAAAATTATTTTACGTTAAGTAAATAGTCTTTATTCCTTGGCTTGGCTAACTATAACCTTTTTTTTTTATTTAAGTGCGTTTGACTGCACCTCACTTATACAAATCGGGGATCACAGACGCCGGCAGGGAATTCCATTCCTTGACCTTTCGCATAATGAATGATGAAGCGAAACGATTCGTGCGTATAATATAATATATATAAAAACCTAAAAAACTTAACTCAAAAAAATATGAAAAAAAACAAACACAATATTATAATAGGTACTATAGCGGTACAATAAGGGCCTCTTATCGCTTATATTAGTATTATAAACATATAGTATATGGACACTCCCTGCCACTCTCTAGATTCCGACCTCACCCCCTCGTCACCCAGATTGATACAGATTGATTATATTTTGGTTCTCGAACGTATAGGATTTCGCCGTGATTTTGTTTGCTCCGTCATTTGTTTTTAGAAATGTCATTCCACGACCGTTGTATGCAGTATCCAGGGTGTGACACGGCGGTCACTTTAAGAACGAACGCCCGATCCTCAATATTTAAATGTTTTTATTATTTTTCTTCACTTTTAAATATATGATAGTCTGTGTCACTGGTTTTGGGTGGTTTTATGAAAGTGAAAATAGTATAGTCCGATGCAGATCCTGAGGGAACTGAAAATATACTCTTTTTTTGGTTAGTTTCTTTAACATTGCAACGGAACAATATATTGCTAAGATTTTTTACACAGAGATGGCTGAGGGGGTGGGAAATGACATAATTTACTAATTAGCACATCCTGACAATGTTCCCGAGGGATCTGCGGAAAACTCATTTCCGCGCTCGCGCACGGCAGCGTCGCAACGGAGCTACGGACTGAAGTGGTTTTTTTGTATAAAATTGGTTGAGGGGGTGGGAAGTGACATAGACTTCTTATCAGAATAGCCCGATATCGTTCCTAAAGTATCTAAGGCAACTCATGTCCGCGCTCGCGCACCACTCACCCTAAAAGACAGTCATAAAAACGATGTCCACGCGGGCGAAGCCGCGGGCAAAAGCTAATATAATATTTGTTTTCCACAGTGGTAGCTTTACGCAGTCTTTCAAGAATTTGTATTTAATATTGTGATTTGACCCTCGTTAAGACCTTAACGTAACGACTAAAGTTTTGGACTGTGAAACGTCTGACAAGTTTCTGTCGATTACCCGTCTCAACTAACTAACTAAAGCCGTACCCAGTTGATTATAAACTTTCTGAAGAAGTCACACATCACACACACACACACACACACACACACACACACGCTACACAGGCACAGGTAACAACTATGATGTGGATGTCGTAGCCGAATGGTAAAATTGGCTATACAGGGTGTAACAAAATTGGTGTAGGACCCGTTAACTGGGGGTTCTACTCATTATACTGAACAACTTTCCCCAAGGAACCCATAGTGAATTCTCAAAAAAAAAAATTTGGACCCTCCATACTAAATTGCATAAAATTGGTCGATCAGCTGATCGATTTGTATATAGAAAAAAAAAAATTATTTCAGCAAAGTCGTAGAACTAAAGTTGTTCAGTATGATGAGACGAAGCCCCAGATAAAGGGACCTACACCAATTTTATTACATCCTGTATATTTACCGGGTATTGCTGTGTGAAAACTCGAAAAACTGAGTAGACCGACATCTCCTTTTACCCAAAAATATTAGATGAAGTACAAAAAAAAAACCTTTTATGTTTTATGAAACCACGGTAAAAGTGAAACTTTACAGAGGACGAAACGATCATGGCTGCTCTCGCTACGGTATAGAGGACGAAACGATCATACCGTCAGACGAAAGCGACCGTCACGCGACATGCAACACACAGAAAATGGTACAGCCACGCTGTGCACACTTTCTCGCGAAACCTTCACTGTCTGACGTAGTCGGGCATATAAAAATCAACAAAAAACAAAAAAAACCGACTTCAAACAGGAAATTAAGGTTCCCCTCGATTTCTCTGGGATGCCATCATCAGATTCTGGTTTCCTTATTATGGTACCACCCTATCATATATATTAAGGGCGTGGAGTACCCATCATTTCTGACTTATTTCACTATGAAACACCCTACCCTAAACTTAACCCTTTTCGAGATATTCGACTTTTAATTTCTGTAATTAAAATTGCCGGTTTTTAGGCTACTAAATTTAATTTTGTTTATTTTGTGTGTCTTATTATTATTATTGCATTTTTACATGTGTAATAAGATGCTTTAGGACGTCAATCATTAAAATCGTACATAAATCAATTGAATAGGCCGCAGTAGACAAGTCAAAGTTAAGAAATTTAAAAAAATATTAGAACGTTTATTTTTCTCTAAGGGATATCTAAAAAAAATATTATGGTAGTTGTTTGGCAGATATGTTATAAAATATCTACGTTTTATCAGCTATCTAACGAGGTATAACAATCTAGGATTAGTATTACATTTCATGGAAAAAAAGTAGTTGGGACGCTCCAGGTAGCAGTTCCAACGGTCTCTCGCCTATTGTCCTTCAAGTTAAGACACACCGTGCGAGCGAGACAAGTGACGATTTATGTAGGTGTGAATGAAAGAAAAAATGTGTACAGACCGGTTAGGGCTGGGAATACAACAGGGGATGTTGTTTTGGTTGTCAGTCTGCTTTTGTGCTTCGTACATAGTAGATGTGATATCGTTTTGCTCTTTTTCTTGACTTGGCTGTGATTCTGAACTATTTCTTCTGATTTTTGACTACTGTGCTTGTTAACCGGACTCTGATTTGTACTTGTGATACGGAAGTGTTGACCCCGCGAGAAGGTTGGACTTCTGCAGATTTATGCTAAATGCTGACGTAGAAGGCCCGGATTTTCTAAGAAATATCTTGTGGACCGATGAATCCAAATTAGATCAAGATGGCATAACCAACTATCACAAGGCCCATTACTGGGCCCTAAAAGAACTAAGGAATCCAAATAAGAAAAGAGTGAAGGGGTCCCAACAAAGATTTATCGTGAATGTGTGGATGGGCATTATCTCCAATCATTTGATTGGACCTTACTTCCTCCCGGACAATTTAAATGGGGAAAGCTATGAAAACTTCTTAAGAGGAGACTTGAGTGATTTGCTGGATGATCTGCCACTCAACTTGATCAGGAACACAACTGCGCATTTCAGGAGAAGTGTCAGAGACTGGCTGGACACAAATTATCCAAACAAATGGATAGGACGAGGTGGGCCGTTACCATGGCCAGCAAAAAGTCCGGACCTAACCCCCATGGATTTTCATGTGTGGGAGCGCATGAAAAGTCTTGTCTACAGCGAGCCAAATCCAGTTTCGTCTGTGGAAGAATTAAGAGAAAGGATTGTGGATGCAGCAAATCAAATGAGGACAACGTTGACCACGGGAGTAGTGAAGACTGGTCTCCGTAGAAGGATGCGACAATGTATTAGAAACAGAGACGGCCATGTTGAACATGAACTGTAGAGTAAGAACATGTTGTGTGAAAACCTGATTTAATAAATGACATTTCATGCTTCCCTATTGTTTTATTTTACTTTTTAGGGCTAAGTATTATTTTTCTTCTCCACTGTCGCCTATAAAACTAAGTTTTTTTTCAGTAAATTTAAATAAAACCCCAGATTTTTATACCTCGTTAGATAGCTGATGAAACGTAAATATTTTAAAACACATCTGCCGGACAACTACCATAATATGTATTTTAGATGTCCCTTAGAGAAAAATAAACTTTCTAATATTTTTTTTAAATTTCTTAACTTTGACTTGTCTACTACTGCCTATTCAATTGATTTATGTACGATTTTAATGATTGACGTCCTAAAGCATCTTATTACACATGTAAAAATGCAATAATAATAATAATAAGACATACAAAAAAAACAAAATTAAATTTAGTAGCCTAAAAATCGGCAATTTTAATTAAAAAAATTAAAAGTCGAATATCTCGAAAAGGGTTAAGTTTAGGGTAGGGTGTTTCATAGTGAAATAAGTCAGAAATGATGGGTACTCCACGCCCTTAACGGATCTAGAACGACTTTTCCTGTAACCCTGTATACGGTCGAATTGAGAAACCTCCTGCTTTTTTTGAAGTCGATTAATAAATACCTATTACACTACATAATAGCAAAGAATAAAGCTAGATATATCAGAATTGATGAAAAAGAGCCCCTCGGTGGGGACGTATATATGAGCTGATGTGATGTATAATAGTACCTATGAGAAAGAAAAAATCTCAACAGTTTGCCGAGACTACGTTGAGATTCAGGACAATTTAACGGGGAAAGCTTTAAGAGCGCTATTACCGTCTTTATCTGCAAGTCCAAGTATCAGGATAAAATTGTAAATTATTTCAATATTACGGCCTAAACTTTGGATCATGTTTTGTTTGAGTAGGTAAGTAAGTGCTTTTATTATCCGCGGATGGTTTCCATTTATTTTGAAAAGTTGTAACGGATAAACAATAAGAAGTTTACAATGAATGTTGAATTTTGTTTAAGTTAACATAAATTTACTCCATTTGCGGTGGAGACAGCGGGGAGCTGGAGTTCGGAGATAAAGCATTTTGTGACGGAGATAGGGCGTGGCCTGGTTCAAAGGAGTTTCGACTCCAGCCCCGGATCGTCCTGGTGCAGAGGCGGTGAGCTGAGGCGGAAATGCAGCGAGTATTATGATCATCTTTGCAATGGGAATGACGAGGGATGACTAATGCTAGTCATCTGAGTTACTTTTTATCATCTTTCAGAAACGACATTTTGTTATAAAAATGTTAGAAATACCTAGGCGTGACGTCATAGTTTAGTAGCGTCATTTATGTACTCATTTTGTGATTTTGGTGAATTAAAAATCGAAGACTTGATGGGAAACAAAACGAGTAAGGTTTTTCGAAGTTTACGTAGGAGGGTAATTTAGTGATCAAGAGTTCATAATTTATTTCTGATGCTGTCGTCATCCCTAATTATTTCATGTTATTTATAACTTTATAGTGTGTTATTTATATTTTTTTCTTTTAATCACAGATTTTTTTTCACATGCATGGGTAAATAGAAATAAAGATAAAAACATATAATTTACCACATAAGACGATTGGGTCCTCAATAATGAGAACAAAAATCTACTTTGTTCCCTAAGGAGTTCATCATTCATTAGTTCATCTCTTCTGATTTGTCCGCGTTCGAACTTCTGTTTTCTTATAGGTCGTGATGAAAAATTGTGTTTCACTCGGGGCCAAAATATTTTATTCTCGGGTGACGTATATTGCATTCCTCGCTAAGCTCGGGATGCTACTTTAGAATTCTTCGCTTAGCTCAAAGTTCAAATTGAATGCCTTCGGAACAAAATATTACCTCGTCCCCTTGTTACGCAAATAACTGTTTCGCCTCACACTTTTGGAAAGGTGTTTTTTTTTGTTTTAGTAATGGATGTGGGGTATTAAAGTTTATTTGATAATACTGATAGATAGATAGATAGATAGATAAAACATTTATTCAAAGCTACATTAATTACAATTGATACACAAAAATAAAATAAAAAAACTTCTTATATCTAAGCTTAAATGTATAAAGAGGGTAGATACATACTGATGTAATTATCTTATTCTATAACTAGTGGTTGCCCGCAGCTTCGCCCGCGCAGATCCCGATTTTTGCGGTTCCCGTGGGAAGTTCCCAAAATCCTTTCTTAGCGGATGCCTACGTCATAACATCTACCTGCATGCCAAATTTCAGCCCGATCCGTCCAGTGGTTTGGGCTGTGCGTTGATAGATCACTATGTCAGTCAGTCAGTCACCTTTGAGTTATATTATATATGTCTATTAAATAAACAACTAACAAACTATACATACACAAAACTTAATATATAATCGTTTGTTACTAACAATAAGTAATTAAAATAATCCACCCATAATCGTACCTGGTGTAAAGGTTCCCATGAGGCTCGCAGCATTGCCACGCTGTATTGCTATACATATCCTAGGCACCAGGAAGGATCTGGACCCATTATTTCGTAGTCGGCGCCCAATTTCTCTTATGAAGGCCTATGCTTCCATGCCCCACGGGCCAGCCGTTTCAACAGCGAAAGGAAAACGTTTGGTTTGTCACTCCGTTTAAGAGCGCAAAATTTCGTTCTATCCGCTAGCGTGGAAACAGTATTTAAAATAAGAACCAAATAAGCTGTTTTTCTTATACTTAATAATTTTTCTCGCTGTATGTTGCTCGACAGCAAAGTTATTTTGCGTCTTGTACCTTTGAAACCCTCGCTACGCTCGGGATTCTTTCCTTGAATCCTAGAATCCTTCGCTTACACAGGTTTCAATAGAGGTAACTCGCGCAAAATAACAACTTTGCAGCCTTGTATAACAAATATCAATTTTGTAACTACAGGATTATAATATCGCAATTATGTTTATTATGGACTAGCTTTTGCCCGCGGCTTCGCCCGCGTGGAAATAATTTTCATGACTTTTATAATTTTTATTGAGAGTGAGTGGTTCGCGAGCCGCAAGCTAGATCCCTCGGAAATATGATATGCTAATTAGTAAATTATGTCATTTTAAACCCCCTCAACCATCTCTGTGCAAAAAATCACAACAATACATTGTTCCGTTGTGATGTTAAAGAAATTACCAAAAAAAAACCCCCCCCGCAAAAAAGTAAAGCGGACATTTAAAAAGTAAAAAATAATACCCCTCGTTGAGCCATCAAATTCATTTCAGAAATACCTATATATATATTTTAATTATCGAAATCGATGGATGGCACGATAGGGTTTGCTCATTAAAATGGCGCTATAATGTCGCGTCGGGGTACCGCTTTAGTGAATCAGACCCTTCATTTGATTGACTATCTATTATTTACTAGTATTTTCGACCAACTTGCGACGACGATCAACTTTTGTGACAAATCTAGTAACATTGGGTGTTGAGTCTGGGAGCGTTATGAGTTTGAAAGTTCTCTATTTTAGCTATGTATTTTATTATATTTGGGAAGTTAGCAGCCTCATTCACAAAATACTAGTTATTGCTTTAAACTTAGCGGTACCCCGACGCGACATTATAGCGCCATTTTAATGAGCAAACCCTATCGTGCCATCCATCGATTTCGATAATTAAAATATATATATAGGTATTTCTGAAATGAATTTGATGGCTCAACGAGGGGTATTATTTTTTACTTTTTAAATGTCCGCTTTACTTTTTTGCGGGGGGGGGGGGGGGGTTTAAATTTTTAATTTAATTTTTATTTCAAAATTTTTAACTTATTTTCAAAATAATCAAAATTATGTTCGGTTGTTTTGTTTTTAAACCAAAATGTTAGGAAGTTATGTAAGAGATGCTAAATTATTTAGGCGCGCGTTGAAATATTTTATTATGAAAGGCTGCGTTAATACATCAACGAGCGCCACTTTTTTCCTTCTTAAAAATATTTATGTTTTCTTTAACATTTTTATTGAATACTCGTAAATTATTAGGTAGTTATTGAATATAAAATTTAGTTTTTGTGTGTACGTACATGTAACATAAATTACTGAAAATCAGAACAAGAATCGAATAGAATCAATTCCTAAAATTTTTGGAAATCATTTTTGGTGAGATCGTTTCTATTTTTTTTATTTAAAGCCATGGGAATTTAGCTCTAAAGGCTGATTTACACTTCAGAAAGTAATAAGCACTTAAAATAGAAGAAATTAGAAGCTCGTCCCTGCTTTGGAAGACTCCGAGAACCTAGTACATACCGAGTACTTGCTGACTTTAGTGACGGATTAAGTTAACTCGCCACTGTAAATGGGCCTTTAAACTTAATTGGAGTGTTTTCCAATGACTAGGCTATAACACATTCATAATAACATAAGCTGGGAGTACCTCCACGCGGTGAAGGCGGTAACAGTTTTACTGGCTAAAACTCCCATTTATGTGTCTAATATGCCTTCGGGCTTATGTTATTGTAGTTCATTGTTTGACACGGTTTATTGGCAAGGTAGCCTACCCGGTAACGCAGGGGAGCAGCCACTAGAGTTTCGGTGCATAGTGTTTTTAATTGTTTTCTTGTGTCTTGTTTATTGTGTTTTCTATTTGCTTATAATAGTCGTGTATTAGAGTTTAGTCTTGTTCTATATAAGAGTTTACAGTTGTGAGCTATTTTCACTTCGGGTATACCATATAGTGTGTTTTGGTGTTTACGTTATCCCGTGTAATATCTTGTTTAGTTATTAATAATTTTGTTTAAAATTATTGTTATTGTGTTATTAATTTGTGTTACTCCACATTGTGTTTTTTAATTTTCATATTAACTTTTGATTTGTTTTAATCACTAATGTGATTTTTTGCTTTATGTTATAGTTTGTAGTTACGTTGTAGGCATTAAAAAGCGTGTAAATTGTTAAGTAAATACATATTTTTCATAAATTAAGATTTCGGTGTGAACTCGCATTCTTTGTATAACGTGTACAATTATTCATAGGTAAATTGTTAATTTCTATGTATACATAACATAGTAATTGACTAATTATTTTGTGTTTCTTTTATTACTTGTTTACTTTGGGTAATTCATTTAAACTTCTTATGTGAATTATATTTGTATATATTAGTTATAGGTGTATTGTAAGATTAAACCTTACATAGTTTGTAGTCGTGTTTAGGTGAGAAAGATAAGTTAATTTTGAATTAAATATCTTCAAGATGGGCCTCGGTAGAAAAACTAAAAAAGCACAAAATGAAACTTCAAAGCGAAGGTTTATCTCAATAATATTTAGTTTACAGTTAGTCATAGTTTCAGGTACGTAGGTATGTCAAAAATTTAACAGATTTTAACAACATCAGCTCACCGTGTTGCCACCATTGCATTATATGCAGAATCAAATACTGATCAAAACGAGTCCAAACACGACATATCTGCTATTTTTTTTTTTAGAGTGTACTAGTGTGCTGGATATCCTGGCCGCAGCATCAGCTCACCGTGTTGCCACCATTGCATTGTATGCAGAATCAAATACTGATCAAAACGTGTCCAAACACGACATATCTGCTATTATTTTTTCAAGGATGTGCTAGTGTTCTGGATATCCTGGCTGCAGCATCAGCTCACCGTGTTGCCACCATTCCATTGTATGCAGAATCAAATACTGAACAAAACGAGTCCAAACACGACATATCTGCTATTTTTTTTTAAGAGTGTGCTAGTGTTCTGGATATCCTGGCTGCAGCATCAGAACAAGAGTTCCATAATCCTGCATAGTTATTAAGCATACATGAGTGTTTCAAGTTTTAGGTCACATGTATGTTTGAAAGTAAAGTAAATACACATTAAGAGTCTAAGAACCCTACCGCAGCTAACAAAAGAGCTGATGAACTTGAAACGGCTGAACCGATTTTGATAAAACGTATCTAAGAACCATCGCCAAAAAACCTGCTTGTAAATAAAAAAAAACGCATCCAAATCGGTTCACCCGTTTGAGAGCTACGGTGCCACAGACAGACACACACACAGACACACACACACATAGCGGTCAAACTTATAACACCCCTCTTTTTTGCGTCGGGGGTTAAAAAAAAGAGTATTTTTTCAGTTCCCCCAGGAACTGCATCGGACTATGCTATTTTCACGGGATAAAAGTACCCTATATCCTTCCCCGTCACACAGGCTACCTGCATGCCAAATTACATTAGGATTAGCTAAGGTGTCCATATTTGTAACCATATCTGTGCTTCCTCGTGACACAGGCTACCTGCATGCCAAATTTCATTAAGATTGGTCAAGGCGTTGAAGCGTGAAAAGGTAACAAACAAAAAACCACATTTTCACATTTATAATATTAGTAAGGAAGTATGGATTCACCTATTTTGTTTAGGGTAGAAAATAGCTTATTTCAAAAATTGTACGAGTTACATTTAGCAGATTTTTAAATAGGTCCAATGAACCTTAAATTTGTGAAAATAAGGGTCAAGAATTTCAGTGAATCATAAGAAAAGGGTTACGCTTCAGTTCCAATCACTGAAAGGATCTTAGAAGACGTAATTGGGCCTGAAGCCGGCACTAGTGAAAGCTTTCCCGGCGTTTCGCGACAAAGACCGCCTTTGTGTCGCTTGTCTGAGGTGGACTTCCGATGTCTCACAATCGTCACGTTTTGTTGACAGCCTGTCGACAGCTATGAAACCAAAGTCAAGTGAAATAAGGTACTAAATGCTACACTATTGACGAGCAATATATTTATAAAAAGCGTCGGTTGCTCAACCGGTAACGACTCGGTCCATCTAACCAGAGGTACCGGGTTCAAATCTGGACGGCCAATGTACCAATGAGTTTTTCAAAAACTTACGTACATACTTACCGATTGCTTTAACGGTGAAGGAAAACATCGTGAGGAAACCTGCACACGCCTGCGAAGAAACTCGAAGGTTGTGTGTGAAGTCGACCAACCCGCACTGGGCCCGCGTGGTCGACTAAGGCCTAATCGCTCTGATTCAGGGTAGGCTCGAGCCCCTCGGTGGGGACGTATATGAGCTGTAATGATGATATTTATAAATATATGTACACAAATAGTAATATGTAACGGCTAGGGCCGCCGCCTCCTGTCCGGGAGGTCGTGGTTCGAATCCCTCCACGTACTAATGTGATTTCGAATTTAGATTTCATATGTACGTTTATCCGACGCTCTTACAGTAAAGAAAAAACATCGTGAGGAAACCTGCACACGCCTGCGAAGAAACTCGAAGGTCGACAAACCGCCGCTGGGCCCGCGTGGTCGACAAAGGCCCGATTGCCCTAATTCAGGGTAGGCTAGAGCCCCTCGGTGGGGACGTATATGAGCTGGTTTGATGATTTGATGACAGGTTCGTGGAAATTTTCTAATCGGTCGGATCTAAGACGGGTTCAGATGGAATCAAAACGATATGCCAGGTTGAGTCCCACAGACAAACAATACAATACAATATTCTTTATTGCATCACAACATAAAAAAAGAAATCAATAATAAAGAGAAAAGCCTATACAATAGGCGGCCTTATTGCTAGGTAGAAATTTCTTCCAGGCAACCTTTGGGTAGGGAAACAGCGATAGAATAAGTTAGGGGGCGGTGCAATAATCAAAAACAGAAAAATAAACAGTTGCAAATAAACAGTTATATAATATACTTAAATATTATAACAATAATATATAAAATAATAAATATATACATAAACAAACAAAAACATAAATAAATTAAATATTTTATCTATCTATGGTAAAGAAAGGAAAATGAGATAGTAAGGAAGATGGAAAAAAAAGGATTTAGAAGCAGAGAACAATGATATTATTAAGTTAAGTAGTGAGTTTTCACAAGCCTTTTAAAAGATTGTAGCGTTGGAGTACGCCTGATAGACTCAGGCAGCGAATTCCACAGCCGGATTGCTTGAACTGTGAAAGAGTTGGAATAGACAGAGGAAGAGTAGATGGGGATATCGAGGATTAGGGTGCTGGATGTTCGCAAGGTGCGGTTTAGGGTAGATGAACGAAAGACAAAGCGATTTTTGAGGTAAAAAGGAGTGACAGGATTAAAAAGGATATTATAGAGGAGAGACAAGATGTGTGAATCCCGCCGACGGGGAATAGGTAGCCATTTAAGTTGGGCACGAAAATAGGAAACATGGTCAAATTTACGAAGACCGAAAACAAAGTGGATGCAAAGATTTTAAGTTTGTTTTTAAGCTCTACGGTAAGGTCAGGGTAGCATACATCAGCGTAATCAAGCACCGGCAAGAGCAACGATTGAGCAAGAGAAATTTTAGTACGTGTAGGCAAGAAACTTTTCAATCGCCTAAGCGAGCCGTAAGCAGCAAAAATTCTCCTACTCACTTCAGTCACATGCGGTTTCCAAGATAAACAGCGATCGAATATCACCCCAAGATTCTTCACCGTTTCGCTGAAGATAATGTTAACCCCGTCAAAAGTCACTGGTGGCAGAAGGCCGTAATTAATCCTTGACGTGAACCAAGGACTGCCGATGATGATGGTCTGTGTCTTGGCAGGGTTTACGCTAAGTCCGTAGGATTGACTCCAGGCAAGAATGCGCTCAAGATCATCATTGATGGTCCTGATTGCCACCGGGAGATCAAGGAACGTAGATTGGGTGTAAATCTGGAGATCGTCTGCATAAAGGTGATAGTAAGAGGAGAGGGAAGAGGTTATAGAGCTGATAAAAATAGCGAAAAGAAGAGGAGATAGGACGCCGCCTTGTGGAACACCAGCAGAGATGTTACACCAAGAAGAGACGGTGTCTTCAATGTGTATGCGCTGACGACGTCCAGCAACGTAGCTATGAAACCAACCTATCACTGCAGGAGAGATGTTAAGGGATCGCAGCAATCCTAACAAGATATCATAATCTACGGTATTAAACGCGTTACTGAAATCAAGCAATGTGAGGACAGTAAGCTGTTGGTTAGACAACCTCATGGAAGAAAGACGTAGATTCATTTTTCAGTCCTCTGCAGATGCTACTCAGTGTCGTCAACTAAACAGGCACATCTTCCAAGTCCCTGACTCGCGTTTTGCGCCAGTTTAGTACAAATTGCATTAAAGAGGCGATCGAGCAAAACAAAGGCTCAAAAGTGTTTGCGATAGATCTGTCTGTTGGACAAAGCCAACTTACCAAGCTGAACAGTGAGGATGGCAGGGTCATATCGTGTAAGACCGAAGAAGTGGAGAAGTGCTACGGACAATTGCACACGACCACATGTCTGCCTTTTAGGGATCTGGCTAAAGACCCTAGAGCCAGACTACCCTGACACTATAACGAAGATATCCCAGAAGTCAGCCTGCACGAGATTAAAATGGCTCCCGAACAGCACAAGAACAACAAGGCATTGGGTGATGATGGAATTACAGCTGACTTCTGAAAGCAGGTGAAACACCGGTATGAAAAGCTCTTCGGAAAATGATAAAATTTCGTTATAATCGATGGACAAAGGCCTAAAGCATAGCACAGAGGTGTGGTGGATTTTCAAAAAGGGCGATATCAACCTGTTAAAGAACTACAAGACCATCTAACTTCTGAGCCATGTTTAGAAGCTGTTTTATGGAGTCATTACGAAACGTCTCACACGTGAGTTTGACAACTTCCAGCCTCCCGAACATGCCAGATTCTGAAGAGGCTTTAGTACCATAGACCACATACATACGCTGCGGCAAACTATACAGAAGACTGAATAGTAGAATCAGCCACTATCCTTGGCGTTTTTAGACTACCAGAAAGCCTTTGATTCGGTCAAAACCTGTTGTGAGTTAAAATATCTCCAACGGTACTGAATTGACTATCGAAACATCAATATGATGAAGTGTTTGTATGATAAAGCCACCATGTCGGTTTAACTCCATGACAAGAGTTCTAAACCTATCAAGCTGCAGCGAGGGGTGGATAGGGAGTCGTTCGTTATATCTCCGAAACTGTTCACCGCCGCCCTGTAAGATGTTTTCAAGCTTCTTGACTGGGGTAGACTCCGGCATCAATTTAAATGACGAGTAAGACACTCACCTCCAATTCGCTAACGATATCTAGGTTATGAGTCATGGCTGAGACTAAGGAAGACCTAAGCACATGCTCAATGGCCTCAGTAGAGTCTCTTAACAAGTGGGTCTTAAAATTTACATGGACAAGATGAAAATAATGTTAAATGTCCGTATCGAACCCACTCCTCTGAAGATTGGAGACTCTATACTTGAAGTAATTGTCAAATATGTATACCTGGGACAAACAGTCCAGTTAGGTAGGTCTAACTTCAAGAAAGAAATCAATCGACGAATTCAACTCGGCTGGGCAGCATTTAGGCAGCTCCGCAACATCTTCACGACTTAAATACCGCATTGTCTCAAAACAAGTCTTTGACTAGTATATGTTGCCAGTGATGATATACGGAACTGAGATGTGGTCACTAACAATGGGTCTCATGAGAAGGCTCAAGGTCATCCAAGGGGCATTAGAGTGTGGTATGCTCGGAGTTTCCCTGCGTGATCAAATAAAAAACGAGGAGATCCGTAAAAGAACCAAAATACCAGACATAGCCCTCAGAATCTCTAAAACTCAAGTGGCAGTGGGTGAGGGAAACAGCTTGTAGAAAAGATGGCTGTTGGGGAGTAAAGTTCACCCAAAGAGCGATGGAGCAAGCTATGCTCATAGTTTCCTTACAGGATCAAATCAGAAATGTGGTGGTCCGTAGGAGAAACAAGGTAACCGACATTGCTCTCAGAATCGCTAAACTGAAGTGGCAGTGGGCAGGACACATAGCTCGTAGAACAGATGGCCATCTGAGCAAGCCCTCTCGTACATCTACCAGAACGCTAAACTACCAGGTTTATGATATATCACACTGACCGACCCTTTACAAACCAACCTGACCAACTGAGGTAGGTCTTGCCGCCAAGATGATTGTCCTGGTACTCTGCGAGGCGAGTGCTTCGTAAGAGAGACCACAACCTTCTCTCCAGGTAGGTACCGGCATAATCATGCTCACCTCCTGCGGCTTTCGCTGCTGGCGGTTCGTTCCCCGCTCGGGACGCCGCAACTAACCACATGCCACTACGAGTTCATGACCGACGAGCCTGCCGAAGGCGATAGATCCGACAGCAGGTTAGCGGTGGGCTTCTCCCAACCCCGTAGTACCCCGATCCCCATAGTTCTGGCTGCGACAACCTAGCCAGGTACCTCTAGGCAAAGTAAATGCCGTTGGGGCAATAAAGTTCTTATGTGGCGACAGCGCACCGAATGACTTAACGCAGGCAGGCCTCCCACATAGTGGACCGACAACCTGATGAGGTCGCGGGAAGCCGCTGGATGCGGGCAGGGCAGGACTGGTCATCGTGGAAATCCTCGGGGGAGGCCTTTGTCTAGCAGTAGACGTCTTTCGACTGATAATTTACAATTGGTAAGCCCTTGGTATTATCTCACCTGATGGTAAGAGATGATGTTGAAGATATAAGCGGATTTCATCAAGGTTTTCATACGCAATGTGGAACTTTCTATCTTTTCTACAAGCCAGAACACTTCAATGCCATTAACATTGATGTTTTGCGGCAAGAATTTTTTTTATTCACAATTGGTAAGCCTTTGGCATCATCTCACCTGATGGTAAGTGACGATGATGCCGAAGATGGAAGCGGAATTAGATAAGATGGTGATTGCTAGAGTAAGGCCGGCTTGAAAAATGGCCTACAACCAACCAAACCAAGTCTTAGAAAATTAGACTTCTCCAGGAATCGAACCTGCGACCTGATTTGAAACTAATGGACTAACCATTATACTCCACAGAGATAGTTTTTCTACTTTGAAGCGACTGAGGAACGAGCTGCACCGAGCAAAGAATGAGTAAGAAGGTATTTTTTATAGCAAAAAACGGGGCCGGGGAGGCACTAGTCATAGGAGTCTATAGAACACACCGGCACAGTGGCACTCCTGAATCATTAAATGAAAGGTGGAGGACTATTTTTATTAGAAAAGGGTCCACACTAATAGCACCCGGGCGCTACATGAGCTAAAGCCGGCACTGCCCCCAGCCCTCCGTTACTGCATCCTGATTAATCAATCTATCAAAATTATATACTTAGGTGCTTACACACTTTTAAATAGTAAAAAAAAAACAAAAATACTTATTGTCTACTACATTACGAGTATGTCATGATTCAGATTACAGTCTCAGGTAATGGTATTTGTTATAGAATCAACATATAATATCCTCTAGAGCACAAGCATTTTTTGACATCAGTCTTGAATTTGTACTCTGACAAACTTGTTACATATTCTGGAATTTTATTATAGACACTATTATTACACTGCCCCACAAATGACTTTTTACCCTTACTCAGTCTCAAAAAGGCAATATATATTTTATTTACATTTCCTAAATTCAAATTATGCCTGTCACTGTTTTTAGGAAATAAATGTAAATTTTTACGAACTTACATAATGTTTTCATATATAAATTGACTAGCAACAGTTAAAGTATTGATTTCTTTGAACTTATCTTCGTATGACTGTTCCCAAAATGTAAACCATAATACATAACTGTAATAAACATCCCTAATAGGTAGACACAGGAGAAATCTTAGCCGCATATTAAAGGTTTGTCTGCTGGCGTCTGGTTGCAATCTCTAGGGAGTTGAAAGGGGGTTGGGGGAGTTTCAGGGTTGGGGTGTGTTCGGGGGAAAAACTCAACAGGTACTCCGAGTGTTCTGACGCGTCACAAACACAACATCAGTTGTGAAAGCCAATAATTACGGTACTGACGACCGATTTTAATAACATTTTTATGGGTTACCGTGGAGGCATAACCAATCCAATAAAGAGAGAATCATCAAAGTCTAACTATGTAAAACTTAAGCGTGGTCATGCATCATCATCATATCATCTCATATACGTCCCCACCGAGGGGCTCGAGCCTACCCTGAATTAGGGCGATCGGGCCTTAGTCGACCACGCGGGCCCAGTGCGGGTTGGTCGAATTCACACACAACCTTCGAGTTTCTTCGCAGGTGTGTGCATATTTACTCACGATGTTTTCCTTCACCGTTATAGCAATCGGTGAGTATATGTACGTAAGTTTCGAAAAATTCATTGGTACATTGGCCGTCCGGATTTGAACCCGGCACCTCTGGTTAGGAGGACCGAGTCTTTACCGGTTGAGCCACCGACGTGATCATGCATAATAAAAATAAATACAAAAAAAATTTTGTTAAAGGTTTTACTGTAATAGTACATTACGAGTACTGCCGCGGTCTGTAATGACAGCGTTGCGAGAAGGTGACGCATTCGAAACTTTAGTCGCAGGGATCTCGATTTTTCTTAGCAATTACAAAACATATGAAAGTGATATTTTCTGATTCTTCATTTTAATGACTTCTCTTTTTCGGTTGCAGAAACACTATTCGTTGACTTTTATAACAAAAAAAAATATAATATCAAAGAAACCTCTGTTAAAACAGAGATTTGCATTCTACAAGCAAACTAGACCAATTTAGAACCTCTTAATTTTCTTAATCAATTAGCTAAACACACACTTCAATATGCCAGTTAGATTTTTTTAACTTACTGTAGTTTTTAATTGAAACGAAAAAAGACTGAAACAGTGCAAAAGTGCGGTTATTTTATTTACTCTTTACACGTAAATAAAAAGACAGAGACAACTGTATCAATCAATGGGCCGAAAGCGCAGTGTAACGCTGCTCGGGACCATCACAATTCACAGCGCGGTATGTATTGCAGCCTTTAATTTTCGAGCTGGAATAAAGGCCGAGGCCGTTGTGTAATGCTACCGCTACCTGGTATACCTTCCTAATTATTTTTTAGTTTTTACAATATTTTCTTACAATAAAACCTAGCTTAGACTATACATATTTTGTTTTTAAGTTTTTGGTTTTTTATTAAGTTAATTAATATTTCTAATTTTATTCTCAATAGGGATGACGAATGCTAGTCATCTGATTTACTTTTTATCATTTGTAAAAATGACATTTTGTTCTATAATTGTTTGAATACCTAGGCGTGACATCATAGTTTTGCAGCGTCATTTATGTACTTATTTTGTGATTTTGGTGAATTAGAAATCGAATACTTGATGGAAAACAAAACGAGTAAGGTTTTCCGAAGTTTCAGTGGGAGGGCAATTTAGTGATCGAGAGTTCATAATTTATTTCTGATGCTGTCGTCATCCATATTCTCAATAATTTATAGATCGTACTCTATATAGTATATTCAGTGCATCATTGTTACAAGGTTTCTTTTCTGTCAGTTTCTTGCAATCTAAAATAAATCCAATATACAACTAATCACTAAAGTTTAAAAGATTAACTATCTGCACTCTATAATCTTTGCATCCATCTATCTAACTTAAGCGTCTCGCGCACCGCCGAACCTGTAGTGCAGAAGAATTGAAGATAGCTCAAACCCTATAATAGCGTAAAGTGTCTACGCCGTAGACGCTGTACACTCTGTGGACTGGACTCTATCAGATACATTAAGCAGGGTTGGCACAACTCCTATTATTGTTAATAACTGATTAATTTAATTCATCATCATCATCATATCAGCCGAAAGACGGCCACTGCTAGACAATGGCCTCCCTCAAGGATTTCCAAGACGACCATAATTTAATTATTGCCATGTAACTGTTAAGAGATAAGACCTCCCCTATGTACAACTTCCTCAATCATTGTATCTTTTTTCTCTCTTATGTTGTGCAATAAAGTGTTTTCAATCAATCAAGCATTTTTGCGAAATTTAAGGACAGTCGTTTGAATTTGCTGTAGTATTGATTCTGATGTAAGAATCACTTTTTTTAGAATTCTGTAAAAACTATAAAATCAAAAATACCTAGTGGTTTTGTTCCTTTTGTGGACTTTGGTAAGGAACTGAAATTAAAACAGGACCCTTTAAGGAAATACGGACATTGAAGGAAAAAACAGATAAAATCTCGTCTAAAAACAGAGGATTTTTTTATAAAGGTATCCAGTACAGAATCTATTCAGCTGCTACGGAGGGAAATTTAAATACATTTGACAACACACCTGGCGGTAAGTGATGGATGCTGCTGTTGTTGATGGATCACTCAAATGTAAACAATATGATAAGTAGGCATTTTAGGTGTGAAACCGCTAAAAGTATCTAACGCGATTTAGGGCGAAGATTGAGGTGCGTAGTGACACACCCCGTACACTCCATACAAATGGTCGTGAAATGACATTTCTAAAAACAAATGACGGAGCAAACCAAATCACGGCGAAATCCCATACGTTCAAGAACCAAACTGTAAACAATCTGTATCAATCTAGGTGACGAGGGGGTGAGGTCGCAATCTAGAGAGCGGCAGGGAGTGTCCATACTATATCATCATCATCATCATCATATCAACCGAAAATCGTCCACTGCTGGACAAAGGCCTCCCCCAAGGGTTTCCACGACGACCGGTCCTGCGCTGCCCGCATCCATCGGCTTCCCGCGATCTTCACCAGGTCGTCGGTCCATCGCGAGGGAGGACTGCCTACGCTACGTTTTTCAGTGCGCGGTCGCTTCTCGAGAACTTTTCTACCCCATCGGTCATACTGTATGTTAGTACTAATATATATACTTTGGTAGCGGTGACCTCGTGCCGGCACTTTTCTGGTCCAACAGCAGTTCATTGCCATCCAGTGGCTCTTTTGGACATGAGATGGCAGGGGAGGGGTTGTGACTGATATTTCTTTTTAGGGCTTTTTAGTTCACGTTTCATGCTTTTATTATTTTTTACTTTTTATTTTATTCAAATTTCTGTCCATAAATTTTCATTTTAAAAGCTTTTAATTAACTTGCAATGTATGTATGTATGTTTGTTCGGGTGAAATCTTGCAAGTTAATTTTGACCCACTTCCCGGTTTCCGATTGAGCTGAAATTTTGTATACATGTGTAAATCGCGTGAGAATGCAATATTATGATGACATCGTGCTGATCTGATGATGGAGCTGGAAGATAGCCATAGGAACTTCGCAATGAAACGACACAACCTCATCGAGTTTGAGCTCGTTTGATTCGTATTGCCGAGTTAATTTATTGTAAAAAGCTTGTGCCTAAAAGCTTTTAGGTTTTTCGAAAATTATAAAACTTTTAACTTATTATATTTCAAAATTATAAGAATTGGCGAACATAGATGCAAATTATTTGGTACGACTGTGATGTATCATATTTGTACCTTATTAACTATTCTTTAACAAGGTAATATTAATCTGTGGATAAAATTAATAGTCAGTCGGACCCCCTAAAACATTTGCTAAGGCTCTACATTTCCTTGGCATGTTCAGAGTAACAGGTTGTCAATAGTGGCCTGGGGTATCATGCTCCACGTCCGCGAAATATGTAAGAAAAGATCTTGTTCTGTACGTAAGTTCTGAGGAAGCTGTTAAAATGCTATTCTTCCGAGTAAATCCCAGGCGTGCTCAATGGGATTCATGTCACAGAACTGTGGAGGCCAGTCTAAGAGCGTGATATCATGTTCACGGAAAACATTTCAAACAGGACCTGCAGTGTGCGCGCGAGCATTATCTTGCATTATACTGCGGCCGTCCAGAGAATGCTGATTTGACATATGCTAGTTTGACGTAACTAGTGATGGTCCCATAGACATCCATAGTAAATACTTTGTACCTATTATTTAGATGTAACATATAATATAACGAAATAAAATAACCATTACCAAAATAGTGTTGCCAAACCCGAGGCTAAAGTATACTTTGTGGAGCGTCGATTTCAGGGGTGGTAATTGGTGAAGGGGGTGGAATATAAAAAAATTGTGTGGCGGGAAACTAATTATTCGTCAAAATTTGCCAAATTTGTTGTGTTGCGGTTAAATATTTAATATTTCCTTGCAATCGAAGCGAAAAGCAGAGTGTAAAACTCGAGCATGAAACCCATTTTACCCTCGACGTGACTATCCACCCACGCCGTAGCGGCTCGGTTTGTTAAATGAACGTCTCGAGTAAAATAACTTGTTTTATTCTCTTGTTGTACAATCTACTATTTTTATTACATAAACATATCACTTTTATGTCTGAAACTTTTATGGTTGGTTGATTGACGCAACAAGAAATAATTGTTTGTGTGGTAATGAATTATTGTTCATAATATATTCATAATAGTTACAAATACGTTATCAATGGTTACATGTGGTGACATCACTATTATTAAGAAGAAATGGCCATAGAACGTAAACGTTTTACTAACGTTTAATGTAATAACAAAATACACATTCTGTTGTCCTTATACGTAAACATAAAACTAAATATGTGTTCCGTTACTATTATTTAGTAAAAAAAAGTTTTCATGTTTTTTATGCTTAGAAACTAAAGATAGATTTCTTTACAATTTTGGAGATTCATTGATGTCTTGAAGTGTCAAATCAGCATTCTCTGGACGGCCGCACTATAACATGAAATCTGTCCCATTTGAATTCGGTGCGGAACAACAATCAGTTCTACCACCTCGTGAACGTATTTTTCTGCATTCATGTTGCCCAGTATAAAAACGAGGTCAGTTCTTCCGCCAAAACGAATTCAGCTCATACCATTATTGTGCCTCCCTGATAGGGACGCACTTCCTGAGGACAACGAAGCCGTTCGTGATGTCCAGAAGCTCGCCACATGCGTACTCTGATTGAATCAGTGTGGAAACCGAATCTGGATTCATCACAAAACAACACACTAGCCCACTCATCTTATGGACACCCTAGGTAAACACAGCGCGTAACCTTTCATCTTGAGTTAAATGACGGCGTGGCATTACCGTTTATAAGCCAATACTTTGTTTCAAATTAAAAATAAAGAATTTTCAACACGAAAAATTGAAATTCCAGTCAACAAACGAAGAAACTTTGTAACAAGGTAAGCCTTCTGCCGCCAATTTAATCAAAAAGAAAATGATGTAAAAGAGAAGAATTATATTGTTTGAATTTTTTCGTGTTAAAATTTTATAGGTGGCCAGTTTCTTTTTTCGAAGAGATTATACAAAAAAGTTCATTTTGATGTTTGAGTCTTAGACAAAGTTGACTAGTGTACCACCCCGCATATCCTCTCGCACAAAGACGACCTTTTCAATTTCTCCTTTTTCGTCAAATTCTGCCAAAAATAGTTTCTTCAGACGATCGACACGCAATTTCAATATTGACTTTTCTGATGTAGACATTTTTAATGGGTGCCTTTATAAGTGCTATTAGAAATAAAATAAACTGTTAAAGTAAAAATTTTTGTAAAATTGATATTGTTATATCTTGAATCTTAAATCTTGCAAAACCTATTAATATCTTAATATTGTCTCAGGGCTCGTATATTTGATGTTTTATTTTTAGTGTTTAGGAACGGTGCGTTCCTACTCGACGAGAGCAAAGGGAGATATCTCCGCCAGGCGAGGTGGTATGCCTGAGGTCCGGCCGTGAGCCAATCGTTGATGATTGGTATCTGTATATATACTCAGCGCCGAAGAAATTCTAATAGCGCGTTCTAGATGTAGTATTTCTTTTGTTCCCTCTTCGCTTGTGTTAGGGTTCAATGGCGGGTTACTGCAGTTGCCGCCATAAGCGGAACTCCAGGTCGTTTTTAATTTAAAATTTATGTGTAATACTATACATAGGGTGACTTTTAATTAGTTCTTGATAACAAAAGATATGCATGTACTCGTGATTACAAACAACTTTCCCAAAGAAACTATATGTCAAATCATAAAAAAAAAATTTGGTCCTCGATATAATAATATGACAAGTCATCATATCGGCAAAAATGTATAAAGGACCAACATTTTTTTTTCATATTTGACATATATTTTCTATGGGAAAGTTTTTTGTAATTACGAGTACATTCATATCCTTTGCTATCAAGAACTAATTAAAAGTCATCCTATATAAGATTGTTTTTTTCCTAAATTAATAAAATAAAAATAAAACAAATAAATAGTGTACTATATAATTATTCTATTTTTATACTAGTAAACTCACAAGTTTATACTAGTAATTTCACAATACTAGTAAACTCATCATTTCTCGTAAACATGCCGCCGCCCGCGCCGCGCAAATAGTTTTATCGATAACTCAGTTTCCTTGTGTTCAAACTATGAACATCTCTGAAGTGAGGTCAGGCGTGGCGCTCCGGGAAGTGCCGGCATTGTGCACAGTGAATTATTCCAGCCTCACGCTTGTTAACTACCATTGCCTGAGACTGTAATCTGAATCATGACATTATTTGTAATATATAAATATATATAACTCAATGGTGACTGACTGACTGACTGACATAGTGATCTATCAACGCACAGCCTAAACAACTGGACGGATCGGGCTGAAATTTGGCATGCAGGTAGATGTTATCATTCGCTAAGAAAGGATTTTCGGAAATTCCCACGGAAACGACCGCAAAAATCGGAATCTGCGCGGGCGAAGCTGCGGGCATCCACTAGTTTCTATATAAAATCGCTAATGACTATATTGACTCAACTTTCATCTATGTACATACCACGGTGCTCTGTACGAATGAGGCCTCTCCTGTCTACTGCCTACGCTCGTACCAATTAACGCAGTAACTCCTTTTCCTGCATAGTCACAAAAATATCTAATAACGTAGTAAATAAACATACCGAGATTGATCTTTTTAACACCTCCATAACTAGTCTGACTCGCAGCTAGTTTTTTCGATTCCCAAGAATATTAAAATAGTTACCTAACTACGTTCTTACTTCTACTATCTAATTTTTGTAATCTTAATATATATAAATCTCGTGTCACAATGTTTGTCCTCAATGGACTCCTAAACCACTTAACCGATTATAATAAAATTCGCACACCATGTGCAGTTCGATCCAACTTGAGAGATAGGATAGGGTAGGGTAGGGTAGTGTAGGGTAGGGTAGGGTAGTGTAGTGTAGGGTAGGGTAGTGTAGTGTAGGGTAGTGTAGGGTAGGGCAGGGCAGTGTAATGTAATGTAAGGCGGTACGAAGTTCGCCGGGACAGCTAGTATATGTATATATTCTATAGCACTATCTATGATAGTGAGAATAGAATTATATTGTTGAGCTGTTTCGATTCTTTGTTTCGAGTTTCGTTACATTTTGAGTTCTTTTTTTCTATTTGTCTTATAATCAAATGCTCTAAAACAATATTTAAAGTTTTACTTTTTTATATAAGTATTTGTCATTGTGCTCAAAACTGTAATATTTCTTTACTTTAATTTAGAAACTCCAGGTCTATTTATAACTAAATGTATATAATTAAACTACATATGTATGACTGTTTGTGTTCTAACAAATAAATAAATTTAAAAAAAAAACATATGTTTTAACTGCATGTGTGAATCTATACAGATTGGTAATAGTTTGGTTCTCGAACGTATGGGATTTCACCGTGATTTTGCTTGCTCCGTCATTGTTTTTAGAAATGTCTTTTTTTTATTTGATTCCTTTTGACAATAACTCACCTGATGATAAGTGACGATGTAGTCGAGGATGGTGTCGGGAAACACAGACGCAGGCAATGAGTTCCACTCCATCGCTGTCCGCATAATAAATGAAGAAGCGTAACGCTTCGTGCGTATAGGCTGAATATCAAGAACAAAGGGGTGGAACCTCCCCCTGCGTCTGGTTGACCGAAGGTGGAATGGAGTGGGGGGAATGAGGTCGTGAAGTTCTTGAGCAGAGTCTCCGAAATGAATTCGATAGAAAATCGAACGACAGGCAACGTTGCGGCGACCGTTGTATGAAGTGTCCAGGGTATGGCCAATACTAACATACAGTATGGACACTCTCTGCCGCTCTCTAGATTGCAACCTCACCCCTTCGTCATCCAGATTGGTTACAGTTTGTTGCTCGAACGTATGGGATTTCGCTGTGATTTTGCTTGCTCCGTCATTAGTTTTTAGAAATGTCATTTCATGACCATTTGTATGAACTGTCCGGGGTGTGGTAGGGCTGACTTATTAGGACAACCTGAATAACGATTTTATGACAGATGTCTATTATGACAACGCTCAGCCTCAACTGCTGAAGGTAGAAACACAGATAAGAAAAAAAAATTGCCGCTCCGATAGATTGCGGAAGGAGGCGTGGCAGACGCGTTAGCTTCTTGTACAACGAGACATGTTGCTGTCATTCGTAAATGATTGTACTGCGCAGAAATTGCAACACAATTAAACAGGGCAGTTTTACTATACTGGTATCACTTCACCATTGTCATTCCGTCAATTTTAATAATCTCAATCTTATGTTATACAGTCTTAAGTCTATTTTTATTTATTGATTTTATAGGTTTGTTTTTTTGTTTTTGGGGGAGGTTATTTTATAATCATCAATGAGTTTAAAAAACTAAAAAACACGCTTTTAGTAAACACGTTAAGTAGTAGTTATCTTGGATGTCCGCCATGTTGGATTTAAGTCACGTGACTATTTTTTCGTATTCCTGACAGCAAACCCTTTCATGTGATACCCATATCATGGGGGTGCATTTCAAATAGCCTCTCCGCCATCTTGGACGTCAGCCATATTGGATTTAAGTCACGTGACTATTTTTTAGTATTCCTGACAGCAAACCCTTTCATTTGATACCCATATCATGGGGGTGCATTTCAAATAGCCTCTCCGCCATCTTGGACGTCAGCCATATTGGATTTAAGTCACGTGACTATTTTTTCGTATTCCTGACAGCAAACCCTTTCATTTGATACCCATATCATGGGGGTGGATTTCAAACAGCCAGTCCGCCATCTTGGGGAGGCCGCCATATTGGATTTGTAATGACGTTTCTGTGCTAGTCATGTATTGTCATCAGAACTCAGAGCGTGTGGAAAATTTCATCCTTTAATCGAAGACCGGCAAGTGGGTCAAATTAAGATTATAAGATTTTATTACATACATAGTTACAAGTAAAGCTAATAAAAGCGTGTTAAAAATACCCAATAGAATCAGCCTGTTTGTAGTGTGCTGTATGTGTAATTCCTCGCTTGGTGCTGGTACTTTGAGAACATCTTCAGCGTTCTATAGAATTCTTCTATTCTGTGGGTAGAAACATAACAAAAGAACTACCCTAAATGTGTGTAATGGGGTGAACACTACGGAAAATTGTATCCCCCCAAACGAGTAATTCCTACCTAGAGTTCCATTGCGACTAACTCAACCGATCAAATGGTTGTATCGATCTGAACTAGTTGGGGCAGTTTGTTTTCATCCTAATTGATTCAGTTTCAAAGAATTGAAGGTACGGTGAAGGAAAACATCGTGAGGAAACCTGCACACGCCTGAGGAGAAACTCGCAGGTTGTGTGAGAAGTTGACCAACCCTCACTGGGCCCACGTGGTCGACTAAGGCCCTATCGCCCTAATTCAGGGTAGGCTCGAGCCCCTCGGTGGGGACGTATATTATGAGCTGATATCATCAAAGAATTATTTGCATCCAGCTTAATAATATAATTTCTTGTAACAGCTAGTTTATCGAAGTCATGGTAGTACAAGGAGATACAATAATTAGTTACCTAACTGTACTCTTTATCAACAAATACTTTTCTGAAAACCACGTCAAAATTGGTTCAGCCAAACGCGAGATAATCGCGAACAAACATACATACATACAGGTCAAACTGAAAACCCCCTTTTTTTGAAGTCGGTTAAAAAAATAAAAACCCCACTGCATAAAAAATTTGCCTCTATTTTTTTGCTAGTCAGGTAAAGATGTATCCTATGTCACTCACTCGATTAAGACGAATCTAAGGACGCCTCGCACTCCAAGCTCGGGTAGCACTAGGCAGAGGGAGAGAAATGGTATGAGTGAATAGGCATTATTTGAGTTTGCGTGTAGGTACCATCCTCGACTGCATCATCACTTACCATCAGGTGAGTTGCAGCCAAACGAACTCAATTTTTTAATAAAAAAAAAAAAACAAAACTAGAGCGGGAGCGAGCGAAGCAAGCTCGGAATATCGGAGAACCCCCTACTCTTTGGTTAGGTCCGGAGCAAGCTCGCCTCCTCCTCCTCCAACAGTCGTAGAGTTAGTTTGAACATGAAAATAAAGAAGTAGGAGCCCGAAGGAGCTCTGTCGACTGAGAAATATCCCCTTTTTTCTCCCACCTCCTCCCTTAAGCACTCCTCTATTTAAACTACTTGGCTAGCAGAAATTGAACGTTATCGATCCAAGCCATTTTGCCTAGGCTTTTAGTTGAATAGCTGAATAATCATTCAGGCCGTCATTTGAGCGGGGCCGTTTAGTTAAAAGGCTAGGTATTTAATTATATGGTTAATTAAGCTAGATGGCTGCGACATTTATAAGAACTGAAAAAGTAGTCGTAGATATAGCCCTTGCCATCTTGAAAGTTTTTAAACCCTGTACTGCGCATGTCCTAAATCATTTTTAATAGCTTTCAAGAAACCATTTTCTGCATGAATTTAAATATCAAGTTAAAAAATACTTCTTATGTCCTCAATCAACGTATTAGCACTATTCCTTGTCTTACTGATCAATATTTATTAGTATATATTTTTATTATATATGTAAGTATAGTTTATATTATTATTTTTATTTTGTATAGTATTTTTATTAGGTACATGATGTATTATGATTTAGATTTTATTATTATATTTTTTTTATATATTATATAGAAAATTGTCCCATTTTCAATATTGTTGCACATGTTTGCTTTGCACAGCCCATACTTTTTATTTAATTGTATCCATTCTCTGGGTTGCCTGGAAGAAATTGCTTTAAGCAATAAGGCCGCCTACATTGTACAATTTAAAATTTTACTATTTATTCTGTACTTGTATTTTGTAATTTTTGTAATTGTACAATAAAGCATATTTGATTGATTGATTGATTTTTTTTAAATACCCCTAGGCAATGTTGAGCAATGTACACTTCGTACTTACCCCAATCATCATATCAGCCGACGGACGTCCACTGCTGGACATAGGCCTCCCCCAAGGATTTCCATGACGACCGGTTCTGCGCTGCCCGCATCCAGCGGCTTCCCGCGACCTTTAACAGGTCATCGGTCCACCGAGTGTGAGGCCTACCTACGCTACGATTTCCGGTGCGCGGTCGCCACTCGAGAACTTTAAATACTGAAATGTAATCATGTTTTATATACGGAACTGTCAGTTTCATTTCTCTTTGTAAGCTAATTGTTCGTCATACACTGTAGCTTAATTCCCCCTATTAAGACTTACCGGGCGCCTGGTAAGCTCGAGGCTCGTAAACTGGAGTGCACTGACAAAGTAACAAAGTTACCGGTTTAATATCTAGCATAGACGGTTTATCTAGAATTTTCCTAGAATCCCTTGGCGAAAAGAAAAAATAATTTGTTAAGTTTAACGCTTGTTTTTAAGTAAATCCGTCAAGATATCAGATAGCTAAGAGCTCCGGTCGTCACAAAAATTTGTGCAATTCACAATTTTTTTTTTAAATCCGACCATAGATATAATTCCAATTAATTTACGTATTTCATTAATCTGTCTTTGTGCTAAAATAGTGTCGCCCGCGTGAAATACGTTTTTATGACTGTGTTTGAAGCGGCTCGCGAGCGTGGACATAAGTTTCCTCCAGATCCCTCAGGAACTATATCGGGCTATTCTGATTAGCAGTCTATGTCACTTCCCACCCCCTCAACCAATTCTATACAAAAAAATAATTCAATCCGTTGCTCCGTTGCGACGCCGACGTGCGCGAGAGTGGAAATGAGTTTTCCCCAGATCTCTCGGAAACTAAGTCAGGATTATGCTTATTAATAAATTGTAATTTCTCACCCCCTCAACCGAAGCGTGAAAAGGTAAAACACATTTTCACATTATTAATATTATTATAAGGATTGCATTGTCACCGACTTAACATACCTACTTGTGCTGAATTTCAGCTCAATCGAATATCGAGAAGTGGTTCAAATTCAACTAAAAAATATTAAAGCAAACAATTGACATATGTATGTATGAAGCTATAGCTTCATCATCAGATCAGCTCGATAGCACACCCCGGACACTTCATAAAACGGGCGAGAAACGACATTTTAAAAATCGAAGGACGGAACAAATAAAATTACGGCGAAATCGTATACGTTCGAGAACCAAACGGTTACCAATCTGCATCAATCTGGGTGACGAGGGGGTGAGGTCGCAATCTAGAGAGCGGCAGGGAGTGTCCATACTGTACGTTAGTACTAATATATATACTTTGTCGATAGTACCAAAGTATTGCATTGTCCCCGACTTTACATACGTGTGCCAAATTTCAACTCAATCGGACACCTTAAAGTGTAATTTTAAAAATAGTTTAAAAAGCCTTAGAAAAACCAACAAAATCGTAAAATCGATTTTAGTGGGGTCACCCCCCCCCCCCTCCCGTATCAAAAAGCCAAATGAAAGATGTCCCACCTCAAAAGCATAACGTACCCCTCGATCCACTGTGCATCCTCCGGCGCGGGCGGGTAATGAAATGCAATTGCAGTGTACTGTCAAAGTATGTAATATTATTACTAACATACAGTATGGACACTCCCTGCCGCTCTCTAGATTGCGACCTCACCCCCTCGTTACCCAGATTGATACAGATTGGTTACAGTTTGGTTGTCAAACGTATAGGATTTCGCCGCCATTTTGTTTGTTCCGCCATTCCTTTTTTCAAATGTCATTTCTGGCCCGTTGTATGAAGTGTCCAGGGTGTGGTACTGTGAACCGTAATAAAAAAAATCTGAGGATTTTTTGACCTACAATGGAAAAGACCTGGAAATATCTAGAGGAGGCCTTCACCTTCGAAAACGAGGGGTTCTTACCTACACAAAATGAAAACATTAATATAATATTATAGTTCCTAAGTACGTAGTTAAAATAACGTAGTTAATGAGAAATGCTAATTCTGTATTTTTATTTAGTAAGAAATATAAGGCTTTTTTATTTTTATTTTTTATTCATTTTATTTTATTTTATTATGGAAAATGACGAATCGTTTTAAAATAACCGGCCAAGTGTCACTTGGTGTTACACACAAAGTGTTCCGAACCAAGACTTCTTTACCAACAGAACAAGACCTCTCAATACATACTTCGCTCTAGGTAAAAAGGGGTCTACTTACTCTGGACCTAAAAAATCTTTTTTCTGTGGGAATGTAAGGGTTTTAGTTTTTTTTTTATAGATTTTCCTGTAATATTCCTCATATACTGTGATGTGATTTTTTCAAGAATTTGAGCCCATTACTTAGTTTTGGAGATAGGAGAGAATGGTCAATTTTCGTCTCATTTCTTGAATAACTTCACAACTATTTATCTTAAAATTATATAAAATTTACTTAATATAAATAATATAATTTAAGTACTCAGATGAATAAAAATTGGTCATCCCTATTAGGGATGACGAATGCTAGTCATCCGAGTTACTTTTTATCGTCTGCCAAAAATGACATTTTGTCCTAAAAATGTTAGAAATAATAGGCGTGACGTCACAGTTTAGCAGCGTCATTTAAGTACTCATTTTGTGATTTACAAATCGAAGACTTGATGAAAAACAAAACGAGTAAGGTTTTCCGAAGTTTAAGTAGGAGGGAAATTTAGTGATCAAGCGTTCATAATTTATTTCTGATGCTGTCGTCATCCCTAATGAGGCTCTCACAACAAGCCCTTTCATTAAATATGTCACAAAATATATTTTGAAAATCATTTTTTTAAATTCTATTTTACCCCCCCAAAAGTGATCCCCATGTCATTTATTTATTGGGTTACCGATTTGCATATGTGTACCTAATTTCAACTTAATCGGTCCAGTAGTTTCCAAGCAATTTGGCTGTGACACACGGACGGACGGACGGACAGACAGACATGACTCTATACTGGTTCCATTTTTACCTTTTTTGGTATGGAACCCCAAAAACAGCCTAAGCGTCTTCCTGCCTAAAAACAAAACTGTTTTCCTTCATATAAAAACTTTATATCTAAAATGGGAAAATAAACAATTTATGACACGACGCGACGTCATAACAAGGTTAGTTTAACTCGCTCGAGCCAGGTTCATCTCGCCCAACGAAGCGCCCGACCGCTAAATTTAATACCCGCGTAACGAACCTGACATAACGCAACTAAATAAGACTATGCCTATCTCGTTTACCAATATAGCTTTATATGAAGTGCGAGTGAGTAGAAATGCTGCAGAACTTCGATTCTGGAGGGCCATTATGAGCATGGGATCAGAGTAATCCGGAACCGCACTGAGGACATCGGGTAACACACGTGATTTTGACGTGGACACGTCTGTTTTCGATCCTGGGGGCCAGCGCCTGGGGGCATTCTGAACAGACGCCTTGGAAATTATAAACTACTAGCTTTGCCAGCGGCTTCGCTCGCGTGAACATAGTTTTTATGATTGTCTTCGAGGGTGAGCAGTGCGTGAACCGCAAGCGGCTCGCGAACGTGCAAAAACGTAGCCTATATGGTGAGACGAAACCCGGTCTAAAGAATAGGTATTTGAATGAAGTGTTGCTGCCTCCCTCCCCCAAACCTCTCCGTATAAAGCAAGAAAGGGACAACTGCAGCGCAAACCTAAAATTTACCAAAACAGCATTACGTAGTCCCCTATTTCATCCTCCAGAACTTGAGCAATATTATTATTTTTTTCAAAAATAATTTAAATACGCTTTATCTATGCCTCTATGTTCTCATTTTATTGTTAACTAGCTGTCCCGGCGAACTACGTACCGCCTTACATTACATTACACTGCCCTACCCTATCCTACCCTACCCTACATAAAAACCTTCTCCTGACAATAACGAACTCGACAAAAAAAGAATTAGCGAAATCGGTCCAGCCGTTCTCGAGTTATGCGCTTACCAACACATTTTGCGATTCATTTTTATATTATAGATATGCGTATTATTTTTTTGGTGGGTGTCTGAAAATGACGTTTCAATTGGACAATTATCTCAGGTTTTGAAGGATCCTACTTCCTATTATAAGTAGAACATGGGAAAATACAAAACGTATTGGCATGGTCATGGTGGATATAGGGTTTGATAGAAAAACATTTTTGCTCTATTGTCATTCATTATCCAGGGAGGAAATAGGGGACTACGTTTGTATTGAAAATGGCGCCCGCGTTTCCTCTTAATCCAGGTCCTAATCCTAGTCTACCTACCAAATTTTATCCAGATCTGTTTATCTGTAGTGGCGTGAAAGAGTAACAAAACATCTATACATACAAACTTTCGCCTTTACTTTTTTTTTAAAGCCTTTTAATTAAAATGTAATGAAAACACGACTGCATAAACACATTACCCCTCTTTTTAAACGACTTCAAAAAAAGGAGGAGATTTCTCAATTCGACCGTATATATTTTTTTTTATGTTTGTTCGCGGATAACTTCGTCGTTTATGAATCGATTTTGATGATTATTTTTTGCTGAAAAGGAGATATCCCAAGGGTGGTACCATGATAAGGAAACCATGATCTGATGATGGCATCCCAGATAAATCGAGAGGAACCTTCAAAAATCGTAGTGGCTTTGCGTTTAAAGTAGTTTTTTTTTGTTAAAAATTATTAAGTAAGTACTGGTTCTTGTAAACTAATTTTTTTACGTAACCCATAAGTTTGAAAATGGAACACATTAATAAATTATTTCTTTATAATCAGCCATCCAAAACAATCAAACGAGTGCGACTTTATTCAACAGAATGGGACTCATTTTGAGCATATGATAAATTAAATTGATTAATTTTGAATCAAAGATGTTAAAATTCGTAGTTTTCCTTTTGTTTCTGACATAGAGTGACGAGAGTGAATAGGCACTATTTGAGCTTGCGTGTTACATCCTCGGCTGCATCGGCACTTACCATCAGGTGAGGTGCAGTCAAACGCACACAAATAAAAAAAAAATAGGGAGTAGTTTTTTAGCAAAAAATAATCCTTATGATGAATCCTTTCGATCGGTATGATAAAGCTACAGGGTAAATTTTTTTCTCGTGTAGCTTGTTCGATTCCCGGTTCAACCATGTAATTATTAAAAAATCTATGAATGCAGTTGAAATTGGTTTTTAAATTAAAATAATGTCTACTTTCAGTAAAATGTTCCATCTACAATATTCAAAGTACTTTCCCTCCAAGTGGTATAGCCGTGGGACGCTCTGGATATGGTCGAATTGAGAATTTTTCTTGAAGTCGGTTAAAAATAATCGTGGCTGTTTAAAACCTCTCTGTATAAAATGTCCTGGTGGCCCTTATTTGGTTTTGAGTAGGTTTTGAGTAGTATATATGTCGCAGTCATCTGGTTGAATCTGCTATTTGATTGAATGACTAGCGCGTTCATTGAATGACGACATTCAATTGAATGACTAGGCCGAACGTTGATTGAACAAGCGTCACTCAACGTCCAACTAGTTAGCGGATTGTAACATAGCCCTTTGAACAGAGCGAACGTAAGATCAGTCAGGTAATTGAAATTTAGTTCTTAATTATTGTTTAGTTTATTTGTGACAATTAGGGTTTTGTAACTTAGTGTTTTTGTTCACATTGCGTCGCAGAAGAAGAAATCTTCGGTTTATATTCGGAATATTCCATTTAACAAATTGGCTAAATGCAATTCAGTCAAGACGTTGAACGTTACATTAAACAACTTGACGAGTTGTCCTTTAGTCATTCAATTAAATGTAGTCATTCAATAAACGCGCTAGTTATTCTATCAAATAGCAGATTCAACCAGATGACGGCGACATATGTAGCTTTGTAGGGACACATTGTAATAAGAACGCTTACTATGCATTGCCTTAACGGTGAAGGAAAAACATCGTGAGGAAACCTGCACACGCCTGCGAAGAAACTCGAAGGTTGTGTGTGAAGTCGACCAACCCGCACTGGGCCCGCGTGGTCGACTAAGGCCTAATCGCCCTGATTCAGGGTAGGCTCGAGCCCCTCGGTGGGGACGTATATGAGCTGTAATGATGATGACTATGCAATATGGAAATCCAGGCGCACGACTACTAACTAATGTCTAGCCAGTCGTTTCTCGTCGCGCGTCCGGAGTACACCCTGTATTCATCATTACAGCTCATATATGTCCCCACCGAGGGGCTCGAGCCTACCCTGAATCAGGGCGATTAGGCCTTAGTCGACCACGCGGGCCTAGTGCGGGTTGGTCGACTTCACACACAACCTTCGAGTTTCTTCGCAGGCGTGTGTAGGTTTCCTCACGATGTTTTCCTTCACCGTTAAAGCAATCAGTAAGTATGTACGTAAGTTTTTGAAAAACTCATTGGTACATTGGCCGTCCAGATTTGAACCCGGTACCTCTGGTTAGATGGACCGAGTCGTTACCGGTTGAGCCACCGACCCTGTATTCACTTGCTTCCAATAAACCCATTGTAAATCCTTCTGATATTTAATTATTGAATAACCTCAACTACCACCTAAAGCTTTATCAGTTTACCTTATCTTACTTTCTGTACTAAATAGAGGTACCTAATACCTATACAAAAACCTTTATCTGCTAGATACGTCATTAGGTGTAGGGTTGGCACGGCCGCGGCCAGCGCCTCAGGAGCCCTTCACTGAAGCTGATTCCGCATTCCACTCCGTGACGTCTGTGTAGTCAGATCACTTCAAAGATTACAGCGCCATCTTACGATACAGTAGATAACTACTAAGACTTGCCGCTATGTGATTTCTCTATTTTAATTAACAGTTAAAATTTTTGGTATGTAGTAAAATTGCAAGGAGTTTATTACTTATGAGGGAATTCACAAAATCCTATTTTGTAGCGACATGTACTACTAAATATATGTTTATTCGCGCTTTGTAAGCACTTAGCGAATGCACTGTGTAAAGCTCGCTCGCCAGTCGTTCCCCACTCGCGACGACGTCAAGTCGTTCCCGGCCCGCGCCTCGCTATAAATCCTATCTAAGTACAACCTCCTCTTTGTAAAATCATTATTTTAAATTTTAATAAATTCGGATGTTCGTGAATTAAAAACTTGGTAACTTTTCATGTTCTCCACGCAACCTTCATCTATCGTACAACCGTACATAGGTAGCCACCACGTAAAAAAAATGAAATTACTACCTACTTCTTGAAAATGGATGGACCGATTCTAATGAAACTTTAAACACATTAGCAAGTTATGAAATTCTAGTATGTGGAAAGTTATTAAAATTAATTAATAATATTGTTTTTTGTCATACATTATCATACAATCCATCCAGCTCCAAAACCCCGAGAACTTTCAGCTCGAGTTGCACAATCGCTTCGAATGCCTAGGAGACTGCGAGAATGTAGACGATTATAAAGACAGGTTCGTGGAAATTGTCCAAACGGTTGGGTTTAAGATTTTAAAAACTCGCCGATCAAACAGAACCATAAAAATCTCGGATTTCACCAGCAACCTCATGGAAGAAAGACGCAGATTGGTCTAGCAGTCCTCTGAAATGCTACTCAGTATCGGCAACTAAACAAGCAGATCTCTAAGTCTCTAAGTATAATACAAATTGTATTAAAGAGGCGATTGAGAACAATAAAGGCTCAAAAGTGATCGCGAGAGATCTGTCTGTTGGTCAAAGCCAACTGACCAAGCTGAAGACTGAGGATGGAAGGATCATATCGTCTTAGACTGAGTTGCTGGAAGAAGTTGAGAAGTTCTACGGACAATTGTACACGACCACACGTCTGCCTGTCAGACCCAAGAGCTAGACTTACCCAACACTATACTGAAGATATCCCGGACGTCAGCCTGTACGAGATAAGAATGGCTCTTAAACAGCTTAAAAACAATAAGGCACCGGGTGATGATGAAATTACGGCTGAACTTCTGAAAGCAGGTGGAACATCCGTACTTAAAGCTCTTCAAAAATTATTTAATTCCGTTATACTTGAGGGACAAACGCCTAAGGCATGGAACAGAAAAAGTTTCTTCAAAAAGGGTGACTTTACCCTGCTGAAGAACTACAGACTCATCTCACTTCTGAGTCATGTCTACAAACTTTTTTCAAGAGTCATTACTAATCGTCTCGCACGCAGGTTTGACAACTTCCAGCCTCCCGAAAAAACCGGTTTCCGAAAAGGCTTTAGTACCATTGACCACATACATACGCTGCGGCAGATTATACAGAAGACCGAAGAGTACAATCAGCCACTATGCTTGGCGTACGTGGACTATGAGAAAGCCTTCGATTCGGTCGAAACTTGGGCTGTGTTACAGTCTCTCCAGAGGTGCCAAATTGACTATCGATATATCGAAGTGCTGAAGTGTTAGTATGAAAACGCCACAATGTCGGTTCGCCTCCAGGATCAAAGAACCTATTCAGCTGCAGCGAGGGGTGAGACAGGGAGACGTTATATCTCCGAAACTGTTTACCGCCGCCCTGGAAGATGTTTTTAAGCTTTTGGACTGGGGTGGACTCGGCATCAATATCAACGGCGAGTACATCACCCACCTTCGATTCGCTGACGATATCGTGGTCATTTCTGAGACTATGGACGACTTTTTTTTTTTTTTTTTTTTTTTTTTTTCCCCCTGTTAAGGGAGAGCGGAGGTGAATGCGTTTACGCATACCAGGGGAAGCTTCGGCCGCAGGCCGAAGCTGCCGCTGGTTATGTGGGACTCATAGCTCTGCGCCTATATGCATACGTCCCCGTTACACTCGGAAGGTGTATGAATACGTATGCACAGGCCCAAAGACCACACTACCCACTAAACACCCCCTCGCGAAGTTTGGCAGCGGAGCCACCTTAAAACTACATCGGTGCGACGCCCCCCCCTGGGGAGGGGGGGGGTGCAAAAAATACGCTAAAGGGACAGCGCGGAGAGCTCCTGATGGGAGCGGCCGCTAGGTTAGTCACATTAAGTGTGCAAGTGAGGGGACTGTGTCATTCAAAAATTAAACACTATCTGTTCCTCCCTGAGCTGCCAGGAGGCAGTTCAGGTCGGCTGAAATTTGATCGGGAGGATCAGACAGTACGTGTCTTGGTCTACGGACCATATTACTAGTTAATACGAGACGCGGGGCATAGTCCGCCGCCTCTCGGATCAACGGATTGGGATGCGACTCCGAGGACTTGAAGAAGTTCTCGGAGAGGCCTTTAAGAAATTGTTGGATGGTCTGAATGTCCATGTCTCGGTGCAGGTCGGCGTTACGGATGTACCACGGGGCGTTAAACGCTCTACGGCAGAAGATGCTTTGGACTGTTTGGATCATGTCTATGAAACGGGGGGACGCGTGTGCAAATACAGGGGCCGCGTATGACATTACCGGTCGGATGCAAACCTTAAAGAGTGTACGCTTGTTGGAGGGGGACATTTTACTATGCCTACCTATCATGCTGTTTAGCCTGCTCATATAGAAGCGGGCATTCCGGGTCACGTTTTTGATGTGAGGTCTGAAAGAGAGACATGAGTCGAGAGTGACTCCTAAATATTTGGCTGTGGATTGCCAGGGGACGCGGGTGCCTAGCATGCGGATTGAATCTGCGGGTTGGTTGATCCTACGATGGTAGTCGAAGCGGACCGCGGAGCTTTTGCTCGGGTTCACTTCGATTCTCCATTTCCTAAACCATCTACCTAACTCGTCAACTGAGGTTTGTAGTTTGTCTATTAGTGGTGACAGAGATACGGACTGCCCCCGTATATAGAGGGCGGTGTCGTCCGCAAATAGGGAGAGCTGTACTGATGGCCCTGATTTGCTACGTTTTGGAATGGGGATGTCATTTGTGTACAGAGTGTACAATGTTGGGGAGAGTACGGACCCTTGGGGGACCCCGGCTCTAATGGGACGCGGTGAGGATAGAACCCCTTCGTGTCTAAAGCGGAAATTACGGTCTTGGAGGTAGCACTCCACTATTCTAACAAGTCGGTCTGGTAGGTCCATGTGGTAGAGTTTGTATACAAGTCCCGCATGCCAGACCTTATCGAAGGCCTTTGCGACGTCGAAGAAGACTGCTACTGTCCTTTCGCGTCTGGGGTAAAATCCGTCCAGTATGTATTCGACAATGCGGTGGACTTGTTGAGGACACGAGTGTTTGGCGCGGAACCCAAATTGGTGGTTTATTATAAGGGGAGGTTTGTCCGGCGGGAAGATATGACTTTTAATTCGATTGAGTATGACTCTTTCGAATAGCTTCCCCATAGTCTTGAGTAGACTTATGGGGCGGTGGTTTGTGGGGATGTTAAGGGGCTTGCCTGGCTTTGGAATGCCTATTACTATTGCTTCCTTCCATGCTGTCGGGAAGTAACAGTGTTCGAAGCAGGCGTTTAAGATAATAGCTAGCAGTGCAAGTAACTGTTCCGGATAGCATTTAAGTGCTTGGTTAGAGATACCATCTGCTCCGGGGGCTTTTTTAGGTTTAAGACCTCTAATAATGGAGCGTAGTTCGTCAGTTGATACTGAGATGGGGTCCGCAGTTAGGGGGAGCGAATTCCTATTACGGACCTCATCCTCCACTGTTTTTATATGACCGGGATCACACTCTTGTGTGCTAGGGGTGCATTGGGAGGCAATGCTGTCCGCGAAGCATTCCGCTTTCTCTATGTCTTCGAAAGCTATGGTATTGTCTGGCCGCGTAAGGGGAGGGATGTGCGTGATTGCGTCTACGCGGAGAGCCTTGGCTACTTTGTAGTAGGCAGTATGGGAGGGGGTGATATCCTCCATGAGTTTACTCCAGTTGGAGTTTCTCAGTTCGGAAAGGTGCTTCCTAAGCTTACGCTGTAGGAAGTTGGCTTCCCTCCTATTGTCGGGTGTGGGATAGTCTGCGGCTCTACGGAGAGCTGCTCTTTTCTCTGCGATTAAGAGTTTAGTCTCACGCGGGAGTTTGCGGTCTTTGATGGTAACGACCTTTTCGTTCTCCTTAATCGCAGCCTGTACTAAGTGGGTGATACTGCTAACTGCGCTATCTATCTTGTCAGTACTGTCAAGGTAGTCGGGCGAGAAAGCGTATGCGGAGTCGGGGGCGTCAATGGCTGAAGTCAGTGAGTCAGTGATACCGTCCCAGTTGGTGAATTTTGTTGTCGTGGGGGCGGGTGTGCTACTTTGGGGGCCTAGTTTTAGGGAGACTGGGCGGTGGTCCGAACCTAGGTCGTCAAGGGTGTCGATTGCGCATACGTTAAGGGAAACTCCCTTAACTATGGCAAAGTCGAGTATGTCCGGGTCTTGGTCCGGGTTATCCGGGTAGTGGGTGGGGGCGTATGGGGAGTATACTGTTAGGTCTAGGTCTTCAGTGATTTTGAGGAGCTTTACGCCATTGTTGTTGGTTTTAAGGCAAGTCCAGTCAGTATGTTTGGAGTTGAAGTCTCCAATCATAATGGTGGACCCGCCCAGGGCTAGGATGGCCTCGAAATCACTTTGTAAGGGAATTTTTTTGGGACTGATGTAGACTGAAGCTATGACTATTGACTGATGTCCTGTCATAGCTAGTTTGACTATAGTGGCTTCCATGTTGGTGAGTTGGGGGGTGGGGATTTGTGAGCAGTGGATTGCTCTCCTATAATAGATGGCTGTTCCACCCTTTAGTCCGGTAAGCCTATCGTTTCTAATGAGGTTAAATTCGGGGATTCTAAGACCTTTATCTATTTTGGGTTTGAGGAAAGTTTCCTGCACTGCTAGTATGTCTATGTGCATACATTTAACGAAAAGTTTAAGCTCGGGGATATTACTACATAAACCGCGCGTGTTAAAAGTGATGAGCGAGAGCCCTTTAGGCTTCACCCGACCGGTATTGGCACTTAAAGTTGGGGTTTTGTTTTGCCCTAAGGGCATTATTAAAACAAGCTTAAGAGGTGGTGGTGTTCCACAAGAGCGAGTAAGCGCTCTTGGGGAGTGCGTGAGGCGCGAATTTTACTAGCTAGAACCGATATTTCGTTGATGTCGATATTGGCAATGGTGGCGGCCACCGTTTGCATATCGTCCTTAAGGGACGGCTGGGAGCCCCCCGGTGGGGGTCGCGGTTGTGGGGGGGGAGGGGTGGCTTTAGGAGCCGGTTTAGGGGGGGCTGTAGGGAGAGTCCTACCCCAGGCGTTGTTGGGGGCCGTGTTAGGTTGGACCCTAGGGGTCCTGAGCGCGGGGAAGTTTGCCGCCGTTGGTGCCGGTGCCCACTTCGAACCCTGTCTGGGTTGCGGGGTGGGATTGCCTCTTAGTGGTGTAGGCGGCTTCGGCTTTGGAGCGCGCGGGCAACCACGGTAGTTGGCCGGATGGCCTTCTTGGCCGCATAAGACGCAGGCCGGGGGGGATGTGTCCGTGACGCGGTTACGCGTGCACTCCTTGGTGCCGTGGGACCCTAGGCACTTAACGCACCTCGGGGTGGCAGTGCAGTTAGCCGCTGCGTGGCCGTACATTTGGCAACGGTGACATTGCCCGGGGTAGCCGCGTTTGTGCGGGGCCTCCACCTTTATATTGGTTAACCCACAGATGGTGAGTTTCCCCAATTTAAAGATGTCTTTCGCCCCCGGCTTGTTGGACAAGACTACGAGAGCGAGGGGAAAGTTTTTACCAGAGCGGCTGTGCAGCTTGTGCACACCCTCAACTGGCAAACCTAACGATGTCAGGTCAGTAAATATGTCTTCGTTCGAGATTTCGTAAGGGATACCGCGTAGGACAGCGCGAATCTTACGCTCTTCGGGGAGAGCGTAAGTGTGGTAAGGAATCTTGTTGGTCAGTAGGAGCCTAGTGAGGTTCCTAAAGTCGTCGGACGTTGGGACCTCTATTTTAATGGTCTCACCCATGTTTGACGCTTTTGTGTAATGAATCTTATTTTCCTTACAGAGCTGGCTAGTGTGTGACCACTTAGTCTTGTCCCTAAGGAAAATGCTCGGGGGGGATTTGATTTTCGGTGGGACCGGGTCGCACCGATTTGGTTTGTTGCCAGAAGGGCCGGTTGCCGCGGGCGGCGGGGCGGCGCGGGCGGAGGGGGTAACAACTACGTCCGACGGGCGGGGGCGGGTCGACTGTGACGCGGAATTAGCGGGAGGGTTGGGAACGGAAGAGAGAGATGGCGATAGCGCCGCTTGCTTCGCTCTTTCGAGGTCAGCAAGCTGTCGCTTCGCAAGCTTTCTAGCTTTTTTGGCGGCTTTCCTATCGCTAACCGATTGGAATTGGGAAAGGGAGTCGGAGTCACCCGTTACGGTGTCCTCTGATGACTCAGATGAGTCTGAGTCCTTGGGACGGCTACGTTTGTTAGCGCGTGCTGAGGACACTGACTCGGAGTCAGCGTCCATGAAGTTGTCAGTCTGTCCATGGTCATTGCCGTTGTCGACCTCGGACGCTTGCACAGGGGCAGGCGCGGTCGATGAAGGCGTGGGAGACATTGGTGAGTCGCGTATCTGTGGCGGGGGCAGGTAAGCTACTAAGGCTTCGCGGGGGACGGCTAGAAGGATTTTCTCCAAGTGGCTAGGCTCGGCTTGGAGAAACGCGACTAGCGCAGATGCTAGTTGGGCGGACGAACAGTTATGCGCCATTGCGCTAGGAGGCAGTGGTGGTACGGGGATAACCCCGACCGAGCGAGACACGGACAAACAGAACACAGGGACACAAAATGACACAGTATACAAGAAAAGGAATAAAAACAATAGTGAAAATAAAAGAGTCTTACTCAAACCAGCGGCAGGAAAGCCGCCCGCGAGAGCGCGGGCGACAAACACACACACACACGCGAGACCCTTACCGACCGACGCTAGCGACGATCGATAAGAGTGCGAACGAGATAGTTGTCGGCGGGGTGCCGAAAGCGGGGGTACTGTGCGCACACGTCCTACCTGGACGGCAGACGGTGAGCGAATCCTCCTTGAATGGACGACTTAGGCACAATGCTCGATGGCCTCAGTAGAGCCTCTCAACAAGTGGGTCTTAGAATGAACATGGACAAGACGAAAACTATGTCAAACGTCCGTGTCATACCTACTCCTCTGAAGGTTGGAGGCTCTACACTCGAAGTTGTTACCGAATATGTATACCTGGGAAAAACAGTCCAGTTAGGTAAGTCCACTTCGAGAAAGAGATCAATCGTCGAATCCAACTCGGCTGGGCAGCGTTCGAGAAGCTTCGCAATATCTTTACGTCCCAGATACCGCAGTGTCTTAAGACCAAGGTCTTCGACCAGTGTGTGTTGCCAGTGATGACATACGGAACTAAGACATGGTCGCTTACTATGGGATATATACTGTGCTATGGGCCTCATAAGAAGGCTCAAGGTCACCCAAAGGGCAATGTAGCGTGCTATGCTCGGAGTTTCTCTGCGTGATCGAATCAGAAACGAGGATATCCGTAAGAGAACCAAAGTAACCGACATAGCTCTCAGGATTGCTAAACTTAAGTGGCAGTGAGCGGGGCACATTGCTCGTAGAACAGATGGCCGTTGGGACAGTAAGGTTCTCGAGTGGCGACCACGCACCGGAAAGCGTAGTGTAGGCAGGCCTTCCACTCGGTGGACCGATGACCTGGTGAAGGTCGCGGGAAGCCGCTGGATGCAGGCAGCGCAGAGCCGGTCATCGTGGAGATCCTTAGGAGAGGCCTATGTCCAGCATTGGACGTCCTTCGGCTGATATGATGATGATGATATCAAAAGTCAATTTACAATGGTCATTTCAAAACTAGACAACTATACTACAATAAAAAAAAATGTTTTTGTCTTCAAAAATAAGTATTCATTCATTCCCTACTTTTGATATACTTAACCAAAATATGTGACAAGAATAAAAAAAAATATTGCACCAAACAGAAACTTAATCAGCTAAAGCACAATATGTATCCCTGGTCCCCACACTAGGATTCCCTATGTCATGGGTAACCAGTCTCTTCCCTAATACAAAGCTGATAAGTTACATAGCTGACAAAATTCATAACGGGTAAAGATTTTACCTCCTACAAAAGGGGAAAACCCTGTGTTATAGGATAGGTAACAATGCTCATCCCTCAAAATCCTTGATTACATTTTCAAAAAAAATAGTTTTATTTTTAAATATTAGTGATTTAAAGTTTGTATAGTAATCTTAAAATTAGCTAATCTTTTTAAAAATAAAGTATTTTAAAAATGTAATTTATCAGTCTCAGCCATATCGTATAACACGCCGTATTACAAGTAGGCGCGCCGGAATGAAAAATGTCGCTGTTTTGTGATGCAGCTACGGCTTTGTGAATTGGCTAATTCTATTGGTAACTTGCTAATGTCTATAAAGTTTCATTCGAATCGGCCTATTCAATTTTAAGATGTAGTAATATTAAGTTTGTATGGGAAACGATTTTGTGAATACGCTTTTTAGCGCTTGCGCAGTCCATATTGTGTTTTATATTATAATGATATATTTCGATAATGCATGCATGACTGGAGAACAGTATTGAGACAAACCTTATTAAGGTTTAACAATACTGCATAATGTTTTGTTAACATGGTAATTTTTGTAAAGAAAATAAATCTATAATATAAAAATTAAACGCAAAATGTGTTGGTAAGCGCATAACTCGAGAACGGCTGGACCGATTTGGCTAATTCTTTTTTTGTCGAGTTCGTTATTGTCAGGAGAAGGTTCTTATGTAGGGTAGGGTAGGGTAGGGTAGGGTAGTGTAGGGTAGGGTAGGGTAGGGTAGGGTAGTGTAGTGTGGTGTAGGGTAGGGTAGGGTAGGGTAGTGTAGTGTAGGGTAGGGTAGTGTAGGGTAGTGTAGGGTAGGGTAGTGTAGGGTAGGGTAGGGTAGTGTAGTGTAGGGTAGGGTAGTGTAGGGTAGGGTAGGGTAGTGTAAGGTAGGGTAGGGTAGTGTAGGGTAGTGTAGGGTAGGGTAGGGTAGTGTAGGGTAGGGTAGGGTAGTGTAATGTATGGCGGTACGTAGTTCGCCGGGACAGCTAGTCTATAATATAAAAATGAATCGAAAATGTGTTGGTAAGCGCATTACTTGAGAACGGCTGGACCGATTTGGCTAATTCTTTTTTTTTCGAGTTCGTTATTGTCAGGAGAAGGTTCTTATGTAGGGTAGGGTAGGGTAGGGTAGTGTAGGGTAGGGTAGGGGAGTGTAGTGTAGGGTAGTGTAGAGTAGTGTAGGGTAGGGTAGTGTAGTGTAGGGTAGAGTAGTGTAGGGTAGGGTAGTAGAGGGTAGGGTAGTGTAGTGTAGGGTAGGGTAGTGTAGTGTAGGGTAGGGTAGTGTAATGTAAGGCGGTACGTAGTTCGCCGGGACAGCTAGTAAATAAATAATTAAATAAATATATAGCACGTTGCAGTTTTTTTCCCGCTGTACTTGTATAGCAAAAACTTGCTATTATTGTAAACGCACTAGGTACGATGGTGAGTATACAGGGTACTTATTACCCCGAAACATGGTAACCATGGAGATAACTTATCAAAGGTTTTGTTTAAATTTCGAACTGGATTGCAAAAAGAAAACTGTTTATTGAAAAAAGAACAAATGAACACTTTGGCGCGTGAAAAAATATTGTGGTTCGTCTTTTTAAAGGGGTATTTTCAAATAAAATGTTCTGTCTAAGTACGTACTTCTTAGTTTTAATTTCCGCGCATTGTTTGGGAATAGTACTATACAAGCCTTGACCACAACTAGGCATTTATGGACTTACGTATGTGTTTACACGTTCGTCCATCAAAACCTCTTTTGCTGGCCGCTGCAGTAATGTACAATAATGCGGACTTAGGTAAGTATGTTATGTAGCTTTATCTTCCGTAGCCAGTAAGTTGTGTCGCATACAATATGTTCATCCCTAGAGAGCGAGATATCGAGTAAATTATTGTAATTTTATACTTGCAGGTTTATATATGACAAAAGCTTTATAATTATTTCCAAACGTACAGTCAAATACCTCTTATACGTGGTATGCGAATAACCGCCTCCGTACTAAGTGGCGTTATGGTTAGTCCATTCGCTTCACACCAGGAGGTTGCGGGTTCGTTTTCCGGCGGAGTCAACTTTGTATGACTCGGTTTGGTTGGTGGAAAGGCATTTTCTAAGCCCGTCTGACTAGCTACCACCATCTTATCTAAGTCTTGCCGCCAAGCATCAATGTTAACTACATTGATGTGTTCCGGCTTGAAGATAATATAGTCAGTTCCCTATTGCGTTGGGGAATCTTGATAAGCCCGCTTCCATCTTCGGCATCATCGTCACTTACCATCAGGTGAGATGATTTCAAGAGCTTACCAATGGTGGATAAAAAAAACCTCTGATAAGTTCACAACATTTATTGAACATGGAAGATAAATTTTTCATTATTTCTGTGTGTGTTAAATAAATGATGTTTAAGGCGAGGTGTTGATTGGAACAGTTGTCTCTGTCTTTTCCTTTACGTGTAAAGAGTAAAGAAAATAACCACACTTTTTCAATGGTTTTTCGTTTCAATCAAAAGCTACAATGAAAGTACAAAAATAATAACATTACGCACTTTTTATAACAAATATCGTTGTATATATTTTTTTTTATTTATACTTCAAAATATTAGTAGTGACTAGAGTTGAAAGTAACGGTGTAGACCTGTCTTTGAGATTTTTTTTCTATCGAGCCAAAATTGCTCAATCGTGTTTCTAATAGCTTTTGCCCTTAAGGAACATCATCAACAATAAGGGTTTTTTTTTCAACCTTAGGTTTTCTATCGTTTAGGAGTCGTTATTTTTGTTACGTCAAAAATAACGAAAACCTGTAATATTACCGTCTTAACAATCCTTTGAAAAAATCACAAAATTATGAATAATCAGGACACTCTTGATTAAAATAGATTTCAAAAATAACTTACTTTTCATATTTCAATATTACTTTTATATTATTGAAAGAAAGGAACTTCACTGGAATGCTTCATTGTCACAATTTGTGGAGAGTTACGTTCCAATAAAATTGGGTTTGGAAATTTTTAGGATAATTATTTTCTTTGATAATTATCATGGTATTCATCCGATAATTATCAGGTAATTTACCGATAGTTATCGACGTTGATTCTTATTTTTGGTTTTTTATTTCTCGGCATAAAATGAAATTGCAAAAATGTAAAGTACTACATCGTCACTTACCATTAGGTGAGATATAGTCAAACGCACTCAAATATACAATATTAAAAAAGTGGAAAAAATAACTTAACTAAATTATTTGTTCAAGTGTAAGTTTAACCACTATTAATAATCAACAATTTCATATTTGTGTCTTTTTTCTGAGTTGGACGTTTGACGCGTTTTGATACAGCACGAAATCAAATCGTGTTCTTAAAAAAAAACCCGACTTCAAACGCACTAGTCGACACTACGATTTTTAAAGGTTTTCCTCGATTTCTCTTGGATGCTATCATCAAATCCTGGTTTCGTTATCATGGTACCACCCTTGGAATATCTCCTTTCCAACAAAAAAAGAATCATCAAAATCGGTTCATAAACAACGAAGTTATGCGCGAACACACATAAAAAAAATATACAATCGAATTGAGAAACGTCCTCTTTTTTTTAAGTCGATTAATAAACATGGCAGGACACTAGCGTTATGTCAAAGATAACTATAATATTACTGTTTTGTTTTGCAAATAAGTTTATAATTATCAAGATGATTATCAGTGTTATTACTATCGATAAATGAATGATAATTAATATCACTTTGAACCCTGAATAAAAATACAGCTAAGCGATTATTTCAGATTTTCATTTCCCTAACTTAAAAATTTGAGGCACTATTATTTTTATTCACAATTGGTAAGCCCTTGGCATCATCTCACCTGATGGTAAGTGACGATGATGCCGAATATGGAAGCGGCCTTACCAAGATTCCCAACGCAATGGAGAAACTATTTGGCTTTTTTTTAAATGCCTACCAGATATGCACTTATTTTGTTTCCAATCAATTCGGAATGCCTGCCAAAACGGCTAAATGCTCACCAAGTTGTTCAGGAAGTATTTTAGAAATGGAGCTAAATTATTTTATGTTGTATAGCACAAAAATATGTAAACACCGCGCCGTTAAAGTTAAGCGAAGCATTCTGCTACACTGGGGGGGGGAGGATGAGCCTCGAAACTATGTTTGGTGAGCATTTATCCATTTTGGGAAGCAAAAACAATATAGGTATATACAAAGCACTTTATTTTATTTGGTGCTCAGTCTTATTGTTAGTGTATTAAAAATTGTTTTGATGAGCACTTAAGTTGTTCCCTTACAGTTCTGTTAGATTATTTTTTACATACTTGAATCGTACATTGTTACGGATACGAGCTTAGATAATGTGGGGTTTATAATGTACTTACCCATTTATTAATATTTGTACATCAATTTAAAAGGAAGTTTTGCGTCCAAAGTTAAATGAGTTCGTGTGACGCTTCAAAATGTACAGGCGTGGGAGGATCCCCTACTACCTCCTTGTGACGAAGTCATACTTCTTAGTTTTAATCTGTTTTATATAGTCTTCTTTTAATTTGTTTTTGTCAATATGTTTTTGAAATTCTAAATATTTAAATTTTGGTTTTTCTATTCTAAATTTTCTCCCTGGTGAATTGTTCAAAGGAGATATCATTTTTAGGGATCCGTACCCATAGTGTAAAAACGGGACCCTATTACTAAGACTCCGCTGTCCGTCCGTTCGTTTGCCTGTCTGTCCGTCTGTCTTTGATAGCTATAGCTATCACGGTTTATGAAATACAGCCTGGTGACAGACGGACAGATAGACAGTAGAAATTTTCAAACATGATGTATTTCTGTTGCTGCTATAACAACATATCCTAAAAATTATAAAAATTAAAGTCTCCATTCAAAAATCGTGTTGTTTTTTTAAACGTGAAGAAACTAGCGCTATCTAGTATGATGGTACGGAATCCTTTGTGCGCGGTTCTGACTCGCACTTTACCGGTTGTCATTCCATATTACATTCTGACTGTTATGCCTTTATATTAGTTCACCTTCTTACTTTTTCCTTGTGTTTTTTCTTAAAAAAAAGTTCAGTGCTGATGATAAAAATATTTTTTTTATTGTTTTGTTACGGAAAGATCCCGTCCCCCTAGACTTCTAAGCATCGGCACCAAAGAAGAGAAGAGTCTAGGACTTTTCTCTTCAGTGATTGGCACAGACGAGATACTTGTTGCTTAGTGCATCGGCGCGGGTCAGGACGACGCGTCAAGGCTGCACATGCATATCTTCAGCGCCAAACAGAATGTGGGTTAGTTAACGAGTAATAAAATAAAAGTTAAAAAAACTAAAACTCGACTACAGAAAAGTACGAAAACAAGAGTTTTCCGCCTAAAATCATAGCCTTTATTTTTCCCTTCATCTGTGGTAATAACCGTGGTCGCAAACCATAATTTTTGATTACGATAGGGCTTGAGACTACGGCTATTCCCCGGATGGAGGGAAAAATTAAGGCTATGAATTCAGGCGGGAAACTCTTGTTTTTATACTTTTCCGTAAAAATTGGAATAAAAACTTTTTGTAATGTTGTAATAAAAAAAATAAAAACTAAAAAATGAAATTCACTCAAAAGTATGAAATAATATTAGAACGCTTAAATACCCAACATTAACCAACAATAACGAAATCAAAGGTGGGCACGAATTAAATTAGGGGCTATATAAAAAAAAACATTAAAAAAACATTTTTTGCCACTGTGTCTGTAATCAAATACGTAGTTTAATAATAATTTATTTTTTCAATCAAATTTTTAAATTAGATTCTACCAATAAACAAGAACGTTCATGAAAAAAACTTGTCCAAATACCTGGTAAGTTATTAGAACTAAAGTTCGCTGCAGCGCTCAAACATAAGTAACTCGTTTGTCGTTTAACCAAACTATTAAAATACGCAGCGCTAGATCGCTTCTATAGTATAGTTTTCCCGCAGCCAAAACGTCGTAAGCGCCATGAATTTAATGACACATAGATCGATGATTCTATAAATTATGTTACCGATATTCTGAAAATAAATATTTACTTACTTACGTACCGTTACTTCGGTCCTCGCAAGACGCACATTCAGATATACAGGTGTAACAAAATTTGTGTAGGATGTTAACTGGGGCTTCTATTTTACTATACTGAACAACTTAAAAGGAATCTACGGTCAATTTAAAAAAAAAAACTTAACCACTCCGGGAGTGCCGACAGATGAGAAAACTTTTTAGAGTTTTAAAAGTTTTGACCCTGCGATTGTTCCTGGTAAGGTGTCGGTGACGGTGTCGCGAGTTTAATGATTTTTTCCCATTTCAATTTAGAGTTTATAGGTTTCGACTCTGCGAGTGTTCCTGCTAAGGTGTGGGTGACGGTGTCGGGAGTTCAATGGTTGTTTCCCATCTCAAAAGTGCCCAAATTTACTTCAAAAAACATTTTAGACGCTTCATACAAAAACGCATCAAATTTGTCAATCAGCTGATCGATTTAAATGAAAAATTTAAAGTTTTTTTTTGTGAATTGACTATAAATCTTTGATGACGAGTTGTTCAGTATGATGAGTGGAAGCCCCAGTTAATGGATCCATTAATAGTTTCTGTCACCCAACGTTAAACACAAGTCACTTTTGAAGTGCAACTTCTATATAGGTATTAGGATTTTTCTGTCACGAAAAAGCGTTGCGGCCGCGTGGAGGGAGTAGACAGAAAAAGCGTTGCGGCCGCGTGGAGGGAGTAGACAGAAAAAGCGTTGCGGCCGCGTGGAGGGAGTAGACAGAAAAAGCGTTGCGGCCGCGTGGAGGGAGTAGACAGAAAAAGCGTTGCGGCCGCGTGGAGGGAGTAGACAGAAAAAGCGTAGCGGCCGCGTGGAGGGAGTAGACAGAAAAAGCGTTGCGGCCGCGTGGAGGGAGTAGACAGAAAAAGCGTTGCGGCCGCGTGGAGGGAGTAGACAGAAAAAGCGTTGCGGCCGCGTGGAGGGAGTAGACAGAAAAAGCGTTGCGGCCACGTGGAGGGAGTAGACAGAAAAAGCGTTGCGGCCGCGTGGAGGGAGTTGACAGAAAAAGCGTTGCGGCCGCGTGGAGGGAGTTGACAGAAAAAGCGTTGCGGCCGCGTGGAGGGAGTAGACAGAAAAAGCGTTGCGGCCACGTGGAGGGAGTAGACAGAAAAAGCGTTGCGGCCGCGTGGAGGGAGTTGACAGAAAAAGCGTTGCGGCCGCGTGGAGGGAGTTGACAGAAAAAGCGTTGCGGCCGCGTGGAGGGAGTTGACAGAAAAAGGCTTGTGGCGGTGGAGGCGGAGAGAGGGCAACGGCTGTATTCGTAGATAGAGAAAAGTTGAGATGGAGATATAAAGCAGGTACTTAGCCTGGTTACCCTTTCCACTTGTCCGTTGAAGTTTCACTTCTACTATGTGTCCCAGCACCATTGCGTTTTTTTATTCACAATTGATAAGCCCTTAGCATCATCTCACCTGACGGCAAGTAACGATGATGTCCAAGATGCCGCTTCCATCTTATCAAGATTACTAACGCAATGGGGAACTGGCTATCTTATCTTTTAGCTGAAACACATCAATGCCGTTAACATTGATGTTTGGCGGCAATGCTTCGTTATGACGATGGTAATATAATAAGATAGACTTGGAAAATGCCCTACCACTAACCAAACCAAGCCTCACAAGGTTAGAACCCGCCGGTAATCGAACCCGCGACCTCCTAGTGTGAAGCGAATAGAAGAACCATTACGCCACTGAGGCAGTTTTACAGACATAAACGGTACTTTCTCACTGTAAGTAAACGCGAAAATGTTCGATTCGAGCTTCACAAGAATGGGAAATTTAAAATCAATTGTGGCTTCGTAACGACATTAACATAAAGTAGACAAATCGTTCTCGCCTTACTGTGAAACAATACGACCAGCAATTCTCGGTAATTTGTTCCTTGTTTCTGTAAATAAATATCAATTGTAAATGTTATATTGCTTAAATTATCATTTATCACCAAATTCGCACTGCTAACGGCCAATCTATTCAATTAAAAGCAAAAAGTCGTTCACTCATTCTCTCATTAACTAGGAATAATTTGTTCTTAGCTCATTAAACACAAAATATCAATTAACACTTGATCTATGACGCTCAAATTTGGTAGTTATATAGGTAGTTTATAGGTAGGAGACGCCAGCTAAGAACAGCAACAGACGAGTTAAAAGGGTCTAAGAGCTATCTTGATAAGTTTAAATAAAATAACCTACATTTTTCTGCTAGACTTTTCCTTTTATCCTATTAATATTATTGTTATGAAAGTTTGGATGGATGGATGTTTGTTATTCAATCACGCCTGAACCGCTAAACGGATGTAGATAAAAGGTAAGTAAATAGATTAAGACCTGGATAAACATATAGGCTACATTTAATCGTGATTCCCTTAGTGGTTCCCGTGGAATAGCTGTTAACTCTCTGTCTTTTTGTTTTTTTTATCATGTCGCAATGAAGCGAAGGAGTGACGTGCTATTTCTCAAAGTGACAAAGACTAATTAACATAGCCCGATATAGTTCTATAGGGGTCTAGAGAAAACTAATCGCCACGCTCACGAGCCGCTTGCGGCTCCCGCACTGCGCACCCTCGAAGACAGTCATAGAAACTATGTTCACGCAAGCAACGCCGCGGGCAAAAGCTAATTATATACCTACAGATAATGTACAGTTATACAGGGTGCAACAAAATTGGTGTAGATCCCATTAAGCAGAGCTTCTACTCATCATACTGAACAACTTTTGTTCTACGACTTTGCTGAAACCTTTTTTTTTATACTATTCATACAAAACGATCAGCTGATTGACCAATTTTGTGCATTTTTGTATGGAGGGTCCAATTTTTTTTTTGGGAATTGACTATGAGTTCCTTGGAGAAAGTTGTTTAGTATGACGTGTAGAACCCCCAGTTAACGAGATCTACACCAATTTTGTTACACCTGTATAGATAATATTGATTGGTAACGATAGATAACAACAGTAATTCCTGGCTGTCTTACCGTACGGGCAGTTTGACTGAACCCAAATGTAGATCAACGTTCTGTTATTTGACGCAACATGCGTTTAACGCGTAAAATGGGCGGACAGACACGTATTGATTTACTTATCTATTTATGATTGACTTTGCTTTTAACGTTATCAATCATAGAAATATGACTATCGGCTTTGCTATCGGCCTGATCCGTCTTTGTTTGTGTTATATCATATCACACAATGTTATATACGCGAAAGTATGGATGTTTTTTTTATGTGTTTCATTTTCACGCCTAAACGTCTGAACGGATTTTGATTTTGGATGAAATTGGAAAAATAGATAAATCTAGCACTGGATAATTTTTATTTCGGAAAAATGCATGGTTCTTGTAGGATAGCTATAATAATAATCAAAAAAACTATTGAATTGATTTGGATAAAATTTGGCAAAGGGCTAAAGTAAAAGGCGGAGGAAAACGTAAAAGCTGAACTCGGTCCGTGATTATTGCACCACACACACACACACACACGCACACACATACACACGCACCCACACACAAACACATACGCGCGCGCACACACTTTGATAGTTATTTTATTAAACTGTTGTTTTTTTTACCCACGTTTGTAATGTTTCTGTTAATCTGTTATTTTTTTACTTTTCTCCGCTTGTTGATTCCGATATTAGATATGTATGTGTGTTTGTTGCCAAGGAATCAATAAATGTCTAAATATCTTATCTCTTATGTACCAGGTAACGGGACCCTCTTACTAAGCCTACGCCGTCTGTCTGTCTGTCGCGCCTTTAAAAAACTGTACCGTAATATGTGGTAGGCGGCAAACATTATAACAGAATATGTGGTTTTTTTTTGGGGATTTCATCATTATCATATCAGCTAATATCGACCGAGGGGATCGAATCAGGGCAATCGCTCGACTTAACAAACAACTTTCGAGTTTCTTCGCAGGCGTGTGCAGGTTTCTTCACGATGTTCTCTTTCACCGTAAGAGCGTCGGATAAACGTACATATGAAATCAAAATTCGAAAACTCATTGATGGTACGTGGCAGGATTCGAACCGCGACCTCCCGAATAGGAGGTAGCGGCTCTTGCCGTTACGCCATCGACGATCTATTGGAGATTTACTAACAAATAATTAAAAAGTAAGAAATTTAGGGTCCCCATAGAAAAAATTACGTATTTTTAAGGATTTTTTTTGTTTTCGTTGTATCGTAAAAACGTTCAAGTGCGAATTACGATCAATTTTCCAACTGCAAGTGTAGGTTTGTCATCAATTCATTATCATCATCATATCAGCTAAAATACGTGCATTGCTGGATAAAGACTTCCCCCAAGAATTTCCACGTCCTCTCATCCAGCGGCTTCCCGCGATTGCCACCAGCAGCTCATCGGTCCATCGAGTAGGAGGCCTGCCCACGCTATGTCTTCCGGTGCTCGGTCACCACTCAGACCTTTACTACCCCAACGACCGTCTGTTCTACGAGCTATGTGCCCCGTCCACTGCCAATAAAGTTTAGCGATTCTGTGAGCTATATCGGTTACCTTGGTTCTCCTACGGATCTCCTCATAGTAAGCGACAACGTTCAAGTTCCGTATATCATCACTGGAAACTGGCCGAGTTGAATTCGTCGATTGATCTCTTTCTCAGAGTTTGCCTTACCTAACTAGATTTTTTGTCCAAGGTATACAGGTTCGTATGTCCAGCAGTAGACATACTTCGGCTGATGTGATGATGATGATGATGATACAGCTTCGAGGAAATTGTCAAAATTGGTGGGGTTTAAGCTTTTTAAAACTCGCCGTTCAAACAGAACAAATAAATTATCGGATTTCACCAGCAACCTTATGGAAGAAAGACGCAGATTGGTTTTGCAGTCCTCTGAAGACGCTACTCAGTATCGGCAACTAAACAGGTCGATCTCTAAGTCCCTGACTCGCAATTTGCGCCAGTATAATAAATATTGTATAAAAGAGGCGATTGAGAACAAAAGTGTTCGTGAGAGATCTGTCTGTTGGACAAAGCCAACTGACCAAGCTGAAGACTGAGGAAGGCAGGATCATATAGTCTAAGACTGAGTTGCTGGAAGAAGTTGAGAAATTCTACGGACAATTTGTACAAGACCACACGTCTGCCTGTCAGGGATCTGGCTGAAGACCCAAGAACTAGACTTACCCGACACTATACCGAAGATATCCCGGACGTCAGCCTGTACGAGATTAGAATGGCTCTCAATCAGCTCAAAAACAATGAGGCACCGGGTAATTATGATATTACGGCTGAACTTCTAAAAGCAGGTGGGACACCGTTACTTAAAGCTGTTTTAAAAAATTTTATTTCCGTAATACTCGAGAATCAAACGCCTAAGGCATGGCAAACAAGTTTGGTCGTGATTTTCTTCAAAAATGGTGACAATACCCTGCTGAAGAACTATTAATAGACCCATCTCACTTCTGAGTCATGTCTACAAGCTGTTTGCGAGAGTCATTACAAATCGTCTCGCACATAGGTTTGACGACTTCCAGCCTCCCGAACAAACCGGTTTCCGAAAAAGACTTTAGTACCATAGACCACATACATACGAAAACGCTGCGGCACATATACATAAGACTCAAGAGTACAATCAGCCACTATGCTTAACGTTCGTGGACTATCAGAAAGCCTTTGATTCTGCCGAAACTTGGGCTGCATTACAGTCTTTCCAGCGATGCCAAATTGACTTTCGATATGTCGAGGTACTTAAGTATTTGTATGAAAGAGCCACCAGGATCAAAACTCGGAATCTATCCGGCTGCAGCGAGGGGTCAGACAGAGAGACGTCTAGATTTTTTTAAGGTTTTGGACTAGGGTGGACTCGGCAACAATATCAACGGCGAGTACATCACCCGGCTTCAATTCTCTAATAACATCGTGGTCATGGCTGAGACTATGGACGACTTAGGCACAATGCTCTGTGGCCTCAGTAGAGCCTCTCAACAAGAAGGTTTAGAATGAACGTGGACAATACTCAAATTATGTCAAACGTCCGTGTCGCACCTACTCATCTGAAGGTTTGAGGCTCTACACTCGAAATTGTTGCGGAATATGTGTACCTGAGACAAATAGTCCGGTTAGGAAGGTTCAACTTCAAAAAAGAGATCAATAATAATAATAATAATAATTTAATCACTTTAAGAAGTCTTATCATATAATATATATAATCGTCGTATCCAACTCGGCTGGGCAGCATTCGGGAAGCTTCGCAATATCTTCACGTCCCAAATACCGTAGTGTCTTAAGACCAAGGTCTTCGACCAGTGTGTGTTGCCAGTGATGACATATGGTGCTGAGATATTGTCACTTACTATAGGCTTCATAAGAAAGCTCAAGGTTACCCAAAGAGTAATGGAGCGTGCAATGCTCGGAGTTTATCTGCGTGATCGAATCAGAAACGAAGATCCGTAGGAGAACCAAAATAACGGACATACTCGTAGCTATCAGAATTACTAAACTTTAGTGGCAGTGGGCGGAGCACATAGCTCGTAGAACAGATGGGCGTTGGGGTAGTAAAGAGTTGCAACCACCGTTGCAAAACGTAGCAAAGGCAGGCCTCCCACTCGGTGGACCGATGACCTGGTGAAGGTCGCGGGAAGCCGCTGGATGCGGATTTCGCATAACTGGTCGTCGTGGAAATCTTTAGGGAAAGCCTATGTCCAGCAGTGGACGTCCTTCGGCTGATATGATGAAGATATGAGAAGCTTAAGACTTTTTTACGGCTTCAAGGGACCGTAGACCTTAGTATATAATACATGTTTCAACTTGATACCTCTATACGTTCCTGAGAAAAATGGTCTGGATAGACAAACAGACTAACAACGAAGTAATCCAATAAGGGTTCCTTTTTTCCTTTTCAGGTATGCAACCCTAACAACGCAAAGCGTTGAACTTTAATGACGATTTTTTTTATATTGACAATAGGATCGTCTGGTCAACTGCTGTGCTTAAATATTTCGGAGATAACTGCATCTTCAACCTGTGACTAGTATCCGCATTCCCATAAACCTCACTCATTGACTTAACACTGCTGTGTACATTGAAGCTCACTTGATACTGTGATAGTTGCTTTCACTAAAGTTTTAATTAATTTAGACGATAAGTATGAGTGAAATTCCTATAAATAATTTAAAGGAATCTTACACGTCATCGTCAGTCACTCATTAGCTCACACTGCAGGAGCTACTGTTTGTAAAACTAAGGTAACTCACTTATCGTGGTAGCCGTGTAGCGGCGTGAGGCGCGGCCGGCCGCCGTCGTCAACTCGGCGGCATGGCAGAGCATGCGGTGGACAGCGAGGGCGGGCAGCACGTGACCACTGCCCCCGTCCCGCTCACACGACAGTTACTCATTCGCTCACACTGGAGGAGCTACTGTTTGTGAAACTAAGGTAACTCACTTATCGTGGTAGCCGTGTAGCGGCGTGAGGCGCGGCCGGCCGCCGTCGTCAACTCGGCGGCATGGCAGAGCATGCGGTAGACAGCGAGGGCGGGCAGCCCGTGACCACTGCCCCCGTCCCGCTCACACTTCAGTTACGCATTCGCTCAACTGCAAGAGCTACTGTTTGTAAAATTTAGGTAACTCACTTATCGTGGTAGCGGTGTAGCGGCGTGAGGCGCGGCCGGCCGTCGTCAACTTGGCGGCATGGCAGAGTATGCGGTGGACAGCGAGGGCGGGCAGCCCGCGACCACTGCCCCCGTCCCGCTCACACGACAGTTACTCATTCGCTCATACTGGAGGAGCTACTGTTTGTAAAACTAAGGTAACCCGCTTATGGTAGTAGCCGTGTAGTGGCGTGAGGCGCGGCCAGCCGCCGTCGTCAACTCGGCGGCATGGCGGAGCATGCGGTGGACAGCGAGGGCGGGCAGCCCGCGACCACTGCCCCCGTCCCACTCACACTTCAGTTACTTATCTGCTCACACTGCAGGAGCTACTGTTTGTAAAACTTAAGTAACTCACTTATCGTGGTAGCGGTGTAGCGGCGTGAGGCGCGGCCGGCCGCCGTCGTCAACTCGGCGGCATGGCGGTGCGCGCGGCGGCCGGCGAGCGCGGTCAGCCCGTGACCACTGCCTCCGTTCTGTTCACACCTCACTCACTCGCTCACACTCCGCACATTGCTAACTCACTTTAAACACTTCACTTTTTGCTTGTTTATCACTCACTGCACTTTATCTGAAACAAAGGAGAGTGTCTTTAGTAAAGATTCGGTAACAGCTTCGTTTTATACTAGAGACACGTCGTGTGTGTGTGTGCGTCTGTGTGTGTGTGTGTGTGTGTGTGTGTGTGGGTGTGTGTGCATCTGTATATGCGAAAGAGAGAGAGAGTGAGTGAGTGTTGTTGTGTGTTTATATGGGTGCGTGAGTGCTAATAGGTTATTTTTCAAGTCAGTAAAATCTTTTTGAGTTTATTTGAAACTATAGTTTAGTACTAATATATAGGATGTAACAAAAGTGGTATAGGTCCAGTTAACTGGGGCTCTACTCATCATACTGACAACTTTTGTTCTACGAGTTTTGATCGATCAGCTGATAGACCAATTTTGTGCATTTTAGTATGAAGGGTCTTTTTTATTGAGAATTGACTATGGGTTCCTTTGGAAATGTTGTTTAGTGTGATGAGTAGAACCCCAGTTAACGAGACATATATTAAATTTTTTTACACCCTGTATATACTTTGCTACAGTCAAAACAGAATTTTTATCCAATAGGTACCTTTCTTTTAAACCCAAGTCGAAACCCCTTAACGAAATGAAAACATTTTACCTACATAATGAATGATGTAAAATCAAATGTAAATTCAGGCGCTCCATGTTGAGTTAAGTACCTCGTCTGACGTGAACGAAAACAAACCGACAACGTAACGAATTTACGGCGATTGCACAAATAAATCAAGAGTTCCTACTAAATATGTTTGCTTATTTTTCTGTTTCATTTTTTATTTTGGGGGAAATTGGAGGAACCTATGAGTATCAGCTTTTGATAAGTGAAATATATAAAACTGGCGATCTGAATACCATCGTAAAGTTAAAGTCATTGTAGGACGATTGTAACGGTAGACGGTAAATTTTTCGTCTGTGTGTTGCATGTCGCGTGACGGTCGGCCGCGGAGTAGGGATAAAGTGAAAGGCGCTCGTCAGAGCAGCCATGATAGTTTCGTCCTCTGTACCGTAGCTCCAAGACGAGAGCAGCCATGATCGTTTCGTCCTCTGTACCGTAGGTCCAAGACGAGAGCAGCCATGATCGTTTCATCCTCTGTAAATGTCTATAATGTGAAAAAAAGTTTCACTATTATCGTGGTTTCATAAAACCACACAATCCTTTTTTAAATCTAGTGTTGTCGTAGCCGGCCACGTGGGCTCTGGGCGAAAACAACACGGGGCACGTGAGTTGTCCATTAAGCGGAACTGCTGGTTTGTTTACTTGCGGGGAAACATCTCCGGCACTTGCCTGGGTAGCAAGTAGAGCTAAGCTAGTACTGCTCAGGCCGATCCAGCCGCGTAGGAGTAAGTCTGGACAGGTGCGATAAGCGCCGGGAAGTGAGCGTGCCTACAGCTCCGGTACCACACTGGAGATGTGAGAGCCAGCTTCTCTGGCGTACCGAGCGTGGTTCGAACTTACAGCAGCGGAAGCCGCGGGAGGTGAGCGTGCGTACAGCTCCGGGACCTACCTAGAGAGTAGGTAGTGGTTCTCTTACACGAGGCACTCGCCTTACAGAGTACCAGGACAAGCGTCTGGCGGCAAGACCTACCGTAGTTTGTCCTTGCCTTCGCCTAATTGTTGGCAGGAATAACGGCCCTCACTTTATACCTTTAGGGTCGGTAAGTGGGGACGCTATATCATAAACCTGGTAGTGTAGCGTATCTGGCTTGGCCAAAACGATGGTTATGTTATTCGGGTGTATACAGGGTGTAACAAAAGTAGGTCCCGTTAACTGGGGCTTCTACTCATCATACTGAACAACTTTTGTTCTATGACTTTGCTGAAATCTCAAAATACATATTTAACTCTTTATACAAATCGATCAGCTGATCCACCAATTTTTCGCATTTATTTACACAAACATGTCATCATATCAGCCGAAGGACGTCCACTGCAGGACATAGGCCTACCCCAAGGATCTCCACGACGACCGGTTCTGCGCTGCCCGCATCCAGCGGCTTCCCGCGACCTTCACAAGGTCATTGGTCCACCGAGTGGGAGGCCTGCCTACACTACGTTTCCCGGTGCGTGGTCGCCACTCGAGAACTTTACTGCCCCAACGGCCATCTGTTCTACGAGCAATGTGCCCCGCCCACTGCCACTTAAGTTTAGCAATTCTGAGAGCTATGTCGGTTACTTTGGTTCTCCTACGGATCTCCTCGTTTCTGATTCGACACAAACATGTATGTAGGGTATTTATTTTAAATTGTCTATGTGGGCCGGCCACATAGCGCGGCTTAGAGACAAAAGATGGACCTACAATACCACCGTATGAAAAGGACCTCAAGGAAAAAGAAAGAGAGGAAGACCATCTACCCGATGGGAGGATGAAATAAAAAAAGTCGCTGGCCCAAAGTGGTGGGAAATAGCACAGGATAGGGAGAAGTGGGCATCATTGGAGGAGGCCTTTACCCAATCTGGGGGCCCTACTTAACCTAATTTAGTAATAGTAAGTAAAATAGTACATATAGCAACTAATAAGCGTTATAATAATATTAATAATAGTAGATAAGATGAAAATAAATAAATGAAGTATGGTCAAATAAAGGCTTTTTTATTTATTTTTAAGTGTTTTTCAGTATGATGATGAGTGGTCTTACACCATTTTTTATAGGTACTGTGTATGTATGTATTACAAGTCTTTTTTGGCTGAGCCTGTAGTATACACGGCTTGATGGATTTTGGAGTGCCGTTAGATTCGTCTTGATCCAGCGAATGCCATATAATAGGATACACTTTTATGCAACTGCAAAAAAAAATTGGTAATAACATTAATGCACTCGGGTTTTAATTTTAATTCAAATTCAAACAACTCTTTATTGTACATCAAAATAAACACATTTACAAAGTTTAATTAAAAACTAAGAGACGTACAATCTAGGCGGTCTTATTGCTGAGAGCGATTTCTACCAGACAACCCAGTGCTCGGATAAAAAGCAAGGAGACAGGTAGTACGCGAGCAACAACAACAGAAAAATAATTGGATAATAAATTTAAATTGAAATAAGGTTACGACACCCTCAGAGAGAGATGGGGTATTTTTTTTTATTCCACAATTAATAAGCCCATGGCATCATCTCACTTGATGGTAAGTGACGATGATGCCGAAGATGGAAGTGGGCTTACCAAGATTCTCTAACGCAATGGTGATCTGGCTATCTTATCTTCAAGCCGGAACACATCAATGCTTATAACACTGATGTTTGGCGGCACGACTTAGATAAGATGGTGGTAGCTAGCCATGCGGGCTATGAAAATGCCCTACCACCAACCAAACAGAGTCTTACAAAGTTGACCCCGCCGGGAAGCGAAACCGCGACCTCCTGGTGTGAAGCGAATGGACTAACCATTACGTCACGGAGGCGGTTAAAAAGTAGTACTATTATAGGCCCGCATCACAGGCCCAGTTTATTATCATAAATGTTAGATAGAGTGTTATATGGAGTCGCTAATCACGAACAGGCCTCAACTTATCTTCTGAGTATATGATAAATGATAAACTCTATCTGCAGCGTCATGTCATGAACATGATAATATCACTGAATACGCTTGTAAATCTTGTCGTGGAAATCCTTGGGGGAGGCCTTTGTCCAGCAGTGGACGATTTGTGGCTGATATGATGACGCTTGTAAGGTACACATACTGTAACTAATAAAATAAAATTAGTTAAACAAAGTACCTAAGTATTACAATAAAACTAACACAGAGATAGTTGAGGGAGTGTGAAATGGCATAGACCACTAATTAGCATAGTCCGAGATAGTTCCCGAGGGATATAAAATAAATAAATATTCGGGACAAATCACACATGCTCATCTGGCCACAAAGTAGGATTCCCTGTGTTGTGGGAACCAGAGACTGATATATACAGGGTCTTCGGCAGATGGTTGAAAATACGTAAATAGGGGATAGGTGGGGTCGCCTCCCACCTATTTTGAGAATTTAAAAAAATCTAAGACTTGTAATTTTTTTTACAGGATTTTTTTCCTTTTTTTAGAAATTTTGCCATTTTTATACCTTTGAACACATGTAACTTTTTGTTTTTTAAAGCTAGCTCCAAAATCTTTTTTTTAAAAGACTTTTATAAGATTGTCGGCTCTAAAAAAAATTATGTTTGTTTCAAGTTATTGCTAAAAACAAAAATGTGGGCCCCCGAACTTAAAAAAAAAGTTGAACAAAAATTTAAAACTCAACTTTGCGATGCATTTAAAAAAAAAAAAATGGGGCTGGAAGGCTTCTGATTTTTTTAAAACATCTCTAAAGCTTAGGCTTTTGAATGGTATGTAATTTGTTTCGGTATCTTTTTTGTAACCGGAGTTGTTAATTTTTTTTACTCAATTGGACCATGTTGACGAAATTCCACTAGTTACATGTTTTGTGAAATGTATCAAATGCAAAGTTGAAAATAATGTAAATACTTACTGTTGGGACGGTTACAAAGAGCAGGTACGTTTTTTTACATTCTTGCACACACATAATGGCTATCTTTTGTCATTTATTGGCATATTGGAGTTAGCACTTCCATATGCCAATAAAATGTCCGCATATTCCGCATTGGTAAATTAAGCCATTTTAAACCACAACAAAGTCTTAACAAAACGTCTGATAATAACAAAAAGTGACAAACAACAAAAAAACTTAACAAAATCACAAACACAGCAAAGTGAAATTAACGAAAACACGTTATTAACGTTTGTGGTTTTGTTAAGTTTTTTTGTTGTTTGTCACTTTTTGTTATTATCAGACGTTTTGTTAAGACTTTGTTGTGGTTTAAAATGGCTCAATTTACCAATGCGGAATATGCGGACATTTTATTGGCATATGGAAGTGCTAACTCCAATATGCCAATAAATGACAAAAGATAGCCATTATGTGTGTGCAAGAATGTAAAAAAACGTACCTGCTCTTTGTAACCGTCCCAACAGTAAGTATTTACATTATTTACAACTTTGCATTTGATACATTTCACAAAACATGTAACTAGTGGAATTTCGTCAACATGGTCCAATTGAGTAAAAAAAAATAACAACTCCGGTTACAAAAAAGATACCGAAACAAATTACATACCATTCAAAAGCCTAAGCTTTAGAGATGTTTTAAAAAAATCAGAAGCCTTCCAGCCCCATTATTTTTTTTTTAAATGCATCGCAAAGTTGAGTTTTAAATTTTTGTTCAACTTTTTTTTTAAGTTCGGGGGCCCACATTTTTGTTTTTAGCAATAACTTGAAACAAACATAATTTTTTTAGAGCCGACAATCTTATAAAAGTCTATTAAAAAAAAGATTTTGGAGCTAGCTTTAAAAAACAAAAAGTTACATGTGTTCAAAGGTATAAAAATGGCAAAATTTCTAAAAAAAGGAAAAAAAATCCTGTAAAAAAAATTACAAGTCTTAGATTTTTTTTAATTTTCAAAATAGGTGGGAGGCGACCCCACCTATCCCCCATTTTCGTATTTTCAACCATCTGCCGAAGACCCTGTATATTTATACTTATTATACGTCTAAATACATACTTAAATAGATATTTAACACCCAGACACAAAGCAAACAAATCAAAAAGGAAAACTCATTTCCAGAGTCGCATACGTCGGTGTCGCATAGTTGAAGGCGTGGGAAGTAATATAGAGTTCTTATCAAAATAGCTCGATAAAATTCCCGAAGGATCTGGAGGAAACCCCTGTCCGTTCGCGACCCGCTTGCGGCTCACGCATACCACTCACCTTAAAGACAGTCATAAAAACGATGCCCACACGAGTGAAGCCACGGGCAGAAGCTAGTATTGTAATAAAATATAACCGAAAACAAAACCCGACTACTGAAAAATCAAGCTCTAAAAAGTATAAAACAAGAAAATATTCTGATCTTAAATTTGTATCAATATATAAATAAATAAAATAAATTTATTTTATTTATTCATTTGTAAAATACAGGAAATAAATGTTAACATGAGTCTCTTAAATCTAAAAAGTACAAAAATGGTGTATGCCTGAACTAGAAAAAAACATGTGTTTCAGGCTAAGAAGAGCTAGATATTATTTTGCTAATTCTTTTTTTTTGAGTTCGTTATTGTCAGGAGAAGGTTCTTATATAGGGTAGAGTATGGTAGGGTAGGGTAGTGAAATTTAGTGTAGGGTAGTGTAGTGTAGTGTAGGGTACGGTAGTGTAGTGTAGGGTAGGGCAGTGTAGTGTAGTGTAGGGTAGGGTAGGGTAGGATAGTGTAAGGTGGAACGAAGTTCGCTGGGACAGCTAGTTACTACATAAAACGAACCGTAGTACCGTAGCGACTGTAGTCGTAGTACCGTAGCGACTGTAGTCGTAGTACCGTAGCGACTGTAGTCGTAGTACCGTAGCGAATGTAGTCGTAGTACCGTAGCGACTGTAGTCGTAGTACCGTAGCGACTGTAGTCGTAGTACCGTAGCGACTGTAGTCGTAGTACCGTAGCGACTGTAGTCGTAGTACCGTAGCGACTGTAGTCGTAGTACCGTAGTGACTTTAGTCGTAGTACCGTAGCGACTGTAGTCGTAGTACCGTAGCGACTGTAGTCGTAGTACCGTAGCGACTGTAGTCGTAGTACCGTAGCGACTGTAGTCGTAGTACCGTAACGACTGTAGTTGTAGTACCGTAGCGACTGTAGTCGTAGTACAGTAGCGACTGTAGTCGTAGTACCGTAGCGACTGTAGTCGTAGTACCGTAGCGACTGTAGTCGTAGTACCGTAGCGACTGTAGTCGTAGTACCGTAGCGACTGTAGTCGTAGTACCGTAGCGACTGTAGTCCTAGAACCGTAGTCATCGAAGCCGGCTCGTAACGAATCGTTAAGGTTCCCCAGGAGGATCGAGTTTCCATACAAACGTAGTTCCGCTTTAATATTAAAACTACAAGCCGAATTAAACCGAAACTTTTCGAATATACTGAGTAGACACATATCACCGTTTGTAATTAGTTTTCATCGTAGTATTTTTTTTTACTACCAATTGAAAAAAAAAATACCCGCTTCCATCTTTGGCATCATCCCACCTGATGGTAAGTGACGATGATGACGAAGATGGAAGCGGATTTACCAAGATTCCCCAATGCAATGGAGAACTGGCTATCTTATCTAACTGCTCTTATTTTTCCCGTTGGATATTAGTACATCGAAAACTAATTACAAATATCGATATGTGTCTACTCAATATATTTGCAAAGTTTAGATTCAATCCGGCTTGTAGTTTCTGTATTAAAGTGGATCTACGTTTGTATGGAAACTCGAGCCTACTGGGGACTCTTAACAATCTATTTAAAACGGATCTCTTATCAAACTTGGGAAGGTTGGGCTATACTCCACACACGCGGGCCCAGTCCGGGTTGGTGGAGGTCGTAGGACTAGTGGCGAACACCACTGTCAGAAGTTTTTCAAGTCGCCTATAAGGCTTAACGACTGCCATATAGTGACAGTAAGCGGCACCTATGCCTAAAAGTGTGTCGCAAAGCATGGAAATAGTCGAGGATAATTGGAAACTCTAAACACGTTAAAAAACAACTTCCATCACAACCACTTGATCAGTCTGTGGCTCAGTGGTTAGTGCCCTTGACTACTGATCCGAGAGTCGTGGGTTCGATCCCCACCCAGTGCAAGCATTTGTGTGATGAGCAGATTTGTTTGCTCTATGTCTGGGTGTTAAATTATATCTATATAAGTATGTATTTAAACGTATGTAAGTATGTATATCAGTCTCTGGTAACCCATAACACAGGGAATCCTACTTTGGGGCCAGATGACCATGTGTGATTTGTCCCATAATATTTATTTATTTACTTAGTACAATTTTGTTTTTTTTGTTTTTGTTTTTTTTTCTAAACAAGTTTAACACCGATTCTGATTAGATTTGTATGAATATGGGACTAACCTGGCAACACCCATCGAATAAAAAAAGAGTCATGAAAATCCGTTCACAATCTGCGAAGATATCGCGTAGGTAACAAACGTACAGACAGCGACACATCAAGCTATACAAAACCAGTATAAGCTGGCCGGGCGAAGCCTTTGCGTTTCAACATACGCGAGGCCCGCGTATACCGGTTTTGTATAGCTTGATGTGGCGCCGTGTGTACAAAAAACAAGTGCGAGTCAGAATTGCACATATAGGGTTCCGTACCATCACACTAGACTATGTATGGGATGCTAAAAATTAGAAAAAGTGAAAAATCAAGGAGGGTCTTGATTTTTCACTTTTTCTAATTTTTAGCATTTGACAGAAACACATCATCTGTGAAAATTTCAACTGTCTAGCTATCACGATTCATGAAATACAGCCTGGTGACAGACTGACAGACGGACGAACAGCTAAGTCTTAGTAATAGGGTCCTGTTTTACCCTTTGGGCACGGAACCCTAAAAACATACAGTCGAATTGAGAACCTCCTCCTTTTTGGGATTCGGTTGAAAATGCCATTAAAAGTTGACCTGCGTGATTTAAGTGTTTTTCTCTCTTTACATGAGAAACTGTAGTTTACACATTCTTCAATAGTTGGCGCCACAAGCCGTGGGGATGTGCGCGAGTTCGAAACTAGTCATAAAGGAGAACACCCAAAAAAGCCCAAGGCCCGGCGCAAAAGAAAGATATCTCAAAATTTAGTGTATTTTATTAGAAAAATAAATTTATATGTGTCATTCCCGCAAGAAGTGGCTAACGTAAAAAAATTGCTATGTTATTATTTTCAGGCATAGCTTTCGTTTCGTTGTGTTCTGTGCGATTTATCTTTCGATTTTTTTTTATTTTTTTTTCCCCATTTTGGAGTCGATATGTTCAACAAAGTATAATTTTCAATTTATGCCTGATAATAATCTAAAAGCATTTTTTTCATCTTAGCCACTTCTTGCGGCAATCACACCTATCAAAAAATATTTTACATAAAATACACAAATAACTGAGATACGTTTCTTCTGCGCCGGGACTTGGGTAATTTTCTATGGAGCTTGGGTGTTCTCCTTTCGCACCTAAGATTTTCAAGGTTTCAAGATGTTATTCAAAATATGTAGGTGCAAATTACACTCTTCATCCCCACAGAGGGGCTCGAGCCTACTCTGAATTAGGGAGATCGGGCCTTAATCGACCACGCGGGCCCAGTGCGTGTTGGTCGACTTCACAAAAAACCTTCAAGTTTCCTAGCAGGCGTGTGCAAGTTTCCTTCATCGTAAGAGCGTCGGATAAACGTACATATTATGAAATATAAATTCGATAACACATTGGTACGTGGCAGGATTCGAACCACGACCTCCCGGACAGGAGGCGGCGGCCCTAGCCGTTACGCCACCGACGCTCTTTAAAATATGTAGGTGCCAATTACATCCTTTCTGATAGTCATAAAATAGTAATTACATAATTATACATGTCATTTGTAGAAAAAAAAACAATCATTAGATAAAAACATCAAAATACAATCTTTCTTGTTAATTTCTTAATTTTTATGTTGTGATGCAATAAAGAATATTGTATTGTAATGTACAATCATTGATTTAAAACAAATTATGTCATTAGAACATGAAAACAATATGACACGAGAAGTAATACATTAAAAGTCATTAATGCGTTTGACAAGAGCAAGCAAATTCACACGGACAGCACGCGGTCACGAGTATAACGCAAGAGTCAGCCATCGATCATCATCGACAGCCAAGATCATCAAATACATAGACGAGTGGTTAAAAGGAGCTCAGGTGATAACAATAGGGGATCAGACTGCATCATAAATAAATTCTGAAATATGATTTTCTAAATTGCCCTCCTCTTGAAGTTTCAAAAAATCTTATTTCATTTGTTTTTCCATCACGTCTTCAATTTTTAATTGGTCAAATTCACAAAATAAGATCGTCAATGACGCTAAAAATCTGTGACGTCACTTGTAGGTATTTCAAACATTTTTAGAACAAAATCTCGTTTTTGACAGATCATAAAAAGTAACTCAAATGACTAGCAGTCCGATCCCCTATTTGGTGAGCGCTAGTTTGAAACCAGTTACGTTTTTAAATTAGTTTTTCATATTCCTGTATCAGTTTGGGTTCCGTTCGCTAGTGGCACTGTCTTATTTGAAAGATAGACTGCTCTATTTACCCAACTGCCTCACAAGGAGGGTTATGTATGTATTTAGATTTCTATGATCCCGTCTACAGCCTGATCGGCTTCAAGGATTATATCGTATGAGGTATTGTTAGATTCGTCTTCATCCCGTGAGTGCCATAGGATACAGTTTGACCTTACTGGCCATAATTTTGAACAAAAAAAAAACCAACTTCAAACGGAAAACTAAGGTTCCCTTCGATTTCTCTGGGATTCCATCATTAGATCCTGATTTGTTTATCATGGTACTGCCGGGATATCTCCTTTTCAACAAAAAAAGAATCATCAAAATCGGTTCATAAACGGCGAAGTTATCCACGAACACATATTTTGACTGACTCTGTGGCTCAGTGGTTAGTGCCCTTGACTACTGATCCGAAAGTCGTGGGTTCGATCCCCACCCAGGGCAAGCATTTGTGTGATGAGCAGATTTGTTTGCTCTGTGTCTGGGTGTTAAATATCTATATATGTATGTATTTAAACGTATATAAGTATGTATATCAGTCTCTGGTAACCCATAACACAGGGAATCCTACTTTGGGGCCAGATGACCATGTGTGATTTGTCCCAGAATATGTCCCAGAATATATAGAAAAAAAATATACGGTCGAAATAAGAAACTTCCTCCTTTTTTCAAGTCGGTTAAAAAAGAAGGGTTAAGTTTTTATGTAGTCGAGTTGTTAGTTTTTAATGATTTCCTAAAGTTATTTCCGTATGTTTAAGGTAGGTAATCTTTGACGTGATCGCGCAACCATGCAAGTCGCTCTGAGCGACGACCACTTCTATAGTATAGCGTGTAGAATTTTACTATGATTATCTGATCTTGGAACAAAAGTCTTATTTACGTCACGATACGGTGTCTTATTTATTGTCACGATTTGTCATTATTACTGTCAACTCAAATTATAACGCTCGTATACGTCCCCACCGAGGGGTCGAGTCTATCCTTAATTAGGGCGATCGGGCCTTAGTCGGGCTCAGTGCGGGTTGGTCTATTTCACACACATCCTTCGAATTTTTTCGTAGGCAGGTTTCCTCACAGTATTTTCCTTCACCGTAAGAGCGTCGGATAAACGTAGATATGAAATCGAAATTAGAAAACACATTGGTACGTGGCAGGATTCGAACCATGACCTCCCAGAAAGCAGGTAGCGGCCTTTGCCTTTACGCCACCGTCGCTCTTTTACTGCTCTGATCTTTGACCACTTCTATAGTACATCATCATCATCATCATCATACAGCCGAAAAACGTCCACTGCTGGACAAAGGCCTCGTCCAAGGATTTCCACGACGACCGGTCCTGCGATGTCCGCATCCATCGGCTTCCCGCGATCTTCACCAGGTCGTCGGTCCACCGCATGGGACGCCGACTTACGCTACGTTTTCCGGTGCGCGGTCGCCACTCGAGAACTTTACTACCCCAACGGCCATCTGATTTACGAGCTATGTGCCCAGCTACTGCCACTTCAGTTTAGCAATTCTGTGAGCTATGTCGGTTAGTTTGGTTCTCATGCGGATCTCCTCGATTCTATAGTACAGCGTATAGAATTTTATTATGATTTACTGATCTTGGAAGAAAAGTCTTATTTATACCCTGTCACGATGTGTCATTATTACTGTCAACGCAAATAAAGTTGACACTAAAATAATATATTGTACTCTCGATGTCGTTTCATACATTCCTAACGAAATTGTATATTTATTTTCATTTTACGTTCCGCACTTATAATGTAATGTGTCGATAGGTCATCATGGAATTTGCCGTTTGAAAAAGTAGTATTTTTTTTATAGTTTCATCATATCAGCCGAAAATCGTCCACTGCTGGACAAAGGCCTCCCCCAAGGATTTCCACGACAACCGGTCCTGCGTTGCCTGCATTAATCGGCTTCCCGCGATCTTCACCAGGTCGTCGGTCCACCACGTGGGAGGCCTGCCTACACTACGTTTTCCGGTGCGTGGTCGCCACTCGAGAACTTTACTGCCCCAACGGCCATCTGTTCTGCGAGCAATGTGCCCCGCCCACTGCCACTTAAGTTTAACAATTCTGAGAGCTATGTCGGTTACTTTGGTTCTCCTACGGATCTCCGCGTTTCTGATTTGATCACGCATAGAAACTCCAAGCATAGTAAGTATATTTTTCACTCATCATTACAGCTCATATACGACCCCACCGAGGGGCTCGAGCCTACCCTGAATCAGGGCGATTAGGCCTTAGTCGACCACGCGGGCCCAGTGCGGGTTGGTCGACTTCACACACAACCTTCGAGTTTCTTCGCAGGCGTGTGCAGGTTTCCTCACGATGTTTTCCTTCACCGTTAAAGCAATCGGTAAGTATGTACGTAAGTTTTTTTGAAAAACTCATTGGTACATTGGCCGTCCAGATTTGAACTCGGTACCTCTGGTTAGATGGACCGAGTCGTTACCGGTTGAGCCACCGACGCTCACTTTTTCACTCACTGACAGTTAATTATTTTCCAACAGAACACTCAATGCCAGGTTATGATTAAAATGACAACTGTAAAAAAAACCTAACAATAGATGTCAAGAATGATTAGAATTGATGTCAATGGGATGTGATTACGTAGGTAAAGATTTTTTTAGCGTTCCGTACCTTAACGGGAAAAGGGACACTTAGAGGATCACTTCGTTGTCCGTCTGTCTGTCTGTCAAGACCCTTTTTCTCAGGAACACTTGCATCAAGTTGAAATTAATATAAAATAATCTTATAATAGTCTTATAATTAATAATATAATGAGAATTAGAATTCGTTCTATAATTAGTTCTAGTCGAGTAATGGCAAAGGCCGCTACCTCCTGTCCAGGAGGTCGTGGTTCGAATCCTGCCACGTACCAATGTGATTTCGAATTTTTATTTCATATTTACGTTTATCCGATGCTCTTATGGCGAAGGAAAACATCGTGAGGAAACCTGTACAATCCGGTTGTGTGTGAAGTCGACCAACCCGCACTGGGCCCGGTGGCCGACTAAGGCCTGATCACCTTAATTCAGGGTAGGCTCGAGCATTCGGTGGGGACGTATATGAGCTGATATGATGACTTAGTCTACCGTCCCATGGAGCTATAAAACAATAAGCTCCTGAGTCAGGTCTTACAACTCAAGTAAAGGAAAAATTCTAACATTGATAATTTATTGTTGTCCTATGAATATCTTTTTTAGCGATCACCAACTTTTCTTCTTCTTGGCGAGTTGATCCTTTGGCTTAAAAGGACAAAATGCCTTGGTCTGGAGCGAGACACTAACATTTCTAACATTTGTAGATGGAGATTGACCGTGACATATGTCAAAACATAAGGACATTTTTGATGTGTAATATCTTTGCTCTCGCTTTCCTGCAATTTGTGGGACGGAAAAGTGTCCCATGTGACGGAAATGTGTAACAGGGAGTCGCGTTTTCTCAGGCTTTAAAAGCGCGGAAAAGGCAAAGGTATCTATGACCATACAGCCTAGTCTGCCGTATCTTTGCCGTCCTTTTATAAAGTATTTTGTCACATGTTACACATCATATGCGAGTACTGTAGGTCTCGCTCGAATTTTTTTTTAGGTTTCCGTACCCAAAGGCAAAAACGGGACCTACTAAGACTTCGCTGTCCGTCCGTCTGTCACCAGGCTGTATTTCATGAACCGTAATAGCTATATAGTTGAAATTTTCACAAAAGATGTATTTCTGTTGCCGCTATAACAACAAATACTGAAAATTAGAAAAAGTGAGTCTCCATACAAAAAAAATCTTCTTCTTCCTGGCCATATCCCGCTACACGTGGTCGGCTTACTTAATCAGACGGAGTCACTTCTTTCGGTTACTTGTATCGTCCACTGTAAGGGACAATACTCTTCATGTCCTTTTGGTCACTAAGGGTCTTCCTCTTTGTAGTTTTCGTGTTGCTGTACAGGATAGGCTTGATATAGGATTGATAGCCTCCATACAAAAAACGTGTTTTTTTAAACGTGAAGAAACTAGCGCCATCTAGTTTGATTGAACGGAACCCTTTGTGTGCGGTTCTGACTCGCACTTGGCCGGTTTTTGAACTATAAAGTTAAGTTTATCCGATTGATATACCGCCTCCGTAGCTCAGAGGCAAAGATCACTGGCTTTACACAGGAGGTCGCGGGATCGATTCCCGGCGGGGTCAATTGTAAAAGTTTGGTTGGTGGTAGGGCATTTTCTAAGCCCGCCTAGCTAGCTTACCACCATCTTATCTAAGTCTTGCCGCCAAATATCAATGTTGATATCATTGGTGTGTTCCGGCATGATGATAAGATAGCCAGTTCCCCGTTGCGTTGGGGAATCTTGGTAAGCCCGCTTCAATCTTCGGGAACATCGTCACTTACCACCAGGTGAGATGTTGTCAAGCGTTTACCAATTGTGGATAAAAAAATAATAATAAAAAAATCGTTGATGTTTTCGTAGCCGAGGTGTTTTGGTAAGGAATCCTCAGTGCGCGAATCAAACTCGTACTTGGCCGATCTTTAGAATTGTTAAATAACACTGCAATGTTACGATTGATGAAAATGTTACTGTCATCAGGTCTATTGATTTGACAGCAACAGTTGACATTTTAATCATCATACGATTCATTTGGGTATTCAACTTAGAGCTCCCTCTGGAGGCATACCTTATTATACAGGGTGTAACGAAATTGGTGTAGGCCGCTAAGGCGGTAATATTACAAATTTTTGTTATTTTTGGCGTCAACTACTCCTAAACGATAGAAAACCCAATGTTGAAAAAAAATCCCTTATTGTTGACGATGTTCCTTAAAGTCAAAAGCTATTAGAAACACGATTGAGCAGTTTTGTTTCGATAGAAAAAAATCCCAAAGATAGGTCTACACTGTTACTTTCAACTCTAGTTATGACTAATATTTTGAAGTAAATTATAAAAAAATATACAACAATATTTCCTATTATAATAAAAAGTGAGTAATGTTATTATTTTTTGTAATTTCACTGTAGTTTTAGATTGAAACGAAAAACCATTGAAAAAGTGTTGTTATTTTCTTTACTCTTTACACGTTAAGAAAAAGACAGAGACAACTGTCTCAATCAATACTTCGCCTTAACTAGGGGTTCTACTCGTCATACAGAACAACGTTCTCCATGGATTCCGTCAATAAAACGGGTGCTGCACACAAAAAAGTAATTCAGGTTAAAATACACAGGAATAACAATAAAAAACACGATATAAAATGTTGAATTTCCTGAAGAATTTCCAGTGGGACATGATTTAAAATTATAAACTGAAATGAGTCCTGCCATTCTTCAGGAGGCTTTCCCTCCCTTACACCTAGCACACATCATTATTATATATTACTAATTACTTTCTTATAGTTAGTAACTGGGCGATTTTTTTTTAGAGTACAAAAAGATTTGACTGGACTGGAAATCGTTTCCATAATCTACGAGGATTGACAAATGTACTATGGCTTCATTTGTTGCTGTGAAATTATTAAAACGATGAACACGCGTTTTTCCATAGATGAAACCATTTAAATAGATTTTTCGTCCCCAAAAATCGTCTTATACCTAGTAATTACATCGAAATCGTTAGTGCCGTTTTCGAGATCTAAATACTGACAAATAACTATTTCTCACTTATCAGGATAGGATAAAAAAGTAATTTAGTATGTATATAATTATGTAACTTTCTTATGGTTAGAAAGTAATTTATTATGCTGTAGCGTTGCAGCGCACGAACTCTCAATTTCATATGAGCCTAACATCTAAATCCTTTCTCTTCCCATAAGGCCTTAAGATAAGTCAAACAACAATATTCAATTCAAATTATTGAACGACTGTGTACAGATATCACTATGGAAAATATATATACTTAAAGTAATAAAAAATCGATTTTAATGAATACAATTTTAAAAATATTACCACTTTTGATGTAAAAAAAAAACTTTAGACCCTGTTTTTGGCATTAATTGCAACATTTCTCGAAAACAAATAGTTAATGTTGAATGAAACGAACAGACAAAAATCGGTGACTTTAAGACTTTTCGTTTTAATTGAAAAACTTTTTTTTAAAACTTATTCGAAAGTATAGAAAAGTAATAAAAACATGGAAAAATCGAGAATTGGACGTTCGGTTTCAACGTAACAGCCGCGTTGAAGCCCGCATTGATTTGAACAGCCAGTTTAGTACCAGACTACAACAAAGATACACACAATTATGTATCGTATTTATTCACGAATTGAGTTCAAAGTCGTGCACTCTCTACTGGAACGTATACGTTCCAGCGGGCTTGACAGGTTAAAATGAATAGACTTACGTTCGTTATTATTTGAACACGTATCAACCTTCTCGGATTGAGGCATCTTAACATTAAAAGAACCTTTTCTAAGACTTGGCTACTGGTACTTCCATCCCTATAATTGTTATTTATTTGCTGGGCCGCGCAGATACGTAAATATAAAAGGAACATTTTCTAAAGGCGCCTTTAAAATAAGGTCAAAAGATTAATTGAAATTAATTGGGTACCTACCTATAGTACTATGACGCACCAACGAGGCGTCAAGGGGAGTAAGCTCAATGGGGTCACTCCTATAATTTTAAAAAAATACGAGTGTGCTTTAGACCACACGACTGAAGTAAAACTTCTTTAGCTCCATCTATATGTATGAGTATGAAGTAGTGGGTGCTCGCGGCTTCGCCCGCGCAGTTCCCGTTTTTTGGTGTTCCCGTGAGAATTTCCCGAAATCCTTTCTTAGCGGATGCCTACGTCATAACATCTACCTGCATGCCAAATTTCAGCCCGATCCGTCCAGTGGTTTGGGCTGTGTGTTGATAGATCACTATGTCAGTCAGTCACCTTGGAGTTTTATATATTTAGAAGTAAATACTTAGTCTTCAGAAAATAATCAAATCTTTTTGTCATATGGCGGTATAGACATTTTATAAGAGAGTTTTATTATCCTCTGAGAATGATCAAATCAAATTTAACCGCCTCCGTGGCGTAATGGTTAGTCCATTCGCTTCACACCAGGAGGTCGCGGGTTCGATTCCGGTGGGATCAACTTGTAAGACTCGGTTTGGTTGGTGGTAGGGCATTTTCTAAGCCCGCCTGGCTAGCTACCACCATCTTATCTAAGTCTTGCCGCCAAACATCAGTGTTAACAACATTGATGTCTTCCGACTTGAAGATAAGATAGCCAGTTCTCCATTGCATTTGGGAATCTTGGTAAGCCCGCTTCCACCTTCGGCATCATCGTCACTTACCATCAGGTTAGATGATGCCAAGGGCTTACTAATTGTGAATAAAAAAAATTAAAAAAACTTTTTTTATCCTGTATGTTTGTTTTGACAACCGATATTGTTGCCTCGGCAACCGATTTTGTTGGTAAACAAATATAAATAGTATCTCTCTTTCTATCTTCACTAATTTAAATATCCCTCTCAACTTCCGTTCGCCTCGCCCGATCATACTTCCGTAACGCTCTCGTCACGCATCCACCAGCTTACCAGTCAAGCGTGCGTAAAGAAGTTTTACTTCAAAAATGCGGTTCTAATTTGTAAAGTAAGATGTAGAGCATAGAGCACTCTTTACTTTACATCATCTTTTTAACCGCCTCCGTAGCTCAGAGGCAAAATTCACTGGCTTTATACAGGAGGTCGCGGGTTCGATTCCCGGCGGGGTCAATTGTAAGACTCGGTTTGGTTGGTGGTAGGGCATTTTCTAAGCCCGCCTGGCTAGCTTCCACCATCTTATCTAAGTCTTGCGCCAAATATAAATGTTGATATCATTGGTGTGTTCCGGCATGAAGATAAGATAGCCAGTTCCCCATCGCGTTGGGGAATCTTGATAAGCCCGCTTCCATCTTCGGCAACATCGTCACTTACCACCAGGTGAGATGTTGTCAAGGGTTTACCAATTGTGAGTAAAAAAAAATTATAAAAATAATAGGGCTCCGCCGGCTAGCTTATTATTGGTTTAAGATTACTAGATCTAGCTAATGTTGCACCCTTGCTATGAAAATCACACTCAGAAAAGGGACCTCTGTCCTGGCTCGCGGTCGCGAATGGTAAGCGATTCGACTGTTTCAGAAAAGTTTTCTAACCACCTCATCATCATCACCATATCAGCCGACGAACGTCTACTGCTGGACATAGGATCCCCCAAGGATTTCCATGACGACCGGTTCTGCGCTGCCCGCATCCAGTGGCTTCCCGCTACCTTTACCAGGTCATCGGTCCACCGAGTGGTAGGCCTACCTACGCTACGTTTTCCGGTGCGTGGTTGCCACTCGAGAACTTTACTGCCCCAACGGCCATCTGTTTTACGATCTATGTGCCACGCCCACTGTCACTTAAGTTTAGCAATTCTGAGAGCTATGTCGGTTACTTTGGTTCTCCTACGGATCTCCTCGTTTCTGATTCGATCACGCTTAGAAACTACGAACATAGCACGCTCCATTGCCCTTTAGCTGCGGTATCTGGGACGTTAAGATATTGCGAAGCTTCCCGAACGCTGCCCAGCCGAGTTGGATTCGACGATTCGAATCTCTTTCTCGAAGTTGGAGCTACCTAACTGGACTGTTTGTCCCAAATACACATATTCGGTAACAACTTCGAGTGTAGAGCCTCCAACCTTCAGAGGAGTAGGTATGACACGGACGTTTGACATAATTTTCGTCTTGTCCATGTTCATTCTAAGACCTACTAACCACCGTTCATTCGAACCACCTACTAGTTTGAATTTAGTAACTATTTAAACTTAGTTTTTTAATACGACCCGTGGATAGCAAGATTGCAAAGGAGGTGCGAGTGCGTGAACTCAGAGCTATATAGCAGAGCCGCACCCCGGACACTCCATGTGACGGTCGTGAAATGAAATGACGGAGCAAAGAAAATCACGGCAAAATCCTATACGTTCGAGAACCAAACTGTAACCAAACTGTATCAATCTGGGTGACGAGGGGGTGAGGTCGCAATCTAGAGAGCGGCAGGGAGTGTCCGTACTGTATGTTAGTACTAATAAGTACACTTTGGCAGAGCTATACGATCTCTACAGTACCTATATTTCATTAGAATTTTCTAAAAATGTAAATAAGACACTTTCTCATCGCATTGTCTACGATTATTCTAAGATCACTTAGAATTGAAGGTCGACGTTATACGACTAACATTAATAAAAAACCGGCCAAGTACGAGTCGAACACACGCACTGAGGGTTCTGTACCAAAATATATTCGAATTGAAGGACAAATGTAACTTTTTAGTTAAGAAAATGTTTAGAAAGTTTGTTAGCGCTTGAAATATATTTATTAGGTAGGACTTAATGTTAAAAATTATTACCAAATATTAATTTTTATTGAGTGGAAAAAATAAAAATACTGTATAAACATTAATCATTCCTAAAAATAATATCACACTTATTACGAATTACACGTGAAATAAAATACCTAAAATACCAAATTATTTTCGGTAATACTACTAATTTACATTTTTCTGAATTTTCCTTTTACTTGTGCTATAAGACCTTGCTTCTTGCCAAATTTCATTATTTTAGGTAAACAGAAAGTAACCTTTAGGTTTTATTTACTTGCATATATATATATATATATATATATATATATATATATATTTATTATATCAGCTCATATACGTCCCCACCGAGGGGCTCGAGCCTACCCTGGATCAGGGCGATTAGGCCTTAGTCGACCACGCGGGCCCAGTGCGGGTTGGTCGACTTCACACACAACCTTCGAGTTTCTTCGCAGGCCCTGTGCAGGTTTCCTCACGATGTTTTCCTTCACCGTTAAAGCAATCGGTAAGTATGTACGTAAGTTTTTGAAAAACTCATTGGTACATTGGCCGTCCAGATTTGAACCCGGTACCTCTGGTTAGATGGACCGAGTCGTTACCGGTTGAGCCACCGACGCTTTTTTATATATATATATAAAATATGTGTCTTAAATGACCATACGATGGCCGTAACTTTTTGTTTCTTTAACTTAGAAGCTTGATATTTTTTTACAGCTTCAACGAACTGTAGACCGACTGTAGACCTTAGTGTGTACTATAAATCATTTTCGAAAAATCTAAAAACTTTTAAATACAAGCTTTTAATATTGCATTGTCACGCGATAAACATATGCATGCAAACTTTCAGCTCAATCGGAAATCGGAAGAAGTGAGTCAAATTAAACTTGCAACATTTCTCCCGAACAAACATACATTACATTGATTGCAAGTTAAATAAAATCTTCTAAAATAGGTGCAAATTACATTCTTTCTGATAGCCATAAAATAATAATAACATCATGTCAATTGTGAGATATTGTCAAGGGTTTACCAATTGTAAATAAAAAAAAATATAAAAAAAAATCAAGAAATAATCAATCATTAGGTAAATAACGTCAAAATTTAATACTTGATTGATATAAACCAGATTATGTTATTAGAACATAAAAACAATATGACACGAAAAGTAAAATTATTGAATGTCATTAATGCCTTTGACAAGAACAGGCCTATTCACACGGACAGCACCCGGTCACGAGTATAATGTGAGAGTCAGCCATCGCTCCCCTCAACCATATTAGAGGGAAAGGAACGTTCGCTGGCCTAATGGTCTAGGGTGCTTCTGCCTAACTTTAATGCCCCATAAAAACAATCACTGTAAAGTTTACTGCTAAATCAAAGTACAGATTTTATGGTAAGTACTTACTTTAAGAGAAGCCAGACAAATACCAAAATATAAGATTAGAATCCTTACTAATATTATAAATGTGAAAATGTGTTTGTTTGTTTGTTTATTTGTTACCTTTTCACGCTTCAACGCCTTGACCAATCTTAATGAAATTTGGCATACAGGTAACCTGTGTCACAAGGAAGGACATAGGCTACTTTTTATCCCGTGAAAATAGCAAATAGCCCGATGCAATTCCCGAGGGAACTGAAAATACACTCTTTTTTGGTTAATTAACATCGCTACGGAAAAATGAATTGTGTGATTTTTTGCACCGAGATGGTTGAAGGGGTGGGAAATGACACGATTTACTAATAAGCATATCCTGACATAGTTCCCGAGGGATCTGGAGAAATTACATGTCCACGCTCGCGAGCCGCTTTGCGGCTCGCGCACCGCGCACCCTCTAAGTCAGTCACAAAAACGATGACCACGCGGGCGAAGCCACGGGCAAAAGCTAGTAATAAAATAAAATATTTAAGGAGAGGTAACTACAAAACTTCGTCGATGGCGTAATGGCAAGGGCCGCCACCTCCTGTCCGGGAGGTCGTGGTTCGAAACCTGCCACGTACCAATATGTTTTCGAATTTCGATTTCACATGTACGTTTATCCGACGCTCTTACGGTGAAGGAAAACATCGTGTGGAAACCTGCACACGCCCGCGGAGAAACTCGCAGGTTGTGTGTGAAGTCGACCAACCCCCACTGAGCCAGCGTGGTCAACTAAAGCTCGATCGTCCTAATTCAGGGTAGGCTCGAGACCCTCTGTGAGGACGTATATGAGCTGATATAATGATGATTTTTTTAACTATACGGTTTCGATTAAAAAAAACTGTGTTTCATACGATTGTATTGAAAATTAAAGACGATTCTGGGACCTTGATTCAACCTCCACAGTTCATCATAAGATCAACTTCAAAATAGTAAAAGGATCTTTTGTCACCGGGAATACGATTTCATTCCTAATTATCAGCTCAATCGGACCCCTGGAATCATTCTAAAATTATCAGATCAATCGGACTCCTGGAATCGCTCTAAAATTATCAGCTCAATCGGATCCCTGGAAATTGCTCTAAAATTATCAGCTCAATCGGACTCCTGGAAATCGCTCTAAAATTATCAGCTCAATCGGATCCCTGGAAATCGCTCTAAAATTATCAGCTCAATCGGACCCCTGGAAATCGCTCTAAAATTATCAGCTCAATCGGACCCCTGGAAATCGCTCTAAAATTATCAGCTTAATCGGACTCCTGGAAATCGCTCTAAAATTATCAGCTCAATCGGACCCCTGGAAATCGCTCTAAAATTATCCGCTCAATCGGACCCCTGGAAATCGCTCTGAAATCGATTGCAAGATTTGAACTAAAAAAACATACATACATACAAACATTACTGGTTAAATAAAGCAGTGGCCAAGAGCGTTTAGGATCACGCGCAAAGTAGGGTTCAACAAAGCAATTTTTGCTTACTTTATTTAACTGTATCCATTCTCTGGGTTGACTTGAAGAAATCGCTTTAAGCAATAATGCCGCCAACATTGTTCAATTTAAAATTTTACTGTGTATTCTGTACTATTCTATATATATATATATATATATATATATATATATTTGTTATTGTACAATGAAGCATATTTGATTTGATTTTGCAGTTGGTAAAGATTATTTTGTATCTTTGTATTATTTACAAACACATCATAAGTTGATCGACTATTACTCCTCTGAAAGCGTACTTAGCTGAGACATATTTCCTCATAAATTAAATAATTAATTCCTAAATAAAAATCCTGAATAAGGGGTTGCAATGGCATTAGGGGGTCGGGACCATCACCACTTAATAACTTAATGGGTAATTAGTAAAATAATCATTCATCGGACACATTATCTTAGCAAATCCTCGGTAGTTTTGAAAGACCTATTCAACGATACCCCATAAGATAAGGTACGAGAAAAAAATCATCCCCACTTTATATTATGGAAGAGGTACCCTGAAAATATGTTTCTTAAAGATTTTGTTCAAAAACTGTATAGGGGTCACAGATTTATATAACCATACCAAATAGTAGTCTAGTAATAGCATAGCTAGAAAGAAGAAGAACAAAGAAAGAAATAAAGTTTATTCGGCAAAAAATAAAGCCACGCGGGCGAAGCCACGGGCAAAAGCTAGTAATAAAATAAAATATTTAAGGAGAGGTAACTACAAAACTTCGTCGATGGCGTAATGGCAAGGGCCGCCACCTCCTGTCCGGGAGGTCGTGGTTCGAAACCTGCCACGTACCAATATGTTTTCGAATTTCGATTTCACATGTACGTTTATCCGACGCTCTTACGGTGAAGGAAAACATCGTGTGGAAACCTGCACACGCCCGCGGAGAAACTCGCAGGTTGTGTGTGAAGTCGACCAACCCCCACTGAGCCAGCGTGGTCAACTAAAGCTCGATCGTCCTAATTCAGGGTAGGCTCGAGACCCTCTGTGAGGACGTATATGAGCTGATATAATGATGATTTTTTTAACTATACGGTTTCGATTAAAAAAAACTGTGTTTCATACGATTGTATTGAAAATTAAAGACGATTCTGGGACCTTGATTCAACCTCCACAGTTCATCATAAGATCAACTTCAAAATAGTAAAAGGATCTTTTGTCACCGGGAATACGATTTCATTCCTAATTATCAGCTCAATCGGACCCCTGGAATCATTCTAAAATTATCAGATCAATCGGACTCCTGGAATCGCTCTAAAATTATCAGCTCAATCGGATCCCTGGAAATTGCTCTAAAATTATCAGCTCAATCGGACTCCTGGAAATCGCTCTAAAATTATCAGCTCAATCGGATCCCTGGAAATCGCTCTAAAATTATCAGCTCAATCGGACCCCTGGAAATCGCTCTAAAATTATCAGCTCAATCGGACCCCTGGAAATCGCTCTAAAATTATCAGCTTAATCGGACTCCTGGAAATCGCTCTAAAATTATCAGCTCAATCGGACCCCTGGAAATCGCTCTAAAATTATCCGCTCAATCGGACCCCTGGAAATCGCTCTGAAATCGATTGCAAGATTTGAACTAAAAAAACATACATACATACAAACATTACTGGTTAAATAAAGCAGTGGCCAAGAGCGTTTAGGATCACGCGCAAAGTAGGGTTCAACAAAGCAATTTTTGCTTACTTTATTTAACTGTATCCATTCTCTGGGTTGACTTGAAGAAATCGCTTTAAGCAATAATGCCGCCAACATTGTTCAATTTAAAATTTTACTGTGTATTCTGTACTATTCTATATATATATATATATATATATATATATATATATATATATATATATTTGTTATTGTACAATGAAGCATATTTGATTTGATTGATTTGATTTTGCAGTTGGTAAAGATTATTTTGTATCTTTGTATTATTTACAAACACATCATAAGTTGATCGACTATTACTCCTCTGAAAGCGTACTTAGCTGAGACATATTTCCTCATAAATTAAATAATTAATTCCTAAATAAAAATCCTGAATAAGGGGTTGCAATGGCATTAGGGGGTCGGGACCATCACCACTTAATAACTTAATGGGTAATTAGTAAAATAATCATTCATCGGACACATTATCTTAGCAAATCCTCGGTAGTTTTGAAAGACCTATTCAACGATACCCCATAAGATAAGGTACGAGAAAAAAATCATCCCCACTTTATATTATGGAAGAGGTACCCTGAAAATATGTTTCTTAAAGATTTTGTTCAAAAACTGTATAGGGGTCACAGATTTATATAACCATACCAAATAGTAGTCTAGTAATAGCATAGCTAGAAAGAAGAAGAACAAAGAAAGAAATAAAGTTTATTCGGCAAAAAATAAATAGAAAAATAATTACAATATTAGGTACTTAATTTAAATAAACTTAAAAATTAAAACTAAAAACTAAAATTAAATTTTATGCCGAATAGGTCCAAGACTCAGCATGGTGCTGTGGTTTTATTAACTGCTGTGACATACCGACTGACAGACAGACAGACGGACATGATAAAACTATAAAGGTTCATATTATTTAACTACGGAACCCTAAAAACGATATCCACGCAGGCGAGGCCGCGGATAAAAGCAAGTTGACAAAATTCAAAGTTATAAGTATGATCGTTTCACGAAGAGTGCTTAGCAGTTACTTTGGGAAATGTCTGAAATAAAACGATGCTCAAAATATATTAATTATGATAATGTAAAAAACAAATAATTAAAAAAACACCAATTAAAGGGGATCGGTGGCGTAATAGCTAGTGCCACCGTCTCCTGTCCGAGAGGTCGTGGTTCGAATCCTGCCACGTACCGCGATGTAATTTCGAATTTAGATTTTATATGTACGTTTAGCCGACGCTCTTACGGTGAAGGAAAACATTGTGAGGAAACCTGCACACGCCTACGGAGAAACTCGCAGGTTGTGTGTGAAGTCGAACAACCTGCACTTGGCCCTCGTGGTCGACTAAGGCCGGATCGCCCTAATTCAGGGTGGACGTATGTGAGCTGATATAAAAAACAATATCATAATTTCAAAAAAAAATCAAACGAAAAAACATAATTAAAATAATAATCAATTACTCACCCCCTTATTCACGGTATCCAAATAAACCATAGACACAACACTTCACAGAAAAAAATTAGCTTCGCGTTTTCAAAAAACCATTCCTTTTTTGAACGTCCCGCCAAGCGTGCAACAGGAGACAAATAAAGGAGATCGTATATTTCCCGGCTGGCAACCTCACGGCAACAGGTCGCATCCCACACTGACTGGAGCCATGGCCCGGCGGCGGGCGGCCGACCGATTCCTAGCAACGAACGCGCTCGCGCCAAAAATAATACAATACAGAAGAAAGGACATCGGGCTCTTAAGTTTACACGACCTTAACAACGTATATATATTAGTACCAACATACAATATGGACACTCCCTGCCGCTCTCTATATTGCGACCTCACCCCCTCGTCAAATCAAATCAAATCAAAATAATTTATTTTAAACCAGCTTTTGCCCGCGGCTTCGCCCGCGTGGACATCGTTTTTGTGACTGACTTAGAGGGTGCGCGGTGTGCGAGCCGCAAGCGGCTCGCGAGCGTGGACATGATTTTTTTCCAGATTATTAGTAAATCGTGTCATTTCCCACCCCCTCAACCATCTCGGTGCAAAAAATCACACAATCCATTGTTCCGTTGCGATGTTAATAAAAAAAAGAGTATATTTTCAGTTCCCTCGGGAATTGCATCGGGCTATGCTATTTTCACGGGATAAAAAGTAGCCTTTGTCCTTCCTTGTGACACAGGCTACCTGCATGCCAAATTTCATTAAGATTGGTCAAGGCGTTGAAGCGTGAAAAGGTAACAAACAAACAAACACATTTTCACATTTATAATATTACTAGCTGTTTCCCGCGGCTTCACCCGCGTAAACAACGTTTCTATGACTTTTGAGGGTGCGCAGTGCGCGAGCCGCAAGCGGCTCGCGAGCGTGAAAAAAGGTAGCTTACGTGTTAATCCAGGTCATAATCTGTCTACCTTACAAATTTCAGCCAGATCCGTTCAGTAGTTTTTGCGTGAAGAAGTAACAAACATACACATTCACAAACTTTCGCCTTTATAATATTACTAGCTTTTGCCCGCGGCTTCGCCCGCGTGGATATTGTTTTTATGACTGACTTAGAGGGTGCGCGGTGCGCGAGCCGCAAGCGGTTCGCGAGCGTGGACATGAATTTTCTCCAGATCCCTCGGGAACTATGTCAGGATATGCTTATTAGTAAATCGTGTCATTTCCCACCCCCTCAACCATCTCGGTGCACAAAATCACACAATACATTGTTCCGTTGCGATGTTAATTAACCAAAAAAGAGTATAAAATTCTATTATTTTATAATATCCTTTAGAGTACAAGCACTTTTTGACATGTGTCTTGAATTTATTATGTGACAAAATAGTTGGAATTTTATTGTAGAATCTTATACACTGCCCCACAAATGACTTTTTAACCTTACTCAGTCTCGTAAAGGCTATATCAATTTTATTTAAATTTCTTAAATTTAGATTATACCTGTCACTGTTTTTAGGAAATAAATGTAAAATTTTACGAACGTACATAATGTTTTCATATATAAATTGACTAGTAACAGTTAAAATATTGATATCTTGGAACTTATTTCTTAACGACTCACGTGATCGCATCTGATAGATTGCGCGGATAGCTCTTTTCTGCAGGATGAAAATAGTTTCTATATCGGCCACAGTAAGATGCCTTAAGGGTTAACTGGAGGGACGAAATCCCATACAAACGTACTTTCGTTTTAATTTCGAAACCATAAAACTCATCGTATTCAAATTTTTTACAAGCATTAAGATGATAAATATCTAGATCTGTAATTAGTTTTGGTTCGAAAATAATAAACAAAAAAAAAGTTACTTATATTACTCGATTTCGTCGATCATCATTACAGCTCATATAAGTCCCCACCGAGGGGCTCGAGCCTACCCTGAATCAGGGCGATTAGGCCTTAGTCGACCACGCGGGCCCAGTGCGGGTTGGTCGACTTCACACACAACCTTCGAGTTTCTTCGCAGGCGTGTGCAGGTTTCCTCACGATGTTTTCCTTCACCGTTAAAGCAATCGGTAAGTATGTACGTAAGTTTTTGAATTTCGGTAATCGCAATCGGTAAGTATGTACGTAAGTTTTTGAGTTTTTGTTTTTGATTTCGTCGATAAAAAGGGCAAATTTTTTAAGTTGCTATAACTTTTTTTTTGTTTATTATTTTCGAACCAAAACTAATTACAGATCTAGATATTTATCATCTTAATGCTTGTAAAAAATTTGAATACGATGAGTTTTATGGTTTCGAAATTAAAACGAAAGTACGTTTGTATGGGATTTCGTTCCTCCAGTTAACCCTTAAGACATTAAACAATGGAAGTAACTAAAATACACAAGTCTCGCAGTACCTACATCCGTTAACTGTCTTATTTTCTTAACGGCATAAGCAGCTGAACTGAAGCCTTCCCGCTAAAGTTTCAATGTGTGGTCCAGATTGGTTAAAGTTTGGTTGTCGAACGTATAGGATTTCGCCGCCATTTTGTTTGTTCCGTCATTCCTTTTTTGAAATATCATTTCTGGCCCGATGTATGAAGTGTCCAGGGTGTGACTCTACTGTGTTAAAAAGGCTGTGTTGCTATTGGAAAAAAAAAACAGCCAAGTGCGAGTCGCGATCACACAAACAGGGTCTCAAAATGTGTTCCAAAAACATAAACGTGGAACTGTCATAAGGCATTGATAGGGTTAAAAAGTTTGAAAATGACCTCGATTTGATCCTAAGTCCCCGGGACACCTGTATAATGCGTGCTACTCAGATGCCTCACTTTTTCGCCACAGAAATAAAATATGCGCTTTGCGCATACAATCCGCCGTTCCGTTGAGAACGGCGTGCTCTGAAACACCAATTTAAAATCCTTTTTCACACCATATTACATTTTATTTATGTGATCGCTCAAGTGGAAACGAGGTTTTATGGCGATGAGATTCGCCATCTGTTTCAGATAGCCTTTTGTGGATCTTTATTGTTCGGCGGCGTCGGTGGCGTAACGGTTACAGCCGCTGCCTCCTGTCTGGGAGGCCGTGGTTCGAATCCTGCCACGTACCATTGTGTTTTCATATGTACGTTTATCCGACTCTCTTACGGTGAAGGAAAACATCGTGAGGAAATCTGCACACGCCTGCGAAGAAACTCGAAGGTTGTATGTGAAGTCGACTAACCCGCACTGGGCAAGCGTGGTCGACTAAGGCCCGATCGCCCTAATTCAAGGTAGGCCCGAGCCCCTCGGTGGGGACGTATATGAGCTGATAAGATGGTAGGAAGAAGATTGTTCGGCACCTCAGAGGAATAATTTGCGACTGTGGGAACTGCAAAGAAAAGTAATTTAAACAACAGTGACGCAATAAATAACAAGAGAAATACAGGTAAGGTACTTTTCGGTACCTAAGTTAACGCTACGTTAGTATTTGGGTCTAAATAAAGTCATCCACTAAATGTTGAACATGTCATAATTAAAGTACGTACAGTCAAGGAATTTATTTCCCTACCCATTTCGTTGAAATTTCGTTAGACATTCGCAATGCATTAAGGTCGAAAATTATATTTCAGTAATAGTATTGAAATGTCAGTACGTATTATTTGTCACTTTAAATTACAGATAACCTCTTTGCGAAACGTTATCATTTGCTTTTCTATGTGTCAGTGTCAATCGAAAATAGCTCTTATTGTGACAGTTTGCTATACGATGTTGAACCTTAGGTGGGTTGAAAATGAAATTCCTTGACTGTACATATCGAAATAGGATTTTTTCAATCCTGGCAAAAGGCTAGTAACAACATATTTTATGTAAGGCCTGTTTATTGACCGAGTCTGTTAATCTCCACAGACACTAAAGGAAATCAACGTACGGTAAAGTCACGCGTTATCAAGAAATGTCAGAATTAGTCCTTACAAACATCCCAGAAATGGTTCAACCCGTAGACAAAGTAAGTATATATTATATTAGTACTAACATACAGTATAGACACTCCCTGCCGCTCTCTAGATTGCGACCTCACCCCCTCGTCACTGATACAGATTGGTTACAGTTTGGTTGTCAAACGTATAGGATTTCGCCACCATTTTGTTTGTTCCGTCATTCCTTTTTTGAAATGTCATTTCTGGCCCGTTGTATGAAGTGTCCAGGGTGTGCCGTAGACTTACATTCGGCTAGCGTAAAAATTCGACTGTTTTATAACCCCCGCCGCAAACAGTTTGATGTGTGTATCTGTGTATCTGTCTATACCATCGTAGCTTCCGAATGGATGTACCGATTTTGATTTAGTTTTTTTTATTTGAAAGGTGACTTGATCGAGAGTGTACTTAGCTATGATCCATCTGTTCAGCCATTTCAAGACCATAAACTCTTTCTAGTTGATGAAGGGTTTTGAGTATATTTCACAGTTCTGTTCGATTCGAATTTTGGTATCCGGTTACTTCAATGATATTGCTAGAACATGGTAACATTTACCTGATTCTGCAGCATCACCTGGAATCTGCAAGATAACCAACTCCTCACCAACTTACAGCAGAGGTATCGTGTTTGGGCTCATTGCAATGGTCTCAATTATTAGGTTATAAATAGATAGTGAAAAAAGGGGTGTCGGGGATTTTTCAATTTATTATTTCACTTCTCATGCTCTAAAAGAACGCTAATATAGCCCTATGAAGCAGGCAGTGGTCACTTTAGTCTGTAGGATGTGAAAAATAATTAGGTTTTTAATTTCCTTCATGTGACATAGACAAACTCAAGCAGTTAGTAAATATACTATTATCTGTGGAGTGTGGACCATCTTCGTTGCGAAAATGTTGAGAGTTTTAGTTCCATGGTTTTGTCCGCAAAGAAGGTGGCGCCATGTGTTTTATTGAGTAATATGTCTTTAAAAAAATGTACTAAATTGATTATTTTTCTCGCACTCAAAGTGAAAAGTACAGTTTGCACCTTGAGACTAAACGCCAACTTAATATACCCGAGAGTCAAACCACCTCTGGTATATTATGGCTTTGTTTAGTCCCTCGTTATAAATAGTATATTTTATACTATTATTTTATTATTTCCAGTGATTTGTCTTTTATAGGGATTAATTTTACGGCTGCTTAAGCGTCATCACATCAAGTAGGCAGAAGCAACGTTTTTTAGCAAAGGGCTTCAAAAATGTACACCAACGTTGTTAAATATAAGAAGTTTCCGAAACTCCGAAAATACTGGCTCACTGAAGGTCGCCGCTGCCTGTTTGATTACGGTTCGCGTTAAAAGCCGAACGCTGCACGCTGACCGCCGCGTTTCGACTCCCGCGCGGAGGGGCCCAAACCACTTCAAAGTGACGCTTTTCGTGTTGCGGTGTAATGACACCATCGGGTTAACGTGCACACGTCAAAATTAAGCGTGACCTACTTTTCTCCACACACTTGTTAAAATTACCAGTTAAAATAAATTAGTTTGTTAATTCACTTCAGATTTCGTGTCTGAAAATCTGGTGTCGATCACTTAGAGTTTTGTCTTGGTTCTCAATTTAGTTCAGTGTATAAAGGTTGTAGACAGAATACTAATCAGTTTGTGCGTAGGTAGTTTTGTCTGAATACACGAGTGGGTTGAAGTTAATGGAACTTTGGATTGTATTATGCTTTTAAAGAAAGTACCTGCGAGGGGTACACAGAGATGAACGGGAATTGATAGAATTACGTAAAAAAACCGACGCATTGGTGAAAATCGCGGGAGGCCGCTGGATGCTGGCAGCGCAGGACTGGTCGTCGTGGAAATCCTATGATGGAGGCTTTGGTCCAGCAGTGGACGTTTTTCAGCAAATATAATGATGATGATGACGTAATAAAACCCCACATTTATTTTTATTGTGTTTCAAAGTAGTCTCCGTTATTTAGTGCACTTTTTAACTGACGAAAAAACGGAGGAGGATCTCAAGTCGAGCCGTATATATTTCACTCATATCTTTTTATAGAGTAGTCTGGTTACGAAGATTCTTTTTAGGGTAAACGGGACCCTATTACTAAGACTTCGCTGCCCGTCCGTCTGTCTGTGTGTCCGTCTGTCACCAGGCTGTATTTCATGAACCGTGATAGCTAGACAGTTGAAATTTTCACACATGATGTATTTCTGTTGCCGCTGTAACAACAAATACTAAAAATCATATAAGAACTGGCCAAGCCAGGTGCAACTACCAACTGCACAAATGGAGAATTAAAAGGATTGTGAAGCTGCGACTCTTCATACAAACGGCGTTAACGATTTTCATCTCTTAAGTGTTAACCGATTTGGACCTATTTTTGATAGTTTGTCAGTCAGAACAAAAGCTAGGCTTATTTTTTTTGTTTTTTATTGAGTAAATAAGTTTAATTTCATTGTCGTTCACGAGTTTTCATACAAAACTATTTTCGGCCCTTTTTTGTTTATTTATAATCAGTAATTAAAAAAACGAAACGTATAAGCCTAGCTTTTGTTCTGACTAACAACCTATCAAAAATTGGACAAGACGTGAAAATAGTTAACGCCGTTTGTATGAAAAGTCGAAGCTTCACAATCGTCTTAAGAGCTCCCCTAGCTGCGACTGCGGAGCTGCCGAGCAAACGGCGTGGCACATCGTAGTAACGACGTAGCACATCGTAGTAACAACGTGGCACATCGTAGTAACGACGTGGCACATCGTAGTAGAGTGCCCAAATCAGTATTTTAGGGGTGGCTGGGAGGATTTGAACAAACTCACCCCGGAGGCAAAAACAGATCCAGAATCTTCATATTAATTTGTAGTTTATATTTCAGGAAATAAATAAGGCCATACTATAATGATAATTATCCCCCTCATTCTAATTTACGAAACGAAGTAGTAACATGAGGGTGGAATTCGTGATTTGAGAGGTTAATTAAAGATATTCGCACTGCCTAATTTACAACGAGAAGCGAACGAAAAGGTACTTACATAGCTTTGTTATGTTATTATGTAGATATGTACTTACGTAGACACTCAAAATAAATTTGATTTGTCTTCGCTAACGAACAAACAAATGAGATCGTCCTAATTTGTATTTGAATGCATTCTTACGATCCTCATGTCAAATAACCTTTAGTTTTTAGGGTTCCGTACCCAAAGGGTAAAAACGGGACCCTATTATTAAGACTCCGCTGTTCGTCTGTTTGTCTGTCTTTCTGTCTGTCACCAGGCTGTATTTCATGAACCGTGATAGCCAGACAGTGGAAATTTTCACAGATGATGTATTTCTGTTGCCGCTATAACAACAAATACTGAAAATTAGAAAAAGTGATAGCGCCATAGTACGGAATCCTTTGTGCGCAGTTATGACTCTCACTTGGCCGGTTTTCAATAAATCGTTTCCACCATTTTAGAAATGACATCAATTAATAAATGTTAGTTTTTCTCAAAATTAATCTAACGAGATATTGTTCTTTTTTTCGTGTCGATGGGTTCTCCTAAAAATCTCGTCCAAAATGTGGCCGATCTGATGGCCCCTTCCGTTGCGTCGATAAGGTCCTGCTCGCTACAGGAGTAGGGACAGGCTGGACATGTAGGAGGTGCACCATGGTCTGTGGTGAGGTTCCGCAGCTGCGTTGCGTTTGTTGATTGGTCTGCATACTCTACTTCATCAGATTCTCCTTGCAGCGACCCACTTATGTTCGTAGTCGGTTGAGTGACCTCCAAGTTGGCCATAAGTTTTTATGGTCTGCAGGCAACTCTTCCGATATTTGCATGTAGACCTTTAGTGGGAGGCGTTTTTGTCGCCATAAAGAGCAGCGCTTCTCAGAGGCAGTACCTATTAAAGATTCCGTGTCATTCATATCAGCTCATATACGTCCCCATCGAGAGGCTCGAGCCTACCCTGAATTAAGGCATTCGGCCTTTAGTCGACCACGCGAGCCCAGTGCGGGTTGGTCGACTTCACACACAACCTTCGAGTTTCGCAGGTAAGTGCAGGTTTCCCCACGATGTTTTCCTTCACCGCAAGAGCGTCGGATACACGTACATATGAAATCGAAATTCGAAAACACGTTGTTACGTGGCAGGATTCGAATCACGACCTCCCGGACTGGAAGCAGCGGCCCTAGCCATTACACCACCGACTCTCTCAAGATTTATACTCTCTTTATATCAAAGATTCCGTGTATCTCAGAACGAAACATTGGGTAGGTTTTATCGCGTTTCTGCTTCGACTTTTTTCTCGCGCATGCTATCTCCCTATGGACTTCAGTGGGGGCCATTCCAGCTCAAGTTCAGGCAGCCAGTGACAATTCTGCAAGTTTCGGTTAGGGCCGCATTTACCTGCACTGATTTGTGGTGCATGCTCTAAAATGTTGCGGATGGTGGCGCATCGGGAGCCGGGTCGTTCCTTTCCCTCTAATTTGGTCGAGGGGAGCGATGACTGACTCTCGCGTTATATTTTTATCATGTTCAAATGACATTGTTTGTTTTATATCAATGATTTTATTGACATTATTACCTGATGATTGTTTGTTTATATTTTTTTCGCAATCTGACATTATGTAATGTAATCGCTTTGTTATTACCATCAGAAAAAGTGTAAAATGCACCTATTTTAAAATCTTGCGTGTGTGCACCGGTGCCAATGTATAAGCAATGCATATTCACCCGCGGAGTAGCTCAGTACTAGACCAGTGGTATACGTAGGGTGTGGGCTGATGCGTCTCAGTTCGTTGATGTTAATTTTCGGAGAAGATTATTCCGTGAGTCCACCTTCTGGTGTGTGTTTGTGCAGTGGGCTTTGTATGTGAGCGCTCTTTCCAATGTCACACCTAGATATTTTCGATGAGGCTAGTATCTCTGGGTACGACCTTTAGTGACCTTTTTGCATAGTGATTTCGGAGATGGAAAGCGCAAGTTTGGGTTTTCGACCGATTGGGTCTCAGGCAGTTGGCTTGGTAATATTTCCCTAAGCCATCCAGTACTGCACTTAGTGTGTAATCTAACTTGATTGATTAACCAATTAATTTAGAAATATTTGTCTGGTAAAGCGTCGATGGCTCCATGATAACGACTCGGTTCTTATAACCAGAAAACTCGGGTTCAAATCTGGGCAAAACAACACTTCATCTTGTAGTATCCCGCACTGAAACAGCGTTGGAAAACTAGGAAGTATGTGCTGCTGTCTTCCTCGATATCAAAGGGCCTTTAATCGCACTACTTTTGAGGCAATCAAAAATGCAGCTACGAGTATTTCCCATGATACTGACTAAACGCTATGCAAATAAATAGATTTTTTTTTTAAAAATTCACAATTGGTAAGCCCTTGCCATCATCTCACCTGATGGTAAATGACGATGATGCCAAAGATGGAATCGGGCTTACCTAGATTCCCCAACCCAACGCTATGTACAACTGGCTATCTTATCGGAACACATCAATGTTGTTAACACTGATGTTTGGCGCCAAGACTTAGATAAGATGGTGGTAGCTAGCCAGACGGGCTTAGAAAATGCCCTACCACCAACCAAACCGAGTCTTACAGGTTGACCCCACCGGGAATGGAACCCGCGACCTCCTGGTGTGAAGCGAATGGACTAACCATTTCGCCACGGAGGTGGAGATTGTAGGCTTAGTATAGAATCTTATCATCTTATAGCAGGCGATAGCGCGATTCTGCCCGACCACGCGTACTCAGACATCCGCGACAGCCGTGTGTCCGCCGTGGGAATTCCGACGCACCTCAGTGACCAGCTGACCACATCGTACAGAAAATTTGCGCTCAAATCACTTCCGACCACGATATCAAAGAGATTTTTTAGAAAAAACAATATGATTGCCCTTAACTCAATAGATTGGCCCGCGATTATTTTGAGGTGCCAGAACGACTGCCAGGCTTTCGCTGGAGCAGTTATTAGTATTTTATCTAACAGAGTTGATGCGAACTTTCCGATTAGGTCTCAACAATCGAGATGCCCTTGGATAGACGCAGAAGTTATTAATTTAAAATTATTGTTATTTGACTTTTATGAAATAAAATACAAATCTGACGACATTGAGATATCCGAAATCGCAGAAAAAATGCTGCGAACTTACATTGACATTGAAAAAAAGCACCGCTTTGACTACATTAATTCATTAATTGACAATCACCCCTATAAAATTAAATGTAGGTATGTTGAATGTAATTAATAAAGAATAAGGGTGGAAATGCCGCGATCGCTTCGATTTTACTTACCTGATAGGACCCATTTCAATCTAAACAACGACGTCTAGTAGACGCCTTAAATAACGAATTTGTTTCGCCGGCACCAGCGTGTGGCGCGCCCACCTACGACCCGTCCCGGTGCGTTTCAGACATGACTAGAACTCTAAAGGCGAGTGATGAGTCACTTTTCCTTAAGCCGTTCTCACCATTGGAAGTAGTGACTATATTTAAACTATAAATCGCGTCAAAAAACTCTCCGTTTCGATAAGGAAAGAATGGAGTAAAGGGCTTAAACTACAAAGGACCGAACACTCTCACAACCTGGCATACAGACGGGTCGAAAATGGAGTCTGGTGGTGGAGCAGGTGTCTATGCTAAGGACTACTCGGCGAGTATTAGGGCAATATGTAACAGTCTTCCAGGCGGAGATCTGTGCTATTATTTCGTGTGCGCAGTAAATTATAAACAAGAAAGTCAAAGAGGAAACCATCTACATTCTCAGCGATAGCCAAGCTGTCCTTAAAGCTCTTGACATCTACAAGGTCGACTTTGGGCTGGAGCTAAATTGTTTAAAAGTCCTCAATCATCATATCAGCCGAAGGACGTCCACTGCTGGACATAGGCCTCCCCCAAGGATCTCCACGACGACCGGTTCTGCGCTGCCCGCATCCCGCGGCTTCCCGCGACCTTCACCAGGTCATCGGTCTACCGGGTGGGAGGCCTGCTTACGCTACGCTTTCCGGTGCGTGATCGCCACTCGAGAACTTTGCTGCCCCAACGGCCATCTGTTCTACGAGCAATGTGCCCCGCCCACTGCCATTTAAGTTTAGCAATTCTGAGAGCTTTGTCGGTTACTTTGGTTCTCCTACAGATCTCCTCGTTTCTGAGTCGATCACGTAGAGAAACTCCGAGCATAGCAGGCTCCATTGCCCTTTGGGAAACCTTGAGCCTTCTTATGAGGCCCCTATTAAGCGACCATGTCTCAGTTCCGTATTTCATCACTGGCAACACACACTGGTCGAAGACCTTGGTCTTAAGAAACTGCGATATCTGGGACGTTAAGATATTGCGAAGCTTCCCGAACGCTGCCCAGCCGAGTTGGATTCGACGATTGATCTCTTTCTCGAAGTTGGACCTACCTAACTGGACTTAAGGGACAAAGGCATGGCACAGAAGTGTGGTCGGGCTTTTCTTCAAAAAGGGCGACAATACCCTGCTAAAGAACAACAGACCCATCTCACATCTGAGCCATGTCTACAAACTATTTTCAAGAGTCATTACGAATCGTCTTGCACGCAGTTTTGACGACTTCCAGCCTCCCAAACAAGCCGGTTTCCGAAAAGGATTTAGTACCATACACCACATACATACGCTGCGGCAGATTATACAGAAGACCGAAGAGTACATTCAGCCACTATGCTTGGCATTCATGGACTATGAGAAAGTCTTCGATTCGGTCGAAACTTGGGCTGTGTTACAGTCTCTCCAGAAGTGCCAAATTGACTATCGATATATCGAAGTGCTGAAGTGTTTATATGAAAACGCCACCATGTCAGTTCGCCTCCAGGATCAAAACTCGGAACCTATCCAGCTGCAGCGAGGGGTGAGACAGGTAAACGTTACATCTCCGAAACTGTTCACCGCCGCCCTGGAAGATGTTTTTAAGCTTTTGGACTGGGGTGGACTCGGCATCAATATCAACGGCGAGTACATCACCCACCTTCGATTCGCTGACGATATCGTGGTCATGGCTGAGACTATGGACGACTTAGGCACAATGCTCGATGGCCTCAGTAGAGCCTCTCAACAAGTGGGTCTTAGAATGAACATGGACGAGACGAAAATTATGTCGTCCGTGTCATACCTACTCCTCTGAAGGTTGGAGGCTCTACATTCGAAGTTGTTACCGAATATGTATACCTGGGACAAAAAAAGTCCTCAATAAGGTGGGCCAACACAAAAAAAATGCAACTGGTCTGGGTCCCTGGACACATGAGAATAAAAGCCAACGTAGAAGCAGACAAACTGGCTAGAATGGGATCATCATCAGGGTGTTAAAGGAACAGGCCGAAAGAAGACCTAGACTTACATGGCTATCTACGGTCTGTATAGTTTGGCTGATTGTAATTTTTAAAGCTGAAGATCTTGTAAGAACGGTTCTTATTGTGATCGAATTGCTCTTCAGGATGAGTTGATAATACTACTGTGTCTAGTCTGATTTTTTTATTTAATTATAATGCTTTAATGATAACAATGACTTTTTAGCAATGCGAGTGGAAGTGGGAAAATAAATAACAATTAGATGATAATTTTTTTTTTTTTATTTTGATATCTTGTATTTGTTAATGCTTTTAATTTTTCTCTAATTTCGTTGATAATAGATATATAGAAAACTTACAGTTTTTTTATCGGAACCGGATAGAACCGAGTACCCGATTCCGACTGCATCCCACAACAGGATATCAAAAATTTAGAACCGGGACCAGTTCTGCATGCCCTATTTGCAGACTTACATAACAAATAACTTTTTCATCCCACCATCTTGGAAACTGTATTTTTGCTCTTCGATATGTGAGTGCAAAAGCCGTTTTTATTCGCTAGAGGATAATGTAAATATCTGAGTGCAAAAGCCGTTTTTCTTCACTAGAGGAGAAAAGTAAATTGAATTTAGAACATCGTGAATTCAAAACATTATTATACTTATTTACTTCTACCTCCATGGTTTCGAATTTATCACACAACCTTTTTTAATTTGTGAAATACTCAGACTCGGAACCTTCTGGTGTACTTTTTTTTTTATTTGCTTTGCGCGCGCCATTGTCTTTGCACGTCATATTGTTTAAACCTTAGGTTAAAAACAAGAAACTTGAAAACAAGTGACAAACCTAAAATGAGTGATTATAGTGACGAGGAAGTTTATTTGACGCCAACAGGATTGACTGAAACTGTTTGTAATGCGCAAATGTTTTTATTTTTTCCATTTAGCATTTCCTCGCTGAGGTGGAATGAAAAGTTACGTGTCGCACTCGAGTGCAAAGATTTTTCACATCGTGCTCTTTTGATTCCCTCGCTAACGCTTAGGATTCGAATTTTTAGACTCCTTCGCTTACTCGGTCGTCAAAATTGAGCACGCGGTTAAAAGCAACTTTGCACTCTTGTATAACAAATAACTATTATTTATTATTATAGTTGCATAAACTTCTATAAGTACTATAACCATACAGCTAGATTGCTTTATATTTTATATCTCTTTGTTTTCAAGCACACAGAAAAAATATAAAATATTTACTGAAAAACTTAAACGTTAAAAAAAATAGGACTTCACCATTAGGAAAATAAATCTCAACATTTTCGTAGTTTATCCATAAATTTTATAGATTTGAATAGAATATTAAATAAGCTTGTGGGTACTACTAATGGACTAGAAACACGATCGAAGAACCAGCCCCTATAATTATAAAGCAATATATTTTAGAACAACACCAAAATAATGATAAGGAAAATGTTTCATTTTCACGCTATTTTGAAAGACATGTAAGAATAGATTATGGCATAAATAATTTTTGACAAAACTAAAAACTTTTAAGTAAAAAAGGTTTCATTTAATAATAAAAGTTCATAGAATTCGTACTTACCTCTGATTCACTTAATAAAATATTATTTCATACTTTTGAGTGAACTTCTTTTTGAAGTCGGCTTTTAGTTTTTATACATTTTTAATTTTATTTTTTATAATGTATGTGTTTCATTAACCGATACAGAGTCCTGTGGGTTCCATCATCAATCATCATCCCAGCAGCATGAAAGTTGAGGAGTCAAACCTTCCATCATCAGCTCACCTGTATAACCTGAAACAACTATCGGTCTATACGTACTTCCATATCTAAGTATAATATTTAAAGAATTATCCTTCAAGTCCTAAGCGTTAATGAGTTGTAGCTTCTATCATCAGCTCATCAACATAAAATGATGTAAACCAGTCGCAAAAATTGAATAACTTTAGAAAATACGTGATATTCGCCTATAAAATTTGAGGGTTGCCCTCGATTTCCCTTGGATTCCATCATCAGACCCTGGCTTGGTAACAAATACAGCTATCAGCTAAATCCGCCATCGGTTTAGGCATTTTATTGTAATTCTGTACATTATAGGCCAGTCATATCAAACATTAAAATCGCGAACAGAATATCAGCGCTATCTATGATTTTAGTAATAATAAAACCACAGCACCATGCTGAGTCTTGGATCTATTCGGCATAAAAGTTTATTTTAGTTTTTAGTTTTAATCTTTAGCTATAGTTTATTTATATTAAGTACCTATTAGATAATGTAATTATTTATCTATTTATTTTTTGCCGAATAGTTTTGATATAGCCAAGTATGTAGCTTTGAAAGACCTGTGCTAACTTTGCAGCACTCGAAAAACCACGTAATTTTCGCACTTTTTTTGGTATTCCCACTATAAGTCCTAAACTATGCGCTTTTTTCGTATAATATTTTCTGTACGTTCTAAAATATCTACAATTTGAGACCAGATAAAGCTCTGTAGGTACAATACTTACTAAGAGCTCTTCAAAATTGTCTTTTTTTTTTCTAAAAAAGTGAAATTTTAAGATTTGTTAAATTTTCGACCCTAATAGTGGGGAAAATACTAATTTTAAGGGTAGAGTAACAGGAAAAATGTTGTAGAAAATGTAATTCGGATTAATTAGCACCGGTCTTTCGAAGCTGCAAACTTGGATTTACGATACTGGTAATGGCCCTAACAACATATTTAAATAAGTATTAGCCGTTTGTTTGAAATTTTAGTGATTTCTAGTGATATATATGACTGGCCAATAAACCTAAATATATATAGGGTGACTTTTAATTAGTTCTTGATAGCAAAGGATATGAATGTACGCGTGATTACAAACAACTTTCCCAAAGAAACTATATGTCAAATATGAAAAAAAAAAATTGGTCCTTCATACATTTTTGTCGATTTGATAACTTGTTATGTACCGAGGACCTAAAATTTTTTTCTGATTCGACATATAGTTTCTTTGGGAAAGTTGTTTGTAATCACGAGTACATTCATATCCTTTGCTATCAAGAACTAATTTAAGGTCACCCTATATATATAGTCAATGTCTAACCGTAATCATAAAAAAATTAAAATAAACTGGTTTTCCGTTTTTTACATTGAAAACAAAAAGGTTAATAATAGATTCCTGTTTCGTTTTTAGAAAAAAGTAATGCGATACCGACACGTCATCCAATTATTGATATAAAATTATTTCAAAATCGGTTGTTTGGTTAACAAATGAATCAAAGAATACGTTTGTATGGGGTTTATGAACTCCAGCGGGCTCTTAACAGTAGAAGGTAGCTCGTTTCACAAGGTACTACAGTAAGCACTTATAATATGTAGTTACCTATGAAATTGCCGATTCAGTTGATGAAGTTGAATACCAATTTTATTGAAAATAAAAACAATATTGTTTTTATTATTGAGTTTATGGTGACACTACATAATATGGTCTTTTATTAGTAACTAGTGGCACAGCTAGTAGCATGTCTTTTATGTTCCAATCCCCTGAGCTATGTTCCATTGGATGAAACAAAGGCGTTTTCTTAGTAGTCAGATTGCGCAATTTTTTAGACTAGTTAATTTTCTTGAATTTTTCTGAAAGTGACGAAATTATGCGGGGTATTCACAAATATGACATTATAGTAACGAAAAAACTGCTGCGATAACTCTAGAGCTTTAAAACAAAATGCTTACAATTTGAAATCCAAGAAAATATCCCAAATCACACCGCATAATATTTTAAATATTGGTAATATAATAAGGCACGCCCGCCTTTTGCTTTAAAAATTTATTTTTTATAACCTTTTATTTTACTTGCAATGTTTGTATGTATGTATGTTTGTTTAGTTCAAATCTTGCGATAGATTTTAGAGCGACTTCCAGGGGTGCGATTGTGCTGAAATTTGGAATGAAGCCGTATGTCCAGTGACAATAGATCCTTTGCTATTTTGAAATTGATCTGACGATGAAAGGAGGTAAAATCATGGTCCAGAATCGTCTTTTATTTTCAATGGAATCGTAGTAAATACAGCTTTTTTGAATTTGGAACCGTGTATTTATTATATTAATTTGAGCTTTCGGCTTTTGAGCATAAAAACTTTTTTGAAATAAAATTTTGTATTTAAAAGCTTTTATTTAGATTATTCGAAAATTGTTATTTTATATTTGTACCCTATTAAAAATATTTTTTAAAAAAAACGTGTGACAATCGGGGACTGCCGCGGTAAAGCTATTGCATAGCATTTTTTAACTACTTATGCAATTATAATTATTTATTTATTTTTTATTTATGCAGTATTTACCAGTACCATATAGTCCTTGGGGCGCGGGATGTTTATTTAATAAATTAACACTAAGAAAGTTACACCAGTAAAATTGACTAAGTCCTTTTAATACCGCAAATCGCTAATAGATAGCACTGTAAGTTTTTTAGAACTCGGGCGAGCGTGGGGTGTTAGGTTTTATTTTTGTTACGGAATTTCTTGAATCGGTCGCCGCGCTCAAAGCCCGCGATAAAAGCTATGCAATAGCTTAAAAGGAGCGTTTTTGGAGCGTCAGTGGCGTAATGGCAAGTGCCGCTCCCTCCTGTTTGGGAGGTGGTGGTTCGAATCCTGCCACGTACCAATGTGTTTTCGAATTTCGATTTCATATGTACGTTTATCCGATGCTCTTACGCTGAAGAAAAACATCGTGAGAAAACCTGCAAACGCCTTCGAAGAAACTCGCAGGTTGTGTGTGAAGTCGACCAACCCGCACTGGGCCCGCATGGTTCACTAAGGCCCGATCGCCCTAAATTCAGGGTAGGCTCGAGCCCCTCCGCGGTGACGTATATGAGCTGAAATGAACAATATTTACTGGGCTTTATACTTTCTTATTTCGGCTTCTCGGTCACACCTTGGACACTTCATACAACGGGCCAGAAATGGCATTTAAAAAACGAATTACGGTACAAACAAAATGGCGGCGAAATCCTATACGTTCGACAACCAAACTGTAACCAATCTGTATCAATCTGGGTGACGAGGGGGTGAGGTAGCAATATAGAGAGCGGCAGGGAGTTTCCATACTGTATGTTTAGTACTCATATATATATATATATATACTTTACCTCGGTCGTTATTCAAGGCAGTAAAATTCAAAGAAAAAAAAGCTCTTCAAGTGTACCTCATCTGGTTTTCAACCGACTGCTAAAAAGAGGTTCTAAAGTCAACCGGTATACATTTTTGAAGTGAAAACTTCTTTAGGCGCGTTGGGCATTTTTGAGATGGGAAAAACCATTTACCTCGCGACACCGTGAGAGACACCGTCACCGTGACCTTACCAGGAACACTCGCAGGGTCGAAACTTATAAAACTGTAAAAAGTTTTGTTCAAGTTTTCACTTCTGTCCGCACTTCCGGAGTGGTTAGGCTTTTTTGTATGTCACATTTCAATGTCACATTTTTAGGGTTTCGTACCCAAAGGGTGCAAACGGGACCCTGTTACTTATGGTACGGAACCCTTCGTGTGCGAGTCCGACTCACACGTGGCCGGTTTTTTTATTGGACTTCAATCACTCAATTTGTAATTCTATACTAAATAAAATCGAAAGACCTAAAATATTTAGGTCATCATCATCATATCAGCCGAAAGACGTCCACTCCTGGACAAAGGTCTCCCCCAAAGATTTCCACGACAACCAGTCCTGAACTATCCGTATCCAGAGGCTTTCCGCAATCTTCACCAGTTCGTCGGTTTTCCGAGTGGTAGTCCTGCCTACGCTACGTCTTCCGGTGCATGTTCGCTACTCGAGAACTTTACTGCCCCAACGGTCATCTGTTCTACGACCTATGTGCCCCGCTCACTACCGCTTATATTTCCAGGAGCAGAGTCCTTGTCAAGACGAATCAAACAAACCTAAACTCGATGGGGGTTGCGTCATTTTATTATATGTAGAGTTCCTATGGCCACCTTCCTGCTCCATCATCAGATAAGCTCCATGTCATAATAATATTGTATTGTGATCTGATTTACATATAGCTACAAAATTTCAGCTCAATCGGAAACGGGAAGTGGGTAAAATTTTACTTGCAAGATTTAGTTACAGACAGGTGATACTAATAATTTTACTTGCAAGATTTAGTTACATACAGGTAATACTAATAGTTATATTTGCAAGATTTAGTTACAGACAGGTGATACTAATAATTTTACTTGCAAGATTTAGTTACAGACAGGTGATACTAATATTTTTACTTGCAAGATTTAGTTACAGACAGGTAATAATAATAGTTATATATGCAAGATTTAGTTACAGACAGGTGATACTAATAATTTTACTTGCAAGATTTAGTTACATACAGGTGATACTAATAGTTTTACCTGCAAGATTTAGTTAAAACAGGAGATACTTATAATTTTACTTGCAAGATTTAGTTACTGACAGGTGATACTAATAATTTTACTTGCAAGATTTAGTTACAAACAGGAGATTCTAATAATTTTACTTGCAAGATTTAGTTACAAACAGGAGATACTAATAATTTTACTTGCAAGATTTAGTTACAGACAGGTGATACTAATAATTTTACTTGCAAGACTTAGTTACTGACAGGTGATACTAATAATTTTACTTGCAAGATTTAGTTACAAACAGGAGATGCTAATAATTTTACTTGCAAGATTTAGTTACAAACAGGAGATACTAATAATTTTACTTGCAAGATTTAGTTACAGACAGGTGATACTAATAATTTTACTTGCAAGTTTTAGTTACATACAGGTGATAGTAATAATTTTACTTGCAAGATTTAGTTACAAACAGGAGATGCTAATAATTTTACTTGCAAGACTTAGTTACGGACAGGTGATACTAATAATTTTACTTGCAAGATTTAGTTACAGTCAGGTGAAAGTAATAATTTTACTTGCAAGATTTAGTTAAAAAAAGGAGATGCTAATAATGTTACTTGCAAGATTTAGTTACAAACAGGAGATACTAATAATTTTACTTACAAGATTTAGTAACAGACAGGAGATACTAATAATTTTACTTGCAATATTTAGTTACAGACAGGTGATACTAATATTTTTACTTGCAAGATTTAGTTACAGACAGGTAATAATAATAGTTATATATGCAAGATTTAGTTACATACAGGTGATACTAATAATTTTACTCGCAAGATTTAGTTACATACAGGTGATACTAATAATTTTACTTGCAAGATTTAGTTACAGACAGGTGATACTAATAATTTTACTTGCAAGTTTTAGTTACATACAGGTGATACTAATAATTTTACTTGCAAGATTTAGTAACATACAGGTGATACTAATAATTTTACTAGCAGGATTTAGTTACATACAGGTGATACTAATAATTTTACTTGCAAGATTTAGTTACAGACAGGTGATACTAATAGTTATACTTGGAAGATTTAGTCACATTCAGGTGATACTTATAATTTTACTTGCAAGATTTAGTTACTGACAGGTGATACTAATAATTTTACTTGCAAGATTTAGTTACAGACAGGTGATACTAATAGTTATACTTGGAAGATTTAGTCACATTCAGGTGATACTAATAATTTTACTTGCAAGATTTAGTTACAGACAGGTGATACTAATAATTTTACTTGCAAATTTAGTTACAGACAATTGATACTAATAATTTACAAAAAACTTTGAAACTTTTAGGTACAAACTTTTATTTCTTGTATTTCAGTTAAAGCCTATAACTCGCGTTATCGGGCTGTCTAATAAATAGGTCGTGCATTATCGGGTAGTAGATGATTGGTTGCGCTAACCCATATTGTATGTTTTCATTTTTTTTAAAGGCGAGCTTAGTAAATTTAAAAAAAAAATTTAGAAATCTATTACAACATAAGACGATCCTGGGACCTTGATTCCAACTCCAAAGTTCATCATCAAATCAACTTCAAAATACCAAAAGGATTTATTGTCATCGGGAATACAGCTTCCAAATTTCAGATCAATCGAACACCGAAAGTGGGTCAAATTTTAATTTCAAATTTTGAAGCGTTAAATAAAAGCTTGTAATTTAGCTTAGTTTTTACTGGACTGCTTCAGAAGGTCAGGAGGTTGCAGGTTTGATTCCCCGCGAAGTGTAACTTTGTAAGACTAGGTTTGGTAGGTGGAAGGGCATTTTCTAAGCCACCATCGTATCTAAGTTTTGCCGTTAAACATAAATGCTTACAACATTGATGTGTTCCGGCTTGAAGATAAGATAGCCAGATCCACATTGCATTGGGGAATCTTGGTAAAACCGCTTCCATCTTCGGCATCATCGTCACTTACCATCAGGTGAGACGATGCCAAGGTCTTACTAATAGTGGATTTTTTTTTTAAATAAGAAGGGACTGTGACTCTGTGAGTGCCTCTTCTTTTTTCTGGTGATTGGTACTCGTTTTCGTGGTGATTCCTAGGTGGAATCGATTCTTATCTTCCAATGCCGAGTACTTTCGGCATCATTTCTTTTTTTTCGATTATATACTGATTATGATTACTTCTAGTGAGTATCGAATCGATAATTTTTTTTGTTTCTTTAAAACCAGTCGAAGTCTCCCTCTATTTGTCGAATCCGGTGGCACAATTTTCTACAAATCCACTGGATCAGTGGGAGGATAGCTTGTGAATTGCTCACTATCCCGGCAACTTGTGTGCCATCTGAGAGATTGTTTTCCAAAGCGGGCGGTACAATGACTAAGATACGTAATAGGCTGGCATCGGAACGATTAAATAAATAAGTTATTGTTTTTAGGTGATTGCACAGAAGAGGAACGGGAACTATATAATATATAAGTTCTTCAAATATAGATGTATGGCCCAAAAACGAAACAAATAATTTTTGTGTTCTTTAATATTAAAATAAAAACGTGTATGATAAATTTATTAAAATTTCTTGTTTTATTTCATAATATTAATTTGATACTTATACAAAAACGTCTTAACTCAAACTCAAATAACTCTTATAGTACATGAAAATAAATAAATATATATGCAAAATTTAAATTAAAAACTAAGAGACGTACAACGTCTTATCGCTGAGAGCGATTTCTACCAGACAACCCAGACTTAGTATGGAGACTTGCGTAAAAGTGTGTTTGTTTGTTTTAAAACTCTTTATTGTAATACATTAAATATTTAGACAAAAGAAAATACATTTAGCAAAGGCGGACTTTAAGTTTGTTAGTTTCCAGACCATTCAACTCTTTATTTTTTTCTATGTAAAAAATACTTGATACCTTGATGTTTTTGATAAAGGAACTGATAAAGCACCGATACTTTGGGGCTGCAAGCAGTGACTCTTTCACATTGCTCACTAGGTCGGTATACTTCATGTACTTTTTCTTTTCGAGTCGATGGTTTGATTCATCCTTACTAATATTATAAATGTGAAAATGTGTTTGTTTGTTTGTTTGTTACCTTTTCACGCTTCAACACTTTAACCAATCTTGATGAAATTTTGGATACAGGTAGCATGTGTCACTGGGAAGGACATAGGCTACTTTTTATCCCGTGAAAAAAGCATAGTCCGATGCAGTTCCTGAGGGAACTGAAAAATACTCTTTTTTGGTTAATTTCTCTAACATCGCAACGGACCAATGGCTTGCTGTGATTTTTTGCACAGAGATGGTTGAGGGGGTGGGATATGACATAATTTACCAATTAGCATATCCTGACATAGTTCCCGAGGGATCTGGGGAAAACTCATTTCCACGCTCGCGTACGTCAGCGTCCTTAAAACGGAGCGACGGATTGTATTGATTTTTGTATAGAATTGGTTGAGAGGGTGGGAAGTGACATAGACTGCTAATCAGAATAGCCCGATAAAGTTCCTGAGGGATCTGGATAAAACTCACGTCCACGCTCGCGAGCCGCTTGCGATCCGCGCACCATTCGCCCTCGGAGACAGTCAAAAAAACGATGTCCACGCGGGCAATGCCGAGGGCAAAAGCTAGTCATTTTATATATTTTACTAGCCCAATAGGTAGCCACACGTATACCAGTATCGGTAGCCCCCCAGAGGTCTTCCACTGTGCAGGTGTTCAGGCACTCGGGGCAAGCCAATAAGTGTGTCATAGATTGTGAACTGACTCCACGTAGACACTCTGCTCCGTCACATAAACTCCAACGACACATAATCTGCCTACATCGGCCAACTTGGGTTTTTTTTATTCACAATAGAGATTATGAACTCTTGATCACTAAATTGCCCTCCTACTTAAACTTCGGAAAACCTTGCTCGTTTTGTTTCCCATCAAGTCCTCGATTTTTAATTCACTAAAATCATAAAATGAGTACATAAACGACGCTGCTAAACTATGACGTCACGCCTAGGTATTTCTATCATTTTTAGAACAAACAGATGATTAAAAGTAACTCAGATGACTAGCAATCTTCATCCCTATTGGTAAGCCCTTCCCATCCCTATTGGTAAAGTTCAAAGCAGTACAGTTCTCGAGTGGCGATCACGCACCGGAAAACGTAGTGTAGGCAGGCCCCCCACTCGGTGGACCGATGACCTGGTGAAGGACGCGAGAAGCCACTGGATGCGGGCAGCGCAGGACCGGTCATCGTGGAGATCCTTGGGGGAGGCCTTTGTCCAGCAGTGGACGTCCTTCGGCTGATATGATGATAATGATGATGGCATCATCCCACCTGAAAAACAGACCACGGCAGTCACTTCCCGGTTAGTAAACTGTAGCCTTATTCTGGCATCAACATCAGACCGCGTCCTTATTCTTGTACGGCAAGCGAAGGCCTACCTATCGACTGGCCTTATCGTGCGGAAATTGCGCCCCCAAGAAGGGGCGATCTAATCTAACCGTCGCGTGCACCGCCCTCGGTCATTAACGCCTTACCACTGATAGTTTGGCCGTTTCTTTGCTTACTTTATTCTCTTCAAAGAATGTTTTGAGGAGGACGCCTTGAGCTTGCATGCAACTTATCAGGTTTAACACTTCCCCTAATCCATTATGCTGGGGTTTGGATTGTGGGACCTTGAATAAATTTAAAAGAAAATGATAGACAATGGATGCTCAACAATTAAAAAGGGTACGCATGCCTAAATTATTTTTATAGACGAAGTGTGTCCGGGCACGATTTGAGGGTACTTTTATATATACGAGGGCAGTGCACATCTCGACTGAACGAGTTTTTTATATTTTGCATGATTTTCTGGGCATGAAAAAGCTTTCTGCAAGATGGGTGCCGCGTTTACTAACAGTCGACCAGAAACGAAATCGTGTAACAGCTTCTGAGGAATGCCTAGCCATGTTTAATCGCAATCCGAGTGAGTTTATGCGTCGGTACATAACAGTTGACGAAACGTGGGTCCATCATTATACACCAGAGACTAAGCAACAGTCGAAGCAATGGACTTCTACCGGGGAACGTTCCCCAAAGAAGGCAAAAACTGTTTTCTCGGCTGGTAAAGTAATGGCCACAGTCTTTTGGGACAGCCAAGGGGTTATTTGCATCGATTTTTTGGATAAAGGCAAGACAATAACCGGAGCTTACTATGCTGCATTGTTAGATAGATTCAATGAAAAGTTGATCAAGAAACGACCGCATCTAGCAAAGAAAAAAATTATATTTCATCAGGATAATGCACCGGCCCACTCGTCTGCAATCGCGACATCAAAAATTGACGAATTAGGATACGAATTATTGCCACACCCTCTGTATTCGCCAGATTAAGCCCCCTGTGACTTTTTCCTCTTCCCAAACATGAAGAAATGGCTTGGTGGACAAAGATTTTCGTATAGGCCTATTTTTCAGGGTTTGACAAAAAATATTTTATTGATGGGTGTAAGAGGTTGGAACATCGCTGGACTAAGTGCGTAGAGTTGAAAGGAGATTATTTAGAAAAATAAAAATATATATAAGTAAAAAGAGTGTTTCTTCTTTCCAAAGTCATGGACTTATCAAACCGCCCTCGTAGGTATAGTCGCCATCAGATATATCGTAGCGGGCGAGGTGTTAAAAAAATTCTGAGCAGTTTTGAATTTCAATCAATTATATACACTATGTCCACATTATGTCCAGCAGTGTACGTCCGTCGGCTGATATGATGATGATGATGATGTACACTAGAAGTTGCTATTAATATCTGAACTTCGAATCACACTAATATTATAAAGGCGAAAGTTTGTGAGTGTGTATGATTGTTACTTCTTCACGCAAAAGCTACTGAACGGATCTAGCTGAAATTTGGTAGGTAGACAGACCTGGATTAACACATAGGCTACTTCTTTTCACTACTGCGTACCCGTGAAAAGTCATAGAAACGTTGTTCACGCGGGTGAAGGCGCGGAAAACAGCTAGTTGTTCATAAATATTTAAGCAGCAGATTTTTCAATATTTATGTAGCAATTTAGGGAAAAGTACCTTACGTCACTGTATATGAATAACATATTGAAACATCTGCTGCTCAGATATTTATGACAAATTAGATGTTTAGATATTAATAGCAACTCCTACATACAAAATTTATTAAAATTCAACACTGCACAAAAATATTTAAACACCTCGACGCTACGATAATGTGATGGCGACTGTACATACATCTAAAACAAGCTGACTTATATTTTTTAAAGAAGTTCGTTAATTAAAAAGTTTTTCCTATAGGTAACAAATAAATTATACAACCACGCCAAACTATATATTAGTACTACGCTGTGCAGACTTTCTCGCAAAGCCTTCATCTTCTAGCGTAGTCGGGCATACACAAATCAACAACATATACAGGATGAATCTATTTAAAGGATTAGTTTTTTAAAGGGTCAGTATGGGGAATTGCAATTAGTGACATACAATCGGATATATAGAAAAAAAAACAAAAAAGGCAAATCTCCGAACATTTAAAGATTTTTTTATTTTTTAAAACGCCATTTTTATTCCCTTTTAAATTGAGATCACGGTTCCTAAGATTTTCCCCATACAGAACCTTAAAAAAAACTCAGCCTATATATACTTTGTCAACAATAAACATTACGCTTAGGTACTTAGTATCAAGAATAAAGGTGTACCCACAATTGATGAAATATTTTCAAATCATCATCATATCAGCTCATATACGTCCCCACCGAGGGGCTCGAGCTGACCCTATAATTATAAGAGCGATCGAGCCTTAGTCGACCACGCGGGCCCAGTGCGGGTCGCTTAGCTTCACACACAACCTTCGAGTTTCTTCGCAGGCGTGTGCAGGTTTCCTCACGATGTTTTCCTTCATCGTAAGAGCGTCGGATAAACGAAATCACATTGGTACGTGGCATGATTCGAACCACAACCTTCCGGACAGGAGGCGGCGGCCCTAGCCGTTACCAAAGTATATATGTATATTAGTACTAACATACAATATGGACACTCCCTGCCGCTCTCTAGATTGCGACCTCACCCCCTCGTCACCCAAATTGATACAGATTGGTTACAGTATAGTTATCGAACGTATAGGATTTCGCCGCCATTTTGTTTGTTCCGTCATTCCTTTTTTGAGAAAAAGACGATCGATCCCCATCAAAATCTCAACTTAGTATTCTTTTGCCATCACAATAAAAAAGGAAAGTATACGTATCAACCCATGTTACCCCCAACTTGGTGGATCGGAACCCGTGCCGAACATATCCAAACTCAGAAACTTTGTTCAAAAACACGTCCCAGTGCTGTAGGCATAGAAGGGGAAAATACTGCTTGCAAGTTTTTGTATGGTAACATTATTGTGTACACATTCGGAAGTTTGTGGAGTACAAAAAAGTTTAGATAGGTACAGATATTGTGTTTGTTCCTCTCGCGTAAATGTAAAAGAAAATGTGTCTTTCCTTTTAGATATAATATATCCTTATTTTCCTGTTCCTGAACTTCATTTTATTTAAGTAAGTAGATACTGTCAGTGCTAGGTGGAGGGCGTCGGTGGCGTAATGGCAAGGGCCGCTACCTCCAGTTTGGGAGGTCGTTGTTCGATCCTGCCACGTACCAATGTGTTTTCGAATTTCGATTTTATATGTACGTTTATCCGACGCTCTTATACGGTAAAGGAAAACATCGTGAGGATGCCAGCACACGCACGCGAAGAAACTCGAAGGTTGTGTGTTAAGTCGATCAACCCGCACTGGGCCCGCGTGGTCGACTTAGACCCGATCGCCCTAATTCAGGGTAGGCTCGAGCCCCTCGGTGGGGACGTATATGAGCTGATGTGATGAAGTAGATACTACTTGTGTGTTGCGGTTTTTATTAGGGTGCCGTGCATAAAGGGTGCCCTAACACCAAGCCTTCGCTGTCCGTCCGTCCGCCTGGTCTGTCAGCGGTCTGTATTTCATAAACTGTAATAGGCAGCGCAGGACCGGTCGTCGCGGACATCCTTTTTCCAGCAGTGGACGTCTTTCGGCTGATATGATGATGATGATTATTTTTATTTAAATTGGCTTAGTCTTGGTAAGATTTCCTGGAGTTTTTATGACATTTCAAAAATTCTCTTAATTTTCAGTGAATTTCAATGGGTTACGCAACTGCACGAAAAGGAAGGTATTCATTTTTATCAAAATATATACGTACGAACTCACACAACTAATAATTATCATTTTTTCTACTTTTTCTATGTACAACCCACATTTATTCATTATTGTGTTTTTCATAGTGTGTGCAATAAACAGTACAAATCAAACTCTTAACCGCCCCCGTGGCGTAATGGTTAAGTCTATTAGCTTCACATCATAAGATCGCGGGTTCGATTCCCGGCGGCGTCTAACTTTGTATGACTCGGTTTGGTTGGTGAAAGGGAATTTCCTAACCCCGCCTGGCTAGTTACCATCATATCTAAATCTTGCCGCCAAGCATCAATGTTAACAGAATTGATGTATTCCGGCTTGAAAATTAGATAGCCAGTTCCCCATTGCGTAGGGGAATCTTGGTAAGCCTGCTTCCATCAATTTTCGGCATCATCGTCACTTATTACCATCAGGTGAGATAATGTCAAGGGCTTCCTATTGTAAATAAAAAAAGTATTTTTCTTTATCTTATATTTTACGCCTATTCAAACGATAACTCAAGTGATTCTTTCTGTCAAATCCATTCTCGGTCAAAACCCATTCATTGAGAGTTGATGTTTTTCAGCAGGTCCATTTTCAGCTGTGGAACCCGCGGCATCATCGTTGTGGCAGGCAGGTACAATTCGCGGCGGATAAGTTTAACGCGCTGCCCGCATCCAGCGGCTTCCCGCGACCTTCACCAGGTCATCGGTCCACCGAGTGGGAGTCCTACGCTACGCTTTCCGGTGCGTAGTCGCCACTTGAGAACTTTACTGCCCCAACTGCCATCTGTTCTACGAGCAATGTGCCTCGTGGAGATCCTTGGGGGAGGCCTATGTCCAGCAGTGGACGTCTTTCGGCTGATATGATGATGATGATGAAGTTGAACACAAATGGTTTCTTAGAGCGCGACCCCCGCTTCCACACTTCGATTGAGACCGAAAATGCGCACTGTTTTACTTAGATGCCACTATTCGGAGAAAATATTATTATACCTCACTTTTTACTAAGCGTCAAAAATCATCCTTGATGATAATTTGATAAGTATTCAACAAAACTTCACTTAATGCATGTTACTGGATAGAACCACACGAACTCTTTAAAGCCATAACGATCTAAGGATTTGTCTCCTAACAGAGCTGCGTCTTATAAACTGCATTCCTCGTTGATGTCTTTGAATTGGATAAGTATTCAACAAAACTTCACTTAATGCATGTTACTGGATAGAACCACACGAACTCTTTAACGACATAACGATCTAAGTATTTGTCTCCTAACAGAGCTGCGTCTTATAAACTGCATTCCTCGTTGATGTCTTTGAATTGGATAAGTATTCAACAAAACTTCACTTAATGCATGTTACTGGATAGAACCACACGAACTCTTTAACGCCATAACGATCTAAGGATTTGTCTCCTAACAGAGCTGCGTCTTATAAACTGCATTCCTCGTTGATGTCTTTGAATTGGATAAGTATTCAACAAAACTTCACTTAATGCATGTTACTGGATAGAACCACACGAACTCTTTAACGCCATAACGATCTAAGGATTTGTCTCCTAACAGAGCTGCATCTTATAAACTGCATTCCTCGTTGATGTCTTTGAATTGGATAAGTATTCAACAAAACTTCACTTAATGCATGTTACTGGATAGAACCACACGAACTCTTTAACGACATAACGATCTAAGGATTTGTCTCCTAACAGAGCTGCGTCTTATAAACTGCATTCCTCGTTGATGTCTTTGAATTGGATAAGTATTCAACAAAACTTCACTTAATGCATGTTACTGGATAGAACCACACGAACTCTTTAAAGCCATAACGATCTAAGGATTTGTCTCCTGCTGCGTCTTATAAACTGCATTCCTCGTTGATGTCTTTGAATTGGATAAGTATTCAACAAAACTTCACTTAATGCATGTTACTGGATAGAACCACACGAACTCTTTAACGACATAACGATCTAAGGATTTGTCTCCTAACAGAGCTGCGTCTTATAAACTGCATTCCTCGTTGATGTCTTTAAATTGGATAAGTATTCAACAAAACTTCACTTAATGCATGTTACTGGATAGAACCACACGAACTCTTTAACGACATAACGATCTAAGGATTTGTTTCCTAATAGAGCTGCGCCTTATAAACTGCATTCCTCGTTGATATCTTTGAATTGGATAAGTATTCAACAAAACTTCACTTAATGCATGTTACTGGATAGAACCACACGAACTCTTTAACGACATAACGATCTAAGGATTTGTGTCCTAACAGAGCTGCGTCTTATAAACTGCATTCCTCGTTGATGTCTTTGAATTGGATAAGTATTCAACAAAACTTCACTTAATGCATGTTACTGGATAGAACCACACGAACTCTTTAACGACATAACGATCTAAGGATTTGTCTCCTAACAGAGCTGCGTCTTATAAACTGCATTCCTCGTTGATGTCTTTGAATTGGATAAGTATTCAACAAAACTTCACTTAATGCATGTTACTGGATAGAACCACACGAACTCTTTAACGCCATAACGATCTAAGGATTTGTCTCCTAACAGAGCTGCGTCTTATAAACTGCATTCCTCGTTGATGTCTTTGAATTGGATAAGTATTCAACAAAACTTCACTTAATGCATGTTACTGGATAGAACCACACGAACTCTTTAACGACATAACGATCTAAGGATTTGTCTCCTAACAGAGCTGCGTCTTATAAACTGCATTCCTCGTTGATGTCTTTAAATTGGATAAGTATTCAACAAAACTTCACTTAATGCATGTTACTGGATAGAACCACACGAACTCTTTAACGACATACCGATCTAAGGATTTGTCTCCTAACAGAGTTGTGTCATATAAACTGCATTCCTCGTTGATGTCTTTGAATTGGATAATTATTCAAGAAAACTTCACTTAATGCATGTTACTGGATAGAACCACATGAACTCTCGACATACCGATCTAAGGATTTGTCTCCTAACAGAGTAGTGTCTTATAAACTGCATTCCTCGTTGATGTCTCTTTTATGAAGCAACAAATTTCAGTACTCAATATCATTCATCTTTATGTGAAGTTACAACTTTCAGTATTCGTTGATGTTTTTTTTTAAGGAATATTTCTGAATTAACGCAAAGCTTTTTCTTATTAGCATCAGCTTTTAAATGAATTGTGCAGTTGCACAACCACTAACTAAAATGCAAAATTCATATTTTTCGAGGTTTTTTTTAACTAATGGCTTCATGATTTGTCATTTCGAGAGAATACTTTAATTTCCTGTAAAAAAAAATTAAATATGTTGCACACTTATTGTGGACTAGTGGGTGCCCGCGGCTTCACTCGCGCAGATCCCGATTTTTGCGGTTCCCGTGGGAATTTCCCAAAATCCTTTCTTGCGAACTAGCGGATGCCTTCGTCATAACATCTACCTGCATGCCAAATTTCAGCCCGATCCGTCCAGTGGTTTGGGCTGTGCGTTGATAGATCACTATGTCAGTCAGTCAGTCACCTTTGAGTTATATATATTTAGAAGATACGACATGAGTGTCCCGAATTTCATACCTATACTCCTGTCTGAGACATTATCGTTGAATCCGCTATTTTAACATATTTACATTGTAATTTAAGGCTAATCTGATGTATCCCTGAAAATTTCATCAAAATCGCTCTAGCCGTTGTGGAGTCCATAGAGAACATACAACCATACACACATTGACTTTTATATATTACTAGCTGTCCCGGCGAACTACGTACCGCCTTACATTACATTACACTGCCCTACCCTACCCTACCCTACACTACACTACACTACCCTACCCTACCCTACACTACACTACCCTACCCTACACTACCCTACACTACACTACCCTACACTACACTACCCTACCCTACCCTACACTACCCTACCCTACCCTACACTACCCTACCCTACACTACCCTACCCTACATACACTACACTACACTACCCTGCCCTACACTACCCTACCCTACCCTACCCTACCCTACCCTACCCTACCCTAAAATAAAATAGATGTTGGCCTATTCTCAGACCTACTCAATATGCTCACAAAATTTCATGAGAATCGGTCAAGCCGTTTCGGAGGAGTAAGTGAACGAAAACTGTGACACGAGAATTTTATATATTAGATAGAAGACTAGCAGCCCGCTCCATCTACGTTTTTTGTTGTTTTTAGGGATCCTTTTCCCCAAAGGGTAAAAACGGGACCCTATTACTGAGACTTCGCTGTCCATCTGTCTGTCTGTCCGTCCGTCTGTCTATCACCAGCCGGACAAGACACATACACACATATATTTTTTTATCATTGTGTTGTTTTTTTTTTACTTTATTAGTGTAAGACAATCGATCCCCATCAAAATTTCAAGTTTGTTTTTTTAGGGTTTCGTACCCGAAGGGTAAAACCGGGACCCTATTACTAAGACTTTGCTGTCCGTCCGTCTGTCTGTCCGTCCGTATGTCTGTCCGTCTGTCACCAGGCTGTATCTCATGAACCGTGATAGCTAGACAGTTAAAATTTTCACAGATGATGTATTTCTGTTGCCGCTATAACACCAAATACTAAAAAACAGAATAAAATAAATATTATTACAACAAACTTGATTTTTTTGCTTGTTTTTGTTTGATATTGATAACGGCAACAGGTAGACGCTTGAAATATTCACAGAATATTTAAATATATATTCACTTTGAAATAAATAATTAAATAAAAATAAAACAAATATTTAAGGGAGGTTCCCATACAACAAACGTAATTTTTTTGCTCGTTTTTGCTCGATATTGATAACAGCAACAGGTAGACGCTTGAAATATTCACAGAATATTGAGTTGTAATATTCACTTTAAAAATAGATCATCATATCAGCTCAAATACGTCCCCACCGAAGGGCTCAAGCCTACCCTAAATTAGGGCGATCGGGCCTTAGTCGACCACGCGGGCCCAGTACGGGTTGGTCGACTTCACACACAACCTGCTAGTTTCTCCGCAGGAGTGTGCAGGTTTCCTCACGATGTTTTCCTTCACCGTAAGAGCGTCGGATAAACGTACATATGAAATCTAACTTTGAAATCACATTGGTACGTGGCAGGATTCGAGCCACGACCCCCCGGACAGAAGGCGGCGGCCCTAGCCGTTAAAAATAGATAATTAAATTCAATACAACAAACGTGATTTTTATTAGCTGTCCCGGCTAACTTCGTTCCACCTTACACTACACTGCCCTAACCTACACTACATTACCCTACCCTACCCTACACTACCCTACCCAACACTACCCTAACCTACACTACCCTACCCTACACTACCCTACCCTACACTACCCTACCCTACACTACACTACCCATCTCTATACTACCCTACCCTACACTACACTACCCATCTCTACACTACCCTACCCTACACTACACTACCCTACCCTACACTACCCTACACTACACTACCCTACCCTACACTATACTACCCTACCCTACACTACAGTACCCTAACCTACCCTATATACACTACTCTACACTACCCTACCGTACACTACCCTACACTACACTACCCTACCCTAAAACCAATTATTTTTTGACAGATTTTTCACTTTTTTTTATCATTTAATTCCGAGCATTATCATATTTATTCACCTTTTAAACCTTCTCTGGACTTCCACAAATAATTCAATACCAAAATTAGCCAAATCGGTCCAGCCGTTCTCGAGTTTTAGCGAGACTAACGAACAGCAATTCATTTTTATATATATAGATAGATAGTACGGAACCCTTCGTGCGCGAGTCTGACTCGCACTTGGCCGGTTTTTTTACAGGATCACCCGCTGCGCTAATCTGAAGCTTTCCTGAAAATTTCACCTAAATCCTACAGCCATTTTGGAGTCCATAGGGAACATACATACTTACATACACACATCGACTTTTATATACAGGGTGTAACAAAATTGGTGTAGGTCCCGTTAACTGGGGCTCCTACTCATCATACTGAACAACTTTTGTTCTACGACTTTGCTGAAATCGCAAAAAAATGTTGCTCTTCATACAAATCGATCAGCTGATCGACCAATTTTGTGCACTTTTGTATGGAGGGTCCAATTTTTTTATCGAGAATTGACTATGGGTTCCTTGGGGAAAGTTGTTTAGTATGATGAGTAGAATCCTCAGTTAACGGGTCCTACACCAGTATTGTCACAGCCTGTATATCTGTAATCTGTATAGATTATGAATTCTTTTGGCATGATAAGTATTGTCACAGCCTGTATATCTGTATAGATTATGAATTCTGATGATAAGTAACGATTTAAGCCAACAGACCCCAAAATTTTGAATTTTACGCCATGTTGGTGAAGCATACCCCACATAACTTCTCAACTGCTGGTCTCTTCTATTGCCAAACTCATGAAGCTTAGGTCATGCTCTACTTAAAGGGGCCAAGTCCGGTTTTGTGGAAGCTTTAGGGCTAGTGGCGAAACTCAAATGCACCTAACCTGATGGTAAGTGATGATGCAGTCGAGGATGGTACACGCTAGAGATGGGCCGAGTACTCGGTTGATACTCGGTACTCGGCGTACTCGGCGGGTTTTTTGATACTCGTACTCGGCCCCATAACTCGGTTTGAATGCCGAGTATACCTACTCGGTTTAAAAAAAGCAATATATTTAGGTAGATATAATTAAAACAACAGTGTTAATCAAAAAGTATTTATTACTAATTTAGGAAATCTTTGACAATCTCAATTAATAAAATCAAAATTATGCTAATGAATGAGTAGTAATGAGACAAAATTAAAGAGTAAAGAGAACAGTCATAAAAAAAAATTGAAGTTATTAACAATCACTGATCAGTTATTACACACCACACAGTCAATCGTTAATTAATTGGCAATATTTTTCAATTATTTATCTACTATGAACTATGACGCGCAACGTGAAGTATTTGTTTGCAAACTATAGCGACTGGCAGTTGAGAGGCGCGGGCGAGTTTAAAGGTGTATTACTGCGAACCTGTTCATACTTGTTTACACGCCCTAAATGGGAATTTGATTGAACCGAGTTACTCGGCCGAGTACTCGGTGGAAAAAAAAATTAACCGAGTTAAACTCGGTACTCGTTACTCGGCAAAAGTGTTACTCGGCGCATCTCTAGTACACGCAAACTCAAATAGTGCCTATTCACTCTTGCCTTGAAGATCTCCAAATTATAGGAATCGGGAAACACTGACGCAGGCATTGAGTTCCACTCCTTCGCTGTCCGCATAATAAATGAGGAAGCGTAACGCTTATAGACGATCAAATTACCTGATTTGTTGTTACGAATACGATACACACGTCTGTCTCTCGGATCAATTTTTACCCTTCATCATCATCACATCAGCTCATATACGTTCCCACCGAGGGGCTCAAGCCTACCCGGAATTAGGGCGATCGGGCCTTAGTCGACCACACCGGCCCATTACGGGTTGGTCGACTTCACACACAACCTTCGAGTTTCTTCGCAGGCGTGTGCAGGTTTCCTCACGATGTTTTCCTTCACCGTATAAGAGCGTCGGATAAACGTACAATTGAAATAGAAATTCGAAAACATATTGTTACGTGGCAGGATCGAACCACGAACTCCCGGACAGGAGGTAGCGGCCCTTGCCATTACGCCACCGACGCTCTCTATTTTTACCCATATAACTTCATACAATCGTAGCTATCTATTATTTAAGCTACCTGATTGGAATATAAAGAAAGGTTGCCCCTAAAATGGGTCACGAACACGAGAATTGCCCATTTGGGCAACCAAAGGCCTGCACTCTAAATTATTTACCTATATTAAACACTGTACATGCATTTAGTGTCTCTTATAAGGTCAAAAACTTAAGTGATTTCTTATACATTTGTACCACCATATCAGCTCATATATGTCCCCATCGAGGGGCTCGAGCCTACCCTGAATCAGGGCGATTAGGCCTTAGTCGACCACGCGGGCCCAGTGCGGGTTGGTCGACTTCACACACAACCTGCGAGTCTCTTCGCAGGCGTGTGCAGGTTTCCTCACGATGTTTTCCTTTGTACATTACGTTTCAATACCTTTTTTATTTATTTCAAAAAAGGAAGAGGTTTTTAATTCGACTGTATATGAGGGTCGCGGGAAGCCGCTGGATGCGGGCAGCGCACACCCGGTCGTCGTGGAAATCTTTGGGGGAGACCTTTGTCCAGCAGTGGACGTCCTTCGGCTGATATGATGATGATGACGATGATGATGACGTATCTTTATTTTTTCAAATTATGTTACGTGGTTTGTTCGCCGATTCTAGACCGATTTTGATAAAACTTCTTTATTTGATAGATGACGCCTCTATGTATAGCCATTTTCTTATGTCAACATTATAGTGTGATATAAATTACTAACTGTTTCCCGCGGCTTCACCCGCGTGGACAACGTTTCAATGACTTTTCGAGGGTGCGCAGTGCACGAGCCGCAAGCGTGAAAAGAGTGGCCTTTGTGTTAATCCAGGTCCTAATCTATTTTTCTACCAAATTTCAGCCAGATCCGTTCAGTAGTTTTTGCGTGAAGAACTAACAAACATATACACTCACAAACTTTCGCCTTAAAAATATTATAGTGTGATATAAAAATCGTAGTCCTTTGTAGCAAATTAACACAAAACAAAAATATTCCAAAATTGTAAGTTTTGCGATTGAAATCGGTAATTATTCTTAACGTGTTTAGATTTGTCAATTATTATAGGACACTAGCTTTTGCTTGCGGCTTCGCCCGCATGGGAATCAATAGGCGCAGTTTTTTGAAGTGAAAACTTCTTTGGGCGCGTGTGGCATTTTAAAAAGGGGCAAATAAGTCGCGACACTGTAACGACACCGACACCGTACCAGGAACACTCGCAGAGTCAAAACTTATAAAACCATTTTTGTGATGGGGAAAAAACCATTGAACTCGCGACGCTGTAAGCGACACTGACACCGTACCAGGAACACTCGCAGAGTCAAAACTTATAAAACTGTAAAAAGTTTTCACTTCTGTCGGCACTCCCGGAGTGATTAGGTTTTTATCCTACCCAGGCGTGCGCGCAACAACTGTACGAAGTTTCAACACAATCGGATGAACGGTATGCAGCGCATACATTGATTTTTATCCTACTCGAATTTTCATATGTACGTTTATCCGACGCTCTTACGGTGAAGGAAAACATTGTGAGGAAACCTGCACACGCCTGCGTAGAAATTCGAAGGTTGTGTGTGAAGTCGACCAACCCGCACTGGGCCCGCGTGGTCGACTAAGGCCCGATCGTCCTAATTCAGGGTAGGCTCTAGCCCCTCGGTGGAGACGTATATGGGCTGATAAGAATAAATTTGTAAAAATGTATGGATAAGCTCCGTTGCGACGCTGACGTGGAAAAGAGTTTTCTCCAGATCCCTCGGGAACCACGTCAGGATATGCTGATTAGCAAATTATGTCATTTTCCACCCCTTCAGCCATCTCTTTGCAAAAAAATCACAGCAATCCATTGTTCCGTTGCAATGTTAAAGAAACTAACCAAAAAAAAAGAGTATATTTTCAGTTCCCTCAGGAACTGCATCGGACTATGCTATTTTCACGGGATAAAAAGAAGCCTATGCAAATTGAAATGGAAGTGGGCGGGACACATTGCTAGAGTAACAGATGGACGCTGGAGCGAGCGCGTGCGGCACTGGTACCCGAGAGAAGCAACGAGAGCACGCGGAAGACAAAGGAAGCGCTGGAGCGACGACATCGTGCAAGTGGCAGGCAAGAACTGGACCAGTATAGCGAGGGACCGACAACGCTGGAAGAACATGGAGGAGGCCTTCACCCAACTCTGGGTATCCAAACTAAATTGAGCACTTAACTGAAAAAAGACTTTTAAAACTGTGATGATTTATGAGACTTACATAATTACTAATAATTTATATTTTAAAAACTAAGACATTTTTAGCATGATTTATTCAGATTGAAATTAAAAATTAATTGCATGAAATCTATATTCTTTATTTTATATTCTAATTATATTTTTATTTAAGATTTTAATCTCACAGATGTTTTATAATTTACAATGAATTTTTAAGATTTTATTATTTCTAAGATTATGAAATGTAATTAAAGTTGCATGATCTTTTATTGATGCTCTCTTCTACAACTTTACAGTGTGAAAATTAAGAAATCAACGTTAATTTACAAATATTTTATGTTGCATGAATGTTTGGAAAATAAAGGCTTTATTTATTTTATTTTATTTATTTTATGTCCTTCCTAGTGACACAGGCTACCTGCATACCAAATTTCATCAAGATTGGTTAAGGTGTTGAAGCGTGAAAAGGCAACAAACAAACACATTTATAATATTACTAGTAAGGATCCAGACCTAGTAGTAGGACCTTCGATAAATAGCTACAAAATGTACAGTATATTTCTGCCTTGAAAATGGTCACAAATAACTAAATAGACCCAAGTTCTCAATAATATAATGACGTCACCGAGTGATCGTGTCCTCGCCATGAGATCGGCGCGCCTCATTCCGTCTATAAGTTCAGGCCGTTAATCGGAAAACTTCGATGGACACCCGTCCAATCAGCCGTGTCAATCACCATTAGGCAATATTAGATTTGCTGGGTGTGACTTTGAACCGGCTATGTATCCTTACTAATATATATATTACTAGCTGTTTCCCGCGGTTTCACCCTCGTGGACAACGTTTCTATGACTTTTCGAGGGTGCGCAGTGCGCGAGCCGCAAGCGGCTCGCGAGCGTGGTAAAAAGTAGCCTATGTCTGAATCCAGGTCCTAATCTGTCTACCTACCAAATTTCAGCCAAATCCGTTCAGTAGTTTTTGCGGGAAAGCGTAACAGACAGACAGAGTTACTTTCACATTTATAATATTAGTAGGATATTAGTAGGGATTACTAACATACAGAGGCGTATTTATCCGATGTCCAGGGGGGCACTTGGGTAAGAGGTGAGGGGCGGTCGGCTTTGTCGGTTGTTCTTTCGCCAGTCGTGGTAGAAAAAAAAATAGCAAAATTTAAATTAGGTAGTCGATATTTTCTTACAGATTTTCTTACTTAAAAGTAATTTCAATAGATAAAGAGTTACCAATATAGCAAGTATCGGAAAAAGATTTTACGCGAGTTTTACATGTAGGTAAGTACTTCAGTGTTTTCATAGTTACTAAGCGCGCGACCGCACCGGCGCGGCGGCGGCGCGGTGGCTTGTCGCGGGCAAAAAAAATAAAGCTATCCAAGTGCGAATCGGATTAGCGGTAATAAGGGTGACGAACCACTACGAGTAAGGTGAGGTTTATCGTGTGGCAGTATGGAACCCTTAGCTCGCTACTCCGACTTGCACTTGGCCCGTTTTTTGTCAGAGGGGCGAATTTTTTTTTGTGCCAGGGGCACCGGTTTCTTGAATACGCCTCTGCTAACATACAGTATGGACACTCCCTGGCGATATCTAGATTGCGACCTCACCCCCCTCGTCATCCAGATTGATACAGATTGGTTACAGTTTGGTTGTCGAACGTATAGGATTTCGCAGCCATTTTGCTTGTTCCGTCCAGAGATAAGAAAAAAATTAGCTGCTCTTCGAGACTATCTTCAGCGTTCTATAGAATTCTTCTATTCTGCGGTTCCGTCATTCGTTTTTTGAAATGTCATTTCTGGCCCGTTGTACGAAGTGTCCAGGGTGTGCTAATATTATGAATTTGAAAATGTGTTTGTTTGTTTGTTGCCTTTTCACGCTTCAACATGGCATGCAAGTAGCTTGTTTCACTGGAAAGAGCATGGGCTACTTTTAACCCCGAGAAAATAGCATAGACCTATGCAGTTTCTTAGGGAACTGAAAAAATACTCTTTTTAGGGTTCCGCACCCAAAGGGTAAAAACGGGACCCTATTACTAAGCCTCTGCTGTCTGTCCGTCTGTCCGTCCGTCTACAGACGGTAAGGTAGGTAAGTGGGGACGCTATATCATAAACCTGGAAGTCTAGCGTATCTGGTAGATATACGAGAGGGAATGTCCGTCTGTCACCAGGCTGTATTTCATGAACAGTAATAGTTAGCCAGTTGAAATTTTCACATAATGTGTATTTCTGTTGCCGCTAACAACTAATACTAAAAATGGTTTTGTTGGTTTATGGATCAACGGGGGCGTTGGGTATACGGAACACTAAAAACGGTGTCCACGCGGGCAAAGCCGCGGGCAAAAGCTAGTAAGTATGATATAGTTAATTTGCAAAATTCTACCCCCTGATTCACAATGGCTCGAATTCGATTCGTTACCAGTGTGATCGACACAAAATGGAATCGAGTAGATTCTAAAATCGTAATAAAGGCAAAACAGTCGAGTCCGTTCGAACTAATAGGGGATCGGACTGCTAGTCATTTGAGTTACTTTTTATGATCTGTCAAAAGCGAAATTTTGTTCTAAAAATGTTTTATATACCCACAAGTGACGTCATAGATTATTAGCGTCATTGACGAACTTATTTTTTGAATTTGATCAAATAAAAATTGAAGATGTGATGAAAAACAAAACAAGTAAGGTTTTTTGGAAGCTCAATAGGAGAGCAATTTAGGAAATCATATTTCAGAATTTATTGTTGATGTAGTCCGATCCCCTATTGAACTCGAGGTATTGTAAATCACAGGTCTGGTAATAGGCAAGACGAATGATAGTCATCTGATTTACATTTTATCATCTGTCAAAAAACGCTAAAAATGTTTGAAATACCTAGGCGTGACGTCACAGTTTTGCGGCGTCATTGAATTACTCCTTTTTTGTGTTGGTGAATTAAAAATCGAAGACTTGATGAAAAACAAAACGAGTAAGGTTTTCCAAAGTTTAAGTAGGAGGGCAATTTTGTGATCAAGAGTTCATAATTTATTTCTGATGCTGTCGTCATCCCTATTATGTTTTTTTCTCTATCCACAATTGGTAAGCCCTTGGCATCTCACCTGATGGTAAGTGACGATGATGCCGAAAATGAAAGCGGGCTTACCAAGATTCTCCAACACAATTGGGAACTGACTATCTTATCTTCAAGCCGGAACACATCAATGCTGTTAACAAAGTTTTATCTTTGTTGTTATTCGCCCTGATTTCAGGGTAGGCTCGAGCCCCTCGGTGGGGACGTATATGAGCTGATACAATATAATAAAAATATCTTTGTTGTGTGTTTGATGACAAGGAGTCAATAAATATCTTATGTCTTATGTCTCATGTTCGTGTCTCGTATCTCGTGTCTCATGTTTCATGTCTTATGCCTTACGTCTTATGTCTCATGTCTTATATCTTACGTCTCATGTCTTATGTCTCATGTCTTACGTCTCATGTCTTATGTCTCATGTCTTATGTCTTATTAATGCTTGGCGGCCACATAAGATAGTGGTAGCTAGTCAGGCGGGCTTAGGAAATGCCCTTCCACCAACCAAACCGAGTCATACAAAGTTAGACATCGCCGGGAATCGAACCCGTGACCTCCTAATGTGAAGCTAATGGACTGAACCATTACGCCACCGAGGCGATTTAATAACTCGCCTTTAAATATGTTTCATTCATAATTATGAAGTGGCGCAAACGTACTCGACCGGTAATTTAAATAATTAAGTTTTCAATAACTAATAAACGCGAGGTATTGATTCGAACAGTTGTCTCTGTCTTTTTCTTAACGTATAAAGGGTAAAGAAAATAACCACACTGTTTCAATGGTTTTTCGTTTGAATCAAAAACTGCAATAAAAGTTTAAAAAACAATAACATTACTCACTTTGTGTTATCATAACAAATATTGATGTATATTTTTGAAAATTTATACTCAAAATATTAGTTATACTAGAGTTGAAAGTAACGGTGTAGACCTATCTTTGAGATTTTTTCTATCGAGCCAAAACTGCTCAATCGTGTTTCTAATAGCTTTTAACTTTGAACATTATCAAAAATAAGAGCAATTATTTCAACCTTGGTTTTTCTATCGTTTAAGAGACCTCAAAAATAACGAAAACCTGTAATATTACCGCCTTAAGTTCAGGTTGATACGTATTTCAATAATATCGAACGTAAGTCTATTCATTTTAAGTTCAAATCAATGCGGGCTTCAACGCGGCTGTTACGTTGAAACCGAACGCCCAATTCTCGATTTTTACATGTTTTTATTACTTTTCATCACTTTCAAATAAGTTTAAAAAAAATGTCTTTAAGTTACCGATTTTTGTGCGTTGGTTTCATTCAATATTAACTATTTGTTTTCTTGAAATTTTGCAATGAATGCCAAAAATTACAGTATATTTTTTTACATCAAAAGTGGTAATATTTTTAAAATTATATTCAATTAAATCGATTTTTTATTACTTTAAGTATATTATATAATTTTCCATGGTGATTAGCTTTACACAGTCTTTTAATAATTTTAATTGAATACTGTCATTTGAATCATCTTAAGGCCTTATTTCTCTTAATAGAGGTAGGTACTTTTCCGTTCACCGGGACGAGAATAGAAAGTAACATTGCGTAATATGTTGTGTATTTAATTTAATTTAATTTGTTGTGTATATTTGTATGGGTATTTTTTGCCTGAAATAAAGATTTATTATTATTATTATTATTAGAGGTCGACGTCGGCTAGGATAGGACAAAGTGGGCAAAGTGGACAAAAAAGTGCAGGAAAGATAAGATAAGATAAGCATTTATTCAGAGCCCGCACAAGCAAAAAAAAACAGGTAATACAATGCAAGGAAAAAACTACTAATTTCAAAATCTTTATAACTATTAATTATGAGGTGGGCTAGGAAAATGACCAGGCTCAGCTTGAAAGCATACAACGCCTTCAGACTGGAAGACTGTTAGAAAGAACAAAAGGTAATTAGGTAATTTGAATGTATATAAAATTCTTGATTAAATAACAACTAATAAATTTTAGGTCCTTACCTATGAAATTGGCTATTATATTAAAAAAATGATACTAAGAACAATAGTTATGAAAATAAAATTTATTTTCAAAATAGCTTTAGACTCACTTTCAGGACTATTCAAGAAAATTAACTAGTCTAAAAAAATGCTCCATCTGACCACTAAGACAACGCCTTTGTTCCATTCAATGGTACATAGCTCAGAGCATTGAAACATGAAAGACGTGCCACTAGTTACTAATAAAAGACCATTAAGTAGTGTCACCATAAAGTCAATAATAAAAAACAATAACTTTTTTATTTTCAATATTAGTAAAAGTGAATCGGCAATTTCATAGGTAAAGACCTATTACTTATCTCAGAACCTGAAGCATTTCTATACTATAAATAATAATACTATTACAAAGAGAAAAGATATGATTGTTTGTTTGTTTGTTTTGAATAGGGTCCGAAACTACTGGACCAATTTGAAAAATTCTTTCACCGTTGGGAAGCTACACTATCCGCGTGCGGTTGCTATATGACATATTATATTTTCCAAAAATTAGGGATCCTTACTAAAACTCAAATAATGTAACCCAAGGAAAACCAAGTTCATCCTGCAGAAAAGAGCTATCCGCGCAATCTATCAGATGCGATCACGTGAGTCGTTACAGAATAAGTTTAAAGAAATCAATATTTTAACTGTTGCTAGTCAATTTATATATGTAAACATCATGTACGTTCGTAAGAATTTGCATTTATTTCCTAAAACAGTGACAGGCATAATTTGAATTTAAGAAATGTAAATAAAATAGATATAGCCTTTTCGAGACTGAGTAAGGTTAAAAAGTCATTTGTGGGGCAGTGTATAAGATTCTACAATAAAATTCCAGAAAACGTAACTAGTTTGTCAGAGAATAAGTTCAAGACTCATGTCAAAAAAGTTTTGTGCTCTAGAGGATATTATAAAATAATAGATTATGTAAATGACAAAGATATATATGTTGATTCTATATCAAATACCATTACCTGAGACTGTAATCTGAATCATGACATTATTTGTAATATACTGTAATTTTTTTTTGTTTTGACTATTTAAAAGTGTTACACACACTTTTAAATAGTCAAAACAAAAAAAAAACAAACACCTATTTGAAATAAATTGTTTTTGATTTTGATTTTGAAGGTGTAAAAACTGACCTAAAAAATTCTGCAATATCTACAAACAGTTGTGTAGTTCAGTGTAGTGTAGTGGTAGTGGTAGTGGTAGTGGTATTGGTAGTGGTAGTGGTATTGGTAATGGTAGTGGTAGTGGTAGTGGTGGTGGTAGTGGTAGTGGTAGTGGTAGTGGTGGTGGTAGTGGTAGTGGTAGTGTAGTGGTAGTGTTGTGGTAGTGTAGTGGTAGTGGTAGTGGTGGTGGTAGTGGTTGTGGTGGTGGTAGTGGTAGTGGTGGTGGTAGTGGTAGTGGTAGTGTAGTGGTAGTGTTGTGGTAGTGTTGTGGTAGTGTAGTGGTAGTGGTAGTGGTGGTGGTAGTGGTAGTGGTGGTGGTAGTGGTAGTGGTGGTGGTAGTGGTAGTGGTGGTGGTAGTGGTAGTGGTGGTGGTAGTGGTAGTGGTAGTGGTAGTGGTGGTGGTAGTGGTAGTGGTGGTGGTAGTGGTAGTGGTAGTGGTAGTGGTGGTGGTAGTGGTGGTGGTAGTGGTAGTGGTGGTGGTAGTGGTAGTGGTGGTGGTAGTGGTAGTGGTGGTGGTAGTGGTAGTGGTGGTGGTAGTGGTGGTGGTAGTGGTGGTGGTAGTGGTAGTGGTGGTGGTAGCGGTAGTGGTAGTGGTAGTGGTGGTGGTAGTGGTAGTGTAGTGGTAGTGTTGTGGTAGTGTAGTGGTAGTGGTAGTGGTAGTGGTGGTGGTAGTGGTAGTGGTGGTGGTAGTGGTAGTGGTGGTGGTGGTGGTAGTGGTAGTGGTGGTGGTAGTGGTGGTGGTAGTGGTAGTGGTGGTGGTAGTGGTAGTGGTGGTGGTAGTGGTAGTGTAGTGGTAGTGTAGTGGTAGTGGTAGTGGTGGTGGTAGTGGTAGTGGTAGTGGTAGTGGTGGTGGTAGTGGTAGTGGTGGTGGTAGTGGTAGTGTAGTGGTAGTGGTAGTGGTGGTGGTAGTGGTAGTGGTGGTGGTAGTGGTAGTGTAGTGGTAGTGTAGCGGTTGCGGTAGCGGTAACGGTAACGGAAATGGTAGCGGTAGTGTAGTGTAGTGTAGTGTGAGGCGGTACGAAGTTCGCCGGGACAGCTATATAACATAATTAACTATTTACCTTCTTAACTTTGTTGTTAAGTAAAAAACTTCATATAAAGAGAAATGTTTTATAGTAAATGAAACTATTTTAAAAGCTTATTCGAACTTGCAATGTTTGTATGTTGGTATGTTACTTAGTTTGTAAAGGTCAAATCTTGCAAACGATATAAGAAAGGGGTCCGGTTGAGTTGAAATTTAGTACAAAGCCGTATTCTCGGTGACAATAGGTAGATCCTTAATATTTTGAAGTTGATCTGATAATGAACTTTGGAGGTGGAATCAAGGTCCGAGAATCGTCTTTTATTTACAACTAGCTGTCCCGGCGAACTACGTACCGCCTTACATTACACTACCCTACCCTACCCTACAATACCCTACCCTACACTACACTACGATACCCTACACTACACTACCCTACACTACACTACCCTACACTACACTACCCTACACAACACTACACTACCCTACCCTACCCTACCCTACCCTACACCCTACCCTACATAAGAACCTTCTCCTGACAATAACGAACTCGACAAAAAAAGAATTAGCCAAATCGGTCCAGCCGTTCTCGAGTTATTACCAACACATTTTGCAATTCATTTTTATATTATAGATAGAATCGTAGCTTAGTAAATTCTGTGCTTGCCTTTTATTTAAATTTAGAAACATGTACTCGTGACATTTGGCACGTAAGCATTTAGCTTTTGAACATAAAAACTCTCGTTTACCTAAAACTTTTTAGATTTCTCTTTGACTTCGTCATCGTATCGTATTAGCTTATATACGTCCCCACCGAGGGGCTCGAGCCTACCCTGAATTAGGGCGATCGGGCCTTAGTCGACCACGCGGCCCCAGTGCGAGTTGGTCGACTTGACACACAACCTGCGAGTTTCTCCGCAGGCGTGTGCTGGTTTTAATAATTCTTAATATAAGCTGAAAACAATTATAAATAGTATTATTGTGAAAACAGCGTGGGGCGCTTTGTGCGATATTTTTCGTATATCTAATCCAAAACTGGTTTTAGCAAGCCCTTAGTAGTTTCGAAAGATCTATTCAACGATACCCCACACGATAGGGTACATCAACAAAAAAAAACAACCCCTCTTTAAGTACAATAACTTTGTCGGTGTGATTATTATGTATACCCTTGCCAAATTACAGCTTTCTAGTAGTAATAGACAGACACACACATTTTGCGATTCATTTTTATATTATAGATAGAATCGTAGCATAGGAAATTCTGTGCTTGCCTTTTATTTAAATTTAGAAACATGTACTCGTGACATTTGGCACGTAAGCATTTAGCTTTTGAACATAAAAACTCTCTTTTACCTAAAACTTTTAAGATTTCTCTTTGACTTCGTCATCGTATCGTATTAGCTTATATACGTCCCCACCGAAGAGTTCAAGCCTACCCTGAATTAGGGCGATCGGGCCTTAGTCGACCACGCGGCCCCAGTGCGAGTTGGTCGACTTGACACACAACCTGCGAGTTTCTCCGCAGGCGTGTGCTGGTTTTAATAATTCTTAATATAAGCTGAAAACAATTATAAATAGTATTATTGTGAAAACAGCGTGGGGCGCTTTGTGCCATATTTTTCGTATATCTAATCCAAAACTGGTTTTAGCAAGCCCTTAGTAGTTTCGAAAGATCTATTCAACGATACCCCACACGATAGGGTACATCAACAAAAAAAAACAACCCCTCTTTAAGTACAATAACTTTGTCGGTGTGATTATTATGTATACCCTTGCCAAATTACAGCTTTCTAGTACTAATAGTCTTTGAGCTAAGCCGCGGACAGACAGACACACATGGTGAAACTATAAGGGTTCCTTGTTGACAACGGAACCCTAAAAAAACATAATTATACAGCTGAATTGAGAACCTCCTCTATTTGCAGTCGGTTGATAATTTAAAGGTTTTTTTTAATTACTCGTAATATAATTTCTTAATTTTTACAAGCTTTTAATTGACTTGCAATGTATGTATGTTTGTTCGGATGAAATCTTGCAACTCAATTTTGAAGCAGTAAACTTCAACCGATAGAGCTGAAATTTTGTATACACGTTCAGTTTGGATGACAATGCATGGTTAACTACGTGAGACATTCTAAATCCAACATGGCGGCACACTCAAGATGGCGGACTAGTTATTTTTAATTCACTCGTACAATATGGGTATCAAATGAAAGGGTTTGCTGAGAACAATACGAAATAAATACTTACCACCAGGTGAGATGTTGTCAAGGGTTTACCAATTGTGAATAAAAAAAATAATAATAATAAGAATTTAGATTTTTCGAAAATTATTTTCATGGTTCTCATGTCATGGAATAATATTTGGTGAAACATTTCTATATATTTCTAATTTTGATTACCTATGTGTACTTACCCATAATTACGCAAATATCACTTGATTTAATTTGATTGCATAACTATAAGGATAGATAATAGACAAATTCTAAGTACCTACGGTTAAGTAACAGCCTCCGTGGCGTACCCTATGCTAATAAAATAATGATTCCCTTCACACGAGGAGGTCACGGGTTCGATCCCTGGCGGGATCTAACTATATTAGACTTGGTTTGGTTGGTGGTGAGACATAAACTAAGCACGTCTGGTTAACCATCGTATCTAAGTCTTGCCGCCAAACATGTAAACGCATTGATATATTCCGGCATGCAGAGACGATAGCCAGTCCCCCCATTTCGTTGAGGAATATTGGTAAGCCTGTGTGGCGGCAACTGCAGTAACCCGCCACTGAACATTAACACAAGCGACGAGAGAACAAAAGAAATACAACATCTAGAACGCGCTATTAGAATTTCTTCAGCGCTGAGTATATATACAAATACCAATCATCAACGATTGGTCCACGGCCGGACCCCAGGCATACAACCTCGCCTGGCGGAGATATCTCCCTTTGCTCTCGTCGAGTAGGAACGCACCGTTCCTAAACCTGCTTCCATATGTGATATCATCTTCACTTAACGTCAAGTAAATTGATGCAAAGGGCTTATCCATTTGTTAGTAAAATAAGGTACTAAGTATTAGAGTCTGGTAATGACAGCCCTTGTGAGTTAAAATTTATTTCATCTCATCCCAAATCCACCAATCATTTTAAATTGTCATTTCGTTCGGTCAAAGTCGAATTTATAGTCAGCCCTTGGGCCAATATACAATATACAGGTTGTTGAAAAAATTGGTGTAGGACCCGTTAACTGAGGATTCTACTCATCGTACTGAACAACTTTCCCCGAAGGCCCCATAGTCAATTCTTAAAAAAATTGTATCCTTCTTACAAAGATGCACAAAATTGGTCGATCAGCTGATCGATTTGTATGAAGAGTTTAAAAAAATGCGATTTCAGCAAACTCATACAACAAAAGTTGTTCAGTTATGATGAATAGAAGCCCCAGTTAACGGGACCTACACCAATTTTGTTACACCCTGTATAATACATACATACATACATACTGATTATACTTAACAAAGTGTATGTTTTACTAACAAGATAACTTAACTTTAGATGTAGTATTAGTTGTATTCATGTTCTTTAACTGGTTTGTTCGTAATTAAGTGTTTCTTTGCCTTAATTAAGTGCTCTATTTATTATTTCAAAGGTTGACTGGAAGAGATCCCTCTAAGGGATAAGTCCGCCTTTGTACTTAAGTTTTTTTTAATATTATTTTAAGTGTATATTTTGTACAATAACGAGTTTACAAACAAACAATGGAAACTCAATCTAGAAAAAGTTGCACGTGTAAGGGAAATCCCCTACATCTAAAGAAGATTTTCTTCCTTTACTCAGGATCAGGATTATGAGTAAGTAGGATTTAAAAAGGCTCGCCTAAAAGGATCGTCCAGTTCCTATCACAAAATTGTTTCCTTAAAACTCCACGGGTCTTTTATACAGGATTTAAGATGTACCTGCGTACGGGAAACGTTTAAGGCTTATACCGCCGTCAACGACCAACTTTGTAACCACTATTTACTTCAACGAAGGATTTTTTTATCGAAAAATGAAATTGTTTTGCAATTTACAGGATATGAGGAGTGATTTCGATTTCCTCGAATTCTATTTTAATACACAGAACTATACTGAGAGCGTCGGTGGCCGCTACCTCCTATCCAGGAAGTCGTGGTTTGAGTCCTGCCACGTACCAATGTGTTTTGGAATTTCGATTTCATATGTACGTTTATCCGACGCTCTTACGGTGAAGGAAAACATCGTGAGGAAACCTGCACACGCCTTCGAAGAAACTCTAAGGTTGTGTGTGAAGTTGACCAACCCGCACTGGGCCTGTGTGATCGACTAAGGCCTGATCGCTCTAATTCAGGGTAAGCTCGAGCCCCTCGGTGGGGACGTATATATGAGCTGATGTGATGTGATGACACATAACTAAAGCAAAAAATATCTATAATGCAACCTTTTTTTCTACTTGTAACCATGGAACTCCTGCAATTTTAATCGAAACATATAATAATTTATGGACTTCTTAACAAAACAATATAAAATGATTTTGTTTTCTTACTTGTTGAAAATTAGAGATTAGTCTATGACGCCGACATGTAAACCTCGTTTTTGATATTGTTAACAATAATTGTAAATTAAATGTGCAAATTAGTCAATTTTCATATTGAAACTATTTACAAAAGTTATATTGTGGATCATTAAGTAAAATTTTAATGTGTGAACTACTTAATATCTCGTGTGTGAAGTACAAAGTTCAATCAATCAAAATAAATAACAGCTAAGCTATGCGTGGTAACGAGAAGTAACAATAGTGCATGCAATCCTCACGGATATGGCTGGTGCGTACGGGTCAAAACGGCCTGCAAGTCTCGCGAGTGAATCATAACTGTTCGACGGTGATCGTTGCGGCAAAGAATAACAAAAGAGACCCGTTGTTGCGATATTTTTGCCTGCTTGTATTTTGTCTCATAGAGAGTGAAGGTACTGACTCGGAAACAAAAAGGTAAGAGCGTTTTAAGAAATTCCCAATTAATAATATGGCTCCAGCTGTCAAGAAATGCTCAGAGTGCAATACTGAAATACAAGGTAGAGAGTATGTGACTTGCTCCGTATGCAGTAACCTCTTACATCCAGAGTGTGGCGGTATAAGCACGAAACGGTACCTATCATTTTATGCCCTAAATGAGGACCGTAAATAGACCTGGGTATGCCCAAAATGTCGATCTTCAAAAACTAAACAGAAACAAGTCAAAACAGCTCCTTCAAAACAAAGAAAACTCATTAGTAATACTAGTACACGGATTACCGTAATATCTTGTGAAAATAACATCCTAGAATCAGAAAAAAGTGTAAAAACACTTTCCATAAATAAACACATAAACCTTAATACCACAAAAGATAACCAAAAAAGTCCAAATGTCACAGAATATCAAAAGTGCCTAAATGCCACTACAGAAAAAAATTGTCAGGATTCCCCTTCAGCTAATGGAATTCAGAGCGATTCCCTGAAATCAATGTCAGAATATAACTTGCCCCTAAGTCAAACTAGTCCCACAGATGAAAATACTTTTGATGGCGAGATCGTGAATTCTAAAGTAGGAAACTTAATAAAATCTAAAACTGATGGAATCTTAGACCAAGAAGGATTTGTTACAGTAAGAAATAAAAAACGCTTTAAAAATAACACATCACAATGTTTGCTAAACAGTCAATGCACATTTGTGAATGAAAATAGTTTCAGTGCGCTGCTATCATTTAACCAAACTATTCACCAAAGTTTACCTGACATGACTAACCTAAATTTTAACGACGATATTGATAAATAACAATTGAAGCGTGAAAACGAAAAACTCAAAATTCAGTTGGAACAAAGCAATAATGAAATTATTGAACTTATGGTAGAGAACTCTAAATTGGAACAAAATTTAGTAAAGAGAAATGGCAGAATCAAACAGCTAATGCACATTTGTGCATCTTCCAGGCAAAACTCTGCGGCCCTAGAAAATTATACAGCTATCAGTCATGAAACTTCACAAAATGTGACCTCTAATGAAATGAATACTACAGGCACTTTCAATAATCAAAATTTAAGACTTAAACTAAAAATCGATAATCTAGAAATAGAAAACAAAACACTGCTAAAATTGACTAAGGAATATCAGAAGAAAGCATCGACAATAAATAACGAAGATAAAAATAAGGAAATAGAACAATTGAATTATAAGATAACGAAGCAACATACTACAATAACAGGACTCTATCGTAAACTAAGCAAACTGACTAGTGAATATCAACACTTACAGGACAAATTTGAAATGATCAAGGCAAAAGAGGTAACAATAAGCAAAATACAACAGACGACACGTATACTGCAGAAAAAGGCACAAGAACTTCAACAAGTTGACAGAGAGCGACTAACCAAAACACCAAATGACACGAAAACCTCAAGTACGTCCTTTGTTAGACCTTATTCGATTACGAAGTCACTTCCAGAAAACGTAGATATTAACAACAAAAAACCGAGACTACTCCTTCTTTCGGACTTTCACGGAACAGACTTAATTGAAAAAATATCTAAATTGAGGAAAAATGATTACAACTGTCAAGCTGATATAATCTTCAACGGAACATCAGAACGTGTTTTACAAGACGTGGAACATAAAACAAATGGATTCCAAAAAAGCGACTGCATTGTTATTGCCTGCGGTGCGTCTGACTACTACTCCGGAAGTATTGGTGAAACAGTGAGTGTCATAAAATCTAGTGTATCACGTTTGTCGAAAACTAATGTTATAGTATGTAACGTTCCTGGGAGCATTAACGCTAATAGTAAAGATTATAACAATTTTGTTAATGCTCTTAATGAAAGACGCAAAACTGAACTCTCTGGGCTTGGTCATGTTTGTTACCAAAATATAGATGATAATTTTACTCCATATGACTTTAAAAATGATGGATACAAACTTAGGTACAGTGGGAAATTTAAAATGGCATTAGCAATAAATAAATCCCTAAAACATATAAATGAACGTTTCTATAACGGAGGTACTTTTTTAGACAAGACTTTATAGATGAAAAAAATATTTCTAGATCTAAAATCGTACCTAAAATCTATACTATTATGTGCCAAAATATCCAGTGTGTAACAAATAAAATTGATGAATTAAATATTTTTTTACTGGATTATGACTTCGATATAATATTAATAAACGAACACTGGTTGTCACCAAATAACTATCATCTTTACACATTGGAGGGCTATGATTTGCGTGCTAAGTACCTACGGAGAAATCATATTCACGGTGGCGTTGCTGTATTTACGCGGAGTAATATCAGAACAAAAGAACGTGTAGACATTCAATCATATACGGTAGAATTTGTTGTTGAATTTTGTGGCGTAGAAATAACGGAACAAAACCTATTAATAATCTCAATTTACAGATCGGAAGGGGATATTGAAACGTTCTTTTCACAGATGGAGGCACTGCTGAACCATATTTCAAAACAATCTAAACATAAAAGAATAATTGTAGGAGGCGACGTAAACCTAGACGTTACAGAAAATACAAAAAATTCACGAATATTCACAAACCTTCTTAAAACTTTTGTATTGCGTTGCTTAATAAATACCCCAACACGAGTAACCCAAAATAGTTCATCTTGCATAGATCAGTTGATAGTAAGTAACGGAATGGATATGGCAACTGAGGTAAACGACTATCACCTGTCTGACCATAGGACTCTTATTGGACGTATTTCATTGGATAGTAACTTAAAGCAAAATTTGACATACAAAACAAAGAAACGCATATTTAACAAAGATAATATAACTAAATTTAAAACTGAATTAGGGAAAATTAAGTGGTTTAACATTTTATCCTCCGAAAATAGCGTCGATAAAAATTATTACTACTTCTACACAAAGATTAAAAAGCTGTTAGATACATACATAACTAGAAAAACTATAATTCTAAAGAATAACAGAAAAACTAGGTGGATTTCTCAAGGAATAAGGAAATGTTGTAACCATAAACGCACTCTTCGTTATCTTTTGACTATATTTGAAAATGAAACACTGAAACACTATGCTAAATCGTACAGTAAAATATTGAAGAAAATAATAACAACCGAAAAACGAAAATCTTACATACATCGAATAAACAGTTCTAGTAATAAATATAAAATAATGTGGAGTATAATTAACGAAAAAGTAAATCCTGACAAAAAGAAACATCAAGAAAATCTAATTTTAGATGAACAAAATACCCTTATGACATCCCCGACCAAAATTGCAAATTCATTTAATAAGTACTTTTTAAACATAGGTTCGAATACAATTAAAAATGTCCCTCGCAATATTGATATGAAAACTTTACCCAACACAATTTTTCTCGGTAGTGTGACTGAGTCTGAAGTAAGGAAATCAATATTAAAACTTAAGCGTAAAAGTTCCTGCGGTCATGACGAGATTCCGACGACTCTGCTAGTCGATTGTGTAGATGAATTTGTGCCACCTCTGATATTTTTAATAAACCAGTCCTACGAGAGAGGCGAATTTCCTGAAAGCTTAAAACTAGCTATCGTAAGACCTATTTTTAAAAAAGGAAATAAACTTAATAAAACAAATTACCGTCCGATTGTCCTCTTGCCTATCATCTCTAAAGTGTTTGAGAAGATAATATGTCACAGAATCTACAGTTTCTTCGAAAAAAATAGTGTTTTAACTAAGCATCAGCATGGTTTCCGGAATAACCACTCCACAACAACTGCCGTTTTTGATTGTTGTTTTGATATTTATAATGCTTTAAATGAAAACAAATGTGCTGTTGCTGTTTTTATGGATATGTCAAAGGCATATGATCGGGTTTCTCATAATATACTACTGCGAAAGCTTGACTTATTGGGAATACGTGGAAAGGCAAAAGACTGGCTAACTTCTTATCTATCTGAGCGAAAACAATTCGTACAGGTGGCACATTTTAATGAAGCAACCCGAGAACTTCAACAGATAAACTCTTCTATCGAAACTGTATCCGGATCTATTCCGCAGGGTAGCGTGTTGGGATGCCTACTATTCTAATCATATATAAATGATCTTCCTTCTGTTGTTCCACATAAAATAGTCTTGTTTGCGGATGATGCCACCATGTTGTTCTTTTGTGATTACAATGACATAAGTGAGCTACACAATTTGATAACAGAATCCCTAATCAAAGTTGTAAATTACTTAGAAACAATAGGTCTTATTGTAAATTTTGATAAAACCAAAATTATGCAGTTCCGCCCATACCAAAGAGCACCACTGTCCTTGGGAATAAATTACAACAACCAGAAAATTGAAGAAGTTGATAAGTTTTCGTTCCTAGGAATAACCATAGACTCGACCTTGTCGTGGAGACACCATGTTGAGGTAGTCGCGGGCAGACTTAGTCAGTTTTCATATGCACTGCGTGAACTTCGAAACTGTACAAACGAAAAATGAGCACTTGCTGCTTACCACAGCCACGCTGCGTCTTGGATAAGATACGGAATTGTACTATGGGGCAACTCAACTGATATGCAAACTGTCTTCGTTCTTCAAAAACGTTGCCTCAGAATCATTACATTCACTCCACAAAGAGAGACTTGTCGAATGCTTTTTGCAAAATTAAAAATTTTGACGGTTATAAGCGTATATATTTTAGAATTGTGTCGGTTTGTTCAAAACCATTCGCAGTATTTCCAACGAATCGGCGATATGCCACGGCGTTATGCTACTCGCCAAAGAGATGATATTGTGTTGCCAGCCACACGACTTGCTTTATACCAAAGCGGTCCATTCTACATGGCTATAAAAACCTTTAATCACTTACCAAACTCAATAAAGGCCCTCCAAGGTGGTAAATTTGAGACTGAATTAAAGAAATTGCTTATGAATAAGAATTATTATACAATGAAGAAATATTTTGATGACAAATTATAAAATAGAATAAATCATGTTTAAATTAACAATTTTAATAATTTATTGTATAAGATGGACGGTATTGACATTTCTTTATAAATTGACATTTATTTTTAATTTCTTGCATTGTGTTCAAAGATAGGAATTTATTTTCACTAATGCCTTAAAAAGGTTATTTGTAATTGACATACCATCTAATTTACACATGTACTGTGAACTTAATATTGCAAATAATATGTGAATAAATAATTATGAATTATGAATTATGAATTCTTCTTATGTTATTTATTATGAATTAAAAACCATCGGTGGTACTAAAATCACAAATCTCCTCTAAGCAGATGACACCACGCTTCTGGCCGCCAATGAGATGGAAATGGTTGAAATCCTAGTTAGGATGGAGCGTATTAGTCTGGAAATGGGTCTAAAGTTCAACCACAGCAAAACCAAGGTTATGGTAGTGGATCGCTGCAAAAGGCTTCAATTAACACCGGTTCTTGTGGAAAGTAAAGCCGGAGGCGAATAGGAATGGCTAAAAGCGCCATATCTCAGCTGCAAGGTATATAAACAGGATCATAACATTTCACGCAGAACGAAAACAAAGTAAGTCCGCTCTGTCCATTTTCAACAACGGAGCTGAGACTTGGGCTCTGAAGAAGGCTGACCGCAACCACATTGATGCCTTCGCGATTGGCGCTAGCGGAAAATGCTGCAGATTCCTGGACAGCTTTTCGCACAAATTTATCTATCCTACACGAACTTAACATCAAGACCAGACTGTCAACTATATGCCTGCAGAGAATACTGGAGTGTTTTGGCTATGTAGCCAGGAAAGACCTCGAACAGCTCATTGTAATTGGCAAGGTTGACGGCAAACGACCAAGAGGCCCCAGCCCTGCAAGATGGGCGGATCAGGTCCGCTATACTCTGGACACCCGACTGCACGTTGCGCACACGATGCCAAGAACAGAAACGAATAGCGGAACATCGTTCGTAAGAAGCTGATCCAACTGGGACCTCACGACCCTCAATAATGAGGAAAACGACGCGGGGAGGAGGAAAAACCACAATTTTCGCACAATTCATCCGCAGCGATTGTTTATTACGATTGTCAATTTTTACTTTATGTCCACCTTGATTTTTATTCACGAATGATACCGTATGTTACTATATGTGTTACGTAACATTCGTGAGCTGATATAAAGCTAAGTTTACATGGTCAAATTGCCTTTGATGTTGGGTAGTACGCTCGTAAGTACCTAGTTAGGATTTTCCACGCGAACTAGACATTTGAGGAGTTAGGATAAAGTCTGTGCCTTTCCGATTATAGGTTAAATATTCACACTAATAGCACAGTCTAAGAATCCATACAGTCGTCCAACGGAGACGTCTAGATAATCGTGCGGGGGCTGAGGGGCGGGTACAGACCAACCGGCCTTAGTCACCATTTGTTCAGTGCGGTGGTACAGTTTATTGAGGGTCATCACTTCGCATATTTAAAAATGGTGAATAATACAGTCATGTGCCATGAAAGAATGCTGCTCTTCATCAAGCATAAATAAAGAACAAAAATTACATATTATCCGTTGCCAGGATTGAAAAAAGTGGCCGTCATTTTGAACTTTTTAGTTACCGGGTCGATTGCTTCCAAAATCAATATATGAAGGTCCCTGAGATCTCTGGTAGCAAATCCAGCAAAGGGATTTGCTAGAATTAAAAAAGTGGAAGCCATTTTGAACTTTTTAGTTACTGGTCCGATTGCTTCCAAAATCGATATCTGAAGGTCCCTGAGGTGTGATCACGAATCCGTTGCCAGAATTGAAAATAACTTCTGACATTTTTTTCACTTGATTTTTTATTTTTCTACTTTATATTATATAAACTAGGCTTTATAAATTTCACGTATGTTATTTTCATTCACGAACGTTATAGTGTGTTACCAGTTCACGATTGTTATTATACAGTTTATGGCGGCCATACCTATAAGTATTTATGGAGTTATTTAAGAAAATAGGCGGAAATGAAATTGAGTTAAAGTTGTTACAGGAAAAATGAAATTTTTAAAGTCCGCTCGGCCAAGAGTGGCATCAATGTTTAAAATTAATTTATTTACATGTCCGTCTTTGGGTCACCAGCTTACATGTGTGTACCAAAATTCAACTCAATTTGTCCAGTAGTTTTTTTAAATATATACATTTAATTATTTTTTTTATTCACAATTGGTAAGCCCTTGACAACATCTCACCTGGTGGTAAGTGACGATGTTATTTAGAAAAAAATGGAATCCAAGTCAAGAGTACAAAGTAATTTCCCCTCGGACTTTGGAATTTCCATGTTTCCTGTGAGAACGGAAGGACTTTAGAATTTCTCATAGATTTTCCTGTGATTTATGCATTTAACTTCGTCTACTGTAATTTTTTCAAAATTTCAGGCCCCGCAGTTTCCTTGTGTACCAAACTTCAACTGAATCTGTCGAATCGTTTTTTTTTTAAAGGCTACGTAGCCCTTCTTTGCACGTGCCCGACTCACACTTGGCCGGTTTTTTTCTACGTAGGACACAACTCCTAGTATTAATAAGAGTACCTGGGTGATCGTGCGATGCTCGGGGTCTCCTATAAATGTGAACTAAAAATATTGTAATGCATTCTCTGAAATTATATCAGCCGTGAGACGTCCACTGCTGGACAAATACCTCTCCCAAGAATTTCCACGTTCGTGTGAGGTTATCCCTAAGCTACGTTTTGCTGTGCGCGGTCTCCACTTGAGAACTTTATTGCCCCAACGGCCTTCTGTGACAAGAGCTCTATGCCCCGCCTACAGCCACTTGAGTTTTAGCGATTCTGAGGGCTACTTTGGGTATATAATACGGTATCATTGGTTTCTCGGAAACTGCTCTAACAATTTGCTTTAAAAATTGGTATATGGGGGTTTTTGGGAGCGAAAAATCGATCTAGATAGGTCTTGTCTCGGGGAAAACGCGTTTTTCATAGATAAACATAGTACGTCAAAACACAAAAGTCCCGCGCTGTTGTCATATTTTTTTAAAAAAATTCTAAAGCGTTTCTAGCCGAGCGATTACCGAGTCTAGCTCCCAAACCGAGTGACCCAAGTTCAAATCCTAAATGAATATTTTTTTCTTTATATTAAACTTATAATTCATGTAATTGGTTTCATTTTAAGTTGTTTAATCTGAAAATCCGGTTTTAAACAAAAAATAATTTCTGAAAAACCAAAAAGCTTTTAGGTACAAGCTTTTTAGGATCAAAGTACGCGTCAATACGAATTAAGCGAGCCCAAACTCGATGGGGTTGTTTCGTTTTATTGCGAAGTTCCTCTGGCCACCTTCCAGCTCCATCATCAGATCAGCACCATGTCATCATAATATTGCATTGTCACGCGGTTTACACATGTATGTAAAATTTCAACTCAATCGGTAACCGGGAAGTGGATCAAATTTAATTTGCAATATTTAATGACAAACATCGGGACAGGTGAAACTAAATAAAAGCTTGTAAAAATAAGTTCACAACCTAGAAGACTTCGAGCATCGCTCGGTCACACAAGTACTATATACAAGAATTGCTCGTTTAAAGTAATAAGATTTACCCGTTATTTTGAAGAAAAGAAAATGCAATCCAAATCAAGAGAGCACAGTTATTTCGCTGCACATATTGGTAGGTAATAGGCTCAGAATACAGAAAAAAAACAGAAAGCGCGTTATGTCAGAATAGTATATGACGCGCGCTGAAGCCAAATAACTCCACGAATACCCACCCTCCTTCCCTTGGCTGTAATGTTGCTATATTAGGTCGGATTTTAAATACTTTTTGAATTAGGTAAGTTATGAAGAACCACTGCTTGTTTACACACAAAAATAAATCACCTGCATGCAGGATTTAGAAGGAACAAAACGTCAAAACTACACCGATTTAGAGTAGTTTCATACAAGCACAATTGGCCTCACTTTTATCGCCGTATGCCTGGTTTTTTCTTTAATCTGAGGCAATAGGTTAAATTCAACGTGCGTTTTATAATAGATTTGTTAATTGAGATTTCGGAACCGATGGATTGTATTTTACGTACATATTTAGTTTGGCAGCATACATTGTTCATTTTATTTCGTTAATTTCATAATGTTTAATAATGTTTACGTATGAGGGAGTGCAACTTTATAATAGGTTACCCTCATCCATCAAAGAGATTGACTCATTTAATCAATTTAAGCGCAAATTAGCTCGACATATCTTGTCTAACTAAAAAGAAATACTATTTTCTTATTTGTTTGTTGTGGAAAGCCAGTTTGTAATTATATTTTTAATTATAACCATGACTATGTGTGTGATTCATATTTTTGTGATCTGTGCGGTGTGAACGACTATAAACCAATTACTTATATTTAAGTCTTCTTCATGTAAGTGACATTTTGTCTTTTATGAGAATAAATATCTTTAAACCTAATTTAACTTTTTTCGGTATCTAAGTTCATCATATCAGCTCATATACGTCCCCACCGAGGGGCTCGAGCCTACCCTGAATTAGGGCGACCGGGCCTTAGTCGACCACGCGGGTTGGTCGACTTCACACACAATCTGCGAGTATCTTCGCAGACGTGTGCAGGTTTCCTCACTATGTTTTCCTTCACCGTAAGAGCGTCGGATAAACGTACATATGAAATCTAAATTCTAAATCACATTGTTACGTGGTGGGATTCGAACCACGACCTCCCGGACAGGAGGCGGCGGCCCTAGGCGTTACGCCACCGACGCTATCTGAGTTACTTATTAAAAAATGTCAAAAAAGTTATTTTTTGTTCGAAATTTGTATAAAATTAAAAAAAAATTAACCGCCGTTGACATAATAATTATGACACGCTGGTGTTAAAGGTTCCGAAGTCAACAAGGAACCCATACAGTTTCGTCATGTCTGTCTGTCTGTATGTCTGTCCCCGGCTTAGCTCAGAGCTTAATAGTCTAGTATAAAAGCTGTAATTTGGCATGGGTATACAAATTCATCACGCCAATAAAGTGGTACAACAAAATCTTTAAAAAAAATGTAGGGTACTTTTCCTACATATAGAGAGGCGGTGATTTTTTTTCGTTAACGTATCCTATCGTATGGAGTATTCTTGAATAGGTCTTACAAAACTATGTGCCGATTCAGGGATTGTTTTGCAAAGTATTAAGAATAAAAGTGCAAATTATTGTTGTTAGATACGAGGCTTAGGGCCCCGTACCAGCTGAACCACTAATTCAAGACATCTAAAAATAAAAACGAGCGAGACCTACAGTACTCGCATATGATGTGTAACATGTGACAAAATACTTTACGCTAGGCGGCATGGCTATGACAACCTTAGTTTTCGAGAATTAAAAAACGTTCGCATTTCCTGTTACACATTTCCGTCCCATTTCACGAAATCACTCCCACAAATTGCAGGAAAGCGAGAGCATTGGTACTATCTGACGGTCAACTCTACCACCGCGCGCTCATTCGTCAGATCGAATAGCGCGCGCTTTCCTGACTTCCTATTACACATTTCCGTCCCATTTCACGAAATCACTGTTACACATTTCCGTCCCATTTCACGAAATCACTCCCACAAATTGCAGGAAAGCGAGAGCAAAGCTCATTCGTCAGATCGAATAGCGCGCGCTTTCGCGACTTCCTGTTACACATTTGCGTCCCATGTTACACATTTCCGCCCCATTTCACGAAATCACTCCCACAAATTGCAGGAAAGCGAGAGCAAAGATGTTAAACATCAAAAATTAAAAAGTAGGACAAACAATCAACTTGAGAGGAAAACTATTACGGTTAAGTAGGCTTTCTTAGTTTAGATGTAATAGTCGACCAACTTAAAATATGCAGTTGGATATGTAAAAAGTTCACAGATTTTCCATACAAAACGTTCTATTACCAACTGCAAATGTAATTTTATTTTTTTAAATATACATTTATTTTTCTAAAAGACTACGGAACACTTCTTTACGCGAGTCCGATATGCACTTGCCGGTTTTTTTTATAAATGAAAAATGCATGGTAACTCAAACGAGTAAGTTTTTCTGCAATGAGATAAGTAGATTAGTGAACATTTTAGGGTTCTGTAGTCAAACTAGGAACCCTTTTACTATCAACATGTCCGTCTGTCTGTCCGCTGGTATGTCACAGCCGTTTTTCTCAAAGACTCTTTACAGCTATAAAGATAAAAATTGGTATGGTTTATACAAATCTGTGACCCCTATAACATTGTGGAATATAATCTGTAAAAAAAATTGTAAATCGTTTCATCATATCAGCTCACATACGTCCCCATCGAGGGGCTCGAGCCTACCCTGAATTAGGGCGATCGGGCTTTAGTCGACCATACGGGCCCAGTGCTAATTCGTTAACTAAATATAGAGTTTTAAAGTGGTGATTTTTGTTCGAATTACGTGTCCCGCCCCCTACCAGCTATACTACTTTTTCAGGTCATCTGCAAAGTATTGGAAATAGAAGGACATATTAATTATTCTAAACTAAAAAAGCTTAATAATTTATTTTTCTTGTAAGTTGTATAATTTACAATAAAAATAAATTATCAAGCTTTCTTTGTTTAGAAGATCTAAGTTAAGATGTGCAGTTCGATTTGTAAAAAACATTTCATAGATTTTCCCATAAATGTTCTATACCAAATAAGTTTTTAAAAATATACATTTGTTTATTGAAAATACTACGAACCCTGCTTCGCGCGTGGTCCGACACGCACTTGACCAGTTTTTTTCTATTACAACTACTAATCACTAAATTTTAATTTTTGATTACGCCAGAGCGCGCCAACGTTGGCGTGGCGTAGCCCGCAAGTGGCGTGGCGTAACACGTTACTTCTGTTGTAAGTTGTTGAAAAGTTGGGTATTTTGCCGATTCCAGGAGATGCTGCAGCATCAGGTCAAGCTTACCATGTTCTATCTAACACCTTTTCATTGAGACTATTCCAATTAGCCCAAACATAATACATCTGCTGTAAGTTGGTGAGAAGTTGGGTATCCTGCAGATTCCAGGAGATTCTGCAGCATCAGGTCAAGGTTACCATGGATTTGAAATATTATTACAGTAACAGGGCACCAAATTTTAAATCTCTCAGACCTGTATAACTTGCCCACATCCCTTCATCACCTAAATAAGAGCTGATGATCCTCAAACGGTTTAAACGGCTTAACAGATCTTCATCAATCATAACTAAGAACCAACGCAAGAAAACTTGCTTTCACGCAAAAAAACCGACAACCGCGCTGCGATGCCACCGACACACACATATACACACACCACACACACATACACACACACACACACACACACACACACACATAGAGAGAAAGAGAGAGAGAGAGAGACTTTGGCGTCAAACTTATAACACCACTCTTTTTGCGTCGGGGGTTAAAAATAGTCATGTTATTTACCTCATAAAACAACAAAATGTAAGGAGTTTTAAAAAAAACTGTTGTAGTCAAAATATTAAATAGGCGTTAATGAGCAACCACGGATAATTACGCCCTTAAACACCCACAATTTAAATACTAAACTAATATTAAGAAGTCCGTCAACATAATATTGAGATTATCTAAATGTAGGTTTTATTAAAAACACATCAGGTCACTCACTTAATTCAATACTAGCTTTTGCCCGCGGTTTCGTCCGCGTGGACATCGTTTTATGACTGCCTTTGAGGGCAAGAGTGTTCTCCAGATGCCTCAGGAAATATATCGGGCTATTCTGATTAGCAGTCTATGTGTGATAGGGTTTAAAATAAAGAAAAAGCATGGAAGCCTGTTTATTCACATGATTACTTATTATTACGTAATAATTTGGAATCTTAACTTAAAATTAAACAGATAATAAAACTTATGACACATATGCAAATTTTAAAAGTTCTGGGTCCAACGGGGAAAATATCACTTATGATACGTACACAATTTATAAACGTTGTGTTGCTCCAGTCGGGAAACTTGTTCACGCGGGTAAGGAAAATAAATCAAAGGCATTACTTTCATCTCCATGGTGGTAAAGCTCTAGGGTCCCTGATGGCACAGGCGCAGGAAGTTGGAATCTGACCCAGATGTACCAGGAAGGTCAATAAGTTGCAGGCAGAGCATGAGCTTCCTGCATCAGGGGGTAGTATGGGACGACTCTAAAACGTAGAACAGGACCGAAATTTTCACTACCACGTAGTACAGAGGTCAGACGATAAAAAGAGTAAGCAAAAAACTTACCTCAAAATAAGCGGTGAGGGAAGCAGTTACTAAGTTACATTTTATGGTAAAATTTAATAACATAATTTCGTAAACCAGAATTCAGCAGCGTTGACAATCTTGTGTGAAAAAACAAAACACAAAACCGCCTAAAAAAATATTCAAATTCAACCGTAATTTCGATAAAGAGAATGTAGTCACAAACTGTGAAGACCGAAAGGCAAGAAGATCGAATATGTAGCAAGATAATGCTACAATATTTATTAATTAAAAATAAACCGATTTAAGCTTTAGTCTCCGAGTGATACAGATCTGTTAAATTGAGGAAAAACGAGGTAACTTTGGCATTTTTTATAGTTAGCTATGACACATTTGGACGAATTGTAATTTAACTATAAGATTAGGTATATTCTGAGTACAACTAGTAACTAATTAGTAATCTGTGGTACAACATATAGTTTTGGTGCTTTTTTTTCAATTTACCTAGTAAGATATATAGTTACAATTTAAGGCGAGACATTGATTTGAACAGTTTTCTCTGTTTTTTTCTTTACTTGTAAAGAGTAAAGAAAATAACCACACTTTTGAACTTTTGCAATGTTTTTCGTTTAGTTTCAATGTTCTGAATGAAAGTATAACAAATAATTTTAACTTTGTATTATCATAACAAATATTGTTGTATATTTTTTAAAATTTATACTTCAAAATATTAGTCATAACTAGAGTTGAAAGTAACGGTGTAGACTTATCTTTGCGATCTTTTGGATCTTGTAGATTTTCTATCGAGCCAAAACTGCTCAATCGTGTTTCTAATAGCTTTTGACTTAAAGGAACATCATCAACAATAATTTGCGAAAAACCTTAAAACTTTTAGGTACAAGCTTTAAATATTGCATTGTCACGCGATATACATATGCATGCAAAATTTCAGCTTAATCGGAAACCGAGAAGTGGGTCAAATTTAACTTGCAAGATTTCACCCGCACAAACATACATACATACATTGCAAGTTTTTTTTTATTATTTTTTTTATTCACAATTGGTAAACCCTTGACAACAGTTAATTAAAAGCTTTTAAAAATTGAATTATTTTTCAACTTTGGATTTTCTATCGTTTAGGAGTAATTGACGTCAAAAATAACGAAAATCTGTAATATTACCGCCTTAAGTTATTATTCAACCAGAAAACCTAGTAGATACGCGTCGCTCATTTTTTTGGTGAATGTAATTAAGTTTCAATAGTAGAAGCCCGCCAAAGATTTTGGATATCATAGGAGCGAAATATTTTTACCTCCGCATTGACAGCACTAAATTTTGTACAGGTAGGTACGTACATAACACGTTTATTTGTCACTGCAATCACACACATATTATTACACTCATACATAATATAAAACAAAACATAACAAATTAAAAAGTGCAAAAAAGAATACAAAAACATATGTGTATGTTGCAGTAGTACAAAATGGCCGTGACTCACAAGGAAGGGTGACTGTCCTTCTCCGACTCCGATTTGATTTATTTTGATATATGTTATAGAGTAGTCTAAAATAACGGACACGTATTTTTTTTTAGCTGCCCAAACTCAACCTGTTAGGAGAAAATGGCCTTCAAAGTACTGAAAATTGACCAAACCTTCTAATTTCTGAGAAGAGGTTTGTTCAAAAAAATCGATAATTAATTACTGGTTTCGTTATGTGTTGGAGAACATGAATAAAGAATGGGGACGTGTTTTGTCTTTTCACCACAAACTCATTTTTTATATAAAAAAAATATAAAAAATGAGTTTGTGGTGAAATAACAAAACACGTCCCCATTCTCTAACATATAATGAAACCAGTAATTAATTATCATTTTTTTTAAACAAATCTCTCCTCAGAAATTAGAAGGTTTGGTCAATTTTCAGTACTTTGAAGGCCATTTTCTCCTAACAGGTTGAGTTTAGGCAGCTAAAAAAAAATACGTGTCCGTTATTTTAGACTACTCTATAACATATATCAAAATAAATCAAATCGGAGTCGGACAGTTGGGTATCCTACCTTGTCAGTGTGTCGATTTGCTCTTGCGAGCAATACGCTGGTATTTCTGCCACAGCCCGAGGACTGTGTCGATCACAAGAAAAATAAAAACGAACTAACAAAACCAAAACTAACTTAAAATACAAATATGTCTAGTGTGTATTTATGTGCGTTTGTGTGTGTCGTTGGGTGTGTGAAAGGGTGAAAAAAGGCTTAGAACACAGCGGAAGCGCTGTAGAGGTAATGACCAGCAGTTTCGTTTTGGTCGAAGGTCAGCAGTCAACCTTTATTTTCGAGGTCACTGTTACAACCTAACCTTCCCGAGTTTGGGAACAGACCCGTGCTCTAGCAGTGGGGACGTTTATCTAATCTAATCTAATCTAATCTATCTAATAAGACCTACTATTTTGTGATGACCCTGAAAGTTTGTTACAAATCCTTATCAATAATATATCCTTAGCATTGAGAGAAAATACTTCAGTTATTAAAATTTCTAAAAATAAACAAATTATAAATGAAATTCCAAAAACTTTAGTACCACGTATTGTTTTTTTTTTATCAAAAGCTTTTTTTTCTCTTATTTGTATGTATATCCTGGAATTTGGCAATCAATATTTCACCCTCTTTCAGTGAAGCTATCGGGCTGAAATTTGACACACACGTTTGTTTCTTGTGACAGACAATGCACGATTATTAAATAAAAGCTTGTACCCAAAAGATTTAAGGTTCTTCGACAATTTATTTGATCATAACTACAAAATAGGGTTGACTAATGCTAGTCATATGAGTTAATTTTTTCATCGGTCAAAAACGACATTTTGTTCTAAAAATGTCAGAAACACCTATGCGTGACGTCATAGTTTAGCAGCTTCGATTTTTAATTCACCAAAATCACAAAATGAGTACATACATAAATGACATATTTATTAATTTTGTGATTTTGGTGAGTTAAAAATCGAAGACTTGATGGAAAACAAAATGAGTAAGGTTTTTCGAAGTTTAAGTAGGGTGGCAATTTAGTGATTAATTTATTTCAGATGATGATGTAAAACTATAAGGTCGTTTCTAGCTATTTCAAACATTGAGGGACAAGTTTTTTTTTCGACAGATGATTAAAAGTAAGTCAAGCAGTCGACTATCCTATCCTATCCCACGCTCAATTCGTAGCACAAACAAAGCCGAAAGGGAAACCTGAAAGTTTCCAAGGACATTAATTTCCGTATGCCTCAGATCGTCGAAGAAAAGGGACACTTTTTAAATCTTCTTCAAAGAAGTTGGACATTTTTGCATTATTTATAACTGATATATTAGTATCGTTACTGTTTATATGACTTATTATTCTTTATAAATATTTCATGCGAAATTCTACTTTACAAAGTTTTGTTTTAACCGATTGCCCATTATAGAGGGTATTTTTTTTTTATTATTCACAATAGGGGATCGGACTGCTAGTCATTTGAGTTGCTTTTTATGATCCGTCAAAAACGAAATTTTGTTCTAAAAATGTGTGAAATACCCACAAGTGACGTCATAGATTTTTAGCGTCATTGACGAACTTATTTTGTGAATTTAATCAATTAAAAATTGAAGACGTAATGGAAAAACAAAACAAGTAAGGTTTTTTGAAACTTCAAGAGGAGAGCAATTTAGGAAATCATATTTCAGAATTTATTTTTAATGCAGTCGGATCCCCTATTGGTGAGCCATTGGCATCATCTCACCTGATGGTAAGTTAAAGCGGGCTTACCAAGATTCTCCAACGCAATGGGGAACTGGCTATCTTATCTTCAAGCCGGAACACATGAATGCTGCTAACATTGATATTTGGAAGCAGAGCTTAGACAAGATGGTAGTAGGTAGCCAGGTGAGCTTAGAATATGCGCTTCCACCAACCAAACCGAGTCTTACAAGATAAGACTCCGCCGGGAATCAAACCCGCGAACTCCTGATGTGAAGCTAATGGACTTAACCACTACGCCACGGAGGTGGTTAAAACTTGTGTTCCTATGTTTGTTGTATGTATGTCTGTAGTCAAAGCTGCTGCCTGAGTGCCTTGATGGATTTTGGGGTTCGAGGTGTCGTCAGATTCTTTATTGTTCCTTGATTCATCATTTCAGCTCATATACGTCCCCACCGATGGGCTTTTTTTTTTTTTCATTTACAATTGGTAAACCCTTGACAACATCTCACCTGGTGGTAAGTGACGATGTTGCCGAAGATGGAAGCGGGCTTACCATGATTCCCCAACGCAATGGGGAACTGGCTATCTTATCTTCATGCCGGAACACACCAATGATATCAACATTGATATTTGGCGGCAAGACTTAGATAAGATGGTGGTAGCTAGCCAGGCGGGCTTAGAAAATGCCCTACCACCAACCAAACCGAGTCTTACAATTGACCCCGCCGGGAATCGAACCCGCGACCTCCTGTGTAAAGCCAGTGAACTTTGCCTCTGAGCTACGGAGGCGGTTAGAACCTACCCTGAATTAGGGCGATCGGGCCTTAGTCGACCACGCGGGCCCAGTGCGGATTGGTCAACTTCACACACGACCTTCGAGTTTCTTCGCAGGTGTGTGCAGGTTTCCTCACGATGTTTCCTTCACCGTTAAAGCAATCGGTGAGTATATGTACGTAAGTTTCGTAAAACTCATTGGTACATTGGCCGTCCGGATTTGAACCCGGCACCTCTGGTTAAGTGGACCGAGTCGTTAATCGTCGAGTCGTCATTCCTTGATTAGTTAATTATTATTCTTAGTTTTTATCAGTTAACGCGACGCGGCGGTAGTAGATAATCCTTGAGTAGTTAATTATTATTCTTAGTTTTTATCAGTTAACGCGACGCGGCGGTAGTAGATAACCCTTGAGTAGTTAATTATTATTCTTAGTTTTTATCAATTAACGCGACGCGGCGGTAGTAGATAATCCTTGAATAGTTAATAATTATTCTTAGTTTTTATCAGTTAACGCGACGCGGCGGTAGTAGTTAATCCTTGAGTAGTTAATTATTATTCTTAGTTTTTATCAGTTAACGCGACGCGACGGTAGTAGATAATCCTTGAATAGTTAATTATTATTCTTAGTTTTTATCAGTTAACGCGACGCGACGGCAGTAGACTTTCACGTTTTCTAATTTTTAGTATTTGTTGTTATAGCGGCAACAGAAATACATCATCTGTGAAAATTTCAACTGTCTAGCTATCACGGTTGAATATGAAATACAGCCTGGTGACAGACGGACAGACGGACGAACAGCTAAGTCTTAGTAATAGGGTCCCGTTTTTACCCTTTGGGTATGGAACCCTAAAAAGAAGACCAATGCGTTTTTATATCTGTAAGAGACAATTAATCAAGAGTAGTTTTAACGATATGGGATTATTGATGATATTAATATATGTGTAGCACATAGATCGTAGAACAGATGGCCGTTGCGGTAGTAAAGTTCTCGAGTGGCGACCGCGCACCGGAAGACGGCATAGGAACGCTTCCTACACGGTGGACCTACGACCTGGTGAAGGTCGTGGGAAGCCGCTAGATGCGGGCAGCGCAGGACCTGTTATCGTGGAAATCTTTGGGGGAGAGGCCTTTGTCCAGCATTGGACGTCTTTCGATTGATAGGATGATGATGATAACATTAAATATATTTTTTTTATTTATTTACAATTGGTAAGCCCTTGGCATCATCTCACCTGATGGTAAGTGACGATAATACCGAAGATGGCAGCGGGCTTACCAAGATTCCCCATCTTATCATATCGCATAGTATTAGGTACTTATTAATAACTTAAATAAACACCTACTTTTTTTAAATCCGACAACATCCAACATCAGGAACTTAAACGAACAGTTTCTTAACAAACAGAATCACTTTTCACAAAAATTTATTTTAAACTTTAGCGATGTTTTCAAATGGTTTAAAGTTGAAGTTAAAACAAGCACTGCTTCTTTTTGAAATTCGCGGGCACATAATTCACGTCAGGTATCGCGGCGGGGACGTGCTAACGACTGAAGGTTCCGAAGTTCACTGAGGCTTTCAAAGGGCCAGAACCGCGCGCTATTCAGCTTTTTTATGAAACTTGCCTTCAAATCAGTATCGCATTTCTAATAGGAATCGTAGGCACTTTAAACCTGACTTAAGGAAATCATTTTTATAGCTCTCATGCTTAAACGTCCGTCCTGCTCACACACATGATAGGACATTTAAAAAAAAGTGTTATCTCGATGCACGTTGCGCGGTAGTGCCTTAGCTAAGTTCCGTGCCTCTTTAGGCCTTTATCCGAGTCGCATTACATCTTTTTCGGCGCCTTTTATTATTATTATTTATTTATTAACAGATAGCATGAATTACTTTGTGTTAGTAGTATTTGAATTATATCGTCCTAATTCAGGGTAGGCTCGGGCCGATTATAAGGAGGATGATTATAAAATTAATTTTAGTCTATACTATCTACTAATATTATAAAGAGGTAAAGTTGTATTTTTGTATGTAGGAGCTAATGTTTTAAACTACTCATACGATACGTAAAAAACATAATGTGATTTCAGGATGGACAAGGACATAGACTAAAAAACCACCACTCACTCTCGATATCCACGTGGGCGAAGCCGCAGGCAACAACTAATATACTATAAAATTTCGACTGACTGTGGCGCGATTATATCTTTGTTAGGGACTAAAGAAACTGCCTAAATTTCATACTCGTATTGCATTGTTTACGTAATCTAGACAACGTATATATTTATATATATTCTTTATATTGCACACAAATATTTATTATATTCCAAATTATTATTATTAATTATTTTATTATATCCCAAATTACAAGTTTCTACCTTCAACGGTTTTTAAAACAGAGTTTATTGATGTTTTGATAATTCGTTACTTACTCACGGACTCACTGATCATCCAGTTGTCTTAGAAAGTTAACATTTTTCATTGAGATATAGAGTAATTGGGAGAAGACAAACAGGGTGCGGCACCAAAACTTTAATTACCAACAGAACATGACATCTCAGTTCATACTTTGCTCCAGGTAAATAAGGGTCTACTTATTCTGGACTTTGGAAATATTATTTTTCCTGAGGGGAGGAACGGAAGGACTTTTTTTCTCATAGTTCCGGAGATGAGGGGAGGGAATGGTTAATGTTCGCCTATTTACATAAATAACTTCAACACTATTTATCTTAAAATTATTTAAAAAATAGTTGAGATTTTCACAACAAGCCCGTTCATATTTTGATATGTCACACGATGTAGATTGCAATTTTTTAAAAACAGCTCTAATTTACCCCCTTAAAGTGGCCACCATGTTAAAGTTAGATTATTTACGTTACATATCCCTTTTTGAGTCAGCGACTTACATTATTATATCAGCTCATATACGTCCCCACTGAGGGGCTCGAGCCTACCCTGAATCAGGGCGATTAGGCCTTAGTCGACCACGCGGGCCCAGTGCGGGTTGGTCGACTTCACACACAACCTTCGAGTTTCTTCGCAGGCGTGTGCAGGTTTCCTCACGATGTTTTCCTTCACCGTTAAAGCAATCGGTAATTATATGTACGTAAGTTTTTGAAAAACTCATTGGTACATTGGCCGTCCAGATTTGAACCCGGTACCTCTGGATAGATGGACCGAGTCGTTACCGGTTGAGCCACCGACGCTTTTTTTTAAAAACAGCGACTTACATATGTGTACCAAATTTCAACACAATCAGTCTAGTAGTTTTGGAGAAAATTGGCTGTGACAGACGCACGGACGGACTGACTGACAGACAGACAGACATGCGAGTGATCCTTTAATGATTCCGTTTATACCTTTAAATATCTAATAATATGAACAATTTCGTGATTATCAAGTCAAAACTTTTTAAATGTGACGGAATAAAGTTATAGGCAAAAAATATGCATAAAATATAATAATAACAAATTTCATAGTATTATTATTTACTTTAAAAGAGAACTACGGTGCAATTTGTCGAATGTTTATTTTAATAAAGTTCTCCCAGACGTGACTCCGCCCTAGATCTCATATGTTTTTACGGAAGAGTTACGAGACTTGGCGCATTTTTACACGAAAACGTTTTTGTCGGGATTTTAATATTAAATCAGCCGAAAGACGTCCACTGTTGAGCAAAGGCCTCACGAAGGGTTTCCACAACGACTGATCCTGCGCTGCCCGCATCCAGTTGCTCTCCTGATGATGATGATCTATCCGACCGATTTCAGTCACGGCGACCACTTCAACTCCTAGTCGGTTTTCCGCGCGTGCGCTCGAAGATGGTTTATGTAGCCAATCTTCGCAGCGAAACTCCTCGCGCACTGAAGGCATTTAAGTATTCCACCCTCGAAATTGTATGAAACAGTCGCAGGTGGTCGGGCCTTTAACTGGTCGCGTTTGGTATCAAGGTCAGCTTTACGCTGATCCTCGAACTCGCCTATTCACAATCCTACGCCATTCTGCCCGATCTGCTGCCAAACTCTCCCATTGAGAGGGTTCTATGTTGCATCCTTTCATCTGTATATTATATTCTTTCCCCTATTAGGTACCCAGTTTAAGTACTTAGTATAATGGAAACATAAGTAGATACAGACAGACAGGTTCTAACTCAATGCACTCTTTGAAAACCAATAAATCGGAAAGGAGCGCTCTTATAAGATCGGCAACTACACTTTATTGCAGTTCCGTTTCACTCCAGTTCCAAGTAAGCAATAAAATAGTCTTCTTAGGTCTTCTTTACGGTATAACGTATAACTTAAAGTCTGAGGGCACGGGAGTGCCCCGCCAAGTTAATCACGGCCGTGCCATCCTTTTCGCGAAGCAAATATCGATACTTTTAAGCCCCCTGCAGGTATCTTTGTTCTGGACATAGGTGGGAGTTTCAAAATTTATTTACTATATTATCATGTAGTACTTACTGAACACGCTACGCTCACAGAATCGCTAAACTTAAGTGGCAGTGGGCAGGGCACTTAGCTCGTAGAACGATGGCCGTTGGGGTAGTAAAGTTCTCGAGTGGCGACCGCGCATCGGAAGACATAGCGTAGGCTGGACACACGGTGGACAGATGACCTGCTAAAGTTCACAAGATGCCGCCTAATGCGGGCAGCTCAGAACTGGTCGTCGACGTGGAAATCCTTGGAGGAGGCCTTGTCCAGCAGTGGGTGTCTTTCGGCTGATGTGATGATGATAAGGTACCTAGTTATTTCAATCAACTAAACTTCTATTATCCATGTGTCTAAATAACTTCTCAAATTTCAAAAGCTTTATATTATACTAGCTGTCCCGGCGAACTTCGTTTCACCTTACACTACACTACACTACACTATCCTATCTTATCCTACACTACCCTACCCTACCCTACCCTACCCTACCCTACCCTACCCTACCCTGCACTACACTACCCTACCCTACGCTACCCTACACTACACTACCCTACCCTACCCTGCCCTACCCTTCCCTTCCCTACCCTACCCTACACTACACTACCCTACCCTACACTACACTGCCCTACCCTACCCTAACTACACTACACTTACATTAAACTACACTACCATACCCTAAAACCAATTATTTTTTGCTGATATTTTTTTTAATTATTTTAATACTTAATATCCTATTCCGGACAAGTGGAAAAACGCAAAAATCATAAAAATTGGTACAGCCGTTCTTGAGTTATAAATGGTGTAACTAACACGAGTTTCTTTTATTTATATATATTATATATATATATATATATATTATATATATATATATATATATATATATATAGATTTGCCTTGTTAGTTACTTAGTTTAGGACAAATCTTGGAAGCTAAATTAGAACCAGGTTAGGTTTCCGATTGAGCTGAAATTTAAGAACAAGCACGGTCCTTTTTGTTAATTCTAAATTTTTTCAACGTCATTCTAAATCCAATATGACGGACTTTTTTTTTTACTTTTTTTTATTCACAATTGGTAATCCCTTGGCATCATCTCACCTGATGGTAAGTGACGATGATGCCGAAGATGGAAGCGGGCTTACCAAGATTCCCCAACGCAATGACCAGAACACATCAATGCTGTTAACACTGATGTTTGGCGGCAAGACTTAGATAAGATGGTGGTAGCTAGCCAGGCGGGCTATGAAAATACCCTTACACAAACCAAACCGTCTTACAAAGTTGACCCCGCCGGGAATCGAACCCGCGACCTACTGGTGTGAAGCGAATGGACTAACCATTACGCCACGGTGGCGGTAAGACGCCAAAGATAGCGGATCAGTTATTTTATTATGCACCCCCATGATATGGGTATCAAATGAAAGTGTTTGCTGAGAATAATACTAAAAAATTAAAATTCTTTTCATATTAAAGCTTGTACTCAAAAGTTTTTATTTTCTTCGAAAATTCATGAAGTTACGTTCAACCTGTAGACTAACTACAAGAATTTCCAGTTATTAAAAAGAAGGCAAGAACTGCAAGTTCGTCGAGGATATTTTTTTCTAGTTATTTCTCCTTTTTTAATTCGAATCGTGATCCCTGTACGTGACCAAGAGCGTTTAAAGTGAAGAAATGGAAGTAGATAGCTTTCTAGGAATTATAACTACAATATTTCGTTATAGAAGAAATTTTTGTTTTCTTTATCATTTTTGCAAAAAAAGTTAAGGTACTTACAGAGAAAAATTGCATTCGTAATTCGTAGCATTGTAAATCCTTATCCTTACTAGTTCTTATCCTGATCCTTACTATTTCTTATCCTTATCCTTACTAGTCCGTATCCTTATCCTTACTAGTCCTTATCCTTATCCTTACTAGTCCGTATCCTTATCCTTACTAGTCCGTATCCTTACTAGTCCTTATACTTATCCTTACTAGTCCGTATCGTTATCCTTACTGGTCCTTATCATTATCCTTACTATTTCTTATCCTTATCATTACTAGTCCGTATCCTTATCCTTACTAGTCCCTATCCTTATCCTTACTAGTCCGTATCGTTATCCTTACTGGTCCTTATCCTTATCCTTACTATTTCTTATCCTTATCCATACTAGTCCGTATCCTTATCCTTACTAGTCCCTATCCTTATCCTTACTAGTCCGTATCCTTACTAGTCCTTATACTTATCCTTACTAGTCCGTATCGTTATCCTTACTGGTCCTTATCATTATCCTTACTATTTCTTATCCTTATCATTACTAGTCCGTATCCTTATCCTTACTAGTCCTTATCCTTATCCTTACTAGTCCGTATCCTTATCCTTACTAGTCCTTATCCTTATCCTTACTGGTCCTTATCGTTATCCTTACTAGTCCTTATCCCTATCCTTACTTCCTTTCCTTACTATTGTTATAAATGTGTAAATGTCAGATGATGCCAAGGCCTTACCAGTTTTAAATAAAAAATAAATTTAAAAAATGTGTTTGTTACCTTTTGACGCTTTAACACCTTAACAAATCTTGATGACATTTGGCACACAGGTAGCCTATGTCACTGGCAAGGTCATATGCTACTTTTTATCTCGTGATAATAGCATAATCCGATGCGGTTCCTGAGGAAACTGAAAAATTTCTTTTTTTTGGTCAATTTCTTTAACATAGCAACGGAACAATGAATTGTTGTGTTTTTTTGTACAGATATGTTTGAGGAGGTGGGAAATGACATAATTGTTACACAGTTCCCGAGGCATCTAGGAAAATCTCATTTCCACGCTCGCGCACGTTGGCATCACAACGGAGCAACGTATTTTTCCTGCTTGAAGATAAGACAGCCAGATCCCTATTGCGTTGGGGAATCTTGGTAAGCCCACTTCCATCTTCGGCATCATCGTCACTTACCATCAGGTGAGATGATTTCAAGGGCTTACCATCAATGGCGAATAAAAAAAAGTATTTTTGTGACTTTTTAGTATAGAATTGACTAAGGGGGTGGGAAGTGACCTGGAAAAAAATCATGTCCGCGCTCGAGAGCCGCTTGCGGTTCGCGCACCACTCACCCTCAACGACAGTCATAAAAACGATGTCCACGCGGGCGAAGCCGCGGGCAAAAGCTAGTTCTTTGTAAAAATATCTACAGAGCGTCCGAAACGCAGCGTTCTGCGCGCGCGCACCGGCGCCTGTTATGAGTTTCCGTAAAAGTAGTGGGTTGGTTAAATTTTACTCCACAGTAGGTATCATAACAGTTCTACAGCAATATGATGTGACCTACTATTCCAATTTTCTTATATTTTGTTATGCATTGAAATATTAGGTCTTTTTTTCCACAATTGATAAGCCCTTGGCATCATCTCACCTGATGATAAGTGACCGTGATGCCGAAGATGGAAGCGGGCTATGAAATTGCCGATTTGTAAAAGTTTAAAGATAAAAATTAATATTAAAAAAAAGCAAAATTAAAAATTTTGAAAAAACCCACGACGGTTAAAAAGCAAAGTTTAGTTGTTAATCTATCTATAATAATATAATAAAACTGTAACGGGGCCGTGTCTGTACATGAAATATTTTTGGAAAATAATAACTGTGGTGGACATTACTAACGATACAGAGGCCAAAACAACAACTTTTGGAATTTTTGACTGTCTGTCTGTCTGTCTGTCTGTCTGTATGTTCGCGCATCACGCAAAAACTACCGGGCCGATTTTGATGAAATTTTGTATGGTGGTTCCTTATAGCCCGGGTTAACATATAGGATACTTTTTATCCCAGAAAATTCAAGAGTTCCCGTGGGAAAATCAAAAGTATTCATTTATAGAGTGGCTCACCACGCAAATGTGGCTTGACCTATTACAATCAAATTTTACACGTTGATACCCTTATCGCGAACTAAAACTGGGACATTGTGAATCCCAAAAAAATTTGGGTTCCTACAGGAATGCAAAAAATTGTATCTTTAGAATGACTCAACGTAACAATATGAAACCTTTACATAGGGATGGGGTGTTATGACCATCATTGTATAGTCGGGTATTCTTTATCCCAGAAAACTAAAGAGGTCCCGTGGGAAATTATCTATCGATACATACAATAATAACAAAAGAGTACTTTTTTCTATATATTAGCTACACATACCAAACATTATAATCATAGTAGCAGAATGTCAATAGATGGCACTGCAGGGATAATAAAACGCGCTTAAATTGTATTAAAACATTATTTCATACCTTTCAGTGGATTTCTTTTATGTATTTTTCAGCATACGCTACTTTAAACTCTGGAACTATGGTACGTAGCGATGTATTTCATAGACGAACAGACAGGTATTTTTTTACAGATTCCAATCGTGTATAAAAATATAAACACATAAATCGAGTTTAACATCTTTTAACAGGAGGCACAGATATGGGAACTCTTTTGACGGCGACTATTTGCGTGTGGCAGTTGCTCTCCGCCTGCAATATCAATATCTGTGAACCTCATCAATGTATTTGCGGGTCCTCGGTGGAGGCAATTGGCCATCACTCACTGAGTTGCAGTCGTGTTTGTTAAGATTACCACGTCACCAATTCCTTAATGACCTCACTCGGAGGGCACTGGTCTCGGCCAGATGGAATATTCCATCTTTGATGCAGCCGCCGGCCGGGCTTTAGTCGATTTGATGGCAAAAGGCCGGAGGGTTTAAACAGGTGCTATGGCAGAGAGGAACGTGTCTGCTTTGGGAAGCCACTTTTTCTGTCTCACTTCTCACCCGTACGGTACTGCTGCTCAATTTGCGGTGAGAAAGAAGCATAATAAGTACTCGGTCTTGGAGGCAAATTACTGCTTTGTGCCGCTGGTCTGTGAGACAACCGGCTGCTGAACCCTCAGAGGCCTTTGCCTTCACAAAGAAGATTGGCCTTCGCCTTCGAGAGAGGGGATGTGACGTGAGGTCCTACCTGCTGCTAAGGTTGTCTATTGCCATCCAGCGCGGCAACGAGAAGTGCGTCTTGGGCTTCTTTGGAGCTGATACGACTTGAGGATTTGACCCATATTAATATTGTTAGGAAATTTTATTACTAGATTGATACCTATAATGATTTGAATTAGTTTTTTGATAATATTTCATCATATCAGTTTATATACGTCCCCACCAAGGGGCTCGACCTGCCCTGAGTTAGGGCGATCTGGCCTTAGACGATCACGCGGGCCCATTGCGGGTTGATTGACTTCACACATAAGCTTCGAATTTCTTCGCAGGCGTGTGCAGGTTTCCTCACGATGTTTTCTCTCACCGTAAGAGCGTCGGATAAACGTACATACCAGTATGAAATCGATATTCGTATAGATATTGGTAAGTGGCAGGATTCGAACCACGGCCTTCCGGACAGGAGGTAGTGGCCCTAACCGTTTTGCCACCGACGCTCTATATTTTATTTAAGATTTAGAAATCCTTACTTTATATTATAAATGTGAAAATGTGTTTGTTTGTTTGTTACCTATTCACACTTCAACACCTCTACCAATCTTGATGAAATTTGGCATGCAGGTAGCCTGTATCACTGGGAATGAAATAGTCAACCTTTTATCTGTGGAAATTATCATAGTCCAATGCAGTTCCTGAGGAAACTAAAACAATACTCTTTGTTCGTTTTATTTAAAATCGTAACGAAAAAATGGATTGGTGTGATTTTTAGCACAGAGATGAGGTGGAAAATGATATAATTTACTAATAAGTATATCCTGACATAGTTCCCGAGGGATCTGGGGACAACTGTTTTCTACGCTCGCGCACGTCGGTGGCGTCGCAACGGAGCAACGGATTAAAGTGATTTTTTGTATAGAATTTGTTGAGGGGGTGGGAAGTGACAAATACTGCTAATCCGAATAGCCCGATACAGTTCCTGAGGTACCTGGTGAAAACTCATGTCCACGCTTGCGAGCTGATTGCGGCTCGCGCACCACTCACCCTCAAAAAGAGTCATAAAAGCTATGTCCACGTGGGCGAAGCCGCGGGCAAAAGCTATACTTATTATAATTCTATATTATTTTTTTAAAATAAAATAAATAAAAAGCCCGTGATGACGTACGGAACTGAGACATGGCCGCTTACTATGGGCCTCATAAGAAGGCTCAAGGTCACCCAAAGGGCCATGGAGCGTGCATGCTCGAAGTTTCGCTGCGTGATCGAATCAGAAACGAGGTGATCCGTAAGAGAACCAAAGTAACCGACATAGCTCTCAGAATTGCTAAACTTAAGTGGCAGTGGGCGGGGCACATTGCTCGTAGAACAGATGGCCGTTGGGGCAGTAAAGTTCTCGAGTGGCGACCACGCACCGGAAAGCGTAGTGTCGGCAGGCCTCCCACTCGATGGACCGATGACCTGGTGAAGGTCGCGGGAAGCCGCTGGATGCGGGCAGCGCAGAACCGGTCGTCGTAGAGATCCTTGGGGGAGGCCTATGTCCAGCAGTGAACTTCCTTCGGCTGATATGATGATGATGAAAATAAAATATCAATATTTTATAGTGTATGTACCTTTGCTCTTAAAAAAGTTTGAAATAAAAAGCAAAATTAAAAATTATGAAAAACCCACGACGTTTAAAATGAAATTGAAAACCCCGACTTAAAGAATTTATGAAACTAGTGATAATAAACGTAAAAAGCTTTTATAAGAAGATTTGATCTCTCGCAGAGTCGGACATATGAACAACAGAGTATCAGTTCTCATAGCACTTCCCTACGTACCTATTTGGTTCCCGAAGATATGTGGCAATCAGATATTCAACTCCGTATGAACTTAATAAAAAACCTAAGAAAATTTGTCCGGGGCTGACATTAAATGAACTGGTTTTGTAGTTTTATAGCAATGTGAATAATTTGGAGATATTATATTGCTCTACTTGTTTATATTTATGATAAAATAGTGATGGCAGCCCCCGACGGATTATCTAAGGTTTTTATATTACTGCAGCGCCACCTACTACCGTAACACCTATTTAACAATCCTCACTAATCAACCACAAACCCATTATTGAAAACCGGATCCAAATCGGACTAGTAGTTTTAGTTTTGCACAAAAAAAATTAACTGCAGCACCTTTTGGTGAGTTATCGTCGCAACACATATATAAGAACATGCACCAATCAAACCCGAACCCATCACTGAAAACCGTATCGAAACTAGAGTAGCAGTTTGGAGATAAATGGCAACATTGATTTGTACAAAAACTGTTTACTGCAGCGACCCCTGGTGATTTGTCATCTAAACGCCTATTTAAGAACAAGCACCAATTAAATCCAAACCCATCATTGAAAACTGCATCGAAATCGGACTAGTTGTTTGGTAGATAAATGGCAACATTGGTTTGTAGGAAAAATGTTGACTGCGGCGCCCCCTAGTGAGTTGTCACTGTAACACCTATCTAAGAACATGCACCAATCAAATCCAAACCCGACACTGAAAACTGCATAAAAACCGGACTAGTAGTTTAAGAGAAAATGGCAACATTATTTTTCACAATCACCCTCTCACCCCAAACGCATATACCGTCTCCGTTCCGTACAAACAAATGTTTACTGCAGCACCCCCTGGTGACTTGTCACTGTAACACCTATCTAAGAACATGCACCCATTAAATCCGAACCCATCACTGAAAACCGCATCAAAATCGGACTAGTAGTTTAGGAGAAAATGGCAACATTCTTTTGCACAAACACCCTCTCACCCCAAACGCATTTACCGTCTCCGTTCCGTCGCGGGTAAAAACAATAGTTATTAAAACATTTAGTTCTCAAAACAGCATTAGACTATTAGAAATTAAATGGTGGTAAACATATGCCTATTGTTTAGATATATTGAGAGCAAGGTGGCTTTAACCCCATGAAGTCGGGTTTTTTCACCTAAAAAAAATCGCCTTCATTGAGGCATAAAATACTCATTTTTATTTTAAAACTCTAGAGTAAGATTTCGTCACTTTCAGAAAAATTTAAGAAAATCAACTAGTGTAAAAAAAAATCAAATCTGACCACTAAGAAAACGCCTTTGTTCCATTCAATGGTACATACATAGCTCAGGGGATTGGAAATGAAAGACATAAGTAGTGTCACCGTAAGGTCAATAATAAAAAACAATAACTTTTTTAAGCTATTGCATAGCTTTTATCGCGGTCTTTGAGCGCGGCGACCGAATCAGGAAATTCCGTAACAAAAAAATAAAACCTAACACCCCACGCTCGGCCGAGTTCTAAAAAACTTACAGTGCCATCTATTAGCGATTTGCGGTACTAAAAGGACTTGGTCAATTTTACTGGTGTAACTTTCTTAGTGTTAATTTATTACATAAACATCTCGCGCCCCAAGGACTATAATATGGTACTGGTAAATTATAATAATAATTATAATTGCATAAGTTGATAAAAAATGCGATGCAATATAGCTTTACCGCGGCAGTCCCCGAGTTCCACACGTTTTTTTTATTTTCAAAAAAATTGGCATTGAATTTCAAAAACTGAATCGGCAATTTCATAGATAAACACCTATTAAACATTTTGATATTTATATACATTACTAGCTCACACGGTTCACGTCGGTTTTTAAGTTTTTAAACTTTTATTTTTACCTGTGCACCCCAATGATATGGGTATTAAATTACAGTGTTGGCTGAGAAGTAAACGAAATCATTTGAGTTCTTTCCAAAAAAAGCTTCTACCTAAAAGTTTTTAGGTTTTTCGAAGTTTATTACAAAGTATTAATGGAATTATGAAACTCCTCTAGGTGATAAGCGAATCCAACAACAAGACGCCTCCAACAAATGAAATCCAATACAATGGCGGAGTTCAGTTTTCAGAAACTTGCTTGTGAAACTGAATGAAATGGGTGGGGTCTTATTATTCGAAATCATTATTCGTAGCAAGTGATTACATGAGAACTCTTATTATTATTTGAAGTGAAATAATAGAAGAAAAGATTTCCAAACTACAAAATATTAATTCAAAATAGTTAAATGTTACCTGCACTCTTTCTGTTGGTCATAAGATTACCTACATTACAATGCCAGATTGTAAAAAAAAATATTCAAAAATCCTAAAAAAACGTTTAGGTACAATATTGCATTGTCACGCGATATACTTAAGTATGCAAAATTTCAGCTCAATCGGAAATCGGGAAGTGGGTCAAATTTAACTTGCAAGATTCCACCCGAACAAACATACATACATTTCAAGTTAATTAAAAGCTTTTAATAACAGTTTATTACAAATCTAACTCGCCCTGATTCAGGGTAGGCTCGAGCCCCTCGGTGGGGACGTATATGAGCTGTAATGATGAATGACAAATCTAACTTCAAGTTAAATAAAAGCTTGAAAAAAAAAACAATCATCAGTTAATAATTTCAATAAAATCATTGATATAAATATTGAATAATGTCTTTTGGACATGAAAATAATATGACACGAGAGTCAGCCATCGCTCCCCTCGACCATACTAGAGGGAAAGGAACGACCCGGCTCCCGATGCGCCACCATCCGCACGAACATTTAAGCACTCATGTCAATGCTAAGATAAAATATTATTAGAAGAAATACTAGACTAAAACAAAAGACTGGCCAAATGCGTATTTTGAGGTTCGGAGGGGTTGTATGGACCGCATAAGTGATCGGAAGAGACAATACTACCCTCTGCAATAGGGCATAGAACCTGCTTTTCCCAGTTCTTAAAAAACCGGAAAATACCGGTTGTCTGTTCCGGTTCTTTACGAATTTCTATAATTTTATGATAATTATTTTGCGGTCCGTAGGAGAACCAAAGTAACCGACATAGCTTTCAGAGTTGCTAAACTTAAGTGGCAGTGGGCGAGGCACATTGCTCGTAGAACAGATGGCCGTTGGGGCAGTAAAGTTCTCGAGTGGCGACCACGCTCCGCGAAACGTAGTGTGGGCAAGCCTCCCACTCGTTGGGCCGATGACCTGGTGAAGGTCGCGGGAAGCTCCTGGATGCGGGCAGCACAGAACCGGTCGTCGTGGAAATCCCTGGGGGAGGCTTATGTCCAGCAGTGGACGTCCTTCGGCGGATATGATGATTTTAAGGTCGATAATGGTAATGTTTTGGTCGATAATGGTAGCGTCGGTGGCTAAAAGCGTCGGTGGCTCAACCGGTAACGACTCGGTTCTTCTAACCAGAGGTACCGGGTTCAAATCTGGACGGCCAATGTACCAATGAGTTTTTCAATAACTTACGTACATATAATTACCGATTGCTTTAACGGTGAAGGAAAACATCGTGAGGAAACCTGCACACGCCTGTGAAGAAACTCGCAGGTTGTGTGTGAAGTCGACCAACCCGCACTGGGCCCGCGTGGTCGACTAAGGCCTGATCGCCCTAATTCAGGGTAGGCTCGAGCCCCTCGGTGGGGATGTATATGAGTTGACATGATGAATGGTAATGTTTTGGTACTTCATACTAGATGGTACACACTGAACGGAACGGGAACAAGCTCACTACCAGGGTTTACACCAATGAGCCATGGTCCGGCAAGAAGATCGATATCTCCCAGTTGAAAGAGTTTCACAGTGAAGTGTATATTGTAAGGATGTCCTTACAATCGTCCATTTCTTTTCCTTGGATGAGCCATCTGGCTGCGCGTTATTTTAATAAGATCATCATTACAGCTCATACACGTCCCCACCGAGGGGCTAGAGCCTACCCTGAATCAGGGCGATTAGGCCTTAGTCGACCACGCGGGCCCAGTGCGGGTTGGTCGACTTCACACACAACCTTCGAGTTTCTTCGCAGGCGTGTGCAGGTTTCCTCACGATGTTTTCCTTCACCGTTAAAGCAATCGGTAAGTATGTACGTAAGTTTTTGAAAAACTCATTGGTACATTGGCCGTCTAGATTTGAACCCGGTACCTCTGGTTAGATGGACCGAGTCGTTACCGGTTGAGCCACCGACGCTATTTTAATAAGATAAAATTTAAATTTAAAGTGATTTGTTGTTTTGATCGTCAGCTAAAACGCTCACCAAAAGCTTAGTCTTTAATCGCTTTAAAAATCAGCCAGCCGGCACAGCTATATATAAAGAAAATAAAAAGGAAAGATAGTAAGTAAACGTTTTTATATTATTTTTGGGTTTGAACCACCTCTGACTACGTACCCCGAGTTTGTGACCCTTAGGGCCACAGCAATACATATACGCGTGCCCTCACAGTTGAGAAGATAATAGTATCCAAAAGGCGAACGCCGTTTATTTCTTATAGTTAAGGAGAAAATGTGAAGGGATTTCGAATATTTTCCGTAGAGAAGAAAATTGATAACACAATAATTGAAAACGCTAAACACGTTAAAAAACGACTTCCATCGAAATAAATTAGTACATTTTTGCATTATCATTTTTGGTTTTTGTTAATTTTCTACTAAAGTACTACACCGATTTTGATAAAATTTATATGGAACCACATGGGAAGCACTAGCTTTCAAATAAAAAAATAATCATAAAAATCGGTTCACCCAGTCAAAAGTTCTGAGGTAACAAACATAAAAAAAACATACAGACGACTTGAGAATCTCCTCCTTTTCGGAAGTCGCTTGAAAAGAGGCGTTATACAAGTATTTACAGGACAAGAAAATAATTATTAAAATGTAGAACAGATACCAGGAAATAAAAATATGATGGTTAAAAAAAATAAAAATAAAAATATTTGCGAACAAAATAAGGAACAGAGCGGAATTTGTGAAGGATCTGAAATTGTAGAACAAACCTCAAGAGAAAATTCAGAATGCTCAGACAATCAATATGAGTCAGGAATAGACACAGAATAAGAAAATCTATAGAACACTCGAAGTGGTGCTAGACCGAGCGAGTCATTACACATACAGCATACTACAAACAGGCTAATTCTATTAGGTATTTTTGTAAAATTACATTCCCCAAAAACAAAAAACAAACCTATAAAATCAATAAATAAAAGTAGCCTTAAAACTGTATACCATAAGATTGAGTTTTTTAAATTTGACAGAATGACAATGGTAAAGTGCTACCAGGATAGTAAAACTGCCCAGTTTAATTGTTGAGCATTAAAAATTTTAAAAATAATGTGCTTATTAAGAACTAAAGAAATAATATATTGTGCAAATCGTCAAATAAACATTTATTGCAAATTAAATTACAGATCGTCAAATTAGAAGTAAAGTTATTCAATTGAAAATTTCCGTGTAATTTTTTTCCCAAAAAATAAAAGTTTAAGAAACTTAAAAACCGACTTCAAAATGAAATTCACTCAAAAGTATGAAATAATATATACTTAGATACACGAATTAAACAACAATAACGAAATCAAAGGTGGGTACGAATTAAATTAGGGGCCTAAATTTATTTTTGGGGTTATCCACTTCGTCGTTTATGAACCGATTTTGATGATTCTTTTTTTGTTGGAAAGAAGATATCCCAAGGGTGGTACCATAATACGTATTACGTGTTTCATATGTTTTCTAAAGCTATTAAAGTATTTGCGTCTAGCAGTCATCTTCTCATGATGATGAGCTAATGAAGAAAGGTACAACTCATTAACGGTTATGAGTTAGAGGATAATTCTTTCAATATAGATAGATACGTAAGAGTAAGTAATGTAGCATAATTTAATTAAAATGGGTTAAATAATATAACAGAGCGGTATTGCTTTTGCCACGTAATACGTAGAATTTTTACGCGCTGCCTAAATATGAATTTCGGAACGAAAATAAATTTTGGGGTAATATGGAATACTTTTATTTTTATAAGATTATAAAAAAATTGGGTAAAGACGTAAACAAGTGGATGACCGTGGAAATAGACTAAATATAAAAACAACACATTACATAATTTTAAAATACAAAAAAAAGGTTAGGTAACGATCGATCGTCCCCCCAGGTGTAAAAAATGATCGAATAAATACCTAAAACATAAATGGAGTTAATTTATTGGGTGTCGAAATTACCCCCCCAAAGCTGTAGGAAACACTTTGGGTGTACAATACTCTTAATGATTTTAAACTAAATGCAAAATTGTCAAAGGAAACGGAAACAGGAGACCACACAGGCCAGCAGCTGCGCTTGGAGGAAGACAGCAGAACCTTGCCGGGCAGTAGCAGTGCTTGGTCACCAGTGATAACAAAATGGCGCGGCAGGTCGTAATGCTTGATCACCAGTAGTAGTGTTTGGTCACCAGTGACAACCAACTTCAATGGGCCTTAAAATTAGAAAGAAACTAAGGTTCCACTTCCCTTTGGGTAAGCGGCAGGCAGTTGCAGAGCGGCGAAACAAACGCCGGTGGAAGACTAGCAGTAATCCAGGGTTATAGTGATTCGTTCGGGCCGGGTGGAAGACTAGCAGTGATCCAGGGTTATAGTGATTCGTTCGGGCCGGGTGGAAGACCAGCTGTGATCCAGGGTTATAGTGATTAGTTCGGGCCGGGTGGAAGACCCTACGAACATAAATAAAAATTTAGTTCGCAACGGCAACAAATAAAAATTGATAGCTGTCTCTAAGCATAAATCACTTACCCCTGTTAAATATAGGAGGTCTTGTAAACAAAAAGAAAAATCACAGAACTTTAAAATATTTTCACCCGAACACACATTTCGACGGTCATCAATTGTTTCACTCTTGTCAAGAGCTCGCAATCATTTTCAAATTCTATTTTCATAGACGAACAAGATCAAAAGAGAACTTAATTATGAAACGCAAGAAAGAAGATCGGCTTGAATCGATACTTTGCGTTTCAAAATACCCACAAACTCACAAAAAAAAGGCGAGAAGTCCAAAAATTTTTGAAATTTGGACAACCCTATAGACGTTGGACAGCCCTGAAAAAGAAAAAAAATAAAAACTCTCTAAGTAACTAGTTAACTACAAACGTTTACTTGAAGCTGGTAGAAATTGACATTTATACACGAAGCTACACATACAAACGGCAAAAACCCCATCAACAAGAAAACTAACCTTAATAACCCCAAGAACACACTAGTGTTAAAGGATCGCTGTGCATTTGAACCTAAAACTAGTCACTTAAGAAAACAGGAGAAACCAAACAATTAGTAAAACATTAAAGACCAATAGGGTTGTCAAAAACTGAAAAAACTTGCAAAACATTGTCGGTTACCCCAGCGGAAATGTGGACAAAAGCGGTAAAGGCGGATGCGTGAAAATCCGACTCACGGATAAAATTAACACCGGAAGTCTGAAACGCAATACGCAAGAGTCTAAAGGGACAACTCTACCGAAAAATAGGCCATTTGAGGTAAGACAAGGGCAAGATTAATGAAAGAAGTTTGAAAAATGGAAAATTGTTAAAAGACCTCAAGAAATCTAAACAATACTGCGAAATACAGAAACTTTGTCACATAAAAGTGAACAGGGTACGCCAAAAATTTAAGGAGTACCTCGCAAAGCAACGCGTAAAAATATTCCAAACAGTAACCCTTAAAGATCTTTTCCCTTAAACCAACGAAAAATAATCGTGAACTTAAAAGTAAGTCTGTCCCGACTTTCGATTGAAAGAAATCTAGAGTCTGGCCCTTGACTACTTAAATTAAAAATTCTCTTGGAATCGTAAGGGAATACATAGGCAAAAACAACTCAACAACACGTAAGCAATTATCCGAAAGAGGTATAATGCCATTAAGCCGGGAAAAAAACGACCCGTGTGAAGAGAAGCCAAAAAAATACCGTGCATACAAACAAAAAAACCACACGTTTCCAAGAAAACTGCACGTTAAATTAAGTAAGGGTCTTGAGGTATTAAAACTTGAACCATAACATCCGGAAAACGGATACACCCACGAACGACAAAAAAACGGGTTCGTTAGGGAAAGATTTAAGGCAGAAAAGGGGATAAAAACATTAGTTCGGGTGCCATTTAATGCAGTAGTACGTATAGATAGATAGTTGTATTCTTTCAGATTATTCAGATGAGCTGATGATGGAAGATTTAACTCCTTAACTTTCATGCTGCTGAGATGATAATGGAAGCCACAGGACTCTGTATCTTTTAATGAAACACATGTATTATGATTTGATGATTCCTATTGGCGAGTAGGTGATTGGGTTTAACGTTGTTAGATTTATAATTTAATATTTATTATCACTACAAATAAAGAAAATTAAAAAAAGTTAAAAAAACTGAAAAACGACTTTAAAATGAAATTTACTCAAAAGTATGAAATAATATTATGAAACTTAAATACACGACATTAACTAACAATTACGAAATCTAAGGTGAGTACAAATTAAATTAGGGGCTTAAATTTTTTTTGAGGGCGTGTGTTAACAAACCATTGAATCTAAAACATTAGATAAGTACGTAAGTAGTTGTGTGCGGACACTTAATTGATGACACACGGTTAATGTCGTGTATTTAAGTTTCATAATATTATTTCATACTTTTGAGTAAATTTCATTTTGAAGTCGTTTTTCAGTTTTTTAAACATTTTTTATTCATAATTGGTAAGCCCTTGGCCTCATCTCACCTGATGGTAAGTGACGATGATGCCGAAGATGGTAGCGGGCTTACCAAGATTCCCCAACGCAATGGACTGACCGACTTGGTGGCTCAGTGGTTAGTGCTCTTGACTGCTGATCCGTGAGTTGTGGGTTCGATCCCCACCCAGGGCAAACATTTGTGTGATGAGCAGATTTGTTTGCTCTGTGTCTGGGTGTTAAATATCTATACATGTATGTATTTAAACGTATATAAGTATGTATATCATTCTCTGGTTCCCATAACACAGGGAATCCTACTTTGGGGTCAGATGAACATGTGTGATTTGTCCCAGAATATTTATTTATTTATTTATTTAATGGAGAACTGACTATCTTATCTTCAAGCCGGAACACATCAATGTTGTTAACACTGATGTTTGGCGGTAAGACTTAGATAAGATGGTGGTAACTAGCCAGGCGGGCTTAGAAGATTGAGATTCTGTCTGACTGATCAATAAGATTCTGTCTCACTAATTAAAAATACTTTTTTTTTTGCAGTTTCTTAGGGCAACGCATAAGCATCGCCATCCAGCGCGGTAACGCTGCCAGAATGCAAGGTACTATGCTGCCGTCGTAACAGAGTACACAGTAACTTTGAAAAAGTCGTTTCGAGAAAAACGCGCGTAAAGTTTTTTGGAAACTATGTTCGATTGTGACTAATTTATGAAAGTAAGCAACCTAACTAGAATGTAGAGTGATAAGAAAAACGTTGCGCTTTAAATGTGTGTTTTTAATTTTTATGTATCTTTTTTATATTTTGTGTTAAATACATAACTGTGTCCTTGTTGGTAAAATAAATAAACAACGAATTGTTGTACTAGAGTAAATAACAGTAACTGACATAGTTACTGTGTACTAGCTAAGATTTACGAAATACTGTGATTAAGCTATGTAAAGATACTGATAAATTCTTTACTTGATCGCAGTTACTGTTATTTTGCTGTGTTTTAATCTAATTTACTTAACGAAATTTAGTAAGTTGTGAATCTAGTAAGTCAAATTGCTGTGTTTCAACTTAAAATAATAAAGGCGAGCGATGGTTGACTAATCCAGTATTTTGTAATACTGTGTTATAGACTAAACTTTGCAAATTATTATACCAATAATGATACAATTTTATGAAAATGTATTGAAAAAGCATGAATATGGCCTAGGTAAATTATTTATATTATTTTTCAAATAAAAAACAAATCATTACTAATTAAATTTTACTGTTAAAACGAAGTTTAAAACAGCTAAACTAAACTGATGCCTTTCTAGGCTTTAAAATTAATAAATAATCTTATATAAGTCTTTTTAATCACTTTTTGGACATAGTTTTAAACAAAACAAAATAATCAATCTTCTAACAAATTATTACTATGTCTAGTTAAGGCTTTACTTTTTAAAACAAATGAGATCAATCAGCCATATTATTTTAAAATAATTATATACAAAAGTTACGTATGTAAGTATCGCAAAATCTCTCGTTTGGTTGGTCGTCTTTTCCTTTTATGTTAAGACTTTTTAAAACGAATATTATTATACAAATATTGTATACAAACAGTTTATTATACAAACTAATTTTACTTATTACCTGATGAAGAGGTTTGTGGTATTAAAATTCTTTAGTTTTATGAATGAATCGAGAGATCCTGCCTTATTTACCTAATTACAGAAGGCTTTCGAAAAACAACAAATTCATGTACAAAGGGATCCAGAACTGACATAAATAACTACAGACCCATTGCGCTTTTGTCAAATTTTTCCAAAATTATTGAAAAAATCATACATAATAGGTTAATGTCTTTTCTGAATAAACATTCTATACTTAGCAATAATCAGTTTGGATTTCAAAAGAGTAAAAACACAACTTTGGCTATTTTTAAAGTTTTGAAACAAATTTGGACTGAGGTGGAAAACAGAAATACATGTGTTGGGCTGTTTATGGATTTATCAAAAGCTTTTGACTGTGTTGTACATGAAATCTTGCTTAAACAACTAGAAAATATTGGGTTACGGGGGAATGCCTTGAAATTAATGGAGTCTTATCTTTCTAACAGAGTGCAAGCTACAATTGTTGAAAAGTATAATTCAAATACAAAGACGCTAGAGCAAATTCAATCTGACTTTAGAAAAATACGATTAGGTGTCCCACAGGGAAGTGTTCTTGGACCTCTACTATTCCTTATCTATATAAATGAGCTACCTTTGGTGATCAATCATCTCTGTGTTTTGTTTGCTGATGATGCTACTATTTTTATACCAAAGGATAATTTGAGTAATCACGAATATATCAATGAAATATGTAACACTATTGACATGGCTACAGAATGGTTGACATCAATTAATTTGAAATTAAATCTAGATAAGACTAAAATTATAGAATTTAGGAATTATAAAAAGGAACCACATTATTTAAATATCATTATTTGTGGTAAAGCAGTAGAATTAGTTAATGACATTAAATTTTTAGGAATTACAATTGATACTGAGAACAATTGATACAATTGAGAAATGCATATTATGGCTACGTTTATCCACTTTTGACATATGGCATCATATATTGGGGTAACTCTGTAAATGTTAACTCTACTTTTATATTACAAAAACGATGTCTAAGGATCATCTACAAAATACCTAGCACTGAGTCTCTAAGGTCTGTATTCAAAGAACAAAAATATCTTACAGTAATTAGTATATATTATATACTGGAAATGTGTGTGTTTGTAAAAAACCATAGAGAACATTTTACTTGAAAAAATGAAATCTATCACAGAAATGTTCTACGCAGCCAATATAAATATGACATGTGCGTTGTGTTAGCTAAAAGCTACATATTTAATAAAAGTGCTGTAGTTGTAGGTGCTAAAATTTTTAATCACTTACCAATGTATATCAAGTCATTAGATGGTACTAAATTTAAAAAAAACACTAAAAGATTGGTTGACAGACAAGGTATTTTATACTTTAGAAGAATATTTTTCAAATTAATTTATACTTGCTTTTTATGTTTTAATTTTTGAATAAAATTATGACTGTACTTTAAATGTTAAACCATGACTATTGTATGCCCGAAATGGGTAAACTGATGATACTAATTAATTGTAACAACTATATTACTCAGTTTTGACAATAAATATTATCTTATCTTATCTTATCTTATGTTTAGATAAACTCAACAAAAGATCCAGCTTACAAATACAAAATTATATAAAATTTTACATTACTAGGTAATCACAGCAATCACAGTCATCTTCAATTTCAGTACACAGATCTAGAGCCATATCATTTTTGGGTAATTCTGTCCAAATTCTAGGACGACTAGAAGGCATGGATGGTCCCAGTTTGCCAATAATAACATTTTTTCGTTGCGTGCTTATTCCTCGTGGGGAAGATTTTAAGACAGGACAAGGAACACCCACCATTCTTTTCGCACTTTGCTTTCAAAAACTGTACCACAGTATAATTTTCTTCTTGAAATGACTTTTCAATATATAAGATGTAAAAATTTCGTTTGACTTGTACTTTTACCAATTCATGCAAATAAATTATAGGACAAATAAATACTAGGTTTCTTGAGGCGTTAAGCAGATGAATGGTCTTCGAAATTAGCGAAATCGCTAACGGTCGTCTTTTTCAGAGTTGGATGATTTGACAATATTCTTAAAGTCATCAAAATCGTAAATTTTTGGTTTGCGCTTCATTGAAAGTTCAACTTGGTGATGGAAGGAATCAGCTGACATGAAGCTGTGCCCGGGCTCGAAGTATTTGAGGGTTATACTCTCTGCGGATATTTCATTGCTGTTGATTATGTAAATTAAAAAACAAAATAGCATCCAGCACTAATTTTGTGAAGCACAGTTATAAGTCCAAATAATTATGTTACTAACATCTCTCTTGTATGTGAAAAACTGTTAAAAAGTGCTGGTTATGTCTTCTGCTCTACGTCCAGACACAGCTTCATGCCAGATAACGGCGAGTGGTTTTGAATTTGCTTGATTGCCAGCAGGCACAAAACTTTCGTTGAAAACGATAATCTAGGACAAAATAAAACTAACTCGAATGAATCTAATCAGGGAAGCATTACAAGTTTTTAAAGATCAGCCGAGTAATAAATGCTTTCCAAATTTTATTCTTTTGCCGCATCATTTTGTTATTATTGTTGTCTTGTCTCCGTAACACGTATTTTATGAGATCTGTAATTTAGTCAAATGGTACAGTCTTCATCTGGACTTTGAATGTGATTAGGATCATGCTTGTTAAATTTTTCACAGGCCTCACACTCTTCGTGGCCTCATTTTGTAAGAGAAATATTTAACTCGTTTTTAACACAATTTCTCTACAGTTCATATGAACATTTAACATTTGGATAATTTTCCTTGAAATGAATAAACATTGAATTCACCGTTAAATCTGAGGGTAAATATTTTTATTCGGTGCATGTTCCCTGCGATAGTGTAATACATACAACTGGATCAAATGATATAATGTGATCGTAAATAATTTGTCGATCCGTAAGACTGTTTTTGTAATGTTTCCCTCTTTTGTCTCCATTGCAAAATTTGAATTAGATATAGCTTTTAAGACAACAGTAATTTTTATGGTGATAGCCCAACGTAGTAAGAAAAAATGCTTACAAACTTCTATTGGCTCTTGATTTTCAGGTGACAATTTGAGATGATATTTTACTTTAATATGCCGTTGCTAATCTTCCGTAGTTTTGTGTTTTGTAGGTAATTTGGTTGTATTATTGGTTAAAAATGTTATTCTACTTAGCCTTTCTAGATTCTATAATCCCTCATTTATTTCTTCTCTTCTTCGATAAACACTTTTCATTTTTTTACATTTGTCTGAACATGGTTTATTTACAGCATACTGTTTTATTTTCTCCTGCAGCTTCGTTTCCAATCTGTCTTTGAACTTTGAAATATATGTCCGTGCATCGACTGACTCGTCACTCCAAAACACACAAGCCCCTCACCTCCTACCCACCCCGCACATCACTTAAACTTAGCTAAAACCCAGTAAGTATTGTTTTCGCGCTCGAAAGGTCTAGGCAAAAAAACAGTAAGTAGTTAAATACTGTTATTTTGTCAAGGAACTTAAATAATAGATTGCCAACGTAAATTTCTTATAACACAGTATCTTAGATACTGTATTGCTGCCAAGTGATATATTATAATCTTGAAATCTTGAGCTAAATTATAACACAGTATTTGGAAAAAAGGCTGTGTTTTAGACTAGCAAGAGCATTTTGCTATGTTCTTATCTAAAGTTTGTTCCTTATTGTATTTATTGTATATTACTATTAACACAGTAACCTCATAATTACTGTTTTCAAGTTATGTAATACCTACATGCTGTGTTTTGATCTATTTATTTGGTCTTAGTTTGCTAAAGTTGCTGTGTTTTTAGTTACCGTATCTCTGGAACCAGAAGTGCTAGAAATAAACCGAAAATTTTGCCGGGTAGAGTTCATTCTCATTGTTACGGTAATAAAATAAAAGTGAAAACACAGTAACTTAAGATACTGTGCTTTCTGTTACGACGGCAGTATGACGCACCAACGAGTCGTCAGGTGGAAATAGCTCTGATATATTAAAAATACACTTGTTAGATGTGAAGAAGTAGTAGAGTAAACTTTATTAACTTTTTCCTGAGTTATATCTTTGTCGGCTGTCTGAATATTGGTTTGCGATTATCAGATCTAGTTAAAAATGTATTCTTGCTATAAGTTTCCCACTTGGAAAATTGACCTCTGTTCTGGCTCGCGGTCACGAATAGAATGAATCTCAACTGGTTTCGGAAAACGACCCACTAGTTTGAATTTAAACTTAGCTTTTTTAACACGATCCGCGGATAGCAAGAATATAAAAGGAGAGGTTATGTATAACTATAGAGCTCACACGATCTCCACAGTACCAAAGTATTGTATATTAGTACTAGCATACAGTATGGACACTCCATGCCGCTCTCTAGATTGCGACCTCACCCCCAAGTCACCCAGATTCATACAGATTGGTTACAGTTTCGTTGTCGAACGTATAGGATTTTGCCGCAATTTGTTTGTTCCATCATTACTTTTTTGAAATGTCTTTTCTGGCCCGTTTTATGAAGTGTCCAGGGTGTGACAGAAGCATGCCTTGCGGGGACGTACTGGACGGCATTTATTATGTATAAGCTTTTTTTTATTTATAACTGTTACCTTGCACATTACTTTTAAGTGATTTTCAAACATTTTCTTATCCTTCTCTCTCCTCTCGTAAATTACACATGAAAAAACCTCTAAAAAAAATCTCAAAAGAATCAACAGAACCGGGTACAAGAGAGGTCCGGTTCTGTACCCCCTACTTTGCAACCCACTCCAAATCTGCACCTTCCCGAAGAACAGACGCCGGCCGGGTGAACCCTGTTAAGCCAAGCAACATAGTTGGGCGGTGACCACGCGGATAGGGGGCAGGTAGGACAATTAGTTTCACCCCTATCTAGTGCTATATAGGTCTTATAATCTTCAACCAATATAACAGCCATGGACCGGCCTACGCGAACAGCGGTTTTGATTCCTGCAGAATGAGCCTATTCGCTCATTTCGTCTCAGTCGATCAGTATTCCCTAAATGGGCTAAAGGTCGAAATTAGAAAAATTTAGTTTCTCAATCGTGCTAAATTCCGAGTACGTCTCTCTATCTCAGTTAATTGTTTATATTTCAACGAGACTCTGTAAGTTATAGTGGTGTAAGTGTGTTTGCGTGTAGATGGATTTGACATTTTTTTTAAATAAAATTAATGTATGGATAGGGCCTGTCCATTATATTTGGTCGAAGGCTGTAATAATATTCAAACGACAGCATCAAAACAACGAAACAATAGAACTGGACACTTTACAAGACAATTTTCAATGCAGAAGGAAGAGGGGCCCCACAGCATCAGATCATTGCCCTGAGGAAAATCAACATGCGAAGGAGAGGGAAAAAAGAAAAGCACCATGGAAAATACAGTTAATAAAAAAAAGGGTTTGCGGGGCGATTCGGCTAGAGCCCGCCCGGCGGCATCTAGGTACCGGGCCTAGGAATGTTAACGGCGAAGACAAGACTATCAAAAAGATATTAATTATAACAGGACAGGAAAGAATAACACTTTGAATATTATAAATTGACATTTATAATTTGATTAATAAGGAATTGATTTGTTATCTAAGACTTATTTCATAGGTACGTTTATCCGACGCTCTTACGGTGAAGGAAAACATTGAGTACACGCCTGCAGAGAAACTCGCAGGTTGTGTGTGAAGTCGACCAATCCGCACTGGGCCCGCGTGGTCGACTAAGGCCCGATCGCCCTAATGCAGGGTAGGCTCGAACCCCTCGTTGGGGACGTATATGAGCTGATACGAAGACTTACCATTTATGTTCTTACTTTTGGTTTTTTAGTGTGATATTGACGATTTGGGTATTACTTTCTGTAATGTCAGTATTTCTATGAAATAAATGAAATGAAATTATATAGACGTAGAATGACTTAAAACAGGTAAATTGGAGAAAACAATACAGGAAATGACAAGGCTTAAATATATATATATATATATATATATATATATATATATATATATATATATATATATATATATATATATATATATATATATATATATATTATATGGACTCTGTCTGAAATAAAAGAATTTTTTTTTAAATATTATGGGTTTCAGCTTAACAAGATATTCAGATAATGGCACTCGTTAAAGTAATGAAGCAATATTGTAATACACGAGGAACCCATCGACTGAATAAAAGCACTATCATGCATGGCGTAGGCACAGTATTACGATATGGCTTACAGTAGCGCAACGCCTTTAATGTCGCACGATGCCGCCACGGTGGAGCAGGTATAACCAGTACTAGCCTGTAGCTAATCCCGCGGAGTTTGGCAGGCTGTGCCCCGCCGCCCGCTGTCCCGCCAGTACCCTTCCGTTGCTCTGCGTGAGTACATTCGTTGCGCTACTGTAAGCCGCTATATTGTAATACTGTGGCGTAGGGAAAGCACTCGAACAAGAAATGCGTATCTGAACACGCCCAAAGTAGGGTTGAGTTCCGCGGACCTTTTAAAAAGGAATGTATGTATTTTTCTGGAAGAAATCGCTTTGAGCGATGAGACCGCCCAAATTGTACCGCTAGAGTACCTATTTAAGTTTTTATATATAAGTTTATTATTTTTCTATTTAAGTTTATATATATATTATATCTATGTACAAGGCATGATTTAAGACTTGACAATTTGGGGTGACAAATTCAAAGCCTACCACCCCCCGAATTGGGGGATGCAGATATTTTTATTTATATGAACCATATACCCAAGTTATAACAGTTTTAGTACACAAAGTATGTTTCCAAACTTGAGAGACACAGCGTGTGTTTTGAGGTCCATGTCCTTAAAATAAACGGTGGGTAAATTACACACACACACACACATGCATTTATATGAACGTAGCGTTTAGTACGGAGACAAGACCTGAAAATATAGATTAAGTAAGTAAATCAGATATATGTGTCGAAATACGGCTTAAGTACTTATTTAGAAATGTTCACATTGCGAAACCCATGCCAACTAAAAAAGCATTAAACAAGATTATTATTATTTCTCAATTTACGAATGACAAGCAATCTACAACGTGCTATGGACAGGTCATTGGGTGGCCTTCCGGGTGGTGGTTGACGCCGTTATAGCGTAGACAGCAAGGGCTGCGATAAGGGCTAAGAGAGAAGGTAAGCTTAGCTCAAGGTCGTCATAGCGTGGCCAGCCAGCAGCGCACTCATTGCGGACCAAGGCTTGTGTAGTGCTTTACTCAAACAAAGCGAGATTTATTTAAAGTAGTGTACTTATACCTAAAGTAACAATGATGGTAAGCGACGATGATGCCGAAGATGGAAGCGGGCTTACCAAGATTCCTCAACGCAATGGAGAAGTGGCTATCTTATCTTCAAGCCAGAACACATGAATGTTGTTAGCACTGATGTTTGGCGGCACGACTTATATAAGATGGAGCTAGCCAGGCGGGCTTAGATAATGCCCTACCACCAACCAACACGAGTCTTAGAAGTTGAACTCACCGGTAATCGAACCCGCGACCCCCTGGTGTAAAGCGAATGAGCTAATCATTACGCCACGGAGGCGGTTTGACTTTAATGACAAGTATGACCAGTCATCCTAGATGCTAGTGTCCTCTAAAAAAACTTGCTTTGCCAAGGGGCCAACAGATAATTACCTATTCTCATCTTATACCTAACTTTTAAGTAATAAATAAAAAAAAAAAAAAAAGCCCCCGACAAAAACCTCAAAAAGTAGAAAATAATATGTTTTGGCCCTTTAAATTTAATTTAAGTAAGAACCTAGTTATATTTTGATCTAAGAGTCGTCGCTTCGTAGGGGGACCGCTACGTTGTGAAATTATTAGTATTTAGTTTGTATTCTGTATTAACTATTAACATAAAGTTCCCACTACGCGACGACTTTCTACTTATTATTCTACTTTTTCTACTTATTATTTTCAATTTTTTTGAGGTCTTTTTTTGTCGGGAGTTCTTTAAATTTTTAATTTAAGTTTTCATTCATGCTTTTTAAACTAAATGTATCTCAAACACGATACCTCTGCTGTAAGTTGGTAAGGAGTTGGGTATCGTGCAGATACTAGAAGATGCGGCAGCATCGGATCAAGGTTACCATGTTCTATCTAAAACCTATTTATTGAGTCTGTTCCAAGGAGCCCAAACACGACGAAAGTTTTTTAGGGATTTGGGTATCCTGCAGATTCCAGAAGATGCTGCAGCATTAGGGCAAGGTTACAATGGTTTTGCAATATCGTTATAATAACAGGGCACCAAATTTCGAATCGATCAGACCGGTATAAGTTGCCCACATCCCTTCATCACCTAGACACACCCCGGACACTTCATACAATCGAGCGAGAAATTATATACATATAAACAACCGACGTACTATAGGCATGAATGGAGGTAGTATATAGGCTTATTTTTACTATGGTCTATCACACCGGCGGCATAGGTCACGAAATGTTTTTTAGATAATTGCTGCATGTAAGTATACTCGTAACAATCAACAGTGGCTACTTGGTAGGTAGGTAACTTACATGAATATACAATTGTTAAAAAAACACGTAGGTATACAAGCTTTGACGTGACCTGGAGAAAATTTACTTTGAGGTATACCTACCAACTATAATTATCATTACAAGGATAATCTTTAAAAACGAAGATCATTGACCTCCTGGTGTGAAACGAATGGACTAACCATTAAGCCACGGAGGCGGTTAAAAATCAATGGTTGGTTCTTTCACTTCACACCACGAGGTCGTGGGTTCGATTCCCGTGGGGTCAACTTTGTAAGACTCCGTTATGTTGGTGGTGGGGCGTTTTCATAGCCCGCCTGGCTAAGCTACACCATCTTATTTAAGTCTTGCCGCCAAACATTAGTGTTAACAGCATTGTCAGCATTTATGTGTTTCGGCTTGAATATAAGATAGCCAGATCCCCATTGGGGAATCTTGGTAAGCCCGCTTTCATTTTATCGGCATCATCGTCACTTACCATCAGGTGAGATGATACCAAGGACTTAGCATCAATCATTATAATTTCAGCCGAAGGACGTCCACTGCTGGACATAGAACTTATCAACTGTGGATTAAAAAAAGATAAGAAGATAAACTTAAAAAAATACGTTAAGGTAGGTTACCTACAATGACTTTCTTTGGAATGCGATAATTAAATCTTAAATGATAGTAGGTAGGTACGTCGTTTGCAAGTCAACCTTGCGCTTGGTCGGTTTTATTTCTACACTAGCAAATTATCATAATGATTTGTAAGTTAATTCATAAGTAATATGTATAACTATTCACAAAAAAAATAAGGTTAATGCGTTTTCTCCAGATACTTAGTTTGTCACATTACTAGACTTCGTTTAGGACAGGGAAACATATCTACTCACCACTATTTGTGGGTTGGCATGGTGAATTGATTTGATTGATTGAAGCCAAAAACATTATGCGTGGTCGACGACCGATCACCCGCTTGAACAATCCACCACACACACACGTAGGCTATGTTACCTATGTACCTAGGACACACCCTAAGATGAAAATTCTTTCTATCATACTTTTTCTGGCTTAGGTAGGACGGGCGAACATACCTATTTACCACAAATTTTTGCGTAGGTAACAAAAGAATGACAAACAAATTAGGTAGGTATATTAGATATTTTCGGCTTAAAAATTCACAAAGTTAATATCGGTTAAGTACTTACCTAATCGAAATAACAGCCTCTTCGGAAAATACAACCTGTTATCTAGTATTTGTGAAAAAAAAATACACAGCCTGTTAAGTACCTACTAGTAATTTGTAGAATAAAATGTTATGCAGTCACATACGGTATTTGAGGAACAGGCCGATATTTAAAATTAAAACATCATTCATTTAAGTTTTAATGTAACTATGATTAGATAATCACAAGTGATTTAGTAACCTAGTGCTCTTTTTACTTTTGAGCGACAAAGGAGTCAAGAAGGTATTGTGATGGCGAAAAAAAAGCGAATTTGAGATTTTCATGGGAATCGATTGTCTTACACTAATAGAGTCTAAAAGACAAAAAAATGTGTGTGTGGTGCGTGTGTATTACTTCCTTTCCGTTCTCTAGTTCCCAAACTATACTGGACGGATTTAGGTAAAATTTGGGTTAGGGCAATATTATTTTTATATCTCCCGGCGTATTTTTAAAATTTCCCCTACCTTGATTTTTTAGGGTTGCCACCATAGTAAAAAATCACTTATCTAGATATTATTTTTCTACGAGCTATGTGCCCCACCCACTGCCACTTAAGTTTAGCAATTCTGAGAGCTAAGTCTGTTACTTTGGTTCTTCTACGGATCTCTTCGTTTCTGATTCGATCACGCAGAGAAACTCCGAGCATAGCACGCTCCATTGCCCTTTGGTTGACCTTGAGCCTTCTTATGAGGCCCATAGTAAGCGACCATGTCTCAGTTCCGTATGTCATCACTGGTAACACACACTGGTCGAAGACGACCTTGGTCTTAAGACACTGCGGTATCTGGGACGTTAAGATATTGCGAAACTTCCCGAAATCTCTTTTGTGAAGTTTGACCTACCTAGGACCTAACTGGACTGTGTCCTATTACATATTCGGCAACAACTTCGAGTGTAGATACTCAGAGGAGTAGGACCGACACGGACACGGATAGCTCGTAGAACAGATGGCCGTTGGGGTAGTAAAGTTTTCGAGTGGACCGCGCTCTGGAAAACGTAGCGTAGGCAGGCCTCCTACTCGGTGAATCGATGACCTGGTGAAGGTGAAGCCGCTGGATGCGGGTAGCGCAGAACCGGTCATCGTGAAAATCCTTGGGGGAGGCCTATATCCAGCAGTGGACGTCCTTATTCGGCTGATATGAATAAATGAAAACTTTTTAAACTCAAAAATGGCTTTAACGATTTTGATGAAACTCGGTTTGTCACTTTTACTGTATAATATGACTTACATACGCAGTGGTCAGTTGTTCCAAGAAAAATCGGAATGAGGTAAGTACCTCCCATATAAATCCAGGTACCTAGTTTGATTTTATTTTTCAAAATTTTTCAAACTTTGTGAATAATTAGAATAAGTGTAATGTTTATTGTTGATTTGTGTATACCCGACTACCACAGACGGCGGAGGATTCGCGAGAAAGTATGAACAGCGAGGCTGTACAATTTATTCGTACTGCTGCCTCTAGTCTGATAAAAATTTGTTCACCGGTACCTACTTCAGAATTTTTGTAAACTTATTATTTCTGTCTGATTTTACTTTCGAGCGACGAAGTAATGGAATGGAATGTACAATAAACTACAACAATATCTAACGAAACATACGTTTATTTACTCTCACTTATTTATTACATTTCACATGAGCAAAAAAGAAATTTAGGGTGATAAATTCAAAGCTTGCCACCCCGGGGGATGCAGATATTTTCTTGTGACAGACGCAACCATTTGAAGTGCAGTCGTGACTAAAACAGCTAGTACTGTTGTAATTTTAGACTTTTTGGTATTTAGTGTATTTTTTTGGTAAGAGAGCATAGGGTATTAAATTATTTTTGGTGGTCATTAAATTTAACCCGTATTGGCAATAACCGGTTAAAGTAGTTACTGGTTTCGGCTTTATTTATCACATTCACCAGAATTAGTGGTTAATATGAATACTTACCGGTAATTATACATACTAACCGGATTTATTGCGTTGACCGTAACATATTGAATATAAAAATGACATCTATTGCGAAATCAAACATGACTCGCATACAATAGGTATGTCATTTGTGGTCGGGCGGGAGATGTGTATGTACAAAGCATGATTTGGGACTTGAGACTGTTGGGGTGATAAATTCAAAGCATTACATATACAGGGTGTAACAAAAAGGAGGTTACAAGCCGAAAGAGGAGATGAGGAAAACTAAGTTGCTCTGATCAAGTCGGTCCCATTAGTGAAAGTTGTCTAGTATGTGTTCCTAACAACCTCCTTTCGGATTGCAACTCCCTGAAATTTCCCTAAAGGAATTTTAAGGCTAATATCTGAAGTTGATAATAATAAATCCTTACTATATATTATAATAATAATATTATAAATATGAAAATGTGTATGTTTGTTACCTTTTCACGCTTTAACACCTTAACCAATCTTGATGGAATTTGGCATACAGGTAGCCTGTGTCACTGGGAAGGACATAGGCTACTTTTTATCCCGTAAAAATAGCATAGTCCGATGCAGTCCCTAAAGGAAATGAAAAAATACTCTTTTTTGGTTAATTTCTCTAACATCGCAACGGACCAATGGCTTGCTGTGAATTTTTGCACAGATATGGTTGACGGGGTGGGATAGGACATAATTTACTAATTAGCATATCCCGACATAGTTGCCGAGGGATCTGGGGAAAACTCATTTTCACGCTCGCACACGTCAGCGTCTTTAAAACGGAGCGACGTATTGAAATGATTTTTGTATAGAATTGGTTGAGAGGGTGGGAAGTGACATAGACCGCTAATCAGAATAGCCCGATATAGTTCCTGAGGGATCTGGATAAAACTTACGTCCACGCTAAATACACGAAATTAACATATAAATACACGAAATTAACCAACAATAGTGAAATGTAAGGTAGGTACGAATCAAATTAGGGGACTATAATTTTTTTTGGAAGTGTTATCACTTGCAGGCAGTGAGGCGCGAGGCGCGGCTAGTGCTGTCACGGGATTATGTTTGTTGAGGGTTTCGTATCTCAAAAGGAGAAGAAACCCTTAGAGAATCACTCGTGCGTCTATCTGTCTGTCTGTCACAGTCCATTTTCTCAGAATCTACTGGACCTATTTAGTTGAAACTTGGTACACGTTTCATTCAATGTTTGTGACCCAAAGACAGAATAGATGTGCATCGTATTTAAATAAATATAAACACTAAAAATAAATATTACTTTTAGGGGACCAATTAAGAAAAAAATATTTCAAAGGTGCCGTGTGACATTTCAAATAAAAGGGCTGGTTATGAGGATCTTAAATTAATTTTTATAATATTTTTAAGACAAATATTGTAAAAGTTGTGCTCAACATAATTTCATATTAATTAAAACCTCTAGGGCACATGTTTGCACACATATTCAATAAAAAAATAAAAAAATCTACAACTTTAACCGCCTAACCCCGAAATATGGGGTGTAAAATTCGTATGAAAAAACATATTTTAAGGTACTTCCTGAAGTTTTAGAAAGTTGTAAATTGGTATGCAGATTGAAGAAACGAAACCTTCGTTGCACTCGTGTGGAGAACACACGAGTACAACTCGCACTTAGCAGCTTTTTAAAACTGGATATGCTCAGATTTATCTGATTGTAATATACATTAGACCGATCAGCTGATCACAACATACTTAGGTAGACCCAACATGTATTTGTCTGTTTTTCACTTGCGACCATTTGTTCCATGAGTACAGGTAAACATAAACAAGACAGCACGTCGAGCTTTACATACTAGCACTCTACTCGGTTAGGTACGTTACGTACGAGCGACTTTGCATCAAAAGTGTACAGTCTGACGTGCTGTCGTGTGTACCTACTAACATTCTACGAAAGGCCAGTTTATTAAAAGTCACCCTGTTTGCATCAGCACAATCCACGCTGAGTGAATATGATTAGCATTTGGATCATTACGGAAAAAAACTAGGAATGTACAGAAATTAACCACTAAAACTAAACTCTAGTAGGTAGGTACCTAACTACTTGTTCTGTCTCACACTCGTCTATTTAAACTTATTCTTTGACCTTATTTCCTATCTCTGTCTGCTTTGGAAATGTCCTCGAAAAATTCTTTGTTTGACTGCCACAACACTAAGCATACTTACTTACCTACTTTGAAGACCATAATTATAGGATACAGATTTGTTGGGGTAGGTAACAGCGGATCGGAGGAAGAGCGGATAATTCTAATAACTCCCAAACCAATGAATATTAATTATTAATACTGGCAACACAGGCAATGACGTCATTTCTTAGTGCCTCAAAATAGCGATTAGCGACTGCAGTGATTGTTCTAGAGAAGTACATAGTACATGTGTGCCGAAGTCAAAAATGAGAAAGTGTGCAAATTTCGCCAGATTTTATCAAATACGCTCTTTCCTCTTGTGCCGTATCTCAGCATTGAAGAGGAGTTTTCTGAATCTGGGATATTTTTGTGCTTATAGTGCTCATTCTATTTATTTTTTCTAGGTTAGAATAATAAATAACGTTTAAATTTGAATCTGATCTTTCCCCTATGGAGGAAAAGCGGATTAAATTCATCCACATTTTCCCGGTTTTAAAATGTATATTAGAAAACAGTGGTTCTTATACATTTTACTTTTAGGTAAACTATATAATACCTACACTTTCTTAACTTACTTAATTTATTTTCGCCTATAATGTGGTGTACTTATCCCATAATGGCATATCGTTTACTTGAAAGATACGAACTAAAGGTACAAATAAAATTAATCACCTGTTTTTTGCCCACGTGAAATGCGACTATATCGTATGGTTACTTACACGCATATTCCTTCAAGCGCGCATCTAAATCGCCATGATTATTTTACAACGCTCAAGCGTGCGGCCATCCGAATCGGATGACGAATTTATGTAAAAAAATAGTGTGACATAATATATGACGTAATAAGCATACCTACTCTGTTCTGAACTATGTTACTAGTTATTTATGATACAAGGGTGGTAAAAAAAGAGTGAAATTTGCATGCCCGAGCTGCAGGCGAGGGTTTACCATCGTCACGAGTTTGTAATTTACCTTTTACACCTATGTATCATACGACGTTTTTTAATACAGTTGTATGCAAGATAGGAAAAATAATAAAGTACCGTAATAAAAAACAAAATCAAGGTATCGGCAACCAAAGTTCATTTTACGTACATTTTAAATGTCTGGGGGAGTAATCTCACTGTTTTTTTCCTATACATACACATAAGTATATTTTTATCACATTTAAATTATCTATTATTATAAAACTCACTTTCACAACTACATTAAACAATTATTAAGTTTCACGAAAATTGCGCCTTGTTTTAGCTATTTACGCATACGCATACGGCCATGCGCAAGTTTTTTATAAATATTACCGTAAATTTAATTTTAATTTATATTTTTTTTAAAGTTTGTACTTTTTTCCTATAACTTTTCGAATATAGTTTCAGAAACACCTTTTTGTTTCATTTTTAAAAGGTGAAAGAGCGGACTACTACATTAAAAAAAAAGATATTTCTATATCGGCCTAGATATGAAAGAAGCGAGACTGTTGCTATGGTATGATTTAACTGGGGTTAGAGCGGAATAAAATTCTGTATGGACCATATCAATACAACGAATAGAGTTGGTTTTAGGATATAGTCCGATCTTCCACTAACATGGTCCGCACTTTCCCCGATAAACAAAGACACTGCCTATAGGTACTCAATTAGATTTCATTTTTTTAGAAAATACCAATAAGAATGGGTTAAAATATACAGGGTGTAATAAAATTGGTGTAGGTCCCGTTAACTGGGGCTTCTTTCTACTCATTATACTGAACAACTTTTGTTCTACGACTTTGCTGAAAACGTCATATCAGCTCATATTACGTCTCCACCGAATTAGGGCGAAAACGTAAAATTTTTTTTTACTCTTCATACAAATCGATCGGCTGATCGACCGATTTGGTGCATTTTACTATGGAGGGTCCAAATTTTTTTTTTAAGAATTGACTATGGGTTCCTTGGAGAAAAATGTTCAGTGTGACGAGTAGATAAAACGAGTTCATGAAAAATATTTCAAACATCCGTTAACCAATCAGAATACTGTAATAAAAAATATTTTTTTAGTCTTTTAAGAACAAAAAAAAGCCATCTGCTCTTGCCCTAACTTACCTTATAGTGGCCAACCCGACTTACGACTACCTACTTACACTAAGTCGATCTCTTTCTTTTTCCTGTTCATCGATTATACACTAGGTTACGTTAGTACTAATATAGGTATAATATACTTTGACTAGGTCCTAAAGTCGGTTTAAGGGTTGCTTAAATCGATAATTATACCTATTAGACACGTTACTCCGTAAATGTCCTCAAACCATAGTCATCCATAATAGAAGTAAAACTTTACTAGGTACTAAGCATTCAACATTGGCCGAGGGTCGTGAAGGTATATTTGTTATCAAGTCCATGCCGCAAGTCCGGCACGCGGGCAGTTCGTCCAACACAGAAACGACGACAGCTATTATTAAGCTAAGAAGGTTCAGATTCGCGCTAAACTTCCTCTGCGGGCCCCTTGGAATTTACAGTTTAACAATGGTTTAACATAATATATACTTACATAAAACAAAAAAACAAAACGCAAGAATTAAATCTTATACTTACCTACTTTAATAGACAATTTACAGGTAGATACAAATCAAGTAAAACACATGTGTCAGCATTTTTTCACGTCAAGGCGGCGTTCTTTGATACGCGGCGGCACGTGCTTTACAAAGGGCGAAAGACACTATGCGAACGGGAATGGGCTTTACATACATACCTACATATAGGGTTGCCAGGTCTTAAAACTAAATATCCGGACATACCTGCCAGTTTAGCCGGACTTTTGGGTAAAAAAGCCGGACTCCCTAAATTTTTAGGCTTTAACCCTCTTTAGACACCCCTAAATCAATCAGTATGTTTACTGGCCTTTAGCGAGGTCCAAATCAGACAAAGAAACGCCGCCATAGTCTCATAAATACGACAGCGCTCACCCGAATGTCCAGGTGACTGGAAAAATCATTAAACCTAAAAAGCCGGACAGGCCGGACACCTTCTAATTTGGCCGGACACGCATCCAAAAAGCCTAACACTGTCCGGCTTTATCCGGACGCCTGGCAACGCTACCTACATAGCTTCACAATTTTTCCCATATGGGGTAACAGAACAGAGGCACACATTTGCACCCCCATGTTACGTTAGTACTAATATATACTGTGCCCATGTTTAGCCATTGGATTCTCTTTTTGCGCGGGAAAGGGGGCTAGCCCATCGCCGCTCGGGCGAAGTAACTATTTAGTAATCTGTGACGGGGCACTGTCGGGTGGGTTTCCTTATCAGAAAAATCTGATAGGTATGCAGGCATTGAATTATTATATCAGCTCATATACGTCCCCACCGAGGGGCTCGAGCCTACCATGAATCAGGGCGATTAGGCCTTAGTCGACCACGCGGGCCCAGTGCGGGATGGTCGACTTCACACACAACCTTCGAGTTTCTTCGCAGGCGTGTTGCAGGTTTCCTCACGATGTTTTCCTTCACCGTTAAAGCAATCGGTAATTATTATGTAGGTACGTAAGTTTTTGAAAGAAACTCATTGGTACTAGGGCTTCCAATCTCGGTATACCGAGATCCCGAAATACCGAGATCCCGCATGATTTTTCAGTCCCGCTAAATGCGGGATTGGAAGTGCGGGATCCGCGGGATTTTGCGGGATTGATAAACAATACAGGGACGTCTTTTCGCGAGCGCTGTCGCTCGGGTACTGACTGACCTACCTAACTGTTTACCCTCATACAATTTACACAGAAATCGAGTTCTGCGCATGCATGGGTCTGCGCTCTAGTTTCTTCGTCGACTTTTTATTTTTTACCACTCTTATCAAGAATGCGGGATCCCGTTATACCGGGATCCCGCACCTTTAAAAATTTTGGATCCCGCCGATACCGAGATCCCGCAATGCAATGCGGGATTGGAAGCCATAATTGGTACATTGGCCGTCCAGATTTGAACCCGGTACACCTCTGTTTAGATGGACCGAGTCGTTACCGGTTGAGCCAGGCATTGAATTATACTTTAGTAAATTAGTAGTAATTCAATGTATGCAGGTTTCCTCATGATGTTTTTCCTTCACCGGTAGCAATGCTGACTGGGGATGGGGACCTCTAGCACAGATTACTAAATAGTTAAGTACTTCCTCTAGTTCCTTGGTCCGATGTTAATAGACAATTTAAAAACAGCGTAAGTAGGTAAAGAATCGTAAGTCTGAATAATGAAAACCGTACCTACCTATAATACCTATAAGGTGGTGCTACTTTATTATTAGTGCCCGAAATTTTGGTCAGCGCTTCTACTCCTTATACTGAACAACTTTCCCAAAGAAACCCATTGTCAATTCCCATTTCCTTTTCTAAACAGCTGATTAATTTATTGATTTAGGTACTTTTATTCTCGCATAACATAACCACAGATTACTAAATAGTTACTTCGTAAACATAACATCGCCAGTTTGGTTAGGCGGTAGCTACGGGAGCAGGGCGGCGGCGGCGCCCGTCAAACAAAACAAAGAAAGTGCCGACAAAGTCAAACAAGCCGCGCCGGTTGATGAACCACTATCAGCTGATGATTTCAATATACATTGTTGTTTTTAATTTTTGTTTTTTGGTTATGGGAAAGTTGTTCAGTATCAGGAGTAGAAGCGCTGACCAAAATATCGGGCACTAATAAAGTAGCATTTTGTATAAGGTGTAACAAAATTAGCTGAAACTATTTTAACTGGTGCTTCTACCCATGAAACTGAACAACTTTTACCCATGGAACCTATAGGTGGCCAAATCTCCAAAAAAAATTGAACTTCCCATAGGTACCTACTAAGTTGGCTGATCAATCAGCTGACCGAGTTAGTATGGGCAATGGGAGAGCCAATTTTTTTTTTTGCGATTTGACTATGGGTTCCATCCATGGGGAAAGTTGTTCAGTTTCATGGGTATAAGCACCGGTTAAAATAGTTTCACCTAATTTTGTTAGACCTTAATATTATACTTATATACCGTATATAGGAACTTTTAGCGCAAATTCTTCCATTTATATATATACTTACCTTCTTCGTATAAAACAGTTTGGGGACAACGCACACTAACATGCAGAGCATATAAATCGTAGCGTATAAAAAATCGAGATCCAATGTAAACGATTAGTAAGATTTTGTATAAAAGATTTCGCTGACCCCATAGTATCCGTTGTATACATAATTTCTTTGAGACCTACCTCCAAACTATACAAAAGTCCTCAAAGCATGCTTACACTATACATTTTGTCCCCGAAGTAAACCTTGTACATAGATATATTGTTTTTTTTTAGTTTTTTTGAGTTAATATTTTTGTGTTTTTATGATGTGTTTATATTTTATTTTAACTAGTGTGTACAATAAATAGTATTTATCTTATCTTATTTATCTTATACAGTTGGTTTCTGACATTTTGTATGAGGTTAGTTTTTCCGAAACAAACCGCGTGTCATAAGTTGGTCGAGTATTATTCCTAGCAAACTGCGAAAGTCTTTTTTTATTATTATTAAAAATTTGAGCGCGTTTGACTGCAACTCACCTGATCGTAAGTGATGATGCAGTCGAGGATGCTGGATGGTACACGCAAACTCAAATAATGCCTATTCACTCTTGCCTTGAAGATCCCCAAATTATAGGAATCGGGAAACACTGACGCAGGCAAGGAGTTCCACTCCTGCGCTGTACGCATGATAAATGAAGAAGCGTAACGATTCGTGCGAAAAGGTGGAACATCAACAACTGTCTACTTATAAGCTGTGATAAATATCCTTTTAAATTTATTATAATTAAGTCCTACTGTACCTAATACTTTTCAAATTTCCTGAAACAGCGGTTTAGCTCATGTCATCGTCATCACGTGTCATCATCATTATATCAGCAGCTGAAAGACGTCCACTGCTTGATAAAGGCCTCCCCCCAGGATTTCCACGACAACCGGTCCTGCGCTGCCCGCATCCAGCGACACAGAGTATAGAAATCATTACGTTTATCCAGCGGCTTCCCGCGACCTTCACCAGGTCGTCGGTCCACGCGCCGCGTGGGAGGCCTGCTTACGCTACGTCTTCAGGTGCGCGGTCACCACTCGAGAACATGGGGACTCGCTACTCATGGGGATGTGTAAGTTTGTAGTTTGTAAAAACTTGTGATATGTGTAAGCGAGACATTTACCGGAAAAATAAGCTTGGCTTGAAAGACCTATTCAAAGATCTAAACACAGTAAAAATTCACTTGAACTAAGGAAATTCACCCCCACTTAACATGTAGAGATGGTACTCACTCTTAAATATATATTTTTTGCAAGCTTTATATTAGTTTGCCGTGTTAGTTTGTCTGTTAGTTTGGGAAAAATCTTGGAAGATAAATTAGAACCACTTTCCGGTTTCCGATTGTGCTGAAATTTTGCATACCTACACGTTAAGTTTGGTGTACAATGCATGGTTAGCTAAGTGACGTCTTTTTAATCCAATATGGCGGATTCCCTTAAAATGCGGATCAGTTATTTTTTTAAGCACTTCCATAAAATGGGTACCTACCAAATGAAAGTGTTTTCTGAGAAGAATACGAAATAATTCAAATTCTTTTCAAATCAAAGCTTGTTCTTAGAATTTTCTAGGCTTTTCGAAAATTACTACAGATTTTTCGAAAAGGTCACAGATTTGTATAAGTACACCAAATGTCAGCTTTGCAGCTTTTACAGTCTGTGAGCAAATCGGCTGTGATAACCGACGGACGGACGGACAGACAGATAAAAGCTCTTTCAAATAGCTTGTACAAAATTGCCCAAGGAATCCAGTCAATTTAAAAAAAAAACAATATTTTGACGCTCCTAAAAATACACAAAATTGCTCATTAAGTTCTCTCCGATCCACTTGGGCAGTTACAACTTTTTGATTTTCATACTAAAGCTAAAACAGATTGACTTCCCCATTCAGGTGGGTAGGTGTTGTGATGGGATTTGCAATAAACCGAACTATTTATGTATAATTGAACAAATGTATAGTGATGTCGTTTCGTCACTCAGTCAGTCAGCTATTGTCAATAAGGGTAACAGCGGCAGTAAGAGATAAATACGTGGCTGAAGCACACAGGGAGGCCAGGTCAAACGTTTAATTGTGGGTTTCGCAGGGCAAGCTACAGTCTGGTAAATTTTATAATAATATGTGCAATAGTAGAAGAACATTCAAATCTTGGTTAAAATGGGTACAAAAACACGAAAATCAGCTCAAGATGGACAAATTTGCCGAAAGGCATAGTCAGAACGATTTCCGTGCCTTCTGGAAAAATACAAGAAAAATTAGTAGTAAGCCCAGTCTGCCTGTGTGTGTTAAAATATCGCTAACCAGTTTAAAGATCACTTTATGATTACGCCATCTCTATGCTCGTCTTGTGTGGAGGTTCAAGTTGAGCCCAAAAATTACCGGAGGATTACCTTCCAAGTCCAAGATGTCTAAGAAGATATTTGTCAAATGTCTTAAGGCAAGTCCACGGGTCATGATGGGCTGAGCATTGAGCACCTTAAGTACGCTGGTCCACACCTCCCCAGAGTTCTGACTATGTTGTTTAACCTATGTATATGCCATGCATACTTACCTGTATACCTAATGAAAACCATTGTAGTTCCAATAATCAGAACAAAACTGTGGACGCCAGTGATTTAAATAATTACAGGCCCATATCGCTGGCGACAACAACTTCCAAGGTATTTGACAGCCTGCTTACGTCACAACTAAACAGTTGCATAGAATTGCATGACAATCAGTTCGGGTTTAGGTCTGGAATTTCGACAGAAAATACGATTTTGTGTCTAAAGCAGGCAGTACAGACCGAAATATGTTTTTATATACCTTTCCGGGGCTTTCGATTTGGTTTCTTATGATATTTCGCTCTGGCTAAAACTGGAAAGTCATAAAATACCTACTGAAACTATAAATGTGCTTAAATATTGGTATGGATCACAGATTAATCATGTACGGTGTGACGGTTCACTGCCTGAAGAATACAGGCTGGAGTGTAGAGTGAGACAGGGGGGGTTGAGCTCACCACTGCTTTTCAACCTGTATGTAAACGCACTTATAGAGGAGCTCAGTGGATCTCGTGTCGTCTGCCATATTGACGGTATAAGTCTCCATAATATAAGTTACGCAGACGATATGGTTCTGCTGAGCGCTTCTGCATGTGGTTTAAGAAAATTTTAAAAAAAATGTGAAATATACGCGGGCACCCATGTGTTAGTTTACAATATCAAACTAATTATTTTCAAAATTTAAATTTATATTTTTTTTGTATATATAGTAATGAATGACATAAAAGAATGTGACTTAAAATAAATGATTTGATTAAATTTGATATACAGGGTGACTGGTAAGTAGTGCAAATCCTTTTAAGGGGATAAACTACATCTAATTTAGAACCAAAAAGTCATATTAACTGGGGGTCGGAAATCAACGGTTTTCGAGTTAAAGCCCATTTATTTTTTCATTTTTGTATGTAAAACGCATTAATTTGTTTAAATGTTTTGTGATTTTCCAAAAAAAAAACTAAAATATAGTTGACTTGCAAAATACGATAAAAACTTCCTTATTTTATCATATTTCCATTAAAATAAAAAAAGTTAAAAAAGTACAAATAATATGTAACAAAAAACAATGATTCCTGTCAAAAGGGTGCCTCAAATCCCATACAAATGTTTAAGAATTATTATTTTTAAATTCCAAGATTTATGATGTTTTTCGCATTTAACAGAAATCTATGACCCTCTACCATCATCGACTAACTTTGATTCACAAGCTCATCCAAAAATTCGAACTTGATTTTTTTCATACAAAATTGTTGGATACATTAGTATGGGACTTGAGACACCCTTTTGACAACAATCATTGTTTTTTGTTGCAATTCATTTGTATTTTTTTAATTTTTTTTTCGTTTAATGGAAATATGATAAAATAAGGAAGTTTTTATCGTATTTTGCAAGTCAACTTTATTTTAACGTTTTCAATTTTTCGAGTTTGTTTAGTCGGAGTGTCCCTTTGATCCTCCCCCTCCCCCTCCCCCCGGGTCTCTCCCGTGGGGTACCGATCTCGATCGACTTTTTTTGACTCCCTGAGCAACTGTGCCAAGTTTTAAGCCATAGTCATGATTTCTAAAGGTTTGCCGATTTTTTTCTTAGACAAGCGCCCCAACTATGGCCAATAATAAGCTTGTCCTTTCGAAAAAAAAACCTAACAGACAGAAGTGAAACCTTTTTACAGTTTTATAAGTTTTGACGTATCGTATCTTATCTTATCGTATCGTATCGTACCGTATCTTATCTTATCGTATTGTATCTTATCGTTTTTTATCGTATCTTATCGTGTCGTGTCGTGTTGTCTCGTATCGTATCGTATTGAATCGTATCGTTATATAAAGGTAAGAAAAGTTTTAAAAGTTTTGGTAACAGGTAACGGTAAGGTGTCGCCAGTTCAATGGTTTTTCCCCATCTCAAATACAGTTTTATACGTTTTGTTCTTGGTGCCCAACGCGCCTCAAGAAGTTTTCACTTCAATAAATTGGTCAATCAGCAATCGGCTGATGGATTTGTACTGAAGAGTTCAAGATGTTGAGTACTTCGGGGCGAGTTGTTCAGTTTCACGAGTTGGAAGCCTACTTTATACTACTGCAACACCCCTTTTGTATAGGGTTAAATGGAAAAGTCCTGACAAAAAGCCGGTGTCATCAATTTATAAGACGTCATCACGTCAATTATAACCTGCCATTTTCAAAGTCCGGTCGAAATCCTGACATATGCCTAAATATCGTGACGTCTACGTCTGCTACTTTTGAATCCTGTTCTGCAACAGCTAATCATGATTTCACTCCAAAAATAAATATATAATTCGACCAAAATTAAGCAGGTGACAAAAACTTATAGAGGTGAACTCTAGATGGCGCTACAAGTACAATAGAACGCGCCAACGGTGATTTTGTTGAGACAAGTTAGATATTTGAGTAACTCTTGATGCGATTATTCATTTGTTCTTCAAACATAAAATTTTTGGATGGTCGTAATTACCCTTGAAGAGTGTTTACGTACCATGGTTAATGACAATTTCGACATTAAAAACCTGTGGCACTCGGGGACTGCCGCGGTAAAGCTATTGCATAGCATTTTTTTCAACTTATGCAATTAAAATTATTTATTTATGCAGTAATTATTTATGCAGTGTTTACCAGTACCATATAGTCCTTGGGGCGCGGGATGTTTATGTTATAAATTAAAACTAAGAAAGTTACACCAGTAAAATTGACTAAGTCCTTTTAGTACCGCAAATCGCTAATAGATGGCACTGTAAGTTTTTAGAACGCGGTAACGTTACGTTACGCTCGGCCGAGCTACATGGCAGGTGGAGTGGGTGATGTTAGGCTTAATTTTCGTTACGGAGTTTCTTGATTCGGTCGCCGCGCTCAATGCCCGCGATAAGAGCTATGCAATAGCTTAGTAATAATAAAACTGTAATGGGACCGTGTCAGTTTGTACATGAATGATGTAATATTTATGGGAATTAATAACTGTGATGGACATAATATATTACGAACTATATAGAGGCCAAAACAACTTGGATTTTTTGGCTGTCTGTCTGTATGTTCGTGCATCACGCAAAAACCACCGGGCCGATTTTGTTGAAATTTTGTATGGTGGTTCAAGTCCGGGATATAGGATACTTTTTATGCAAATTCAAGAGTTCTCGTGGGAAAATGCAATACCTCCACGCGGACGAATTCGCCGGCACAGCTATAATTAATAGATATATATAACTAGTCTGTGCCAGCGGCTTCGCCCGCGCAGATCCCGTTTTTTGCCGTTCCCTTGGGAATTTCCCAAAAATCCTTTTTTAGCGGATGCCCACGTCCTAATTGCTGTCTGTATTTCAAAGGAGATTGACACGGTTTCATACAAGGCTCGTCTCAATTTGCGTCATGACGAAACCTATAACATTGGGTAGGGGACAACTTACATATTTGTTAAGTGAAAAACTTAATCTCGTTTAAACCGAGGTAGCAGAGTTTTGTCAGTTTCAATGTACGTTTTTGAGGTTACTTTAGGCAAAGAGGATTTAATCACTATGTACTTTAGTTAACCACTCTACTGTAGCGGAATCCTTTCAGAAGTTTCGGCTCTGCATTGATATACCAGTCAGTCACCTTTTCCTTTTATATGCACAGATATAATATACTTACGAGCGTTATATTATAACGCGGCACCTCACTTTTTAAGGTTCCGTCCGTACACACAACGGGACCCTATTGCTAAGCCTCCGCTGTCTGTCCGTCTGTCAGCGGGCTGTATTTTATAAACCGTAATAGGTAGACAGTTGAAATTTTCGCAGAATATGTATTGCTGTTGCCGCTATAAACACTAAAAATTATAAAAGTTAAAAATTAAGGGACCCCCCTAAAAAAACGTTTTTTTTTTTTATAGGTCTTTAGAAGTTTTTTGATTTAGCTCTATCGTAAAAACGGTAATACATACAATCTTCAAACTTGGTGTGATTGTAGTAATAATACTGAAGTAAAACAACAAATAATAAAAATCTGCCAAGTGTGAGTCGTACTCGCACTAAGGAGTCCGAACTGAATGACAAAAAAAGCATACTTTTGTCGCTCGCGTTGATGTCTTTTGATTGGAATTAGAATATGTATCATTGTCATTATACTACGAGTAGGTAGCCGTGTGGAGACGTGTGGTGGTACGGAACCCTCGGAGTCCTGGTCCGACTCGCACTTGGCAGGTTTTATTTTGCACTAGTGGATGCCCGCAGCTTCGCCAGCGCAGATCCCGATTTTTGCGGTTCCCGTGGGAATTTCCCAAAATGCTTTCTTAGCGGATGCCTACGTCATAACATCTACCTGGATGCCAAATTTCAGCCCGATCGGTCCAGTAGTTTGGGCTGTGCGTTAATAGATCACTTTGTCAGTCAGTCAGTCACCTTTGAGTTATATATATTTAGATTAATCAAAACTTTAATGAAACTATTGCTTATAATAATTTTATTAATGTTGAAATACCATTTTGTTTATTATTTATTACCTTGTGAATAATGATTAGAATAATGATTTAATTTCAACCTAAAGTTAGGCGTTCCGAACTACCCTGCCAGGTTTTGACGCCCTCGAGTGTATTATTAAGAACTAGCTTTTGCCCGCGGCTTCGCCCGCCTGGACATAGCTTTTATGACTCTTTTTGAGGGTGAGTGGTGCGCGAGCCGCAATCAGCTCGCAAGCGTGGACATGAGTTTTCTCCAGGTACCTCAGGAACTGTATCGGGCTATTCGGATTAGCAGTCTTTGTCACTTCCCATCCCCTCAACAAATTCTATACAAAAAATAATTTTAATCCGTTGCTCCGTTGCGACGCCACCGATGTGCGCGAGCGTAGAAAACAGTTGTCCCCAGATCCCGCGGCAACTATGTCAGGATATACTTATTAGTAAATTATATCATTTTCCACCTCATCTCTGTGCTAAAAATCAGACAAACTCATTTTTTCGTTACGATTTTAAATAACTTAACGAACAAAGAGTATTGTTTTAATTTCCTCAGGAACTGCATCGGGCTATGATAATTTCCAAAAATATAAAATTGACTATTTCATTCCCAGTGATACAGGCTATTTGCATGCCAAATTTCATCAAGATTGGTAGAGGTGTTGAAGTGTAAATAGGTAACAAACAAACAAACACATTTTCACATTTATAATAATATAAGTAAGGATTTCTAAATCTTAAATAACATATAGAGCGTCGGTGGCAGGACGGTTAGGGCCACTATCTCCTGTCCGGAAGGCCGTGGTTCGAATGCTACCACTTAACAAAATCTATACGAATATCGATTTCATACTTACGTTTATCCGACGCTCTTACGGTGACAAAAACATCGTGAGGAAACCTGCACACGCCTGCGAAGAAACTCGAAGCTTATGTGTGAAGTCAATCAACCCGCAATGGGCCTGCGTGATCGTCTAAGGCCTGATCTCCCTAACTCAGGGCAGGTCGAGCCCCTTGGTGGGGACGTATATAAACTGATATGATGAAATAACACATATACCTATATTATCGAAAAACTAATTCAAATCATTGCATCAATCTAGTAATAAAACTTCCTAAAAATATTAATATGGGTCAAATCCTCGAGTCGTATCAGCTCCAAAGTAGCCCATGACGCACTTCTCGTTGCCGCGCTGAATGGCAATAGACAACCTTAGCAGCAGGTAGGACCACACGTCACATCTCCTCTCTCGAAGGCGACGGCCAATCTCCTTTGTGAAGGCAAAGGCCTCTGAGGGTTCAGCAGCCGGTTGTCTCACAGACCAGCGGCACAAAGCAGTAATTTGCTTTCAAGACCCAGTACTTATTATGCTTCTTTCTCGCCGCAAATTGAGCAGCAGTACTGTACGGGTGAGAAGTGAGGCAGAAAAAGTAGGTCCCAAAGCAAGCACGTTCCTCTCTTCCATAGCACCTGTTTAAACCCTCCGGCCTTTTGCCATCACAACGACTAAAGCCCAGTGGCTGCATCAAAGATGGAATATTCCATCTGGCCGATACCAGTGCCCTCCGAGTGAGGTCATTAAGGAATTGGTGACGTGGGAATCTTCACAAACAACGACCGCAACTCAGTGAGTGATGGCCAATTGCCTCCACCGTGGACCCGCAAATACATTGATGAGGTTCACAGATATTGATATTGCAGGCGGAGAGCAACTGCCACACGCAAATAGTCGCCGTTAGAAGAGTTCCCATATCTGTGCCTCCTGTTAAAAGAAGCTAAACTCGATTTATGTGTTTTTATTTTTTTTACACGATTGCAATCTATAAAAAAATACCTATCTGTTCGTGTATGAAACACATCGCTACGTGCCATAATTCCAGAGAGTTGTGTAAAAAGCGTATGCTGAAAAATACATAAAAGAAATCCACTCAAAAGTATGAAATAATATTTTAATGTTTTAACAAAACTTAAGCGCGTTTTATTATTCCTGCAGTGCCATCTATTGACATTTTGCTGCTATGATTATAATGTGTGGTATGTGTAGCTTATATGTTGAAAAAGTACTCTATATTTATTATTGTAAGTATCGATAGATAATTTCCCACGGGACCTGTTTTGTTTTCCTGGATAAAGAATACCCGACTATACAATTATGTTCAAAACACCCCATCCCAATGTAATGGTTTCATATTGTTATGTTGAGTCATTCTAAAGATACATTTTTTTGCATTCCTGCAGGAATCCTTATTTTTTTTGGGATTTACAATGTCCCAGTTTTAGTTCGCGATAAGGGTATCAACGTATAAAATTTGATTGTAATAGGTCAAGCCGCATTTGCGTGGTGAGCCATTCTATAAATGACAACTTTTGATTTTCCCACGGGAACTCTTGAATTTACCGGGTTAAAAAGTATCCTATATGTTAACCCGGGCTATAAGGAACCACCATACAAAATTTCATCAAAATCGGCCTGGTAGTTTTTGCGTGATGCGCGAACATACAGACAGACAGACAAAAATTCCAAAAGTTGTTGTTTTGGCCTCTGTATCGTTAGTAATGTCCACCACAGTTATTATTTTCCAAAAATATTTCATGTACAGACACGGCCCCGTTACAGTTTTATTATATTATAGATTTATGTTGCATGTATTTCCTAAAACTATTCAAGTTTTGGCGACTGTTAGTCATCATCTCATGTCGATGAGCTGATGAAGGAAGGTACAACTCCTTAACGGTTAGGATTTGGAGGATAATTCTTCAAATATTTTACGTAGATACGTAGGTAAGTATAGACCGATAGTTGTATTCTTTCAGGTTATTCGAATGAGCTGATGATAAAAGATTTAACTCCTTAACTTTCATGCTGTTGAGATGATGATGGAAGCCACAGGAATCTGTAACTTTTAATGAAACACAAGCTTTATGATGTGATGGTTCCTATTGGCGACTGCGTGATTGGGTATAAAGTTGTTAGATAGATAGCTTTATCACTAATAATATATAAAATAAAAATAAAAGTTTAAAACTTAAAAACCGACTTTAAAATGAAATTCACTCAAAAGTATGAAATAATACTATTATACTTAGATACACGATATTAACCAACAATAACGAAATCAAAGGTGGGTACTAATTAAATTAGGGGCCTAAATTTTTTTTTGAGGTCGGTGTCAGCAATGCCATCGAATCTTAAACATTTGATACGTAAGTAGCTGTGTGCTGGTACCGACCACAAAAATAAATTTAGGCCCCTAATTTAATTCGTATACCCACCTTTGATTTCGTTATTGTTGGTTATTGTCGTGTATTTAAGAATAATAATATTATTTCATACTTTTGAGTGAATTTCATTTTGAAGTCGGTTTTTAAGTTTTTAAACTTTTATTTTTACCTGTGCACCCCAATGATATGGGTATTAAATTACAGTGTTGGCTGAGAAGTAAACGAAATAATTTGAGTTCTTTCCAAAAAAACGCTTCTACCTAAAAGTTTTTAGCTTTTTCGAAATTTATTACAAAGTATTAATGGAATTATGAAACTCCTCTAGGTGATAAGCGAATCCAACAACAAGACGCCTCCAACAAATGAAATCCAATACAATGGCGGAGTTCAGTTTTCAGAAACTTTCTTGTGAAACTGAATGAAATGGGTGGGGTCTTATTATTCAAAATCATTATTCGTAGCAAGTGATTACATGAGAACTCTTATCATTTTTTGAAGTGAAATAATAAAAGAAATGATTTCCAAACTACAAAATATTAATTCAAAATAGTTAAATGTTACCTGCACTCTTTCTGTTGGTCATAAGTAGGGCTTCCAATCTCGGTATACCGAGATCCCGAAATACCGAGATCCCGCATGATTTTTCAGTCCCGCTAACTGCGGGATTGGAAGTGCGGGATCCGCGGGATTTTACGGGATTGATAAGCAATACAGGGACGTCTTTTCGCGAGCGCTGTCGCTCGGGTCCTGACTGACCTACCTAACGGAGCGGTGCTGACCGGGCGTTCTCTTCTGCCGGTTATCTTGCCAGTAAGATACGAAGTAGTTTGGCTGACGATACGTTGGGGATGTTGTGTTTCCTTCGAAAACACTTTCAAAATGAAAAGTGATTCTATATTTTTGTATTTCTTCTTTAATTCTGTTCCGAGTGTACTTATTTAATAAAACTATGATACCAGTCATGTTTCTCTTTGACTTATGTTTGAATAAATGCTATTATGCTATGTTATACTATACCTTTCTTGACCAACGATTCTTGAACGCTGAACGAATGCGTCGCGCATGTTTACCCTCATACAAATTACACAGAAATCGAGTTCTGCGCATGCATGGGTCGGCCGCTCTAGTTTCTTTGTCGACTTGTTATTTTTGATCACTCTTATCAAGAATGCGGGATCCCGTTATACCAAGATCCCGCACCTTTGAAAATTTTGGATCCCGCCGATACCGAGATCCCGCAATGCAATGCGGGATTGGAAGCCCTAGTCATAAGATTACCTACATTACAATGTCAGATTGTAAAAAAAAATATTCAAAAATCCTAAAAAAACGTTTAGGTACAATATTGCATTGTCGCGCGATATACTTAAGTATGCAAAATTTCAGCTCAATCGGAAATCGGGAAGTGGGTCAAATTTAACTTGCAAGATTCCACCCGAACAAACATACATACATTTCAAATAACAGTTTATTACAAATCCAACTTCAAGTTAAATAAAAGCTTGAAAAAAAAAACAATCATCAGTTAATAAATTCAATAAAATCATTGATATAAATATTGAATAATGTCTTTTGGACATGAAAATAATACGACACGAGAGTCAGCCATCGCTCCCCTCGACCATACTAGAGGGAAAGGAACGACCCGGCTCCCGATGCGCCACCATCCGCACCAACATTTAAGCACTCATGTCAATGCTAAGATAAAGTATTATTAGAAGAAATACTAGACTAAAACAAAAGACTGGTCAAATGCGTATTTTGAGGTTCGGAGGGGTTGTATGGACCGCATAAGTGATCGGAAGAGACAATACTACCCTCTGCAATAGGGCATAGAACCTGCTTTTCCCAGTTCCAAAAAAACCGGTAAAAACGGAAAAAAACTGAAAAACCAGAAAAAACCGGTTGTCTGTTCCGGTTCTTTACGAATTTCTATAATTTTATGATAATTATTTTGCGGTCCGTAGGAGAACCAAAGTAACCGACATAGCTTTCAGAGTTGCTAAACTTAAGTGGCAGTGGGCGAGGCACATTGCTCGTAGAACAGATGGCCGTTGGGGCAGTAAAGTTCTCGAGTGGTGATCACGCACCGGAAAACGTAGTGTGGGCAAGCCTCCCACTCGTTGGACCGATGACCTGGTGAAGGTCGCGGGAAGCTCCTGGATGCGGGCAGCACAGAACCGGTCGTCGTGGAAATCCCTGGGGGGGGCTTATGTCCAGCAGTGGACGTCCTTCGGCGGATATGATGATTTTAAGGTCGATAATGGTAATGTTTTGGTCGATAATGGTAGCGTCGGTGGCTAAAAGCGTTGGTGGCTCAACCGGTAACGACTCGGTTCTTCTAACCAGAGGTACCGGGTTCAAATCTGGACGGCCAATGTACCAATGAGTTTTTCCATAACTTACGTACATATAATTACCGATTGCTTTAACGGTGAAGGAAAACATCGTGAGGAAACCTGCACAGGCCTGCGAAGAAACTCGAAGGTTGTGTGTGAAGTTGATTAACCCGCACTGGGCCCGCGTGGTCGACTAAGGCCTAATCGCCCTGATTCCGGGTAGGCTCGAGCCCCTCGGTGGAGACGTATATGAGTTGACATGATGAATGGTAATGTTTTGGTACTTCATACTAGATGGTACACACTGAACGGAACGGGAACAAGCTCTTTACCAGGGTTTACACCAATGAGCCATGGTCCGGCAAGAAGTTCGATATCTCCCAGTTGAAAGAGTTTCACAGTGAAGTGTATATTGTAAGGATCTCCTTACAATCGTCCATTTCTTTTCCTTGGGTGAGCGATCTGGCTGCGCGTTATTTTAGTGAGATAAAATTTAAATTTAAAGTGATTTGTTGTTTTGATCGTCAGCTAAAACGCTCACCAAAAGCTTAGTCTTTAATCGCTTTAAAAATCAGCCAGCCGGCACAGCTATATATAAAGAAAATAAAAAGGAAAGATAGTAAGTAAACGTTTTTATATTATTTTTGGGTTTGAACCACCTCTGACTACGTACCCCGAGTTTGTGACCCTTAGGGCCACAGCAATACATATACGCGTGCCCTCACAGTTGAGAAGAAAATAGGATCTAAAAGGCGAACGCCGTTTATTTCTTAGTTATATGGATAAAATGTGAAGGGATTTCGAATATTTTTCGTAGAGAAGAAAATTGATAACACAATAATTGAAAACGCTAAACACGTTAAAAAACGACTTCCATCGCAACAAATTAGTACATTTTTGCATTATTATTTTTGGTTTTTGTTCATTTTCTACTAAAGTACTACACCGATTTTGATAAAATTTATATGGGACCACACGGGAAGCACTAGCTTTCAAATAAAAAAAGAATCATAAAAATCGGTTCACCCAGTCAAAAGTTCTGAGGTAACAAACATAAAAAAAACATACAGACGACTTGTGAATCTCCTCCTTTTCGGAAGTCGCTTGAAAAGAGGAGTCATACGAGTATTTTCAGGACAAGAAAATAATTATGAAATTGTAGAACAGATACCAGGAGATAAAAATATGATGGTTAAAAAAAATTAAAATAAAAATATTTTCGAACAAAATAAGGAACAGAGCGGAATTTGTGAAGGATCTGAAATTGTTGAACAAACCTCAAGAGAAAATTCAGAATGCTCAATCAATATGAGTCAGGAATAGACACAGAATAAAAAAAATCTATAGAACACTCGAAGTACTAGCACCGAGCGAGTCATTACACATACAGCATACTACAAACAGGCTAATTCTATTAGGTATTTTTGTAAAACTACCTTCCCCAAAAACAAAAAACAAACCTATAAAATCAATAAATAAAAGTAGACTTAAAACTGTACATCATAAGGTTGAGTTTTTTTTTAATTTGACAGTATGACAATGGTAAAGTGATACCAGGATAGTAAAACTGCCCAGTTTAATAAATTTTAAAAATAATGTGCTTATTAAGAACTAAAGAAATAACATGTTATATTGTGCAATTCATCAATAAAGCATTTATTGCGAATTAAATTACAGATCGTCAGATTAGAAGTAAAGTTATTCAATTGAGACTTCCGTGTAATTTTTTTTTCCAAAAATGGTATCACTCCCATAGTGTTGTAGTTATAGTTAGGCATTTTTTAATATCGATAGATTACATTAGGTATGCGAGGTATGGTAGTTACTGCGCCTATTGCTTTGAAAGTTACAACGGATCCGTAGTCAGAGACCTCAAGGACCTTTAGATATCGATTATGTGTTTATTAAAGTTTCATTCTCAAAAATTTCATTTTATTATAACATATATTTTATTTTCCTTATCAAGACTACTCGATTTACTTGGTTGGCTTGGTTACTATATACAATGTAATGTAACTATACACTATACATAAATACTTTGTACTTACAAAAAAAACCTAATAATTTGCTACCGTAATATTTTATATTTATTTTATTTTTCTTACTTGCGCCACTGTAAATATTTTTTGCTGTTTATAACTTTTAATATGTGCGTTGCATAGCAACCTTTTTCTTTTGATTTCGAATTTTATGTTTTTCGAATAGGTAACAAAATACTACGTTTTTTCTGCCACTTATCTACCTGTATATATTGTTTCGTATGGTTCTTTTAACCCGGAAATACTTTGTTGCTTACCTGTACTAATGATTCATTTCATTAAAGGAAAACTAAACTAAAACTCTATACTACTCTAAACTATATTTTTTACTACTTATAGATACGTACTAGATACTTACCTACTTACAGAAAAATATATTCATGGAGAAATCACAAACGGTCATCTAGCCCCAAACTATGTTTCCCAGTTCTATGGGTTGTAAATTGGTAAAAAGTAAAGAAAATATTAAAACGACCGATACGTACAGATGACAGTGTGCAAACGTCTACATGAGGCAGTGCTGCAGGCGTAGCATGAGGTCATAGACATGTGTCGAGCGCGACGAGAGAAAATTATCTCTTTCTACGGGCTTTTGTCGCGTGTGCGAGCATGCTGTTACAGGTAGAAAGTGTGGAGAGAGAAAAGTCGCGGCGACAACATAGCAGTTTGATAGGCGACAAATCTGTTTATGATTTTGTTTTGTTGTTCGCAAATTGCTTGGTTTGTATTTCCAAAAAGAGACCAAGATATGAAAATTTGCTTGATTAAGTAATAATTTGACACAAAAACAACTTTTATCGTTTGTGAGGTGGGCAAATATAGTGATTATATGCTCTTTGGAGGTGAGGGGACTGTCTGGTTCCGTTGGTTTTCGTGCAAGTATCTGAGACTAAAGCAAAGGAAAATAAAAGGAAAAGTAAGTAACTAAATAGTCATTTTATGATAAAACTATTAACAGTCGATAGAAGTTTGTCGACACCTCAAAGGGGTGCCGACATATATGTCTTCAATCAAACGTCAAAATAAGACTATTCCGGTGCGTTCATGCTCGGCACAAGATAAAAATCTCTACACACTCTCTACAAATGACAGATGAGAGCGAGACCAGTCTTATCTCCCGAGGGCCATGCTCAGTGTCGAGATACAACCGCTTTGTCGCACTTCGAAGTCTACATTTGACATTAGTGGTTAGACAAAATGGACCTCATGCTACGCCTGCAGAACATTTTATGCATTTCTTGTGTGGTGTAACCACAAAGTCATCATCGTTGGAATACTTTGAGCAAAGTGCTTGATTTTGTGGGAAACAAATTGTTACGTTTTGTAGTTCTGATCTACTTCTCTTTCAATTCGTGATTTTTTGAAAAACTGAATGTTAAAATAAAAAAAAATTATCATTGAATAATATCGACAACATCCTCGCACTAAATAACAAGAAACCAAAAAATATAAATTCATATTTTTCTATAACTATTGATTTTCATTTAAGTTTTTAACTTACACATGGTAAGAAACTCCTCCATTTATTAAATTTACTTTGCCAGTTGCATTTTTGCAGCTTATTATTGCACATCTGGGAAATTTTGTCACCAAAATACGCGGAGCTCAGCCTGCCATGAAATTGTGCAATTTCTGCGCAGTACAATCATTTACGAATGACAGCAACATGTCTCGTTGTACAAGATGCTGATGCTTCTGCCACGCCTCCTTCCGCAATCTTTAGGAGTGGCAATTTTTTTTTCTTATCTGTGAGAAACCGAAACTCAATCAACTCAAGGAGGAAAGTTCACTCCAAGAACATGACAATAGAAGTCTTAAGAATAGCAATGATGAAAACGAGACAGCTTATAGAACAGGTACAAGGATGTTGAATGTACCTACCTAGTTGGTGGAAATATTATGTTTTTAATAGGAAATCCAGAGAATTCTTTTATATCAAATAAAGCAGACAACTTCATTGACATTTCGGTAAAACTTCAAAGAGCTCTTTCCAAGAACGAGGAAAAGCGCGGGCGTTATCTGGAAAAAGCCAAGCAGTTTTCATCAGATGAAATGACTTGTAACAGAATACGATCTTGCGATGCAAGTTCTAACGCATTAAGTTTTTAAACGACTTCAAAAATATATACGTTCGAATTGAGAAATCTCCTCCTTTTTTTTGAAGTCGGTTAATAAGGAGGAGGTTTCTCAATTCGACCGTACATTTTTTTTTTATGTTTGTTCGCGGATAACTTCGTCGTTTATGAACCGATGTTGATGATTCTTTTTTTGTTGGAAAGAAGATATCCCAAGGGTGGTACCATAATACGTATTACGTGTTTCATATGTTTTCTAAAGCTATTAAAGTATTTGCGTCTGGCAGTCATCTTCTCATGATGATGAGCTGATGAAGAAAGGTACAACTCATTAACAGTTATGAGTTAGAGGATAATTCTTTAAATATAGATAGATACGTACGAGTAAGTACGTATAAACCGATAGTTGTAATCTTTCAGATTATTCAGATGAGCTGATGATGGAAGATTTAACTCCTTAACTTTCATGCTGCTGAGATGATAATGGAAGCCACAGGACTCTGTATCTTTTAATGAAACACATGCATTATGATTTGATGATTCCTATTGGCGAGTAGGTGATTGGGTTTAACGTTGTTAGATTTATAATTTACTATTTATTATCACTCAAAATAAAGAAAATAAAAAAAGGGGAAAAAAAAGACCTCAAAATGAAATTTACTCAAAAGTATTAAATAATATTATGAAACTTAAATACATGACATTAACTAACAATTACAAAATCTAAGGTGTAATCTAAGGTATCTGAACACGCCCAAAGTAGGGTTGAGTTCCGCGGACCTTTTAAAAAGGAATGTATGTATTTTTCTGGAAGAAATCGCTTTGAGCGATGAGACCGCCCAAATTGTACCGCTATAGTACTTATATAAGTTTTTGTATATATTGTGTTTTTTTTAATATTTTTTGAGTTAACTTTTTCTGTTTTTATGATGTGTTTATATTTTACTAGCTGATTCCCGCGGCTTCACCCGCGTGGACCACATTTCTATGACTTTTCGAGGGTGCGCAGTGCGCGAGCCGCAAGCGGCTGGCGAGCGTGGTAAAAAGTAGCCTATGTCTTAACCCAGGTCCTAATCTGTCTACCTACCAAATTTCAGCCAAATCCGTTCAGTAGTTTTTGCGGGAAAGCGTAACAGACATACAGAGTTACTTTCACATTTATAATATTAGTAGGGATTTTAACTAGTGTGTATACAATAAATAGTATTTATCTTATCCTATTAAAAATATATATATATATATATATATATATTTACAGTTGGCATCTGACATTTTGTATGAGGTTAGTTTTTCCGAAACAAACCGCGTGTCATAAGTTGGTCGAGTATTCCTAGCACACTGCGAAAGTCTGTCTACTTATAAGCTGTGATAAATATCCTTTTAAATTTATTATAATCAAGTCCTACTGTACCTAATACTTTTCAAATTTCCTGAAATAGCGGTTTAGCTCATGTCATCGTCATCGCGTGTCATCATCATTATATCAGCAGCTGAAAGACGTCCACTGCTGGATAAAGGCCTCCCCCCAGGATTTCCACGACAACCGGTCCTGCGCTGCCCGCATCCAGCGACAAAGAGTATAGAAATCATTACGTTTATCCAGCGGCTTCCCGCGACCTTCACCAGGTCGTCGGTCCACGCACCGCGTGGGAGGCCTTCCTACGCTACGTCTTCACATGCGCGGTCACTACTCGAGAACATGAGGACTCGCAACTCATGGGGATGTGTATAAGTTTAACAAAAGTCACCACTCAAAAACTTGTGATATTTGTAAGCGAATCATTTAGCGGAAAAATAAGCTTGGCTTGAAAGACCTATTCAAAGATCTAAACACAGTAAAAATTCATTTGAACTATGGAAATTCACCCCCACTTAACATGTAGAGAAGGTAATCACTCTTAAATATATATTTTTTGCAAGCTTTATATTAGTTTGCCGTGTTAGTTAGTTTTTCTGTTAGTTTGGGAAAAATCTTGGAAACTAAATTAGAACCACTTTCCGGTTTCCGATTGTGCTGAAATTTTGCATACCTACACGTTAAGTTTGGAGAACAATGCATGGTTAGCTAAGTGACGTCTTTTTAAATCCAATATGGCGGATTCCCTTAAATTGCGGATCAGTTATTTTTTTATGTACTTCCATAAAATGGGTACCTACCAAATGAAAGTGTTTTCTGAGAAGAATACGAAATAATTCAAATTCTTTTCAAATCAAAGCTTGTAGGTACTTGGAATTTTCTAGACTTTTCGAAAATTATTACAGATTTTTCGAAAAGGTCACAGATTTGTATAAGTATACCAAATGTCAGCTTTGCAGCTTTTACAGTCTGTGAGCAAATCGGCTGTGATATACCGACGAACGGACAGACAGATAAAAGCTCTTTCAAATAGCTTGTACAAAATTGCCCAAGGAATCCAGTCAATTTTTAAAAAAACAATATTTCGACGCTCCTAAAAATACACAAAATTGCTCATTAAGTTCTCTCCAAACCCCCCCCCCCCCCCCCCCCCCTACAAGCAACGACCTAAGGCGAGGTCCTTGCCCACTTGGGCAGTTACAACTTTTTGATTTTCATACTAAAGCTAAAACAGATTGACTTCCCCATTCGGGTGGGTAGGTGTTGTGATGGGATTTGCAATAAACCGAACTATTTATGTATAATTGAACAAATGTATAGTGATGTCGTTTCGTCACTCAGTCAGTCAGCTATTGTCAATAAGGGTAACAGCGGCAGTAAGAGATAAATACGTGGCTGAAGCACACAGGGAGGCCAGGCCAAACGTTTAATTGTGGGTTTCGCAGGGCAAGCTACAGTCTGGTAAATTTTATAATAATATGTGCAATAGTAGAAGAACATTCAAATCTTGGTTAAAATGGGTACAAAAACACGAAAATCAGCTCAAGATGGACAAATTTGCCGAAAGGCATAGTCAGAACGATTTCCGTGCCTTCTGGAAAAATACAAGAAAAATTAGTAGTAAGCCCAGTCTGCCTGTGTGTGTTGGCGGTATAACCGGATCCGAAAATATCGCTAACCAGTTTAAAGATCACTTTATGATTACGCCACCTCTATGCTCGTCTTGTGTGGAGGTTCAAGTTGAGCCCAAAAATTACCGGAGGATTATCTTCCAAGTCCAAGATGTCTAAGAAGATATTTGTCAAATGTCTAAAGGCAAGTCCCCGGGTCATGATGGGCTGAGCATTGAGCACCTTAAGTACGCTGGTCCACACCTCCCCAGAGTTCTGACTATGTTGTTTAACCTATGTATATGCCATGCATTAGACCTAATGAAAACCATTGTAGTTCCAATAATCACTCCAATAATCAGAACAAAACTGTGGACGCCAGTGATATAAATAATTACAGGCCCATATCGCTGGCGACAACAACTTCCACGGTATTTGACAGCCTGCTTACGTCACAACTAAACAGTTGCATAGAATTGCATGACAATCAGTTCGGGTTTAGGTCTGAAATGTCGACAGAAAGTTCGATTTTGTGTCTAAAGCAGGCAGTACAGACCGAAATATGTTTTCAAGACCTTTCCAGGGGTTTCGATTTGGTTTCTTATGATATTTCTTGAGCTCTGGCTAAAACTGGAAAGTCATAAAATACCTACTGAAACTATAAATGTGCTTAAATATTGGTATGGATCACAGATTAATCATGTACGGTGTGACGGTTCACTGCCTGAAGAATACAGGCTGGAGTGTGGAGTGAGACAGGGGGGGTTGAGCTCACCACTGCTTTTCAACCTGTATGTAAACGCACTTATAGAGGAGCTCAGTGGATCTCGTGTCGGCTGCCATATCGACGGTATAAGTCTCCATAATATAAGTTACGCAGACGATATGCTTCTGCTGAGCGCTTCTGCATGTGGTTTAAGAAAATTAAAAAAAAAATGTGAAATATACGCGGGCACCCATGTGTTAGTTTACAATGTCAAAAAGAGTGAATTCATTGTCTTTGGGGCTTGTAGCAAATACTCAGAAGAAGTGCCGCCAGTAAAACTTTATAACGCCCCACTGATGAGAACCTACAACTTTAAATATCTCGGGCGCTGGATAACCACGGACTTGAAGGACAATGAAGACATCGAAAGGGAACGGAGAAGCGTTGTCAGTCAGGGCGAATATGTTGGCTCGCAGATTTGCTCGATGTTCCAATGAAGTGAAAATTACTCACTTTAGAGCTTACTGTACTCGTACATGTTTTTACACAAGCAGTCTGTGGGCAGACTATAGGCAAAGTATATATTATTAGTACTAACATACAGTATGAACACTCCCTGCCGCTCTCTAGATTGCGACCTCACCCCCTCGTCGCCCAGATTGATGCAGATTGGTTACCGTTTGGTTGTCGAACGTATAGGATTTCGCCGCCATTTTGTTTGTTCCGTCATTCGTTTTTTGAAATGTCATTTCTGGCCCGTTGTATGAAGTGTCCAGATGTGCTATAGGTTAGGGCATTGTTGGGGCTGCCGCGCTCTTGTAGCGCCTCAGGCATGTTTGCGCAAGCTCGCGTCGATTGCTTTAACGTCGCGTCGCTAGTGCGCAGAGTGCGGTCCAGCTCCAGCAGCGTCCTGAATATGATAGCAGATAAACTGGACTGTGTCTACGTGAACCATTGTTGTATGGTTCCTGTAGTACCAAACATTAACAAGAAAACCCTCACCAAGGCAAGTATATTTTTTTGTATATATAGTAATGAATGACATAAAAGAATGTGACTTAAAATAAATGATTTGATTAAATTTGATATACAGGGAGACTGGTAAGTAGTGCAAATCCTTTTAAGGGGATAAACTACATCTAATTTAGAACAAAAAAAGTCATATTAACTGGGGGTCGGAAATCAACGGTTTTCGAGTTAAAGCCCATTTAATTTTTCATTTTTGTTTTAAGTAAAACGCATTTGTTTAAATGTTTTGTGATTTTCCAAAAAAAAACTAAAATATAGTTGACTTGCAAAATACGATAAAAACTTCCTTATTTTATCATATTTCCATTAAAATAAAATAAAGATTAAAAAAATACAAATAAGATGTAACAAAAAACAATGATTCCTGTCAAAAGGGTGCCTCAAATCCCATACAAATGTTCAAGAATTATTATTTTTTAAATTCCAAGATTTATGATGTTTTTCGCATTAACAGAAATCTATTACCCTCTACCATCATCGACTAACTTTGATTCACAAGCTCATCCAAAAATTCGAACTTGATTTTTTTCATACAAAATTGTTGGATAAATTAGTATGGGACTTGAGACACCCTTTTGACAACAATCATTGTTTTTTGTTGCAATTCATTTGTATTTTTTTAATTTTTTTTTCGTTTAATGGAAATATGATAAAATAAGGAAGTTTTTATCGTATTTTGCAAGTCAACTTTATTTTAACGTTTTCAATTTTTCGAGTTTGTCCAGTCGGAGTGTCCCTTTGATCCTCCCCCTCCCCCTCCCCCCGGGTCTCTCCCTTGGGGTACCGATCTCGATCGACTTTTTTTGACTCCCTGAGCAACTGTGACAAGTTTTAAGCCATAGTCATGATTTCTAAAGGTTTGCCGTTTTTTTCTTAGACAAGCGCCCCAACTACGGCCAACAACAATCTTGCCCTTTCGAAAAAAAAACCTAACAGACAGAAGTGAAACCTTTTTACAGTTTTATAAGTTTTGACGTATCGTGTCTTATCTTATCGTATCGTATCGTACCTTATCTTATCGTATTGTATCTTATCGTTTTTTATCGTATCTTATCGTGTCGTGTCGTGTTGTCTCGTATCGTATCGTATTGAATCGTATCGTTATATAAAGGTAAGAAAAGTTATAAAAGTTTTGGTAACAGGTAACGGTAAGGTGTCGCCAGTTCAATGGTTTTTCTCCATCTCAAATACAGTTTTATACGTTTTGTTCTTGGTGCCCAACGCGCCTCAAGAAGTTTTCACTTCAATAAATTGGTCAATCAGCAATCGGCTGATGGATTTGTACTGTAGAGTTCAAGATGTTGAGTACTTCGGGGCGAGTTGTTCAGTTTCACGAGTTGGAAGCCTACTTTACACTACTGCAACACCCCTTTTGTATAGGGTTAAATGGAAAAGTCCTGACAAAAAGCCGGTGTCATCAATTTATAAGACGTCATCACGTCAATTATAACCTGCCATTTTCAAAGTCCGGTCGAAATCCTGACATATGCCTAAATATCGTGACGTCTACGTCTGCTACTTTTGAATCCTGTTCTGCAACAGCTAATCATGATTTCACTCCAAAAATAAATATATAATTCGACCAAAATTAAGCAGGTGACAAAAACTTATAGAGGTGAACTCTAGATGGCGCTACGAGTACAATAGAACGCGCCAACGGTGATTTTGTTGAGACAAGTTAGATATTTGAGTAACTCTTGATGCGATTATTCATTTGTTCTTCAAACATAAAATTTTTGGATGGTCGTAATTACCCTTGAAGAGTGTTTACGTACCATGGTTAATGACAATTTCGACATTAAAAACCTGTGGCACTCGGGGACTGCCACGGTAAAGCTATTGCATAGCATTTTTTTCAACTTATGCAATTAAAATTATTTATTTATGCAGTAATTATTTATGCAGTGTTTACCAGTACCATATAGTCCTTGGGGCGCGGGATGTTTATGTTATAAATTAAAACTAAGAAAGTTACACCAGTAAAATTGACTAAGTCCTTTTAGTACCGCAAATCGCTAATAGATGGCACTGTAAGTTTTTAGAACGCGGTAACGTTACGTTACGCTCGGCCGAGCTACATGGCAGGTGGAGTGGGTGATGTTAGGCTTTATTTTCGTTACGGAGTTTCTTGATTCGGTCGCCGCGCTCAATGCCCGCGATAAGAGCTATGCAATAGCTTAGTAATAATAAAACTGTAATGGGACCGTGTCAGTTTGTACATGAATGATGTAATATTTATGGGAATTAATAACTGTGATGGACATAATATATTACGAACTATATAGAGGCCAAAACAACTTGGATTTTTTGGCTGTCTGTCTGTATGTTCGTGCATCACGCAAAAACCACCGGGCCGATTTTGTTGAAATTTTGTATGGTGTTTCAAGTCCGGGATATAGGATACTTTTTATGCAAATTCAAGAGTTCTCGTGGGAAAATGCAAAACCTCCACGCGGACGAAGTCGGCGGGCACAGCTATAATTAATAGATATATATAACTAGTCTGTGCCAGCGGCTTCGCCCGCGCAGATCCCGTTTTTTGCCGTTCCCTTGGGAATTTCCCAAAAATCCTTTCTTAGCGGATGCCCACCTCCTATAATTGCTGTCTGTATTTCAAAGGAGATTGACACGGTTTCATACAAGGCTCGTCTCAATTTGCGTCATGACGAAACCTATAACATTGGGTAGGGGACAACTTACATATTTGTTAAGTGAAAAACTTAATCTCGTTTAAACCGGGGTAGCAGAGTTTTGTCAGTTTCAATGTACGTTTTTGAGGTTACTTTAGGCAAAGAGGATTTAATCACTATGTACTTTAGTTAACCACTCTACTGCAGCGGAATCCTTTCAGAAGTTTCGGCTCTGCATTGATATACCAGTCAGTCACCTTTTTCTTTTATATGCACAGATATAATATACTTACGAGCGTTATATTATAACGCGACACCTCACTTTTTAGGGTTCCGTCCGTACACACAACGGGACCCTATTGCTAAGCCTCCGCTGTCTGTCCGTCTGTCAGCGGGCTGTATTTTATAAACCGTAATAGGTAGACAGTTGAAATTTTCGCAGAATATGTATTGCTGTTGCCGCTATAAACACTAAAAATTATAAAAGTTAAAAATTAAGGGACCCCCCTAAAAAAACGTTTTTTTTTTTTATAGGTCTTTAGAAGTTTTTTGATTTAGCTCTATCGTAAAAACGGTAATACATACAATCTTCAAACTTGGTGTGATTGTAGTAATAATACTGAAGTAAAACAACAAATAATAAAAATCTGCCAAGTGTGAGTCGTACTCGCACTAAGGAGTCCGAACTGAATGACAAAAAAAGCATACTTTTGTCGCTCGCGTTGATGTCTTTTGATTGGAATTAGAATATGTATCATTGTCATTATACTACGAGTAGGTAGCCGTGTGGAGACGTGTGGTGGTACGGAACCCTCGGAGTCCTGGTCCGACTCGCACTTGGCAGGTTTTATTTTGCACTAGTGGATGCCCGCAGCTTCGCCAGCGCAGATCCCGATTTTTGCGGTTCCCGTGGGAATTTCCCAAAATGCTTTCTTAGCGGATGCCTACGTCATAACATCTACCTGGATGCCAAATTTCAGCCCGATCGGTCCAGTAGTTTGGGCTGTGCGTTAATAGATCACTTTGTCAGTCAGTCAGTCACCTTTGAGTTATATATATTTAGATTAATCAAAACTTTAATGAAACTATTGCTTATAATAATTTTATTAATGTTGAAATACCATTTTGTTTATTATTTATTACCTTGTGAATAATGATTAGAATAATGATTTAATTTCAACCTAAAGTTAGGCGTTCCGAACTACCCTGCCAGGTTTTGACGCCCTCGAGTGTATTATTAAGAACTAGCTTTTGCCCGCGGCTTCGCCCGCCTGGACATAGCTTTTATGACTCTTTTTGAGGGTGAGTGGTGCGCGAGCCGCAATCAGCTCGCAAGCGTGGACATGAGTTTTCTCCAGGTACCTCAGGAACTGTATCGGGCTATTCGGATTAGCAGTCTTTGTCACTTCCCATCCCCTCAACAAATTCTATACAAAAAATAATTTTAATCCGTTGCTCCGTTGCGACGCCACCGATGTGCGCGAGCGTAGAAAACAGTTGTCCCCAGATCCCGCGGCAACTATGTCAGGATATACTTATTAGTAAATTATATCATTTTCCACCTCATCTCTGTGCTAAAAATCAGACAAACTCATTTTTTCGTTACGATTTTAAATAACTTAACGAACAAAGAGTATTGTTTTAATTTCCTCAGGAACTGCATCGGGCTATGATAATTTCCAAAAATATAAAATTGACTATTTCATTCCCAGTGATACAGGCTATTTGCATGCCAAATTTCATCAAGATTGGTAGAGGTGTTGAAGTGTAAATAGGTAACAAACAAACAAACACATTTTCACATTTATAATAATATAAGTAAGGATTTCTAAATCTTAAATAACATATAGAGCGTCGGTGGCAGGACGGTTAGGGCCACTATCTCCTGTCCGGAAGGCCGTGGTTCGAATGCTACCACTTAACAAAATCTATACGAATATCGATTTCATACTTACGTTTATCCGACGCTCTTACGGTGACAAAAACATCGTGAGGAAACCTGCACACGCCTGCGAAGAAACTCGAAGCTTATGTGTGAAGTCAATCAACCCGCAATGGGCCTGCGTGATCGTCTAAGGCCTGATCTCCCTAACTCAGGGCAGGTCGAGCCCCTTGGTGGGGACGTATATAAACTGATATGATGAAATAACACATATACCTATATTATCGAAAAACTAATTCAAATCATTGCATCAATCTAGTAATAAAACTTCCTAAAAATATTAATATGGGTCAAATCCTCGAGTCGTATCAGCTCCAAAGTAGCCCATGACGCACTTCTCGTTGCCGCGCTGAATGGCAATAGACAACCTTAGCAGCAGGTAGGACCACACGTCACATCTCCTCTCTCGAAGGCGACGGCCAATCTCCTTTGTGAAGGCAAAGGCCTCTGAGGGTTCAGCAGCCGGTTGTCTCACAGACCAGCGGCACAAAGCAGTAATTTGCTTTCAAGACCCAGTACTTATTATGCTTCTTTCTCGCCGCAAATTGAGCAGCAGTACTGTACGGGTGAGAAGTGAGGCAGAAAAAGTAGGTCCCAAAGCAAGCACGTTCCTCTCTTCCATAGCACCTGTTTAAACCCTCCGGCCTTTTGCCATCACAACGACTAAAGCCCAGTGGCTGCATCAAAGATGGAATATTCCATCTGGCCGATACCAGTGCCCTCCGAGTGAGGTCATTAAGGAATTGGTGACGTGGGAATCTTCACAAACAACGACCGCAACTCAGTGAGTGATGGCCAATTGCCTCCACCGTGGACCCGCAAATACATTGATGAGGTTCACAGATATTGATATTGCAGGCGGAGAGCAACTGCCACACGCAAATAGTCGCCGTTAGAAGAGTTCCCATATCTGTGCCTCCTGTTAAAAGAAGCTAAACTCGATTTATGTGTTTTTATTTTTTTTACACGATTGCAATCTATAAAAAAATACCTATCTGTTCGTGTATGAAACACATCGCTACGTGCCATAATTCCAGAGAGTTGTGTAAAAAGCGTATGCTGAAAAATACATAAAAGAAATCCACTCAAAAGTATGAAATAATATTTTAATGTTTTAACAAAACTTAAGCGCGTTTTATTATTCCTGCAGTGCCATCTATTGACATTTTGCTGCTATGATTATAATGTGTGGTATGTGTAGCTTATATGTTGAAAAAGTACTCTATATTTATTATTGTAAGTATCGATAGATAATTTCCCACGGGACCTGTTTTGTTTTCCTGGATAAAGAATACCCGACTATACAATTATGTTCAAAACACCCCATCCCAATGTAATGGTTTCATATTGTTATGTTGAGTCATTCTAAAGATACATTTTTTTGCATTCCTGCAGGAATCCTTATTTTTTTTGGGATTTACAATGTCCCAGTTTTAGTTCGCGATAAGGGTATCAACGTATAAAATTTGATTGTAATAGGTCAAGCCGCATTTGCGTGGTGAGCCATTCTATAAATGACAACTTTTGATTTTCCCACGGGAACTCTTGAATTTACCGGGTTAAAAAGTATCCTATATGTTAACCCGGGCTATAAGGAACCACCATACAAAATTTCATCAAAATCGGCCTGGTAGTTTTTGCGTGATGCGCGAACATACAGACAGACAGACAAAAATTCCAAAAGTTGTTGTTTTGGCCTCTGTATCGTTAGTAATGTCCACCACAGTTATTATTTTCCAAAAATATTTCATGTACAGACACGGCCCCGTTACAGTTTTATTATATTATAGATTTATGTTGCATGTATTTCCTAAAACTATTCAAGTTTTGGCGACTGTTAGTCATCATCTCATGTCGATGAGCTGATGAAGGAAGGTACAACTCCTTAACGGTTAGGATTTGGAGGATAATTCTTCAAATATTTTACGTAGATACGTAGGTAAGTATAGACCGATAGTTGTATTCTTTCAGGTTATTCGAATGAGCTGATGATAAAAGATTTAACTCCTTAACTTTCATGCTGTTGAGATGATGATGGAAGCCACAGGAATCTGTAACTTTTAATGAAACACAAGCTTTATGATGTGATGGTTCCTATTGGCGACTGCGTGATTGGGTATAAAGTTGTTAGATAGATAGCTTTATCACTAATAATATATAAAATAAAAATAAAAGTTTAAAACTTAAAAACCGACTTTAAAATGAAATTCACTCAAAAGTATGAAATAATACTATTATACTTAGATACACGATATTAACCAACAATAACGAAATCAAAGGTGGGTACTAATTAAATTAGGGGCCTAAATTTTTTTTTGAGGTCGGTGTCAGCAATGCCATCGAATCTTAAACATTTGATACGTAAGTAGCTGTGTGCTGGTACCGACCACAAAAATAAATTTAGGCCCCTAATTTAATTCGTATACCCACCTTTGATTTCGTTATTGTTGGTTATTGTCGTGTATTTAAGAATAATAATATTATTTCATACTTTTGAGTGAATTTCATTTTGAAGTCGGTTTTTAAGTTTTTAAACTTTTATTTTTACCTGTGCACCCCAATGATATGGGTATTAAATTACAGTGTTGGCTGAGAAGTAAACGAAATAATTTGAGTTCTTTCCAAAAAAACGCTTCTACCTAAAAGTTTTTAGCTTTTTCGAAATTTATTACAAAGTATTAATGGAATTATGAAACTCCTCTAGGTGATAAGCGAATCCAACAACAAGACGCCTCCAACAAATGAAATCCAATACAATGGCGGAGTTCAGTTTTCAGAAACTTTCTTGTGAAACTGAATGAAATGGGTGGGGTCTTATTATTCAAAATCATTATTCGTAGCAAGTGATTACATGAGAACTCTTATCATTTTTTGAAGTGAAATAATAAAAGAAATGATTTCCAAACTACAAAATATTAATTCAAAATAGTTAAATGTTACCTGCACTCTTTCTGTTGGTCATAAGTAGGGCTTCCAATCTCGGTATACCGAGATCCCGAAATACCGAGATCCCGCATGATTTTTCAGTCCCGCTAACTGCGGGATTGGAAGTGCGGGATCCGCGGGATTTTACGGGATTGATAAGCAATACAGGGACGTCTTTTCGCGAGCGCTGTCGCTCGGGTCCTGACTGACCTACCTAACGGAGCGGTGCTGACCGGGCGTTCTCTTCTGCCGGTTATCTTGCCAGTAAGATACGAAGTAGTTTGGCTGACGATACGTTGGGGATGTTGTGTTTCCTTCGAAAACACTTTCAAAATGAAAAGTGATTCTATATTTTTGTATTTCTTCTTTAATTCTGTTCCGAGTGTACTTATTTAATAAAACTATGATACCAGTCATGTTTCTCTTTGACTTATGTTTGAATAAATGCTATTATGCTATGTTATACTATACCTTTCTTGACCAACGATTCTTGAACGCTGAACGAATGCGTCGCGCATGTTTACCCTCATACAAATTACACAGAAATCGAGTTCTGCGCATGCATGGGTCGGCCGCTCTAGTTTCTTTGTCGACTTGTTATTTTTGATCACTCTTATCAAGAATGCGGGATCCCGTTATACCAAGATCCCGCACCTTTGAAAATTTTGGATCCCGCCGATACCGAGATCCCGCAATGCAATGCGGGATTGGAAGCCCTAGTCATAAGATTACCTACATTACAATGTCAGATTGTAAAAAAAAATATTCAAAAATCCTAAAAAAACGTTTAGGTACAATATTGCATTGTCGCGCGATATACTTAAGTATGCAAAATTTCAGCTCAATCGGAAATCGGGAAGTGGGTCAAATTTAACTTGCAAGATTCCACCCGAACAAACATACATACATTTCAAATAACAGTTTATTACAAATCCAACTTCAAGTTAAATAAAAGCTTGAAAAAAAAAACAATCATCAGTTAATAAATTCAATAAAATCATTGATATAAATATTGAATAATGTCTTTTGGACATGAAAATAATACGACACGAGAGTCAGCCATCGCTCCCCTCGACCATACTAGAGGGAAAGGAACGACCCGGCTCCCGATGCGCCACCATCCGCACCAACATTTAAGCACTCATGTCAATGCTAAGATAAAGTATTATTAGAAGAAATACTAGACTAAAACAAAAGACTGGTCAAATGCGTATTTTGAGGTTCGGAGGGGTTGTATGGACCGCATAAGTGATCGGAAGAGACAATACTACCCTCTGCAATAGGGCATAGAACCTGCTTTTCCCAGTTCCAAAAAAACCGGTAAAAACGGAAAAAAACTGAAAAACCAGAAAAAACCGGTTGTCTGTTCCGGTTCTTTACGAATTTCTATAATTTTATGATAATTATTTTGCGGTCCGTAGGAGAACCAAAGTAACCGACATAGCTTTCAGAGTTGCTAAACTTAAGTGGCAGTGGGCGAGGCACATTGCTCGTAGAACAGATGGCCGTTGGGGCAGTAAAGTTCTCGAGTGGTGATCACGCACCGGAAAACGTAGTGTGGGCAAGCCTCCCACTCGTTGGACCGATGACCTGGTGAAGGTCGCGGGAAGCTCCTGGATGCGGGCAGCACAGAACCGGTCGTCGTGGAAATCCCTGGGGGGGGCTTATGTCCAGCAGTGGACGTCCTTCGGCGGATATGATGATTTTAAGGTCGATAATGGTAATGTTTTGGTCGATAATGGTAGCGTCGGTGGCTAAAAGCGTTGGTGGCTCAACCGGTAACGACTCGGTTCTTCTAACCAGAGGTACCGGGTTCAAATCTGGACGGCCAATGTACCAATGAGTTTTTCCATAACTTACGTACATATAATTACCGATTGCTTTAACGGTGAAGGAAAACATCGTGAGGAAACCTGCACAGGCCTGCGAAGAAACTCGAAGGTTGTGTGTGAAGTTGATTAACCCGCACTGGGCCCGCGTGGTCGACTAAGGCCTAATCGCCCTGATTCCGGGTAGGCTCGAGCCCCTCGGTGGAGACGTATATGAGTTGACATGATGAATGGTAATGTTTTGGTACTTCATACTAGATGGTACACACTGAACGGAACGGGAACAAGCTCTTTACCAGGGTTTACACCAATGAGCCATGGTCCGGCAAGAAGTTCGATATCTCCCAGTTGAAAGAGTTTCACAGTGAAGTGTATATTGTAAGGATCTCCTTACAATCGTCCATTTCTTTTCCTTGGGTGAGCGATCTGGCTGCGCGTTATTTTAGTGAGATAAAATTTAAATTTAAAGTGATTTGTTGTTTTGATCGTCAGCTAAAACGCTCACCAAAAGCTTAGTCTTTAATCGCTTTAAAAATCAGCCAGCCGGCACAGCTATATATAAAGAAAATAAAAAGGAAAGATAGTAAGTAAACGTTTTTATATTATTTTTGGGTTTGAACCACCTCTGACTACGTACCCCGAGTTTGTGACCCTTAGGGCCACAGCAATACATATACGCGTGCCCTCACAGTTGAGAAGAAAATAGGATCTAAAAGGCGAACGCCGTTTATTTCTTAGTTATATGGATAAAATGTGAAGGGATTTCGAATATTTTTCGTAGAGAAGAAAATTGATAACACAATAATTGAAAACGCTAAACACGTTAAAAAACGACTTCCATCGCAACAAATTAGTACATTTTTGCATTATTATTTTTGGTTTTTGTTCATTTTCTACTAAAGTACTACACCGATTTTGATAAAATTTATATGGGACCACACGGGAAGCACTAGCTTTCAAATAAAAAAAGAATCATAAAAATCGGTTCACCCAGTCAAAAGTTCTGAGGTAACAAACATAAAAAAAACATACAGACGACTTGTAAATCTCCTCCTTTTCGGAAGTCGCTTGAAAAGAGGAGTCATACGAGTATTTTCAGGACAAGAAAATAATTATGAAATTGTAGAACAGATACCAGGAGATAAAAATATGATGGTTAAAAAAAATTAAAATAAAAATATTTTCGAACAAAATAAGGAACAGAGCGGAATTTGTGAAGGATCTGAAATTGTTGAACAAACCTCAAGAGAAAATTCAGAATGCTCAATCAATATGAGTCAGGAATAGACACAGAATAAAAAAAATCTATAGAACACTCGAAGTACTAGCACCGAGCGAGTCATTACACATACAGCATACTACAAACAGGCTAATTCTATTAGGTATTTTTGTAAAACTACCTTCCCCAAAAACAAAAAACAAACCTATAAAATCAATAAATAAAAGTAGACTTAAAACTGTACATCATAAGGTTGAGTTTTTTTTTAATTTGACAGTATGACAATGGTAAAGTGATACCAGGATAGTAAAACTGCCCAGTTTAATAAATTTTAAAAATAATGTGCTTATTAAGAACTAAAGAAATAACATGTTATATTGTGCAATTCATCAATAAAGCATTTATTGCGAATTAAATTACAGATCGTCAGATTAGAAGTAAAGTTATTCAATTGAGACTTCCGTGTAATTTTTTTTTCCAAAAATGGTATCACTCCCATAGTGTTGTAGTTATAGTTAGGCATTTTTTAATATCGATAGATTACATTAGGTATGCGAGGTATGGTAGTTACTGCGCCTATTGCTTTGAAAGTTACAACGGATCCGTAGTCAGAGACCTCAAGGACCTTTAGATATCGATTATGTGTTTATTAAAGTTTCATTCTCAAAAATTTCATTTTATTATAACATATATTTTATTTTCCTTATCAAGACTACTCGATTTACTTGGTTGGCTTGGTTACTATATACAATGTAATGTAACTATACACTATACATAAATACTTTGTACTTACAAAAAAAACCTAATAATTTGCTACCGTAATATTTTATATTTATTTTATTTTTCTTACTTGCGCCACTGTAAATATTTTTTGCTGTTTATAACTTTTAATATGTGCGTTGCATAGCAACCTTTTTCTTTTGATTTCGAATTTTATGTTTTTCGAATAGGTAACAAAATACTACGTTTTTTCTGCCACTTATCTACCTGTATATATTGTTTCGTATGGTTCTTTTAACCCGGAAATACTTTGTTGCTTACCTGTACTAATGATTCATTTCATTAAAGGAAAACTAAACTAAAACTCTATACTACTCTAAACTATATTTTTTACTACTTATAGATACGTACTAGATACTTACCTACTTACAGAAAAATATATTCATGGAGAAATCACAAACGGTCATCTAGCCCCAAACTATGTTTCCCAGTTCTATGGGTTGTAAATTGGTAAAAAGTAAAGAAAATATTAAAACGACCGATACGTACAGATGACAGTGTGCAAACGTCTACATGAGGCAGTGCTGCAGGCGTAGCATGAGGTCATAGACATGTGTCGAGCGCGACGAGAGAAAATTATCTCTTTCTACGGGCTTTTGTCGCGTGTGCGAGCATGCTGTTACAGGTAGAAAGTGTGGAGAGAGAAAAGTCGCGGCGACAACATAGCAGTTTGATAGGCGACAAATCTGTTTATGATTTTGTTTTGTTGTTCGCAAATTGCTTGGTTTGTATTTCCAAAAAGAGACCAAGATATGAAAATTTGCTTGATTAAGTAATAATTTGACACAAAAACAACTTTTATCGTTTGTGAGGTGGGCAAATATAGTGATTATATGCTCTTTGGAGGTGAGGGGACTGTCTGGTTCCGTTGGTTTTCGTGCAAGTATCTGAGACTAAAGCAAAGGAAAATAAAAGGAAAAGTAAGTAACTAAATAGTCATTTTATGATAAAACTATTAACAGTCGATAGAAGTTTGTCGACACCTCAAAGGGGTGCCGACATATATGTCTTCAATCAAACGTCAAAATAAGACTATTCCGGTGCGTTCATGCTCGGCACAAGATAAAAATCTCTACACACTCTCTACAAATGACAGATGAGAGCGAGACCAGTCTTATCTCCCGAGGGCCATGCTCAGTGTCGAGATACAACCGCTTTGTCGCACTTCGAAGTCTACATTTGACATTAGTGGTTAGACAAAATGGACCTCATGCTACGCCTGCAGAACATTTTATGCATTTCTTGTGTGGTGTAACCACAAAGTCATCATCGTTGGAATACTTTGAGCAAAGTGCTTGATTTTGTGGGAAACAAATTGTTACGTTTTGTAGTTCTGATCTACTTCTCTTTCAATTCGTGATTTTTTGAAAAACTGAATGTTAAAATAAAAAAAAATTATCATTGAATAATATCGACAACATCCTCGCACTAAATAACAAGAAACCAAAAAATATAAATTCATATTTTTCTATAACTATTGATTTTCATTTAAGTTTTTAACTTACACATGGTAAGAAACTCCTCCATTTATTAAATTTACTTTGCCAGTTGCATTTTTGCAGCTTATTATTGCACATCTGGGAAATTTTGTCACCAAAATACGCGGAGCTCAGCCTGCCATGAAATTGTGCAATTTCTGCGCAGTACAATCATTTACGAATGACAGCAACATGTCTCGTTGTACAAGATGCTGATGCTTCTGCCACGCCTCCTTCCGCAATCTTTAGGAGTGGCAATTTTTTTTTCTTATCTGTGAGAAACCGAAACTCAATCAACTCAAGGAGGAAAGTTCACTCCAAGAACATGACAATAGAAGTCTTAAGAATAGCAATGATGAAAACGAGACAGCTTATAGAACAGGTACAAGGATGTTGAATGTACCTACCTAGTTGGTGGAAATATTATGTTTTTAATAGGAAATCCAGAGAATTCTTTTATATCAAATAAAGCAGACAACTTCATTGACATTTCGGTAAAACTTCAAAGAGCTCTTTCCAAGAACGAGGAAAAGCGCGGGCGTTATCTGGAAAAAGCCAAGCAGTTTTCATCAGATGAAATGACTTGTAACAGAATACGATCTTGCGATGCAAGTTCTAACGCATTAAGTTTTTAAACGACTTCAAAAATATATACGTTCGAATTGAGAAATCTCCTCCTTTTTTTTGAAGTCGGTTAATAAGGAGGAGGTTTCTCAATTCGACCGTACATTTTTTTTTATGTTTGTTCGCGGATAACTTCGTCGTTTATGAACCGATGTTGATGATTCTTTTTTTGTTGGAAAGAAGATATCCCAAGGGTGGTACCATAATACGTATTACGTGTTTCATATGTTTTCTAAAGCTATTAAAGTATTTGCGTCTGGCAGTCATCTTCTCATGATGATGAGCTGATGAAGAAAGGTACAACTCATTAACAGTTATGAGTTAGAGGATAATTCTTTAAATATAGATAGATACGTACGAGTAAGTACGTATAAACCGATAGTTGTAATCTTTCAGATTATTCAGATGAGCTGATGATGGAAGATTTAACTCCTTAACTTTCATGCTGCTGAGATGATAATGGAAGCCACAGGACTCTGTATCTTTTAATGAAACACATGCATTATGATTTGATGATTCCTATTGGCGAGTAGGTGATTGGGTTTAACGTTGTTAGATTTATAATTTACTATTTATTATCACTCAAAATAAAGAAAATAAAAAAAGGGGAAAAAAAAGACCTCAAAATGAAATTTACTCAAAAGTATTAAATAATATTATGAAACTTAAATACATGACATTAACTAACAATTACAAAATCTAAGGTGTAATCTAAGGTATCTGAACACGCCCAAAGTAGGGTTGAGTTCCGCGGACCTTTTAAAAAGGAATGTATGTATTTTTCTGGAAGAAATCGCTTTGAGCGATGAGACCGCCCAAATTGTACCGCTATAGTACTTATATAAGTTTTTGTATATATTGTGTTTTTTTTAATATTTTTTGAGTTAACTTTTTCTGTTTTTATGATGTGTTTATATTTTACTAGCTGATTCCCGCGGCTTCACCCGCGTGGACCACATTTCTATGACTTTTCGAGGGTGCGCAGTGCGCGAGCCGCAAGCGGCTGGCGAGCGTGGTAAAAAGTAGCCTATGTCTTAACCCAGGTCCTAATCTGTCTACCTACCAAATTTCAGCCAAATCCGTTCAGTAGTTTTTGCGGGAAAGCGTAACAGACATACAGAGTTACTTTCACATTTATAATATTAGTAGGGATTTTAACTAGTGTGTATACAATAAATAGTATTTATCTTATCCTATTAAAAATATATATATATATATATATTTACAGTTGGCATCTGACATTTTGTATGAGGTTAGTTTTTCCGAAACAAACCGCGTGTCATAAGTTGGTCGAGTATTCCTAGCACACTGCGAAAGTCTGTCTACTTATAAGCTGTGATAAATATCCTTTTAAATTTATTATAATTAAGTCCTACTGTACCTAATACTTTTCAAATTTCCTGAAATAGCGGTTTAGCTCATGTCATCGTCATCGCGTGTCATCATCATTATATCAGCAGCTGAAAGACGTCCACTGCTGGATAAAGGCCTCCCCCCAGGATTTCCACGACAACCGGTCCTGCGCTGCCCGCATCCAGCGACAAAGAGTATAGAAATCATTACGTTTATCCAGCGGCTTCCCGCGACCTTCACCAGGTCGTCGGTCCACGCACCGCGTGGGAGGCCTTCCTACGCTACGTCTTCACATGCGCGGTCACTACTCGAGAACATGAGGACTCGCAACTCATGGGGATGTGTATAAGTTTAACAAAAGTCACCACTCAAAAACTTGTGATATTTGTAAGCGAATCATTTAGCGGAAAAATAAGCTTGGCTTGAAAGACCTATTCAAAGATCTAAACACAGTAAAAATTCATTTGAACTATGGAAATTCACCCCCACTTAACATGTAGAGAAGGTAATCACTCTTAAATATATATTTTTTGCAAGCTTTATATTAGTTTGCCGTGTTAGTTAGTTTTTCTGTTAGTTTGGGAAAAATCTTGGAAACTAAATTAGAACCACTTTCCGGTTTCCGATTGTGCTGAAATTTTGCATACCTACACGTTAAGTTTGGAGAACAATGCATGGTTAGCTAAGTGACGTCTTTTTAAATCCAATATGGCGGATTCCCTTAAATTGCGGATCAGTTATTTTTTTATGTACTTCCATAAAATGGGTACCTACCAAATGAAAGTGTTTTCTGAGAAGAATACGAAATAATTCAAATTCTTTTCAAATCAAAGCTTGTTCTTAGAATTTTCTAGGCTTTTCGAAAATTACTACAGATTTTTCGAAAAGGTCACAGATTTGTATAAGTACACCAAATGTCAGCTTTGCAGCTTTTACAGTCTGTGAGCAAATCGGCTGTGATAACCGACGGACGGACGGACAGACAGATAAAAGCTCTTTCAAATAGCTTGTACAAAATTGCCCAAGGAATCCAGTCAATTTAAAAAAAAAACAATATTTTGACGCTCCTAAAAATACACAAAATTGCTCATTAAGTTCTCTCCGATCCACTTGGGCAGTTACAACTTTTTGATTTTCATACTAAAGCTAAAACAGATTGACTTCCCCATTCAGGTGGGTAGGTGTTGTGATGGGATTTGCAATAAACCGAACTATTTATGTATAATTGAACAAATGTATAGTGATGTCGTTTCGTCACTCAGTCAGTCAGCTATTGTCAATAAGGGTAACAGCGGCAGTAAGAGATAAATACGTGGCTGAAGCACACAGGGAGGCCAGGTCAAACGTTTAATTGTGGGTTTCGCAGGGCAAGCTACAGTCTGGTAAATTTTATAATAATATGTGCAATAGTAGAAGAACATTCAAATCTTGGTTAAAATGGGTACAAAAACACGAAAATCAGCTCAAGATGGACAAATTTGCCGAAAGGCATAGTCAGAACGATTTCCGTGCCTTCTGGAAAAATACAAGAAAAATTAGTAGTAAGCCCAGTCTGCCTGTGTGTGTTAAAATATCGCTAACCAGTTTAAAGATCACTTTATGATTACGCCATCTCTATGCTCGTCTTGTGTGGAGGTTCAAGTTGAGCCCAAAAATTACCGGAGGATTACCTTCCAAGTCCAAGATGTCTAAGAAGATATTTGTCAAATGTCTTAAGGCAAGTCCACGGGTCATGATGGGCTGAGCATTGAGCACCTTAAGTACGCTGGTCCACACCTCCCCAGAGTTCTGACTATGTTGTTTAACCTATGTATATGCCATGCATACTTACCTGTATACCTAATGAAAACCATTGTAGTTCCAATAATCAGAACAAAACTGTGGACGCCAGTGATTTAAATAATTACAGGCCCATATCGCTGGCGACAACAACTTCCAAGGTATTTGACAGCCTGCTTACGTCACAACTAAACAGTTGCATAGAATTGCATGACAATCAGTTCGGGTTTAGGTCTGGAATTTCGACAGAAAATACGATTTTGTGTCTAAAGCAGGCAGTACAGACCGAAATATGTTTTTATATACCTTTCCGGGGCTTTCGATTTGGTTTCTTATGATATTTCGCTCTGGCTAAAACTGGAAAGTCATAAAATACCTACTGAAACTATAAATGTGCTTAAATATTGGTATGGATCACAGATTAATCATGTACGGTGTGACGGTTCACTGCCTGAAGAATACAGGCTGGAGTGTAGAGTGAGACAGGGGGGGTTGAGCTCACCACTGCTTTTCAACCTGTATGTAAACGCACTTATAGAGGAGCTCAGTGGATCTCGTGTCGTCTGCCATATTGACGGTATAAGTCTCCATAATATAAGTTACGCAGACGATATGGTTCTGCTGAGCGCTTCTGCATGTGGTTTAAGAAAATTTTAAAAAAAATGTGAAATATACGCGGGCACCCATGTGTTAGTTTACAATATCAAACTAATTATTTTCAAAATTTAAATTTATATTTTTTTTGTATATATAGTAATGAATGACATAAAAGAATGTGACTTAAAATAAATGATTTGATTAAATTTGATATACAGGGTGACTGGTAAGTAGTGCAAATCCTTTTAAGGGGATAAACTACATCTAATTTAGAACCAAAAAGTCATATTAACTGGGGGTCGGAAATCAACGGTTTTCGAGTTAAAGCCCATTTATTTTTTCATTTTTGTATGTAAAACGCATTAATTTGTTTAAATGTTTTGTGATTTTCCAAAAAAAAAACTAAAATATAGTTGACTTGCAAAATACGATAAAAACTTCCTTATTTTATCATATTTCCATTAAAATAAAAAAAGTTAAAAAAGTACAAATAATATGTAACAAAAAACAATGATTCCTGTCAAAAGGGTGCCTCAAATCCCATACAAATGTTTAAGAATTATTATTTTTAAATTCCAAGATTTATGATGTTTTTCGCATTTAACAGAAATCTATGACCCTCTACCATCATCGACTAACTTTGATTCACAAGCTCATCCAAAAATTCGAACTTGATTTTTTTCATACAAAATTGTTGGATACATTAGTATGGGACTTGAGACACCCTTTTGACAACAATCATTGTTTTTTGTTGCAATTCATTTGTATTTTTTTAATTTTTTTTTCGTTTAATGGAAATATGATAAAATAAGGAAGTTTTTATCGTATTTTGCAAGTCAACTTTATTTTAACGTTTTCAATTTTTCGAGTTTGTTTAGTCGGAGTGTCCCTTTGATCCTCCCCCTCCCCCTCCCCCCGGGTCTCTCCCGTGGGGTACCGATCTCGATCGACTTTTTTTGACTCCCTGAGCAACTGTGCCAAGTTTTAAGCCATAGTCATGATTTCTAAAGGTTTGCCGATTTTTTTCTTAGACAAGCGCCCCAACTATGGCCAATAATAAGCTTGTCCTTTCGAAAAAAAAACCTAACAGACAGAAGTGAAACCTTTTTACAGTTTTATAAGTTTTGACGTATCGTATCTTATCTTATCGTATCGTATCGTACCGTATCTTATCTTATCGTATTGTATCTTATCGTTTTTTATCGTATCTTATCGTGTCGTGTCGTGTTGTCTCGTATCGTATCGTATTGAATCGTATCGTTATATAAAGGTAAGAAAAGTTTTAAAAGTTTTGGTAACAGGTAACGGTAAGGTGTCGCCAGTTCAATGGTTTTTCCCCATCTCAAATACAGTTTTATACGTTTTGTTCTTGGTGCCCAACGCGCCTCAAGAAGTTTTCACTTCAATAAATTGGTCAATCAGCAATCGGCTGATGGATTTGTACTGAAGAGTTCAAGATGTTGAGTACTTCGGGGCGAGTTGTTCAGTTTCACGAGTTGGAAGCCTACTTTATACTACTGCAACACCCCTTTTGTATAGGGTTAAATGGAAAAGTCCTGACAAAAAGCCGGTGTCATCAATTTATAAGACGTCATCACGTCAATTATAACCTGCCATTTTCAAAGTCCGGTCGAAATCCTGACATATGCCTAAATATCGTGACGTCTACGTCTGCTACTTTTGAATCCTGTTCTGCAACAGCTAATCATGATTTCACTCCAAAAATAAATATATAATTCGACCAAAATTAAGCAGGTGACAAAAACTTATAGAGGTGAACTCTAGATGGCGCTACAAGTACAATAGAACGCGCCAACGGTGATTTTGTTGAGACAAGTTAGATATTTGAGTAACTCTTGATGCGATTATTCATTTGTTCTTCAAACATAAAATTTTTGGATGGTCGTAATTACCCTTGAAGAGTGTTTACGTACCATGGTTAATGACAATTTCGACATTAAAAACCTGTGGCACTCGGGGACTGCCGCGGTAAAGCTATTGCATAGCATTTTTTTCAACTTATGCAATTAAAATTATTTATTTATGCAGTAATTATTTATGCAGTGTTTACCAGTACCAACCATATAGTCCTTGGGGCGCGGGATGTTTATGTTATAAATTAAAACTAAGAAAGTTACACCAGTAAAATTGACTAAGTCCTTTTAGTACCGCAAATCGCTAATAGATGGCACTGTAAGTTTTTAGAACGCGGTAACGTTACGTTACGCTCGGCCGAGCTACATGGCAGGTGGAGTGGGTGATGTTAGGCTTAATTTTCGTTACGGAGTTTCTTGATTCGGTCGCCGCGCTCAATGCCCGCGATAAGAGCTATGCAATAGCTTAGTAATAATAAAACTGTAATGGGACCGTGTCAGTTTGTACATGAATGATGTAATATTTATGGGAATTAATAACTGTGATGGACATAATATATTACGAACTATATAGAGGCCAAAACAACTTGGATTTTTTGGCTGTCTGTCTGTATGTTCGTGCATCACGCAAAAACCACCGGGCCGATTTTGTTGAAATTTTGTATGGTGGTTCAAGTCCGGGATATAGGATACTTTTTATGCAAATTCAAGAGTTCTCGTGGGAAAATGCAATACCTCCACGCGGACGAATTCGCCGGCACAGCTATAATTAATAGATATATATAACTAGTCTGTGCCAGCGGCTTCGCCCGCGCAGATCCCGTTTTTTGCCGTTCCCTTGGGAATTTCCCAAAAATCCTTTTTTAGCGGATGCCCACGTCCTAATTGCTGTCTGTATTTCAAAGGAGATTGACACGGTTTCATACAAGGCTCGTCTCAATTTGCGTCATGACGAAACCTATAACATTGGGTAGGGGACAACTTACATATTTGTTAAGTGAAAAACTTAATCACGTTTAAACCGGGGTAGCAGAGTTTTGTCAGTTTCAATGTACGTTTTTGAGGTTACTTTAGGCAAAGAGGATTTAATCACTACGTACTTTAGTTAACCACTCTACTGTAGCGGAATCCTTTCAGAAGTTTCGGCTCTGCATTGATATACCAGTCAGTCACCTTTTCCTTTTATATGCACAGATATAATATACTTACGAGCGTTATATTATAACGCGACACCTCACTTTTTAAGGTTCCATCCGTACACACAACGGGACCCTATTGCTAAGCCTCCGCTGTCTGTCCGTCTGTCAGCGGGCTGTATTTTATGAACCTTAATACTTGACAGTTGAAATTTCCACAGAATATGTATTGCTGTTGCCGCTATAAACACTAAAAATTATAAAAGTTAAAAATTAAGGGACCCCTCTAAAAAAACGTTTTTTTTATAGGTCTTTAGAAGTTATTTTGATTTAGCTCTATCGTAAAAACGGTAATATATACAATCTTAAAACTTGGTGTGATTGTAGTAATAATACTGAAGTAAAACAACAAATAATAAAAATCTGCCAAGTGTGAGTCGTACTCGCACTAAGGAGTCCGAACTGAATGACAAAAAAAGCATAATTTTGTCGCTCGCGTTGATGTGTTTTGATTGGAATTAGAATATGTATCATTGTCATTATACTACGAGTAGGTAGCCGTGTGGAGACGTGTGGTGGTACGGAACCCTCGGAGTCCTGGTCCGACTCGCACTTGGCAGGTTTTATTTTGCACTAGTGGATGCCCGCAGCTTCGCCCGCGCAGATCCCGATTTTTGCGGTTCCCGTGGGAATTTCCCAAAATGCTTTCTTAGCGGATGCCTACGTCATAACATCTACCTGCATGCCAAATTTCAGCCCGATCCGTCCAGTGGTTTGGGCTGTGCGTTGATAGATCACTATGTCAGTCAGTCAGTCACCTTTGAGTTATATATATTTAGATTAATCCAAACTTTAATGAAACTATTGCTTATAATAATTTTATTAATGTTGAAATACCATTTTGTTTATTATTTATTACCTTGTGAATAATGATTAGAATAATGATTTAATTTCAACCCAAAGTTGGGCGTTCCGAACTACCCTGCCAGGTTTTGACGCCCTCGAGTGTATTGTTAAGAATATGATAAATTGGTACATACATAGCTAGGCATTATCTCGTTAATTGTTAATAACGAAGTTAACATTTTGACTAACGGATTGACTTTTAAGTTAACTTTAAAAAATGTTAACGGGCTCGTTAACTTCCGTTAAATTTCCTCAAGACCGCTAAATCGTTAATCCAGCTGCAGTTGAGCGTCTTTTTCCACGGGCAAAGATATTTAAACGTCGAAACGAGCCTCACTTTCAGACGAGAACTTCAACATACTAATGTTCATGAAGGGCAATATCCACATTATGCCAGATGATTTAAATAATACACTCCAATTTTACACGTCTTTTTTTTGTTTCTAACCTGTTAATTTCCAGAACCCAAGAACAGTTTTTAAAAGTTGATCATCAAAAAATGAAATTTTATCACGTGTTAACGGATTAACGATTAACTTGCATCAAATCTTCCGAATTGTAACGCTTTAACGTTTGACGAAGTTTACTTTTTTATTAACGGATTAGCGATTCATCATCATCACATCAGCTCATATACGTCCCCACCGAGGGGCTCGAGCCTACCCTGAATTAGGGCGATCGGGCCATAGTTGACCACGCGGGCCCAGTGCAGTTTGGTCGACTTCACACACAACCTGCGGGTTTCTTCGCAGGTGTGTGCAGGTTTCCTCACGATGTTTTCCTTCACCGTTAAAGCAATCGGTAAGTATATGTACGTAAGTTTTTGAAAAACTCATTGGTACATTGGCCGTCCAGATTTGAACCCGGTACTTCTGGTTAGAAGGACCGAGACGTTACCGGTTGAGCCACCGACGCTTTTTAAATTAGCGATTAACGAAATTAATTATTTGGTTAACGGTGCCCAGCGATGGGTACATAATAGGTATGTTGTGACCATATCGTAAAATTTATCACTTCATTATGTAGCCGACAATCATAACATAAAATGGTTGTATTTCATGATGTGGCCAGGAAAATTGCGCTTCGAGTTGTAACGGGGCAAAACAGCTTGTAAGGTTTATAATAAAGTAACACCTTAAATTACTTCACAATAATTAGAAACGCCAAACACGTTAAAAATAAAAAAAACCGGCCAAGTGCGAGTCAGGACCGAACACATAGGGTTCCGTACCATCATACGAGATGGCGCTAGTTTCTTCGATTCCGTGCTTTTATACTAGATGGCGCTAGTTTCTTCACGTTTCAAAAACACACTTTTTTTCAAATATTTTGTATTGGCTGTTGTAGCGGCAATAGAAGAACATCATCTGTAAACATTTCAACTGTCTACCTACCACAGTTCATGAAATACAGCCCGGTGACAGACAGACGGACAGCGAAGTCTTAGTAATAGGGTCCCGTTTTTACCTTTTGGGTACGGAACCCTAAAAACTCGCGCAAAGTAGGGTACCGTAGGCTTTTTAAAAAAAAAATGTTAGTAAATTATACAAACAAAATTATATTTGCAGTAGATAATATAATATTTTGTATGGAAAAATCTATGAACTTTTTACAAATCCAACTGCACACCTTAAGTTGGTGGAGTATTAGGTACTGCTAAAGCTAGTACTTACTAGTAAATATACTATGCCTAAAGTGAGGAAGCTTACTAAGCCGTGAGAGTTTTCAAATTAAATTATGGTTCTAGCAAACCCTCAGAAGTTTTGATATGAATTAATGAATGAATGAATAATATTTATTTGCTCGAATACATGGTATTAAATTGAGTGGGAATAAAGATATAACAATAAAGTATCACATGATTCGCTTTTGTCAAAGCATGCAAAAATTTACACAAAAGTTAAAATACTAATAGTAATATAAAAAAATGACATATTAATATTTCGATGTCATCATATTTTATCATGTTTGTTACTATTATATACCTTTAATTAAATTAAAATACATTTTGTCATAAAATTAAGCATTATGGTCAAAAGACCTATTTAACGATACCCCACACGGTAGGGTACGTCAACGAAAAAAAAATAACCCCCCCTCTACATGTAGATGTAGGACACCGTAAAAAAATATTTTTCAAAATTTTATTGTACAACTTTGTCGGCGTGATTAATATGTATCCCCATGCCAAATTACAGCTTCCTAATACTAGACTATTAGTCTCTGAGCTAAGCCGCGGACAGACGGATAGACGGACATACATGGCGAAACTATAAGGGTTCCTTGTTGACTTTGGAACCCTAAAAACGACTTTGAACGCAAAAACTTGGTACAATTTTGCTATATTATTTTTGGTTTTTGTTAATTTTCTATTACTACAAAGATTTTTATAAAATTTATATGGGACGAGCCTGGCAATATATGCTATCGAATAAAATAAAAAGAACCATGAAAATCGGTTTACAATCTGCGAAGATATCGAGTAACAAACATACAGTCGACTTGATAACCTCCTCCTTTTTGGAAGTCAGTTAAAAATGAACATGGGTGCTACATGTGATTTTTATTTTATTCACAACTGGTATGTAAGCCCTTGGCATCATCTCACCTGATGGTAAGTGACGATGATGCCGAAGATGGAAGAGGGCTTACCAAGATTCCCCAACGCAATGGAGAACTGGCTATCTTATCTTCAAGCCGGAACACATCAATGTTGTTAACACATAAGATGTTGGTAGATAGCCAGGTGGGCCTAGGAAAAGCCCTACCACCAACCAAACCGAGTCTTACAAGTTGACCCCACCGGGAATCGAACCCGCAACCTCCTGGTGTGTACGAGAGGAATTAATGCGGGAACTAGTATGAAAGCGTAAAATATATTGTAGATACAGTCTCTGATAATTTCAGAGGTTTTTTTTTTCATCTGTCACCTCTGAAATTGAATGGACTAACCATTAAGCCACGGAGGCGGTTAAAATAGTAACGTAATCATATTGAGTCTCTTCACTTCAGGCTTTGATTAGGTTTCTTGCGGCTATCAGCCCACGTCCGCACTCCAGAATCCCTAGAGGGGTGAGGCGACCTGATTTTTTCTTTTACCCAAATAGCCAAGTATAATATGGCACAGACGGGTTTCCGCTTACATTATTAGCGGCAAAAGATTATTTTTTTCTAGGATCGTTTGGTATCGTGTGGGTATGCCAAATCTAAGTTAACGACCTCAAAAGTGGGGGTTGACAAATTTTGGTGGCCGTAAAACTTCGAGTTTCGGACTTTTTTTTATTATAAATTTGAGTGCGTTTGACTTTATCTCACCTGATGGTAAGTGACGATGTAGTCGAGGATGGTACACACAAACTCAAATAAAGCCTATTCACTCTCGCCTTAAAGATCCCCAAATTGTAGGAGTCGGGAAACACAGACGCAGGCAAGAAGTTCTACTCCATCGCTGTCCGCATAATAAATGAGGAAGCATAACGCTTCGTGCGTATAGGCTGAATGTCAACAACAAAGGGTTGGAACCTCCCCCTGCGTCTCGTTGACCGAAGGTGTAATGGAGCTAGGGGAATGAGGTCGTGAAGTTCTTGAGCACACTCTCCGAAATTAATTCGATAGAAAACCGAAAGACAGGAAACTTTGCGGCGATGCGAGGCTTTTTGACAAGGTCATCGTCGCCAATGAGTCTCCGGGAGCGTCGTCGGTCGATAGCGTCCAAGGTATCCAGCTGATAGTGGGCTGATCCATTCCATAGGTGAGAACAGTATCTACTCCATACAAGACCACAAGACCGTACTTTTTCCAATTTTTCGCTTATAACTCGAAAACGGTCCATATTTTGTAAATAACCGTGCTATGCAAATTAAAGAAGACACAATTTTGCGTCGATAAAAAAAGTAAAATTGGTCCAGTAGATTTTTTGGGTTAATCAAAAAACAGCAAATTTATCCAACATTGCCAAAAACTGTTTTTTTTACCCATTTTCAATGTGCTGTAACTTTCCAAAATCAAATTTTATTAAATTCAAGTTGAGGAGTAAGAAACTGACGATTTGTCTATATACACTGCAAGTCACAAAATTCTAGTTTGTCGATAGATTACATTTTAAAAATACTTAATTTAAAAAAAGATTAGCGTATTTTAAAATTACTATAAAAACCTTTAATCACTATTAATAAGTGACAATAATATTTTTTTGAAAATGTAATCTTATGACAAACTAGATTTTATGGATTGCTTGTGTGTAAGTATAAAGTTTAATTAGAATCGGCCCATCCATTTCAAGAAGTAACTTTAAGTTTGTATACGCTCTGAATGTTTTTTAACCACCTATTCAAAAGTATGTGTACACACCTGTTCAAAAGTATGTGTAAACACCTATTCAAAAGTATATGTAAACACCTATTCAAAAGTATGTGTAGTTTTTTAACCACCTATTCAAAAGTATGTGTACACACCTGTTCAAAAGTATGTGTAAACACCTATTCAAAAGTATATGTAAACACCTATTCAAAAGTATGTGTAACCACCTATTCAAAAGTATGTGTAAACACTAAACACCTATTCAAAAGTATGTGTAACCACCTATTCAAAAGTATGTGTTGTGTAAACACCTATTTAAAACATTTTTTTGAATTTTGTCAGTACCAATTAATCTGTGATTTTAACATTTTTGGAGTTTTTGCTTTTCTCTAGATATATCAGTATTTTAGTTTTATAATCATTTACTTGCTCGTTCGAACCACCTATTACAGCGCATTTATAGCTGTTGCCCACAACTTCGCCCGCGCAGATCCCGTTTTTCGCCTTTCCCGACGGAATTTCCCAATTTTTTTAGCGGATGCCTACGTCAGTCATAATTGCTATCTTTGTGCCAAATTTCAGCCCGATACGAGCTGTGCGTTGATAGATCTGTCAGTCACGGTTTCCTTATACAGGGTGTAACAAAATTGGTAGAGGACCCGTTAACTGAGGCTTTTACTCATCATACTGAACAACTGTTCCCTAAGAACCCATAGTCAATTCTCAAAAAAAAAAATCAACGCTCCATACAAAAAATGCAAAAATTTGGTTAATCAGCTGATCTATAACACTTTAATCTTTAACGATTATTCATATTGACAAATTAAAAGAGGGACTTGACGTGATTTTATGTAACATATGATCAGGTATTGATGTTGTTTTTACCTCATCGTTTCGACTATGCTTCGATCAGCTGATCGTTTTGTATGAAGAGTTAAAATTTTATTTTGCGATTTCAGCAAAGTGATAGAACAACAGTTGTTCAGTATGATGAGTAGAAGCCCCAGTTAACAGATTTATGGACACGTTAACATTTTGAAGACTAAAAAGACATTTAGAAGCGGCACGAGTTGACCAGAGCCGGAGGACATACCTACTCGCATGCAAGCGTTTAACATTATTTTGTATGGGAGGTAGCTTTATTAATTTTCCTAGATATACCATTCACAGCATATTATTGATGTTTTTAAACTTTTTTTGTATGACAGGTTCCGTTTAAACAGTTTTCCCGGTTATACCACATAATATGGCAAATTTGAGGTGTTAAAAGTAAAACTAAAATTATTTCAAGCAATTTTGATCGCTTTTTTTTTATCCGCAATTGGTAAGCCCTTGGCATCATCTCACCTGATGGTAAGTGACGATGATGCCGAAGATGGAAGCGGGCTATCAGTAGGGTAATCTGGCTTATTGAGTGTCGTCGATGACGCTAATTTGGAAAACATCCTTAACGCCATTTTTGTAAAAAGAAAAAATATTTGGTAGTTAGGTATCCTTCCCGCAGGTAGGTCAGTGTGGATGCGGACAGCGCAGGACCGGTCATCGTGGAAATCTTTGGGGGATGCCTTTGTCCAGCAGTTGATGTCTTTCGGCTAACATAGTAAGGTATCCTTCTTTAGCAGCTCATATATACGTCCTCACCGAGGGGCTCGAGCCTACCCTAAATTAGGGCGATCGGGCCTTAGCCGACCACGCGGGCCCAGTGCGGGTTTGTCGATTTCACACACAACCTTCGAGTTTCTTCGCAGGTGTGTGCAGGTTTCCTCACGATGTTAGCCTTCACCGTAAGAGCGTCGGATAAACGTACATAAGAAAACGTAACTCGAAAAACACAATGGTACGTGGCCGGCCTCGAACCACGACCTCCCGGATAGGAGGTAGCGACCCTTGCCGTTGCGCCACCGACGCTCCAAGATATCCTTAATGTTTAAAAACTAAAAATAATACCCTACTAATTTTAATAAGTGCATAATTTCATACAAATCGATTCAGCAGTTACACTGCAAATTGGGGATACACACATAAACTTTTTCTAGAACACTGGTATCTGCTGGTAATACAGTGCATATTCGTCAAAACTTCGTAGTCGGTTTTTCGGATGATCACATAACCTTCTATTTGCGCCTTCATAACCAGAAGGTAAAAAAGATATTATAAGTAAATACAAAATATTACTGGTAGTTATTTAAATCTGACTCTTTTGTTTTAGTATTAGGATAATATAGTAATAAAATAAATATATATATTTTCATCAATAAAAATTTATTTGAAAACTTTACGCTTAGTCAGTAGTAACTCATCTTAAAAACAAGTACAGTGTAAACTCTGTAAAACGTCACTTGATATAACGATTCACTCCTTGAAACATCAGTTGGTTTACTTTGACGCTAATTTCTCTCCGTACAACGAAAACTCTCAATAACGTCACAAAACGCCCGGCCCCTTGAGTGTCGCTATAAAGAGTTTACATTGTACATTCTTTTCTTCTACATGTATTCGAAGGGATTCAATTAATAATTACAAACACAATTAATAAAACTACTAAATTTTTTATCGTATCCAACAAGATATTCTTATGCAAAAAAAAAAGCTTAACTTTAACTCAATCCTTAACTAAACGTAAAAGCTAACTTTCGTACCTCTCTTCAGATATTAGATACAAAAATATTGTAATAATATCTAAATCTTATAACAACCGAAAATGCACACTTTTCAAGTAGGGGGCGCTCGTGCACTGCGACCGATACGAATTCCCTTCGTAGTCGGCAAATACTGTTGTACATTCATACTGGTGGCGACCGTGTCTTGTCTAGATCGTGTCGGCGCAGTGCACAAGCTGTCTAAGGTTAGTTAATGTTGCCAGGTTTCGCGGAGTGGGGTGCAGGGCGCTCGCAATGTGGAGTCGCCTCGCTGCCTGCCCAGTCGTCTGGAACAAACAAGTTCTTGGTCACCTCACGGCTAATGCAACGGCTCGGTTTAGAAGACCTTTGGGTGTTAAAAACACGTGTTAAAATTTTAAGGGGTTACTCAGTGTCGAGAATGAAAATATGTTTTATAAAAATAATTACACTTTCCCCACACAAACCTACGCTACCTAAGCATATGTTGATTCTATAACAAATACCATACCTGAGACTGTAATCTGAATCATGATGACATTATTTGTAACATTATATGTTGATTCTATAACAAATACCTGAGACTAATCTGAATCATGACATTATATGTAATATTCAATAAGTTTTTTTGTCTATTTAAAAGTGTGTGTAAACACCTACTTAAAATAAATTATTTTTATTTGATTTGACTCTTAGACCCATCTAGGGTAAGAAATAATTATGTTTTTGTTCATATATTGTAAATTTAATGTGTGTAATATGCTTTTTTAATCCTTATGTATTTACTTTTTAGGTTTTCTATCATCATCATCATTACAGCTCATATACGTCCCCACCGAGGGGCTCGAGCCTACCCCGAATCAGGGCGATTAGGCCTTAGTCGACCACGCGGGCCCAGTGCGGATTGGTCGACTTCACACACAACCTCCGAGCAGGCGTGTGTAGGTTTCCTCACGATGTTTTCCTTCACCGTTAAAGCAATCAGTAAGTATGTACGTAAGTTTTTTTGAAAAACTTATTGGTACATTGGCCGTCCAGATTTGAACCCGGTACCTCTGGTTAGATGGACCGAGTCGTTACCGGTTGAGCCACCGACGCTTTCTATACTTACTATAAAACAAGTAAGCACGAACGGATTTTTTTAAAACCCACACCCTACGCCTCGTCCTGCCGTCGTGCTTCACAGCCTATCGGGTCAACGAACGGGCGGACATTCACCTGTCTGTGCGGTATGTGTTATGATGACGATCCTATGAAAAGTGAGTTTCTTAAAGGTGGATTTTTTTTGTTACTTTTCCTGTACTCGACACTAGATACAAAGTAACTCCTGGAAATATCACTCGTGATTTTTTTTAACACCTGTTTGTATATTGAACTTTATTTCTGTATTCTCCAATGTATGGAGCGTTTTTTTTAAATTCACAATTGGTAATCCCTTAGCATCATCTCACCTGATGGTAAGTGCGGATGATGCCGAAGATGGAAGCGGGCTTACCAAGATTCTCCAAAGCAATGGAGAATTGGCTATCTTCATCATTACAGCTCATATACGTCCCCACCGAGGGGCTCGAGCCTACCCTGAATCAGGGCGATTAGGCCTTAGTCGACCACGCGGGCCCAGTGCGGGTTGGTCGACTTCACACACAACCTTCGAGTTTCTTCGCAGGCGTGTGCAGGTTTCCTCACGATGTTTTCCTTCACCGTTAAAGCAATCGGTAAGTATGTACGTAAGTTTTTGAAAAACTCATTGGTACATTGGCCGTCCAGATTTGAACCCGGTACCTCTGGTTAGATGGACCGAGTCGTTACCGGTTGAGCCACCGACTGGCTATCTTATCGTGCTAAAATTAATATATTTTCTGTATTCTATACTAGATACAAAGTATGAGCGTCGGTGGCCTAATGGCAAGGGCCACTACCTCCTGTCCGGGAGGTCGTGGTTCGAATCCTGCCACGTACCAATGTGTTTTCGAATTTTAATATCATATGTACGGGGAAAAATAAATCCACGTCGTCCGACTAGTCGGACGTAGTGGAATTGCGATTCCTTATAGTCCGATAGACGAACCACCAGGAAAAATAAATCCACGTCGTCCGACTAGTCGGACGTAGTGGAATTGCGATTCCTTATAGTCCGATAGACGAACCATCAGGAAAAATAAATCCACGTCGTCCGACTAGTCGGACGTAGTGGAATTGCGATTCCTTATAGTCCGATAGACGAACCACCAGGAAAAATAAATCCACGTCGTCCGACTAGTCGGACGTAGTGGAATTGCGATTCCTTATAGTCCGATAGACGAACCACCAGGAAAAATAAATCCACGTCGTCCGACTAGTCGGACGTAGTGGAATTGCGATTCCTTATAGTCCGATAGACGAACCACCAGGAAAAATAAATCCACGTCGTCCGACTAGTCGGACGTAGTGGAATTGCGATTCCTTATAGTCCGATAGACGAACCACCAGGAAAAATAAATCCACGTCGTCCAACTAGTCGGACGTAGTGGAATTGCGATTCCTTATAGTCCGATAGACGAACCACCAGGAAAAATAAATCCACGTCGTCCGACTAGTCGGACTACGTGGCTACAGGGATTTATCCGACGCTCATACGATGAAGGAAAACATTGTGAGGAAACCTGCACACGCCTGCGAGAAACTCGCAGGTTGTGTGTGAAGTCGACCAACCCGCACTTGGCTCGCGTGGTCGACTAAGGCCCGATCGCCCTAATTCAGGGTAGGCTGGAGCCCCTCGGTAGGGACGTATATGAGCTGATATGATGATACTAGTTACAAAGTTACTTCTTAAAAGATGTTTTTAACATCCCTTTTAACATATTTTATTTCTGTTGAACTCCCATCTGACTTGACATAAAATGGAAATCACGAAAATAATTAATTTCTCATCATTTCCATTTAGAACCGAGAATATCTTGGCATCATGATCGTGCAGACTAGGAGCTATTGCATTGCAAAGTTTGTTTATACTGGGGAACAATATTAATATCTGTACAAGACGCCGAGTAAACGACGTACATTCGTTTGTACATAGGTGAAACTGTGAACTGGTGAACTGAATGTGAAACTTGTTAACTTCTCGGATTTCAGGACGTCCACTGCTGGGCATAGGCCTCCCCTAAGGATTTCCATGACGACCGCTTCTGCGCTGTCCGCATCCAGCGGATTCCCGCTAAACACTTATTATTGTTAGTTATTCTAAAATTCAAGTGGCAGTGGGCGGGGCATAAAGATCATAGAACAGATGGCCGTTGGGGTAGTAAAGTTCTCGAATGGCGACCGCGCGCCGGAAAACGTAGCGTAGCCAGGCCTCCCACTCGGCGGACCGATGACCTGGTGAAGGTCGCGGGAAGCCGCTGGATGTGGGCAGCGCAGAACCGGTCGTCATTGAAATCCCTGGGGGAAGGCTTATGTCCAGCAGTGGACGTCCTTCGGCTGATATGATGATTTTAAGGTCGATAGTGGTAATGTTTTGGTACTTCATACTAGATGGTACACACTGAACGGAACGGGAACAAGCTCTCTACCGGTGGACCGATGCAATGACCTGCATCTTAAATAAATTATTGTATTTGTGATTTGTTTCCTGTTATGTTTTTACGTGCATTTTCTTTTCTGTCACGGTTAGTGGATGCATTTCACTGTGTGTTCAACGTTATGTGTTATGTTCAACTTTTTGTTTAAGGGCCCAGTGGTACTTAAAAATCTGTCTTTGTCTTTTTCTTTACGTGTCGCTCCGATTAGCTTTCAAGGTAGCTTAGCTGCCAAGGCTACGTGGGGTTGTTAGTGAGTAGTGCGGTCCTGGGCATGTGCATATTTATTTATATATCATCATATCACCGAAGGCCGTCCACTGCTGGACATAGGCCTCCCCCAAGGATCTCCGCGACGATCGGTTCTGCGCTGCCCGCATCCAGCGGCTTCCCGCGAACTTTACCAGGTCATCGGTCCACCGAGTGGGTGGCCTGCCTACACTGCGCTTTCCAGTGCGTGGTCACCACTCGAGAACTTTACTACCCCATCGGCCATCTGTTCTACGAGCAATGTGGCCCGCCCACTGCCACTTAAGTTGAGCAATTCTGAGAGCTATGTCGGTTACTTTGGTTCTCCTACAGATCTCTATATACGGATTTATATATACCTTATCTATATAATATGTGTATGTATGCATATAGGCGCAGGGCTGTGAGTCCCACATAACCAGTACAGCCGGCTGTACTGGTATGCATAAACGCATTTTCCCCCTCCCTCTTCCGTTTCAGAGGGGAAAAAAATCTATTAGAGTTCAGCCAATGTTCCGTATTCAATGGAGGTGCCAGTCCGTAGTCGACCTGGTGGCAAAAGCCCAGAAAGGTTTAACCCTGCTGGCACCTTGGCAGAAAGGAAATTGCCAGCTTCAGGACGCCACGTGCGCCAGCACCTTTGCTGCCTCACACTTCACCCGTACGGTGAGTTTGGCTGGGGCTGCTGCTGAATTCGCGGCGGCCAAGAAGCATGATAACCACTCGATTTTGGAGGCAAGTTACTTTGTGCCGCTGGCGTATGAGACGACGGGCTGCTGGGAATCAGAGGCATTGGACTTCATTAAGGAGATTGGCCGACGCCTTCGAGAGAGGGGGTGTGACGCTCGCTCCGGGTCCTGCCTGCTGCAAAGGTTGCCTATTGCCATCCAGCGCGGCAACGCGAATGTGTGTCTCTCAGGGATTTGACCTATATTAATATTTTTTTAGTTATATTACGTTTTTGTATTCAACTGTACTTTAAATAAATCACCAGAATGAATTTATTGATTATTTAAAAGTTACATGTATCACGTTTTTGTATTCAACTGTACTTTAAATAAATCACCAGAATGAATTATTTAAAATTGATATTTTTGTATTCAACTGTACTATAATAAATCACCAGCATGAATTGATTGCATCTCACACTAAATACTGTATTTAAATAATTGTTAACTCCCTTCTGGCGTCTGTATTCCCCGATTCGTATCATTTAGGAATCTTCAAGACGAGAGTGAATAGGCACTATTTGAGCTTGCGTGTCACATCCTCGGCTGCATCGGCACTTACCATCAGGTGAGGTGCAGCCAAACGCACTTAAATATTTAATAAAAAAAAATACAAAATGAGTCTTACCAAAACAAATTTAAGTGTCGCTCTTCCAAAGCTTGATGGTTTTGTCGTTTTCAAGAGCGGCGGAGGCGATAATGTTCTCAGTGGGGTGGCACGCGGTGCAAAGGACTGTGTCGGTGTGGCCGGAGAGCCGTTGGACTATCTCCTTGGACTGGAGATTCCAAATGTAGACCAGGTTGTCTTCTGAGCCGGAAACTATCCACTGTCAACAAGAATGGATAACATTATGATTTCGGTATAGACGTCAAGTTTTAGTTGTTATATGGGATGTTTATTAGAGTTCTGAACTGAGAAACAATCCCTAACACTAGCAGATATATAAAAAAAACATATCCTAAAGCAAAATGTATCATAGATTCCAATTTCATACTAACCAATATTGATAAGTGTACTTTATACTAATTTCATGTACTGTATAAGTAAAGCGTCGGTGGCTCAACCGGTAACGACTCGGTCCTCCTAACCAGAGGTGCCGGGTTCAAATCCGGACGGCCAATGTACCAATGAGTTTTTCGAAACTTAAGTACATATACTCACCGATTGCTTTAGCGGTGAAGGAAAACATCGTGAGTAAACCTGCACACACCTGCGAAGAAACTCGAAGGTTGTGTGCGAAGTCGACCAACCCGCACTGGGCATGCGTGGTCGACTAAGGCCCGATCGCCCTTATTCAGGGTAGGCTCGAAATGAAATGAAATGAAATGAATGAAATGAAAGTTTATTTGCATAAAACATGGTTTTAAAGTTGTTGCATTATTTAGGTAGTCCTCATATTTCACCAGATTGGCATGCAAATGTTAATCTTATTATAATTATTACTTATAAAATTCACAGCTAATACTTATACTACCAACTATACTACAAAATAAAGTTATAGATACAATTGCATTTGTCATAGTCAATATTAATTGTCAAAATGTCTATATAGGAATTCATTTACGGAATAAAATAATTTTTCTTTAAGATATGTCACAAGTTTGCGTTTAAATGATATACTATTCGGTATTGATTTCATGTCAGTAGGTAGAGCATTATAAATTTTAACACACATTACTACACACTGTCTATTATAATGAGTCAGTTTGGGTATACTGTTTAAAACCAATTTATTTGGGTCTCTTACAGTTCTGTTGTGTACATCTCTCGTCTTTTTAAATAAATGTAAGTTATTTTTTACGAAAGTAGCGACCTCCAAAATATACATGCAGGGCAAGGGTAACAGTCCTAATGACTTAAATAATGGCCTGCATGGCTCACGGGATGTTTTGCCACATATAGCTCGTATGCATTTCTTCTGTGCAATGAAAACATTATTAAAGTGAACAGAATTTCCCCATATTAACAAGCCGTACTTCAGAATAGAGGCTACGTAACCATGGTAAGCCGAAAGCGTAGTCTTAACCGTTGAAATATTCCTTAACCTGCTTAAGACATACACATAGCGATTAAGTTTTTCTCTCAGAGTCTCTGTATGTTTTTCCCAGCTACAGCTATCGTCCAACGCAACACCCAGAAATTTTGTATTAGTAACCTCTTGTATATGTGATTCATTGCTATGTATGTTAAGTTTTAATTTGTTATCGAGCCTCTCGGTGGGGACGTATATGAGCAGATATGAATAAATAAATAGCCCGGACAGGAGGTAGCAGCCCCAGCTGTTGCGCCACCGACGCTCTTAGTAACGACGTCTTAAATAAATAAAATATTGGCACTACATTTCATTAGACAAATATGTGGCCCTGTCAACTTCAATTAGACGCAATAAAATTGAATCAGACTTCATCAAAATTCTGATAAGAAAAAAAACCAACAGAGTAGTTGAATTCATAAAAAATAAATTATGAAACGATAATATCATTATTATTCCCTATATTGCCCTCAACAGTGTAATTTCAAGTAATATCACTGGTTTTGTTTTCCAATGCGTTATTAATTTTTAATCAAAATCGCAAAATTAATCAATGATAGTGAAAACCCCTCGCCACACAATTACAACAATGATACCTATTCATTTCAAACAAAAGTCAAATGTGATCGACTAAATAAATGTTTTTTTTTATTCGGTTCCGACTCCTTAGCTCGAGTACGATGGTCTTGGTCAGGTTTTATTCATATACGTCCCCACCGAGGGGCTCGAGCCTACCCTGAATAAGAGCAATTGGACATAAGTCGACCACGCGGGCCCAGTGCGGGTTGGTCGACTTCACACACAACCTTCGAGTTTCTTCGCAGGAGTGTTCCGGTTTCCTCACGATGTTTTCCTTCACCGTAAAAGCGTCAGATAAACGTACATATGAAATCGAAATTCGAAAACACATTGGTACGTCGCAGGACTCGAACCACGACCTCCCGGACAGAAGCTATCACGATGTTTTCCTTCACCGTAAGAGCGTCAGATAAACGTACATATGAAATCGAAATTCGAAAACACATTGGTACGTCGAAGGACTCGAACCACGACCTCCCGGACAGAAGCTATCACGATGTTTTCCTTCACCGTAAGAGCGTCAGATAAACGTACATATGAAATCGAAATTCGAAAACACATTGGTACGTCGCAGGACTCGAACCACGACCTCCCGGACAGAAGCTATCACGATGTTTTCCTTCACCGTAAGAGCGTCAGATAAACGTACATATGAAATCCATATTCGAAAACACATTGGTACGTGGCAGGATTCGAACCACGACCTCCCGGACAGAAGCTATCATGATGTTTTCCTTCATCGTAAGAGCGTCAGATTAACGTACATATGAAATCGATATTCGAAAACACATTGGTACGTGGCAGGATTCGAACCACGACCTCCCCCCGGACAGATATCACGATGTTTTCCTTCACCGTAAGAGCGTCGGATAAACGTACTTACATATGAAATCGATATTCGAAAACACATTGGTAAGGGGCAGGATTCGAACCACGACCTTCCGGACATTCCCTCTCGTATATCTACCAGATACGCTAAACTACCAGGTTTATGATATAGCGTCCTCACTCACCGACAGCTAGGTCATATAGTGAGGGCCGCTATTCCTGCCAACACCATAAGGTGAAGACCTTCCGGACAGGAGGTAGCACGGTGTTTTCCTTCACCGTGAGAGCGTCGGATAAACGTATATATGATATCGAAATTTAGAAACATTGGTACGTGGCCGGACTCGAACCGCGACCTCCCGGACAGAAGGTAGCGGCCCGAGCCGTTACGCTCGCTACCGACGTTCTTGTTAACATTTTTATACTAACCTTTCCGCCAGTAACACTGAAATTCGCAAAGATGCAGTACTTTTCGTTCTTGTGACCCGTGTATGTCTTGAGACACTTCCCGCGGCTGTAGTCCCACAGTTTGAGCGTGTTGTCCAGGGTCGCCGCCAGGATGTACTTGCCGTTTGGAGAAAACTTCACGAATGACACTGGTGGGTTGTCGTCGTCGATCAAAGTCTTTAAACATTGCCCCGATGCTGTGTCCCAGATTCGACTGAAAATAAATATTGCGCGTCATAGACTAAACTTTGTAGAACGCCGGGGCCTGATGATAGAAAAAATATCCATAGAAAGAGGTCCAATGCGCGCAAGCGAGAAAACAATATATTATGACAGTGCCATTAGTAAAAAAGAGAAAAATAACACAACACTGTTTTTACTTATATAGCAGTATTTTGTGTTCATCGTCACTAGTTGACGCACACTTTGACAAGTCTAATAGATTCTGAATATATGGAGTAAGGTATATCTGTCTCATTTCATTATATTAGAACTAGACACATCACTAAATCATATCCTAATAAGTAGGCTAAAAAGGATGGATATGACAATTATCTTTTTCTATCATTCGGCCAAGGCGTACCTAATAAAAAGTTAAGTTATTTGTTAGTAATGTTTTTTGAAATACAAATTTTACGAATTTAACTGCAACATTCAAGGTCAAATTTGTGAAATAATAGGATTATAGCATGCTTTTATGCAAATAAACCACTCCAATCAGTAAAAGAGCAAATTTTTGAATGCAACTATTTTGGTGGCATGTTGATTTTCGCGATTGCAACAAATTTTTTGTTGAGTTTTGCCAAATAAGACACAAGTTAATAGCCCGCTGGAGTTCATAAATCCCATACAAACGTAGTAAACTTGTTTTCCGTTTTTTTACCTTGAAAACAAATTTATTGGAAAATAATGGATTCCTGTTTCGTATTTCAAAAAAGTAATGCGATACCGACACAGATATACGTCATCCGATTATTGATATAAAATTATTTCAAAATCGCTTGTTTGGTTAACAAATGAATCATATACTACGTTTGTATGGGATTTATGAACTCCAGGGGGTTCTTAAGCAAACTTTTTTTAAATCCTGCTGTTTCAGATTTTTTATTTTAATTTTGGATTTTTAAAATATGTCATAGTGGGCATTTTGATTATCATATGAAATCCCATTCATAGCTCAAATTGGTGCGAGTTAAAAATTGAAGTTGTGGAATAAAGAAATCAATATTGGAATATTTTATTTAAGAGGATTGTGAAGCTGCGACTTTTCATACAAACGGCGTTAACGATTTTCACCCTTAAATGTTAATGGATTTAGACCCATAACCAATAGGTTATCAGTCAAAACAAAAGGTTTTTGTTTTTTCGATAAAGTTAATAAGTTTAATTTAATGTCGTTCAAGTGTTTTCATACTAAACTATTTTCGGCCATTTTTTGTTTATATATAATGAGTAATTTAAAAAAACCAAACGTATAAGCCTAGATTTTGTTATGACTAACCACCTTAAAAAAAACACATTTAAGAGGTGAAAATCGTTAACGCCGTTTGTATGAAAAGTCGCAGCTTCACAATCTTCTTAAATTCTCATGAATTTAATATTGCTTAGTAAGCAATACTTACCATAATCCATCGTAACTCGAAGACACAATCAGACTGCCGTCCCTATTGAAATGCACTGCTGACACTGGGTCTGAATGCGCTGGTAGTGTTTTTAAACATTTTCCTGTGTGACAATCAAAAAATTAAAAATTAGTTGCAGAAATGAATAAGAAAAACTTTCAATGTTCCCGTTTTATGATAGGATTCATATTCACATATTTCAAGCTCTCTTTTGATTTTGTCACAAAACATTAATTAATATGCAGCATAAATGAGGCCATGAGACGTCCAATTTCCTGATAATATTTTCTTGGTCAAATTTTAACATTTATATTTTTGAAGAGCACTGATTCAGAATAAATATTAGATGAAAAATGTGTACCTAAGTTTTTCCGAAAATTGTTAGCCACAGAATAAAATATAAATACAATCTCTTTTTTCCTGAAACTATTTTGAATTGACGGCTAATATCAATACACATCTCTTTGGTAAAAATCATTGGCAACCTATGTGTAGTTCTTTTTTAAAATATTTTTAAAGATCATCAGTCACTCTTCTTCAGTTTGTATCAATGGACGTCTAGCGGGACGCTTGTCGTGCTATTATTTTCTATTTACGCCATCCTCCGTACAGCCCAGATTTAACTCCATGCGAATTTTTGAAATTCCCACGTTAAAAAAAATGCGTCGTGAGCGAAAATTCAACACTGCAGACGAGGCCGCCGAAGAATTTTGGCAGTTCCTTTTCGACCTCCCGATACGTTTTTTAAATGTTTAGAAAGCTGGTTCACCCGAATGCATAAGTGAATATTTTGAAAAGCTCTAAATAAACTTTTTTTCATATTCTAACTATTTTTGATTTCACCGACTATTTTTGGAACAGCCCACGTATTTTTTATTTACCTGTTCTAACATCCCAAATGCGAACACTCTCGTCAAAACTGCCAGATACAATTAAATTGCTTTGCGGATTGAAGTTACAGCAGAATACGTAATTACTATGTCCTTTCAATGTTTTTAAACATTTCCCCGAGCTCAACTCCCACACCTGTAACAAAAAAATTATATGAGATTATACATATTTAATATTTTACATTATAATACCACACCCCGGACACTGCATACAACGTTCGTGAAATGACATTTCTAAAAACAAATGACAATGCAAACAAAATCATGGTGAAATCCTATACATCCGAGAACCAAACTATAACCAATCTGCATCAATCTGGGTGACGAGTGTGTGAGGTCAGAATCTAGAGAGCAGCAGGGAGTATCCATACTGTATGTTAGTACGAATATATATTTTTTATCCACAATTGATAAGCCCTTTGCAACATCACACCTGATGGTAAGTGATGATGATGCCGGAGAAGGAAGCGGGCTTACCAAGATTCCCCAATGCAATGGAGAACTGGCTATCTTATCTTCACGCTGGAACACATCAATGGTGTAAACACTGATTTTTGGCGGCTAGACTGAGATAAGATGGTGGTAGCTAGCCAGGCGGGCTATGAAAATGCCTAACTACCAACCAAACCGAGTCTTACAAAGTTGACCCCGCCGGGAATCGAACCCGTGAACTCCTGGTGTGAAGCGAATGGACTGACCACTACGCCACGGAGGCGGTTAAATATACTTTGAACATAGTGTGAATGGGGCTTAATGTCCGCATAACGTAACAAATAAGTTCACTAGGCTGCCCTGAGAGATCTGGCTAGGGGATCCTGGTGGACGCGCTGGATCCTCAAATGAAAATCAAATGGCATTTTTACAACACTGTACTAAAATTAAAAACAATAGGATATGTATGTTTAGCTCGTAACATCCTGAGAAATTGTTGTAATCTATATTTTCATTATCATGCTCGTTGCTTTGGGCCTTGGGGTCAACCAGCTGAGTGAAAAAGCGTTATGGATAATTAGTCAGCTAGACATTCAGCGTCTAGTCTACTTCCTGTTATGTCCACTGCTGCTTCTGAACATTACTGGATTTGACTAGTTCTTGTTTTGATTACTTCTGAATATGTCCATTTCTGGATTTGACCTCAATGTCTATTGTCCAAATCAATGGACATTTTTGAGTATGAAAAAAGTAGAGCGTCGGTGGCGTAACGGCTAGGGCCGCCGCCTCCTGTCCGGGAGGTCGTGATTCGAATCCTGCCACGTACCAATGTGATTTCGAATTTAGATTTCATATGTACGTTTATTCGACGCTCTTACGGGGAAGAAAAACATCGTGAGGAAACCTGCACACGCCTGCGAAGAAACTCCCAGGTTGTGTGTGAAGTCGACCAACCCGCACTGGGCCCGCGTGGTCGACGACTAAGGCATGATCGCCCTAATTCAGGGTAGGCTCGAGTTCCTCGGTGGGGACGTATATAAATAAATAAATAAATAAATAAATAAATATTCTGGGACAAATCACACATGGTCATCTGGCCCCAAAGTAGGATTCCCTGTGTTATGGGTTACCAGAGACTGATATACATACTTATATACGTTTAAATACATACATATATAGATATTTAACACCCAGACACAGAGCAAACAAATCTGCTCATCACACAAATCCTTGCCCTGGGTGGGGATCGAACCCACAACCCTCGGATCCAGTAGTCAAGGCCACTAACCACTGAGCCACCGAGTCTGTCAATATGAGCTGATATGATGAAGGATACCTTATCATGTCAGCCGAAAGACGTCAACTTTAAGCAGCTAAACTGACTTAGATGAAACTTTCACTTTTGTGTAGCTATGACGACCTACCTCATTGTACTTAATTTGATTTCTAGTTTCTGAGACATACATGGACAAACATACACAATTTGGCACACCTGTTTAGAAGCCCACATAGACTAACATGTACGAATATTGTACAACACCAACAATGTTACATACATATGAGTCAAATTGATAACCTCCTTTTTAAGTTGGTCAATCTATCTATATAATATATAAACTCAAAGGTGACTGACTGACATAGTGATCTATCAAATATAAAACTCAAAAGTGACTGACTGACATAGTGATCTATCAACGCACAGCCCAAACCACTGGACAGATCGGGCTGAAATTTGGCATGCAGGTAGATGTTATGACATAGGCATCCGCTAAGAAAGGATTTCGGGAAATTCCCGCGGGAACACCAAAAAACGGGAACTGCGCGGGCAAAGCCGCGAGCACCTAATAGTGTATTATAAAATTCTCGTGTCACAGTGTTAGTTGCCATACTTTTCGAAACGGCTGGACGGATTTCTGTGAAATTTTCTGTATAATAGTATAAATAGGTATAGAAAAATTTTAACCGGGATCTGAGCGAGTGAAGCCGCGGGAAACAGCTAGTATCTAAATAAAATTTTAAGTTTTTTTCATTTTATTTACACAGAAATAAAAGACATATTTCTTAAAAGTTAACATTTCAAATTCATATTTCCTTACATCATCATGTTTCCTATTGACTATAATTTATTTCACCAAAGAAAAATTTGTCTTTGTTTGACTTTTTTCAACAGACTTCCAAATAATTGAAAATGCTAAACACGTTAAAAAACCGACTTCCATCACAACAACTTGGTAAAATTATTTTTCGTTTTTGTTATATTTTGAATAAAGTACACCGATTTTGTTATATTTAGAATAAAGTACTACACCGATTTTGTTATATTTAGAATAAAGTACTACACCGATTTTGGTAAAATTTATATAGGACCAACTCGGGAGCATACCCTATCGAATAAAAAAATACCATAAAATGTGGTTCAGAATCTGCAGATATCGCGTAACAAACATACAATAAAAAAAAACATACATTAGATTTTCATGATTTTTTTTCAATAGGATATAATGCTCCCAACATGGGTCCATATAAATTTTATCAAAATCGGTGTAGTACTTTATTAGGAAATTAACAAAAACGAAAAATAATAATGCAAAATTATACTTAGTTGTTGTGATGGTCGGTATTTTAATGTATTCAGCGTTTTCAATAATTTAATTTAATTTATTAATAAAATTGCTGTGTAAATAACATTGAAAACATTCAGAATTTTATTTGAGGTATTTTTATATTACTTTTTTGCATACTGTACTGATGGAGGATGAAAAACGAAGTGGTTAAATCCAGAAATAGATATTATTCAGAAGTAGTCAAAAAAACAAGAGGTGGTCAAATCCTGTAATGGTCCAAAGAAGTAGTTATAACAACGAATGGGCGACCCGCGCCGAACGTCAAACCAAATTTGCTAATTGTTTTGGAGACAGTGGAAATGAAATCCCTACCTAAATTATAATTTTCTTATCGTTTGTCAAAATCTAAAACTCTGAGTATAATCATCATTATCATATTCGCCGAAAGACATACACTGCTGGACAAAGGACTCCCCCAAGGATTTCCATGATGACCGGTCCTGCACTGCCCGAGTATATTAGCACAGATGATAATAATAGTACAAGTATATTAGTAAGAAAGAATTAATGCAGATATATTTTTAAAATTTGAGTTCTTTCTAATGCCTTTCTACATCACTATAGAAAATCTTGCATCATCATTCTCCCTTCTTGCACAACTAAGTGCAAATCATGTGAAATTTTAAAGCTTACACTTTTCAACATTCTTAAACAGCTTTTTTGACATTATCAGTGTCTTGAATGTAAACATCAATGGTGTTATCTTATAAGAATGATAGATAAGAGGTCATCAACCGTGAGAAAGTTGCATACAAAAAGTACATACTAAAAATTAAAAAATATTACGTAATAAAACATTCCATGGAGATTTTAAAATATACATGTACTTTATGACTGATAACATACTTAACATTGAATTGAAATTTCATGCTAAAACCAGCCATAATTTCTGTTGCCATAAATTAAAAACTTTTATTTTTCTGCAAAAAAATAATAAATATAGTTTAAAAAACACGCTTTTAAAGCACATCAAACTAAAAATTAAACCTAATTCTTAATATAAGCTGAACAATAACGAACGAAAATTACTAGTATTATCACAGATGAGATACTAGTTACTTAACGTAAGTATTATTGTAAAAAAAGCGTGAGTTGCTCGATATACGAAAAATATGGTACAAAGCGCCCCACGCTTTTTCTCGATAATTGTTTTTGGCTTACATTAAGAATTATTTTTCACTTTTTAGTTTGATGTGCTTTAAAAGCATGTTATTTCGTTTTTTTTAACTATATTTATTTTTTTTGTTTGATGTGCATTTAATCCTGGAGATAAACTTATAAAATTATTGTATTGTCGCTGATTCTTGATAAATGTAAATAAATAATATGATTGATTACAAACATACAAAGTTACAAACATACATACAGGTAAAGCTAATAGAAGCGTGATAAAAATATCATTTTTGATAATTAATAGTTGATCAATTGATTAAGGTGGTTCGATTATCATACAAAAAACAATTGCAATAATCTGGTTCAGGATACAGAATAAAGCGTAAATTATGTGTGCTACAAACTTTTTTCAAGTATTTGTTTGCGCAAGATTAATAAAAAAACATACTTTCATTTAAAATTATGGAATAAACCAACGCTCAATTTTCATTAAATTTACGAATGTGTGCGAGACAAAATGTCGTGTAAATACACAAGATGCGCGACGTTGCCGCTCCATGCAACCGACCGACGCGCGTGCATGTTGCCGCTCTTACGTTCTGTCACTGCATCAATTCAATCGTTTGCAAAGAGAATATAACAAACTGTCTTTTGTTTGTTTTTCATTTTCATGGATTGAAGAATTATTACTAATCCCTACTAATATTATAAATGTGAAAGTAAATCTGTCTGTCTGTTACGCTTTCCCGCAAAAACTACTGAACGGATTTGGCTGAAATTTGGTAGGTAGACAGATTAGGACCTGGATTCAGACATAGGCTACTTTTTACCACGCACTGCGCACCCTCGAAAAGTCATAGAAACGTTGTCCACGCGGGTGAAACCGCGGGAAACAGCTAGTATATAACTTTATGTATTAGCTTTACGAAACTGTTTTAGTGTACTATAAGTGTAAATAAATAAATAAATAAATAATATACATAATTTGAAACGCCATTTTTCCTATCTCAAAAAAGTTTTTACTTCAAGGTGTCGGTAACAGTGTCGGTATCGGTGTCGGTAACGGTGTCGGTGACGGTGTCGGTGTCGGTAACGGTGACGCTAGTTTAATGATTTTTTTTCTAATGTCAAAAGTTTTCACCTAGGTGTCGGTGACGGTGTCGCGGTTTCAATGGTTTTTTCTCATCTTAATTTTTTTTTACTTCAAGCTGTCGGTAACGGTGCCGTTGACGGTGTCGGTAACGGTGTCGGTAACGGTGTCGGTGACGGTGTCGGTGTCGGTAACGGTGACGCTAGTTTAATGGTTTTTTTCCCATGTCAAAAGTTTTCACCTAGGTGTCGGTGACGGTGTCGCGGTTTCAATGGTTTTTTCCCATCTTAATTTTTTTTTACTTCAAGCTGTCGGTAACGGTGCCGTTGACGGTGTCGCGCGTTCTATGGTTTTTCTCATTTCAAAAAGTCTTCAATTCAAGGTGTCGGTGACGGTTTCGGTGACGGTGTTGCGCGTTCAATGGTTTTTCCCATCTTAAAAGTTTTCACTTCAAGGTGACGGTGACGGTGTCGCAAGTTCAATAGTTTTTCAATCTCAAAAAAGTTTTCACTTCAAGGTATCTGTGACGTTGGTTTTTCCCATCTCAAAATTTTCCAACGCGCCTAGAGAAATTTTCAGTTCAAAAAAGTAAATATGTTAATCGATATATATAAAGAGTTGTTAAAACCCCAAATTTAAAATTGAACGAATTTAAAGTTTTTAGATAATATCTATAAAAAAGGGAAAATTTTACAATGCCAGTCACGCGAAATTATCTTCAATGTTTATAAATATTATGTAACCGAAGCCAACAGATTTAAAAAAATTAGTATGTTAATGAAAGTAATTATTTTAAGAAGGTTTAAGAGAGTTGCTAATGCCACTGGAATTTCAAGAAGAACTATGAGCAATATCCTAAATGAAGTTAGGACTGAAACACATTCCAGTGTAATTACTAATTAAGGTCAGCACTCCGAAAAAAAGGAGACCAAAAAAACAATACCCTATTGTCAAACATTTAACCTTCCCTTTATTGGAAGTCGGTTGAAGAATTTATTTTGTTTTTTTTTTATATTTTTATTAATTTCGTTAGTATATTATACATAATGATAATTTTAGAGCTCTATATAGTTCGTGCGGGAATCTAAACAAAACAACAATAAAGTACTTAGTTCTGAATTCAAATTCTGTTACACGATAAATCTTGTAATTGATGGACATGGAATTAGCATTCGTTTGTATTCGGAAATGCGATGATTGCCGATTGCAATATTCAATGGATGTGTGAGTGTCGAGTTCAAAACTGCGTGAAGGAACATATAATCGCGATTTTTGGATACTACAATGCAATTAATTGTGCAATTTGTTTTTCGACAGTTAAATATTTATGTAAAGAGTGCGCTTAACGTTTTTAAGGTAAAAATGTGGAACCACGACTTCAAAAAAAATTAAAACTAAAAATTTGTGGAGCAGGCGCCATCTAGCGAGAATTGAGCATTGAGGAGCTTCATCGAACCCCCTTAACTGATTAATTGTAAGTCAAATTCAATATACTCTGTTGCTGGGAATCTGCAGAGACAATGTATTTATTGAGTCAATTTTCAATTATTTGTGTAAGAGTTTAAACATTTTTCTTTGGCTCTTCAACAATGAGTACACTGACTAGGCATAACAATACATTTAACTTAATTGTGCCATATAATTTGTGATGGGGAATTTCATTTCGTTCAGGGTTTCCAGATTTTTTTATGGAATCTAAATTTTATGAAATCTAAATTATAAATATGATTTCAATGTAAAATATTGGTATTCATAAGAACTTCATCAACATGTTACTCTAACAATCTATAGGTAAGAGTTGGCTTTAGCTGACAAAATAAAATAAAAGATTCCAACAAATTGAAAACCTCCTCCGTTTTTGAAGTCGGTTAAGAAAATTACCTTCAATGTTTTGTCATCACTGGCACTGACTATCAACCTGCTGTCTGATGACCAGGCAACATCACTGATTCCCATTTTGTGTCCCGATATTGTCTTCTCAAATTTGCCATCATAGGCACCCCACACTTTGATGAGTTTGTCAGCAGCTGGAAGAGATAAGAATTTTTAAAATGTGTTAAATTATCTATCTTACACATGCAGTAAAAATATAATCTAGGTCACAGAATAACCAGAGCACCATATTTTTATTTACCGAATCATTTGTAGTATTTTCTTTTACATAGTTTTAGTGTCAGAAAATACCTTATCAATCATAGACTGGTCAAGCAATAATTTCCTAAAACTATTCTATCAAGTTTAGATGAAAGAGACATAGGCAGGCAGCAGGATCAACATTAAAGGAAATGTGAAATGCAGAGATAATTGCATGCAAGCAAAAGAGCTAGCGCTACAAAGACAATTTTGTTTTAATTAAAAATTTGAGTGCGTTTGGCTGCACCTCACCTGATGGTAAGTGCCAATGCAGCCGAGGATGTAACACGCAGGCTCAAATAGTGCCTATTCACTATCGTCTTGAACATTCCTAATTTATATGAATCGGGGAATACAGACGCTGGATGGGAATTCCATCCTTGGCCGTTCTCATGATGAACGAAGAAGCAAAACACAGGGCACACTCTCCGAAATTAACAATAACAACAATAATAAATAACTACAATAGATATGAACATATAAATAAACAGCAGACAGCTACATCCTTTTATTTTATTTCTTGTGGTAGGTTTTCTGTGTACCAACTAGCTAGAGGGTTCTTCTGAAATACCTTAAAAAAAATTAGGGCATCCTCAGCTTATGTAACTGAACAACTATCCCCCAAGGAACCAATACTGATCACATCAGCCAAAAGACATCCACTGCTGGACATAGGCCTCCCCCACCCCAAGTTGATAATTGTATTTGGGATCTTCCAGCATATCAATTCATTTCAGTTTAAGCCTCCAGCCAGCATTACTGCAGCAAGGGCACTGTGATGCAAGAAACCAGAGCGGGGTGTAGATAGGATAGGAGTGTAGGTCAGCGCATTCAGGATGAGGAATGATGGGAGTTTGAACCAACCCGACTTCAGAACCAATCAATTTAGTATAAGAAGTCTAAAAAATTGTTTTCAATTTGAGTATAGGTTAGTTGGAAAAAGTTGTTCAATTTCAAGAACTGAAGCCACCCTTTTATTTTTTTTCAGGTATTTCATTAAAACTCTAAATGTTTATGATGTTGACAGATATGTTTGGATCGTGTTAGGTTCCTTTTTTTAGATGCTTCGGGACATTAGTATTGCAAATCGAATGGAAGCATAGACTGTTAGGTATTCTGTTAAGAATTAGTTGATACTTGTGGCTGTAGGTTTTTGGTGGAACATAATATAACACATTTTGGTATATATTTACACTAATTCCAGAAAAAACAAATAAAACTACACTAATAAGTTTTCAGTTATGAACACCAGTCTGCCTGAAGATGATGTTCGAAACTGGTTGCTGACCACTTTTGTGTAGTTTTTGTTTTATGTGGAATTAGCGTAAATGTATACCAAAATATCTGTTAAGAATACTTAGTAGGTACATAAAGGTTGAACCATTTGTGCCTCTGTTGTAATTATCTATGAGCAGTGGGTCAAGTCATTGTTTGAAGATATATTATCATAAAACACAAATAGATTGTTCAGTAACAGTTGTAAGCATTTTGTGCCAGTTTCACTGATTTTATGTTCCACAACCAATGGCATTCAAGTGAAGAGAATCACCTGTTGTACTCAAACCTTTTTGTTTCTGGCTGAGGCATACAAGTCATATTCACCAAAAAACTATTCAAGGCCACCCACACTTCTATCTCATGAAGCTCAGACCTGTCTGTAATGTGTCTGAATTTTTTATTGTTGGTTTAGTGCTATTTTTGTATTTTTGTCAATGAGTATAGCTCCAAACAGGTGGATATCCATGAATCAACAATGGAGATGCATTTAGATCACATTAAAACAAAGGTACTCACACGAACTAGCCAACCATTCTCCATTTGGACTGAATTTCACCGACGATACCGCCTTTGTGTGACCAGCGAGAGTGAACTTTAGGGTGTAGTTCGGCTTCTGGAAACCCAAAGGACAAATATAGCGGCAAATCGCACGTGCGCGCCATAAAGTTCAAGTTACATAAACATGTGCGGCGCTAACTGACGATGAAATACCGGACAATACGTGGACTTACCGCCACTGAAGACTTATTCGACTGCGTGGTGCTCTGTGACAGCGAATTTGGACCGGAGAGATTGGTAGAAGGCCCGCCGTGTGTTTGGTGTGCAGCTGGGTGGCCTGGCCCCGGTCCTAGCGGCACCATGTTTCAACTTTATACGCACTACGTTGTTCTTTATTCGTCAGCCAACGCAATCACTATTAAACACTGAACAATTGTGGAAACTAAGGTTTGAGCACGGAAAATCACTTATATTCGAACTTTTCACGATAGTTTCATAGAATTCAACGTAGAGTTTCAAAGAACATTCTAAATCCGAGCGTCTCAATGCGTGCATATTTCGCGAAGACAAAGCAATGCTGCCAACCAACACCAACTGCACTGCATCTGACAGCTAAACGCGTCCTACTTCTATAGTCTATGAATCTCACCATAAACCAAAGAGAACCAAAGGCTTCATTCCAAATAGTACACTCGTAACTCTAATTATACATGTTCTTATTTCCTTTCGCTTTCATTTTCAACAGTGCATGCCGCTTGACGAATAGGTATGTTGCATACGTTACCACAGATTACTAATTAGTTACTACGACGTTACTTCCAAGTTACTTCCTCTCCCATAGAATAAACATAGAGAGAGCACAGATTTGTAGTAGATCTGTGAGAGAGGGTGATTCATGCTATGCAGCATGCCTCTTCTAAGGCCACCAAGGTGGCATGTACTGTTGAAAAAGAAAACAAGAGAATAGTAGTGATTACACCTAATGGGCTTTTCTGAGGAGTTTTCAAGGACAGCTTTTTACAGTTTTTACACGACTGCCCACAAAAAGGGAGTGTATTGTTTTCAGGTTTAATTAATATTTTTTTTTTTTTTTTTATTTGTATGTATATAAGTATGTATGTCTATATTTTTTTATTCCACGGTATTATCTTCTAAACAGCTTGATCGATTTTATATTGCGAGGTATCGTTACATTTATCATAATCCCGTCAACGACTAAAAAATATTACTTTCCCGTGAGCTTTGAGAATACATTCTATAGGTATAGAGCGCGCATATCGCATCGGTTCTCTACAAACATCGTAGGCAAGTGAGCTATTATGTATATAGTACCGCCTTAGTGGATTTTCGATAGCCAAGGACAAACAGCAGCATAATATAGTAGGTACTTACTTGTAAGAATTTATATGTGTTTTATAAGTTATCTAGATACATGGCAGTGTGTCAGCCAAGTTCGAGAAGGAAAGGGCGAGACCGGCCATGGGTTATATCACACCAATTATTTCAGTCCACTTTCGACCAAAGCGTAACTAAAAATTTATTTGAACTGCACAACCTAATTTTCATAAATATATATTTTACCATTTCTGAGACGTCCGAAAATCACTATTTTTATGACTGACTCATCAATATTATAGACCACTTTCAGGTGACTAAGAAACTTGAAATTTGGCACCAAGGTAGGTTAAACAATTATACAATTTAAACAAAATTGGTGTATATTGGTTAACTGGGTCTTCTACTCATAATACTTAACAACTGTCTACAACTTTGCTGAAAACGCAAAAAAACTTACTCTTCACACAAATCGATCAGCTGATTGACCAATTTTATGCATTTTAGTATGGAGGGTCCGTTTTTTTTGAGAATTGACGTTCTTTGGGGAAAGTTGTTCAGTATGATGAGTTGAACCCCCAGTTTACAGGTCCTACACCAATATTTTTACACCTCGTAAAATGGTATAGCCTACCTAACCTATTACTTAAATAGAGGAAATAAAAATGATAACTTTATAAAAAATAATGATATCCTAACAAAATATAAATGTGAAATGTGAAACTTGGTACATTAAAATAGTCAAGCCGCCAAGCAAGCTAGGCTTACTTTTTAAAATAAACCCCAATATAGAATGTAATTGTGTAGTGAAAACGTGCCAAGTTACATCATTAGTTGCACAGGACATACATAATACGGGCACACGCCGCGCCGATCGGACGTGTTCATACTTACTGCGTACTTACTAATTTCAAATATGGCTAATAAAAGCTCCGATATTTCTCTCAGTGATGTTGTGCAAAAATTGAGTGATATTTCTAAACAAATTACAACCCAAACTGCACTAATTGGAACCCAGAATAAGAAAATCGAAAAGCAAAATACAATTATAAGTGAACAACAAAAGTTAATCGACGACCAACAGAGGGTAATCTCGGAATTATTCGACAAAGTTGACAAACTCATCAGCTTGGTGAGTGCTACTAAAGTAAATGAGATGCCGAACTCTGCTTCGGAAAAACCTACTGCATCGACTGCTAACCAATCTGCACGAGCTCGACGTGCGGCTGCACGTGCAAGCAAAGATTCGCAACTACCCACGAAGCAACAGGAAAAAACGTCTAACAAAGGCTCTGACAACGGGTCGGGTATCCTGACACCTACCGATGGCGAAACAGCTGATCAGGACTGGCAGTTGGTGCAATCACGAAAGCGACCTAAGCCAAAGCCGCGGCGTTCGGTGATAGTCGGCGCAGGTGCCTCAAGTGTAGAACTTCAGTCGGTCGAAAAACAAAGGCACATTCAAATTTGGCAACTGAAGCCTGAAACTACCGAAAAAAGCATCTATAACTTCCTTAACAACATTGTAAAAAGCGACGAATACGAAGTTAAGAAAAGGGATATTAAATCTACACGGCATGCGTCTTTTGTGATCACACTGCCTGAGAGTATCTATGATGAGATAAGCTCGCCATCCGTGTGGCCAGCGGGCATTCGCATATCGGACTGGTTTCTGCCCCGTCCCCGCGCACAGCGGGGAGCCTAACGCATCGTGTATCGCCGGTAAACGGACTCATTCACTCGATATCTTCTACCAGAATGTACGCGGTCTAAAGACCAAGCTGCGGCAATGGAGAACGAATCTCATACTTCACAGCAATCACTTAGTCACGGCGACGGAGACATTCCTCGACAGCTCAGTGGAAGACAGTGAGATGGCCTGCGGAGACTGGTATGTGCTGCGCCGCGATCGTGGAGTGCGTAAGCGGGGAGGCGGGGTATTGATAGCAGCGCGTCCGCCGCTTGAACTACGTCGTCGCCACGACCTGGAGACCGAACTAGGAGAGGACCTGTGGGTAGCCTTTACATACCACAGACGTACTATATATTTATGTACTGTCTACATAAGCCCTAGTGCCAAAGACTCAGAGTATTTTAATTTGTTTACAAAAATTGAAAGTTTTATTAATGACATAAACTGTGATATAATTATAACCGGGGACCTGAATCTTAATAGCGCTTCAGATAATGTAAATAATTATTTCTGTTATTTTTTAACATTATGCGGTTTGAAAGAGATGAACGATGTGTATAACGTGCACGGAAGTAAACTTGACGTGGTTTTGATCCGGGAGCGTTGTTGTGCTGAGGTGACTGAGGCATGCTCGGGTGGTCTAGTTCCCTGCGACAAATATCACCCACCACTAGATATATCTCTCAATCTTAGGCCGGTCGCACATCGTAGTAGTGATCGACTACCACTCAGTAATATCGCTCAAGCGTGCGACTGGAACTTTGATAAGGCTGACTATACACTAATTGCAGATTTACTAAGCGACACTTGTTGGGATAATGTTATTTTGGAGACTGACGTTACAGTTGCGACGAAATTTTTTTATAATACAATTTTTAATATATTCAACTTGGCCGTACCTAAAAAAATTAGGTGTAGTAAAAGGGGACGTCGATATCCTACGTGGTTTAATAGAGAATTAATTTCAGATGTTAATAAAAAAATCCAACTACATAAGACTTGGAAGTCAACTGGTTCACCAGAAGTTTACACTTTGTTCTCAGACGTACGAACACAGCTAAAGGAACGTGTCCCAGCGGCTTACAATGCTTATATACGTAAGATTGAGCACAATATTATACAAAATCCCAGGGAATTCTGGCAGCATAATTCAAATCTCCGTTCCAAAGGTGGTTTTGAAGCAACAGTTTCCTTCGAAGGTAGGAGTTTTTCTGGTCATGAAGCCGCGGACGTTTTTGCTAGATATTTTTCGAGTGTATTTTTGCCTGGAATACCTCAGCTCAACGCCGATAATATGTGTGCATCGAGCTCGATGGCGGCTACTGTCATCGACGTCCCCGCTGTCACCCCTCAGCAGGTGCGTACCGGCATTAATAAATTAAAACCAACTGCTACTGCTGGCCCCGATAATGTCCCCTCTGCCATCATTAAAGCATTTAAAAATTATTTGTGTGAACCCTTATGTCACATTATTAACCTGGCTTTGAAAACAGGTGTTTATCCGGAAGAGTGGAAACTCTCACGGGTGACGCCTATACCCAAATCCAAGGACAGGTCTGCTGTAGAAGAGTATCGCCCCATTGCAGTATTAAGTGCGTTTGCCAAGATCTTCGAACGGGTCATTCACAGTCAGCTGTACCGTCAGGTCGATGCGCGCTTGTGCGATGAGCAGCATGGTTTTAGGAGGGGCAGGTCCGTGGACACTAATCTCCTTACACTTGTTGATTTCATCTCCAGCTCTATGGACGAGGGTATTCAGGTGGATGTGCTTTATTTCGACTTTCGGAAGGCGTTTGATAGGGTCGATAACGACATACTGCTTACCAAATTATCTTCACTTGGTTTCTCTCAAAGACTACTACGTCTTTTCGCTAATTTCTTAAAGGACCGCCGGCAGATTGTTAAGTATGGATGCTATGCATCCCAACCCTATCATACGCGTTCCGGGGTAAGTCAAGGGTCGATTCTTGGCCCCCTCCTGTTTTTGATCATGATTGATGACCTGGCTAAGGTGGTTACAAATGCTAAATGCCTTCTTTATGCTGACGACCTCAAACTTGTATCGAGGATCAAAAATCCAGGTGATTGTGCTCTCTTGCAGCGAGATATAGAAGCCGTGAATGAGTGGAGCAAACTAAATGGCATGCTTTTTAATACAAAAAAGTGCTTGGTTATGTCCTTTGGTCGTGGGTTGAATCCGGTCCATTACCAATACATACTTGGGGATGACTCGATTACACGAGTGGACCAGATTAAGGACCTGGGTATCTTCGATAGAAAATTAACTTTCCATGAGCATATTACGAGCCTCGGCAAGGAATGCTTCAGACGACTGGGATTCGTATTACGTAACGCAGGTGACTTTCAGAATCCAACCGTCATAAGACTCTTATACACCTCCTTGGTAAGGAGCAAAATTGAAACCAGCAGCTGTGTATGGAATCCACAGGCCGGTTCCCTTGCTTTGATCCTCGAAAAAATACAAAAAGCTTTTCTGAGGTATCTTTATAGGCGCCTTTACGGTTATTATCCCTACATGTACCCAACTTTATTTTTATTAGGGACATTGGGTTTTAATTCTTTAAGCGTGCGAAGAATTAATAACCAGTGTGTAGTCGCCCTAAAAGTTTTGCACGGCCATATCAACGCGCCCGGCCTACACTCCCAGCTGTGCCGCCTATTCGTACCAGAGGGGTATATGCGCGCGAGCACTCGCCGCAGACATGAGGTGTTGGCCACGCCGGTCGCACGCACCGCACATCACGCACTCTCACCGCTATGTCGCATGCTCAGTACGCTAAACGCGCTTCTCCGAGCAAAACCTAATTGTGATTTGTTTGCGGATGGATGGTCGAAGGTAATGCGTGATTGTTTAGATTTCTGTGAGACGACGTATGAATGTGCTACTACGATCCCTGTGTAATGTATGACTTAAGTTATATGTATGACACAATGATAAATGTTAATTAAAGTATATTGTATTATAATTACTGTAATTGGGTAAATTACCCGTTGTAATTATTAAATAAATAAATAAATAAATAATGTTCTTTTAAACAACTAAAAACTGCTGTAAATTCTCTAATATTTGGAGGAGTCTAAGATAAATATTTCAATTTGAGATGACGTAACTTTGATTTAAGAAACCACTGCAGAACTTGGTACGTATGCATTTAGATCTCTGTAATTTTTTTGTATCGAACTTGGCTTCCTTTCACATTTATGTTTTGTTGGAATAATCATCATATCAGCCGAAGGACGTCCACGGCTGGACATAGGCCTTCTCTCAAGGATTTGCACGACAACCGGTTCTGCGCTGCCCGCATCTAGCGGCCTCCCGCAACTTTCACCAGGTCATCGGTCCACCGAATGGGAGGCCTGTCTACGCTACGTTTTCCGGGGCGTGGTGCACCACTTTATCAAAATGATATTTTTTGTATAAACATGCAAAATTACAGCTTTCTAGTACTAATAGAAGTAACTAGTATCTCATCTGTGCTAATAATCTCTGAGCTAAGCCGCGGACAGACAGATAGACAGACATGGCAAAACTATATGGGTTCCTTATTGACTTCGGAACCGCCCAACAAAACAATTAACGAATTTATCAAGTTTGTTTTACAATTATTATAAACGAGTCATCATATCAGCCACAAATCGTCCACTGTTGGACAAAGGCCTCCCCCAAGGATTTCCACGACGACCGGTCCTGCGCTGCCCGCATCCATCGGCTTCCCGCGATCTTCATCTACATGGTCGCTTACTATGGGCCTCATAAGAAGGCTCAAGGTCACCCAAAGGGCAATGGAGTGTGCTATGCTCGGAGTTTCTCTGCGTGATCGAATCAGAAACGAGGAGATCCGCAGGAGAACTAAAGTAACCAACATAGCTCATAGAATCGCTAAACTGAAGTGGCAGTGGCCAGGGCACATAGCTCGTAGAACAGATGACCGATGGGGCAGTAAAGTTCTCGAGTGGCGACCGCGCACCGGAAAACGTAGCGTTGGCAGGCCTCTCACGCGGCGGACCGATGACCTGGTATAAACGAGTATTCCAGTTCATTCATCAGTATTAATTTATGAAGATACTCATTTTGTGGTTTTGGTGAATTTCAAATTGAAGACTTGATTGAAGTATTGTTTTGGCTGCATCTATTGGTTGTTAAAGTATTTATCTAAAGCGAGTAGCATTGTAGAATTGATACTTATCCATTATCTCTCAGTAATATCAGTTGTGACCGCACGAATATCATAAACTTGTTGACTATGACATTAACTATTGGTTGTTAAAGGATTTAACTAAAGCGAGTAGCATTGTAGAATGGATACTTATCCATTATCTCTCAGTAATATCAGTTGTGACCGCACGAATATCATAAACTTGATGACTATGACATTAAATTGCTCCTCGTGCTGACACGAAGATAAAGACGGAAGAGATGCATCTCTTTCAAACAATACAAGACTTTTTATTTAATATCTTTTTCACAATGTAAAATGTCTATTTAAGATTATTTTTTCCGACACTTTTAGAGTCTCACCATACCTCTCTTTCACCCCTTTCCGTTTTAACCATGGTCATCAATCAATATCATAATGTTTCGTTTTTTACACATTTATTTGAAGATTAACAGAATAATAAATATTTAACCACTACTGATATGCTATATGCCATATTTGGAAAAAAATTATGAGTAATTTAATGATGACATTTTTTTAGTATATTTTACAGCAACCTTAGGTATGATATGATATCACTTTTTTAAGATTAAAACACACACACACACATATATATAAAACGAACATCTACATACTCATTTTGTTTTCCATTTGTTTTCCATCAAATCTTCAATTTGTAATTCGCCAAAATCACAAAATGAGTACGTAAAAGTATCACGTCACGCCTAGGTACCTATTTCAAACATTTTGAAACAAAATGTTGTTTTGACAGAAGATAAAATGTAACACAGGTGACTAGAGTGGCCAGCCAAAGCGTGACCTGAGAAAACCAAGGGAAAGACGGCGGTTGCCTGGTGTTGCACTTAGTATCACCCGCGGTCACGTGTAAGGCCTACGGATATGTTTTTACGGCCTTCATACACATCTGGATTCAGATGTGCAGGTTTTTTCACCGTCAAAGAAATAACATCAGTGTTAACAACATTGTTGTGTTCCGGCTTAAGATAGCCAGTTCTCCATTGCGTTGGGGAATTTTGGTAAGCCCAGTTCTATCTTCGGCATCATCGTCACTTACTATCAGGTGAGACGATGCCAAGGGCTTACCAATTGTGAATTTTAAAAAAATCGGTAAATATATGTACGTAAGTTTCGAAAAACTCATTGGTACATTGGCTGTCCGGATTTGAACCCGGGACCTCTGGTTAGGAGAATCGAGTCGTTACCGTTTGAGCCACCGACGCTTTTTGTTGTTGTTGTTGATACTAAATATGGTAAAAATGTTGATACTTGTATTTTAATTTTATAAATAAGTTTGAGGTGACTTTTCATTAGTAAACAATACTTAGGGCGATGCAACACTCTATTCTATCCTTTCATTTTTGGCTTCTCTTTAAGAATTCTGCATGAGACTGACTGAACTACTTTCCCCAAGAAACCACTAGCCATTTTTTTAATGCAGTTTTCCCATGGAAATCGATCGGCTAACAGGTATTTTTCTTAGGGAAAGTCATAAAGTTATTACTACTCAACTCGTTATAAAATTAACCTTAGGAAATAAAAGTAACGTGATTAATTTTTAAATTCAATACTCAATAAGCATAACATAAAGTTACACTTTATCCATTAGTCTGGCTGAGCTCCATATTAGCAAAGTAGGTATATATATTAGTACTAACGTAATATTAGTTCGATTTAAGGTCTCAGTGGTACGAAAACCTAAAGCAATAAAAAAAGTAAATATGTGGTTTTATGAAACCACGGTAAAAGTGAAACTTAACAGAGGACGAAACGATCATGGCTGCTCTCGCTACGGTACAGAGGACGAAACGATCATACCATCATACGAAAGCGACCGTCACGCGACACGCAACACACAGATGAAAAAAATTGAGACGATGTAATAAAAGTTTCATTTAAACATTGAAAAATGTTTATTAGATTTGATGAATATTTTAAAAATTATTTGGTTTTGTATGGATGGTTCATTATTCTGATTATCCAAATCATTAGAGTCATTTTTCAGAAAAAAAAAACAACCCTTTCAAAACAAAAAAGGAGAAATTGGAAAAAAATCGTCTGGGGATATTTTTTTGCCAAATCCCAAATTTTACATCCGTGATTTGATTTATCAAGACGTTCTAGATACTTCAGCCAATAATGACTAAGATTACAAAGCTCTACTAAATCAAATCCGACACCGCACGTTGTTTTTCTTAAAACACAACATTTGTTTCCTCTTGTTTCTTTTTGAACTTATTAATCATGCTATCTAACAGCTTTCGCACAGAACTTTTTATTGTTTTGCCCATGTTTAATCGATTATTTTAATAAAAAAAAACGCACTGAACTCATACTTTACGAGAATAGGAACAGTTGTTGTCAGCATTTACTTTAAAAACAATTAAAATATAAATAATATATATAAACTTTTAAAAATATTCAGGACACGCAGGACACGCTTTCTAGCAGTCATCGTTCCTGTTCCGAATCAAAGACAATGTCATCATTTTAATATGTTAGAATATCATAGGGTCGAAATAAAAGTCGTCTCTAAAAGACGAAAAGGTCGGGTTATCGACTCAAATATAGAGAGATCGATTTTGGTAAACGAATAATCGATATTGCTTTTGTCAACTTATGGCAGGCAACATTAATTTGACCCCTTTGACATTTCAAGGTTGAATTTGACATTTCTGTAATTGAAATCCACCGCGAGAAACTTTTTTGATTTGAAGAAAATTACATTTATACGATTGAAAATGGCATTGAATAAGCTTAGTATTGATGCGTTGAATCTCGCAGGAAAGCGAGTATTGATGCGGTGAGTATATGTGCAGAAATACTTGAAACTTAGGTATCGTGAACTTAACTTTCGTATTTAACGAAGTATTTGTTGTTATTTAATATAATAGGGTGGATTTTAACGTGCCTCTCAAAGAAGGAGTCATCACTAACAATCAGCGCATAGTAGCAGCCTTAGATTCCGTCAAGTATGCCCTCCAAAAGGGAGCAAAGTCTGTGGTGCTTATGTCACACTTGGGCCGACCTGACGGTCAACCTAACCTGAAATACACTCTGAAACCCGTGGCTGAAGAGCTGAAGAAACTCCTGAACATGTATGTTTTATTTTTTTAAATCATACACTAAAGCCTCCTTTTTTTTCCTAATAATAAATTATTATTAATGAATTTGTAGAGAAATCCAATTCCTACCTGACTGCGTGGGGCCTGAAGTCGAGGCAGCGTGCGCGGACCCGCCAGTCGGTTCAGTTATCCTACTTGAGAACCTGCGCTTTCATGTTGAAGAGGAAGGCAAAGGAGTTGATGCGAGTGGAGCTAAGGTCAAAGCTGATCCTGAAAAGGTCAAGGCGTTCAGAGCAAGCTTGAGGAAGCTGGGTGATGTGTACATCAATGATGCCTTTGGTAAGATAATTGGATCTATAAATAAATGTACTATAAAATCTCAAGTATTGAAGTGTAAGTTTTATTATTTTACTTTTTTTAAATACAGGGTGCCCAGTCATAAAGTGCATAAATGAAAAGGAGTTAAATGAGACTCATTTTTATTGTTAAAAAACTTCAGTGGCATTTTCTAAAGATTTTCATTAATATTTCTAAAGTTTAAGCTTCTTATGTGAATAAAGGGCCATAATTTTTAATTTGTCTAGACTATTAAGTTAAAATTAACACAGAAATGATGGAAAATTCACTTTAATTGAAAAAATACTATAGAAAAATAGTGTTATTTCTGTTACTTTTTTTCTAAATAACAATGATTTTTATAGTTTGTTTTTATTTATGAGAAATAACACATTATATTTCATTATTTCTGTGTTTGCCTGACGTTGGGCACCAATGTAGTGGGTTCAAATAAAAGATGCGTGCTACAGAATTAATTTTATTAGTAAAAATAAGACCTAAAAAGAAATATATATACGGAATTTAGAAAAAATTATACATATTAAATTTACACTATACACAAACAAATTTAACATATAATTATATACAGGGTGTTGTTTGGTCGACAACGGGCTTTTAAGGGGTGGTAGGACAAAAAATTCTTGTTCTAATAGCACATTTTCTTTTGTTTTTATAATTTGAAATTATTGAATAAAAACACTTACAAATTATCCTAAAATAACGAAGACGTATGGCGCATGCGGAAGGCGGGGTTTGGGCGACAAGCTCAATGGCTGCCGGTTCCATTTATGACTTTTCTTAGAAACGCAGTTTGCCGCGCCAATTAGATCAAGCGTGGGCCGGTTTTTCGAAAGAACCCCATTAACGGAGGTTATAAACAATTGTCCTTACTTTGTGCCGCGTTATTTCATTACGATTTGGGAAATCTTCACGCCAAATTCTCACACACTCAGTTTCGTTTTCACCACACGTAAAGTAAATGCTTAGTAAATCGTACAGTTCACGATTACTAAATTGTTCCTGAGCCATAGTCGTATACGGGAATGCCCCTGCGCAGAACGAAACACACGCGCGTCGCGCACGTACAGCCGGTGGCGAGGTATCCGGCAGACTGGCGACGCAAGCTAGCGCCGCCGCCGGCCGGCCGGCCGTCGATGGCTCCCGCCCCCGCCCCCCGTCCCGCCGTTCCTTTCGCCACGCTATGCTCGTATAAAAACGCCGCCGGCCGGCCGGCGCGCTCGCACCCGCGCCCCGCCCCCGTCCCTTCAGATGCTCTCGCCGCCGCACTTACGCTCTCATTCATAATGGTATGAAAATAAGGTAACAATAAAATAATATCTGCTAAGATTTTCTTATGAAAAATTAAGGTTTGATTTTTAATTTTTTTTGGCATCAGTATCATGAACTGTTTGTCGACCTAAACAACACCCTGTATTACCCAAAATGGGTCTTTTAAAGGGAGCAGCCGGTAAATATATCTGATTTTGGTAATTTTTGTGATTGTGTTCGGAAAGAATTTAAAATCATATTGTCACATAGATTGACAGCGCATGCATGGAAAATAAATAGTTGGAATGAAAAAAGATCGAATGAAAGAAGATTGAATAACTGCAAACCGCGCTACAATTTTAACTGAATAGGCCTGATAATTTAAAAGTTATGGCCCTGTATTCACATAGGAGCAAAAATTTTAGTAATGATAAGATTCAAGATATTTATTCAAAATAGGTGCAAATCACAATCTTTTTGATAGTCATAAAATAGTGATTACATAATTTTGTTTGTGAAAAATGAAGAAATAAACAATCATTATTTAATAACGACAAAATCCAATCCTTGATATAAGAAAACAAATTATGTCATTAGAACATGAAAATAATATGACACTAGAAGTTATACATTAAAACCATTGAATATCATGAATGCCTTTGACAAGTGTAGGCCAGTTCACATGGACAACGCCCGGTCACGAGTATTACGCGAGAGTCAGCTATCGCTCCTCTCAACCATATTAGAGGCCTCATAAGAAGGCTCAAGGTCACCCAAAGGGTGATGGAGTGTGCTATGCTCGGAGTTTCTCTGCGTGAATCAGAACGAGGAGCTCACAGGCGAACCAAAGTAACCGACAAAGCTCACAGAATCGCTAAACAGAAGTGGCAGTGGGCATGGCACATAGCTCGTAGAACAGATGGCCGATGGGGCAGTAAAGTTCTCGAGTGGCGACCGCGCCCCGAACACGTAGCGTAGGTAGGCCTCCAACTCGGTGACCTGGTGAAGATCGCGGGAAGCCGATGGATGCGGACAGCGAAGGACCGGTTGTCGTGGAAATCCTTAGGGGAGGTCTTTGTCCAGCAGCGGATGATTTTCAGCTGATATGATGATGATGATGATTATTATTATTATTAAAATCTCAAAATTAATTCTATGACATCACAAAGCACTATTTCAAACATTAATTTTCAACAGATTACAAAAAATAAAAGTTAAAAAAACTAAAACCTGATGATGGAAAAGTATGAAAACAAGGGTTTCCTGCCTGAAATCATAGTCTTTATTTTTTCCTTTATCTATTAATAGCCGTGTTTCCAAGCCAATGATAGGTACTTGTGATATAAATTTTGGTAACAATATGGCTTGCGATCACAGCTATTACTCCAGATGAAGGGGAAAATAAAGGCTATGATTTCAGGTGGAAAACTCTATTTCTCATACTTTTCTGTAGTTTTGTTTTAGTTTTTGTAATTTTTATTTTATTTTCATATTTTTTGTGCATAGAGTATAACGCACTCCACCTCGCTACCTGCGGCCGCCTGTGTCATGTCTCTTGATTCTCATGCGCGTACATTGAACCGTCCCATAATGTCATTGTAAGACAATTTGCTAAGATATTAAAAATATTTGTGTATGTAATATATATCAGCATCCATGGCAGCCATCTAGTTAAATCTGCCATTTGATTGAACGATTTGATGACTGAGCCAAATGTTGATTGAACAAGTGTGACCCAATGTTCAACTAGTTGGCTGATTGTTAACTAGTTCGAACGTTGATTAAACAACAGTGTAGTGTAGTGTGTAGCGTGTAGGGTTAGCGCGTAGCGTGTACCGTGTACCATGTAGCTTTTCTTCTTCTGCGCAGCATTCTGCTACCCATGGCTACGCAAGGCTCTTTGACTTTATAATCAATAAAATCTGACCAAACCTAATCACTCGCTTTGCTCGCTCATTTACAGGTTTTTTTAGAAAAAAATAGTACTCTGTTTTCTTTGTATGGGATTTGTAGCGTTTAGCGTGTAGTTATCAATTGTGGTTTAAAATCTACTGTGTAAAAACTGTAAATGAGAGAGCGAAGGGAACAAAATTAGATTCGGTCAGGTTTGATTGATTACATATTCGGTAGCAGTATGCTTCGCAAAAGATGTTATCGTAGGTTTTATTCGGAGTTTCGTTGTTACGACTTGGCTAAATGACATTAGCCAAGTCCTTGAACGTTGCATTCAAAGACTTGGCCAGTTGTCCTTCAGTCATTCAATTGATTGTCGCATTTCAATCAACGGGCTAGCCGTTCAATTGAATTGAATTCATATTTAGAATTTGCTCGTCAAGACCTTTTTTGATACCAAACATGATTCAAGATTCAAGATTTTTACTCAAAATAGGTGCAAATTACACTCTTTCTGATAGTCATAAAATAGTGATTACATAATTTCATTTGTAAAAAATCAAGAAATAAACAATGATATAAAAAAAAACAAATAATGTCATTAGAACATGAAAACAACACGACACGAGAAGTTATAGGTACATTAAAATTATTGAATGTCATGAACGCCTTTGACAAGTGTAGGCCAGTTCACACGGACAGCACCTGGTCACGAGTATAACGCGAGAGTCAGCCATCGCTCCTCTCAACCATATTAGAGGGAAAGGAACGACCCGGCCCCCGATGCGCCACCATCCGCACGAACATTAAAGCGAGCGTGCACCACTCATGTGAATGCTAAGATAAAAATATTAATTAAAAGAAGTACTACTTATACTTGTCATGTCTTGTCGCTTTCACGTCAATGATATGAATATCTAAAAAAAAATATTTTTGGGTTTTGTAATTCAGCTATAAAAACCGCCATGTTAATGTTTTTTAAATGCTATATAGCCTATGACACGCAAAGTGATGGCACAAATCCAAAGACACCACATTTGTCAAGATCGGTTTAGTGGTTTAGGAAATACGAGGGAACAGATGAACATACATACATAGACTTTCAAAACTATAACCCTCCTGTTTTCGTGTCGGGTAAAAAGAGAGTCAAGTGACCAAGTTTATCCAAATATTCCTTACGAGGAAGCCACCACAACACCACAGAGACCAAAGACACCACATTTGTCAAGATCGGTTTAGTGGTTTAGGAAATACGAGGGAACAGATGAACATACATACATAGACTGTCAAAAATATAACCCTCCTTTTTTCGTGTTGGGTAAAAAGAGAGTCAAGTGACCAAGTTTATCCAAATCTTCCTTGTAATACTATTCGTTTTTATAGGTACTGCTCACAGAGCTCACAGCTCTATGATGGGAGAAGGCTTTGAGCAAAGAGCAAGCGGTTTCCTACTCAAGAAGGAGCTGCAGTACTTTGCCAAGGCGTTACATGAGCCTGAAAGGTACTTATTGCATTAATTTCCTTTTATTAACCGACTTCAATAATTTTAAACAAAAAAAAACTACTTCAAACGCACTAGTCGCCACTACGATTTTTGAAGGTTCCTCTCGACTGGGATGCCATCATCAGATCCTGGTTTTCTTATCGTGATACCACCCTTGGGATATCTCCTTTCCAACAAAAAAAGAATCATCAAAATCGATTTATAAACGACGAAGTTATCCGCGAACACACATTAAAAAAAATATACGGTCGAATTGAGAAACCTCCTCCTTTTTTTGACCAGGATCTGGCATCCACGAGAAATCGAAGGGAACCTTCAAAAATCGTAGTAGCGACTAGTGCGTTTGAATTCGGGTTTTTTTGTTTAAAATTATTTATCAAACTATCATCCTCAACATATCAGCCAAAGGACTTCCACTGTTGGACATAGGCCTCCGCCAAGGGTTTCCACGACAAACGGTTCTGCGCTGCCCGCATCCAGTGGCTTCCCGCGACCTTCACCAGGTCATCGGTCCACCGAGTGGGAGACCTGCCTACGTTACGTTTTCCGGTGCGCGGTCGCCACTCGAGAACTTCAAGACCCCAACGGCCATCTGTTCTACGAGCTATGTGCCCCGCCCACTGCCACTTAATTTTAGCAATTCTGAGAGCTATGTCGGTTACTTTGGTTCTCCTACGGATCTCCTCGTTTCTGTATCGATCACGCAGATCAAACTAACTCAGAATCAAATATTTTTGTAGGTGCCTTTTAAGTCACATACATGCCTCCACGTAAAGTATGCCGTCCAACAAACTTCTACTTCATAGATTGCTGTAGTGAGAATGATACAAATATAGAGTAATTTTCATCATCATATCAGCTCATATATGTCCCCACCGAGGGGCTCAAACCTACCCTGAATAAGGGTGATTGGGCCTTTGTCGACCACGCCGGCCCAGTGCGGATTGGTCGACTGCACACACAATCTTCGAGTTTCTTCGTAATAAATTGATTTGTAAATTAAGTAATAGAGTTATTTTAAATTTAAATATTTTCAATTTTATTTTTTTAAGTCTATTTTTCTCAGCTATCTTGGTTTTTAACCCCCGACGCAAAAGAGAGGGGTGTTATAAGTTTGACGTGTCTGTCTGTCTGTCTGTGTATCTGTGTATCTGTCTGTGGTATCGTAGCTCCCAAACGGATGAACCGATTTCCGTTTAGTTTTTTTTGTGTTATAGATAATTTTATCCCGAGTGTTCTTAGCCATGTTTCATGAAAATCTGTTCAGCCGTTTGAACATCATCAGCTCCTTTCTAGTTGATGAGGGGATCTGACTAACTTCCTTATGTCCGATCGATTCGAAATTTAGTACCGTGTTACTTCAATGATATTGAAAGTATATGGTTAGGTAAACATGACCTGATCAGCCGTTTGAAGATAATCAGCTCCTTTCTAGTTGATGAGGGGATCTGACTAACTTCCTTATGTCCGATCGATTCGAAATTTAGTACAGTGTTACTTCAATGATATTGAAAGTATATGGTAAGGTAACCATGACCTGATCAGCCGTTTGAAGATCATCAGCTCCTTTCTAGTTGATGAGGGGATCTGACTAACTTCCTTATGTTCGAACGATTCGAAATTTAGTACCGTGTTACGGCTGATTAATGATACCTAGTACCTAACTAAGTTACTAACTCAACTAACTAATCACTATAAATACCTTCCTAATATTTATACCTACTTTAAAAAGGACAAAATAAAAGTAAAATTAAAAATTTTAAAAACCCACCGACACAAAAAATGAATTCCAAAAAGTAACAAATAATATTTTAAACCTATTATAATTACTATCGTCACATATATTATGTAAGTTCAAATATTTTATTTTCCAAGCGTTGTCGCGTCGGGGGACCGCTAAGTGAGAAAAACAGGTGTAGTCGCAGATTGCAATAAAAGAATTTACTCCGAAAAATTCGCAAAATCGACACCACCGTCAACGTCGTCTGCCCTCACGTGTCTGCCCGTTCGAGTCGCCGCACTTGGTGACGCCCACCCCCGCGCCGCATACCGCACACCGAGCTCGCGCGCAGAGCGTAGACTATATTATTATATGAAACTTAAGATCGCTCGTATCGTACCTAAATGTAATTAGTAATGATTAATTATCTGTTGTTGGAAAAATACTTTATAAACTTTAGCGGTCCCCCGACGCGTCGACGCTTGGAAAATAAAATATTTGAACTTACATAATATGTGTGACGATAGTAATTATAATAGGTTTAAAATATTATTTGTTAGTTTTTAGAATTCATTTTTTGTGTCGGTGGGTTTTTAAAATTTTTTATTTTACTTTTTTACTTATCTCCACTTGTCATTCAAGCTGTGAAAAGTCATTGCTTCTCTATTGTAAGACATAATAAATACCTCATTGCTTCCTTTAATATTGGAGTTGCAACCTCAGTATAATCACATTCATAATTTTGATTGTAGGCCATTCCTGGCTATTCTCGGTGGCGCCAAGGTGGCAGACAAGATTCAACTGATCGAAAACTTGCTCGATAAAGTCAATGAGATGATCATCGGCGGTGGAATGGCTTACACGTTCCTGAAAGAAACTCAAGGAATGGCTGTAAGTATTTATTTTGTTTTTCGAGCCATGTATCCTGTATTTTAGGGTTCCATAGCTACTTCAATAGGGTATTTGACAGTGCTAAAAATAAATTAAAAAATATTATTCACTCAATAGCATTTCTCCTATGAAAGCATAAAAACTTATTCATTTAATATTTTAATCTGATTTTAATTTTATATTTATCAAAATCACTAAATTAGTTCGTCAAAAACAATGACGTCACAAGCTAGTACCACGAACAATTTCAGAAAAAAATGTCGTTTTTGACAGTTGATAAAAAGTAACTCAAATGACTAGCAGTCTAATACCATATTCTTAGGGCTGGGGCCCTTTGGAGCTGTTAATAAGTCGAGCTTCTGTGTCAACAGAATTAAAAATATGGCCATTATTACTGCATATTTTGACACTCCCAAGAACATGAAAACCCGTAGGGTACTTCACGTTGACCTAGAATCATGAAACTTGGCAGGAAGCAAGGTCTCAAAGCATAAATAAAAGAAAAATCCAAACATCGTTAATTTGTAGTTAAATTTTTTGTTAACTGTAAATGTAAGTTTTGAAAATTGGCCCAATTAAGTTCGGAAATAGAACATTTTTTCATCTAAAAAGTGAAGTTTATCCTTTAATCATCATCGTATCAGCCGAAAAAGGGCCACTGCTGAACAAAGGCTTGCCCAAGGATTTCCACGACGACCGGTTCTGCACTGCTCACATCCACCGGCTTCCCGCGACCTTCACCAGGTCATCGGTCCACCGCGTGGGGAGGCTTACCTATGCTACGTTTTCTGGTGCGCGGTCGCCACTCGAGAACTTTAGTGTCCCATCGGTATGTGCTGTGCCCACTGCCACTTCAGTTTAGCGATTCTGTGAGCTATGTCGGTTACTTTGGTTCTGCTGCGGATATCCCCATTTCTGATTCCTGGCTCCGGTTTATCCTTTAATCCATATTATGGTTAATTTTCGCGTGGTATGGTATATTTCCTTAAATAACTTCAAAACTGTTTATCTTAAAATTATAAAAAAAAATATGTTTGAGATGTTCACAACAAGCCCTTTTATTTCATATGACACAAAATATAATTCAAAAACTTTTAAAAAATATATTAATTTAACCCCCTAAGTAGCCTCCCCCCATGTTTAAATTTCATTTATTTACGTTACACATCCGTCTTTGGGTCACCAACTTACATATGTGTACCAAATTTCAACTCAATCGGACCAGTATTTTCCGAGCGAATTGGCTGTAACAGACGGACACGGACGAACAGACACACGAGTGATCATATAATGGTTCCGTTTTTACCTTTTGAGGTATGGAACGCTAAGAAATAATTCAATTCAATATCCTTTATTTCATCACAACATAAAAATAATTATATAATAGGCGGCCTTATTGTAGTAGCAATTTCTTCCAGGCACCCTTTGGGTAGGAAAACAGCTGTCTAACAGTTAGCTAATTAACCAATACTATACATTATCACATCAGCTCATAAATACGTCCCCACCGAGGGGCTCGAGCCTACCCTAAATTAGGGCGATCGGGCCTTAGTCGACCGCGCGGGCCCAGTGCGGGTTGGTCAACTTCAAATACAACCTTCGAGTTTCTTCGCAGATGTGTGCAGGTTTCCTCACGATGTTTTCCTTCACCGTAAGAGCGTCGGATAAACGTACATATGAGATCACAATTCGAAAACACATTGGTACATGGCAGGACTCGAACCACGACCTCCCGGATAGGAGGTAGCGGCCCTTGCCGTTGCGCCACCGACGCTCTCGGCAATTATCACACAAACAGGGTTCCGCCATAACTATTTAGTAATCTGTGGTTCCGCACCAAAACTTTAACCTCCAACAGAACAAAAACTTCCATCTTCGGCATTATCGTATCGTATCTCACGTATGCCACTGGGCTTACCAAATGTGATTAAAAAAAATGTTTCAGGCACCCTTTGGGTAGGAAAACAGCTATCTAACAGTTAACTAATCTACCTTTAATATACAGGGTGTAACAAAATTGGTGTAGGTCCCGTTAACTGGGGCTTCTACTCATCATACTGAACAACTTTTGTTCCATGACTTTGCTAATATCGAAAAAAAAAGGTTTAACTCTTCATAGAAATCGATCAGGTGATCGACCAATTTTGTGCATTTTTATATGGACGATCAAAATTTTTTTTTCGACAGTTGACTATGGGTTCCTTGGGGAAAGTTGTTCAGTATGATGAGTAGAACCCCCAGTTAACGGGACCTACACCAACATTGTTGCATCCTGTATAATCTACCAATACAATAATTTACAATTTATTGTTCAATAACACCCGTTGTTATTGAACAATAAATAGAAAAAAAATAAAAATATTAAAGCAAATTCGTATCATTGAATATTTTCTTATAATACGGTATTTTACTACTAGTCATTTGAGTAACTTTTTATCAACTTTCAAAAAAGTTTTTTTTTTCTTCAATTAGGGGTGACGACAGCATCAGAAACAAATTATTAACTCTTGATCACTAAATTGCCCTCCCTTAAACTTCGGAAAACCTTAATCGTTTTGTTTTCCATCAAGTCTTCGATTTTTAATTCACCAAAATCACAAAATGAGTATAAAAATGACGCTGCAAAACTATGACGTCACGCCTGGGTATTTCGAACATTTTTAGAACAAAATGTCGTTTTTGACAGATAATAAAAAATAAATCAGATGACTAGCATTCGTCATCCCTATTATTCGCGTTACTGACATAGTGAGGTCATAAGTGCCATAGTCTTAAAGAACTATTTTGCTGTTTTTAAATAAATATTGAATTAAAAAATTATTAATATTTCCTATGAGCAAGTGTTTTTGCTATTCTAGAAGAAATGCTATTGATTGAATAGTGTTTTTTAATTATTTTTTTTATACGGTATAATAGCCTATTATTCTTATCTTTCCAGTATTTTTATGATTTTCTTTTGTTCCTCTAGATTGGAAACTCCCTGTATGATGCTGAAGGAGCGAAGATTGTAACAAAACTGATGGAGAAGGCTGCCAAAAACAACGTGAAAGTACACCTGCCCGTTGACTTCGTTACTGCTGACAAGTTTGATGAAAACGCTCAGGTAAGTTTCGGTATTTTCTTTGTAAGTTGATTTTTTAGAGCAGTAAACATATGGTTCTTCTGAAATGGCGTAATGGTTAGTCCATTCGCTTCACACGAGGAGGTCGCGGGTTCGATTCCAGTTTGGTTGGTGGTAGGGCATTTTCTAAGCCTGTCTGGCTAGCTACCACCATCTTGTCTAAGTCTTGCCGTCAAACATCAGTGTTAACAACATTGATGTGTTCCGGCTTGAAGATAAGATAGCCAGTTCCCCATTGCGTTGGGGAATCTTGGTAAGCCCGCTTCCATCTTCGGCATCATCGTCACTTACCATCAGGTGACATGGTGTCAAGGGCTTACCAATGATGTATAAAAAAAAACACTCAATCACATGCACACATAAATACTTCGCGCGCGTGCTTATTAATACGTAGCGCATATATTTGTTAAGTATTGTTGTTTTTAATTATTTTAATTTTTTTACTGTATCTCTGTGTTGTTTATTAGTTATGGAAGCGCGGATTCTTCTGGCACAAGTATTCTTATACTTAAAAGAAGTCTCCTGCAACATGTATTATTTTTCACAATGAGATACCGCAATAAACTTTTTTCATTTTTTCGTCAACAAGCGAATGGACTTAACCATTACGTCATGGAGGTGGTTAAAACTACATTGATGCTTTGCACTTTGCAGATCCTTCATAACATTTTAAGTTTTAATCCCTCCCCTATATATTTATGTATTTCCTTTTGGTCCATCCATATGGACACTGAGTTCCATAAGTCCACATTTATTTGTAAGGAAGTAGCAAAATGAAATAACTGCCCTAAAGTCATACAGTAGTAACATTCTGTGTTATCTTGTCGTCGTTCCAGGTTGGCTCTGCTGATGTCCAAACTGGTATTCCTGAGGGCTGGATGGGTCTTGACATCGGACCTAAATCCAGGGATCTGTTCGCTGAACCCGTTGCCCGGGCTAAAGTGATTGTATGGAATGGGTAAATCAAGTTTGGCTTTCTTTTAAATAAAACCGGCCAAGTGCGAGTTGGACTCGGGCACCTATGGTTCCGTACCATTACACCCACGGATAAGATAAATAAGGTTGGATTGGCAATAGTCACACTTTTGTTTGAAAACCAGCGTCGCCGCCTGTCTCCCACCCATCAACTCCACTACACAAGCAATAATAATACATATACACGAATTGCGCGCACTAATAACTAAAACACACTTAGAACACAGGGCTGCAATTGTGTGTCACACTATTTCGAGAGTATGTACGTTACACACAACCACACGCAAATAAAAAGTATGAACACGTGCTTCGGTTAAGTATGATTGTCTAATCATACTTGTGGCGCGCCTGCCCAGCACACATTTCCAATCCAACCTTATTTATCTAATCCGTGATTACACCACTACACACAAGTTCAATAATGATACCTATTCCTTTAACCGAAAGACTATAATTGCGAGCAAATTGTTTTTCAAGCGACTTCCAAAAAGGAGGAGGTTCTCAATTCGTCTGTATGTTTTTTTTTTTTTTTTTTTATGTTTGTTACCTCATAACTTTGGACTGGGTGAACCGATTTTTACGATTCTTTTTTTATTTGAAAGCTAGTGCTTTTCATGTGGTCCCATATAAATTTTATCAAAATCGGTGATGTACTTTATTAGAAAATTAACAAAAACCAAAAATAATAATGCAAAAATGTACTAATTAGTTGCGATGGAAGTCGGTTTTTTAACGTGTTTAGCGTTTTCAATTATTTTTTCATTGTTTTTTTTTTCATTTTGTTCTTGAGTGGCCTGTCGCACTCCGCGCTGTAGGCATGAAAGTGTACCTACGCTGCGCGGCCTCCTGCAGGAGGCAAATCAGTAGTCTCTTTTTTTCTTGTTCTTTTTTTTATTTATAGTTTGATTGCGTTTGACTGCAACTCACCTGATGGTAAGTGATGATGCAGTCGAGGATGGTACACGCAAACTTAAATAATGCCTATTCACTCTTGCCTTTGTGGCGACATCTGCAGTACCCGCCACAAACAACTAGATACCTCAACTCAAGCCTGAACCATCGGTCATACTATAATCTATATGGAGAATTGCACCTTCATCTCGATAGATGGCTGGCACCATCATCGCAAGAAGGCTATTAACAAAGCATCTACAACGCACTATCTACATTTCCTTGCTCATAAACATATATACAAGCACCAACCATACACGGTTGGTCCACGGCCGGACCCCAGGCACACCACCTCGCCTGGCGGTGATATCTCCCTTTGTTCTTGTGAGTAGGAACACACCGTTCCTACACCTTGAAGATCCCAAAATTATAGGAATCGGGAAACACTGCGCAGGCAAGGAGTTCCATTCCTATGCTGTACGCATAATAAATGAAGAAGCGTAACGATTCGTGCGAAAAGGTGGAACATCAACAACAAAATAGATAAGAGTTACGCCATAGAAATACAGGCAACTTGTAGGTGAATACACTATTTTTTAGGGTCCGTACCAAAAAAAAAGGAAAAAAAAAGAGCCCTTATAGGATCACTTTGTTGTCCGTCCATGTCAAGACCGTTTATCTCGGAAACGCGTGGAGGTATCGAGTTGAAATTAAAACCAAATACTTCGGTCTACAGTCCCTTGAAGCAGTGAAAAAAATCAAACTTATAAATTAACGTAAAAAAAAGATACAGCCGTTTATGCTGCAAAAAATGTTTATTTCGACCGAGAACTATGAAATTTGGCAAGTAATACCGTCTATACTACAAGTATAGGAAAATATCTGAAAACTGTACGTTTGTAATAAGATCATGAAAAGAAATGTCTTTCTTTAAAGTACGTAATCAATTATGTAAGGAATGGCGGTCCAAATTTTGAATTGAGTTAACCGTGTCGTTTGGATATCGTATGAAAGGGCTTCTTTGGCACAAGCTTAAACAGATTTTTATTTATTTTTATGGTGTAATTTATGACGAAGAATGAAAAAAAAATATTTTCCCTTTTTTGTATGTATATGTAGGTACCTAATAGTTTTGGTGTATGTAGTACCTAACAGTTTGCTATGTTATGATTTATATTATGTACATTTGTACGGAATCCTCGGTGGCCCACTCCGACTTGCACTTGTCTGTTTTTTTTTAAATTTGAGTGCGTTTGACTACATCTCACCTGAGTGACGATGTAGTCGAAGATGGTACACGCAAACTCAAATAATGCTTATTCAATCTCGCCTTGAAGATCCCCAAATTGTAGGAGTCGGGAAACACAGACGCAGGCAAGGAGTTCCACTCCATAACTGTGGGTAATTGGCGATGTGCGAACTTGAATTGCACTTTATTGTGTCGTAGCAAGAGTCGACATTTATTTAAATCATTTTGCGGAGTGAAACTTCTTTTACTTTAGTACATAGTCTTTATTCTCTACCCTTAGGAATTTAAAAAAATTCGGCCTTGTTCCTTGTCTACATCATAAACAAAACCTCTGTGCAGAATTTCATCTTTCTAAGGCCAAGGTTTTGGGTAGTGAGTGTGTGAATCAGGACTTTTCTAGAAGATACCTATACCTACCATATAAGGGCGTAGGTTCTTAAAAAAAATGCCGTGCATGTTCAGAGATTTTAATGAGAGGTAAAAGCAAAGTAAAAGACATGAAAATAACATACAAATTAGAAAAACGTTAGAACACTTAAATTTTAAATATAAATCACAAACGTGGAAAAACATTAATTAATCTTACCCGTAATGGGTGTTTTGTAAAGTATTAAGGTATTAATTTATTAAATCTATTATAATGTGTTATAATGATCGAGTTTTGGTTATTTGATTGAAAATTCAAATGGGAGATGACAGCGCATGCATGAAAAAGAAATGGAATGAAAAGAAGATCGGATGAAAGAAGAATGAAGAACAGCGCACCGCGATATGTCCCCACTGAGGAGCTCGAGTCTACCCAGTTTAGGGCGATCGGGCCTTAGCCGACCACGCGGGCCCAGTGCGGGTTGGTCGACTTCACACACAACCTTCGAGTTTCTTCGCAGATTTGTGCAGGTTTCCTCGCGATGTTATCCTTGAGTAATATGTACGTACAATAAGTTTCGAAAAACTCATTGGTACATTGGCCGTGCGGATTTGAATCCGGTACCTCTGGTTAGGAGGACCGAGTCGTTACCGGTTGAGCAACCGACGCTTTTGAATTTCGAATTTTGTAATACACGCGATTAAATAATTCTGGAACATTATCAATTATGTTATAAAATACATTAACGAATGTACTTTCTTTTCTTAGTCCTGCTGGTGTGTTTGAATTCGAGAAGTTCGCCGGCGGCACGCGAGCCCTCATGGACGGAGTCGTACAGGCCACTGCTAAGGGCGCCATCACCATTATTGGTACGTTGAACGGTTGAGGTTATCTGACTCCTGTTGAATAAAAGAAGAATAACGTTTCAGTACGTATAATGAAGTTACGGAATATTATTACGAGTTACGATCAGAATCGCGTGTGCCACCCTGCCGCCTGGCTACGTAGAGACTGTCGTGAGGTCGGGGGCTCATAGTTCTAGCGTTATGCGCTGTCAGCAATCAGCACCAACAGTTGAATAAGGCTTACCAAAGTAACCGACATAGCTTTCGGAATTGCTAAACTTAAGTAGCAGTGGGCGGGGCACATAGCTCGTAGAACAGATGGCCTTTGGGGTAGTAAAGTTCTCGAGTGGCGACCGCGCACCGGACAACGTAGCGTAGGCAGGCCTCCCACTCGCTGGACCGATGACCTGGTGAAGGTCGCAGAAAGCCGCTGGGTGCGGGCAGCGCAGGACCGGTCGTAAGTGACAGAACTCATGACCTGACTAGTTACATTCAAACCAGTTCAAAACTTGACTTTTTTGACCATAGTATTCTAGCATTTAGCAAGTAATGGGTAGATTTGACAGCAGACATCTCAAGTCCGGCGAGGCATGTGCAGTGGCATCCTCGTGGCTGCCTCTATTCGTACGCACCTTAATAGTGGCCTAATGAGTAAAGAGTGTGTATTCCACTTTTAACATGGATCTGGCCTAACGAGTAAGGAGTTTGTATCCCACTTTTAACATGGATCTGGCCTAATGAGTAAAGAGTGTGTATCCCACTTTTAACATGGATCTGGCCTAATGAGTAAAGAGTGTGTATCCCACTTTTAACATGGATCTGGCCTAATGAGTAAAGAGTGTGTATCCCACTTTTAACATGGATCTGGCCTAATGAGTAAAGAGTGTGTATCCCACTTTTAACATGGATCTGGCCTAATGAGTAAAGAGTGTGTATCCCACTTTTAACATGGATCTGGCCTAATGAGTAAAGAGTGTGTATCCCACTTTTAACATGGATCTGATACAGGTGGCGGTGATACGGCCACTTGCTGCGCCAAATGGTGCACCGAGGACAAAGTGTCGCACGTGTCCACCGGCGGTGGCGCCTCCCTCGAGCTGCTGGAGGGTGAGTCCTTAGCCATACCTAACTTATGTGACAGCCATTGTCACCTTTTCAACCGATTTCAAAAAAGAGGAGGTTCTCAATTCGACTGTATGTTTTTTTTTGTATGTTTGTTAGGCGATATCTCCGCCAATTGTGAACCGATTTTCAAAACTCTTTTTTTATTCGAAAGAGTATACTCCCGAGGGGGTCCCATTGTCACCAAGTCAGGATCTGATGATGGGATTCCAGGGAATCGAGGGAAACTCGAGGTATCTAAGTATTATAATATTATTTCATACTTTTGAGTGAATTTCATTTTGAAGTCGGTTTTTAGTTTTTTAAACTTTTATTTACTTGCCATAGACAACACCCACCGGCACGAGAAGTGAAATGCCTTTACGCAGTTGTCTATCAATAATTTTTCGAACCTAATCTCAAATATTTTACTAACGATTATTGGTTTACATTAGGTCTATGAATTGTACTATGTTCGCAATAACCTGCCTTAACAAAGCGTGCAATATTATATGTTAACTAGCTGCAAAACCCGGCGTTGCTCGGGTTAAAATACATCGCATGTTTAATGGTATAAAAAATATTTGAGGATGCATTTTTTAACGTAGATAATATAGATTTCTATCTTAGATATTGAAAGACAGTCTACCATTAAATATGCGGTGTATAGAATTCAAATCACTTGAATTTATGTAATCACTGTTAACTCTTGGCTTCAATTGATCTTTTTGCGACTGTAAACACGGTTCAACTGACAAAAAGACATTGATTTTCGGTTTATATACCGTTGGAAATCGAAATTTCTAGTATCAGAAAACTCTAGAACATTCCGATGTACTTAATTACGATCTGGATCGTCCGGATTAATTTCAATAGTTGCACACATTTCGGATTTTTCTAGAAGCTTCTAGATTATTCCAGTCATTTCTAGAACTATCTAGAGCATTCCATATCGATTTTTACACTTGCACACAATTTTGAATCTTTCTAGATCTTTCCAAACATTTCTAGAACTTTCTAGACCATTCCATACCGATTTTAGCAGTCGCACACAATTTTGGAACTTTCTAGATCATTCCAGAAATTTTTAGAACTTTCTGGAACATTTCATACCGATTTTAGCAGTCACACACAATTTTGGAACTTTCTAGATCATTCCAGAAATTTTTAGAACTTTCTGGAACATTCCATACCGATTTTAGCAGTCACACACAATTCTGTAACTTTCTAGATCATTCCAGAAATCTTTAGAACTTTCTGGAACCTTCCATACCGATTTTAGCAGTCACACACAATTTTAGAACTTTCTAGATCATTCCAGAAATTTTTTAACTTTCTGGAACATTCCATACCGATTTTAGCAGTCACACACAATTTTGGAACTTTCTAGATCATTCCAGAAATTTTTAGAACTTTCTGGAACATTCCATACCGATTTTAGCAGTCACACACAATTCTGGAACTTTCTAGATCATTCCAGAAATCTTTAGAACTTTCTGGAACATTCCATACCGATTTTAGCAATCACACACAATTTTGGAACTTTCTAGATCATTCCAGAAAGTTTTAGAACTTTCTGGAACATTCCATACCAATTTTAGCAGTCACACACAATTTTAGAACTTTTTAGATCATTCCAGAAACTTTTAGAACTTTCTGGAACATTCCATACCGATTTTAGCAGTCACAAACAATTTTGGAACTTTCTAGATCATTCCAGAAATTTTTAGAACCTTCTCGAATATTCTAGATTGATTGTTACACTTGTACACATTCTGGAGTTTTCTAGATTATTCTAGAAATTCCAGAAATTTTAAGAACTTTCTAAAAGTTCCCATGAGTTAGAAAAGGACAGATATATATAAGCGTCGGTGGCTCAACCGGTAACGACTCGGTCCATCTAACCAGAGGTACCGGGTTCAAATCTGGATGGCCAATGTACCAATGAGTTTTTTCAAAAAACTTACGTACATACTTACCGATTGCTTTAACGGTGAAGGAAAACATCGTGAGGAAACCTGCACACGCCTGCGAAGAAACTCGAAGGTTGTGTGTGAAGTCGACCAACCCGCACTGGGCCCGCGTGGTCGACTAAGGCCTAATCGCCCTGATTCAGGGTAGGCTCGAGCCCCTCGGTGGGGACGTATATGAGCTGTAATGATGATGAGATATATATTTTTTCACATTTTCGCCACCCACAACCACCCACTTCCACCCACCGCGAACAAAGATCTAGATCATTCCAGAAATTTTTAGAACTTTCTGGAACATTCCATACCGATTTTAGCAGCCACACACTATTTTGGAACTTTCTAGATCATTCTGGAAAGTTTTAGAACTTTCTGGAACATTCCATACCGATTTTAGCAGTCACACACAATTTTAGAACTTTCTAGATCATTCCAGAAACTTTTAGAACTTTCTGGAACATTCCATAGCGATTTTAGCAGTGACAAACAATTTTGGAACTTTCTAGATCATTCCAGAAATTTTTAGAACCTTCTCGAATATTCTAGATCGATTGTTACACTTGTACACATTCTGGAGTTTTCTAGGTTATTCTAGAAATTTCAGAAATTTTTAGAACTTTCTATAAGTTCCCATGAGTTAGAAAAGGACAGATATATATTTTTTCTCATTTTCGCCACCCACAACCACCCACTTCCACCCACCGCGACCAAACTCCCTTATTCCCACCGGGATACCAAGGGGTATTTACCACCCCAACAGGAAGTTGATTGGAATTGGTAGTGATAGAGAAAACCCTGGCTTTACGTACTAACATAAGCATTTTATATATATATATATATATAGATATATAGATTAATTTGATAGAGAATGTCAAAGAATTGAATTATCAAAATAATCTGCTTACTATTTCAAGTACATTTTTGCAAAATCGGTTCAATTTTTCTTTCATAAATTCATCGATACTGTAATAACATTTTTCAATCAGTAAATTGTAAACACTTGTTTTAAACCTTGGCAACGACAGCATTTTGAAATTTCCTGGTAACGCATTGAATAAGGATTTGCACATTTTTTTGCCCATTTTAATGGGGTTTTAAGCCGTTGCAATGAGAAGATCCGCAGGAGAACCAAAGTAACCGACGTAGCTCACAGAATCGCTAAACTGAAGTGGCAGTGGGCAGTGCACATAGCTCGTAGAATAGATGCCGTTGTGGTACTAAAGTTCTCGAGTGGAGACCGCGCACCGGAAAATGTAGCGTAGGCAGGCCTCCCACGCGGTGGACCGACGACCTGGTGAAGATCGTGGATGCGGGCCAGATGACCATGTGTGATTTGTCCCAGAATATTTATATTTATTTCATCACATCAGATCATATATACGTCCCCACCGAGGGGCTCGAGCCTACCCTGAATTAGGGCAATCGGGCCTTAGTCGACCACGCGGGCCCAGTGCGGGCTGGTCAACTTCACACACAACCTTCGAGTTTCTTCGCAGATGTGTGTAGGTTTCCTCACGATGTTTTCCTTTACCGTAAGAGCGTCGGATAAACGTACATATGAAATCGAAATTCGAAAACACATTGGTACGTGGCTGGACTCGAACCACGAACTCCCGGATAGGAGGTAGCGGCCCTTGCCGTTGCGCCACCGACGCTCTGTATATTTATCTAATATTTATTAATTAATTTATAATTAATTAATTCGGTAAACGAATATGTAGCAGCCCTAGCCGTTACGCCACTAACGCTCTATGGCCGACAAAAAATACCAAGAACAATGCAATGTCCTTTTTCTTACTTAACTTTTTCAACGTCATTCTAAATCGAATATGGCGTGATGCTAAGTGCAGCATCAAGCAATCGCCGCCTATCCCTTGGATACCACGATTAATTGTGCCACACGATAAGATAATTGTGCCACACGATAAGAGAGAAAGAGGTAATGACCGTCCTTCAGGTCGATCACTATTGATTCAATGTTGATATCATTGCTGAGTTCCGGCATGAAGATAAGATAAGATAGCGTTGCGTTGGGGAATCTTGGTAAGCCCGCTTCCATCTTCGGCAACATCATCATTTACCACCAGTTGAGATGTTGTCAAGGGTTTACCAATTGTAAATAAAAAATTAAAAAAAAAAAAAACTTCTACGTATCGTGTGGCAAGTATCTGTAAGATCTGTGACCTGTAAGGATAGAACGCCTGCTCAATGGGTGCAATTACACTAGAACAGTAGTTCCCAAAGTGTCCGCCGCGGCGCTACTACTGATTGAGTTCGCAAAAAAACTGTTAAAAAAAAAACGAAAAAATACAGCGATCTGTGTGGCGATTCAACACAAAAGTAATCATAACCATTGTAGAATAACTCTGGCGTACCGGAAAACTTAGCGTAAACTTAGCCTCCAACGCGGTGGACCGATGACCTGGTAAAGGTCGCAGGAAGCCGATAGATGCGGGTAGCGCAGGACCGGTCGTCGTGGAAATCCTTGGGGGAGGCCTTTGTCCAGCAGTGGACGTTTTTCGACTGATATGATGATGATAATGATGAAATTTTTATGTATAAAACATATTTATTATTTACCTAAAATATATCTATCTATTTCAGGAAAAGTTCTACCTGGCGTAGCTGCTCTGTCCGACGCATAAATTAATTTTATAATTGTGCTGTGTATCTTATATGTGGGGAAAAAGTTTCTCCGTATTTTCTAGGTATCAAATATCTTTGCTTCTATTACTTGTAACTGGCTGGTTATATAAAACATTCGAAATTTTAATAAATATAAAAATTGAAATTCCTGCCATTTTTCATGGTTTTCATTTTTCTGATTACGAAAATTAGTGAAAGTATCTAACGAGATATTGAATTATTTAAAAAAAAATTGTTAAAAATGCAACACAGGCTTCGAAAATGTGTGCTGTTTGTTTATAGACCAAATGCAGTATCATCCAGTATCACAAACTTGGTTCAAGCGTTTCCAGTATGTAAAACTGAACGTTCAAGATGCAGCTCGTTTTGTTTGCCCTGTTTGAATTTGTATACAATATACGAAGAAACTTCTTCCCCGACCTAATATGTATGTAGTTGTATGTATCATAGATTGAAATTTGAAATTAAAACCTTGACACACCTTTCTTACAGTATTGTTAAGCTCTTCCAAGATCTAACGCCCATAACATAATTTTGGAGCTCGAAAATCACAAATTAATAACGAACTAGATAATCTTTTGTTGTAAAAAAGTTGAAATTCGATTTATATTATGGTAAGTTATGTCTTTTGTTGTATATTTAATGTAAATGTCCAAGTAAAGTGTAAGAATCAAGTGTCATGTTCATGTGATAGCATAAATTATTACTTATAACAAATTAATCATCTGATTATTAAATTATATAAACTTAATAACAAAGAGTTTATTTTATTCTATTCTTTTCTTCAACTACGAGAAAAATAGTGTCATGTTCATGTGATAGCATATTTTTTTCATTTTTTTTCACAATTGGTAAACCCTTGACAACATCTCACCTGGTGGTAAGTGACGATGTTGCCGAAGATGGAAGCGGGCTTACCAAGACTCCCCAACGCAATGGGGAACTGGCTTTCTTATCTTCATGCCGGAACACACCAATGATTTCAACATTGATATTTGGCGGCAAGACTTAGATAAGATGGTGGTAGCTAGCCAGGCGGGCTTAGAAAATGCCCTTCCACCAACCAAACCGAGTCTTACAATTGACCCCGCCGGGAATCGAACCCGCGACCTCCTGTGTAAAGCCAGTGAACTTAGCCTCTGAGCTACGTAGGCGGTTAAAAATTATAGATACTTATAAAAAATTAATGATCTGATTATTAAATAATATAAACTTAATAACAAAGATTTTATTTCATTTTATTCTATTCTTTTATCTACGAGAAAAATTGTGTCACGTGCATGTGATAGCATAAATTATTACCTATAACAAATTAATCATCTGATTATTAAATTATATGAACTTTATAACAAAGATTTATTTCAATTTATTCTATTCTATCTACGAGAAAAATAGTGTCATGTTCATGTGATTGCATAAATTATTACTTATAACAAATTAATCTTTTGGTTATTAAATAATATAAACTTTCTAACAAAGAGTTTATTTCATTTTATTCTATTCTTCTATCTACGAGAAAAATTGAGTCATGTTCGTGTGATAGATAGCATAAATAATTTATTACTTATAAAAAATAATCATCTGAATATTAAATTATATACTTGAACTTTATAACAAAGAGTTTATTTCATTTTATTCTATTCTTCTATCTACTAGAAAAATAGTGTCATGTTTGTGTGATAGCTTAAATTATTACTAAACTTATAACAAATTAATCATCTGATTATTAAATTATATAAACTTTATAACAAAGAGTTTATTTCATTTTATTCTATTCTTCTATCTACTAGAAAAATAGTGTCATGTTCATGTGATAGCATAAATTATTACTTAGAACAAATTAATCTTCTGATTTTTAAATTACATAAACTTTATAATAATTTATTTCATTTTATTACCGACTTCAAAAAGGAGGAGGTACGAGGTTCGACTGTATATTTTTTTTAGTGTATGTTCACCGCTTTTTCCGTCAATTGTGGACCGATTTTCAAAATTCTTTTTTCATTCGAAAGAGTATACTTCCGAGGGGGTCCCATTGTCACCAAGTCAGGATCTAAAAATCTAAAAATCGAGGGCAACCCTTCAAAAATAATGAAAAATTTGAATTTTAAAGGCACTAATTACGTGATTCATATGTTTTCTAAAGCTATTAAAATACTTGCGTCTGTTAGTCATAATCTCATGTTGATAAGCTGATGTAGGAAGGTACAACTCCTTAACGGTTAGGAGTTGCAGGAAAATTCTTTTGAATGTTATACATAGATATATACGTAGGTATGCATAGACCGATAGTTGTATTCCTTCAGGTTATTCAGATGAGCTGATGATGGACGATTTAACTTTTTAACTTTCATGCTGCTGAGACGATGATGGAAGCCACAGGACTCTGTATCGGTTAATGAAACACATGTATTAGGATTTTATAATTCCTATATAGGTATTGGATTTAACGTTGCTAGATAGATAGCATTACCACTAAAAATAAAGAAAATATAAAAAGTTAAAAAAACTTAAAACCGACTTCAAAATGAAATTCACTCAAAAGTATAAAATAATATTATTATTACTTAAATACACAACATTAACCAACAATCACGAAATCAAAGGCGGGTACGAATTAAATAAGGGGCTTAAAATTTTTTTGAGGTTGGTACCAGCACACAGTTACTTACGTATTAAATGGTTTAGATTCGATGGTTTGCTGACACCGACCTCAAAAAAAAATTTAAGCCTAATTTAATTCGTACCCATCTTTGATTTCGTTATTGTTGGTTAATGTTGTGTATTTAAGTATAATAATATTGTTTTATACTTTTGAGTGAATTTCATTTTGAAGTCGGTTTTAAGTTTTTTTAAACTTTTTTTTATATTCTTCATCTACGAGAAAAATAGTGTCATGTTCGTGTGTAAGCATAAATTATTACTTAGGTATAACAAATTAATCGGTTGTTTATTAAATTATATAAATTTTATAACAAAGAGTTTTTTTCATTTTATTCTATTCTACTAGCTAGGAGTAAAATATACCTGTATAAATAAACCCCGAATAATTCTTGGAAAACTGGTCTGCCTCTATTTATTTCTTATTATTTATTACGACGTAGTATTTTCTCATTTACCGGTAATAACGCTTTATGAATGGACCTAGATTTATGAGTTAAAAAAGTTTCAAAGCATTTAATCCTTTATGTGAAGGTATGAAGGTGTTTTCTACCAAAAGCCTAACCTTTCGCACCTTTTACTCAAAAAATGGCGACTATCGATCAGCTATTCGCGCACGCGTCCTATTAGAGGGCATCGGTGTTGGAATAAACTGTAAGTTTTACTTAATCGCTGAAATTGGAGACCGACCCTACCTTACAACTGTATGTTTTACCAAGGTTTTACCTAATCGCTGCAGTTGGAGCCGGACCCTACCTTACAATATTTACCTAATTAAATCTTAATTTATTTAATGTCTGCATTACCTTACGATCGCTTCCCTTAAACACCTCCACAACCGTAAATGGAGCTGTAAAATGGATCGTGATTAAATGACGATAAATCTGTGGGGACTAAGCGTTTGATGTAAAGCTTTTCTACAGCTCGTTCGTTCATCGACGCCCTATCGTTTGTTGGACATTTTGATAGCTCGAACTTTGCCCTAATTGGACTAGGGGCGCGCATGCTCAAAACCTTTTAACCAAGGTTCAATCAAAACAGTGGTCGCTTAGGGCGCTGGGCTGAATATCGTGTCGGGCAGATGTAAGAAATGATACGCCGCCGGCCAGCCGGCTGGCATGTCTTAATTCAATATGTAGCTTTATAAAAATGGAGTATTATTTGATATACGACTAATATTTTAATTGTTGAATCTTTCATGTCAATTGTTGTTTAGTAAATATCGATTGTATGTAGGTTATTGTTGTTCCTAGGTGTTAATTCAGCAGGTGAGTGTTTCATTCTTATCTCAACCTACTGAAAATAATGTTTTTGTTATTTTTGATACGAACAATTTTAAAAAGATATCTTAAAATGTTAAACTTAAAAATACCCCTTATTATGAATGGTTTAATATGAATTTGAATACATAAGTACTGCCTAGACTATATTTTGAATATAAATTTTCTATTCATCATCATCATATCAGCCGAAAGCCGTCCACTGCTGGACAAAGGCCTAACAGGGCAATAATAATATATGCCTATTAGAGCAATAATTTTCGAAAAAACTAAAAGCTTGTAGTTATAAGCTTTTATATGAAAAGAATGTTTACCTTTAAAATAAGCTAACTGCTCAAATGAATATAAAAAATACACGTTTCCACATTTAAAAAATGATAACACAGTAGAGTCAATAAAACCTTAATTCCGTCTCCAAAGTTCATCATCAGATCAACTTCAAAATAATGAAAGGATCTATTGTCACCGGAAATACGGCTTCAGTCCAAATCTCAGCTCAACTGAACCCCTGGAACTCTCTTTAAAATCGATCGCAAGATTTGAACAAAAAAAAACTACTTCAAACAGGAAACTAAGGTTCCCCTCTATTTCTCTGGGATGCCATCATCAGATCCTGGTACCACCCTTGGGATATCTCCTTTCCAACAAAAAAAGAATCTTCAAAATCGGTTTATAAACGACGCAGTTATCCGCGAACACACATAAAAAATCGGTCGAATTGAGAAACCTCCTCCTTTTTTTGAAGTCGGTTAAAAACACATCGGTGACGATATAATTAGCCGGCAATATCATTGGTTTGTTCTATCTTAGATAATAGGTAAGGTAGATATACCTTCTTATACCAATAACTACGAATCTCATTATGCAGTTACATGTTATTTGAATAACTTTGTTTTGTTAAAACGAAAAGTTACAACATGATTTGTTTCTGAAAACGGTAAAGAGTTTTGATAAATAATCGCACCGTCTTCGACGTCATCGTTCAGGCAAAGTATATATACAGGGTCTTAACAAAGGTATGCACTTATTTTTAACTGGAGCTTGTACTCGTGAAACTGAACAACTTTCCCTAAGAAACCCTTGGACAATTCGCAAAAAAATTTTTGGACTTCCATACAAAGTTTTCCCGCCAGCTGCTTGACTTGCATGGGAAGTCCAAAAAAGTTTTTTGCGAATCGACTATGGGTTTCTTGGGGAAAGTTGTTCAGTTTCACGAGTAGGTACAAGCTCCAGATAAAAATAAGTGCATACCTTTGTTAAGACCCTATATATTAGTAATAACGTAAAAGAATATAGCCATGATTGGCATACATCGTTGGTAAAGCAATAATTAGTTCAACGCAATATTCTATGCATTACAAATTTACATCGCAAAAGAAATAATATACATACAATCAGACAATAGGCGGAAATTATCTAATTTGATGGTAAGTAAGTATGTGATGACAAGTAACTGCAAGAGTGAAAAGAAAACCCAACAGGCTAGTTATGAGCGAAATTCCTAAGACTACTAATTATCAAAAGAATTGCTATTGGATGGGTCACGTCATATATAACAAAATACCGCAGTCGTTTAAAGACCTGCCTTTCAATAGATTTAAGAAAACCCTACATGAATGGCTTCTTCATAATATGTTTTATTCTCTTGATGAGTTTTTGGGTTACAAATTATGATGTATGTCAAGGATTAAATTTGAAGGTTTTTTTTTTGTTTTGTTTCTATCTATTTAATACTGTAATAACATTTGCATGCTGTTGTTTTATATGGCTAAACAAGTGATTCCTACTTTAATTACGAACATCATTTTACTTACTGTACCTTGTTTAAAAGCAAATAAATACTTACTTACTTACTTACTTGGCTAAAAAGGGAAGGGAATATAAATAACAAAACAGTTTATACGTAGGCACTTTATGTAGACATTGTTGCTTTTTAGGGTTCCGTGCATCCAAAGGTTGACCAACGGGACCCTATTACTAAGCCTCCGCTGTCTGTCTGTCAGTGCAGCGGTACTTGTACTATTATTACACAGTATTAGATTTAAGCCATATTGTAATTCTGTGATTATTACCATCTGTATAGCGGGCTGTATTTCATGAACCGTAATAGGTAGACAGTTGAAATTTTCACATATAATGTGTATTTCTGTTGCCGCTATAACAACAAATACTAAAAATTAGAAATAGTGAAAAAATAGTCTCCATACAAAAAATGTGTTTTTTAGGGTTTTGTACCCAAAGGGTAACAACGGGACCCTGTTACTAAGACTTCGCTGTCAGTGTGTCTGTCTGTCCGTCTGTCACCAGGCTGTATTTCATGAACCGTGATAGCGAGACAGTTAAAATTCTCACAAATTAAGTATTTCTGTTGCGGCAACACATAACAACAAATACTAAAAATTAGAAAAAGTGAAAAAATAAGGGGGTTCTCCATACAAAAACGTGTTTTTTTTAAACATGAAGAAACTAGTGCCATCTAGTATGATGTTACACGGAACCCTTTGTGTGTGGTTCTGACTCGCACTTGGCTGGTTTTTTATAGGTCTTTAGAAGTACATATATTTGATTTAGCTCTATCGTAAAAACGGCAATACATACAAGCGTGAAGCTTGGTGTGATTATACTACTAATACTCAAGTAAAACAAAAAATAGTCAAAATCGGCCAAGTGTGAGTTGTACTCGCGGTAAGCAGTCTTTTTTTTTTTTTTTTTTTATTAAAAATTTGAGTACGTTTGGCTGCACCTCACCTGATGGTAAGTGCCGATGCAGCCGAGGATGTGACACGCAAGCTCAAATAGTGCCTATTCACTCTCGACTTGAAGATTCCTAAATTGTACGAATCGGGGAATACAGACGCCGGAAGGGAATTCCACTCCTTGGCCGTTCGCATGATGAACGAAGACGCAAAACGCTTCGTGCGTAAAGGTGGAACATTGACGACAAAGGGATGGAACCGCCCTCCGCGCCTGGTCGTCCGATGATGAAATGGAGAGGGGGGAATGAGGTTGTGAAGCTCCAGGGCACACTCTCCGAAATGAATCCTGTAGTAGTCCGAACTGAATGACAAAAAAAAGCTCTCTTTTGCTTGTAATGTGAATTGGTATAACAGTCATTATACTATGTAGTTGTGTGGAAAGGTATGGGCGTGCTAGTCCAACTCACTATGCACTTTCACAGCATCCATTGTTGAAAGGCAGTAACCAACTAAACAAAGGGTGCTCCTTAAGAGGTCCCAGTTCACATGGTGTTCGCGTCTTTCATCATCATCATTTCAGCTCATATACGTCCCCACCGAGGGACTCGACCCTACCCTGAATTAGGGCGATCGGGCCTTAGTCGACTACGCGGGCCCAGTGCGAGTCTTTACTTCGCAGTAAGTTTATTATAAGTGGAATTAGAAGTTAATTAATTAATTAATTCATATGAACCGAAAAACGTCCACTGCTGGACAAAGGCCTCCCCTAAGGATTTACATGACGACCTGTCCTGGGCTGCCCGCATCCATCGTCTTCCCGCGATTTTCACCAGGTCATCGGTCCACCGAGTGGGAGGCCTGCCTACGCTACGTTTTCCGGTGCGCGGAGTCACTTAATACATTTGTTTTAAATCCTCGATTCATGCCCTTAGCATCATCTCACCTCATAGTAAGTGATGATGATACCGAAGATGGAAGCGGGCTTACTAAGATTATCTATCGCAATGGAGAACTGGCTATCTTATCTACATATAAGCGCGTCTCTGCGAACATTTCCGGGGCACAGCATTAGCACGGCTGCCCCGTCAGCACCCTAAGCGCGTTACGGCTGCCCCATCAGCACCCTGAGCGTGTTACGGCTGCCCCGTCAGCACCCTGAGCGTGTTACGGCTGCCCCATCAGCACCCTAAGCGCGTTACGGCTGCCCCGTCAGCACCCTAAGCGCGTTACGGCTGCCCCATCAGCACCCTGAGCGTGTTACGGCTGCCCTGTCAGCACCCTGAGCCCGTTATTTACAATTATTGTTAGGCATTTAATTTGGCAATAAATTGTCTGTCTAATTTCGACTCTGTAGTAATCTGTGCTTTGCTTGAGTTTTATTTACCACACGTACCTATAGTTGCATACCGTTTTTATTGTAGGTATATTGGACTTGATGAAAAATTTACAAATAATTTAGGTTTGTATGAGAGGTAGGTGTCTGGAATAATGAAGGACTCAGTGCTGTAGTAGGCTTTATTAAGTCCTAGTTATTTTCAAAGTTTTATTAAAATCGTTGGAGCCATTTTAGAGAAAAAGTAACAAAAATCCTGGATTTGTATGGGAGGTACCTTATTCCGATTCTTCTTGGAACAACTATCTACCGAGTACTGTAGGCAATATACAATACAGTGATAGTAACATAACGAGTTTCTATAATCGTTAAAGCCATTTTTGAGAAAAAGTATAAACAAACTGGATTTGTATGGGAGGTACCTTATTCCGATTCTTCTTGGAACAACTATCTACCGAGTACTGTAGGCAATATACAATACAGTGATAGTAACATAACGAGTTTCATTATAATCGTTAAAGCCATTTTTGAGAAAAAGTATAAACAAACTGGATTTGTATGGGAGGTACCTACCTTAATCCGATTCTTCTTGGAACAACTATCTACCGAGTACTGTAGGCAATATACAATACAGTGATAGTAACATAACGAGTTTCATTATAATCGTTAAAACCATTTTTGAGAAAGAGTATAAACAAACTGGATTTGTATGGGAGGTACCTTATTCCGATTCTTCTTGGAACAACTATCTACCGAGTATAATGTAGCCAATACAGTGATAGTAATATAACGAGTTTAATCAAAATCGTTAGCCATTTGAGAGTTTAAAAAAATCAAGTGCTTTTTCACGTTTTTTTCTATAGTGGCAACCTAACCCAAATTTTAACCAAATCCGTCCATTAGTTTGGGAACTAGAGCACCGCACGGACGCACCACACACACATCCATTTTTTTTTATTTTTTTGTTTTTTAGACTATTACTGTAAGACAATCGATTCTCATCAAAATCTAAACTTAATTTTTTTTGCCATAACACTGCATTCTTCACTCCTTTGTCGCACAAAAGTAAAAAGACTGTCTCCCCACAAAAATATATATAACAGAAAGTCGTGTTAGTTACACCATTTATAACTCAAGAACGGTTGGACCGATTTCGCTAATTCTTTTTTTTGTTGAGTTCGTTATTATCAGGAGAAGATTTTAGAGTAGGGTAGGGTAGAGTATGGTAGTGTATAGTAGGGTAGGGTAGTAGTGTAAGGTGGAACGAAGTTCGCCGGGACAGCTCTATTCTATATAGCTTGGCTGTGTCTAGAAAAACTAGGTACCACTTTGCATCGTTGACAAGCAAGTTCTACTCAAAAAGTCCGAAATAGTTATAGTGTTGCTCGCTACCCTAACTCACTGTTGTACTTCTGTATTATTTTCATGACATTTTTTATCCACAATTGATAAGCCCTTGCCCTTGGCATCATCTCATCTGATGGTAGGTAAGGGACGATGATGCCGAAGGCGGAAGCGGGCTTACCAATATTGTACAACGCAATGGGGAACTGGGCTATCATATCTTCATACCGGAACACATCAATGCTGTTAACATTGGTGTTTGGCGGCAAGACTTAGAAAAATGGTAGTAGCTACAGAGTAGCTAGCCAGGCGGGCTTAGAAAATGCCCTACCACCGACCAAAACGAGTCTTACAAAGTTATACCCTGGCGCGAATCGAACCAGCGACCTCCTGGTGTAAAGCTGAGGGACTAACCATTACGCCGCATAGGCGGTTTAAAATTTCATGACTGATATATCCCCTAAGCCGCATAAGCTAGAAGTCAAACGTCTCTGACTGCCTATATATGCTTCTGACAGCGCTACTTGATAGGCAGCCTATTATTAATTAATTATTATATAATGAGGATGACGAATGCTAGTCATCTGAGGTACTTTTTATCATCTGTCAAAAACGACGTTTTGTTCTAAAAATGTTCGAAATACCTAGGCGTGACGTCATAGTTTAGCAGCGTCATTTATGTACCCATTTTGTGATTTTGGTGAATTAAAAATCGAAGACTGGATGGAAAACAAAATAAGTAATGTTTTCCGAAGTTTAAGTAGGAGGGCAATTGAGTGATCAAGAGTTCATAATTTATTTCTGATGCTGTCGTCATCCCTATTATTATTATTAGAGTAGCTATAGATATAGGTATTTAGGTACAGCTTGGAAAAAAATAAGTCTTTATAGTAGGCATCAAACTGGACAACTTTCCCTAAGGAACAGTCAATTCTAAAAAAAAGCCCTCATACAAAAATTAACAACCAGCTGATCGATTTGTATGAAAATGCCGTTTTTTGCGATTTCAGCAAAGTCCTAGAACAATAGTTGTTCAGATTTATTGAGTAGATTAATGAGATTAGAGGTTTCGGGTTAATTTCACGTATTGCCCACATTTTAAACTCAGAATTGGCATATGGGGTGACTTTAAATTAGTTCTTGATAGCAAAGGATATGAATGTACTCGTGATTACAAACAACTTTACCAAAGAAACTATATGTCAAATATAAAAAAAAAATTTGGCCCTTTATACATCTTTTCCGATTTGTTAACTTATTTTGTATCGAGGGCCAAAATTTTTTTTCTGATTTGACATATAGTTTCTTTGGAAAAGTTTTTTTGTAATCTCGAGTACATGCATATCTTTTGGTATCAAGAAAAGTCAACCCGTATATGCAAATTTTTATTCCCCTCTCAAAAAAACGATATCCACGCGGGCGGAGTCGCGGACAAAAGCTTAGTTTTTCATATGTTATCAAGCTGTTTACATGTTATATTTAACAGATATGTTATAAATAATATAAAGTAGAATACATACACCCTGTGAACGTATCACAGGAAGGCGTGCACGAAGAATATAATAATTTCCACAGGGAACTTGTAAAATCCGAACAAAAAATTCATAACAACTCATTAAATAATTAATAGACCAGCTTTTGCCCGCGGCTTTACCCGCGTAGACATCTGTCTTTGAGAGTGGTGCGCGAGCCGAAAGCGGCTGGCGATCGTGAAAATTAGTTTTTTTTTTACAGATCCCTTGGGAACTATTATTATTGTTTTGTGAACTTATGTATGTTTAATGTTTACGAACATACAAACAAACTGTTTCGAGCTCGATAATTCGTAGTCTGTCACTCCAACCGGTTAAACCTATCTCTGTGCCGATCCGTTGTTCCGTTGTGACGTGAAAGAATGACCAAAAAAGGGTTTTTTTTTTTTCAAGAATCCAAAGGAACTACGTCGGACTAAGATAAAAGTATCCTAAAACAACAGTGGTGAATGTTCGTTCGGATGCTGGCGCATCGGGAGCAGGTTCGTTCCTTTCCCTCTAATATGGTCGAGGGGAGCGATAGCTGACTCTCGCGTTATACTCGTGAACGGGTGCTGTCCGTGTGAACTGGCCTACTCTTGTCAAAGGCACTAACGACAAATTCAATAATTTTCATGTAGTTGTTTTCACGTCCAAATGACATTATTTGTTTTATATCAATGGTTTTATTGACATTAATAACTAATGACAGTAATGTAATCGCTATCAATGCACCTTTTTTGAATAAACATTTTGAAATCTTGAAATCACTTGCCAAATAAAAATTGTAAAATATCATGTGTAGAGAATAACGTTGATCCGTTGCTTCATTGCGACGACGTAAAAGAAGAACAAACAAACGCACTTGAGCCTATAAAATGTTATCAATGATTAACTGATTAATTAATTAATTTCACCAAGGAAAAAGTGGTTCAGTTAGGATGCTTTGTTTAAAATTTGGCCAATGATTTGATGAAGAAGATGGCTCAAAATTTACCCAAAAAAAATTGACTAATAACTAAGTATGAGCAAAAAAAACTAATGAAAATATTGCTATTGTTTTTGTCAAAGAACAATTGGAAACGTTAAAAAACCAACTTCAATCGCAACAACCAAGTACAATACCTGTAGGTACAATTTTTGGTACATTTTTTGTTTTTTGATAATATCCTAAAATGTACGGACAGCGACACATCAATCTGTATAAAACCAGTATAAGCTGGCCGCGTGAGTCGCGCGACGCCTTTGCGTTTCAATATACGCGAGGCCCGCATATACTGGTTTTGTATAGCTTGATATGGCGCCGTGGGACCAACCTGGCTGTATACAAAAAACCGGCCAAGTGCGAGTCAGAACCGCACACAAAGGGTTCCGTACCATCATACTAGATGGCGCTAGTTTTTTCACGTTAAAAAAACACGTTTTTGTATGGAGACCCCTTTATTTTTCACTTTTTCTAATTTTTAGTTTAAGTGGTTATAACGGCAACAGAAATACATCATCTGTTAAAAATTTCAACTGTATTCAATGACTTAAATATTACTGGCGATCGCTATCACAGTGGAGTTTTAGTAATAGGGTCCCGTTTTTACCCTTTGGGTACAGAACCCTAAAAAAGAAACATAAAAATCTGTTCACAATCTGCGAAGATATCGCGCAACAATCATATAAAATAAAACATACAGTCGAATTGAGAACCTCCTCCTTTTGGAAGTCGGTTGAAAGTGAATTATGTTTACTTTATTTATCTTTCATCGTTATTTTTTTTCTGTATAAAAACAAATAGCAATGTTTATATGATAAACACCGAAATTGAATAAAAAAAAGTTTTATTTACTTCTGATAGTGAATAACTTGAGACATTTTTGTTGCGACGGGGATAGGTAAATTTTGTATGGGCAGTGGCAGTGAGCCGTCTTCTCTCACCCTGCTGTTGTTAGCTGCTATCTCCTCTCAACAAAAGTGTCCGATCTCTCCAGCATATCAAACGAGACTTCAAAATGCCTGACTGGCCCTGGCTACTGCTGGCAGCGCTTATGGGTGCCGTCACAGCGCTGGCGGTGCCAGCAGTTCTGGTGCTCTACTACTTGAGGAATCTGGAGAAGAAGCCGCCTGTCTGTGAGCAGGCCAGCTTGCCTGTTACCTTACCGCCGGTAAGTACAAATGAAAAGAGTACGTAATTGAATGTATAAAGAAGTAAAATTTGTGTACTCCTCGCTCTTGCAAAATTTTTAAGGCCTTAAGATGGGTCAAATGACAATATTCAATTCAAATTATTGAAAGACTGTGTAAATCTATCACCGTGGAAAAAAAATATACTTAAAGTAATAAAAAATCGATTTAATAAAATACAATTTTAAAAATATTACCACTTTTGATGTAAAAAAATATATTTTAAATATATATTAGGGGCCGTCCATAAATTACGTCATCGATTATTGGCGATTTTTGACCCCCCCCCCTCCCTACATCATCCTATAGTCATTGTCTAATCCCCCTTTCGCAAAACTGACGTCATTTCTAGTAAATTGTTGACAGAATTCAATTAATTGCAAATTCTAGAAAAAAATTGGTTAGACATTAAAACATTAAAAAATTACCATCATCCGCGGACTAGACACCCCTCCCCAAATTCGAATGATGGACGGCCCCTTAATTATAAATTTCTTGAAAACAAATAAATAACATTGAATGAAACCAACACACAAAAATCGGTGATTTTAAGACCTTTCAATAAAATTGAACACATTTTTAACAAAAAACTTATTTGAAAGTGATGAAAACATGTAAAAATCGAGAATTGGGCGTTCGGTTTCAACGTAACAGCCGCGTTGAAGCCCGCATTGATTTGAACTTAAAATGAATAGACTTACCTACGTTCGATATTATTGAAACACGTATCAGACTGCTCGGATTGTGTGATCTTAGCGCCTTAACTTGCTATCCCGCTTAGAAAACAGCGGACGCGCTACAAAAATAGAGTTTTTATTAAATAAAACTAAAATTTGATCACCATCATCATATCAGCCGAAAAACGTCCACTGCTGGACAAAGGCCTCCCCCAAGGATTTCCACGACGACCGGTCCTGCGCTGCCCGCATCCATCGGCTTCCTGCGATCTTCAACAGGTCGTCGGTCCACGCTAAGTTTTCCGGTGCGCGATCGCCACTCGAGAACTTTACTGCCCCAACGTCCATCTGTTCTACGTTTACTGCCACTTCAGTTTAGTGATTCTGTGAGCTATGTCGGTTACTTTGGTTCTCCTGCGGATCTCCTCGTTTCTGATTCGATCACGCAGAGAAATTCCTTGGTCATTTTATTATTCGAAAGTAGTTATTTATTTATTTAGATGAAATGTTTGTACGAGTTGAGAAAATTGACATTAGTGTAATGTTAGAGACAACTTAGCGATTTTTTTTTATTCAGAATTGGTAAGCCCTTAGCATCTTCTCACCTGATGGTAATGATGCCGAAGATGAAAGCGGGCTTACCAAGATTGCCCAACGCAATGGAGAACTGGCTATCTTATCTTCAAGCCGGAACACATCAATGTTGTTAACACTGATGTTTGGCGGCAAGTTGTATCGAATATTGCTTCAGCTTTGTGGTTGCTTTTAAAAACGAATTGTGTTGCTTATAACGATGTCCCATTTGTATTGAGTAAACTTACTTGTCAGATAAAATTAAATAGCAACTGTTTTCCCTACAGAGCACATCTAAAAAAAACTGTAAGGTTGTGTGTGAAGTCGACCAACCCGCACTGGCCCCGCGTGGGCGACTAAGGCCCGACCCCTCGTTGGGGACGTATATGAGCTGATATGATGATGATGATTATAAATATATCTTGACTAGCTTTTTTCCGCGGCTTCACTAGCGTGGACATTGTTTTTAGAACTATTTTTGAGGGTGAGTGGTGCGCGAGCCGCAAGCGGCCCGCGAGCGTGGACACTAATATTCTCCGGATCCCTATTCCAGATCGAGCTATTCTAATCAGCAGTCTATGTCATTTCCTCTCTCAACCATCTCTGTGAAAAAAATCACAACAATTCATTGTTGATCCAAAAAGAGTATTTTTTCAGTTCCCTCAGTAACTGCATCAGAATTTTCTATTTTCACGGCATGAAAAGTAGCCTATGTCCTCCTCCGTGATACAAGCTTTCTGCATGCCAAATATCATAGAGAATAGTGAAGGTGTTGAAGCGTGAAAAGGTAACAAACAAACAAACACACATTTATAATATTAGTTAGGATACTCTAGCTGATACGATCGATAGACTCGAGGGAAATTAAAACTGGATATGGCTAGGCTGGATGATTTAAAAGAGAGCGGACAAATATCACTGATAATTTTTTTATTATTAAAAATTTGAGTGCGTTTGACTATATGGGGTATGTATATTGTATATTAGCACTGTCCGTACGTTATAAATACGCTGTCCATACGTAGGTAAATGCAATGTCCTGATCTACCTAACAATTTCTATCACTCCTTAGGGTCAGAGGAGGGTGTTCAGTGAAACAAGATTTTGGTTTTACCTTGTATTCACAACAAAATGTCTGTTTTAATTCTACTAGATAAAAATTACAGTTCTGGTCACCGGTTAACTAGAGCGCGGACGGGAGGCAACTGCCGGCTATGTATGTAAAAAGGGCGAGCTTCGCCTTGCTACAAAAAGTGCTGACATTACACTGTGTCCCTACAACTGCATCTCACCTGATGGAAAGTAACGATGTAGTCGAGGATGGTACACGCAATCACAAAGCAATTTCATGCAAAGTATCAAAGAAAATAGCGTGCAGAAGAGGCCTAGGCTATTGGTACATACATACATCATCATATCAGCCGAAGGACTTCCACTGTTGGACATAGGCCTCCCCCAAAGATTTCCAAGACGAACGGTTCTGCGCTACCCGCATCCAGGGGCTTCCTGCGACCTTCAACAGGTCATCGGTTCATCGGCCTGCCTACGCTACGTTTTGCGGTTCGCCACTCGAGAACTTTACGGGCCAAACGGCCATCCGCCATACGATAGATCGATTGAAGAAAGTAAGTAGGTATCTACCTTTTGTTATTGATATCATTTGTGTTTTCCGGCATGAAGATAAGGTTTTTCAAGATTGCGTTGGGGATTCTTGGTAAGTCCGCTTCCATCTTCGGCAACATCGTCACTTACCACCAGGTGAGATTACCAATAGTGAATAAAAAAAAATAAAAAAAATTACAACTTTTACGTAAACGAAAGAGATAGCGATCATCTTACTATCATACTAATAATACCTAGTATAAATGTAAAAATGTGTTTGTTTGTTTGTTACCATTTCCCGCTTCAACACCTTGACTAATCTTGTTGAAATTTGGCATGCAGCTAGCCTGTGTTTTCGGGGAAGGAAATAGACTACTTTTCATCGCGTGAAAATAGAAAATTCCGGTGCAGTTCCTGAGGGAACTGAAAAAATACTCATTTTTTTGGTTAATTTCTTTAACATCGCAACGGAATATTGGATTTTTTGCACAGACATGGTTGAGGAGGTGTGAAATGACATAATTTACTAATTAGTATATCCTGATATAGTTCCCGAGGGCTCTAAGGAAAACTAATATCCACGCTCGCGCACGTCGCCGTCGCAACGGAGCAATGGATTGAAATGATTTTTTTGTATAGAATTGGTTGAGGGGGTGGGATGTGATATAGACTGCTAATCAGAATAGCCCAATCTGGGATAGAAATCTGGCGAAAACTTATGTTCACGCTCGCGAGCCGCTTGCGGCTCGCGCAACACTCATCCTTATGGACAGTCAAAAATGATATCCACGCGGGCGAAGCTGCTGGCAAAAGCTAGTCACAAGATAAGTTCTTATTGTGTTCCCTGCTGACCCGTATCTACAACCCATGCTGTTTACTATGAATCATGATGTCTCTAATCTCTATGCCCTATCGTCTTCCCCATCCCCCCCTTTTTGTAGGAGCAGGCGAGGGATGCAAAACGGGTGGCTAACTTTCAAGTTATACCATAACTATTTAGTAATCTGTGGTTATACAGGTATCACAAAATTGGTGTAGGTACCGTTAATTGGGCTTCTACTCATCATACTGAACAAGTTGTGTTCTACGACTTTACTGAAATCGCAAAAAAACCAACTCTTCATACAAATTGATCAGCTGATCGACCAATTTTGTGCATTTTTATATGGAGGGTCCAATTTTTTTTAAGAATTGACTATGGGTTCCTTGGGGAAAGTTGTTCAATATTTTGAGTAGAACCTCCAGTTAACGGGTCCTAAACCAATTTTATTACATCCTGTATATATTATGTAGGACAGATCACATGCGTTTTTAAAATATCGATGTAACTATTATAGGAGATACTCCACGAGCTGTCGCGCGGGGCCGGCAGCACGCCGGAGGGCGCTTTGAACGCGATGCTGCAGTTCATCTTCCAGCAGAGCACGGCCGACACGCGCTGGCTGCGTCGACGCATGGCCGTCGAACTGGCCGAGCTGCTCGCCAAGACCTCCTCGGGCAAACTGTTCGAGTCACTCACTGTGAGTGTTCCTAAATAGCTCGATGTATTATCTTCATCTTCGCACCTGCGAAGAAACTCGAAGGGTGTGTGTGAAGCCGACCAACCCGCACTGGTGGGCCCGCGTGGTAGACTGAGGCCCGACCGTCCTAATTCAGGGTAGGCTCGAGCCCCTCGGTGGGGACGTATATGAGCTGATTATCATCATCATATCAGCTGCTGGACAAATGGATTTCCATGACAACAAGTCCTGTGCTGCCGCATCCAACGGCTTTCCACAACCTTCACCAGGTCGTCGGTCCATCGTGTGGGAGGCCTGCCTACGCTACGTCGTTGGGTTTGGTATCCTGGCATCTGCCGGGGATTCTTCGCACCCTCGTCCCGTCGTTACCGTGACTGCTACCGGAGCTAGAAATAGGCTGCCAGGGACTAGGGGCCGTTTTTTGTGTATGTAGATCTTTTTGGAGGGTTTTGACATAATCGTTGGCAGGCGGTTTGGCGATCTCAATGTGGTTGCAAGTATAGTGCAATGCACGGAAAGGACGCTGCTGCCCATCCTTCGGTTGAAGTCCCTTAGTCGTCTCTTACGATCCTTATCAGAAGAGATAGGATGGCTCTACTCTTAGCCATACGATAAATAGTGCTAGTAAAAAAAACCGACTTCAAAGAGGAAACTATGGTTCCCCTCGATTTCTCTGGGATGCCATCATCAGATCCTGGTACCACTCTTGGGTTATCTCCTTTCCAACAAAAAAATAATCATCAAAATCGGTTCATAAACGACGAAGTTATCCGCGAACACACATAAAAGGACCTTTGTCATTTTTAACCGACTTCAAAAAGAAGAAGGTTTCTCAATTATATACGGTCGAATTGAGACACCTCCTTCTTTTTTGAAGTCGGTTAAAAATGACAAAGGTCCTGAAGATGCCCTCAGTATGTTTATTTTCCGTAACAACTTCGTCAGTCAACCTGCTACCTACTACGTCAAAACAGAAGCCTTATATATTTTTTATCCACTTGGTGAGCTGTTGGCATCATCTCATCTGATGGTAAGTAACGATGATGCCGAAGATGGAAGCTGGCTAACCATGATTCCCCAATGCAATGGGGAGCTTAAAGTGGGCGGTTTACAAAGTCAATATGGATCAAAAACCGCAAATCGATGTACACAATAGCCGCTTGGTACACGAGTTAAAAAAATTACAAAAACGAAAAAAAATAAGAGCAATTATAAACTTTCAGTACAAAACTAATTTTAGTCTTCGTTTAGTTGTGTTTAAATTTACTATAATGAAAATTAATTACAAAAATCGATATGTGTCTACTCAATATATTCGCAAAGTTTGGATTCAATCCGGCATGTAGCTTATAGGGTTCTGTACCCAAAGGGTAAGAACGGGACCCAATTACTGAGACTTCGCTGTCCATCTGTCTGTCTATCCGTCCGTCTGTCACCAGGCTGTTTTTCATAAACCGTGATAGCTAGACAATTGAAATTTTCACAGAAGATGTACTTCTGTTTCAGCTATAACAAAAAATACTAAAAAACAGAATAAAATAAATATTTAAGGAGGCTCCTATACAACAAACGTGATTATTTTGCTCGTTTTTGCTTGATATTGATAACGGCAACATGAAGATGCTTGAAATAGTCACAGAATATTTAGTTATATATTCACTTTAAAAATTAAAGCGGAATTACGTTTGTATGGAAACTCGAGCTCCCTGTGCACCCTTAAGAGGAAGCAATGAGACCAGTTATGACGCCATCAAATTTTAGTATGGGATTTGGGGTATCACTTCATTGGGGCTTCATGAGTCGGTTCTAAAAATATAGGTTCTACATCATCACCTTGCAGCTACTTGTTGTCTAAAAATCAAGAAAGTATTTTCAAAACATATACCAAGTTTGGGCTCTTCCAGGTAGGAAACGGCTGATTATTTTTTTGTAAAACATACATCTATGTAATATCTTCATATCTAACGTCAAAAAAGATAAGTATTTAAAAATGGTAATGTTTAATTTTATTTTTCTTTACTAAAATATGGACAGGTTTTTTCGCACGACTGCACAAACTAAGAACTATCTATTCGGTAAATATTTTTAAGAACTACGACGGTTCAAAATGTGTGCCTAATGGCTGTCCCGTACACCGATGTGCGTTTTTTGGCGTAAACCAAGCACTATTACCTTCATGCCGCAACACATTTATGCTGTTAACATTGTATAATATTTGGTGACATGACTTAGATAAAATACACAAACCAAACCGAGTCTTGCAAAGTTAGACCCGCTGGCTCCTGGTTTAAAGTGATTAGACTAACCTCTACGCTACAGATTCTGTTTACAAAATTTTCGAAAATGTCCACCTTATTTTTATTATCCTCAGCTCCGGTCCTTAGAAGTCGGCACGGAGTTCCCAAGCATCACAAACTTACGGATTGTGACCGGAGAACTAGAAGACGACGGAGCTCGTCTGAGGTCACTGGACATCAAGTTTGACCTGGCCTACGACGGGAACTTTAGGATAGACGTGGACGCTGTCATGCTACTAGGAAAGATAGCCAACATTTCTATAACTGGTAAGCATGTCAAGAAACGCTGAAGGATAACTGGTAGGCATGTCAAGAAACGCTAAAGGATAGATGTCAATGCTGTCGTGTTACTAGGAAAGATAGCCAACATTTCAATAACAGGTAAGCATGTCAAGAAACGCTGAAGGATAGATGTCAATGCTATCATGTTACTAAGAAAAATATTCAACATTTCTATAACTGGTAAGCATGTCAAAAATCGCTGAAGGATAGATGTCAATGCTGTCATCTTACTAGGAAAGATAGCCAACATTCTGTAACTGGTAAGAATTTCAAGAATTGGCCGTTGGGGCAGTAAACTTCTGGAGTGTCGAACGTGCACTCTATGATGAAGCGTAGTCAGGCCTCCCACTTGGTGGACCGATGACCTCGTGAAGGTCGCGGGAAGCCGCTAGATTCGGGCAGCGCAGGACTGGAGGTTGTGAAATCCTTAGCAGAGGCCTTTTCGTCAGCAGTGGACCTCTTTCGGCTGGTGTAATGATGATGATGATGTCAAGTGATTGATTTTGATGTGTTCCGGTTTGAAGATAAGAAAGCCAGATCCCCATTACGTTGGGAAATCTTGGTAAGCCCGCTTCCATTTTCGCCATCATCGTCACTTATGATCAGGTGAGATGATGCCAAGGGCTTACCAATTGAGAAGAAAAAAATGAAAAAAAGTTATTCAGTAAATCTTGAGTCAATCGAGGCGAGTAAATTACACGAGAATTATTAGTACTATAGGAATTTACTCGAGAAGAGAAAGTTACTCGAAGTGTATGGGTCAGAAAGTAAATTACTGAGAATTGGGATACCAAATAAACATTTAATTATTGTAAATAGTCTTCAACACTAAGTGTCTTATGTATATTATTTATTTCATACCTAGTGCTGATACAATATACATAAAACAAAGTAGGGTTATTTATACCACGTATAACTCAAGAACGGCTGGACCGATTTTTATGATTTTTGGTTTGTTGGATTTGTCTCGACCCCGAATAGCAGAATAACTATTAAAAACATTGAAAAAAATTAGGAAAATAAAAAGAAAATTAACTTTCCCGTACATTACCGATAAGAGCGTAGTATAGTAATGTAGCATATGTTTACCACCATTTAATTTCTAATAGTCTAATGCTATTTTGAGAATAAATTTTGTTTTAATAACTATTGTTCTTAATATCCATTTTCATCTTTAAAGTTTTTATACAATCGGCAACTTCATAGGTAAAGACCTGATATTAGTGAGAATACCAATAATTCATGCTTACAAAATTAAAAGTTCAAGTGTGCAAGTAAGCTTGAGCGTGTACCAGGATTAACTTACATCAAGTTTATACATATTCTGATACAAATAGATCTAAGAGCAAGTCTGGCCCAAGAAGTAAAGACTATTTCTGGCACTAAAATAGATCGTTATAATTTTAAACAGAAAAAAACGACTTCAAACGCCACTACGATTTTTGAAGGTTCCTCTCGATTTCTCTGGGATGCTATAATCAGATCCTGGTTTCCTTATCATGGTACCACCCTTGGGATATCTCATTTCCAACAAAAAAGAATCATCAAAATCGGTTCATAAACGACGAAGTTATCCGCGAACACACATAAAAAAAAATATATACACGGTCGAATTGAGAAACCTCCTCCTTTTTTTGAAGTCGTTTAAAAATGAAATAATCCTCTTCCAGTTGAAAGCTTAAGCGGCAACATACGAGTAATGTTCCGTAGAACGCCCTACACGCACTGGGCGGTAGCGTTCGAAGCGCCACCAAAACTTGAGCTCCGAGTGAAGGGCCGCTTCCAGGGCCGGCAGCTCAAGCCCAGGCTGGCCTCGTTGGTGGCCGCGCACATACGCAGAGCGGTCGCGCAAAGGCATACGTTGCCCAATTATAAGATACGGTAAGTTTTCAATTAATTAACATCATAGTTTCTGACTCTTCAAGACGAGGAACTTTTTTTTTATTATTTACAATTGATAAACCCTTGGCATCATCTGATGATGGTAGCTAGCCAGGCGGGCTTAGAAAATGCCCTTCCACCAATCAAACCGAGTCTTACAATTGACCCCACCGGGAATCGAACCCGCGACCTCCTGTGTAAAGCCAGTGAACTTTAACGCTGGGCTACGGAGGCGGTTACTTGCTTTAAATGATAGTGATAGTGACGAAATTCTAACCGCTTCCGTGGCGTAATGGTTAGTCCATTCGCTTCACACCAGGAGGTCGGGGGTTCGATTTCCGGTGGGGTCAACTTGTAAGACTCGGTTTGGTTGGCGATAGGGCATTTTCTAAGCCCGCCTTGCTAGCTACAGCTACCACCACCTTCTCTAAGTCTTGCCGCATCAGTGTTAACAACATTGATGTATTCTGGCTTGAAGATAAGATAGCTAGTTCTCCATTGCCTTGGGAAATCATGTTAAGCCCACTTCCATCTTCGGCATCATCGTCACTTACCATCAGGTGAGATGATGTAAAGGGCTTACAAATTATGAACAAAAAAACGTACGAAACTGAGACACGGTCGCTTACTATGGGCCTCATAAGAAGGCTCAAGGTCAGCCAAAGGGCAATGGAGCGTGCTATGCTCGGAGTGTCCCAGCGTGATCGAATCAGAAACGAGGAGATAAGTGACAAGTATAACAGTGATACATATCCATTAAGAACAAAATATATCGACGCGAGTGACCGAAAAATGCTCTTTTATTCAGTTCGGACTCTTTAGCCCGAGTAAGACTTACACTTGGCCGGTTTTCATTTAATTTTTTTATTACTTAAGGACTATTACTATGTATAATATCACAAATTTTCACGCTTGTATGTAATACCGTTTTTACGTTAGAGCAATTTAAAAAAAAACCTATTAAAATACGATTCTTGTATGGGGCTCCCCTTGTTATTACTTTTCAAATCCCCTATATTAAAACATATTCTGTGAAAATTTCAGGCGGCTACCTATTACGGTTAAAAAGTTACATCCTAAAGTCAGAGAGACGGACGGACTGTAACACCCCGTTACCTGGAACCTGGAACGAAACCCTGAAAGGTTTCAAACTAGCAAGACAGGGCTTACCAAATATGAATTTATGTAAATTAGTTTAAAACACTAAAAAACACGCTTTTCCGCCATATTGGATTTAAGTCACGTGACTATTTTTTTCGTATTCCTGACAGCAAACCCTTTCATTTGATACCCATATCATGGGGGTGGATTTCAAACAGCCAGTCCGCCATCTTGGGGAGGCCGCCATATTGGATTTGTAATGACGTTTCTTAGCTAGTCATGTATTGTCATCAGAACTCAGAGCGTGTGCAAAATTTCATCCTAATCGAAGATCGGGAAGTGGGTCAAATTAAGATCCCAAGATTTTCTTACATACATAGTCAGTGACAAGTGAAGCTAATAAAAGCGTGTTAAATAAATAGCTTTTCTCTCTGATTATTCGCGGATCACCATCACAGATCGTGTAATATATATTTTTTTTATTAAAAATTTGAGTGCGTTTAACTACATCTCACCTGATGGTAAGTGACGATGTAGTCGAGGATGGTACACGCAAACTCAAATAATGCCTATTAAATTTTCCCTCTAATATGGTTGAGAGGAGCGATGGCTGACTCCCGCGTTATACTCGTGACCGAGTGCTATCCGTGTGAACTGGCCTACACTTGCCAAAGGCATTCATGACATTTAATGATTTAATGTATAACTTCTCGTGTCATAATGTTTTCATGTTCTAATGACATAATTTGTCTTTTTATTTCAAGGATTTCATTTTGACATTATTAACTAATGATTGTTTATTTCTTGATTTTTTACAAATGAAATTGAGTAGTCAGTATTTCTTATTTTATTTTTTAACTAGCTTTTTTCCTGTGGCTGTCTTTAAGGGTGATGAATAAATTATGTCGTTTCCCATCTACTCAACCATCTCTGTGCAAAAAATCACAACAATCGAGTATTTTTTTAGTTCCCTCAGGAACTGCATCAGATTATGCTATTTTCTCAGAATAAAAAGTAGCCTATGTCCTTCCCCGTGACACAGGCTACCTGCGTGCCAAATTTCATAAAGATTGGTTGAGGCGTTAAAGCGTGAAAAGGTAACAAACAAACAAACACATTTTCACATTTATAATATTATATATTTAAGTAAGGATTTTATTATATCAGAAAAAGTGTAATTTGCACCTATTTTGAATAAATATCTTGAATCTAAATCTTGTCTTGAAGATCCCCAAATTGTAGGAGTGTATTTTGTGTTGTGTGTTTTTGTGTCAAGGAAGCTTTATTATTTTCATTTCCAGTTACAAACCATTCTTCCCAAAGTCTGAGCCGGGAAGCACGGAGGGCGAGGACGGGCCGGCGCCGCACGGACGACTGACAGTGCGACTGGTGGAGGTGACCCGGCTGCAGTGGTCCGGTGGAAACGCAACTGTGCGCGCTGCTTTAGCTGTGGACTCTCACGGATGGGTAAGGACACTTCCTGGACACTTCATACAACAGGCAAGAAATGTCATTTCAAAAAAGGAATGACGGAACAAACAAAATGGCGACGAAATCCTATACGTTCAACAATCAAACTGTAACCAATCTGGGTGACGAGGGGGTGAGGTCGCAATCTAGAGAGCGGAAGGGAGTGTCCATACTGTATGTTAGTACCTACTAATACATTTACATTGGTAAGGATCTGTTAATAGATAGATAGATAGATAGCGTGTTTGTTACTGCAATCACACATAGTTTATCATACTGGTACATAATATAAAACATTACTTATCAGATTAATAAGAGCAAAAAATGAATACAAAAACATATGTGTGTTGTAGTAGTACAAAAGGGCCGTGACTCAGTGTGTTGATTTGCTTTTGCGACCAATACACTGGTAATTCTGCCACAGCCCGAGGACTGCGTCGGTGAAAAGTAAAATAAAAATGAAAACGAGCAAACAAAACCAAAACTAACGTAAAGAAAATACAAATATGTTTAGTGTGTATTTCTGTGTGTGTGAGCGCACGTGTGTGTGTGTGTGTGTGTGTGTGTGTGTGACAGAATGGAAAAAAAGCATAGAACACATGCAAGGTTAGATGTTAGACTCATTGTTAGTCGGTCAACGAGACGCAGGGAGGGGTTGCACCCCTTTGTTGTTGATGTTCCACCTTTTCGCACGAATCGTATACGCTTCTATCTTCAAGGCAATGTAAAGCTAATGGCCTTAACCATTATGCGACCGTGGCGGTTACTGTGTCCAAAATTGATTTTACCGCACATGTGCTTTTTACTTTGCCACTTACCATCAGATGAGATGATGCCAAGGGCTTATCTATTGTGATTTTTTTAATACCAATTTCTTGGGATACAAATTTAGTACGAAACTCTCGTTAAAACGCTGGTTAAGATTTTCTTTGGTTTTAAGACTAGTTTTATTTAAGTCAAATAATTTCTGTTAAATTTTCTTTAGGAACTATTAGGTAATCTATGGTCCGACAACAAGAGAAAAAATATCTTCTATGTAATTAAGAAACACCTGTTTACCTATATATATTTTTTATTTTTCCTCATAGGTATCCCTACGCCGCGGAGTTCTAGTGCTAGACGTGGTGTTGCCAGCAGTAACCGGTCCCCTCGGACTGGTTTGTTGCCAGGGCGTGGGCGCGGTGTTGGTCGATACTGTAGTGCCGATGTCACCAGCCTATCGCGCCGATCTGCGAAGAGACGATGTTGTATTGGCCATAGACAATAAGCCTGTTAATAATGTTGCACAGGTAAGTTAGTGCTAGAAGTAGTATTGCCGGCAGTGACCGTTCCCCTCGGACTGGTTTATTGCCAAGACGTGGGCGTGGTGTTGGTCGATACTGTAGTGCCGATGTCACCAGCCTATCGCGCCGATCTGTGAAGAGACGATGTTGTATTGGCCATAGACAACAAGCCTGTTAATAATGTTGCACAGGTAAGTTAGTGCTAGAAGTAGTATTGCCGGCAGTGACCGTTCCCCTCGGACTGGTTTATTGCCAAGACGTAGGCGTGGTGTTGGTCGATACTGTAGTGCCGATGTCACCGGCCTATCGCGCCGATCTGCGAAGAGACGATGTCGTATTGGCCATAGACAACAACCCTGTTAATAATGTTACACAGGTAAGTTAGTGCTAGACGTGACCGGTCCCCTCGGACTGGTTTATAGCCAAAGCTTGTTTTTTTGGTTGGTTAATATATATTAACTTCTCTGGGTACAAGCCATTTTCAGACAGTCTTCATTTTTCGTCTTCATTTCTTTTTAGATTTGAAATCCTTCATCCGTCATTCGTCATTTGTCATTCGTCATCCGTCATTTGTGATTCGTCATCCGTCATCCGTCATTCGTCATTCGTCATCGTCAGTCATCCGTCATCGTCATCGTCATCATAATCATCATCATGATGGATAGATAGATGGCACTGTAAGTTTTTTAGAACTCAATATTTTTTTTGGGGTGTTTTATTTTCGTTACGAAATTTTTTGATTCGGTCTCCTCAAAGCCCGCAATAAAAGCTATACAATAGCTTAAAAAACTCTGTATGTGACTGCGGCCTACTCTGGGGTGGATCATCAGAACCTGATGAACTACTTTTAATCACAGATCCCAATTAAAGCTGTATTTAATTTCTTTGGTCATACTCGTAGTATCTGTTTTTTTACCCATTCCACCACGACAAATAACTTTTTGGTATTGGCTACACTTCACTTTATAGGATCATCAAATTCATCAATTCGTGGAAGAAAGTCCTAACGCGATTTCTTTTTCGAAGTTATTAAAGTTCAATTATACAGTTTCAGTACAAGCAATTAAAACTGGGTAAGCTTAAGTAACGACTCGGTTCTTCTAACCAGAGGTACCGGGTTCAAATCTGGACGGCCAATGTACCAATGAGTTTTCAATAACTTACGTACATATAATTACCGATTGTTTTAACGGTGAAGGAAAACATCGTGAGGAAACCTGCACACGCCTGCGAAGAAACTCGCAGGTTGTGTGTGAAGTCGACCAACCCGCACGCCTGATCACTCTAATTCAGGGTAGGCTCAAGCCCCTCGGTGGGGACGTATATGAGCTGACATGATGATGATGATGAAGCTTAAGTAATTCAATGACTTTTGTTTTATTTTAATAATTAACACTCAGTCGCCGGCCTGTACGTAAACAATACAACGTCACGATCATTGCCAATGTCACCTGGTCCTGAACTCCACCGAAAACTGCTATGATCGACGTATCCAACTAGTCGACCGACTAATTCGCCTTTTGCAACCGACTTAGTCAGCCACTCAGCTAATCGGCCAAAGTCATAGTCGGCGCATCTCTTATAATTAGTTATTTGTTTTTTTTTTCGATTCAGTTTTTGCAAAATTTTGAAAGTGGTTTATCGATGGGGGTTGAAAATGTAATTTTTTTTTTTAAAAAAACGACTTCAAACGCACTAGTGGCCACTACGATTTTTGAAGGTTTCTCTCGATTTCTCTGGGATGCCATCATAAGATCCTGGTTTCCTTATCATTGTACAAAAAGAATCATCAAAATCGGTTCATAAACGACGAAGTTATCCGCAAAAAAAATATATCAAAATAGGGATGACGAATGCTAGTCATCTGATTTACTTTTTATCATGTGTCAAAAACGACAGTTTGTTCTAAAAATGTTTAAAATACCTAGGCGTGACGTCATAGTTTTGCAGCGTCATTTATGTACTCATTTTGTGAGTTTGATGAATTAAAAATCGAAGACTTGATGGAAAACAAAACGAGTAAGGTTTTCCGAAGTTTGAGTAGGAGGGAAATTTAGTGATCAAAAATTCATAATTTATTTCTGATGCTGTAGTCATCCCTATTCCCTACTAGGTGGGCAAACTCCTGCGCCTGGTAGAACGCCGGGCAGTCACCGTGCGCGTAAGACGCGGCGGTGCGGGTGCAACGCGGCAAGAAGTTGCAGAGAAGAAACCTAGGGGAAACTTCTCGTTACGAAGAGTTTCCGAGGTCATGGAGGGAGTCAGGCTGCAGGGGATGAGAGCTGCTTCCTCTAAGACTAATCTTCAGGTACCTACCTATCTAATAATCGACCACGCTGAACACGTTTAGAAACCGACTTTAATCGCAACAACTACCTGCGTGGCGTAATGGTTGAAGCCATTAGCTTCATATCAGGAGGTCGCGGGTTCGGTTCCCAGCGGATTCTATATGTATCTGTGATTTTTGTGAGGTTTTTGGGGAAAACAGACTACTTCCTGGAAGGTGGTTGGATTAGCAAACTATGGTAGTAACTAGCCAGGTGGGCTTTAAAATGCACTTTCAAAAACCAAACCGAGTCTTACAAAGTTAGACTCCGACGGAAATCGAACCCGCGACCTCCAGACGTGAAGCTAATAGACTAACCATCGCGCCACGGAGGCGGTTACCTTGCAATAATCTAACTACATATAATATATACGAGTACCTCTAATCTAAGTCGATGAGGGGGCCTGGAGACCTAAAATACAGGTTTTATCTTTTTAGTTTATCGCTACCACAAACTATGAAAAATATCTCTCTATCTAATACTACCTTTAAACGAGCAATTCTCGTTTAAAGGTATTATTATACATAATCTGAATCTCGGAAACGGCTCCAACAATTTTCTTGAAAATTAGAATATGGGGATTTTTTGGGGCGAAAAATCGATTTAGATAGGTTTCATCTCTAGGAAAACGCTATTTTCCGAGATTTTCGCACTGGAAATATGCCGCGCAAAGTGTATCATAGATAACGTATTTTTAACGACTCTGGGTACTATGCCCCAAGCAAAGCGTGGTCGCCCAAGTACTATCAATTATGTGAGACTAGTTTGTGCTGAGAAAATAAACAAATTGATTGATAATTGGTTTTCTTATAGGAGTCTGACTCACCAGCTAAGACGCTGGACATCCCAAACGAGACTGATACACAAGCCAAACCGAAAACAGACCCTATACGCCCGCTATCAAAAACACCTGAGCCAGTCACCAACTTCGGTCTACGTAAACGAAGATGTTCGGTCGAAAACAAGTCTTCCGATAGCTCGGCGGGCAGCACGCCGCCGGCCTCAGGCGCCAGCACGCCTCTGAGACAGGCCAATGTCATCAACAAAACTGTCAAACATCCTGACATACCTCTCATTAAAACTGATTCCTCGGAGTGTCGAGTTTCGGAGAAAGTCGAACCGCCAGTGGAGGAAGACGAATTATATGAAACGGGGGGGCCTCGACAGTGTGAACACGTAGAAATATGTCAGATGTTTTGGACTAAAAGCATGAAAATAAAAGCGATTATGCAATTCGATGAAGAAACGGAATTCAAGTTGAATGAGAATCACAAGTACTTGAATATAAATGTGTGGGCGACTGTCCCCGGTGAGAAAGAGGAGGTGCTTTTAGGATATTTGAATATTCCCTTAGCAGCGCTACTGGGGGAGTGCCAGGACTCGACGGTGCCGCATCATATGAAGAGGTACCAGTTTTTGCCGCCAGATGTTGACATCAAATTTAGGTGAGAACCAAAGTGTTTCCATTAATTTATAGTCACAAAAATACGGGATTTATGGTAACATTTTGAGCTTTATAAACAGTCAGTTATAAGATCATCATCATCATATCAGCCGAAGGACGTCCACTGCTGGACATAGGCCTCCCCGAAGGATTTCCACGACGACCGGTTCTGCGCTACCCGCATCCAGCAGCTCCTGCGATCTTGATCAGGTCGTCGGTCCACCGCGCGGGAGGCCTTCCTACGCTACGTTTTCCGGTGCACGGTCGTCACTCGAGAACTTTACTACCCCAACGGCCATCCGTTCTACGAGCTATGTGCCCCGCCCACTGCCACTTAAGTTTAGCAATTCTGAGAGCTATGTCGGTTACTTTGGTTCTCTTACGGATGTCCTCGTTTCTGATTCGATCACGCAGAGAAACTCCGAGCATAAATGAAATCATTATAAGGGCCTTTTGCTTAAATCTAATAGCCTAGATAAGTAATTTAGAAAAAAATATCATTGGCTCTATTTATGTGTAGTGAAGTAATTATCCGTTTTAATTACAAAAATAAGAATAATTTTTGTGTGCAAGGTTACGGCAAAGTATATATATTAGTACTAACATACAGTATGGACACTCCCTGCCGCTCTCTAGATTCCGACCTCATTCCCTCGTCACCCAGATTGATATAGATTGATTATTGTTTGGTTCTCGAACGTATGGGATTTCGCCGTGATTTTGTTTGCTCCGTCATTTGTTTTTAGAAATGTCATTTCACGACCGTAGTAAGCAGTGTCCGGGGTGTGGTTACGGGTTGAACGATGACGCTTTTTAATATGTGAACAAAAAGATGAAAGCTTTAACATTTCGCAAAAAATGGCTTCGATCACCTGATTAGCCACCTTTTTATGAGAAATCCATATTTTTACCCAACTGCATAAAAAGAAGGTTATTGTTTTTCGGGTGTATGTATGTATGTCTGTTTATTTGGCTCAGCCTGTAGCCAAAAAGACTTATTGGATTGCGAGGTGTCGTTAGATCCCGTGAGTGCCATAGGAGGTATAATTTTTTTTTTTGATTGAATTGGTTTGGTTAATTTATCCACAAAATCGTTTATCATACAAACTTAAAATTACTAATTCTTTAAAATGGATTGGCGATTCTAATCAAAATTTATACACAAAGCAAGTCACTAAATTCTAGTTTGTGGATAGATTACATTGTCGAAATACTCTATTTTAAAAAAGATTTGCAAATTTTTATATTATACTATCACTATTAATTTAGTGACAACTCTTTTTTTTATTTAATCTATCTACAGACTAGAATTTCGCTACTTATGCTTATGTGTATAAAGTTTCATTAGAATCGGCCCATCCTTTTTTAAGAAGGTAATTTTAAGTTTGTATGGAGCGTCGGTGGCGCAACGGCAAGGGCCGCTACTTTCTATCCGGGAGGTTGTGGTTCGAAATCGTATTAGGTAGATAGTTGAAATTTTCACAGAACGTGTATTTCTGTTGCCGCTATAACAACAAATACAAAAAATTGGAAAAAGCGAAATAATAAGGTGGGTCTCCATTCAAAAAACGTGTTTTTTTTATAGATCTTTAGAAGTATCTTTGATTTAGCTCTATCGTTAAAACCGTAAAACACATAAGCGTGAAACTTGGTATGAATATAGTACTAATACTGAAGTAAAACAATATGTAATGAAAATTGGCCAAGTGTGAGTCGTACTCGCGATAAAGAGTCTAAACTGAATGACAAAAAAGCATATTTTTGTCGCTCGCGTTGAATATATTTTCTTTGTAATGTGAATAGGTCATCATTGTTATTATACTATGTAGTTGTGTGAAAAGGTGTGGTGGTACGGAACCCTCGTAGTGCTAGTCCGACTCGCACTTGGCCGATTTTTTGTTTCTTATCAGCCATAAGACGTCCACAGGTGGTCAAAGGCAGGCAACCCCCAAAGATTTACCTTATACATTACTAAGTATTTCTTGTGTAATCTGTCCAGCAAGAGCCACAAGCTATCCTCACACGCGGGCTTCGAACCCTGCTTGTGCTTCGGCGACGCGCTAGTTCGGTGGGAGTGGGAAACGGGCTCCCCTCGCCCCGCGCCCCCCGCCCCCCACGAGCCCCCGCGCCCCGCCCCGCCGCGCCGCACTGAGCACGACTTCGTGCGGACACACTTCCATAGGTCGACGCAGTGCGATTTCTGTAATAAGAAGGTGGGTAATAAATAACTGAGAATTTTTTTTGCTATCTTGTAGGTTATTTTTTGGTAGCAAAGGAAGTGGGATAAGTACGGGACACATTGTTACGCCACGAATGTCTGTGCAAATGTCTGTGACTGAGCAGGACTTCGTCAATAGACACTTGCATAAGTCGATGGAGTGCGATTTTTTTAACAAGAAGGTGGTGACACTGATGCCTCTGCTATCTTGTTGGTTCATTTTTGGTAGCAAAGGAAGTGGGATAAGTACGGGACACGTTGTTACGCCACGAATGTCTGTGCAAATGTCTGTGACTGAGCAGGACTTCGTCAAAAGAGACTTTCATAAGGCGATGGAGTGCGATTTTTTAACAAGAAGGTGGTGACACTGATGCCTCTGCTATCTTGTTGGTTCATTTTTGGTAGCAAAGGAAGAGGGATAAGTACGGGACACATTGTTACGCCACGAATGTCTGTGCAAATGTCTGTGACTGAGCAGGACTTCGTCAAAAGAGACTTTCATAAGTCGATGGAGTGCGATTTTTTAACAAGAAGGTGGTGACACTGATGCCTCTGCTATCTTGTTGGTTAATTTTGGGTGCTAATTAACGCACCATCTTTTTGATAGCACTTTTTTCTTCTAAAAAACTAAGTTGTTCTCTAAATTACTAGGTTAGCCACCATTGAAAAGCATCTAATAGTACTGTTTTGCCGACCATATAATTACGAAAAAAAAATTCAGTTAATATGACTCAGCAACGCAAGCCAGGACAACGAGCGAAGTTAATGCCTTAAAAATCAAACCTAACAGCTCGTCACTTCGCTCCTCCGTACCTAAAACCAGCTGACCTGCCGCTCCTAGACGCCACCTTTACTTAATCTACTCATGTATATCACCTTAATCTCAACACTGCCATAGTCGGCAAAAAATAACACCTTTAGATGCCCACAAATAGTCGCCGACCTAGTAATTTAGAGGAGCACTTACTTATTTAGAAGACAAAACACTCGGGGACTGCCGCGGTAAAGCTATTGCATAGCATTTTTTATCAACTTTGGGGCGCGGGATGTTTATGTAATAAATTAACACTAAGAAAGTTACACCAGTAAAATTGACTTAGTCCTTTTAGTACCGCAAATCTTTAATAGATGGCACTGTAAATTTTTAGAACGCGGTAACGTTACGTTACGCTCGGCCGCGCTACATGGTAGGCGGAGTGGGGGTTGTTAGGTTTTATTTTCGATACGGAATTTCTTGATTCGGTCGCCGCGCTCAAAGCCTGAGATAAAAGCTATGCAATAGCTTAAAAACTGCTATTTAAAAGAAGGCGATTTAAAGTTTAGACGCATGGTTTATTATTTCTCGTTAATTTTTAGTAGCAAAGGAAGTGGTATATGTACTTCCCGCACACTGCTCTGCCACGAATTACTTTGCATGTGTCTCACTGCGCAGAACTTCTGTAATAAGAAGATATGTGGTCAGGTGTCAGTGTTATCTGGTCGGCTTGTAGACGCTAGTTTGGTAGGATTGATCCCGGCTCATCGGCCTATGCGCAGAGATGACTGAATTCCTACAGATTGATGCATTTGCGAACTTGACATGCCCCCAATTGCGTCTAATCACGCACGAGGATATGATGAGAAGACTTGGGGGGTAAGGCAGGGTCCAAATTAAGTAAAATGTATTTTACAACCAGTCGAATTTATATTAAAATTATAAAGTGAATAAACTTATAAAACAGAACACTGATAAAAAAAGGCTATGACAGAAGTGTCGATGGAACAAGGACAGTCTGTCTTGAAGACAAAAAATTAAAAAGGAGAAATACAAAACAGATCAAATATGATCTAAAAAGATTGACTTCACCACACATTACGATTTCTTTGACAGTTAAGTCTAGAATAAATTGGTCATTTATTGATTACCCTGTGTCATCGACACATTGAACGCAATGCCATTTCTGTAATCTGTTATATTATGAGGTCTCTTTGTTAACTTGCCAGTTGTAATTTCTATGCTAGGCAACGTACACGCGTTGCACACGGATTTCCATTAAACGTTGTTTAAACGTATTTAAGTATTGACTGGGATTCATATAAACTTTTTTTAAAAGCTTCTTTTTAACTTCACTTGTATGTATGTCCTGGATTTTTTTTAAAGCCTAGCGTATAAGCGCTTTATAGGTTGCATTTTGGAGAGTTTGGACACAAATTGCACAAACTTATCTATTCCACCAGCCCTGTTCAGTCTTCGGTCAACCAGAAGTAAGGTTCCACCTTACGAAGCCATTTGCTTTTTTGTTAATTATGCAAACTGCTTTGCCAGCATTTTAATATGGGGATCATTAAGGCGAGAATGAATAGGTATTATTAGGGACGGCGTCGGTGGCGTAACGGCTGGGGCCGCCGCCTCCTGTCCGGAAGGCCGAGGTTCGAATCCTGCCACGTACCAATGAGATTTCGAATTTAGATTTCATATGTACGTTTATCCGACGCTCTTTACGGTGAAAGAAAACATCGTGAGGAAACCTGCACACGCCTTCGGAGAAACTCGCAGGTTGTGTGTGAAGTCGACCAACCCGCACTGGGCCCGCATGGTTGACTAAGGCCCGATCGCCCTAATTCAGGGTAGGCTCGAGCCCGTCAGTGGGGATGTATATGAGCTGATGTGATGAGGGACCGCGTGTTCCACCTTCGACTCCATCGTCACTTGAGCGCTCCCAAATCGGTAATAAAAAAATCCTAAATAAGATGGCCCAATTCGAAATCGCCACTTTGTAATAACCAAAGTAAATATTGGTATTGGTCCAAATGGGGCAATGCGTAAATGCTTTATACGTTTCACCTTATCCTAGTTTATTTTTCAGAAATAACAATACTGTATTTTACTAGTTCATACTTTTGATTGTAGGTTCTTGGTGGAACATTATATCACTAATTTTGGTATATATTTACACTAATTCCACAACCACCAAACCAAAGGGCTAACCAATTGTGAATAAAAATAATTTAAAAAAAGACGTGTGGCACTCGGGGACTGCCGCGGTTAAGCTATTGCATAGCATTTTTTATCAACTTATGCAATTATAATTATTTATTTATTTTTTATATATGCAGTATTTACCAGTACCATCGGGATGTTTATGTAATAAATTAACACTAAGAAATTTTATCATCATCACCCGCCATCATCAATCGCCTTCATCAAACGCCATCATCAATCGCCATCATCAATCGCCATCATCAATCGCCATCATCAACCGCCATCATCAATCGCCATCGCCATCATCATCATCATCATCATCATGATGGATAGATAGATGGCACTGTAAGTTTTTTAGAACTCAATATATATATTTTTTGGGGTGTCAGGTTTTATTTTCGTTACGAAATTTCTTGATTCGGTCCCCTCAAAGCCCGCGATAAAAGCTATACAATAGCTTAAAATTGAATAAAACCTGTTTAAAACACCATCTTCAGGCAGACTGTCTTATTTAATTTCTGTGGAATTAGTGTAATTAAATACCAAAATGAGTGGTATTTTACTACTAGTCTTTGAGTAACTTTTTATCAAACTGTCAAAAACTAATGTTTGTTTTGTAATTATTCGCGTTACTGACATAGGTAGTGACGTCATAAGTGCCATAGTCTTCAACGAACTAATTTGCTGTTTTAACTAATATAAAATTAAAAATGGTTTAATATTTCAAATGAGCAAGTGTTTTTGCTATTCTAGAAGAGATTCTATTTATTGAATTAGTTATTTTTAATTTATTTTTTATACGTTAAAGTAGCCTATTGATATGATGACAGCATCGAAAATAAATTATGAACTCTTGATCACTTCATGCCCTCCTGCTGCAACTGTGAAAAACCTTGCTCGTTTTGATTGATTCCCATCAAGATTTCAATTTTTAATTCACCAAAATAACAAAAGGAGTACATTAATGACGTTGCAATACTATGACGTCACGCCTAGGTATTTCAAACGTTTTCAGAACAAAATGTCGTTCTTGACGTATGATAAAAAGCCGGCCAAGTGCCATTTGGACTAGCACGCCGATGGTTCCGTACCTCCATACCTTTCCGCGCAACTACATAATATAATGATTAATGACAATGATACCTATTAACATTTAAAACAAAAGACAACAACGCGAGCGACAAAAATATGCTTTTTTTGTCATTCAGTTCGGACTCCTTAGCGCGAGTACGACTCACACTTGGCCAATTTTGATTACTTATTGTTTTCATTCAGTATTAGTACTATATTCATACCAAGTTTCACGCTTATGTGTTTTTCCGTTTTAACGATAGAGCTAAATCAAAGGTACTTCTAAAGATCCTTAAAAAACACGTTTTTTAAATGGAGACCCCCTTATTTTGTCGCTTTTTCTAATTTTTAGTATTTGTTGTTATAGCGGCAACAGAAATATATATTTTGTGAAAATTTCAACTGTATACCTATTATACGGTTCATGAAATATAGCCCGCTGACAGACGGACAGATGGACAGAGGAACAGACAGCGGTTGGGTGTACGGAACCCTAAAAAGTAACTCAGATGACTTGCAGTCATCATCCCTATTTCCTTAGCCTACGTTAGCTAAAATGCTATACAAAAGAAATTGCCCCGTACCTACTTAATTTTTTTTTAAATTCACAATTGGTAAGCCCTTGGCATCATCTCACCTGATGGTAAGTGAAGATGGAAGCTGGCTTACCAAGATTCACCAATGCAATGGAGAACTGGCTATCTTATCTTCAAGCCGGAACACTAACACTTCAATTTTAATATTTGTGATTTAGATATGGCTGAAGGACGCGATGCAATGCCGCAACTGCGGCCTGTGTTGCCATAAGAAGTGCGTCACCAAATGCCAGGAAACCTCGCCGTGCGTTCCTCGCCAAGACAGAGGTACAATACTTTTTATTTTAACTAAATAATCAGGTGAAATGTGGAGATTGAGTCGGAAAGTGTACTCTGACGCAAGCTATATAATAGTATGTATAAGTTACTTTATGACTAACACTTACCATATTGTCTAGCCGACTTGCAGTAACAGCTCCGTGACCACTGAATACTCAAGAGTACAACGACCGTGAATCCGTCTGTTGAAAAATCGTGTTGATTTAATTACTAAAATTGCATAGCTAAAAGACGTCTAAATAGACGTGTTACGTAGACTTTTGAACCGCATACCCTATTGGCGCAAAAACTGATACGATCTATTTCACAAGACTTTTGAACCGCATACCCCATTGCCGCAATAACTTACACGTCTGTATCTATCACGTCACTTCTAGCTATCACATAGTTTAACTGTTATCTCAGGAGTTTTCGCAGTGTGTTTGCTCACATCAGACTTCGTCATACCAAAGTACATATATTAGTACTAACATATAGTATGGACACTCCCTGCCGCTCTCTAGATTGCGACCTCACCCCCTCGTCACCCAGATTGATACAGATTGTTTACAGTTTGGTTGTCGAACGTATAGGATTTCGCCGCCATTTTGTTTGTTCCGTCATTCCTTTTTTGAAATGTCATTTCTGGCCCGTTGTATGAACTCACTGCGGGCGTTCCTCAAGGTGGTGTAATTTCCCCATTATTATTGTTTCTTTTCATAAACTCATTAACTAAACGAATCTAGGTGCAACTATACCACAATTTTAGATAAGACGAGGCCTTGGGTACTGTAAATCGACTTAACACTGACCTTTGCAGAGAAAAATTATAGGCCCAATCATTTGGCTTGCTTGTAAACTCTTCCAAATCACAAACTCTTATTATTGGTGCGTTTGCGTTTCGTAGCCAGCCAGACATGTTATCCGAGCTTTGCTCGGGGCATAGTACCCAGAGCCGTTTTAACATTTAAAAATACGCTACCTATGATACACTTTGCGCGGCATATTTCCAGTGCAATAATCAATCAATCAATCAATAAAAAAAAAGAGTAATTTCAGTTCCCTCAGGACCTACATCGGAATATGCTATTTTCATGGGATAAAAAGTAGCTTATGTTCTTCCCAGTACACATGCTACCTGCATGCCAAATTTCATCAAGATTGGTCGAGTTATGAAAGCGTGAAAATGTAACAAACAAATACATTTTCACATCCTACTAATATATATACAGACAGACGGACGGACAGCGGAGTCTTAGTAAAAGGGTCCCGTTTTTACCCTTTGGGTACGGAACTCTAAAAAGCAAACCACGAGTTCTCCGTGGCATAATGGTTAAGGCCACTTCACACCAGGAGGTCGCGGGTTCAGTTACCGGCGTAGTCTAACTTTGTAAGACTCGATTTGGTTGGTGGAAGGGCATTTTCTAAGACCGCCTGGCTAGCTACCACCATCTTATCTATGTCTTGCTAACAACATTGATATGTTCCGGCTTGAAGATAAGGTAGCCAGTTTCCCATTGCGTTGGGGAATCTTGGTAAGCCCGCTTCCATCTTCGGCATCATCGCCACTTATCCTCAAGTGAGATAATGTCAAGGGCTTCATCATATCAGCTCATAAGCGTTCCCCACCGAGGGGCTCGAGCCTACCCTGAATTAGGGCGATTAGGCCTTAGTCGACCACGCGGGCCCAGTGCTAGGGTTTCATAGTCAAACTATGAACCTCTGTCTCTGTTCGTTTGTATGTTACCGTCAAGGGCTTACCAATTGTGAATAATAAAAAAGTTCTCACTCTTATGATGTTTCTCCACGTGGACGAAATAAAACGTAGGTACTTGTATATAAAACTAGGTTTTCATAAAGTAGTCTGTTTGTTTACATTTCATTTATTTTTAAACTCCGTAAAACAAAATGTAAAAGTGCTTTTGAATGTTTCGCAAAGGAAACTAATTTGACATCATGTCTTTTTAAAGAAGTCCTCTTTTGAGATCGTGCCAAATGCTTTCGTCGCGCGCCGCCCCGCAGCAGGCTAAAGACCAAACTAAAGACCACATACGGTCGGTGACTTCGCCAAAAATAAAGTTAGGTAGGTACGTATGCATGGAGCTTTCCTTTTTTTCCACGATAAATTCAAACTTTTCATTTGGTTTATTTCTGTATACAATACGGGACTTCATCAAAAATAAAATCTGAAATATGATTTCTTAAATTGCTCTCCTCTTGAAGTTTCAAAAAACCTTATTTGTTTTGTTTTTCCATCACGTCTTCAATTTTTAATTAATCAAATTCACAAAATAAGTTCGTCAATGAAGCTAAAAATCTATGACGTCACTTGTGGGTATTTCAAACATTTTTAGAACAAAATTTCGTTTTTGGCAGATCATAAAAAGTAACATAAATGACTAGCAGGTTAAGTTCATTTATGTTTTTAAATCAATGTCTTATATATTACTTGTGTTTTAAATGCAGTTTATGAAATACAATAGAATAGAATAGAATAAATGTTTATTCAGTGACAAGTACACACAAGTGAAATATTGCGTAGTTTTTATATAAGTACATTTTAAAATCAATTAAATTGTCACTTAAATTATTCACCCACTTTATAAAGCGTCTGCTCGACAAAAGCTGATATAAGTGGCGATGATGCCGAAGATGGAAGCGGGCTTACCATAATTCCCCATCGCAATGGGAAACTTGCTATCTTATCTTCAAGCCGGAGCGCATCAACGTTGTTAGCATTGATGTTTGGCAGCAAGACATAGATAAGATGGCGGTAGCTAGCCAGGCGATCTTAGAAAATGCCCTTCCACCAACCAAATCGAGTCTTACAAAGTTAGACTACGCCGGTAACTGAACCCGCGACCTCCTGGTGTGAAGTGGCCTTAACCATTATGCCACGGAGAACTCGTGGTTTGCTTTTTAGAGTTCCGTACCCAAAGGGTAAAAACGGGACCCTTTTACTAAGACTCCGCTGTCCGTCCGTCTGTCTGTATATACGAGGGCAGTTTAACAACTCAATAACTTTAAGGTTGAATAAAAACTTTTTTGATATTATTTTTTTGTCTCATATTTGGAAACTCACTACGAAGCGCATGCCGTTCTTTTTTCAAATTTGGCGCGAAAACAAGCTTTTTAGAAACAAAAAAGTTAGGCGACTTCTAAGTATTCTTTGAAAATGGAGAAAAGCGAGTTTCGAGTGCTAGTTAAACACTATTTTTTGCATGGTAAAACAATTAAGCAGACCGAAGACAAATTAAAAAAGTATTATGGTGATTCTGCGCCTTCTCATGGGATGGTACATAAGTGGTTCACTGAATTTCGTTGTGGACGTACTACTACTAATGACGCGGAGCGCCCAGGAAGACCGATTGAGGTCACTACGGAGGGCATGGTTAATAAAATACATGATATTGTTTTGGCAGACCGTCGAGTGAAGATACGCGAAATAAGTGATGCTGTGCACATCTCGACTGAACGAGTTTTTTATATTTTGCATGATATTCTGGGCATGAAAAAGCTTTCTGCAAGATGGGTGCCGCGTTTACTAACAGTCGACCAGAAACGAAATCGTGTAACAGCTTCTGAGGAATGCCTAGCCATGTTTAATCGCAATCTGAGTGAGTTTATGCGTCGGTACATAACAGTTGACGAAACGTGGGTCCATCATTATACACCAGAGACTAAGCAACAGTCGAAGCAATGGACTTCTACCGGGGAACGTGCCCCAAAGAAGGCAAAAACTGTTTGCTCGGCTGGTCAAGTGATGGCCACAGTCTTTTGAGACAGCCAAGGGGTTATTTACATAGATTTTTTGGATAAAGGCAAGACAATAACCGGAGCTTACTATGCTGCATTGTTAGATAGATTCAATGAAAAGTTGATCAAGAAACGACCGCATCTAGCAAAGAAAAAAATTATATTTCATCAGGATAATGCACCGGCCCACTCGTCTGCAATCGCGACATCAAAAATTGTCGAATTAGGATACGAATTATTGCCACACTTCGCCAGATTTAGCCCCCAGTGACTTTTCCTCTTCCCAAACATGAAAAAATGGCTTGGCGGGCAAAGATTTTCGTCAAACGAAGAGGTGGTAGCCGAAACTGAGGCCTATTTTTCAGAGTTTGATAAAAAATATTTTTTTGATGGGTGTAAGAGGTTGGAACATCGCTGGACTAAGTGCGTAGAGTTGAAAGGAGATTATGTAGAAAAATAAAAAAAATATATGTAAAAAGAGTGTTTCTTCTTTCCAAAGTCATGGACTTATCAAACCGCCCTCGTTAGTAGGATGTGAAAATGTATTTGTTTGTTACATTTTCACGCTTTAATACCTCGACCAATCTTGATGAAATGTGGCATGCAGGTAGCATGTGTACTGGGAAGAACATAAGCTACTTTTTATCCCATGAAAATAGCATATTCCGGGTCTTCGACATACTAATAGCAATTTGAAAAATAACTATACAGGGCAGAGTTCAGAGTGTCTGACAATAGGGATGACGACAGCATCAGAAATAAATTATGAAACTTGATCACTAAATTGCCCTCCTCCTTAAACTTCAATAAACCTTACTCGTTTTGTTTTCCATCAATTTTTCGATTTTTAACTCACCAAAATCACAAAATGAGTACTTAAATGACGCTGCTAAACTATGACGTCACGCCTAGGTATTTCAAACATTTTTAGAACAAAATGTCGTTTTTGACAGATGATAAAAAGTAACTCAGATGACTAGCATTCATCATCCCTATGATTGCAACTTGGTATTTTTCACATGTTTTTTGACCCCGTAAACGACACAACATGCAGAGACTAAAGAGGAGCGTATTTTTAGGGTTTCGTAGTCAAACTGGGAACCCTTATAGTTTCGTAATGTCTGTCTGTGTCTCTATTCTAGGTACTACAGCTATCGCGTTATATTCATGACCGGGTGCTGCCCGTGTGAACTGGCCTATTATTGTCAAAGTCAATGATTTTTATGTATAACTTTTCGTGTCATATTATTTTCATGTTCTAATGACGTAATCTGGTTTATTTCATGAATTGAATTTTAACGTTATCACCTAATGATTCTTTATTTCTAGATTTTTAACAAATTACACTATGTTATTATTATTTTAAAGTGAAACTTTTATTACATTGTCTCAAATATACTCGTCTGTGTGTTGCATGTCGCGTGACGCTCGCTTTCGTCTGACGGTATGATCGTTTCGTCCTCTGTACCGTAGCGAGAGCAGCCATGATCGTTTCGTCCTCTGTAAAGTTTCACTTTTACCGTGGTTTCATAAAACCACACACTTAGTTTTTTATGACTATCAGAAAGAGTGTAATTTGCTTCTATTTTGAATAAATACCTTGAATCTTGAATCTATCAAGCTGAAATTTGATATTATTGATACAAATCTGTGACACCGATATACGAGTAGGCAGTTATAGAAAAAAAAACGATTAAAAAAATTAGGGTTCCTGCCCTTGCCCTACGTGTAAAGAGGAGGTGATTTTTGGGGTTCAGTACCTCAAAAGTTACAAAAAAACTATTATAAGATCACTCGTGTGTCTGTCTGCCTGTCACAGCTAATTTGCTCCGAAACTACTGGGCCGATTGAGTTGAAGTTTGGCACACATATGTAAGTCAGTGACCCAAAGACGGACATGTAACGTAAATTGATTAATTTTAAACATGCGGGCCACTTTTGGGGGGAAAATTAGAAGATGTTCCAAAAAATCCATATCTGTTGTGTGTTTTATCGGCCAAATAAATTACTATGTAAATTTATATTTGTCGTGTAATTTAAAAATGGATCGACCTTTTTCTCCGTAAAATGGCAACCAAGGAGGTAATTTATCAAAGGTTTTATTTAAATTTCGAAGTAGCTTGCACATAAAAAACTGTTTATAAAAAAAAATAACACTGGCCCGTGAAAAATTATTTTTGTTCGTTGTTTGTCAACAACTGTATTTTCAACTACAAAGTTCTGCGTCGGTACTACTTAGTTTAAATTTCCGCGCATTATTTGAGAAAAGCACTATCCCACCAAAAACATTTTCATGTAAAATGTTGCCAAGACGAGACCATATGTCTCGCACTGTCAAAAAGTTATCAGATCTCATGTAGAGCCAAGCTTCCAACTCTACACGCCCTAATTCTACAAGCCCTAACTTCACAAACTCTACACCTTAGTCAAAGTATGTGACTTGGCCGTTTCGTTACTACAACAATTATTGTATACAGAAAATAATGTATAGTGAATCGATAGTGCGATCGATTTTTGAGCAACTTCCGGGGGTCTGATTGAGCTGAAAGTTGGAATAAAGTCGTAATCACGGTGACAATAGATCCTTTTGGTATTTTGAAGTTGATCTAATGACGAACTTTGAAGGTGGAATTAAGGCTCCAGAATCGTTTTTTATTTTTAATAGAATCTTTTGAAACGAGTATGAAACACAGTCTTTTTGAATTAAAATCGTGTATTTTTTATTCATTTGAGCATATGGCTTTTTTAAAGTTCTCGAGTGGCCACCGCGCACCGGAAAACGTACCGTAGGCAGGCCTCCCACTCGGTGGACCAAAGACCTGGTAAAGGTGGCGGGAAGCCGCTGGATGGTAGCGGTCGTGGAAATCCTTGGGGAAGGCCTATGTCCAGCAGTGGACGTCCTTCGACTGATATGATGATGAGCATATGGCTTTTTTTTATAAAAACTATTTTCAAATAAAAGCTAGTACTGAAAAGTTTTTAGTTTTACAAAAAATATTTTTCTTCCATCGTTATCCGAACCTGCGCCAGGGTCTGGTTTCCGACTTTACTGATTTTTATTTTCTGTGAAACTGTTGTGTTAAAACAGCATATTTATCTCAATCCGCCAAGTTGATAATAATATCAAATGTAAATCTATTCATTTTAAGTTCAAATCAATGCGGGCTTCAACGCGGCTGTTACGTTGAAATCGAACGGCCAATTCTCGATTTTTACATGTTTTTATTACCTTTCATCACTTTCAAATAGGTTTTAAAAAATGTGTTTTATAAATTGTAAGGTTGTAAAGTCACCGATTTATGTGTGTTGGTTTATTTCAATATTAACTATTACTTTTCGAGAAATTTTGCAATCAATGCCAAAAACAGGGTCTACAGTATATTTGTGTACCTCAAAAGTGGTAATATTTTAAAAATTTTATTCAATTAAATCGATTTTTTATTACTTTAAGTATATTATATAATTGCTCCATGGTGATAGCTTTTCACAGTCTTTCAATAATTAGAATTTAATATCGTCATTTGACCTATCTTAAGCCCTTATGTAAATTAGGATATTATGGTCAAAGAGTTGGCACAGACAACCTACCTTATTCAGTCGAAATGTCGCAAGTAATATTTACACTTTTAGTTAAAATTTTCGATTGGTTAAGAATGTGCAATATTTTTAGTTAAAATTTTCGATTGGTTAAGAATGTGCAATATTTTTACAGCCCTTGATAATTAGCAAGTAGATAATAAAATGAATTATTATAATCATAACATGCACGCAGGCACTCCGACATTGCCAACGATCCAACGAAACATATGTACGGTAAGTACTTAGATCAGATTGCGTGAACGCTTGCGCAGTGCGTGCGTGCGTGTGGTGCGACGCGGAAGAATAAAGCATGCTCTACTTCACAATATTGGATACTTTTACCAAATTATCTATATATAATAGTAGTGACATACAGTATGGACACTCCCTGCCGGTCTCTAGATTGCGACCTCACCCTCTCGTCACCCAGATTGATGCAGATTGGTTACAGTTTGTTTGTCGAACGTATAGGATTTCGCCGTCATTTTGTTTGCTCCGTCATTTGTTTTTAGAAGTGACATTTCACGACCATTTGTATGCAATTTCTGGGGTGTGCTTTTGCTATGGACACACGTCTCGTTCCTCACAAATAAGCGCCCAAATCACAGCTATAAATCCTACTAATATTATAAACGCGAAAGTTTCTAAGAATGTATGGATGTATGTTTGTTACTCTTTCACGCAAAAACTACTGAACGGATCTGGCTGAAATTTGGTAGGTAGACAGATTAGGACCTGGATTAACACACATGCTACTTTTTTCCACGCTCGCGAGCCGCTTGCGGCTCGCGCACTGCGCACTCTCGCAAAGTCATAGAAACGGCCATGCGGGTGAAACAGCTACTAGTGCAGGAATAAATTAGATATAAGTCGAGTTATACTATCTAAGGACTGCCGTAATTATTAAATCTACAATTCACTCGTACTTAGGTTATTATCGGGAAACTGACATTTATGCCACTTAAACATTGAATAGAAAGTGAATTTTAAAGGTGAGAAACTCGTTCGAGTTCCATTCCATGACTCTGTGTCCCGTGGTAATCCATTGCACTAGCAAAAAACATATTACTAGTCATTTAATATTACTTGCACCTAAATTACTGGTCTACTTAGACTTGCTTATACTGGAAAATTGACGAACATTTAGTGGAGTAAAACGTTAAAAATTCGCGTGTATAAATATTGTTAAGATTTAGATTTCGAGCTTAACTGGTTTATTAGTAGGTATAAGTTAAAAAGTCCTAAAACATCATCATTATATCAGCAGAAAGACGTCCACTGCTGAACAGGGTCCTCCTCCAAGGATTTCCACGACGACCGGTCCTGCGCTGCCCGCATCCTTCACCTTGACCACGACCTTCATCTACCTGATATGAGATGTGTTGCAATGCACGGAAAGGACGCTGCTGCCCATTCTCCGGTTTAAAGTTTACGACCCCCTTTGGAAGAGATGGGATGGCCCTATTCTAAGCCGGGAGCCATACGGTAGTCGGATAATCTTGATAATTTCTGACAGTATGGCATTATCTAATCGTGGTATAAGGGATAGTACAGTGGCTTGTCTACTATCACACTTGGCACCACGCGCGTTAATGATGATTTTGACCTTTGCTGCATTTAAACTCCATATAATATTTGCCACTAACATGTCTCTTACCCTCGTTAGAGTCGACTGGCAGCGGCTGTCCGCCCCCTGAGCTGATCATGACTGAAGCGGATGCTATTGCTGACCCCGACTCGGACGACGAGCCTGAGAGAAAAGACTCCTTGGATGTCCACGAGGAGGGTGAGTCAGCGTTTTACTATTAAAGTATCTAGGTCAGTATATGAATATCTGTGCTGGATATTTCCTCTCTAATGTTCGTTCATAGTTAAGTAGGTTTATGGCTTTAAGAACAAGTCGCAATCGCCATCAAGCAAGTCGGACGGCGGCGCGGGCGTGGCAGCGACTACAATTTATTTTTAAAATTTAGATTTGGAACGTTATTGAGTTGACAGTCGAAAAATGTTGTGTAGTCTACGAGAATACTTTAAAATCATGTCAAGCATAGTTTTACCCGACTGCGCTAGAAGGAGGGTTATTTTTTTCAAGTGTATGTATCTATGTATGTAGGTTGTATGTATGTATATTTATTTCCTTGGCACGCTTTGTAGCGTAGTCGGCTTGATGGAGTTTAGAGTGCGAGGTGTCGTTAGAATCGTCTTGGTCCCGTGAGTGACATAGGATACATTTTTACTAGACCGGCCAAAAAGGTGAGTTCAGTTTTTGATGTGTAACATCTTTGCTCGCGCTTTCCTGCAATTTGTGGGAGTGATTTCGTGACATGGGACGGAAATGTGTAACATGGGACGGAAATGTGTAACAGGAAGTCGCGAAAGCGCGCGCTATTCGATCTGATCAAGTGCGGGTCGGACTCGCGCACAGCAATTTGTGGGAGTGATTTCGTGAAATGGGACGGAAATGTGTAACAGGAAATGCGAACGTTTTTAAACTCTCGAAAACTAAGGTTGTCATAGCCATGCCGCCTAGTGTGATGGCAAAGGCAAAGATGACATACTACTATTCGAAGGGTCGGCCCGTGAATGTACGACCCGATAATTAATTAATTTCATAAGTATTTTGTCACATGTTACACATCATATGCGAGTACTGTAGGTCTCGTTTTTTTTATGCAGATAATAAGTCATTTGTGGGGCAGTGTATAAGATTCCGCAATAAAATTCCAGGAAATGTAACTAGTTTGTCAGAGAATAAATTCAAGACTCATGTCAAAAAATGCTTGTGCTCTAGAGGATATTATAAAATAATAGATTATGTAAATGACAAAGATATATATGTTGATTCTATAACAAATACCATTACCTGAAACTGTAATCTGAATCATGATATTATTTGTAATATACGATAAGTTTTTTTTACTATTTAAAAGTGTGTGTAAACACCTATTTAAAATAAATTATTTTGATTTGATTTGTCGGGTTTTTAGTTTTTAATGAATTCTTTGAATAAGGAAACACTCTGTAGTGAATAAGCAAATATTAATTTTCTGCATCTTTAAGTTGCTTACTGTTTTGTTTATTTACAGTCCTCTTTAAGGAGGTTTAATTTAAGCGTTACTATGATTTATTTGTATTTTAATTTTGCAATACGCACAATTTATTTTGTCAACTAAATTTGTATATTTAAGTTAAGCTTACTTATTTCTCTTTGTGCACAGACGGCTTATTCAAATGCTGACAAACGGGCCTTCCGCGTTGATAGCCCGCGTCTGGACTATTCTACGGCGTACCCACACAGATCACAGGTCTTTACCTACTAAGCTCCTATAAATACGCCTGTAAACAGCCGTGTGCCGTGTGAACGTCCTTGTATAGCGTGATTTTGTTTATACCTTCCTGAAGTTTCTGTGACCCTAGTACAATGTCTTTTTTTTTTTGGTAAACCCTTGGCATCATCTCACCTGATGGTAAGTGACGACGATGCTGAAGATGAAAGCGAGCTTACCAAGATTCCCCAACGCAATGGAGAATTGGCTGTTTTATCTTCAAGCCGGAACACATCAATGTTGTTAATACTGATGTTTGGCGACAAGACTTAGGATAAGATGGTGGTAGCTAGCCAGGCGGGCTTAGAAAATGCCCTACCACCAACCAAACCGAGTCTTACAAGATGACCCCACCGGGAATCGAACCCGCGACCTCCTGGTGTAAAGCGAATGGACTAACCATGACGCCCGGGGATTGTTTATTCTGGTGGTGGTGTATCTGCTCAATTTAATTCTTACCTCCCCTTATGGTCGTAAAACGTTGTCTTGTATTGTTGTAAACAAGTAATAAGATACTTATCTATCTATATATCGTTCTCTTAGATCAGATCGATGTTTAATTCCTTACAAAATAAGGAACCATCAAAAAATTTAAAGATCGAATTTAAGGCGAGGTGTTGATCAGAACAGTTGTCTCTGTTTTTTTCTTTACGTGTAAAGAGTAAAGAAAATAACCACACTTTTTCAATGTTTTATTTTTATAACTTTGATATAGGCATTTTTGCAAAATAGTGAGTACGACAATATTCAGAATTTTATTGAGGAATAAGGGAGAAAAAAATAACGTAAAACTGGTTTTTGTGGGCTAAAACAGCAAAAATTGTCAAAATTTAAACGAACTTGGCAATTTTTATCTATCGAGAAAGTTTTATCAAATCGTGTTTTGGGCCTCCTACACTTTGAAGCAGACATATTGTAATAAATTTATTTAAAAAAATTATAAATGTATTGCAGTTTCAACCGCAGAAAAATGACTTTTTCCAACCCTCGATTGCGGGGTGTGCATTATTTTCTGAAAGGGTTTCGCCTTAAAAGTGACGTTCAAAAACTCCCCAATAAATTGCTTTCCCCGTGCTTACTATGGTCTAAATATAGTCATTAACAGTCATTCAAAGTCTTATTAAATTAATGTATAGTCTATAGATTGATTTAATAAGACCTTGTATGACTCTTTATATGTTTGGATGATTTGAAAGATTTTTTTAACCCTTGGCATCATCTCACCTGATGTTAAGTGACGATGATGCCGAAGATATAAGCGGGCTTACCAAGATTCCCCAACGAATGGGGATCTGGCTATCTTATCTTCAATCCGGAACACATCGATGTTGTTAACACTGATGTTTGGCGGCAAGACTTAGATAAGATGGTGCTTAGCTAGCCAGGCGGACTATGAAAATGCCCTACCACCAACCAAACCGAGTCTTACAAAGTTGACCCCGCCGGGAATCGAACCCGCGACCTCCTAGTGTAAAGCGAATGGACTAACCATTACGCTACGGAGGCGGTTTCGGAAGATACGAGGTCATTGACTTCATAAGTGTATAAAATACATGTGCAAGTTTGTATTATAAGGATTTAAGTATTTATGAGGGTTTATTATGTTTCACACATTTTCGTGAGACTCCTAAACCAAAGTATATATTATACTTTGTATAATAAGTATATATTATTAGTACTAACATACAGTATGGGCATTCCCTGCCGCTCTCTAGATTCCAACCTCACCCCCTCGTCACCCAGCTTGATACAGATTGGTTACAGTTTAGTTGTCGAACGTATAGGATTTCACCTCCATTTTGTTTGTGCCGTCATCCCTTTTTTTGTAATTTCTGGCCCGTTGTGTAAAGTGTCCACCAGGGTGTGCCTTAAGTATGGCATTTACTAATTACAATTACTGAAAAATTGGTCCACAAAAAAATCTATGGCCGAGATATTGGTTAGTTTGTTATGTAATGTGTAATTTTTAGTTTAAAGCGTAATTATCCATATCTTTTTAAACCACAATTGATAAGCCCTTGGCATTATCTCACCTGATAGAAAGTAAGTTTCGTTGGGAAATCTCATTTTAACCCACTCATTACGGAAACTACTATTTTTTATATAATTTCATGTGATTTGTAATCGTTCTACTAGCTTAGAAATAAAAAAAAACCGCTGTTATAACAGCTGGTAGGCGTATCTGCGTGAATGATCCAATTCCAAAATGATTCAAATTTAATGCATATTTGCTGTCTCTTTTAACTCTGACTTATTAACAGATAAGAAAGCAGTTTTGACAGATAAAACAGCAGCAGGTAAGATTGCAGTAGTAACTGCAAAATTCAAATGAATCATTGTCCTTTAACGCTCTGATTAACATCGTACTCAAGGATTGCATTTTCAACAATTTTAACACACTTTACGACGCGAGCGATGCGTTAATTGCACAAATCAGACGGGTGTGTTTCATTAGAACTCATACCTATTTGTATTATGAATCATAATAAAATAGATCTTCTGAATTCTGCAATTTTACATCATGCAATTTAGAATGTTGGTAATTCACTTTACGTAATCTAAAGACATTTTGATCGAGTGAAATCCATATGCTATAATTTTCTAATATTATGACGAAAGAACTCTATGATTGCGACACATCATCGCTAACCTAACATAATTTCTTTTTCCAGTTTTGTTCAAGTAGGCAAGAAAGATAAAAAAGCGTCGGTGGTTCAACCGGTAACGACTCGGTCCTACTAACCAGGTGCCGGGTTCAAATCCGGACGGCCAATGTACCAATGAGTTTTTCGAAACTTACGTACATATACTCACCGATTGCTTTAACGGTGAAGGAAAACATCGTGAGGAAACCTGCACACACCTGCGAAGAAACTCGAAGGTTGTGTGTGAATTTGACCAACCCGCACTGGGCCCGCGTAGTCGATTAAGGCCCTATCGCCCTAATTCAGGGTAGGCTCGAGCCCCTCGGTGGGGACGTATATGAGCTGATATGATGATGAGGCAAGATAGTTGACTAGTTCAGTCAGATAAATGGGTTAAATCAGTTTGCCTAGTGCAACAAAATTTAAGGAGCAACCACCGCACAGAAGGGCTCCGTCAGATATAAATTTTCGGCAGTTGCGCATTTTCATTCCGCTCAATGAGGGAATTCGGTGATTATGCCTGACAACATGATATATCTACAGGCGGTGGAGCCATGAGCATGCTGGTGGCCGGTCTACGTCGCGCGGGCTCCGCAAACTCCCTGACTGCACCCAAGACCAGCGCCTCCTCGAGATCCCTTCCCCCTTCTCCAAGTCACACGCCGAGGTAAGACAAAATAAGTTCCAGAACTAAAACTGGTCTTTTACACAACTCTAGCGGACTATTTCAAGATTTTCAACTGTAGGTTACTAAAAAGAAGCAGGGAGTGGTAACAACATTACTTACCCTTTCCCGGGTTTGCTGGAAGAAATTTCTAATTAGAAATAAGTAATACCTAATGTATAATTTTATTTTCTGCCTGTAATGTAATCTTTTTTGTACACAATAAACTGTTAAATAAAATAAATAAACATTAAAAAACCAGCCAAGTGCGAGTCGGACTCACGCATTGAGGGTTGCGTACCTCCACCCCTCTCCGCACAAGTATAACTATCATACCTATTCATTACAAACAAAAGACATCTACGCGAGTGACGGAAAACCAAGATTAAATAAGATAAAAATTTTATTCGACAAAAATACACATAGTCATCATCATCATTACAGCTCATATGTGTCCCCACCGAGGGGCTCGAGCCTACCCTGAATCAGGGCGATTAGGCCTTAGTCGACCACGCGGGCCCAGTGCGGATTGGTCGACTTCACACACAACCTTCGAGTTTCTTCGCAGGCGTGTGCAGGTTTCCTCACGATGTTTTCCTTCACCGTTAAAGCAATCGGTAAGTATGTACGTAAGTTTTTGAAAAACTCATTGGTACATTGGCCGTCCAGATTTGAACCCGGTACCTCTGGTAAGATGGACCGAGTCGTTACCGGTTGAGCCACCGACGCTTTTAGGAAACACATAGTAGGAAAAACTATTTTTCCCAGACCAATGGGTAAACATAAACAACTTCGACATGCTAAGTTTCAACAAAATCTCTAGAGCAGTTTTTGTAAAAAAAAAAAACTTTTTTTTTTGTATGACAGCTACTCTTCGGTTTGACGGTACGAAGAAATTTGTGATAATCCCTCGATGAAATAATTTAAAACTCCTAAGTTCCAAAGAAGAACGCCAAAATGGGTACCAACTTCCAACCTAATTAGACTTCCACGGATGGCAGACCTTGCCAGTTTTTTTTGTTAACAATTATTCAGTATTTCCAGGATTTTTTTAAATTACTCTTGCTGTTGGGAGTAATGAAATAAATACCGCTGAACTTTGATTAAAAACTGTCAAAGATGACCTAATTTTTATTAAGTTTACAGTCAGAGAGTAACAAACTAGTATTTCCGAAATTTTCTTTATATTTCCCTAGCTGTTGGGATTAACTAAATAAACATTGCTAAACTTAATGTTATAAAAAAATTAAAACTATCAAAGATGACCTGATCCTTACTAATATTACAAATGTGAAAATGTTTTTCTGTATGTGTTTATAATATAATACATAATTTGTCATTATGAATAATCGTGAAAGTTTAAAGTGTGATATAGAACACATTTTCACGAAAATTGGAAAAACTTTTTTTTGCGTTATCAATACTTTCCCTACCCTAAATATGTACGTACCGTACTACGGAGTCGAGAAAGTAAAAATAGAGGTAAAATGAAGATACAAATAACACAAAAAAGTACAAAAATGTGAGTAGAACGATTGTAAAAGACTTAGAAAAGATGGTGGTAGCTAGCCAGTCGGGCTTAGAAAAATGCCCTACCACCAACTAAACCGAGTCTTACAAAGTTGACCCCACCGGGAATCGAACCCGCGACCTCCTGGTGTGAAGCGAATAGACTGACCATTACGCCACGGAGGAGGTTAGATTTGTTGGTAACACAACAACCTAAAACACATTTACAACAATAACGCCTATAATAACACATATTCTGTGAAAATTTCAGTCAGCTACCTATTACGGTTCCAGAGATACAGCATTTTAAAGGTCGGACAGACATACAGACCGACAGTTTAGGCTTATTCGGAACCCTAAAAAAGATGAAATATAGTTTTAACGCTTTAAAGCACATCAAACCAAAAAGTGAAAAATAATTCCTAATATAAGCTGAAAACAATAATAAACGAAAAATACTAAGTATTATTGTAGAAAACGTGGGCGCTCGATATACGAAAAATATAGCACAAAGCGCCCGACGCTTTTTTTTTACAATAATACTAGTATTTTTTTAGTTTTTTCAAACTGTATTCATTTTTAAATTTTTAGTTTGATGTGCATTTAATTCTGGCGATCCTGTTCAGGATAATGAGATAAACTTTTGAAATTACTGTATTGTCACCGATTCTTGATAAATGTACAAAGTTTGAATTAAATCTGTCCGTTTAAATTGGGTCAAAATCGAGTGCAAGCAAAGGAGTCGGTTACAAACGTACATACAGGTGAAGCTAATAAAAGCGTGATAAAATAGCCTATTTTGGCCTTATCGACAGAAGCAACACGAAGTACAAAATTATTAAAAACCTAATACGGAGGAAAGAGAGAAGATGGGGCAGGGAAGGAAGAAGAACAAGATAAAGAGACAACTTGAGGGAATAGACGCGTTATGACACCCAAAACACAGCCCGGACACTACATACAAATGGTCGTGAAATGACATTTCTAAAAACAAATGACGGAGCAAACAAAGTCATGGCGAAATCCCATTCGTTCCAGAACCAAACTTTGACCAATCTGTATCAAAATGGGTGACGACGGGGTGAGGTCGCAACCTAGAGAGCGGCAGGGAGTGTCCATATTGTATGTTAGTACTAATAATATATACTTATTATACAAAGTATAATATATACTTTGGTTAAGGAGTCTCACGAAAATTTGAATGTGTGTGAAACATAATCAACCCTCATCTCATTTCGTACTCAAATTCTTATAATATAAACTTGTACAACTATGTATTTAGTTGACACCTTGGCCGAAACTTTGGCGAATTGGCGGCGCAGAGAGAAAGTAATTTCTTACGATGAGGAGCACGGCTCCAGAAGAAGATGCAAGGCTTCGCTGGCGTTATACACAATAGGGTACTCAAAAGTTTGATGTCCCGTGATTTTTTTTCCTCTAAATGCTACTCAATCTCTACAGCATTTTTTTGTCAAAATTTTGGACCTACTTCTTAATTGCTAAGCTAAGAAGGTCGCACGTGCTATTACGAAATGTTTATTCATATTGCACCAGGCGTTGACTAATATTTCCAATCTCTGTTGTTTCACGAAATTCATTATCGTACCGTACTTCTAAACCTTGCTCAAAAATAGCAGGTGTTTGGGTAAAATTACATCAAAATCACTTTATTGTTATGTGTTGACTATAGGCTATTTGACTGCTACTGGAAAATAGTTTTGTATTATTTGTTATTGTATAAAATGCAAACCATTTTAATATTTCCTGGAGATCTGTCGTATATACGGAGTAAATCAATGTTAAAGTTTGAATTAAACAAATTCGCGCCAAAACGCAATTTTCGCTATGGCGCCTGGTTGCTCGACAGATGACGTCACACATAAGTAAACAACAAACTGCTGTATTAGTGAAAGCACGCACTGTAACTAATGTTTACTTCTGTGTGACGTCATCAGAGTTGCAACCAACCACAGAGCGTTTTCGAACACGTGATCAAACCACAAAAAAACTTAAATTTCATTTATGTTTTTTATACAGAAAATGACCTTATTTTTTTCAGAACATTAATAAAATATGCTTTTTACATTACATTTTATTAGGATGACAACAAATTGTTACATATTTTAAACATAGTCAAAATGCCTATTCGACAGTGACTTATTTATCAAATCTGTGCTATTCGAATCTTTTTTTTCCTTATTTTTTATTCACAATTATTTAGCAAAGATTCCCGAAGAACATATAAAAAAAAAACATTTTCTGTTTTTTTGGTTGGAAGCTATTCTCTTGAGGCTTGGAAACATATCCATCCACGTAGTAAAGAGCGAGTGGCATAATCGTACCAAATCTAATTCTATTAAAAGTTTGAACTTTATAGTGAGGTTAAGCACTGCAATGATATATAAATTCCAATGATGCGATTATATTTTTAGGATTTTGTACTCACAGGTTACCAACGGGTTCCATTATATTAGATCGGGGGAATAGTTTATTCGTATTTTGTACATAGAACTACTTAATACTATGATTTTGTATGCAAATTCGAACAGGGCGAACAAAACAAGCTGCATCTTGAACGTTCAAATTTCCAAAGTACAAACTTATGAATCAAGTTTGTGATACTGACTGATACCGCATTAGGTCAGTAAGCCCAAATTTAATTGGCGGCCTGTGTTTGTACAGAGATCAAGCTAAACACTTTGGACTTTGTACCGTTCTTATGCCCTATGCGTAAGGATCAGAATCGTACTACGAGTGTCTAGCTTGATGTGCTGGCCTCTGTACATAAAATTTCAAAATGTAGCAATTTTCTCCTTACTTTCACTCATTTTCATAGACAGAAAAAACAATATTAAAATGGCGGGTTTTTTTTTATTGAAATTTTGAAAGTTCACTTGTTTAATTTTATTATAACCAGCCAGGTACAAATAATACAAGCGAAAAGATTTGATCACAAATTTATAGTGACAAAGACGAAGAATCTTTTTCGCCGACCTATTATATAGGGTCTTAACAAAGGTATACACTTTTTTAACTGGAGCTTGTACTTATAAAACTAATGAAACTAAACAACTTTCCCCAAGAAACCCATGGTCAATTTGCAATTATTATTTTTTAATTAAATTAGCAAACTGCTCAGAATAGCTCCCAAGTTTATGAACTTGACACTTAAAGGCCAAAGTTCAATGACCGCGCCGGCCCGCAATAGTACCTATTCTGGCGTATTCCCCTCAATTTAATATTTTAATTTAAAAAAAAATGCGAATTGACCATAGGTTTCTTGGGAAAAGTTGTTCAGTTTCATTAGTACAAGCTGCAGTTAAGAAAAAGTGCATACTTTGTTAAGACCCTGTATATACGTATCCCGAAGGAGACAATTTTAGATTAAAGTAGCTCTCTGTTACGTAGGAAACAATCCCTGGAGCAAGGGAACCCGTTCGCGGGGTGCGGAGCGGCATGGCTGCAGCGCGGGGGGGTGGGTGCACTGCTACAGCCGGCTCTGCGAAGCGCATTGCCCCCTGACGCACTGCTTGCTGCTGCTAGAGACTCTGCCCCGGACCTCGCCTCGAGTCTGTCCGCGCAGCAGATACACGACATGGTGGGTGTTCAGTGATACTTTGCAGTGCAGTAACTTGGCATGTGAAAACTGTCTGCTCTTAGGGTGCTTTTGAATGACGCGCTCTTTACAGCTGCTCGAAGTTCTGTGACGGACCTGGCATTCGTGTTTTTAACCTTGAAACTTTTATTACATCCTCTCAAATTTTTTCGTCTGTGTGTCGCGTGACGGTCGGTATGGTCGTTTCGTCGTCTGTACCGTAGCTACAAGACGAGAGCAGCCATGATCGTTTCGTGCTCTGTAATTGTCTATAATGTAAAAAAAAACACTATTACCGTGGTCTTTTTTATTTTTTTTTATTAAAAATTTGAGTGCGTTTGGCTGCACCTCACCTGATGGTAAATTTCATAAAACCACTTTTTTGCCTATGTATAGAAAGTGTATCTTGTCAAGAAATGTGGCACTGTGCCGTCCAGTTAGTCCATCGCCAAATGAATCATATATCAGCCGAAAGACGTCCACTGCTGGACAAAGGCCTCCCCCAAGGATTTCCACGGCGATCGCTCCTGGTGAAGAACGCGGGAAGCCGCTAGATCCAGGCAGCGCGAAATGAATAATTATACTTTCATCATCATCATCCTCATCATATCAGCCGAAGGACGTCCACTGCTGGGCATAGGCCTCCCCCAAGGATCTCCACGACGACCGGTTCTGCACTGTCCGCATCCAGCATCAAGGAAGCCCCGCGACCTTCACCAGGTCATCGGTCCACCGAGTGGGAGGCCTGCCTTCCGGTACTCCTTCCGCCACTCGAGAACTTTACTGTATTCCTTCTTATTTTTTCCAAAAAATACAATTTTTCATAGTTTATTCATAGGCATATTCACACTGAAGTCAGCTACTATGACTATCCTTCTCCCCCTAGCTGCAAGCGGTTCGCGAGGAGCTGTCATCGGAAGACACGTGCGGGAGTGCGACCGGGGGCGGGGGCGCGGGAGACGACGAGGGCCGCGCCTGCGCGCTGACGGCGCTCATGCTGCACTGCTGCGCCGCCGCACAGCTCGCCGAGCAGCGCGCGCCCGCAGCTCCCACTTGATGATATTTACATAAATAAATTATTATTCATTGTGAGCCAGTGTTTCTTTTCAGCCACGTTGACTACTTACGTCAAGTACTTATGTGTTAGATGAACTTTAGGCGCTTTGCACTCGACGGGGCGGGGCGGGCCGGTCAATTTCGCCGCCAACGATAGCACAATGGGAATCCTATACTACCGACGCACATGGCGGACACAAATACCGCGCCACAGGTGCCCGGCGGGCACTGGCGGCGCGGCATGTCCGTGGCTGCCCGCCATAGACCACACAAACCAGTATGTATGCAGCAACGCAGACGGCGGCGCGGGGCGGCTAGCTTAGTCCGCGCTACGCTTTACTAGAACGAACATACTAAACTGACCGCTTCTGTCCCTCGTGTGCTTTGTGTTCGAGGCGAGGGGGAGCCGCGGGCATCGACGGGCAGACGCGGTCTTTATTGCTCCGCGGTCAAAAAGACTGCCCCGTCCCGTCGTGTGCAAAGCGCCTAACCAATTCAATTCAATTCAAAATAGGTGCAAATTACACTCTTTCTGATAGTCATAAAATAATATTAACAATGTCATTTGTGAAGAATCAAGAAATAAACAATAATTAGTTAATAACGTCAAAATTAAGTCCTTGATATAAACCAGATTATGTTATAAGAACATGAAAACAATATGACACGAAAAGTTATACTTATAAATCATTGAATGCATTTAACAAGAGTAGGCCAGTTCACACGGACAGCACCCGGTCACGAGAATAACGCGAGAGTCAGCCATCGCTCCCATCAACCATATTAGAGGGAAAGGAACGACCCGGCTCCCGTTTACTGTTAGGTCAGGGTGCTGCGTCCAGTGAGATCTCGCACTAGGATTCTGGCAGAGGGCAACTTTTAATGAAGTCTAGAGTCCCGCTACCCGCACCATTACCCAGCGACTCATAAGACAAGCTTTTATTTACTTTCACCTGTCCTGTATCTGTAATGAAATCTTGCAAGTTAAATTTGACCCACTTCCCGGTTTCCGATTGAGCTGAAATTTTGCATGCATATGTATATCGCGCGATAGTGCTGCTCTGATGCTGAAGCTGTAAAGTGGCCATAGGAACTCTTCACCTGTCCTGGTGTCCGTAATGAAATCTTGCAAGTTAAATTTGACCCACTTCCCGGTTTCCGATTAAGCTGAAATTTTGCATGCGTATGTATATCGAGTGAAAGTGCAATATTATAAAGACATGGAGCTGCTCTGATGCTGGAGCTGGAAAGCAGCCATTGGAACTCTTCACCTGTCCCGGTGTCCGTAATGAAATCTTGCAAGTTAAATTTGACCCACTTTCCGGTTTCCGATTGAGCTGAAATTTTCATACATATCTATCAATGTTTGTATTAAATATTGTATGCTTGCGATAGTAGGTTCGTGGTGGATCACTAATATGAACATATTTTGATTTTTCCTTGCACTATTCTATTCTAAGCAGTCTACTGCCTGAAGATGATCACGAAACCGGTTGCGGTATAAACAAATTTGTGTTTTATTTATATTAATTGTGGAATAGTGAAGAAAATACCTAAACATGTTTGTATTAAACCTGACTTAACGTAGAACAGATAGCCGATGGGGTAGTAAAGTTCTTGAGTGGCGACCGCGCAACGGAAAACGTAGCGTAGGAAGAACTCCCACGCGGTGGACCAACGACCTGGTAAAGATCGCGGGAAGCCGATGGATGCGGGCAGCGCAGGACCGGTCGTCATGGAAATTCTTTGTCCAACAGTGGACGATTTTCGGCTAATATGATGAAACCTGACATCGAACATTAAAGGTTGACCATTGCAACGGTGTTACTTTGAACAACTATCAGCTATTCCGTAGAGAGTATCATTGACCTGCATCAAAGTTACAAGTCATCATCGGTAGCATTACAACGACGCTTAAGCGGGTATCGGTATGTAATCATGAGTAACACCATTCGTAATGTTTATTACGTTACGTCATAGAAAAGTAAAAGTGCCTACAGCTCCGATACCTGCCTGGAGAGAAGGTAGTTGTCTCTTCCACGAGGCACTCGCCTTGCAGAGTACCAGGACAAGCGTCTTGGCAGCAGACCTACCGTAGTTGGTCCTTGCCCTCGACTTGTATTGGCAGGAATAGCGGCCTTCACTTTATACCGAAAGGGTCGGTAACGCTTTATCATAAACCTGGTAGTTTATCGCATCTGGCAGATGTACGAGAGGGCATGCCCTACCTTACAAGGTAAGTGTGGACCCTATATCATAAACCTGGTAGTTAAGCGTATCTGGTAGATGTACGAGAGGGCATGCCCTACCTTACAAGGTAAGTGTAGACCCTATATCATAAACCTGGTAGTTAAGCGTATCTGGTAGATGTACGAGAGGACATGCCCTACCTTACAAGGTAAGTGTGGACCCTATATCATAAACCTGGTAGTTAAGCGTATCTGGTAGATGTACGAGAGGGCTTGCCCTACCTTACAAGGTAAGTGGGGACGCTATATCATAAACCTGGTAGTTAAGCGTATCTGGTAGATGTACGAGACGGCATGCTCACTTAGTGATTCGCTCTAAGATGATTCTTGCAATCTGTGTTATCTCTGTACAAAACAAGAAAATCCTCGTGTAAGTTGATCTCTCTTAAGTGGCAGTGGGCGGGGCACATTGCTCGTAGAACAGATGGCCCTTGGGGCAGTAAAGTTCTCGAATGGCGATCACGCATTGGAAAACGTAGTGCAGGCAGGCCTCCCACGCGGTGGACTGACGACCTGATAAAGATCGCGGGAAGCCGCTGGATGCGGGCAGCGCAGGACCGGTCGTCGTGGAAATCCTTGGAGGAGGCCTTTGTCCAGCAGTGGACGTTTTTCGGCTGATATGATGAAGCTGATCTGTCTATAATTTTCCTAAACATTTACTTAAAACATTATAAGTGTAGTATGATTCCGCTGTCAAAAAATAGTGTGTTTATGTTGTTTATCATAGGATACCTAAAATTATTATGGTCAAGAGTTCCCATTAAGTGGCACTAACCTACATGGGTGATTACAAGTTTTTAATTCAAACAGTTTAAAAATGCCACAATGGAGACGACCACGACCATACCCCGGACAATGCGTACAAACGGTCGTGAAATGATATTTCTAAAAACAAATGACGGAGAAAACAAAATCACGTCGAAATCCCATACGTTCGAGAAAAAAACCTGTAACCAATCTGGATCAATCTGGGAGACGAGGGGGTGGGGTCGCAATCTAGAGAGCGGCAGGGAGTGTCCATACTGTATGTTAGTACCTACTAATATATATATATGATGCTTCCAAAATATATGCCACCGCTGCAAGAGGTGCTTCTACTCGTGAAACTAAATAACTTTCCCCAAGGAACCCACAGTCAAACCGCAGAATTTTTTTTTGACTTCCCATACTAAGTTCGCCGATCAGCTGATCGACTTAGTATGGAGGAGAAAAAACTTTTTTTGCGATTTGACTATGGGTTCCTTGGGGAAAGTTGTTCAGTTTCTCGAGTAGAAACACCCCTTGCAGCGATGGCATATATTTTGGAAGCATCCTGTATACTTTGCCACGACACTTAACAACTTTGGTAGCCTAAAGTGATTTTCTTTTTGAATGATTACTATATTTTAAACGTCCAATATCAAAGATCCCGCAAAAGGGGTACAATCCCCAATTTTTTTATCCCCTATACATGTATGGGTAAATTTCTCTAGTGGCGACCGCGTTCCAGAAGACACAGCGTAGGAAGGCCTCCTACGCGGTGGACCGACGACCTGGTGAAGTTCGCGGGAAGCCGCTGGATGCGGGCAGCGCAGGATCGGTCGTCGTGGAAATCCTTGGGGGAGGCCTTTGTCCAGCAGTGGACGTCTTTCGGCTGATATGATGATGATGATTTTAGGTTAATCCACACATAAAAAACATACAGTCGAATTGAGAACCTCCTCCTTTTTCTGAAAGTCGGTTGAAAATCTTGTCTGTCCCCGAATCTGATTTCAGGGACAAACAAACGCACCGTGTACTCTCAAATACATTTGTCATTGTCATAAAAACCTATATCCACGCGGGCGAAGCTGCGAGCAAAATTTTGCTAGATCACATCTCCAAGTACTAATATAATCTGTACGTTACGAAGAGCGTGCAATATACAATTTATTCTAAGAATTACGAAAGACCTTAATTTTTTTTTACTACTTTAGAATGTTGAAACATAAGTGATGTTTTTAATATTAAATAAATTGTATGAATGAATAGATAGGGTATTTTCCAGTAAGTATCAAAAATAAATTATAGAACATTGTTCAGCAAATAGCACAGCATATACCTGAAAAACCTTACTTGTATTTGGGTAACAAATCACAAAATTAGTATAAACTTTATATAATATTTGTGTCGAATAATAAATCGAGTCTTCGAATAATTTTAAAACAAACTAACTTATGTAACAGATGATAAAAAGTTTAACCGCCTCCGTAGCTCAAAGGCAAAGTTCCCTGGCTTTACACAGGAGGTCGCGGGTTCGATTCCGGGCGGGGTCTAACCTTGTAAGACTCGGTTTGGGCATTTTCTAAGCCCGCCTGGCTAGCAACAACCATCTTATCTAAGTCTTGCCGCCAAATATCAATGTTGATATCATTGGTGTGTTCCGTCATGAAGATAAGATAGCCAGTTCCCCATTGCGTTGGGGAATCTTGGTAAGCCCGCTTCCATCTTCGGCAACATCGTCACTTACCGCCAGGTGAGATGTTGTCAAGGTTGATATCATTGGTGTGTTCCGTCATGAAGATAAGATAGCCAGTTCCCCATTGCGTTGGGGAATCTTGGTAAGCCCGCTTCCATCTTCGGCAACATCGTCACTTACCACTAGGTGAGATGATGTCAAGGGTTTACCAATTGTGAATAATAAAAAAAGTAACTGATTTGACTTAGTGGAAAATACCACAATTAAAAAAGACTACTAAACAAAATTACTTCTTGGCGGAATATTCCTTAGTGCTGGATAGGCCCTTGTTATAGGCCCGATTGGAAAATTGCCGATACAATAGGTCGGGGAAAAAGGTTCTTCATATTTTGTAGGTATAAATTTATAATCAAATCTCTTTGCTTGTATTATTTGTAACTGGCTGGTTATAACCAAAAAGGGTTATTATAATAAAACTAAAAAGAGGACACATTCGAAAATTTTAATAAAAAATTTCAAAAAAATTAATAAAAAAGTTTTTTCTTACTACGAAAAGCAGTGAAAGTAACGAGAAATTCGCCACATTTTGAAATTGTATTTAAAAAAAGGTAAAAATGCAACGTGCTGTTTATGGACCTAATGCATTATCGGCCAGTATCACAAACTTGGTTCAAGAGTTTTTAGTCTGGAAATTTGAACGTTCATGATGCAGCTCGTTTTGTTCGCCGTGTTTGAATTTGCATACGAAATAAGAAGCCGCTGGATGCGGGTAGCGCAGGACCGGTCGTCGTGGAAATCCTTGGGGGAGGCATATGTCCAGCAGTGGACGTCCTTCGGCTGATATGATTTTTTTGCCGACCGAATACGTTATAATTTTGAACAAAAAAAAACCAACTTCAAACAGGAAACTAAGGTTGTTCTCGATTTCTCTGGGATACCATCATCAGATCCTGGTTTCCTTATCATGGTACCACCCTTGGGATTTACAAGATAGGCGAGTGGTCCATTGTATTCACCTAGCTGTCGTCACTCCCACCCTTATGCCCAATATGCATGAGAATGCCTATTGCACCACAGCGCGAAGAAGCAACCATCGTTCCACTGAGACAAGGAATGTAACTACTGAGGTTTAAACTGAGAATTCCGTACTTCGGGACGCACAGAAGGGATTTTATAGAGACTACGAAAATCTAAAAATTTAGTGATGATACCAGAGATATGATATATAGGGTGAATTTTAATTCGTTTTGATAGTAAAGGATATTATGAATGTACTCGTGATTACAAACAACTTTCCCAAAGAAACTATATGTCAAATATGTAAAAAAAATTTTGTTCCTTCATATATTTTTTGCCGCTTTGATAACTTATTATGTATCATGGACCAAATTTTTGATGTGTAACATCTTTGCTCTCGCTTTCCTGCAATTTGTGGGAGTGATTTCGTGAAATGGGACGGAAATGTGTAACATGGGACGGAAATGTGTAACATGGGACGGAAATTTGTAACAGGAAGTCGCGAAAGCGCGCGCTATTCGATCTGACGAATGAGCTTTGCTCTCGCTTTCCTGCAATTTGTGGGAGTGATTTCGTGAAATGGGACGGAAATGTGTAACAGTGATATCGTGAAATGGGACGGAAATGTGTAACAGGAAGTCGTGAAAGCGCGGAATTCTACTTTACGAGAGTCCGACTCGCACTTGGTCGGTTTTTTTCGTTGCTGTCAGATCCGCCACCCAGGTACAATATCGTCATCAAATCTAACTAACCTAAAGTATTTTGTCACAATGTTACACATCATATGCGAGTACTGTAGGTCTCGCTCGAATTATTTTTTTCTGATTTCACGTTGTCACTGAGTACAAGTTGTTTGTAATCACGAGTACATTCATATCCTTTGCTATCAAGAACTTATTAAAAGTTACCCTATTTATCGGGAGGTAGGTAGGTTACATGCGTACAAAAAGTGACAGTGTTAAAAAATAAACTAAAAAATCTTATTCACTAAATAGCATTTCTCCTACAAAAGCATAAAAACTTATTCATTTAACATTTTATTCTAATTTCAATTTTACATTTATCAAAATCACTAAATTAGTTCGTCAATGACAATGACGTCACAAGTCTGTAACACGAACAATTTCAGAACAAAATGTAGTTTTTGACAGTTGATAAAAAGTAACTCAAATGACTAGCAGTCAAATGCCGGATTGTCATCTCTCTTTTTTAGTTGCATTCGGTGCAAGCGAACTACCTATAATATAACCTGTAAGGGTTCGATTTTCAAATGTTGTTTCAAATGTGTTTGTTAGTGCATAATGGATGATACTAGTAATCTAATCAGAAATCAGGAATCAAAAATCACTACGCTTTTTAAATCCATATGGTAAGCCCTTGGGCCTTAATTGACATCATCTCACCTGATGATATGTGACGATGATGCTGTAGATGTAAGCGGGCTTACCAAGATTCCCCAAGGCAATGGAGAACTGCCTATCTCATGTTCAAGGCGGAACAATTATTGTTGTTAACATTGATGCTTGGTGTCAATACTTAGATAAGATGGTGATAGCTGGCAAGGCGGGCTTAGAAAATGCCTTTCCACCAACCAAACCAAGTCATACAAAGTAAGACTCCGCCGGGAATTGAACCTGCGACCTCCTGATATTAAGGCCACGGAGGCGGTGAAACTTACTTAAACCACGCCCCGTAGACACTGCATACAAACGGTCGTGAAATGACATTTCTAAAAACAAATGATGGAGCAAACAAAATCACGTCGAATTCCCATACGTTCGAGAACCAACCTGTAACCAATCTGAATCAATCTGGGTGACGAGGGGGTGGGGTCGCAATCTAGAGAGCGGCAGGGAGTGTCCATACTGTATGTTAGTACTATTATATAGGGTGTAACAAAGTTGGTGTAGGTCCCGTTAACTGGGTCTTCTATTTCTCTCTACGACTTTGCTGAAAACGTTAAAAAAAATTGTTTACTCTTCATACAAATCGATCTGCTGATCCACCGATTTTGTGCATTTTAGTATGGAGGGTCCAATTACCAATTTTGTTACACTCTGTATATTCTTTGCTTAAACTTTGTCTCAATTTCCGATAGAAAGTTCAGTTATTAGTTTATTATACTCAAATGAGTACTGATTAGTTTTAATGCTGCCTTTTCTTGCTCATTTGTGGCCACGACTTCACGAGTCATGGCCAAGAACCATGTCGAATGTCTTCGGCGCCCAGTTACCACTTCAATAGTTTTAACCAGCCACGCAACGAACGGCGCAGTTTTTGAGAGCCGTGTTTCCATAGAGTTTTGTTTACGCTCTTTTGCAATAGATAATTCGTAGTTGAGTCGGAACTGAAAATAGTTAAGATTATCCAACACAACACAAACAAAAACACATCTAATCTGCGTGGATAACAACGCAATTTTTAAAGATAAATATTGTGTGTTTCCGTCAGCAAGAAAGTGGGTACCTACCTACCTAACTGTTTTTTTACAAGCCTTTATTTAACTTGCAGTGTATGTATGTTTGTTCGGGTGAAATCTTGCAAGTTTACCCACTTCCCGGTTTCCGATTGAGCTGAAATTTTTCATGGATATGTATGTATATCTCGTGACAATGCAATATTAAAAGCTTGTACCTAAAAGTTTTTAGGTTTTTCGAAAATTGTTTATACTGTGATTGTAAATTATTTTATCCCACAATAAGTATGATATTTAGTATCAAAACTATCATAAATTAATTGTCATAAGCAGCCACTCTCCTACAAACGCACAGAACTTACTTATTTAATATTTAGGTAGTATTTAATTTTAATTTAACACATATTTCAATTTAGTACCTATCTATCTAAATAAAAAAAAAATAATAACCAAGAGTAATAAAAAAATATATTTTAATTTATTTTCAATTTTGTATTTGCCAAAATCACTCAATTAGTTCATCAAAGACAATTACGTCACAAGCCTGTAACGCCACAGATAAGACAAAAAATTTGCCGCTGTAACGCGAATAATTTCAGAATAGTGTTAAATACCAGATTATAATTAAAACTAGTTGATGCCTGCGGCTTCGCCCACGTGAACATAGTTTCTATGAATGTCTTAGAGGGTGCGCAGTGCGCAAGCCGCAAGCGGCTGGCGAGCGTGGAAAAAGTAGCCTATATGTTAATCCAGGTCCTAAACTGTCTACTTACCAAATTTCAACTAGATCCGTTCATTAGTTTTTGCGTGATAGGACAACAAACATCCATACATACAAACTTTCACATTTATAATATTACTACCTGTTTCCCACTTAGATCCCGGTGAAAAAAATTCTGTACCTATTTTTTTTAGACCTACAGAATATACACAGAAAATTTCATGGGAATCCGTCCAGCCGTTTGGGAGGAGTATGGCAAGTAACACTGTGACACGAGAATTTTATATACAGGGTGTAACAAAATTGGTGTAGGTTCCGTTAACTGGGGGTTCTACTCGTCATACCTCAGTGTCATACTGAACAACTTTTGTTCTACGACTTTGCTGAAATTGCAAAAAAAAGTCTTTTTTTTTTCATTAATTTACTATGGGTTCCTTGGGGAAAGTTGTTCAGTATGATGAGTAGAACCCCCAGTTAACGGGTCCTTCACCAATTTTTTTACACCCTGTATATAGATTAGGATAATAGTCAGTACTAATATACTTTGATAATAGCTAGCCCCTATAGGTACATTTTACAAATTTTATCTAGTTATTACTGCAACAAAAATATAATTAGTTAAAATCGACAATAGGCATAGTTTTCAAATTAAAATTTACAAAGAATTAGAGCTCAAAATTAAAAAAAAAAAACTTTACCCAAAAATGTTACCAATAAAATCATTTTCAGCGAATCTATTACCGTTACTCCAAAAGGACATTTATTTTCAAACGAAAACTTGGTCATGTGAAGCAATAGAACAATATCCAAACGTCTATTTTGCGCGTTACGTTAATTTATAAGATTGCGTAACTTGTGATGTAACCAAGTGTTGCAACGTGATAACGAAATTCACGTGACTGGTACATCAAACTGGTACATCAATAAAATTTAATCTGCTTGCAGTCTCAATACAGTTTACTATATAACTGCTTTATAATACTGTGAGTTATCAAATAGGGTTGAAACGTATACAATAAAAATATTGCTCCCTTAACTTTGGCAGTAGGCCAATTCAATTATACAGGATTTATGTTTGCATATAAGAATAGTAATTGATTGTCAGGTGCATTAAGAGTTGTGTTTATAAAATGCGTAAGGACGCAAAAAAATATATATTCAACACATGTCTGGAAACCGATCCTATTATATGTTATCCGTTTGTTCCTGCGTGCTTATGATGCACGCGAATATCATTGCGGTAAAATCATTGTGATTAGTGTAGCCTACTTACTACTTAAATGGTATTATTTAGGTAGGATGAATTACACACATATGTCGCTTAAAAAAAATTTATGACATAATTAAAGCTTATACATTATAGTTTAATGTTAGTTCTCATTTATTCTATAACACCAGCCTTATACCTATATAAGCACTAACACTAAAATGTCTTATTTTGACGATGGTGCCAACCCTATCTTTTTCGATACACTCAGGGAACAGACATGCGTTTAAAAAGCGAGCAATATTTCCTAACGCGACTTCTGAAAGTAATATTTTCGAGGTCACTGTCTTTAGATTTTTTCCTTCCTGAATCTAACGTGCATATGCTATGCAGCAAGGTCTTGTTAATGAATATGTACTCTTCTTTATCAATTGGTCCAAACAGTTATCTAACACACAGACCGACACCGCTCTTTCGAAGCAATCTATGCTATGGATCATTATTGGACTGACTGCACGCTTTTTGCAATCTGTTCTTATTGTGCCGTAGCCTTGTTCTTTGTTTACTATCTTCAAAAAGTAGATAAACTGAGTAGAGTTGAAAGGGGCGTTGCGATCTGGAAAGTCGTGGTACTGGTAGTGCGTGAGTGTCCTTGATTTCCTTTCCATTGTGTTTCTTAAATATAACACAAGCTGCGTGTAGTATTTATCAGTAATAATCTTCTTCAAAATGAAAAATTCACTCACAAAATACTCGAAGTCTTGTGAATTACTAAGCCAATTATAACTTTTTAATTTCTTCTTGTCGAACCTCACAATCACTTTACAACCACTCTCCCATACAAAGCTCCAAAAATTGGAGGAATCAACTTCAGCTACTAGGCTGCTGACTATCATAAACTTTCTTTTCACATGGTATCCATCCACACAATTCGCGGAAAATATGTCGAACCTGGTGCTCATGACGACCGATTGGCGCCTCCTTTTTCTAGGTCTATTTTCCCATAGACCTTCATCCTCGAACGATATGCGGTTGATGAACTCATGCTCACTTTCCATAACATCTTGAAAGTTGGAACGCACTAAAATGATTTTCGGGAATACTAATCTTTGAAGGTCACGTTCACCGTTATTTCTACCTTTCTAACGTAAGCTTATAGAACTACACTGCATATCGTTGTTTCTTACTATGATTGAACGACATCAATTATAAATTATATTGAGTCTATCCATTAGGCCTTAATAGAATGTAATTCAGGTAAATAAAGGATCTGAAACGTAGGTACTGCGAATACGCAAACATAAGTATTGAAGTTGTAGGTAAGTGCGTAAGCACAATACATAGTATTTAAGGGTAAGCTTAAGGTAAAATAAATAAAATACTGATCTATCTATATATATTATAACACTTATCTAGCTATATATTTAGATTCTGTATTTACTGAAATAACGTAAGTTATGCCCTTTCATTACATGATAGAAAATAAATATGTATAACGGCCGTTTAATCGATACCTAATACATCTCGACATGCCGATGCTTTTTATTGCTTCCCTTATCATAAGTTTATGAATTACTTGATCATTTGCTAGTGGCGGCTTAACATAAACAACAACAAACAGACTACGAGATAAGCATTCAGTTTTCCTTACACGCTGTTCTGTTTTTTTTTAACTGACATTCGTAGACAGGCGAAGGTATTTTCTTTCTCTTAAGCTTGAGACCTCGGCTGGCTAATTAGATTAGCGCACTGTGCTAATCCTAATTCAGTTAACTACTATAAAATCTATGTAAGCTACTATTCGCTAGTTGCTGTAAATTAGTTAACATTGTGCAATTGTTTTAATAAACCTAAAAGCCGCAGATACCTAAAAATACTGTTTTTCAGTGGTTAGCAACAATATTGTAACAGTTAGCAACCATGGTATTTTCCATGACGTAAAACCGGGTAGGTCACGTATTCATAGCGAATATAGGATTATAACAATAATTAAGCCACAAAAATAATCTCGTATGCGTCAAGTCATAAGGAAAAAGACTAACTATAAATCGAGGCACAGTAACAGTAATATTACATTAAGTTTCTGTACATACATCAGTAAGTACACTGAACATTAAAATGGGGGCTGAAAATTCGAAAGCGCTGAGCCTGAAAAATTTTATTAAATTAATTAATGACGACAAAGCCACCACAATTTTTTGCAAAGAGCACAACAAAATCATGAAGAAGAAAATCAAAGAAACGTGGGGTCCAGCATTGGAAATCGTTAAAAACAACGGATTCGAAGACGCACCGTGTTATGACCACAACCGCGTGGTGATATCAGAAGACGAAAGCTCCGAGGCCTCCTTAAACGCGAGCTATATTAATGGCTTCAAACACCCGAAAAAATATATATGCTCTTCGGCACCCTCAGAGAAGACAACTAGTACCTTCTGGAGGGCCATATGGGATCATCAGAGCGAGCTCATCATCATGCTATGCAAGCCTGTTGAAAATGGAGTGAACCAATGCTACCAGTACTGGAGTCCAGTAGAAGGAACAGCTGTGGAATTTGGAAGGCTTAAGATAGAAACGCTTGAAACTTATTCGCAACGATCGAACTTTCAAATAACACACCTTCATGTGACACACGAAGCTGGAGGCTCCCTGAAAGTTACTCATCTTCTTTTTGACAAATGGCAAGAGCATGATATTTCTGCAGTAGAGTCTGACTTTCTGGAGTTGGTAATGACGACAAGGATGTGTGGTCGATGGATGGCCAACCAAGAGTCACCCAGTGGGAGCTGCATGTATCCAAGACGACCAATAGTGATTCATTGCAATAGTGGGTTGAATAAATCAATGGTGTTTTGTGCAGTTGACATCTGTATATCTTCATTTTTAGAAACGGGTAAGGTAAACCTATTTTCCACCGTTTGTAAGCTAAGACGTGAAAGATACAACTGTTTGTCTAACGTTAACCACTATGTATTTTGCTATTCTATTTTGGATCGTTATATTAGGCTATTCCACAGATATTGGTAATTGTTATTGTTAATTTTATAAAATTATCTCTAAGGTATAATAAGTTGCTTTCTGTATGTAATCAGTATTTTTATAATAAAAGTTTTATAATAGTAAATTGAATATCATTGAAGTTTTCTTAGCCTATAAATAGACAGCTTAAAAGTTATGTAGAATATTAACTCAGAATAGTCAAAAATCAACTCTGTTAATATCTTATACATTTCGTAATAGTTAAAAGACAAATTAAACTATTAAATTATTATGAAGACGGACGACAATTCATATGTTTTTATCTATGTGTCGTCATAACCTGAACTCTAGGCGGCGCACGCTACCGGCGGTGCCGCACTGTCTAGTCTAGAACATTAATTTTGGTTTACTTTCCTCATCAAAATACGCTAACTAAACGTGAAAACATTTTTTAACACCGTGTGTAACCGAGTTAACGTGATATATCTTTCCGCTCTGTAAACAGGAACGTGCCCCAGTTTATACACTACTTGTTTGAAATTTCAGAAGTATGTAAAGCTATTATGAATGAGCTTTAAGTTACTTTGGCGTTCATATGCATGTAATAAAAAAAGAAGATTATATGAAGTTTTTTAGAATTTTTAAAGAGTGGAGGATCGGTGGAATTAAATTGCAAAGAATAAGGGTGGGACTTAAGGGTGAGTCCGCAAGTCAAAAATGTCTGGGTCCTCTTTAGGATGAGAAAAGAAGATTATATGAATATTTTTAAGAATTTTTAAAGAGTGGAGGATCGGTGGAATTAAATTGCAAAGAATAAGGGTGGGACTTGGGAGTGAGTCCGCAAGTCAAAAATGTCTGTGTCGTCTTTAGAATGTGAGGAGAGAGCTCACTGAATTTTTTTAGAATTTTTAAAGAGTGGAGGATCGGTGAAATTAAATTTCAAAGAATAAGGGTGGAACTTGGGGGTGAGTCCGCAAGTCAAAAATGTATGGGTCGTCTTAAGGATGAAAAAAAAAGATTTTATGAATATTTTTAAGAATTTGTAAAGAGTGGAGGATCGGTGGAATTAAATCGCAAAGTATAATGATGGGACTTGGGGGTGTGTCCGCAAGTCAAAAATGTCTCGGTCGTCTTAAGGATGAAAAAAAAAGATTATATGAATATTTTTAAGAATTTTTAAAGAGCGTAGGATAGGTGGAATTGAATTTTAAAAATTGAGGGTGGGACTTGGGGGTTAGTCCGCAAGTCAAAAACGGTATTAAAGATTTGGCCGCAATATCGTATGTGATATTTTTGAGTAATATTTTTCATTTTCCCATATTGTTATAAATATAATTGAATATTTTAACTGTAATTATATGCATAAGGGTGGAATATCGAGGGGTGAGTATTATCTGTACCGAAATTGTTATTCCCAATCTCAGAAGTCCCGAGATACCTCACTGCGTCATTTTCTAGGCCAGTCAGCCATTTTAACAATCTAGATAATTTTCTTCGTTATCTAGATAATTTCGTTCAACTGAACGTTCGGAACTACAGGTACATATTCATGCGTCCTCCTTCTATCTAGCCTTCGTGGTTTGAAAAGATTTATTTATAAAAACTTACATTACAAGAGATGAATATCTAAGGGATGGAAACCGAATCGATGATAGATTTCCAGGATAAGGCGCTTTTGTTGGGCAATTTCGGAGTCGATTCTAATTATTTCTTCTTGAACAGCAGAAGAACGGGGTAAGTTCATCATCTGCTCCTTAATTCGTTTTAAACCTTCAATTCTCTGAAGGCGCACTTTTATTTCTGTTTTTGTGAGTGATGTCATGTATTCCATATTTTGCTGTAGAAAGAAACAGGTTCTTGAGTGCATGTTCATAAAAAAACTTCAAGCTGAACTGACGAAAAAATAAAATTAGTATGCTTACATTTTGTGCCATTGTGATTTTTGGAAGGTGTCGATAACAATAGTCACTTGATTTCTTATCAACACACGTCGTTTCTTTGAGAAAATTCGTTTATAACTGGCAGTTGCTGGGTGAAGATAAGATGACTGAACTAGTTATCAAAAATATTCATGACCTAGTTATCGGATATCATCGAAGGGGTCAGAATTGCTTTTTTTCAGGTAATTTTATATTCGACTTATAAAATAGCTGCTTATTAATGATATGGAAAGTAAAACTCAAATAAGTGTTCTTAAACATTTAATAATTAAAAAACTGAGTCACAACAAATGAATATCCATGGGAAAGAAATTACTGCTACTGTAAATCCTAATCAGCGATTGTTTATAACTTTCAATGTCACGGTCGATTTGACTTATCTCATTCCTTCTACTTGCGGAATCCGTCTGCTGAAACAATTTATCCTTTTTTTGGCTCAACACATAGATCCTGTCTCGGAACACTTCTATTTGACGGCGCTGAGCTCCAGTGAGTCGACCAGGTGGAAATGGCTGGAAAAAAAATTAACATTTGTTGAACCAAGAAAAAATAAATCTCTCTGTAGCCTAAATCAAAAATTTCAATTTTACTTCCGAGAAGATGGTGATCAATATATTTACAAACTCGGTATGGATGAAACAGCTAAATCTGTGAAACACTTTTATGAAAAAAAAAAGTAGTGTATACTTATACTTCGTATCATTTTGATTTCAATTCACTGGAACGTTTTGCAAAAACAGGACTGAATGCCCAGCAGTGTCTAGACAGACTCAAACTCTGTACGGCTACCGCACGCTATATGCGATACCAAAAATAAGAATTGCATGCCATTATAATGTCGGCTGGGAGCAGCCTTTATCCTGTTACGTGAAGAAGTGGAACGCTTCACGTAATAAATAATCCTTAACTCCCACTCTTTCCTGCTTCACAGTATTAAATAAATGGACGGCGGAGCTCGAAGATTGTCCTAGCTTGGGCGGTGTTCGCGTGTTGTGCCCAATGAGTGACTAGGTTCGATTCCGAGTCAGAGCACAACAACCACAATAAGTAGTACTAATTTCATTGTATTTTCACTCAAAATTCATGAAAATTAGTCATAAAATTATTAAAAAATTTTTTTTTTAAATGTATTTAATGCTGTGAAGCAGGAAAGAGTGGGAGTTCGCAAATCTTCCTATGAGGGAGAAACTTCCACTTCTGGTCACCTCATGGAAGAAATTTTCACCTTTACTGTTACTTATTGTCAGTATTTTCTTCAATCCATCTGTGAATTTTGATAGCTCCATTTCTCCAAAAGTTTCTGGGTCAATCCGTCTGCGCGTATAAAGTGTACAGCAAGTCACAATGTCGGCTAATGGATAATTCAAAGACCCGTTTGTGTCTCGCACCAATTTAACGATTTACATATTATTATTGTAGCCTGTGTTCGCTTGAGTTTTGTGTTACTGTTAAAGGCTATCACTAGTGATGTGAAATGACCATCATTTAAAGTTTTGATCACAAGACGGTCCGCTGACGGTCTTGTGACTGACGGACCGTCAGACTTTTTTTTGTCACAAATTTCGTCAGTCGCATTTAGCTAGATGAGCTAGATGACAATTTGTGACCGTCACGAGATTTTGGTCACAAATTTTAGCTTGGTCACAAATTTGGTCAGTCACATCTAGCTAGATGATTCCTGACGGTTTTTTTGAAAAATAATTTTTATTTACTAAGAGTAATTTTTTAACAGCTTTTCAGAAAGAATAATTCGTTATTAGAAAATAAATATTTTAATTTTTATCAGAAATTATTCTTTTTCTCATCAAAATTTTAAAAATTATCCTAATATAAGTCAAAAAATCGGTAGATGTCATATTTCATCGGTACATGCCACATTTCATTTGGTTTTTAACTTCCGTAGGCATTTGAATACTAATTATTTTGTTGATACATACAATTAGATAAATTCTGATTATTTTTCGAATTCGAATAAATTGCTTTAGTGGGCGTCTTTAAACAGTCTTTAAAGAAGATATTTATATGCAACTTGTGTCTATAAATATGCGCAGCCGCAACTAGTATAATTTGCATTTAGACACGCACAACGCTGAGTATAGTTCGGATATGCTATCACATATTCAAGTGTGTATTGCGTCATTTAAGGGGACAATCCACATCAATTTATTGGAAAAATAGTTTGTTTCGCTAAATAAAAAAATAAAAACAATTAAATCTTCGTTCATTGAACTTATACATTGAATGACTAAAACTGTTTAAATCTTTGACTTGCTGATCAATACTTAAATACCTCTTACATATAACTTTACGTTAATGACTGCTCATAGTTTATGAATGTTGATTCAGTTCTCTTATACATAATGCCATTAATATTAACTGGCTGTTATTTGTTCAGTCATTCTGTTCGGTTTTTGAAAAGCTCTTTAGAATATCATAAAAGTATTCTATCAACACCCTCATAATACATTGAATAATCGCAATTTGTTTATTATTTCAATTCAACTAAACAATGAAAGTCTCTTCATAAAATTCCATTCGAAAAAAACTAACTATAACTTGATAATTTCTAGGAATTTGTATGATGATTTATTGGATTTTTTTTAATGCGCATGGAAGAAATATTTACTTATATTTCACCACGTAAGCATTCGAAATAGACTGAAGACATTCAAGTTTTCCTAAATTTAAAGATTAAAATAATTTCTTGACACATAAATTATTTAAAAAAACCATCCAATCGATCTCGAAGGATACCATCGTACAAAAATCATGTTTCATGTTAAAAAACTGCGGGAACGAAATCAATAGGTAAAGTTAGTGTGTTTTTTTCTATTTTTTGTACTTTTGATAAGGTAGGTATACAGCTACTTGTCCTAAAATGCGTCGTTTTTATCACTTTAGGGTTCCGTATTAGGTAACAGGACCCTATTAGCCTACGCTGTCCGTTTGTCTGTCTGACCTTGTCTGCTATCTTTTGAACCGGAATAAGTAGCCGGCTTAAATTTTCATGGAATATGTGTTATATATTTAAGTGTGTGTTATCATGCAGGATTTTCTAAAAAATATTAAACATTTGAAGAGGGCACATACAATAAACGTTGTAAGGTTTTTTTTTTTTAAAAATTTTAGTGCGTTTGACTGCAACTCACCTGATGGTAAGTGATGATGCAGTCAAGGATGGTACACGCAAACACAAATAATGCCTATTCACTCTTGCCTTGACGATCCCCAAACTATAGGAATCGGGAAACACTACAAGCGTGAAACTTGGTGTACGTACTTATTGTTAGTTATTGTATGTACTAAACTAATCCTAAAGTAAAGCAACAAATTATGAAAACCGGTCAAGTGTGAGTCGTACTCGCGCTAAGGAGTCCGAACTGAATAAAAATAAGGGTTCCGTTTTTTAAAAACAGCAATTTTTCTGTAGCTCGCATTAACATCCTTTGTCTAAAATGAATGGGTATGTGAAGAGTGTGTGGTAGTCTACGGAACCCTCGGAGCATGATGTCCGACTAGCACTTAGCCGGATTTTTTCTTTTGTAGGTACATCTTCTGTCTAAACTAACCCGTATCAATAGTTAATATTCCATTGTATTGAAATACAATAGATTAGGTGAGAGATCTTTTCATGGTCATCACGCACATCATACCTTAACAGAGAATTCATAAAAAAATTGAAGATACATTTAATTTATACATTTAATTTAGACCAACATGCAACAAGTATAACTAGCTTTTTCCCGCGGCTTCAACCGCGTGGACAACGTTTCTATGACTTTGCGAGGGTGCGTAGGGCGCGAGCCGCAAGCGGCTCGCGAGTGTGGAAAAAGTGGCCTATGTGTTAAACCAGGTCCTAATCTGTCTACTTACCAAATTTCAGCCAGATCCGTTCAGTAGTTTTTGCGTGAAAGAGTAACAAACATACATCCATACATTCTTTATTCATACAGCGTTTCTAATGTTAGTAGGAGTAGGACTAGCGAGAGCAAAGCATTCGACTTTATTCGACTTTGTTCAACATGACCAGCTACTTTCTAAGCTAGAGTCCTATGGTATAAGAGGCAGATGTTACGACTGGTTTAAAAGTTATTTGTCAAATAGAAGACAATGTACAGAAATTTCTAAAGTAACTAAAATAAGTGGGATTTTGACAAAGCAAAAGTACACATCTAACTTTCGTATAAATAATTCGGGAATTCCGCAAGGTAGTAATCTAGGGCCCTTACTGTTTCTTTTATACATTAACGACCTCCCAAAAGCAATGTCTCAAAAATGTATACTTTTCGCAGACGATACAACTTTAATCATTAAATGCAAAGATAAAGAAACGTATCAATCTGATGTGGCTAGAGCTTTGGCAGACGCTGTCAAATGGTTGGACAACAATAACCTTAACATTAATATAAATAAAACTAAGATATTACAATTTCGCTCATATCAAACAAAACCCCTTTTTCTGGACATAAATTATAATAATAGTAAAATTGACGTAACTAATGGACTTAAATTTTTAGGCATACATGTTGACAATCATTTGAACTGGAAGGACCATATTGACTCAATTTGCAAAAGACTGAATCGGTTTGTATTCGCGTTAAGAAGACTAAGGCAAACAGTCTCTATAGAAGCCGCTTTGACAGCCTACCATGGCCATGTATCGTCAGTCCTCAATTATGGTCTCTTACTATGGGGTAATTCTGTAGATGTCGATAGAACATTTAGATTGCAAAAAAAGTGTGTACGTGCTATTGATAATGCGTGGTTTATGGAGAGTTGTAAACCCCTATTTAAAAAACTAAATATTTTACCGTTGCCGTGCATGTATATAAGAAAGGTTTGTCTGTTTACAGAATCTCACCCAGAGTATTTTCAATATCTTAGAGACGTTAGATTTCGTGTACCAAGGGCTCAATATACACATTGGTTACAGCAACCTCCCTGTAAAACTAAAATATATAAACAAAATATTTATAATATGTGTATTGAAATATTTAATAAGCTTCCAGATGACATAAAACAATTACGAGGAATTAGACTTAAGAAAAAATTAACAGAATGGCTAATGCAACACTGCTTCTATAGTATTAGTGAATATATGAACTTTAATAATAAAACTAATTTATCTTTATAATTTTATTAGCGTAGGTATAATATTTTAACCTGTAAAAATTTGCATGCCATCTTTATGACGGCTGAATACATTTTCCATTCTAACATTAAGATCTTCACATGGATGTATTCTGGCAAATAAACATTTCTTTCTTTCTTTCTTTCTTTCTTTGCCAGCGGCGTCGCTCGCGTGAACATAGTTTCTATATATGACTGTCTGCAAGGGAGCGCAGTGCGCGAGCCGTCATGTAAAAAAGTTGCCTTTATGGTAATCCAGGTCCTAATCTGTCCACCTACCAAATTTTATCCAGATCCGTTTATCTGTTAAAGAGTAACAAACGTCCATACATACAAACTTTCGCATTTATAATATTAATAAGGATCTGCAACAGGCTTTGGCTACTTAACATAAAACATGTATAATATTTTTATTCCATACAATATTTTACAATTGTGTCGGAAATTTGCAAAATAAAAAAAGTTTGTTGAAAACACTAACATCAATTGTTACTTACACTTCGTTAAAATTCATAATAGACTTAATTAAATGCATTCTTCAAAATTTATTTATGATGCTAATTAATGATTCTAAATAAATATATTATTGCATCTACGTATCCCTACAGTTTATAAACTCGTCTATACTATAGAAACAGTTCTCCAACAAAAAATCCTTAAGCTGAGTCCTGATTTTTTTATGATCTTGTAATCACTTTAAATTCGTTTGACAGACTATTAAATAACCTAACTGCTTGATACCTTACACTGTGCGGTATTAATCGCATAAGGTAAGTCGGTTCTACGGGTTTTTTCTCTTTAGTAACAAAAACTTAACAGCACTGTATTCCTAAACAAAGAAAATAAGTTGACGATGCCCTTTACAAGGCCAAGGGGGCAACACTTGTTCTAAAAGAGCTATCAAGAAAATATCGATCTTAACTACAACGTATGTGAACACAAAATCGTAATCGCCTCGAAGATAAACTCGCGGGGATCAAAGAACCATCGCAGATGAACTACGCCGAAAGTCAGCGCTAAAGGCAACTGGCACTTATCCAGGTTTTCCTGAAATAGCACAAAGGAGCGACCTCATCGTCGACACGGAAAAAAACTTCTGCGAAATGTCAGCGCTCGGTATATTGCGGAAAATTTGGTGCGTCACCTCCGTCACGGGACACGCGGACGCTATGCGTGCACGCATAAACGGGAACATAAAATGGAGCAAGAAGCAATAAAGGAAAGTGCTTAATCACAAAACAGGCCAAAGAAAGAGGCCAAATATCTGCAAAAGCGCTGTAACAACATTTTGAACAAAAAAAAAACCGACTTCAAACAGGAAACTAAGGTTCCCCTCGATTTCTCTGGGATGCCATCATCAGATCCTGGTTTCCTTATCATGGTTTCACCCTTGGGATATCTCCTTTCCAATAAAAAAAGAATCATCAAAGTCGGTTCATAAACAACGAAGTTGTCCGCGAACAAACATAAATATATATTTTTTTTTATGCACAATTGATAAACCCTTGACAACATCTCACCTAGTGGTAAGTGACGATGTTGCCGAAGATGGAAGCGGGCTTACCAAGATTCCCCAACGCAATGGGGAACTGGCTATCTTATCTTCATGCCGGAACACACCAATGATATCAACATTGATATTTGGCGGCAAGACTTAGATAAGATGGTGGTAGCTAGCCAGGCGGGCTTAGAAAATGCCCTATCACCAACCAAACCGAGTCTTACAATTGACCCCGCCGGGAATCGAACCCGCGACCTCCTGTGTAAAGCCAGTGAACTTTGCCTCTGAGCTACGGAGGCGGTTTAAACATAAATATATATATTTATACGGTCGAATTGAGAAACCTCCTTTTTTTGAAGTCGGTTAAAAAGAAGGTGACCTAAGTCGAACGGACAAATCAGTTCAACATCGTATAGCAAACTGTCACCATAAGAGCTATTTTCGATTGACACTGACACATAGAAAAGCATATGATAAATTTTCGCAAAGAGGTTATCTGTAATTTAAAGTGACAAATAACACGTACTGACATTTCAATACTATTACTGAAATAGAATTTTCGACCTTAATACATTGCGAATGTCTATCGACATTTCAACGAAATGGGTAGGGAATTAAATTCCTTGACTGTACTTATGCAAAAACGCAGACATTCAATCATCATATCAGCCGGCCCGCATCCAGCGGCGGCTTCCTACGACCTTCACCAGGTCGTTGTCTGTGAGCTTAGGATCTACCGACTCCTAGCATTCCAAAATCAATCAAACCTAACTTTAAATTAAAACTAACATACCTACTTACATACATACAACATATAAAGCAGGCGAGGCGGTCCGGTGAAAACCTCGTGAAAACGCACTTGATGATAAAATTATAGAGAACGCAAAGAACAAAATGATCTTGATGCAAAACATATTTGGCAAGTATCTAGATGGTTATAGGAAGCATGCAGGACCAACGATAGCATCTCCTTTCCTCTATTAAAAAAATAATAAATATAGTTAAAAAAACTAAAAAACACTCTTTTAACGCACATCAAACTAAAAAGTGAAAAATATTAGTATAGCTTGCTCGATTTACGAAAGATATGGCACCAAGCGCCTCACGCTTTTTTCACAATAATATTAGTATTTTTCATTCATTCATTGGTTTCAGCTTATATTGAATTATTTTTCACTTTTTAGTTTGATGTGCTTTTAATGCGTGTTTTTTTTTCTTTTTTTAAACTATATTTATTTTTCAATTTTTAGTTTGATGTGCATTTAATCCTGGCGATCCTGATAAGGATAATGTGATAAACTAGAATTATTGTATTGTCACTGATTCTTGATAAATGTACAAAGTTTGAATTAAATCTGTCCGTTTAAAGTGGGTCAAACAAAATCGAGTGCAAAGGAGTCGTTTACAAACATACACACATGCAGGTGAAGTTAATAAAGCGTGATAAAAAAAAAACTTATTTCGCAAAACTTACAACGCAATGATGCCTACTTTTCAGAATAAATATAAATAGTATATGTGCAACGTAATAAAACTGTGAAATTGGTTCCTTTGTTTTTGGCTTTCATATTTTTAATGTAGAACCTGCCAAGTGCGACTTGGGGGCACACAAACAGGGAACATGTTCGTGTTAATGGTGGCGCATCGGGAGCCAGGTCGTTTCTTTCCCTTTACTAAGGTTGATGGGAGCGATGGCTGACTCTCACGTTGTACTCGTGACCGGGTGCTGTCCGTGTGAACTGACCTACTCTTGTCAAAGGAATTAATGACATTCGATGAAAAATCATACATTAAAAAATGTATGACTTCTCTTATCATATTTTTTTCATGTTCTTATGACATAAACTATTGTATATCAATGATTTTAACGTCATTAACTAATGATTGTCTATTTTTCACAAATGACACCTTGTAAATATGTAATTCTTGTTTTATGACTATCAGAAACAGTGTAATTTGCACCTATTTTGAATAAACATCTTGTTTTTACCTTTTGAAGTACGGAAGCCTAAAAATTTAATTAATTATCGTTTACCTCAGTTGCAACTTAGAAAAAACGCTGAAAATTTCGGTGATTTTTTAATGAAAAGGGTTACTTGATGTATGTAATGTATGTAATGATTTCACACTGTATAAATTCTAAATTTATCATATTGTCGGGGCCGTGTCTGTACATGAAATATTTTTGGAAAACAATAACTGTGGTGGACATTACTAACGACATAGAGGCCAAAACAAGAACTGTTGGATTTTTTGTCTGTCTGTCTGTATGTTCGCGCATCACGCAAAAACTATATGGCCGATTTAGATGAAATTTTATATCATGATTCCTTACAGCCCGGGTTAACATATAGGATACTTTTTATCCCGTAAAATTCAAGAGTGCCCGTGGGAAAATTCAAAACCGCCACGCGGACGAAGTCGCGGGCACGGCTAGTGATGCATGAAAAGCAAGTTTGAGTCAGTGTTATCACAGAATTTTATAGTCGTGATAAAAGGCGCACTCAGTGTGATTACTTAACCTCCGGGTTTTTAAGGACTACTTTAGTTATAAAGCTCTCAACTAAAATATTAAATAGTTTTCTGTAAAATCTGTCAATGTGGAGCTTTTGTAGGTATTTTTAAATTATAGCAACGAGTAAAAGTGTGATAATCTTTAACTAAATATATCTGTTCGCATTGAGGCCAGGGAATTTTCTACAATATTTTATAAAGAAACCCTACAAGGTTTATATCCGGCTCGAAGGACCAAACATGAGTTTTGTGTGTGTGTGTGTTATGATAAGAATTAGGGATGCATCCGATACCGATACCGATATATCGGCGATACTTCGGGTTTGCCGATATATCGGTATCGGCGATATTTTTATGGCAGATTCAACGATACTTTTCAAATTTCGCGCTTTAAAAATGTAATGTAAACGCGCGTGTTGTCCCATCTATTTCGTTGCAAACGAGGCATCTGTCGCATCTGAGAGACTATTTTCCACCGCAGGTCTTATTCAAACAGACTTGCGAAATCGCCTTTGTCTGCGAAACTTAAGAATGCTTTGTTTTTTAAATAAAAATCTTATAAATGTTAATTTTGATTACTAAAACTATTAATTAATTGTGTTTTATTTATTCTACCTTCCTTTTTGAATTCAATAAGCGTATCGGTATCGGTATCGGTATCGCCGATATTTTTATAAGAGTATCGGTATCGGTATCGTATCGGCAAAAAGGCGTATCAAGGCATCCCTAATAAGAATACTCTTGTCTCGTCACCGTGTCACGTTAATCTACAAAAGAAACTGTAATAACTTTATGTACTTTACAGGTAGTGTTATTACAATTCATACGTATACCTATATCATCATCATCATATTAGCCGAAAGACGTCCATTGCTGGACCAAGGCCTCCCCAAGTATTTACAACCGACTTCCAAAAAGGAGGAGCTTCTCAATTCGACTTAATGTTGTTTTTTTTTATGTGTGTTACCTCAGAACTTTTGACTGGGTGAACCGATTTTGATGATATTTTTTTTATTTGAAAGCCATTGCTTTCTGTGTGGTCCCATATAAATTTTATCAAATTCGGTGTAGTACTTTATTAGAAAATTAACAAAAATCAAAAATAATAAAACAAAAAAGTACTTAGTTGTTACGATGAAAGTCGGTTTTTTAACGTGTTTAGCGTTTTCAATTATCACAACGAGCGGTCCTACGTACACGTACCTATACGTACCTATACTATACTATCATCATATCAGCTCATATACGTCCCCACCGAGGGGCTCGAGCCTACCCTGAATTAGGGCAATCGGGCCTTAGTCGACCACGCGGGCCCAGTGCGGGTTGGTCGACTTCACACACAACCTTCGAGTTTCTTCGCAGGTGTGTCTGCAGGTTTCCTCAAGATGTTTTCCTTCACCGTTAAAGCAATTGGTTAGTATATGTACGTAGGTTTCGAAAAACTCATTGGTACATTGGCCATCCGGATTTGAACCCGGTACCTCTGGTTAGGAGGATCGAGTGGTTACCGGCTGAGCCACCGACGCTTTTTATACTATACTATACTATACGTAAGAGTAAACAAGAAAATTGGATTCACTGATTTTCCATGCCACTGCATGCGGTGACCTCGATCGGAGTCACTGCACTGCAACAGTTCCATAATATGAATAGTTCATACAATTCAACGAGTTATAACAGGTATATGTCCTACATATCTATATACATATTTAGTGCATCTATATATGAACAAGGTTAGATAAAGATGAGTTAGTTTTTTTTTTATTATTTTATGCGGACAGCGATAGAGTGAAACTCCTTGCCTGCGTCTGTGTTTCCCGACTCCTACAATTTGGGGATCTTCAAGGCAAGAGTGAATAGGCATTATTTGAGTTTGCATGTACCTACCATCCTCTAATACATCGTCACTTACCACGTCATCGTGAGATATAGTCAAACGCACTCAAATTTTTTATTAAAAATAAATCTCACTACTAACTGTGTCACGCGGCTTCACCCGCTTGGACAACGTTTTTATGACTTTTGAAGGGTGCGCAGTGCAGCTTGAAGAAAAGTAGCCTATGTATTAATCCAGGTACTAATCTGTCTACCTACCAAATTTCAGCCAGATCCGTTCAGTAGTTTTTGCGTGAAGAAGTAACAAACATACACACTCACAAACTTTCGCCTTTATAATATAAAGTGTGATTTTGTAAGCCCTTGACATCATCTCACCTGATGGTAAGTGACGATGATGCCAAAGATGGAAGCGGGCTTACCAAGATTCCCCAACGCAATGGGGAACTTGACTATCTTATCTTCAAGCCGGAACACATTAATGTTGGTCACATTGATGCTTGGCGGCAATACTTTAGATAATATGGTGGTAGCTAGCCAGGCGGGCTTAGAAAATGCCCTTCCACTAACCAAACCGAGTCATACAAAGTTAGACTCCGCCGGGAATCGAACCCGCGACCTCCTGATGTGAAGCTAATGGACTTAACCATTACGCCACCGAGGCGGTTACTATCTACCACTACTTACAACTCGGAGGAATTAGTTACGTAACTATTATCTACCACTACTTACATCTCAGAGGAATTAGTTACGTAACTATTAAGTTTTTATTTACAGGATGTATAAAAATTGGTGTAGGACCCTTTAACTGAGGGTTCCACTCGTCATACTGAACCAGTTTCCCCAAGGAAACCATAGTCAATTCTCAAAAAAAAAATATTGGACCCTTCATACTAAAATGTACAAAATTGACCGATCAGCTGATCCATTTGTATGAAAAGTAAAAAAAAAAATTTGCAAACCAAAGTCTTAGAACAAAAGTTGTTCAGTACATGAATGTATGAGTAGAAGCCCCAGTTAACGGGACCTACACCAATTTTATTACACCCTGTATAATATCTGTGTGTATACCTTCCTACCTAAACATTTGCAATTCGCATTATTTCATGGTTTCCCCATCAGAGTTTTAATCAATTATCATTGCTCACAAAAATTAAGGTACTTATTTCTTAATTTTTTTTTATGAAAATTGGACTATTTTAAGAAACACGCACGAAGCGTTACGCTTCCTCATTTATTATGCGGACAGCGATGGAGTGGAACTACTTGCCTGCGTCTGTGTTTCCCGACTCATACAATTTGGGGATTTCCAAGACGAGAGTGAATAGGCAATAGTTGAGTTTGCGTGTACCATCCTCGACTAGATCGTCAAACGCACTCAAATTTTTAATTTAAAAAAACTTGTTTGAATATTTTTATCTTGTTATTCCTTGTTTTTTTTTGTGATTTTGCAAATGTGAAACGTTAAATGTTTGTGATGACGTCACAGGCCCAAACACTATGAAAAAAAGGCTTCAGTACTAATTTCAATTGACGATTAAGTAAATTGTTCAGTTATTTAGTAAGTATTTACAGTGTAAAATCGTTATATTTACTCTAAACAGTTCTTTTATTCAAGTGCCTTGTAAAAAATCTTAACTATGCCAATTGTGTAATGCCGGCAGGCCAATAAACACATTTTTTTATAAAATAAACCAAATCACTAGAAATTTCTGAAATCTAATAAAGTGGAAAATAATCGCACATTTATTCCTCAAAATAGTTTTCCAATTAGGTGGGCTTCATAAAAACTTAAATATGCCAGTTGTCTTTGGTATTTTTTTTTTAATTTCTTATTCACAGTTGGTAAGCCCTTGGTATCATCTCACCTGATGATAAGTGACGATGATGCCGAAGATAGAAGCGGGCTTACCGAGATTCCCCAACACAATTGTGAACTTGTCACACGACGGATAGGTGAAGGGTACGGTAGATAGGTAAGTAGGGCGTGGGTTTAGAAATTCCGTTCGTGGACAGATGAATTTATTTCCAAGTAAGAATATAGGACCCGAGATGGGTCTTAGAAAAATATCAGGTTTGAGATAATTATTTTATTTTTATTTTTTTATTTTATCATTTTATTTTCAGGCTTCATAGAGCCATAATTGTGTTAATAAAAATACGAAAACCTTAAATAAACTATTGTTAGTAGGGTACAACTAAACTAAAGAATAATAATAAAACAAAGTAATTAAATTAAGTGTCAGTCTTACGATGGGAAGTGGTAGATACTACCTCACTGTGTGAAGGTGCATCCACCGCTCCAGCATCGGACTGTCCTACCTGTCAGCGACTAAGCCCAGGATACTGTTAATACTGGCACGAACAATCCACAGCATGGAGGCACAGCGTTTCCTAATGATTGCGTGAAAACCATCAATTTGTGCCGCCGCAAACATGCCGGAGGCGCTGCAAAAGCGCGACAGACCCAACAGCACCCTGAATGCATTGTTATACTGGATACGCAGAGCCTCGTATGCACTCTGCGTATACTTGACCCATAGGCTGCACGTGTAGAAAGACTGACAGTATGCTCGAAATAGCGTCTTTTTAATCTGATCAGTACAGCGTGCAAACCTACGGGCCAGCATGTTGCATCGGACAGACAAAGCTCTGCGCTCCCTCTCCAAATCCAAGTTATCACTTAGGTTAGTATCGACCCAGTGACCCAGATGCTTAAAATTCTCTACTCTCTTAAGAGGAACACCATATATACAGGGTGGGAAGGAGTATACCGACAGATTTTAACCATGGATTCCTGGTGGTATTATGAGTAAATAATGTTATATCAACATGGGTCTAAAACTGCCTTATTAACTTACTTAATTTCTGGAACAAAAGAAAATAATTATCGATAGTACTTCCTTGTAAACAAAACCTTAGTTCAAAGAGTGAAATAGAAAACGTCAAACTTCACGAAAGACTCCGACAAAATACGATAAACGTCAGTATGATACTTACGTCATATTATTAGGGCGTGTTACCCTTGAGATTTTTTGAACTTGTAAATTATTTAAAAAATTAATATCTCAAAAATTAGGCTTTACTGGCCCATGTTTATATTACTTTTTTTGTCTAAATAGGCATTAGAATCTTTGGTTATAGTTTGTCGGTATACTCCTTCCCACCCTGTATATATATATATAGAAGATATCATTTGTTTGTTAAATTGGATAGCGTTTTGTGATGAAATTATTTTGATTTTTGAATGATATTGACAGATGAATGACAGCGCATGCGTGGAAAATAAATAAATGGAATGAAAAGAAGGTCGAATAAAAAAAGAACGCATAACAGCGCGATACAAACTGACTATGTAGATCTAACAAATTTTATAAAACATGAAGCTCTGCGTAAAATGAAAACGATTTAGACAAAATACAGTTGATTGCGCGCTGGATTTTAACATTTTAGTTCCCTGTTTGCTATTTCCTCTGAAAATAAATAAAGAGCATGCGACGAGGGAACGTTTGGCGATGTTTCAAGGTTAACGGGCGGCAGATGAAAATCTACGTCTCTGTTTGGCTAAGCAAACAAGAGGTGCGTTGAACGCACGCGCACGCCACAGATACGGACGTCAAGCTTTTGACGCAAACTTAGTCCTTGTTACAAACATTTTCAAGAAACCTAATAAATTTTAGGTGCAAGCTTTTGTCTCTTTTGTTTCAGTTCAAGTCTATGACATGAGTTATCGCTCTGTACATTATACAAGATACAAGATACTCAATGACCATAGGGATGACGACTGCATCAGAAATAAATTATGAACTCTTGATCACTAAATTGCCCTCCTACTTAAACTTCGGAAAACCTTACTCGTTTTGTTTTCCATCAAGTCTTCGATTTTTAATTCACCAAAATCACAAAACGAGTACATAAATGACGCTGCAAAACTATGACGTTATTTGTGTACTTCAAACATATTTGGAAAAAAAATTTAGTTTTTGACAGATGATTAAAAGTAAATCAGATGACTAGCATTCGTCATCCCTCTTACAATGAGAGATATTTAAAGGACCTGTTCATGATGAACCAGAATAAAGTTTTAAGAGGGCACTTTTTGAAACTAACCAAACCTCCATGTGCTAGCAAACCCAGAACACTCTTTTTGCCATTTCGAGTGATGAAGCTATGGAACTCTCTCCCAGAAACAGTCATAAGTGCTCCAACAGTCAACAGCTTTAAAAACAGACTAGATAAACATTTGAAACACAAGTGCAGTGATATACACGCATCAGCTCTTAGAGCTTAGAGCTGCTAGTGTATTAACCAAATAATAATAATAACAATAATATAATAGGTCGTCGGTCCTCCGCGTGGGAGGCATACCTACGCTACGTTTTCCAGTGCGCGGTCGCCACTCTAGAACTTTAGTGTCCCAACGGCCATCTGTTCTACATAATGCATTTTTATAAATAAAAAAAGGCAAGCGTAGTGAATGAAAAGAAAATTTTAGGAATCTGTTAAAATATTAGACGACCCTGGGACCTTGATTCCACCTCCGAAGTTCATCATCAGATCAACTTCAAAGTACCAAAAGGATGTATTGTCACCGGAAATATGGCTTCATTCCAAATTTCGAACAATTGGAAGTGGGTCAAATTTAACTGTCAAATTTTGAAGCGGTCAACTTTCGAACATTGCAAGTTAAATAAAAGGTAGTAAAAATTAAGAAGCGTAGTGTAGGCAGGCCTCCCACTCGGTGGACCGATGGCCTGGTGAATGTCGCGGGAAGCCGCTGGATGCGGGCAGCGCAGAACCGGTCGTCGTGGAGATCCTTGGGGGAGGCCTATGTCCAGCAGTGGACTTCCTTCGGCTGATATGATGATAAAAAATTAAGTTTATAGCAAAATCAGTAATGCGTTAAATATACTGTACTTAATTGTACACATTCACTTTGCTTAAGTCAACAGTTAGTTAAAATTATTTAAAAAAATTGCTCGTACTCGCACGAAGGATCCCGAACTGATTAAAAAAAACCTAACCACTTCGGGAGTGTGAAAACTTTTTACAGTTTTATAATTTTTGACCCTGCGAGTGTTCCTGGGGTTACTAGGTTACTATACTACATTACACTATACTACACTACACTACTCTACCCTACCCTATCCTACCTACCCTACCCTATCCTACCTACCCTACCCTATCCTAAAACCTTCTCCTGACAATAACGAACTCATCAAAAAAAGAATTAGCGAAATCGGTCTAGCCGTTCTTGAGTTATAAATGGTGTAACTAACACGAATTTCTTTTATATATGTAACTAGCTTTTTCCCGCGACTTCGCCCGCGTGGACATCGTTTTTATGACTGTCTGTAAAGACCTTAATGACTTAAGTATTGCGAATATAAATTGAAATGTAAGCTATCCTGTCTTATCTTTCAAGTTCAAGTTGGGTCGATTTGCACACGGTGTGCAAATCAAATTGAAAATCGGTTCAGTAGTTTAGGAGTCATCGCGGACAAACAACGTGACACATAATTTTTATATATAAAGATATATATACAAATCGATCAGCTGATTGACCATTTTAGTATGGAGGGGTCAATTTTTTTTTAATTGACTATGGGTTCCTTAGGGAAAGTTAATTGTTCAGTATGATGAGCAGACACCCCGTTAACGGGACCTACACCACTTTTGTTACACCCTGTATACCTAATTAGGGTTCCGTACCCAAAGGGTAAAAATGGGACCCTATTACTAAGCCTCTGCTGTCCGTCCGTCCTTCTGTCACCAAGCTGTATTTGATAGTGATAGCTGGACAGCTGAAATTTTCACAGATGATGTATTTCTGTTGCCGCTATAACAAGAAATACTAAAAATTAGAAAAAGTTAACATCCCCATACAAAAAACTAGTTTTTTTTTTGATCGCGAAGAAACAAGCAATCATCATCATGTGAACTAGGCAGGAAAACTCTACGACGACTCGTTGGCGAATTCATCATCGAATTCATTATCATATCGAATTCATTTCGGAGAGTGTGCTCAAGAACTTCACGACCTCATTCCCCAGCTCCATTCCACCTTCGGTCAACGAGACGCAAGGGGAGGTTCCATCCCTTTGTTGTTGATATTTAGCCTACACGCACGAAGCGTTACGCTTCCTCATTTATTATGCGGACAGCGATAAATAAATAAATATTCTGGGACAAATCCCACATGGTCGGTCATCTGGCCCCAAAGTAGGATTCCCTGTGTTATGGGAACCAGAGACTGATATACATACTTATATACGTTTAAATACATACATATATAGATATTTAACATCTGCTCATCACACAAATGTTTGCCCTGGGTGAAGAGCGATGGAGTGGTACTCCTTTCCTGAGTCTGTGTTTCCCTACACCTAAAATTTGGGGATCTTCAAGGCGAGAGTGAATAGAATAGGCATTATTTGAGTTTGCGTGTACCATCCTCGACTACATCGTCACTTACCATCATGTGAGATATAGTCAAACGCACTCAAATTTTTAATTTTAAACCATAAAAAAACTGACTTCAAACAGGAAACTAAGGTTCCCCTCGATTTCGCTGGGATGCCATCATCACATCCTAGTTTCCTTATCATGGTATCTCCTTTCCAACAAAAAAAAGAATCATCAAAATCGGTTCATAAATATATATACGGTCAAATTGAGAAACCTTCTCCTTTTTTGAAGTCGGTTAAAAAAAGCAGTGTGAACTGACCACGCCTCCACATCGATCCGATCAACAATCGTACATTCAATCAGAGATAAACGCCAATTCGTTTGCGACAAACAAAGATGTGAGATAAAGATAAGGGTTCACGAATCGAGCCAATTCACAATGCCCTTATTGAAAAATAACTATCGCTCGATCAGCTGGAACGAACGTATGTTAACATGTCGCAGCCATCTTGCTTAATTAGCCATTCAATTAACTGTCTAGCCTTATAACTAAACGGCGCCGCCGTTCAACTAACTGCCTGAGTGGTTATTCAGCCATTCAATTAAACTTGGTTGGATCGATAACGTTCAACTTCTGCTAGCCAGGTAGTTTAAATTCACACCTCAGGGGGAGGAGTGCTTAAGGGTAGAGTTGGGAGGAAGAAGGGGACATTTCTCAGTCGACGTATAGTAGTCTATATTTTCATGTTCAAACTTACACTACGACTGTGAGGAGGAGGTCTCCGAACCTTAACAAATGAGTCAGGGGTTCTCCGAAATTCCGAGCTGGCTTCGCTCGCTCCCGCTCTAATTTCGATTGTACCATTTCTCAGTCGACATAGCTCCTTCGGAGCTCCTATTTATGTATTCGCTTTGCTCGTTTAATGAATGGCCTAAGCATAAGCCAGCCAAGTCATTAAATGTATTATCATTCAACCGGCTAGGCAGTTAATTCAATGGGTAATTTAACCAGTTGGCTGCGACATACATACCACATTGTACTTATTACTACTCAGAGTTCACCCCATAGTAAGCGAATCCGTTGGTGTGTTCATCCGTTTGTGATTTGTTTGCGACAGGATTCATGCTCGACAGTCACAATTTCCCATTTCAATTTTCCGCGAGCTTCAGCCAGCAGCAGCATGCGTCAATTGCGCAGCAGACAGCGCGAACGAGATGGATGTTTGTTGTTGTTGCCGTCTCGGTTACGCACCACGCTTCTTTGTTTTGGCGACGATATAAAGACTGGCTGCGTGCGCGCCGCTCGAATTTTACACTGTGCAGCCGTTGACCCAGCCGCTTTTGCGTTTCGGAGACGGAATCAGGATTTGCAATTGGAAATTCAAATTGAGAAGGCGTTCCAGCTTCTTTCTTGTGAAAGACTATCTAATTAAAATTGGTTCAGTTGTGCCACTGGACGGATTTGTGGTGTACTGTTGTTAAAGTGCAGTGATGAGGCCCCCGACGGAGTACGATGGAGGAGCGCGCTTGCCGGCCGAGGCGGAAGAGGAAGGGGACCCCAGGGCCCCGGCGATGATGATCTGCGCCAGGCTGGCCGGCCGGGCCATTATCAGGGTCGTAGGACGCTGCGAGGACGCACAGGAAAACAGTCAATTAGGTAAGTGCTTTATGTGATAAACTTGGTCCTTCATGCCGGACTGAACGTAGCAATATTTTTAATTAACCACGGTAATATGATGCGAAATATCTAACAAAAGATTTATACCTTTTTTTTTAATAATGTTCTATAATGTTTACGATACCTGGAACTAATAGGTTATAACTTTAGAGGAGTGTACACCTAGCGTGCTTCATAGAAAGGAAGTCTGGTTCCTCTTTAAATATTAATCAAATTTATTAAAATTTTGTAAATATATTCTAGATACAAAATAAATAACTAATATTTCTGTGTGATTTATTTGTCAGATTTCCAAAAAAAAAATGTAGTTTCAAAGTGACACAAATCTAAAAAAAATATATTAAATAAGTTAATTAACATTTTTGAGGAAATCTGACAAAGATATAAGTTTCGAGAACGTGTTTCGAAAATTTCAATAGCTGATTCAATTATTGAAACAAACTTCTCTTAAAACCGATATAATATTGTATTGACGTTAGTTTAGTGTGAATATGGATTTTAAATGAGCTCCTTCCGCATTCAGTTTAATCACTATTGTTAGGAAATACTAATTATACACTGACTTTTGCAGTTTGACAGTTTGACGCTTGTTAATCTATAAGTTACCAAGTTCCTTATACTATAACTTTGTTATTTTTTACAAAACTTGTCATCATCATCATATCAGCTGAAAAACGTCCACTGCTGGACAAAGGGCCTCCCCCAAGAATTTTCACGACGACCTGTCCTGCGCTGTCCATATCCAGCTTGTACACAAACAGAAACAAACAATGCTATATTATCATTATCAGATAGAAAGTCGATGTTATTGTGTTTCAATCGTTATCATCGCGTTTTGATTTCAACTATTTATCAAGAAATTAGATCGATTTCGTGTTTTTTTACGATATACTTAATCGCTTTTATTTCAAATGAGGCGTAAATAATTAGCATAAAAACCGGGACAAGGAGAGTAGGTTCCAAATCAACTGAGCAACTGATCCAATATTCTAAGGAACATACTGTATTTAGGGTTCCGTACCCAAGGATGCCAACGGAACTCTATTACTATGCCTCCGCTGTCCGTCCGTCCATCCGTCTCTCTATCAGCGGGCTGTATTTCATGAATCGTAATAGGTAGGCAGTTTAAGTTTTTGAATTAGTTATTTCTATTTCCGCTATTATAACACATACTTAAAAATTAGAAAAAGTGAAAAAATAAGGTGGTCTCCATACAAAAAAACGTGTTTTTTCATTGCACTTTAGAAGTATTATTTATGTAGCTCTAACTTAAAAACGGTAATACATACAAGCGTGAAACTTCGTTTGAATATAGTAGTAATACTGAAGTAAAACAACAAATAATAAAAATCGGCCAAGTGTAAGTCGTACTCGCGCTAAGAAGTCCGAACTGAATGACAAAAAAAGCGTATTTTTGTCGCTCACGTTGATGTCTTTTGTTTGTAATGTGCATAGCTATCATTGTTATTATACTATGTAGTTGTGTGGTGGTACGGAACCCTCGGAGTGCTACTCCGACTCGCACTTGGCCGGTTTGCTTTGGCTTACCTTCAAACTTTTATTATTGTACGTTAAAGGTAGACACGTGTTTTTTTTTTGTAATGTTGCGGAACCCTTCGTGTTCGAGTTCGACTCGCACTTTGCGGGTATTTACATAATGTCATTAATTATGTAGAACACACTTCATTTTTATAATAGAATTGAGGTCAAATTATACGAATCGTTAATATTTGTTATTTCGTCTCCGTTGAGACTAATAAAACATTGTCAATGGACTAATAGATATTTATGTAGTAGTATTAGGTACGTAAACGGTGACCCTGACCTAGTGAGGTTTGTTCACTAATAAATATAGTAATCAGGTGATTCAGGGTACAAGACGCATCCTTTAAACGATATTTATCATAGTTCACTAATGACTTTGTGACCCAGTTCATTACATAGTACATACATATTATACGTGTTAGTTTTCATATTCTTACATTTCTACATTATTTGACCGATAAAGACTTTATTTATCGGTCAATTATAATAATGTATACCTAACTACCTAACAAATTATTATGACAAACTTTGAACTGCACCAAACTTAAAAAAATACCTTACCCAACTAATATGACAGTTTCTCTGATGAGATGTATTTCAAGTCTCTTTAATTTTGCCGGGTTATGATATTAGTTTTTGTGTCATCCACTTTCTGTCTAATAGATATGTTACAGGTAATGCTAGAAGGGAGAGTAAACCTAGTTTTATCCGGGTTTACTTAGAATTACCCAAGCTCTTTGTTGGGTAATGTCCTGTCCGAATATTAATTAGTATCCAGCGTTTACCCGTACACAACTAAGTCTACCCAACACTGGTTGGGTAATGTTAGGCGCTGATTTGAATTGTTGCTCTGAATATATACTGCACTGCATGAATTAATATACGTATTATGCATCACTTCAGCGCCTAACATTACCCAAACAGTATAGTTGTGTACGGGTAAACGCCGGTTACTTATTAATATTCGGACATTACCCAAAGAGCTTGGTAAACCTAGGTTTACTCTCCCTTCTAGTATTACCCGTAATACATATAAGTAACGTCAAAGAAGATCGGAAGATATAGAAAAAAATTAAATATCGATGTAATTTATTCTTGGTAGGTAAGTATAAAAATAGTACCTAAATATCTCGAAAATTTACGTACGTACCTTCATAGAACCCGGTGAAATTAAAGTTACGTGAATCTGCTAAACAATTAAATTCCGTAACTGTTATAATAACGCACACATTGATTACCAACTGAAATTATTATTATCTTTATTTGTCAGACAACATGGTCCATTTTTGTTAGTAACACAAACGTCTTATTACACTAAGATTAGTAGAAAACAGAATAAAATAATGCATTAAATTAATAAAAAGTAAGTATTGAAAACTACTAGAAAAGTCCACTTTCGTTGTATCATAACTGCAACACAACGCTGGTTTTCAGCGTGGCCCAGTACGAAACAGTTATTCATAGTTATTTAGCTTTTTTTTGACATATACATAGGTGCACACGTCGTAAACCAACTTTTTACGTGTAGTGTCAAGTCTCATTTTTAGTGGCACGCACTATAAATATCAATGATAACAAAATTCACTTTGTTGTTTTTAAGGAGGTAGGCTCTACAAGTAAAGATTACCTAATATAAGTAAGTATAACAATATAACTACTCAGTCACATTATATCACTATAGCACAGTATGTGAAGGTAATCTAAATATGGGTAATTCAGTAAGTTATAAGTAAATTTATTTAAAATAGGTATCTAATCATAATCTTTCTTAAGCATCCAACAAGTAAGTGCTACCCAGTGCGATGTTGCTTCAACTTTCGCAAACCTAGAAGACGACCATTGTGAAACGTCAAACGTTAACTTACTTAACTTCAAGGTCGCTACGCAGACTGAGTTGGTAAATAAAAACATATCCATTAATTATGTATTTATGTCTCTGTAAGTAACTGATATCCAAAGGTTGAGAATAGGAAGGGTGAAGGTATTCATGCCACAGCTATAAAAATAAAAAAAGTAATAAAATAACTAAAGAACTGCCCTAAAGAACGTTGCGTTGTTGGAGAATTTGGAAACTATCCAAGGTATTGAATATATTTCATATATTAAGGTCTCAGAGCATCAGTAAAACAGAGCAAATCTATAATTTATTAATGTAGTTTACCTATTTACATGAGTTCTTAAAATAAAAAATAGTACGCACAATTCCAGAGGAAACCTATTTGGCGGTTGGTCTGAAGCGCAATTTCTATTATTAGTTGTGGTTGTTTTGGAGAAGGGAAGTGTTTTGCGCATTTGTGCTGCCCCGCCGCGCCGCGTGCGCGCGTGCCTGGGGAGCTCCACATGTTTTTTGCTTTCATTGCGTGTATCTAATCGTAGCTTAATCGCTTCGTTTATTAAATGGTTGAAACATATTCGAGTTTGTAGGTGTTCGCCTTATTCAAAGTTCTTTCTTTGACCAAAATATTTTATAAGTAAGACGATATATACTAGACTAAGGAGCGTCGGTGGCGTAATGGCAAGTGCCGCTACCTCCTTCCGGGAGGTCGTGGTTCTATCCTGCCACGTACCAATGTGTTTTCGAATTTCGATTTCATATGTATGTTTATCCGACGCTCTTACGGTGAAGGAAAACATTGTGAGGAAACCTGCACACGCCTGCGAAGAAACTCGAAGGTTGTGTTGCAGTCGACCAACCCGCACTGGGCCCGCGTGGTCGACTAAGGCCCGATCGCCCTAATTCAGGGTAGGCTCGAGCCCCTCGATGGGGACGTATATCAGCTGATGAGATGAAGGACATTTCTTGCAGAGCTAGAACCTAGCTGCTCTACCTTATCCTTACTTATCTGTAAAATTGTTTTCATCAACCAACTTACAAAAAGGAGGTTCCCAATTCGACTGTGTTTTTAGGGTTCCGTACCCAAAGGGTAAAAACGGGACCCTATTACTAAGACTTCGCTGTCCGTCCGTCTGTCACCAGGCTGTATTTCATGAACCGTGAGAGTTAGACAGTTGGAATTTTCACAGATGATGTATTTCTATTGCCGCTATAACAACAATTACTAAAAGTTAGAAAAAGTGAGTCTCCATACAAAAAACGTGTTTTTTTAAACATGAAGAAACTAGCGCCATCTAGACGATAGTACGCAATGAGGAAACTAGCTCAATCTAGTATGATGGTACGGAACGCTTTGTGTGCGGTTCTGTCTCGCACTTGGCCGGTTTTTTTCCCAGATTCGAACCGATTTTTATGATTCTTTCTTTATTCCGAGCTTCCGAGTTGATCCCATACAAATTGTATCTAAATCGGTTTAATACTTTTTTTACAAAAAATAATAATGCAAAATTGTACTAAGTTGTTGCGATGGTAGTCGGTTTAAAGTGTTTAGAATTTACAATTATTTATTTCAACAAAGTCTATCTATTTACACGTAAACAATGGACCGGCCGTATCAAAAGTTTAATGAAACAAAGTGCATGCAGGCCGACGCAGATATTAACAGCCGCGACTTTGCGTGGGAGGAGGTAGTTCACCTGCTTAGTCATCTAATTAGTCATTCATTACCACCTGAGTTTTTTGAAGTAAAACTTCTTTACGCACGCTTGACTTGGGGAGTAAGCTGGTGGATGCGTGACGAGAGCGTTACGGAAGTGAGATCGGGCGAGGCGAACGGAAGTTGAGAGGGATATAAATAAATTATAAAATAGTGAAGATAGAAGGAGAGATACTTACTATTTATTTTTACCAACAATATCGGTTGCCAAGGCAATAATATCGGTTGCCAAGGCAACAATATCGGTTGTCAAAACAAACATAATATAAGATAAAAAAGATTTGATCATTTTCAGGGGATAGTAAAACTCTTTTCATAAACTGTCTATACCTCCATATGACAAAAAAGATTTGATTATTTTCTAAAGACTAAGTATTTACTTTCATACTATAGATGGAGCTAAAGAAATTTAACTTCAGTCACAGTATATATATTAGTACCTTCAGTCGTGTGGTCTGAAGCACACTCGTATTTTTTTAATTGGGGTTATTGCAGCCAGTATCCTAGATAGACGCATGTCAAAAATCATATACATGTGAACAGTCCCACGGTGCAATGGTTTTACATAATATTATAGTCAACTGGCTTAACAACGGCAGCTCGCGGGTTCGATTATGCAGCATTTAAATGATCCAGTTTCGCATTTTCTTAAAGTATAACCGCCTCCGTGGCGAAATGGTTCAGTCCATTAGCTTTACATCAGGAGGTTGCGGGTTCGATTCCCGGCTGAGTCTAACTTTGTAAGACTCGGTTTGGTTGGTGGAAAGGCATTTTCTAAGCCCGCCTGGCTATAGCTACCACCATCTTATATAAGTCTTGCTGCCAAACATCAATGTTTACAGCATAGATGTATTCCGGCTTGAAGATAAGATAGCCAGTTCTCCGTTGCGTTGGGGAATCTTGGTAAGCCCGCTTCCATCTTCGGCATCATCGTCACTTATCAACAGGTGAGATGATACCAAGGGCTTACCATTTGTGAATAAAAATAAAACCTTGCTATGACACATCAATGTATACTACTGTTAAAGTATATTTACTTACTTACTTATGACTTAACGTGAAGTGTTCCGGCATTGGAGATAGCATAAATAAATAAGTAGTTAGAGCTCAGTTCCCCACCATCACTTAGATACCATCCAGGTGAGATGAAAGAGTCTTTCACATGGTTCTTCTTCAGTGCCAATATAGGTAAGAACTCTCCATTCTGTAGAATGTGTATGGATTACAACACCATTAACACTAAACTATCCAAAATTGATATATTTTCTAACTCCTTGCTAAAATTTAAAAGTAATGTTTCATTAATTTCTTAGTTAGTATTTTTCCATGTTCTTTTATAATAATTTTATGTCAATGATGTGTACACCTATAATAAGCATTTGTAATAGAATAAGACCTGACCATGTTAAGGAAACGTGTAATACTTATGCCGTTGGTGTGCCTTATTCAAATAAAATAATAGAAAACGCTAAAAAACGTTAAAAAACCGACTTCAATCGCAACAACTTAGTACATTTTGGTATTATTATTTTATGTTTTTGTTAATTTTCTAATAAAGTACTACACCGATTTTAATAAAATTTATATGGGACCACAAGGGAAGCACTAGCTTTCAATTGAAAAAAGAATCATAAAAATTGGTTAATCCAGTCAAAAGTTCTGAGGTAACGCACATAAAAAAAAACATACAGTCGAATTGAGACATCCTCCTTTTTGGAAGTCGCTTGAAAAAAAAGAGTGATTAACAGCTTATATCCACTTTGCTCTCTCTCTTCTTTCGTTTCAGCATTTCTCAGGACTAACTACGAGTATGACGGAAAAGTAAGTAGGTATGAATTATACTTAAGTTGACAGCGGGGATCGCGATTATCTGCTGTGCAGTTACCTAGCTTGCAACATTCAAGGTTTTTCCAGCTTACATTAATTGTCCTAGTCAGCTATGTACACATTAATAGCGCCTGCGCAGACGAGGTACTGTCCCCCGGGTACTTTTTTCTCCATCGATATAGATCTCCTATAAATTGTATTTTTTGTACGGGGTACTTTTAGTCCTTTGCGTGTTTTTTGATACACTTTATAAGAGATCTATAAGAGTATCGATGTAAAAAAGAGTACCCGCGGGGGAAATTATTATAGTGACCGAATCTATAATAAATTCGAATGTGTATCTGTCTGTCTGTTTATCTGTTTGTTACTCTTTCACGCTAAAACTACTCAACTGATTTTGCAGAATTTTAGCAGGTTCCTAAAGAGCGAAGAACATAAGATATTTTTTATCCCTGAAAAATGCATAGTCCCCGAGGGATCTGACAAAACTTAAGTCTGTTTATTAAGTATCTAGGTCTCTTTCACGCTAAAACTACTGAACTAATTTCGATGAAATTTTGCATGGAGCTAAAGTTCCAATACTTTTTATTGGTGTTTTTTTTATGTTTCCGAAGGATCTGAAAATAGAAATCCTTGTTTATCTGTGAAAACTGTATCAAAATCTGTTGCGTGGTTAAGAAGAAGTAAGCTGAGAAAAAGACAAAGACACACTGCGCATTTGTTTTATACTAATGTAGAGATGTAGAATAAATACACTTCGTGATCCCGTCCCGGAAGATGTTCGCTGAATACTATGCTCTACACTACAGTCTACACATTACGTAGGTACAGAGGGAAGCACATCAAGCTAGACACTTTGGAATTTGTACCGTTCTTATACCGTACGCATATGGATTAGAATGGCACTACGAGTGTCTAGCTTGTTGTGCTGGCGTCTGTACATTAAATAGGAGCATATGTTGGTTAACACGCGGAAGACAACGATGGTTTTATTCGCTGCGTGCCTCGAACGTAACAAACAGACGATAGATCTACTTGGAACAAAATACGAGAGGCATGCGTGTGCGCATGATTTTAAACAAGAAGTGCCAAGATAAAGCGGATTGGATTGAGCTCAGATTGTAGTTATCCTTAGCGGAACAATTTATTCCATATAGAGACACTTGCTTACGCAGAGGTCACAGTCGGCGATCAATACACTTCCTTGTCGTAAAGGCATGATGGTGATATGATTCATCATTTTACGAACGCCAGCGCGAAAGTTTAATTACTTAATATATGAACTTAATTTCTTTGTGCAAGTCAGATCTTCACGTTTTCTACATTATTTTTTGTTCTCCACGTTGCTCACGTACACCAGACGATTTTCTCTAAAACGCACCAGTTCTTGAAAAGAAAATCTAGCATAAAACCACGAATAAGTACTTAGGTACACTACAAAAAGACTCCGCCAGAAAACCAATTTGAACCCATTATTGCCAACCTTCAAATATTACCCGTTTACAAGTTACCAACACATAAAAGTAAGTCGGGTCAAGATCAAAAAGGGGTTAGATCGTAGACAATTGATTTTGTCTGCGTTGGACATCATTTTCCAACTCTGAAAACAGCTTAATTATAGTATATAACCATTTCATAGAGCTCCAACTCCTCAACGTCCGTCTGTCGGAAGTCTAAAAAACTTGAATGTACCCCGAACTTTTTAGGGTTCCGTACCCAAAGGGTAAAAACGGGACCCTATTACTAAGACTCCGCTGTCCGTCCGTCTGTCTGTCTGTTTGTCAGTCCGCCAGTCACCAGACTGTATTTCATGAACTGTGATAGCTAGATAGTTGAAATTTTCACAGGTGATGTATTTCTGTTGTCGCTGTAACAACAAATATTGAAAATTAGAACGTGTTTTTTTTAAAACATAAAGAAACTAGCGCCATCTAGTATGATGGTATTACGGAACCCTATGTGTGCAGTTCTGACTCGCTCTTGGCCGGTTTTTTAACTACTTACATTAGCTAAACCCCTTCTTTTTTCGAGGAATTAGAGTAGAGTAAAGTTAGAATATCTTCGAGGAGTTAGGGTAATTCATCAAACGAACTTTACTTACCGGCTACCCAGGAATTTCAGTAGAGAGGGAGGCACCAAATCTTGAAAGAAGCGATTTGGACCCCGTATATGTACAAAACAAAAAAAGGCTCGCTTCACTCGCTCTATATTTAAAATACCTTACGTTAACAACGCTAACAACGTTAAAAACGCTAAATGAACGCAACGCAAAGCATTGCATTAAGTATAATATAGTCATACTTATCTTTCGTAACGTAACTTTCAAAAATTATAACAAACGAGCTGTTTCCCGCGGCTTTGTCTCCTTGGATCTCGAGGGTGCGCGGCGCGGTGTAATAAAAACCTTGTCCTGACAATTACGAACACGACAAGAAAAAAATATGCCAATCGGTTGACCCATTCTCATCAAGTAATGGTCTTTGATGATTCGGCAAATGATTTTTGAAATGAAACTTATTTAGGCGCGTTGGGCATTTTTGAGATAGGAAAAAACCATTGAACTCGCGATACTGTAACGACACCGACACCGTACCAGAAACACTCGCAGGGTCAAAACTTATAAAAGCATTTTTGAGATGGGAAAAAACCCACACAGAACACGAACACACAGTTCCAGTAGCTACCAAAAATAATTGACAGCAGCAATATTAAAAAGAGGGCGGCTATTAGTATAGTAAAAAAACCCTAACCTGACTTTTTTCTTAAAAATGTAGGTCCTAAAAATGAAGTCGATAATGTATACAATTAAAAATTTCGCTGTCGCTTTCAGACATTATAATTATTCTTTAAAAAATCAGTAATAGTAGGTCATCTATGGCAACACTGAAGTGATCAATCACGATCGGACGGACTTTTTAGCGTACAGTTTGACATATTTCATTTATTATCCGAAAAATTACATTTCGTTGTTTTTAATGTATATTAATGATAGTGTATTTATGTGGTTATTGTGTAGGATAATGAAATAAAAGTGTGTGTGCTGTGGTTCTTGTCCCCACAAATAGGCTGCGACAGGTTTAGCAAAAGTGTTATCATTTTGCTCCAGTGTGTAGATTAGGTTAGTTTGTAAGAAGTGTTATTTAGTAACAAATTAACAATAATTGTGAAAAATACTGAAAACTGTAAATAAGTGAAAATTACTTGGCTGAAGGACTTGATTCCATGGCCAAGAAAAATTAAAACAACAACCACTATTACGATCAGCTGTTTGTTTGTTGGCCTAGTGATTTTTTATACTCCTTGTGTTGGCATTTCCCCCTCCCCTATGTACTTTTTCCATAAAAATATTTTAAAAAATGTGCACCAGCACCTGAAAACCACTCCTGGAAACTTGAATCTGAGGAGGCAACAATTTGAAGCAACACGTTCATCACGTTCACGCGCCGCAAAACTGCGTATCCAGCGCGCAGCCCGTGTGCTGTTTAAAAGGTTTATAAATAAAACGTGAAGGCCATAGATTTCCATCCAAACTTTATTTCAGTCAGTACTCGCTGCCGTTGGCTAGCAAACGATGGCTCTCGCCGTGACACGTGTGATTCTGAGATGCGAGGAGGCACAAGAAACCCAAGGGCTAGGTAAATCAATCAAACTAGTTTTAGAGCCACATTTCTTCATTTCAAAATGATTCTATAGTTTTTTCAAACCCGTAGTGAGCTTCTTTGACGTGTGATGTAACGTTATGTCACAAATAATAATTCAAAGAGCAATTAAATAAGCTTTATTACAAGTTGGTAGTTTTATGCCAACTTGGCATCGCCTAAAGTAGGTGTGCTGTTTAAATTCCTGCATAGTATTTATTTACACTTATAGTACACCAAAAACAATTTCGTAAAGTGAATACAAAGGGATATTATATATAGTGTACAATAGGCGGTCTTATTGCTAAAAACAATCTCTTCCAGACTACCTTATAGAAGTACCCATAAAAAAAATTATTTTGTCCTCAGATAAAAAAAAGTTCCAATAGAACCTCACTTAAATTCAATCAGAAGCCAATGAACACCACTCCAAACCTATACATACACTGTACATGCACACATGACATCAACACCACTCCAAAATACTCGATAGTATGTTAAGACATTGTTAACACTAGAGTACACACATGGCCTACTATAGTAGACCATGGTGACATATAAGATTGCAATTTTTTTATTTCGCGCGATAACACGTTGTGCCTCAAGCTATTCCTCGTAAAGACAATTACGCTTAAGGTCAGTAACAGGTGCGACTCCAGCGCGTATGGACGAGTCCACTATTTGGCGCCAAAACTGCAAGACTACCATTGGAGTCCGCGCGAGCACTGGCGTAACAAATAAATGTAGGTGACTATAATATTAATAATATGTATAAAATATTATAAAACGTTTCTAATGTTGTGTTCTTTGTTTTATAGGTTAGGTTTCAGTTTGACATTGAAATAATAAGTCTAAAAAGATGTTTTTTTAAGTTTTGGAAAGAAATTCCTCAATAGTGCCATATTTTTGTTAATTTTCTTAAGTTTTTGATTTGTTAGTTATTTCCTAGTTTAAAAAGCAAATAAATGCTAAAACTGTGTTCTTAACATAAGACTAATAAATAAAGAACTGATACCAAATACTATTTTATTCATATAGTACGTAAACAAAAAATAAACATGTTTTTATAAGGCCTACTATAGTCGGCCACGCGAGCACTCGTGCTAAAAAAACAGGCGCGTGTACTGTAGTGTTAAAGACACACACATAACAATGCACCAATACCGTTTCATATGTTTCAATTAAAAAGTGGCTTCAACTTCAACTTGACAGTTTGCAGCAATTTATCTGAACTTTTTTTTATCTGAGATCTTGTCCTAAATTCCTAATATTTATGTTTTGGCAAAACTATATTTACTCACTCTAAAACTATAGGTATTTACTTACATATTAAAAAAACCAGCAAAGTGCGATTCAGACTTGCACAAAAAAGGGTTCTGAAATCTTTTCAAAAAATAAATGTTAAATTATATTTATTGTTAGTAAAAGAACATTTTGTATGGAAAATTTATAAACTTTTGACAAATCCAACCGCACATCTTAAGTTGGTCGACTATTACTCCTAAACTAAGAAAGCCTACTTAGCCGTGATAGTTTTCCTTTTAAATTGATTATGTAGGTCCTACTATTATACAATTTTTTTCAGATGTCCTGAACTATTTAGTTTTAGCTTTTAGGGGGAAAGGGGACACTTGATTCGAACAAAAATTAGCAGTTTTAAAGCTTAACGTTTCGCAATGTGATCCCTAAATCTAAAAATAGTTTTATCAAACCCTGTTGTTTTGAAAGACCTATTATAGCTTATAGTTTAAACAAACAAAAAAATAAATAAACTTAAATTCAATGAAATAGGCACCTATAAACACTATATTCACGAGGGTAGGATTATATACAGTTTGTTACGAAAAATAAGAACTGATATTAAATTTAAATTAGTGTAAGATTTGTAAGTATATATTATGTACACTATCGCATTAGGCTAAGCCTGTAATGGTAGATGTATGATAAATAAATAAACAATGTGGTAATTTTTACTCAGTCGCAAGTGTTTGTATCGAACACAATATTGTTTGTTTGTGTTTGACGAACCCCGGGTTAATGGAACACATACTAGCCATGGGCAACCCCAATTTAACCATCATAGAAAATTTTAGGTATAGGTTTTTAAATACCTATTTTGTGTTTGTTTCCAGATCTATCAGAATGCCAGCTAATGCAGGTGCCAGACGCAGTGTACCACCTGATGCGACACACGGAGCTCAAGAGTTGCGACCTCAGTGGGAATGACATTACCAAGATACCTCCTAAATTCGCTTTCAAGTTTAGCTTAATTACAGGTTAGTAAAATATAAATGTCCTAAAAAAGGCTTTAGTAAAAAACTTTAATTCTAGTTGTGACCATAAAGTACTTATTTTTCGATTCAAAGATTAGGTTTGCACAAAGCATTTTGCTTCATCATTGCGAAGGAGTGGAATCCCCTGCATCTGCATCTGTTTTCGCTGATTCGTATAATTTAGGAATCTTAGAGTGAATAGGCTTGGTAATGTCATCGCAGCGCGAGGGTACCTGCACAGAATTACAAAATGTATACCTGCCTACCAAACATCGCGCCGGCCGGCGGCGAGCCGTCGCGTCGCGGTAGTACCGACAAATTCGCTGAGATTCCGTCGCAACATCTTGTAAAAGGCGGGTAGATCACCCGCGGGTAGCGCGTGCACTGCGCTTGTAGTTTCCTTTGCACAAACTCATTTCTGTAGGTATGTGGTGTTCATGATAGCACAATAGACTTAAGTTAAGTCTATTGTGATGATAGTGCCCATCTTTTTCAAATAGATAAATCATTAAGCTTTTACTGTATTTTCATTTTAGTTTTTCGTATAGGTAGATACATATTTAATTTTTTTATTTTTTTTTATTTTTAATACTGATGTATTGTCATATTTATTTCTTTTCTCTTTTATGTGCTTTATTTTTTGATAACATAGGGTAGATAATTCAGTTTAAGTGTATTTTGTCAGCAACGATAGTAACTAGTACACGGATAAACCTGTAAAGGTTTTTGATGTATTAGTATTATAATTTTTTTTGTAACATTATATTTATCAATTAAATTAAAAAAAAAAAGGCACTATTTAGGCATGCATGTTACACATCCTTGGCAACACGGCATCGGCACTTACCATCAGGTGAGGTGCAGCCAAACTCACTCAAATTTTTAGTAAAATAAACTGCTAGAGTGTATTTATACAATTGTTTTTCATACAAACTTTAAGTTACTGCTTCTTGAAAATGGATGGGCCGATTTTCATAGTAATTTCAAAATTCGCTAAACTTTTTTAAAATAAATTATTTCAAAAATGTAATATATCCACAAACTAGAATTGCGGGAAGTGTTTATGTGCATAAAGTTTCGTTAGAATCGGCCCATCCATTTTCAAGAAGTAGAAATTTTAAGTTTATATGGGCATTGATTTTTTAAATATGGTCTTAATACTGTTTAATAAAGTGGCTATTATCATACCATAGTATTAAACTCTTCAGTAACTAGGCAACTTTTATTGTTCCACTAAGCAAACAAAATACAATTTGGCTTAAATTATAATTGTTTTAATCTAGACTGTTTTTATAGGTACCTAGACAGTACCTTTTAACTTGTAGTTGCTCAATTGTTCTGAAACAGCATGTAACAATTCAAAGAAACAACTTTCTATCAAATTTTGATCACTCATTTAACTTGTCTAGCAGAGTACTGTAATGTAAGATCTTACATATCTTTTTATTTAAGTGTAAAATAATAGTTATTTATGATACAAGGGTGGTAAAAAGGTGAATAACAAACAAGTGTCTTTTTTTTTTTTGTTCACAATTGGTAAACCCTTGACAACATCTCACCTGGTGGTAAATGACGATGTTGCCGAAGATGGAAGCGGGCTTAGCAAGATTCCCCAATGCAATTGTCACGAGTTTGTTATTTCCTTTTACACCCATGTATGATCCGACATTTTTCAATACAGTTGTGAGAAAACTGGAAAAAATAAAAACGACCGTGACAGAAAAACAAAATACCAATCAACGTTTCGGCAACCAAATTTCATTTTACGCGACAAAATTTCCGGGGAGTAATCTCACTTTGTTTCTTCCTATACATACACATAAGTACATTTTCTATTACACATATATTAACTATTCATAATTTTATTTGTATTCACAACTAAAACAACTCGATTCAGTTTTACAAAAATTGCGCCATATTTAATTTAGCTATGCATAGTACGCATGCGTAAGTTTTTTTAATATTACCATAAAAAGGTTACACTAAGGCTTGGGATATTAACAACACTATATCGTTCTCCCTCTACGTCTTACTGCACTTGTTCAATTTCAAAATCAAATTCAATTTAATTTGGTGGTCGCTATGTGTAATTCACAACTATGACCACTAACTATTCGCAAATATGACCTATTATTATTACCGTACAAGAGTCAAATATTTGTAATTTAACTTAATTTCAAGTTTGTGAAGTTAGGACTGAAAATATTGACAGCCAGCGATAAGAATGTGGTCTAGAAATTTAAAAAAGTGGTAAAGTGAAACCTGTGCGGTAAAATCAATTTTGCGCACATTTGACTGGCATATAAAGGACTACTTTTCGAGCAACTGTATTGAAATTAGTAGTTTATGAAACTGTTGCTTAATGAGGGGTATTAAAACACGACTATGAGTTTAAAAACCGCGCCTTGGTGAAGTTTTTAATCTGTAGATTTAAAAAAGAAAAAGATGACTTTTTCATACACATCTGTCTTTATCTAATCTCATACATTGTGATTGAACCCACTAAATAGAAGATCAAAGTTACAAGCTTAAAAAAAATCTTATGAAATTCAGTACCTACAACAAAATCATAGCGCCAAAACTAGTAACTATTATATCAATCTGTGCCAAAACTCAGCATATCACCGCGCATGCGCTAAAACGGGCTCTGTCACAGGCAGGTAAAAACAATGACGACAAAAAAAGCTCGATGGGTAAAAATTGCAATAAAAACTTTTTGTAATGGTTTAAAAATGGCGCACCCCCCATTTGCGTTCCATTAGAAAAAAATAATTGATGATATTAACTTCTATTTGTCCTGTATTGTAATGGTAAAAAAAAAATGTATAACATTATTTTGCTTGGGGAAGTGTTTTATTATAAACATTTTTTTCAAAGTCGGTAAGGTGGTCAATATAAACTCGTATTGAAGTTTATAATTCGAATTTTACGATATGAGAGTAGATGAAAATATTTTATTTTTAGTTGCGTCAATTTATTTTTATTTTTCTTGCAGACTTAAACCTGTCACATAACCAGATGGCCCGACTGCCCGACGAGCTTTGCACACTGGCCTGCCTGCAGCGACTGGACATATCGCACAACACGTTCGTGGCCCTCCCGCACATTGCATGCCAGTGCCCCAGCTTGCACACGCTGCTGGCACACCACAATCAGATTATTGGTACTTGAATTTTTATTAAGTAAGGTATATAGGTCGACTTCACACACAACCTGGGGGTGATCGGGCCTTAGTCGACCACGCGGGCCCAGTACGGGTTGGTCGACTTCACACACTACCCGCGAGTTTCTCCGCAGGCGTGTGCAGGTTTCCTCATGATGTTTTTCCTTCACCGTAAGAGCGTCGGATAAACGTACATATGAAATCGAAATTCGAAAACACATTGGTGTGTGGCAGGATTCGAACCACGGCCTCCCGGACAGGAGGTAGCGGCCGTAACCGTTACGCCACCGACGCTCGCAATGGGCCCGCGTGGTCGACTAAGGCCCGATCGCCCTAATTCAGGGTAGGCTCGAGCCCCTCGGTGGGGACGAATATGAGCTGATAAGATGAAGAAGAAGGTATATAGGACGTTAATTCCACAATTTAGCGTTTTTTTTGTCTAGTTTAGTGTGGATGAGAACCCGTGTATTCAACGTGGTATGGATGTTGGCTCAACCGGTAACGACTCGGTCGTCCTAACCAGAGGTGCCGGGTTCAAATCCGGACGGCCAATGTACCAATGAGTTTTTCGAAACTTACGTACATATACTCTCCGATTGCTTTAACGGTGAAGGAAAACATCGTGAGGAAACCTGCACGACACACCTGCGAAGAAACTCGAAGGTTGTGTGTGAAGTCGACCAACCCGCATTGGGCCCGCGTGGTCGAATAAGGCCCGATCGCCCTAATTCAGGGTTTGCTCGAGCCCCTCGGTGGGGACGTATATGAGCTGACATGATGATGAGTGTACATATATAGGGTGACTGGTTAGACGACGGACACATTTTAGGAGATGAATCAGAAGACGAAACTGAGCAACTTTTCTCAAGAAACCTATGGTCAATTCTCGAAAAAAAATTGACTTTTCATACAAATTGGTTAGCTCAATCACCAACTTTGTATTGTACTTACGTACATAATACTCTCCGATTGCTTTAACGGTGAAGGAAAACATCGTGAGGAAACCTGCACGACACACCTGCGAAGAAACTCGAAGGTTGTGTGTAAAGTCGACCAACCCGCACTGGGCCCGCGTGGTCGACTAAGGCCCGATCGCCCTAATTCAGGGTTTGCTCGAGCCCCTCGGTGGGGACGTATATGAGCTGACATGATGATGAGTGTGGACACAGGATAAGCGGGGTTATTTATTTTGCCCTTGGACAGGGTTCATTAATGACATTCTCTTGCGTACGTGCACTACTTGTCTTTTTCCAAAAACCGGCCAAGCGCGAGTCGGACTCGTGCACCGAACCTCATGATATCTATTAATTTTAAACAAAAGAAATCAACGCGTGAGACAGATTTTTTTTTATATCCTTAGAGGGTGTAATACTCATACATGGCTAGTTCGTATTATTATTTTTTTATTTTAGGATTTGTACCATAACTACACCAAGTTTCACGCTTTTATTTATTACTGTTTTTACAATAGAGCAAAAACCTTTAAAAAAAAACGTTTCTTATATGGTGCCCCCTTTGATTTTGTACTTTTTGTAATTTTTATTAGTTTTAAGTAAATCCCCAAGAACACATATTTTCTGAAAATTTTAGCAAACTATTTATTATCGTTCAAATGACACAATCTTTTTGGAGAGACAGACGGACCGTCAGACAACTTAGGCTTAGTAATAGGAAGTAACTATTTAGTAATCTGTGGTAATAGGGTCCGGTAACCTGGTGTGGTGATAAAGAAGCCAAAAAATATCATGATCTCTAAGATAATGACTGCTGCTTTTCAATTATTTTGCTAGAACCATCTGCAATTACCCCTGAAATTACTATTTTTTTGTGTGATTGAATCAGAAACGGGGAGATCCGTAGGAGTACCAAAGTTACCAACATAGCTCTCAGAATTGCTAAACTTAAGTGCCCCGCCCGGGCACATAGCTCTATAACAGATGGCCGTTGGGGCAGAAAAGGTCTCGAGTCGCGACCGCGCACCGGAAAACGTAGCATAGGCAGGCCTCCCACTCGGTGGACCGATGAGCTAGTGAAGGTTGCGGGAATACGCTGGATGCGGGCAGCGCAGAACCGGTCGTCGTGGAAATCTTAGGGGGAGACTTATGTCCTGATCTCACATAACTTTTCACGGAGTAGTCCGATTCGATATTTATTTTTTATTGGGTAGGGTATACTTCGAACTTGATCGCATATAAATTTTATCAAAATCGGTTTACTCCTTTTTTATGAAACTAAAAGTAGCAAATATGTGGTTGCTGCGATTGAAGTAAGTTATTTCTAACGTCTTCAGCGTGGTCAATTATACATTATCAAACTAGGGTACCTATTTTTGCTGTAAATAATTGAATATAATAGCCTAAATTGAAAATTACTCATTGAATCAACTACTTAATTTAATTAATATTTAGATGTTAATTTTAACTTAGTATGGAGATGTTAGTTTATTATTGACTAGCTTTACCGACGACTTCGTCCTCGTGGAGGTTTTGAATTTTTCCACGGGAACTCTTGAAATTTCCGGGATAAAAAGTATCCTATATGTTAACCCGGGCTATAAGGAACCACACTACAAAGTTTCATGAAAATCGGCCGGTAGTTTTTGCGTGATGCGCGAACATACAGACAGACACGGCCCCATTACAGTTTTATTATATGTATAGATTAACATGATATTCTCTCCTCTCCAGAGGTAGACGTCGACAGATTGTCCAAGTCGCGGGCTCTCGAATACGTGGATCTCAGTGACAACCCCATTCCTCCGCGCACGCACGAGGAGTTGAAGCAACTCACGCGGCCCTCCGTCACCGTCTCCGAGCGGGAGAAAGAAGACTGGGAGGAGGATCTCTTGATATAGGAGGTGACACTCTCTGAGGACTTTGCATTCAAGGCCCGTGGGAGAGTAGACTGTGTGAAGGGGTGTAAACCACTGGATTTCAATAGCTGCGTCTGTGCCGCAGGCTGCAGTTGTGGTCACGCCCCACAAAGGATTATGTGTAATATTGATGATTTTATGTTCGGCCCACATAGATGTCTTTGTTCGGCCCTTTCAGCCGTAACTAAACTGTGATATGTCTCTGTGTTGAGGACATTATCGATATCATGTATTTAGTAGTGACTAGTGATACCTATTGGTACCTCTTAAGTAGACATGGGACGGGTAATGGTTTTGCCGGGTACCCGGCATGGTTAACGGCGGGTACACGGCTGGGTACACGGCAGCGCTGACATGCCGCCGTGACGCTTGAATATTTATCTACACCCGCAAGTTCAAATAGCGAACGCCTGTTTTCAGAAGCAGGATTAATTTATGAGACGAAACCGGGTACCCGTCCCATGTCTACTCTTAAGTTTGATTTATCAAGAAATGATTAATATTAGGTTATCGATTTTATTGATGAGATTAATTTTATGCTCAAATGATATTTTGACTTGTACTTAATAATGAATAAGCATTAAGTTAACACAAATCAAGTTACTTGACAAGTACCCTCCTGATCAACTAACTAAAAATATTGTTTTAACTTTGGATTTCACTTGAATCTAGGTACCACTATCATTTATTATTAATACTAGCTGGGGTACCCGGCTTCGCTCAGGGAGTTGATATATAAAAAGGCTTTGAATGGTTCACAATATTCCAGAACATCCCACAACATTTGAGAGTGTTCTGGAATGTTTTACAATGATCTGGGATGTGGTTAGGGAATGCTCTCAAATGTTCTGCGATGTTCTAGAAATTTCTAGAGGGTGAAACTTCCAGTCATTATATCTTCAAAAGCACGCCCTTCAGGTAAAAACGGGAACCTTCTTCATGGATGGGGGATAGAGGGCTACCACACTATATAACTCCCTTGATCGTACCGAGACTCTCTTTTATAATATATATTGATTGATTTGGTGTTTTTTTACTCATTTAATTGAAGACTAGTCCATTGTAATTTTAATTAAATATAGGTAATTAAGTTTTTAGATGAGTGTTTTACGGTACTGAGTTACTTTTAGTTTCAAACTAAATTAGGCGTGATTAAAATGAAGTCTTTGGAAATACATAGTTCTGACTATATCTTTAGTGAAATTTAATATATCTATTATATGAGAAGTATGTACAACAAATGGTTTAAACGATTTGTTCTCACTTCTTTGAGAAAAAATATAAAATGTAGGTATATCTAATACAAGCAATTCTTGTATATATAAAATCTTAATTCTCGGAAACGGCTCCAACGATTTGCTTGAAAATTAGTGTATGGGGATTTTAAGGGGCGAAAAATCGATTTAGGTAGGTAGGTCTCATCTCTGATTTTCCGAGATTTTTGCACTGGAAATATGCTGCGCAAAGTGTATCATAGGTAGCATATTTTTAAATGTTTTTAACGGCTCTGGGTACTATGGCTCGAGCAAAGCTCGGTCGCTCAGGTACTACTTGTTATATACATATATAACATTTTTAGTAAATTACGTAGTTACTGCTACTAAAGAGATTAGTAAAAATTTGCCCAAAGACGAGGAACTGAGATCAAACAAAAGTACATCGTGAAATGAAATATATGTAAAGAGTTTTACAATTTTGTAATGAATTTTGTATTTACCCAAGCAAAAACTACTGCTGAAAAAGGTACATATAAAAATAAATGCATTTAATGCAAATATTAATTTGGTTTATCTTGTGTATACCCATTACGATATGCTAGTAATTAACAAATAACACAGCTTGTAGGTTTGTTTTGTTGAAGTCTGCTGTTTACAATCCAGGAGGTTGACTATTTGGCTTGGCTAACCAGGTTTTAATACCACATACATCAGCCGAAAGACGTCCACTGCTGGACAAAGGCCTGCCCCAAGAATTTTCACGACAGCCGGTGCTGAGGTGCCCGCATCGAGCGGCCCGCTACCACACACATCTTACAACAACGACGTCGGGGGCTCAATGTGCAGTTACTAATATACATATATAGGGTGACTGGTTAGACGACGGACACATTTTAGGAGATGAATCAGAAGACAAAACTGAGCCACTTTTCTCAAGAAACCTATGGCCAATTCTCGAAAAAAAATTGACTTTTCATACAAATTGGTTAGCTCAATAATCAACTTTGTATGACAAGTCCATTTTTTTTGCGAATTGACCATTGGTGCCATTGGAAAAAGTGTTCAGTTTCGTCTTCTGATTCATTCGTTTGTGGTTGTTCTATGAATTTATATGAAAACTAGCTGTGATCGCGACTTTGTCCGCGTGTTTGAATTTTCCGGGATAAAAAGTACCCTTTATGATAACCCGGGCTTTAAGGAACAACCATACAAAATTTCATCAAAAATCGGCCTTATAGTTTTTGCATTATGCGCGAACATACCAGACAGACAGACATAAAAATTACAAAAGTTTTTGTTTTGGCCTCCATATCGTTAGTAATGTCCAATTGTCTACCACAGTTATAATTTTCCAAAAATATTTCATGTACAGACACGGCCCCGTTACAGTTTCATTATCATCATATCAGCTCATATACGTCCTCACCAAGGGGCTCGAGCTTACCCTGAATTAGGGCGATCGGGCCATAGTCGACCACACGGGCCCAGTGCGAGTTGGTCGACTTCACACACAACCTGCGAGTTTCTTCGCAAGCGTGTGCAGGTTTCCTCACGATGTTTTCCTTCACCGTAAGAGCGTCGGATAAACGTACATTTGAAATCAAAATTCTAAATCACATTAGTACGTGGCAGGATTCGAACCACGAACTCCCGGACAGCCATGGACGCTCCACAGTTTTATTATATGTAAGTATAGATAATTCCGAGCGTGGTGACACTGTCGCAAGTAAGCGTCTGCGGTCTGCGGTCGCCGTTGGAATAGCACCTTGAAGGTTAAGGTATTGAAACCATCGATCTGGGAAAATAACCTTTTCTATAGAAACTCATTGGTTTGAAACTTTAAAAAAATACTGCATGTCACTGATCTAAAGGATTTGCATGGTTACCTTCCTGGATCTACGAGACCGCGGCGCTATATGTCAAATCGTCATTTGTCAGTCAACATTCTGTAAAAAATGTACGGTTTATAATTATTTACTTCGGCTTAAAAACAAAATATCCTAAGTCTAAAATAAAATCATGGCTGGACACGGAATGGACGATGACCCCAACCTAAAGGGCCTCAGTCGGTATTTTAACAGTCAAACGACGCGAGGGAGAGCCAACGTAAGTATTTTATTAATCGTAGTTGGTTCAAGGTTCCTTGAACTTCCATCATGTCAGCTTTTTAGAGCCCTGTTATTTATAATAGAACTAGATTTTGCCAGCGGCTTCGCTCGCTTGAACATAGTTTTATAACTGTCTTCGAGGGTACGCAGTGCGCGAGCCGCAAGCGGCTCGCGAGCGTGGAAAAAGTAGCCTCTGTGTTAATCCAGGTCCTAAGCTGTCTACCTACCAAATTTCAGTCAGATATGTTCACCAGTTAGTTAGTTTTCTCGTGAACATAGTTTCTATGTCTGTCGTGCTGTCGAGCGTGGGAACTGGGTCAACTCTAGATCCCTTGGGAACTATGTCGGGCTATGATAATTAGCAGTCAATTCGATAATCGGTATTGATTAAATTAGCACGTCAATCGTTTATAATATTAGTAGGATAACTCTAAGTCAAAAATAATGTGATTCACCACTATATACGTTAATAACCCTAGCATGCATCGGGAACTCCCATATTATGCTATACGTCCGGATGGCTAGCGGCGAACCCCTTTTCAGAAAGTTTTCAAGCCGTCTGTCTGTAAGGCCTCTGACATAGCCTACAAGTCCAGCAACTGCCACTTTGGGATAGAAACCACAGCTTAAAGTACAGTTCAGTTCATATCAGCTGAAATACGTCTCCACGATTTCCACGACCACTGGTCCTACGCTGCCCGCATCCAGCTGCTTCTCGCAATCTTGACCAGGTCAACATGCCTTATGCGAATCTCAGAAACGGCCGAGTTATATGCTAATAACATTCAAATTGAATAACGAAAATCAAGTGCCTGACTAAAATTTAAGAGCAATTTTGATGTATAATTTCACAGATTTTTAAGGGTCCCCAGGAGGCTCGATTTTCCATACAAACGTAGTTCAGCTTAAATACAAAAACTACATGCCGGATCGAATCCAAACTTTGCAAATATATTAAGTAGACACATATCGATGTTTGTAATTGGTTTTGTACTGAAAGTTTGAAACTGCTAGTATATCGAAAACTAATTACAAAGATCGCTTTGTGTCTACTCAATATATTTGCAAAGTTTGGATTCAATCCGGCGTTTTTTGTATTAAAGCGGAACTATGTTTGTATGGAAACTCGAGCCTCCAGGAGACCCTTAAGTCATCCTAGGTTTTAGTAAAGAGCTTAACGCGTATTTTCGTAACTTTTGCATTTTAAAATGGAATCTGCTCTAAGTGATTGTCCATGCTACGTGATTGTCCATTCCATGCCATGACATGGTGTCTATCGACAATAATTAATGAAATCATGATTGCCTTTCAGGTAGCCAAAGTCACAATGTCCCTATGTGCAATTTATTATGTTTATTATAAGTTGTTCAAGGCAAAATAATAAGAAAGAAAATCGCGGCTGCAATGGTACACGGTACATAGGTAATACTTATACATAAATGTACTTTTATTTTCTTCAAACGTGTTTATTTGAATCGGAGCTATTCGTAACTAAAATAATTGGCAACTCGAAACTTTTCTATTACACATTTGCGTAGTGTAGAGTCATAGCATGGTATACAATATGAGTTAAAGTAAAAATAAATTTTACTATGGTAGAGTGACCAACAGAAGTCTGACTGGATTACTAATATATATATATATATATATATATATACTGTGCTGTATAGACGTTCATATTGCGAACAGAGGTATTGTCAATCCAATTTCAACCATATGGACATAACTTTAGTGGCTATTGCTACTAAGTCGTTTTGGGTCATTTTATTATACTTGTGTGCAAATGCGTAGCAGGGCTGCCAGATGTACGATTTAAATCGTATTCGTACGAATAAATAGCAGTCCAAACTAATTAAGTTTTGATTGAATTTTATGGGATAACTATTTTTAAAATGAAATAGCTTTCTATGTTTTGTATAGGCGTATGACTTTTTTTCTATGTTTTATATGGGTGTCCGATTTTATTGCCCTTTTAACACGATCTCATTCAAAAATAAAATGGCAGCGCTGTTGCGTAGTGCTCTGTGCGTTTTCACCACAGGTTCGGTACACTCCGAAATTCTGAAAATAGCTGAAAATGGTGTTAAAAGCATGAAAATCGGAGCGATTGATCTTTAGGCCATATGAATAAATTTGACACTTAGCACAAAAAAGGAGAGGAGTTATGATGTATTACTTAATCTTTTGTGTGTTTAAGAAATTATTTTTTTGTTCCGAAACCTTTCATATGATAGGGCTTTTGAGCAGATTCTAAAAATATATCATCCTGAAATTTCAGTTACTTGTTTTAAATTAAAACAAAACATACCAAGTTTGGGCTCCTCCAGTTAGGGTTGCCAACCGTACTCTAAAATAGAGTATTGTACTCTATTTCATGTAGGTGTACTTTGTCATCTATAACATTAATAGAGTACGCTAAAATACTCTTTTTTACATAAACTGACTTTTGGCACAAAATTTTGAATGCCATACAAGTCCAATTAATATTAATTACAAAAAAATGACTTTATTTTTACTGAATTTACATACTTGTACCCAAAGCCATAAAACTAAATGTGAATTGGCGAGAACAGAGGAACAGGGCTACATTGAAATTGATAAAAAAGGAACTCCTAATCTATATAAATATAATATAATTAGGATGTTTGGAGTCTAATAATTCTTTTAAAAACAATAAAAATTGTTAAGTACTGCAAAAAGCACTAAAATACATTTTAAAATTTGATTAAGTGGTACTCTTTTTTATTAATCTGTACTTAAACTGTAAACTGTAATCTCTTTCGCCAGAGGGCGCCAATGGTTAAACATCGTCTCTGTTACTTATCGCAATTAAAAATGTTCAAGTGAATAATCCAAGTTAGTTTAGTGTTAATTGCTATAAATAAGTGGCAACGGACAAGTGGTAATGTTTTTGTCAATTTTTATTTGACACATTTTAAGAAATTTCAACAATAACTAAGGCAGTGACTATCAATGTTAACAATTACTTTTTGCACCAATTAACTATACAAAAACATTTTAAGGAGTGTAATAACAAATAATATAGTGCACCCAGTTTAGATTTTTGAAAGGAAACTTGTTAATTTTTAAATTTTCTATGTTCTAACCGTTATTTTTTGCTTGGACTTACCGCGTTAACCTTGTCGTTATATTTTCTATAGAATGACCTTTGGACTTGCCTACAAGATTGTCATACTCACAGTGCATTCTGACTTTGTATGTATGCTGTTATTTCATCGATTGATTTAGTGATTCCTTTGGCTGAGTGTGTAAAGCACTGATCTGACAATCACGAGAAGCGCGGGTTCAAATCCGCGACCTGCATTATAAGTTTTTGCGATCTAATTTTGACAACGCCATCTAGCCCAGGCTTTCATAACTAACAGAATTCCTCAATAGTTGTGCAAAGAGTTTGTTGGTGATTAAGATACTAGCTTTTAATCTAACCAAATTCCGCAAGATGGCATTACTGTGTGCTTTATGCTACAAAGAAATTTCAAACAGACAATTTTTAAGCTGCTTGTGCTGCGAAAAAGCATATCACGTATTATGCACGACTGTCTCGGAAGTAAGATTCAACTCATTCTATGCTCTTGATATGGAAAGAAAAGCAAACTGGAAATGTACTCTTTGTCTAAGCAATCGGAGGAAAAATCTACATAATTCATCTCCAACCCAAACTGACTCTCCAAACAAGACTGAAAATCCTCAAGACAACATAACACATCGCAAAAAAATCGTTATTAACGTTTCCACAGAAAACTCCTTTGAATCTTTAAATACTGAGGATGACGAGGATGGAGAAATCAATGCCGCAAATAACTGTAACCTGAATAGAAGTTGTCCAAATGTAGAGAAAAATTACCCCGAAGAGATACGAGACATGAAAAAGCTAATTAAAGACCTTCAGGCTAATCTATTAAGCGCTGAAAATGAAATAGTTAACTTGTTAGAAGAAAATAGATCTCTCACAAAAAAAATGGAGGAATACAATCAGAAGATAACTCATCTCACTCAGATTTGTAAATCTTCTTCTAAGTCGGGTATCTCAACTTGCAAAAAACGAAAGGGCAAAAAAAAGACAAGGATTAGCTTCACTCAACCGGGACCAGAACGGGAGCAAAATGAAAGTTTTTCTCAACTTAATGTCCAAACATCTGTTGCTAATTCTACAATTCAAGACATATGTCATGAAAGTAATGATGTCGGTCGATCGAACCAAAACCGAAACCCTGAAACAGTCACATCGTGTAATTCAACCATACACATCTGCGGAGACCAGCAAGTACGTGGACTTTCAACTCACATTATGTCTGCAAGATCTGGCAAATGGAACGATACCTATAAAATCATAGGAATGGTGAAACCATATGCGAACAGCGACGAGGTTTTGAAGTCTCTCGACAGCGTGACAAATACAGTAAACAACGATGACATCATTGTATTATCAGTTGGATCAAATGACAAAAATCCATATCAACTTTTTACTAATGTATGTAATACTCTTTCTAAATTCAAATGTAAAAAAATATTTTTACTAAGTGTACGTCACAACGAATATTTTTAATGTAAAATTACTTAACACAGAACTTAAAATGATAGCTAAAAACTATTCAAATTGCAAATTTATAGAAGTTGATCCTAAAACATACCGTGAACATTACTTTAGAAAATCATTTTTGAACTGTATTACCTTTAAATTAAACATAGAAATTGATTTCTTAAAATATGAACTAGATTGTCTAATGAATGGGATTAAATCAAAAGTTCTAAGTGATGATGTCAACAGAAAACAATTTAATCAAAAATCTTTTGAAGCGGAGACTTTTTTTCGTCCCTCAAGTAAATACATATAAAATAAATTCAGATGATACTAAGTTGGGTTCTGTTAACAGTGCCTCAAAGTATAACTTTAGTGTATTTCATCAAAATGTGGGAAGTTTGTTAAATAAGCTAGATTTATTGGAAATAACTTTAAAGGAATTTGATGATAATAAGGATAATATTGACGTATTGTGCTTTAGTGAAACATTTGTAAAGCAGGGTGCTGAAAATAACATGAAGCTGGAAAACTACAAATTAGTCTCTTCATTCTGTAGAGATAACAGCAGAGGTGGTACTTCAATAATGGTAAGGAAGCCGATAGAGGTAAAGCCCCTTAAACTTATGTCAGGGCTTGCTACTGCTTATTACTTTGAATGCTGCGGCATTGAGATAGTTGGTATCGATCTGATAATAATAGTTATTTACAGGATTCCAAAGCAAACTAATACACACATAGACATATTTGTCCAAAAACTTGACAAAATGTTATATACCCTAACTGAAAAGTATAAAAACAAGAAAATAGTTATTTGTGGCGACTGGAATATAGATATCCTAAAGATCAGCGCGTCTTCGAAAATGTTGTTGAGTACCTTACGGAATCATAACTTTAAGGCTCATATAAAAACGCCGACTAGGCTGAATGCATGTATAGACCAAATTGCTAGCAACATTAGGCAGGTAGAGTCAGATGTCGTTACCTTGGGTTTGTCAGACCATGAAACGGCACAAATTCTTAAAATAAAAACTAAACAGCAAAAATCGATTATCAGCTGGTTTGAAAAAAGGAGAGACTATTGTAGCGACAACATCCGGAAATTTCAGGAATGCATTGGAGCTCTCTCCTTTGCAGAAGTATTAAATAGTAATTGTTTGAATGAGGCTTTTAAATGTTTTTATGACATAATTTGCCTATTTTATAATTTGTGCTTTCCCTTTATAAAAATTAAGGTTAGCAATAGAAGGAAAAATATAAATTGGCTTACAACAGGCATAAAGAAATCGTGTCACGTTAAGCGTGGATTGTACATGAAATATCGATTATGTAATGTTAATAAGGACATAAATAAAAAAACATTTTAAAGGCTATCATTCAATCCTTAAGGCATGTATTAAGAGGGCACAAAAAATAAGCAATAGTAGGTACATTAACATGAATAAAAATAAATGCAAAGCAACCTGGGACATAATATCATCGACTTTGACTAATAATATTAATTTTAACATTAATTCGATTAATTTTAATAACATGATATATGACGATCCACAGGAAATTTGTAATACTTTAAATGACTATTTTATAAATTTGACTTCTTCAGCAAATTGCAATAATTTATCTTACAATAACCTAATTATTAACAATCCCTTCAGTATCTTTCTTAGACCTATAGATTATAATGATACTTTGAAAATAATTATGTCCCTAGGTAATAGTAAGACTAGTGGCTATGACGATATAACGACTGAAATTTTGAAGGCCAGTGCTGGTTTTATATGTCATCCTCTAGCACACATACTCAACTTGTCATTTAGTCAGGGCATTTTTCCTGAGCAACTGAAACTGTCGGTGGTTAAACCACTCTTTAAGAAAGGTGATAGGACTGATCCTAACAACTACAGGCCTATCACTATAGTTCCCATATTTTCTAAAATTATCGAAAAAGCCATGGCCATAAGATTAAATGATTTTATATTGAAGCACAAAATATTGAATTCTGATCAATATGGCTTTCGTACAGGCCGTTCAACGGAACTCGCTTGTTTTAATTTAGTTAAAAAAGTCACAGAGTCCATTAACGACAAAAACACGGTTATGTCGTTATTTTTGGACATGAGCAAGGCTTTTGATTTTGTAAAGCATTCAATACTACTCTGCAAACTAGAATCTTATGGCATTAGGGGTACAGCATTAGACTGGTTCAAAAGCTATTTGGGGAACAAGAAACAATGTACGGAAATTTCGAAGCTCAATCAATCGGGTAAAGTCTTTATGAAAACAATTTATAGATCTCAGTTCAGAATCAACAGTTCAGGAGTTCCCCAGGGCAGTAATTTGGGACCACTATTGTTTCTCCTATATATAAATGACCTTCCAAAAGCCACTAATCACAAATGTATACTATTTGCAGATGACACTACTTTAGTTGTTGAATGCGACAATGACAAAATGACATTTGAATCAAAAATAAATACCGCTGTAATGGAAATAATGACATGGATGAACAACAATAACCTGAGTGTGAACATAAATAAGACTAAATTTATACAATTTCATTCCTATGCAACTAAACCAATGTTCTTAAATGTAAATTATAATAATAATAAGCTTGAAGAAGCTAGCGGATATAAATTTTTGGGTATTAATATTGACAAACATCTTAATTGGAAAGATCATGTTGAATTTGTGTGTAATAGATTGGAACGTTTTGTATTTGCACTAAGACGATTAAGACAAACTGTATCAAAGGAAGCTGCTTTAACAGCGTATCATGGACATGTGTCGTCAATACTTAGTTATGGTTTGATCCTATGGGGAAACTCTGTAGACTCAGACAAAAGTTTCAAGCTACAAAAAAGGTGTATACGTGCAATTTGTAATTCCTGGTTTAGAGATAGCTGCAGACCATTGTTTAAGGAATTAAATATTTTGCCATTGCCCTGCTTGTACATAAGGAAAGTTTGTCTATTTGTCAAGAATCATCCAGAATACTTTAGGAACCTGAGAGATGTTACCATAAGACAAAAAAGGGCTCAGTATATACATCTATTGCATCAACCTCCTTGTTACTCAGATATATATAAAAGAAATATTTCTAATATGAGTGTCGCACTGTTTAATAAGCTTCCAGTTGAAATTAAAACGTTAGAAGGTAACCTATTTAGAAATAAGTTGACAGAATGGCTCTTAAATCACAATTTTTATAGTGTTAAAGAATTTTTAGAATTTAAAATTTAATTGTAAGTTCCTGCTGAAATATTTGCATGCTTTCTTGACGGCTGAATACAGTACTACCTATTAATTATGTTAAGACCTAATTGTAAAGTATTCTTGCAAATAAACAATTATCTTATCTTATCTTATCTTTATTTACACTCTCTGAAATCAGAAATACTCTACTTCTTTTAGAAAAAGTTGGCAACCCTACCTCCAGTTAAGATACGGTTGAATCATTTTTGGTAAAATATAGGTACAGTGAACAGCACATGCAGTTGGACATAATGGCCTTGAAAATGTTAGAAGTTGAACAGAGCGAATGCGAAAAAGAGATAGTAATTGTTCTCTTCGCATTGTTTTCAATCTGCGCTGCCGCTCCGCTTACCGCTGGCCGGTGCGGGTAGGCGGGGTCGGGGGAGATCGCGTTCGTCCGACTCCGAAGATTTTACATACATTTTTTTTTTTTTTTTTTTTTATTAATAATTTGAGTGCGTTTGACTGCAACTCACCTGATGGTAAGTGATGATGCAGTCGAGGATGGTACACGCAAACTCAAATAATGCCTATTCACTCTTGCCTTGAAGATCCCCAAATTATAGGAATCGGGAAACACTGACGCAGGCAAGGAGTTCCACTCCTGCGCTGTACGCATAATAAATGAAGAAGCGTAACGATTCGTGCGAAAAGGTGGAACATCAACAACAAAGGGGTGCAACCCCTCCCTGCGTCTCGTTGACCGACGGTGGAATGGAGCAGGGGGAATGAGGTCGTGAAGTTCTTGCGCGCACTCTCCGAAATGAATTCGATAGAATACCGATAGACAGGCGACTTTGCGGCGATGCTCAAGGCTTTGGAGCTTGTCATTGACTAGCTCGTCGTCACCAATGAGTCTCCGTGCGCGTCGGTCGATGGCGTCCAAGGTATCCAGCTGATAGCGGGCTGATCCATCCCATAAGTGTGAACAGTACTCCATACATGAGCGGACCTGTGCTTGATACAAGGTAAGCAGCTGTCCAGGTGTAAAGTACCGTCTCACTTTAGAGAGAATGCCCAGCTTCATTGCAGCAACTTTTGCCTTGGACTCAATGTAACGACCGAAGTTAAGATTGGGTGTTAAATCCACGCCGAGGAGTTCCAGGTGGTCAGATATCTGAATCGGTTCATTCCGGAGAGTTGGAGTCAAGGTGAATGGACTCCTTTTGGCGGAAAAAAGACACGCCTGTGTTTTAGAGGCATTAAACCTTACGAGGTTGGAATCACCCCATTCAGACACTGCCTGAAGTGATAGGTTTATGCGCTCTATCATTGCCTCTCTTAGAAACAGCGTATCAGCGCTGTTAGCTCGTGCACTGGACAGGTACCTTTCTACCAGAGATGTAACGGAGCTTCGATTCCGGTTCCGTTAAGTCGGAACTTCCGATTATTATTACACTTTCGGTTCCGACTTCGGTTCCGATACTTTTGTATCGGATGTTAATCGGAGGTCGACAAAGCATCAAAGCTTTTGTTCATAAAGTACAATACATTACTTTTGGAGTCCATTTTGATTTAATTTGTTTTAGCTTTTGTTCATTTATTGTAATGTAACCAAATGTAACACGCTACTTTGGGTTTTAAGTTTTAATTTTAATTAAACTTTAAATTCATTAATTTTATCTTTTGTTTATTTGGAATAATGCCAATATTTTTTCACAGTTGTTTTTTATTTTATAATAAAAAATAAAAATGAAAAGAATTGACTATAAATCATGTTTTATTTGTCCTTAAACAAACTGACCCTGCCTCCGATTTCGATTCCGATTTCGATTCCGATTCCGATAAATCAAATTTGAAAACTCCGATTCCGATTTCGGTTCCGATAAAACTACCTCCGTTACATCCCTACTTTCTACAACCGTGCTATCGTCTGCATAAACAATTATACCGGGTTTCAGCAGATCGTTTATGTGAAGCAGAAATAGTGTTGCGGAAAGAACAGATCCCTGAGGTACCCCGGCATCAATCGCCAATAGGTCTGAGGAACAGCCATCAACGACCACTCGAATAGACCGTTCCCTCAGGAAATCAGCTACCCAGTTACACAATCCCAAATGAAGACCATAAGAAGGAAGCTTGCCAATAAGGCTAGCGTGCCAGACCCTATCAAAAGCCTTTGAGATGTCGAGTGACACAGCGAGAGCTTCGCCATGCTTCTCGATGGCCTCGCCCCATATATGCGTTGCATACACTAGAAGATCTCCAGTAGATCGACCTCGGCGAAATCCGTATTGTCGATCGCTAAGGAGGTCATTGTCTTCTAGGTATGCCAGAATGCGGGTGTTCAATACACGCTCCATAATCTTACAGATTACGGAGGTGATTGCTATAGGGCGGTAGTTTGCGGGATCGGCACGACTGCCTTTTTTGGGCACCGGCTGCACGTTGGCCAGCTTCCAGGACTTTGGGACTATACCTGTTTCAAGAGAGAGGCGGTACAGACGTGTCAGAACAGGAGACAACTCAGGAGCGCAGTTTTTTAGCACTATAGCTGGTATACCGTCAGGTCCACTGGCTTTGTTCACGTCAAGATTGCGAAGTGTTTTGAGAACCTCCTTTTGCTTGATACGAATAGGGGGCATTGTAGTATCGCAAGGAGATAACTGGGGTGGTATTCTATTCGCTGTATCGAGACGTGAATTTTCGGCAAACATAGAGGCAAACAGATTAGCCTTCTCAGTTGCCGTGTGAGCCAATGATCCATCAGGTTTCAGCAGTGGAGGCAAAGACGAGCGGCAAAAGTTCGCCTCGACCGATTTAGCCAAGGACCAAAACGCCTTACTCCCTGAAGGGTAGGAGGCAAGTTTTGATCCGATACGGCTTATATGGTCGAGGCGTGCCCTACGCAGCGTCTTTTTGAAGGACTTGGCGGCTTTATTAAAAGCTTTCTTTTTAACTCGCGTGTCCGGAGCTTTACGATTTCGAGCATCTGCCCAAGCCTGGTAAGCTGAATGCTTTAGTGCTTCGGCCACTGAGCAATCAGCATTAAACCACGGGCGAGCTTTGCTCTCGAGAGGAATGTCAGAAAACGGGATATAATATTCCATCGCCTGACATATGACCCTCGAGATTTCTATCGCACAGCTCGACGGATCACTAGAAGAAAAGCACATTCGCCGCCAAGGATAAGATGCTAAGAAGTGGCGCATCTCATCCCAATCTGCTGACTTGTACTGCCATACCCGTCTAGAACCCCTAGGGCTGGGATCAGGTGGTGAACAAGACAGTACAGACTTCACCAGACAATGATCGGACGTACCCAAAGGTGACGATACTGACACGTTATATCGGTCTGGTTCTGTTGTCAGCAGAAGGTCCAAACAATTTTCCGTTTCGCCTTCAACGTCCGGCACACGCGTCGCCTGGTCTACCAGCTGGGTAAGATTTAGCGACAAAGCGAGTTTGAGCGCTTCTCTCCCAGCATGGTCGGTCTTCTGGTATGGGAACAGCCATTCCTTATGGTGAGCATTGAAGTCCCCCAGAAGGACCAGTTGTGCTGACGGGTACCTTAGTTGAGCCTCATCGGCGGCCTCACACAGATGTTCAATTAACCTGGTTGTCTCCTGATCTCCGCTGTGCGATGGGTATACACAAGCGTAGACTATTTTGTCTTCACCGGTGTCGACCAACACCCAGAGCGTCGAAAATGAGGAGTTTTCAAGGTTACGGAGACGCCGGCAGCAGATGTTGTCGCTGACATAGACACAGACACCGGCGCGCGCTTTGAAATTGTGCTCCAGGGTGTACCCTGGGTACTGCAAGTAAGTCGCGTCTGCCGGGCGTCTGATTTGCGTCTCCGTAAGAAAGAGTAGCTGCGGCTTATCGGTCTCTAGATGGTAGTGGACCGCATCGAGATTTGAGTGCAACCCTCTGATGTTGTCGAGGTGCACTTTTAATGGGAGGAAGTGCCGCCGCTGTAAAACTCTATTTCTTTTCTTGACTTTTTTCATGTTTTTTTTAAAGATGTGAATAGGCAAGGAAGGCGGAAGTTGTACGAGGCGCCGGTCAGAAACTAGTGGTGAACACAGAATCGCTGCACTGAAGGATAGACTAGTCTATACATACTTATTGATGGAAATCCCGATTTATTTGTGAAAAAGACCAGACTTTTAAGAATAAAATATTATAGGTAGTGGTAAGGTTTGTTTATTTGTTTGGTTGTAGGGGGTTAAACTTTAGAATTATTGAACCGAATCTAAAATTCTTTAACCGCCTCCGGGGCGTAATGGGTAGGTAGTCCATTCGCTTCACACCAGGAGGTCGCGGGTTCGATTCCCGGTGGGGTCAACTTGTAAGACTCGGTTTGGTTGGTGGTAGGGCATTTTCTAAGCCCGCCTGGCTAGCTACCACCATCTTATCTAAGTCTTGCCGATAAACATCAGTGTTAACAAAATTGATATGTTCCGGCTTGAAGATAAGATAGCCCGTTCTCCATTGTGTTGGGGAATCTAGGTAAGCCCGCTTCCATCTTCGGCATCATCGTCACTCACCATCAGGTGAGATGATGCCAAGGGCTTACCAATTGTGAATAAAAAAAAAGCAATAAAGAATGAGACGGTGTACGCTCACAAATTCACAATAAATGCTATCTAATATATGCGACTGGACTGGGACTGACAAACGTAGTAAGTATTGGTGACTTATATTCTCTTTGGACGGGACGAGACGGAGACGAATGAGTGAGTGACTTTAATATACTGGCAGTGTTGCCGTTAGGACAATCTTGTTTGTGGTTATTAAAATGAAAAAGTGGCCAATTTTGTAATAAGGATGTGGGTTTAATTAAAACAGTATCTAATACATGTAGAAAAAAAATTGTAGGTCTACAATGGCCTCTGGTAATTCTGAAATCTCTACGTCAACGTCAATCGATCGGTGATGATGATGTAGATGGGGTTTCATTTTTTTTTATTGCTTTGTCCGCTTCTGTAAATTTGTTTAAAACTTCAGGTGGCAAAACATAGTCGTGGCATTTTTATTATTTATTTTAATCATAATTATGGAATTAAGTGTCAATGCACACATTTTGTTTCATAATTTATTTTTCAGTGTGTTCATGACACTTAACTACTTACTTCCGCATTAGAGTGAGGAAGACAAGACCGCAGTAACTAGGTCAAATATTTGGTCAACTGTAAACAGTAATTATCAAAAACATAATTACCAAAAGTAGCTAGAATCGTTTGGTTAGCTAAAATTATTTTTGGCTAAACCGTTATATATATGATAGATCTAGAGCCACAAAGTGGCTAAAACGGCAACACTGCTTGCTAGCTCGTGTCACTGCGCGGATGCTTGGTTTATTAGATCTGTGGCGGATGCTTTGTAAGGGGCGTGGCTTATGATTTGTCAAAAGCACAGATCTGTGGTCATAAGTTTGTGTGAATTCGTTACTGGTCTTAAATAGACGCTTATTTAGAAAAGAATGTCGATTGGTATATTTTCGTAAAGATGACGAATTCTACCAATCACCGATGTGTGCGAGTGTTCAACTGTTAAAAATCGGTCGTAGTTATATGTGTGTATACTGTCCATCACCACGTGCTGGCCACTGTAACTCAAATGATGCGTAATATCCTCATATCAGCTAACTCCAAGAAAGCAATTTTGAAAATATTTTCATAGCATTTTTTTTATTTTTTTTATTACTTCATTCTTAAATTACATTTTTGTGTGGGGGGTTCAATTTTTTATAACAAAATTAGGAGTCGTTGACTGGGTCTTCAAAAATACTAAATGTAAATATTTTCCAAATTGCTTTTTTGGACTATGATATGAGGAAACTACGTATCATTTGAGGTATATTTTACTAAAAATTATTTTACCGTATGTATTTGGAGGAGCCCAAGCTGGGTATGATTTAAAAATATTTTATTTTATTTTAAAACAAGTGACTGTAATCGTTTACACGCATAAGGACCAATATTTATTAAAGTTTCAATCGCAAAAGGAACAATACGCATTAAGAAGAATAGTAAATACGCAAATAGACCAATTACATATAAAGACCAATACGCACATAGACTAATATGATGTTATATATTTTTAGAATCGCCTCAGCTCAAAAAGCCCTTTCATTTGATATCACACATTATAGGTTTCAGTACATTTTTTTAAATATTTTATTTATTTATTTTTTCCTCCTCCTTCTTGTGCTACTGGTCAAATTGATTCATAAGCATAACATGGCCTGAAGATCATCAACTGTTCCGATTTTCATGCCTTTCGCACAATTTGTTTTGGTCGCATACCGCTAGGACTATTTTCAAACTTATTTAGTTAATTTTACTGCAGTGGTCCCAACTCTACTGTTTTAACAGTACATTTGCTGCTTTTAATCTTCATCATCACTTCACATCAGCTCATATACGTCCCCACCGAAGGGCTCGAGCCTACCCTGAATTAGGGGATCGGGCCTTGGTCGACCACGCGGGCCCAGTGCGAGTTGGTCGACTTCACACAACCTGCGAGTTTCTTCGTAGGCGTGTGCAGGTTTCCTCACGATGTTTTCCTTCACCGTAAGAGCGTCGGATAAAGGTACATATGAATTCTAAATTCGAAATCACATTGGTACGTGGCAGGTTCGAACCACGACCTCCCGGACAGGAGGCGGCGGCCCTAGCCATTACGCCACCGACGCTTACTGCTTTCAGCATGTCAAAATGTTTTCTGTTTTAGTCTTACATATTTCTACAATTGATTGCCTTTAAGGCAGAATAAGCACCACCTGAAGCCAACAAAAAGAAAAAAGACGTGTGGCACTCGGGACTGCCGCGGTCAAGCTATTGAATAGCATTTTTTATCAACTTATGCAATTATAATTATTTATTTATTTTTTATTTATGCAGTATTTACCAGTACCATATATTGGGGCGCAGGGTGTTTATGTAATAAATTAACACTAAGAAAGTTCATCATCATCATCATCTGCCATCATCATCAGCCATCATCAATCGCCATCATCAATCGCCACCATCAATCGTCATCATCAATCGCCATCATCAATCGCCAACATCAATCGCCATCATCAATCGCCATCACCAATCGTCATAATCAATCGCTTTCATCAATCGACATCATCAATCGCCATCATCAATCGTCATCATCAATCGCCATCATCAATCGCCATCATCAATCGCCTTCATCAACCGACATCATCAATCGCCATCATCAATCGTCATCATCAATCGCCATCATCAATCGCCATCATCAATCGCCATCATCAATCGCCATCGTTTTTAGTTCGGCAAGGTTGGCAACTCTGCACTACTAACAAAGCGAATATAATACAATTACTACCAACGTTCTTGAATTTTTTAAAGACGATACGCAAACGTTTTTCCGAAAACGAAAACTCATCGTGGAAATGCAATTGGTTTTAACACGGCCAATAAGCGGGCGTCGCGGGGGCCACCAGCTTGAGTTCCGGATGAAACTATGCACGCACGTACAGCTTTGAATAACGTCGCCAACGACAACCAGTTTTATTCTTAATCTATACGGTCTAACAAAATATGCTGAAAATTATTTAAGGGCAAGTTCAGCAAACGAAACTAAACAACTTTTTCTTCATCAACCATACTGAAATCTAAGAAAAAAATCTACAATAAAAAAAAAGAAATTTTAATGAATCCGGCACTGGCCATCGTACCGTCGTAGCAGCTAACATGACAACATCGAAATACCTATTAAATTATGATAAAGCTCGCTTGTATGACAATGACTGACAATCACCTGCCTACTTAAGTAGGGAGGTATTCGTCCGTCTTTCTCTTTCAATAAACCTATAAATTTACCTATCTTTGTAATATAATATGCCTCTTTTGCACGTGTTCTAGATTTGTGGCTAAATTTACCTACCGTAAGTGTCTTCCGTCCGACACATAATAGGTATCTAAACCCTATTTGTTTGGAAATGGAAATGGAAACAAAACGTGATCTTCAAAATAAACTACATAGTTTCAATTGGTGTTCAAGTCTTAAATGAACTAAAACACAGTGTTGAGGCGTATTTACCCTATGTCCAGGGGGGCACTTCACCCGGGGCGGCAAGAGGTGAGGGGCGGACTCGAGACAGCCCCTTTTTCGGTTGTTCATTCGCCAGTCGCGATAGAAATAATTAGAGCAAAATTTTAATTAGGTAGTCGATAATTTCTCATAGATTTTCTTTGATGAAAACAATTTCAATAGACAAATAGTTACCAATATATCAAGTAGCGGAAAAATATTTTACGCGAGTTTTACAAGTAAGTAGGTACAGAGGCCAGCATATCAAGCTAGGCACTTTGGACTTTGTACCGTTCTTATGCCGTATGCGTATGGATCAGAATCTCACTACGAGTATCTAGCTTTATGTGCTGGCCTCTGTACTTCAGTGTTTTCATAAATTACTAAGCGTGCGATCGCAACGGCGCAGTTCCGACTCGCACTTGGCCGGTTTTTTGTCACTTAGAGGGGCGGATTTTTTTTGTGCCCGGAGCGCCGCATTCTTAAGTCATCATCATCATATCAGCCGAAGGAAGTCCACTTCTGGACATAGGCCTCCCCCAAGGATCTCCACGACGACCGGTTCTGCGCTGCCCGCATCCAGCGGCTTCCCGCGATCTTCACCAGGTCATCGGTCCACCGAGTGGGAGTGCATTCTTAAGTACTACTCTGTTTATGTGAATAAGTTCCTTGTAGGAACATGCTCGATGTCCAAATATAAGTGTTTAAGCTGAAATGATAAAATGTTTGTTTACGTGTTTGGCCATTTCCAAACAAATAGATTTTACATAATGTGACTCGTACGTACGCAAACAGGTTAGGGTGTACTTTAGTACCTACCAACTTGCTTCTTCGGTATCCGGTGATCTTCTTGGTTGACCGGCATCTACAGGTCGTGGCATAAAGGTATCGTAGTCTTGGAATCGCTGCAAAGCACCTAGTATTTTGTGTAGATAGGGTCTCCGGCCACGCCAATCTTGAAATATGTTCCTGGTGTCTGTTAGGTTGTGGTTACAAACTTCATAGAACACCGCCATGTCCAAATACTGTTGTACGGCATTTTCACTACGAAACACTTAACTTAGGTCACAATCTGAGGTAGGTTAGGTATTGAGCAATGTACATAACTCAATGAGTGCACGACAGCAACTGAGATATTTTTTCGGCGCATCGCACTTGTAGGTACATTTCGCGCGGAGCAAAATAGTTCAATGGCCTCAAACACCTCAAAGAAGCCGCCATCAATTTAAATTTCTTCTTTTTCACAAATTGTAAATACCTGTTAGGTTGCATTTTACTATCTACAGTCAAAAGGAACTGTAAGGTTTTAAATAGGTAATATAAGTATTTTAATTAGGTACTGATTGAGAGAACTAGCAAATGTCAACGGCCAGGCACAGCGCATAGTTTCGTTGCGACACGGCACGAATCCAGCGATGTAAACAATAGACATGGCCGTACTACATGAGAATATTATTTAAGTAGGCAATAATGGAATGTGGTGATTTTTTTTAGAATTCGGTATGGTCGCTAAAGAAAAAGTTGTTTATTTTCGTTTACTGAACTTGCCCTTAAAATAGTTTCAGCTAATTTTGTTAGACCTTAAATTTATGATTCTATTTCATTATATAGGTATTTTAATGTAGGTAGAAGAGAACTGTTTTGCATTGCAAATGAACGAAAGCGAAACGGGGGAAAGTGTTGTGAGTTTTGACAAGTACGACTGAATCATTGCACTCGACTGTATTTTCTAACACTTTAAGCAAAGTATATATATTAGTACTAACATACAGTATGGACACTCCCTGCCACTCTCTAGATTGCAACCCCACCCCCTTGTCACTCAGATTAATAAATAAATAAATATTCTAGGACAAATCACACATGGTCATCTGGCCCCAAAGTAGGATTCCCTGTGTTATGGGTTACCAGAGACTGATATACATACGTACGTTTAAATACATACATATATAGATATTTAACACCCAGACACAGAGCAAACAAATCTGCTTACACAAAATGCTTACCCTGGGTGGGGATCGAACCCACAACCCTCGGATCAGTAGTCAAGGGCACTAACCACTGAGCCACCGAGTCAGTCAATAATAATAATAATTAATACAGATTGGTTGTCGAACGCATAGTATTTCGCCGCCATTTTGTTTGTTCCGTCATTCCTTTTTTGAAATGTCATTTCTGGCCCGTTGTATGAAGTGTCCAGGGTGTGCTTTAAGTGATAAATTAAATCACACAAAACGAAAACAGTTCTATTGTTGCAGAGCACAAAACGGTTCTTAAAAACGTACGTTTTTTCAACCCCCACCACTAGACTAGTGTCTCCATTGCACCAATTACGGTAGATCTACCGTATTACTCGCAGATAAAAAAATATAGTATAGCCACACCTCGGTCACTGACGATCAAATGTATGAAACAAAAGCGATCCTACGCACACAGTCTAAGCTCGTGTAGGTGAATGCGTACCATGCTTGCGTGAGTGAGATAAGACATGCTAGGGTTGCGGTTGAGGCTACTGAGCGGGGGTGGGCGGCACTTTCAACGGGAGGCAGGGAGTGACCATACTGTACGCTAGTACTCTTTATTGTACTGTGGTATATAACCCGTATATGACATCTTTTAACTAACCCTGCTGCCACATTTTTTCCTTCGTCATTGTGCCGTATTCAAACACAGACTATTAGCGTATTTTTTTAGTCATATTACTGATGAAATGATGACAAAAAAGGGATCAACTGTGCACATTTGTTGCTGGGAATCTGTTCACACAGAAGAATAAATCTGTGTCGACTTTCGTCCCAACTTCGATACGTAGAAAGAGTATATCCGATATGATTTAAAAATTAATATGCCCATGATAAAAAGACAATTAATTATGAAATTAAGTAAGTATGGTATAGTTGTGTTAAACTTCAGAATAACGCTGTTATGTACATATACAATTATTCTTGTAAAATGAGCGATATTATCGTAATACTAATAATAAAAGATAGGCATATTTTTAGCCTTTATTTTGTACCTTATTTTTAAAAACACCGTAATTTTGTTTGACGGATGAAGTTGGAGACAGGGTCTCCAGATTGGGCGACAAGTAGCCAATTGGGCTATTTTGCGGTCCCTCGCGGCTACAAAAAATTTGGAATGGCAACTTATCGCCTGTTGGGCGACACGTTTTTTTACTTATCGCCTATTACTATTGTGTTTTCGTGAACGCGGCCATATCAACGGTCGCGATGGCGGTCGCGATGGCGGTTTGCGATGGTGGTCGCGATGGTGGTCTTGATGGTGGTCGTGATTGTGGTCGCGATGGTGGTCGATGACGATGACGATGATGATTTAACTTTCTTAGTGTTAATTTATTACTTATACATCCCACGCCCCAAGGACTATATGGTACTGGTAAATACTGCATAAATAAATAAATAATTATAATTGCGTAAGTTGATAAAAAATGGTATGCAATAGCTTTACCGCGACAGTCCCTGAGTACCACACGTCTTTTTTTATTGAGCTACTTCGGGCTATCTTTTTATTGCTAAGTGGCGATTTGACCGGTCTTTGATCTGGCAACCCTGGTTGGAGACACTGCTCAAAGAGTATAGAAATCACTACGTTGAAATAAACGTAGTGATTTCTATACTCATTGGTTGAAATCACTTCTATCACTTCTATCTACTGACTGTGCTTTTGCATTACATAAGCTAAAAATATTCATTAAAGTATGTATTATTCAATAATTCTGTCTGTTTTTTACTAATAAACGTTTCGCTTTCTAGGTTCTGTCTGAGCTAGTCATCATTTATATAAAAGCCAGGAAAATTTTCTGAAATTTACCTATCTCTTGCTCTTGTATTCCAGGATGGCTGGTGACTCCGGGGAAGCCCAGCTCAAGGGCCTGTCAAAGTATTTCAACGGTCAGACCTCCACTGGCAGAGCTAACGTAAGTAACTTTATCTACTCCCATTTGGTGATTTGCTTCATAAATAACCTCAAACCATATCACAAAAGTATTCATTCCTACAAGTCGTTTTACAATGATCATTTCAAAACGAGAGCGAGACACCTGTACTACAAGGAAACTTTTTAAATATTTTTATGGCTTTGGCTTCAAAAATTAAGTATTCATTCCCACAAGTCGTTTTACAATGATCATTTCAAAACGAGACAACTGTACTACAATGAAACTTTAAAATTTTTTATGGCTTTCGCTTCAAAAAATTCAACAAATGATTATGATAAAAGTTCAATGTAATTTACTTTATTTCATGGTCGTAGAAAAAGTATTGTGCATGCAATTAGCCTTGTACCACTCCTGCTGTCTACTGTGCCACTCATGATACAATGCTCTCATTAGTTGGCAGTGGCATAAATAACTGTGTATTCCAATCATTTGACTTTATATTTCAAAACTTTAATAAGTTAGATCAGGGGTTCCTAAACTTTTAAATTGACGGAACACCCACCAAATACCTTTCATTTTATGGAACCCCATATCAAATGATTACAAATCAAAGACACCATAATTTAAATAAAAACTAAAACTCTTATTAGAAATATTTTAAAAGTGACACGCTTTATTTTTTAATTTAAAATTCAATGTGAAGAATGACTTGTTTCACTGTTTAATCAATAATTGCTTTATAGTTCACTATTATGTCGCATATCCCTGGTGACTTTTCTACGGAACCCCTAGGTTCCCCGGAACCCATTTTAGGAATTGCTGGGTTAGATTGTAGAATCTTTCCTTTTTTTTTTAAAAGGAAAAAATTAAATATAAGTACCTACCTATTTACCTTATGTAATACTAGCTGTTTCCCGCGGCTGCACCCGCGTGAACATTTCTATGACTTCGAGGGTACGCAGTGCGCGAGCCGTAAGCGGCTCACGAGCGTGGCAAAAAGTAGCTTATGCTTTAATCCAGGTCCTAATCTGTCTACCTACCAAATTTCAGCTGGATCCGTTCAGTAGTTTTTGCGTGAAAGAGCAACAAACATACATTCTTACAAACTTTCGCTTTTTTAATATTAGTAGGATATGTCACAGCATTTTTGTTACCCTAGATGGGTTATGCACTGACAAATAACATTTGAAAATCGGAACCGTTTACACACACAATATTGAACACTGTTCATATATTTGTCACAATATAAGAGATCATAAATGATGACAATGACTTGGAAAGGCAGAGACGAGCAATCACTACCTGATTGTGAGCTCCTCAAAAGGACACTAAAGTTCAAGGCATACCAGTTGTTCTACACCGCCAAGGCATGCCAGTCGTTCTACACCGCCAAGGCATGCCAGTCGTTCTACACCACCCACTTATGGGCCAAATACACGCAGCGCGCCTTCTATCGGATGCGCGTGCAGTACAATAATGCATTTCGCTGCATGCTAGGGTTGCCGTGGGGGTGTAGTGCAACTGGCATTTTCGCCAAGGACTTTTATGAAGTAATAAAAAGACTCCACGTTTCCTTTAAGGAAATACTGTATTTAAGCAATAATCCTGGAGTTAATGTCATATATAAATTTGTTTACATGACTTGTAACAAATAAATTATCGTCTATTGACTGTACCAGGTACCCACTACGTAATAAATAATAATATAGGACATTGTACCTGAAAATAAACATATTTAATTTAATATAAATTACATATAATTTGTTTCCAGTGCACTAAACGATACTAAGAAAAGAGATGCTCATTGGCTTCTTTTATTTGCTTTACTTTTAGGTCGCATGTAACCTATCTACCTCCCCTATCACTGTGTTACAGCGTTGTGCGTATATAACTTGAGGGTCTCCAGAAAGCTCGAGCTTCCATACAAATTTAGGTTAGTTTTAAAAATAAATTGAGACACGGTGTTGAGTCCAAACTTGGCACATATATTGTGCAGACCCATATCAATGTCTAAACTTATTTTTGATGTACTAAAAGAAAACGGAACAAAATAAGAGCAGTTTGAAACTTTTAGTACAAAACTAATTTAAGCCTTCAGTTGTCTTTATATTTACTATGATGTATTTAAATTACTAAATGTATTTGTGAAGTTTGGATACAATCTGGCATGTAGTTATGTATTAAAGCGGAACTATGTTTGTATGGATTCCAAACCTCCTGGTTACCTATCCATTTTGTAAAACTCTTATTCTGCAATATATTTTTTATTCATATTTTGTAATTTTGGTTTTCAATAACTAGCATTTTGTAAATTAATTTTCGATTATAATTTCGTGCTTAAATGTTCAAATATACTTTTGTTGATTTTGTACAGTTCCGTACCCAAAGGGTAAAAACGGGACTCTATTACTAAGACTTCGCTGTCCGTCCGTCTGTCTGTCTGTCTGTCAGTCTGTCAGTCTGTCACCAGGCTGTATTTCATGAACTGTGATAGCTAGACAGTTGATATTTTCACAGATGATGTATTTCTGTTGCCGCTATAACAACAGATACAAAAAATTTGAAAAATGAAAGTCTCCATACATAATGTGTTTTTTTTAAACGTGAAGAAACTTGCGCCATCTATTATGATGGTACGGAACCCTTTGTGCCCGATTCTGTCTCGTACTTTACCGGTTTCAATACAATTCATTATTTAAAATTTTCAGGTGGCCAAAGCTACGTACGCTTTCTTCGGAGGACTGATACTGTACTACACACTGAAACCCAAGTCGAAAAAGTAATATTTGATTTAAGGCCTAGTTTACTTTTCCAAGCTCTTTGTATGTATCTAATTTATTAGGAGAAATGTAATTCATTTAGAACCTATTAAAGTCATATTGCAAATCAACTGAAACTTTTTTTTATTTCACTGTACTGTCACACCCCGGACAAGTAACTAGTATCTCATCTGTGCCCGGACACTGCACACAACGGTCACACCCTGGACACTTCATACAACGGGCCAAAAATGATATTTCAAAAAAGGAATGATGGAACAAACAAAATGGCGGCGAAATCCAATACGTTCGACAATCAAACTGTATCAATCTGGGTGACGAGGGGGTGAGGTCGGAATATATACTTTGCAACGGTCTTGAAATGACATTTCGAAAAAAAAAATGATGGAGCAAACAAAATCGCGGCAAAATCCTATACGTTCGAGAACCAAACTATAACCAATCTTGGTGAAGAGGGAGTGAGGTCGCAATCTAGAGAGCGGCAGGAAGTGTCAGTACTGTATGTTAGTACTAATATGTATACTTTGGTACTGTACAGTCAGAATCCGAAGAAGGTGAACAAATCACTTGGTCAATTAGAAGTACCTATAATAAGCATTGAAATTAGTAATTCTTACTAATACTGAAGTGTGTTTGTTTGTTTGCCCGTCTTTTACGTTGCAACGGATCAACATGTTTTTTTTTGCAGAGACAGGCTGCTTTTTATCCAGTAAAAATGGCATAGTCTGAAACGGTTCCTCGGGGATCTGAAAACAGATTCTAGAGTTCCTCCCGGGTAACGGTATTACGAAGCGTAAGCTGTCCGTCCGCTTGTTCGAGTTTCAAAAGGCTGTAAATCGTGATTAGTGGCCAGCTGAAATTTTAAAATTTTTGTGTTATATGAGAGATTTACCAAAAAAAAAGTGTGCGTGTCAACTCCGACGCGTGACAGGCGTTTACTTATCATAAATCTTTTTTTTTCCTACGCGGAGCTCGCAGGGGGCGCTCCGGGATTCGCCCTAACGTGGAGCTCGGCCTCCGGCTTCGCGCTTTATACCATGGAGTCTTACACTTCCTGATATAAAATATGACTGACATAAAACGTGACACTCGATTTCACTTCTATTTCGAGATTTTCTGACAAATAAATAAAAAAAGGATTGTGTGGTTTTATGAAACCACGGTAAAAGTGAAACTTTTTTTCCACATAGACATTTACAGAGGACGAAAAGATCATGGCTGCTCTCGTCTTGGAGCTACGGTACAGAGGACGAAACGATCATACCGCCACGCGACGTGCAACACACAGACGAAAAAGTTTGAAGATGTAATAAAAGTTTCACTTTAAAAATAGTTTCAAATAGCTGATAGATGAAGCTATCTTGACATGACTCTAGAATTTGGAAAACTACAGTCTTGGTTATGATGCGGAGTTGAAATAATCGGTTCAAGCAAAATCATCATATCAGCTCATATACGTCATAACGGCCATCTGTTCTACGAGCTATGTTTCCTTCACACTGCCACTTCAGTTTAGCGATTCTGTGAGATGTATTACGAATAGGTATGAATGTATATAAATGTACACGAGTATATTTGGTCATGCAATATGAATTCATCAAAATTATTAAAAAAAAACGGGTGGGGCTGTGTCGGGGCACACGGCCGTTGGTTTTAACGTGAATACGTCTCGTAACGGGTAATATGTAGTTTCTATATAAAATATTATTAATATTATTATCTGCGTAATTTCAACCGTTCCAGCTGCAGATGTACTGGCACCGTCGTTGATCCGCTCGGCCGCATTCATTACTTTACGTTGCCGGCACTGCTTGACTCGATCATATGGTGTTTTATTGGTACCATTCGATTGCTGTTGAGATGCCCTTTCCAACCGTATACGATCTCTGTATTTCGATTTGGCTTTTCGACGCGTATAGGCCGACATTATATATTTTTTGATATTATTTTTTTATTTAAACACCTTATTATAATCACAGTTACAATTTTACACTAATGTTTTATATAGGCTTTGGTTTAACTGTTTACCAAATTAAATAAAAATCGCAAACCAAAAAAATGTATTTTTAACCCAAAAAAGGTAAATGTCTACCAAAATTTGACACCCTATTTTATACTAAAACGCATACATTTATTTAATTTTACATTAGCCAATTAAAGCACATGAGACCCAAAATAAGCTAAGTGCCCACATTTTGAATAGCATTTAATTATTCAATAGACTGTCAAATATTAACATAAGGGTACATACCTATTTTAAAGTTTGTCGATTTTAGAACTCCCCGTTCCACACTCTTCCTACAGTGTTGAGTGGTCGACGGAGCCCCTTCGGGGCTCCTACTTCTGTGTTCTCATGTCAAACCTAACACTACGACTGTGCGGGGAGGCGAGCTAAGCTCGCCTCCCCGCACAGTCTCCGAACCTAACGCATCCGAGTCGGGGTGCTCCGAAAGTCCGAGCTCGCTTCGCTCGCTCCCGCTTCCATTTAGAACTCCCCGTACCACACCCTTCCTACAGGTGTACTGAATTTGGTAGACATTTACTAATTTTGGCTTTCGATTACATTTTAAAGTTCGAGCATAACTTTATCAGATAAACGCACTTTTTTAATTGCGTTGCGGATATACTTTTTTACGCATTCGTTTTTTGGTACACTATTAATTTTTTGGTATACCTTGTCGTTTTAAGGTAAACGTGTTTAGGTATTAAAAACTGATTTTGGTATACAATATATTTGTACCGTTTTATATATAATCGATAGATTTTGACGAGAGCTGACGATTGAAACTTGAATGAACGTCGTAGCTTCACCGAGTCGAAAGTTATACTAAATGGAAATCTCGATACGCAGCAAAATGACCTTCAAAATGGCGGGGCTGCCCCCTCCCCCGCGCGCGATGTGTTACAGTCCTTACTTAGCGTAATAAATTCTTTGATTCTTTAGCTATCAAGTGGTGTAAACGAAATTTGGATGGAGATGATAGATATGTAGCTACAACACTAAACTGTATCCCCCGATTTTGTTATCATTCGTTTTTTTGGATTGCATCCCTATGGAGGTAATTTTAAAGACGTATTCACGTCGTTTTTTTGGATTGCATCCCTATGGAGGTAATTTTAAAGACGTATTCACGTCAAAATCAATTTTTGTATAAAAAAAATGTCGATAAAGTTTAGTGAGGGCTGATTAGTTTCGAGCGACGAAGGAATGAAGAAGGAATTGTGATGGCAAAAAATCGAAGCTAAGATTTTGATGGGGATCTAATTATTGGCTTATCTTATTAGAGTTTCCTCACGATGTTTTCCTTCACCGCAAGAGCGTCGGATAAACGTACATATGAAATTTAAATTCGAAATCACATTGGATTCGAACCAAGACCTCCCGGACAGGAGGCGGCGGCCCCAGCCGTTACGCCACCGACGCTCATACGGTGAAGGAAAACATCGCGAGGAAACCTGCACACGCCTGCGGAGATTTTTTTATTTTCGAAAGGACAAGCTTGTTGTTGGTCGTTGGGACCTTTACAACTTCACCGGGCAGGGCGCCTGCGGAGAAACTCGCAGGTTGTGTGTGAAGTCGAACAACACGCACTGGGCCCGCGTGGTCGACTTAATTCAGGGTAGGCTCTAGCCCCTTGGTGGGGACGTATATGAGCTGATGTCATCTTTATTAGTCTAAAAAATAAAAAATGAGTGTGTATGTGTGTCTTTACGTCCGTCCGGTGCTCTAGTTCCCAAACTACTGGACGCATTTAGGTAAAATTCGGGTTAGGGTAATATTATTTTTATATCTCTAGGTGTTTTTTTTAATTTCCCCTGCTTGATTTTTTAGGGTTGCCAGCATAATAAAAAATAACATTATTTTAACATAAAAATTGCTGTGACGATTATATGGCCTACAGTACGCAGTAGTCTGTTGTTCCAAGAAAAGTCGGAATAAGATACCTCCCATACAAATCCAGGTTGTTTGTTACTTTTTCTCAAAAATGGCTCTAACGATTTTAATGAACCTTTGTGAATAATTAGGACTTAATAAGGCCCACTGCACTCAGTTAGTCGTTATTCCAGGAAAAATCTGAGTAAGGTACCTCTCATACAAACTCTTTTTTTTTTGTAAATTTTTCATCGAGTCTGATGCTACCTTTAATAAGTGTAATGTTTTTGTTAATTTGTATATGCCCGACTACGACAGACGGTGAAGGCTTGGCGAGAAACTATGCTCAGCTTATATCCAAGTAAATGTGACTATTTTCTGTTTAAAATTTATCAAGGCTCGTCTAATATTTCTTTACCATCAGTTTTTTTATTAAACAAGCCGACGATGCACACAGCATATTATCATCATCATCATATCAGCCGAAGGACGTCCACTGCTGGATATAGGCCTCCCCAAAAGATTTCCACGACAATCGGTTCTGCGCTACCTACATCCAGCGGCTTCCAGCGACCTTCACCGGGTCATCGGTTCACAGCTTAAAGAATCCTATTAAAATTTAACACTTGTGCAGAAGAATTATTTACAAAAGGCTTCGCACTTTATTTGTATGCAACTTGAAACTTTAATCAATCAATCCAGGAAATCAAAGGAGCCATACCATAATATGGATAAACCTTTTATCTAACTTTCTGTACTAGCTTAGATTAGTTGTACCACAGGAAATCGAATGGTTAGCCCATCGGAAAAAATCTCCGAAGTACAACCAGTTGTACCATATGGGTTGTTGCTGTACCACGGGTACCACATGTAATCCATCCAGGAAGTCAAAGGAGCCATTCCATAATATCGATAAACCTCAGTACTAGCTTAGATTAGTTGTACCTCAGGAAATGTTTTCAGATATTACATCGAATAGTTGGACCATCGGAAGGTTAACAATCTCCGTAGTACAACCAGTTGTACCATATGGTTTGTTGCTGCACCACGGGTTCCACGTGTTATCCATCCAGGAAGTCAAAGGAGCCATTCCATAATATCGATAAACCTCAGTACTAGCTTAGATTAGTTGTACCTCAGGAAATGTTTTCAGATATTACATCGAATAGTTGGACCATCGGAAGGTTAACAATCTCCGTAGTACAACCAGTTGTACCATATGGGTTGTTGCTGTACCACGGGTTCCACATGTTATCCATCCAGGAAGTCAAAGGAGCCATTCCATAATATGGATAAACCTTTTACCTAGTTTTCTGTACTAGCATATCTTAGTCGCACCTCAGGAAACGTTTTTAGTTATTCCATCGAATGGTTGGCCCATCGGAAGATAAACAATCTCCGTAGTACAATCAGTTCTACCATATTGTTGGTTGTTGTACCACATGTAATCCATCCAGGAAGTCAAAGGAGCCATTCTATAATATGGAATAAACCTTTTACATAAGTTTTCTGTACTAGCTCAGATTAGTCGCACCTTAGGGAATGTTTTCAGTTATTCCATCGAATAGTGGCCCATCAGAAGATAAACAATCTCCGTAGTACAATCAGTTGTACCATATTGTTGGTTGTTGTACCACATGTAATCCATACAGGAAGTCAAAGGAGCCATTCTATAATATGGAATAAACCTTTTACATAGTTTTCTGTACTAGCTCAGATTAGTCGCACCTCAGGGAATGTTTTCAGTTATTCCATCGAATAGTGGCCCATCGGAAGATAAACAATCTCCGTAGTACAATCAGTTGTACCATATTGTTGGTTGTTGTACCACATGTAATCCATACAGGAAGTCAAAGGAGCCATTCTATAATATGGAATAAACCTTTTACATAGTTTTCTGTACTAGCTCAGATTAGTCGCACCTCAGGGAATGTTTTCAGTTATTCCATCGAATGGTTGGCCCATCGGAAGATAAACAATCTCCGTAGTACAATCAGTTGTACCATATTGTTGGTTGTTGTACCACGGGTACCGCGTGATTAGAGTACCTAACTGCCCCTAAATATCTGCTGCTGACTGTACTAGGACTTCCACTTCATTTATTATGGTATCTTTTGTAAGGGAGTACTGAATGAAAGATATCGTAGTAATAATGTTTTTATTGGTTTTGATATAGGCTTAAAAATAATTTGTTGAAACAAAACAGATCAGACATTAAAATTTTCAGATCATATTTTTATGAAAATATCGAACTTTGAAGCATGGTCTTTGGTGTAAAAATAAATGATACGTAGAGAATAGTTTAAAACAGTTTTTGTAAGCAATTGTTTTAATTGATTGTGAATACTTTTCTTAAAATAGAAGAGCTTATACATGAAATCATAAACTTGGGATATACAACGCTAGTAGATTCTAAGTCTACGCATGGAATTAATATATCGTTGCCATTCGTCCCGATACGTCGGGACATGTCACCGTTATTAACAGTGGTGTCCAGACGTCCCGACAAGCTATAAAATGTCCCGACAAGCTACAAGTTTTTAAAAATTGATAAAGCGCCATCTTCCATTAATAAATGAATATAAATAATCCTAAATGGTTTTGTTTTAAAGATACTTTTTTTAATTGGCTTGGCGATGGCTTTGCTATTGCCCTTGTTTATATGAAACACAGTAAATACTAAAAAAAGGACCCCAAATTTTTTATTTCCCGACAGGGCCTTGGGGATTTATGGATCCTAAATTAATATAATGTAGCACAATCAACTGTTCATGGAAGATAACTCTGCGCCTTACAAATTTTGATCATCATATTTCTAGAATTTTCAACATGCAACCATGCATTTTCTTCATACATACATAACGGAATATTTTTAGTTGCTCGTCAAACAACTAATCAATCACCTATCAATTTATTTATGACAATTATATCAAAAATATTGATTGCACATCAAATTTTCTATCCCTCTCAACTGGAATACAGTTGAGCGAGCGTAGCGAGCGATTATAGGTTCGGTTAGGTTTGAATTATTATACCTCCTGGGTGGCGGATCTGACTTACGAAATAATAAAACAGTTTTTTGTATTTGTAGGTAAATAGTGGTGCGCCACGAACATAAATTGTTGCTTGATTAATTTTATTTTGACGTAAGCATTTTGCTGTGCAATCAGTAACTTTGATGGGAATTGGGATTCCTTTATTATACAAATAGTGTTTTTTTCGATTTGCGTTTATTTACTACCCATACATAACGTTAAATTATTATTGTGCGGCATTTCAGTAATCAGTACAAAATGTTTACATAATTGAAGCCCTAGCACCACAATACAATAAATAATAATTTATAACACGAATAAACTAACGAATATAGCGTGACAGATCTACTACAACTAAAGTGATATTTATTGGGTGAACTTGCACTCAACAAAAAAAAAAGAAAGAGGTTCGTGTCTAATATTATTTGAACCTATAATACTGACTAGTGGGGGGGTTACCAGGTTTGACCCGACGAGGATGTGGTGGAAAGTTACGTGGAGTTTGTGGAGGGTATATTTGACCCTGTATTTTATTGCATCCTTAATGGTTAAATTTATATTTTTAACAAAAGTTCATTATAATACATAGTTGGATATTGTATTGGGTGCATTTTGATGAAAAAAAAATACAATTTAGGGTTCCGAAGGCAACAATGGACCCTTATAGTTTCGCCATGTCTGTGTGTCCGTCCGTCTGTCTGTGACTTAGCTCAGAGACTATTAGTATTAGAGAGCCGTCATTTCGCATGGGTATACATATTGATCACACCGGCAAAGTGGTACAATAAAATCTTTCAAAAATACTTTAACAAATACTAAAAATTTGAAAAAGTGAAAAAATAAGGTAAGGGTATCTCCATACAAAAAAGTGTTGTTTTAAACCTGAGGAAACTAGCGCCATCTAGTAATATAGTACGGAACCCTTTGTACTAGCGCCATATATTATGATGGTGCGGAACCCTTTGTGTGCGGTTTTGACTCGAACTTGGCCAGTTTTTTATAATATATAAATTTTAGCAGTTCTAAAAATACTCAACTGTCAATACCACACTGCTAAAGGCTGGATTGCACTGGTTTTGGTAGGGTGACATATACTCTTTTTGACTTTGCACATGTGTAACTCTGGTCACAGGCGGCGGCCGACTGAACGGTGTGCCACGTGTGGGCGGGTCGCTTAGCAACAGCAACTGAGACGTCCAACTTCCTATGATCGCGGGAAAACTACACTCGATCAAAAATTTACATGGTCAAAATGACCCCTCCACATCCTCGCCGGGTTAAGTAAAATACGTTGCAAAGACTGCAAAATATATTCACTAGATTTCCTATTCAGCGACTTATTACCAGTTCACAGTCACCACCATACCTACTCATCATCACAACTTGATAATGACTAGCTCTTCACCTTGTTCTTCAAAATGCACCTTTCATTTACAATTCCTATCTAAATACAAAAGCAACACTTACTCCCACTTGTGGGACTCGTTCCTTTAACATCACAGAACATATCAAGCTCCGACATGATAACTTTTTTTAAACCATTGGTCGTTTGGCGAACTTAGCACGCGTCCCTAAGTCACAACTAGAATATAAAAAGTAAGCAATAATTTTACAGGCTGTAAAAAGTGTGTACGACTCGTTAACTGGGGGTTCTACTCATCATACTGAACAACTTTCTCCAAGGAACTCAAAGTCAATTCTTTAAAAAAATCTATTTGGACCCTCCATACAAAAATGAACAAAACTGGTCGATCAGCTGATCGATTTGTATGAAGAATTTTTTTTTGCGATTGGAGCAAAGTCATAGAATAAAAGTTGTTTAGTATGATGAGTAGAAGCCCCGGTTAACGGTATTTGCACCAATTTTGTTACACCCCGTATAACTGCAAAATAATAAAAAATAGCAAAGCAATTAAATAAGCAGCAGTGTTTCGATGGACTCCACAGGTGTTGGTCTTTGTTGGAAATGTTAGCATTAGACACACACAATGAATTAATTGCCATTTTACCTAATCGTTGTAAAAGTCAAGACGTAAAAGATATCATCATCATATCAGCCGAAAAACTTCCACTGCTGGACAAAGGCCTCCCCCCAAGTGTTTCCACGACGACCGGTCCTGCGCTGCCCGCATCCATCGGCTTCCCGCGATCTTCACCAGGTCGTCGGTCCACCGCGTATAAGGCCTTCCTACGCTATGTTTTCCGGTGCGCAGTCGCCACTCGAGAACTTTACTATTCCAACAGTCATTACGTGACAACGGAACAATTAATCAATATCTATGCTATGGATGGAATGCGTCAAAAAGCCGTGCATAGCTTGTAAGATTATCTTAAATTGTACTACTGTTCACAATATAAGAAAGTATATCTGATATCTATATTGTAAACAAAATGGTCTACGTATTAAAAACTACACATTAATATCATTATTATCGAGTATAGAATAGTATTAGAGTATTCGTTTTGAATATTTTTAACTTGCGTGTTTTCATTTCAAATTTTTCCCTCAATATTCTTTACACAGACTAATAAGGAGATATTTTAATTTTATATCATAAATTGACAACCATATTATGACATAGCAAATACATAGCTTTGTACACTCCTATAGAAGCGTCGGTGGCTCAACCGGTAACGACTCGGTCCATCTAACCAGAGGTACCGGGTTCAAATCTGGACGGCCAATGTACCAATGAGTTTTCAAAAAACTTACGTACATACTTACCGATTGCTTTAACGGTGAAGGAAAACATCGTGAGGAAACCTGCACACGCCTGCGAACAAAACTCGAAGGTTGGGTGTGAAGTCGACCAACCCGCACTGGGCCCGCGTGGTCGACTAAGGCCTAATCGCCCTGATTCAGGGTAGGCTCGAGCCCCTCGGTGGGGACGTATATGAGCTGTAATGATGTACACTCCCAATCAATGAGGTTTTATATCATGCAACCTACAATACAGAAACAATGTCTTTTTTATGGCTTGACGGTGAAGTGAAGTCAATTATACCCGCATTTTTATTCCCACTGAAAAAAATTAAACAAAGGTGTTACCCTAAATAAAAAAAGTTTGGCAAATGGTAAATTTTGTTTCTAAGAGAAGTTGAACTCGTAGATTACTTTGCACCTTTTTAATGGGAAAATACTTATATATTTTAAAATCGGAACCATACATTTCTTGTAAAAAACGTTCGAAGATTAAAATATAAACAAAATTATAGTTCTTTTGTAGCAAATATTTCATGGCACTGGTAACACTGCAGAGATGATTACACCGCGGTCGCTTTTACAAGAAAAATGTTTAAAAACTTAATCGATCACATATTATTATTTTTTATTTATTTATTATACTATTAAACGTGTAATATTTGTGTGTTTATACAGGGTGTAACAAAATTGGTGTAGGTCCCGTTAACTGGGGCTTCCACACATCATACTGATCAACTTTTGTTCTACGACTGCTGAAATCGCAAAAAATAATTTAAACTTTTCATGCAAATCGAATAGCGATTTCTAACCAATTTTGTTTGGAGGGTCCAAATTTATTTTGAGAATTGACTATTTGTTTCTTAGGGAAAGTTGTTCAGTATGATGAGTAGTAGCCCCATTTTACGGGACCTACACCAATTTTGTTACACCCTGTATATATAAAACCTAATAACCCCTACATGTGTATGTACCTCGTGGTGCACATCCTTGTCTATTTCGGTTGTGGGTCTTCAGGACTGTACTGCGAAAACTCAACCGGAATTACAAGACCATAATATGTGCCAAATTAACTTAGAAAACAAGTGTTTGACACCTTGCACAATTTAACACATCCCGGCGTGAGAACTAGAAGGAAATTGGTAACCAAAGAATTATTTTACCCTCAAATACACAATAATGTCTGTATTTGGGTAAAAATATGCGAAATATGCCAAAAATCAAAAATACAGAGGCACAACAAAACACCTTTTGGAGATTTTCCTGCAACATCTAGATTAGTACATGTTCATCTTGATATTGTTGGCCCCTTGCAAGTCTCAGGAGATAACAGATACATTATCACAATGATAGACAGAGCAACAAGATGTCCAGAAGCTGCACCAGTACCGGAAATAACAGATATTGTAGCCAAAGTTTTTGTCGATACATGGATTTTTCGTTTTGGTTGATACATGGATTTTTCGTTTTGGTTGTAAAATACTTGGACTTAAGAAGATAAGGACTACGAGTTGCTATCCACAGTCAAACAGTTTGGTGAACGCTGGCGCAGAACATTGAAAACAGCTCTCATCGCCAGAGGAAACACGACTAACTGGCAAAAAGATCTTCCATTGGTCTTGTTAGGATTGAGAGCTGCCCTACGAGAAGATAACATAAGTTCTGCGCAGATGTTATATGGCACCAACATTCGAATACCTGGAGATTAACGCAAGTAATCACTTCAGAAACATTCACGAATGAGTCCTCAAGGGTTTAACCAGAGTTCCACGCAAAAACCATTTGTCCATCCGGAAATGAAGAAATGTGACTGCGTATACGTCAGAACTGATACTGTAAAGAAACCGTTGACACCACCGTACGAAGGACCGTACAAAGTCTTGGAAAAACATGAAAAGTTTTTCAAAATACAGTTAGCCAGAAAAATTTCCAACAATATAAAATTTATTGACAGATTAAAACCATCATTTATTCTATTCAATCATGAAAATAAGGAAAATGAAGACACAGAAGTATGTCACGACTCTACAAATCACCAGGCACCAGGTCAACGAACATTGAACTCACGCAAAAACGAGAAAAAGTCGATCCCAACGCGATCCGGAAGAATAATACACCCCATCGTTCGTGTTGTTATTGTTTAAAAAAATAATATGTATAATATTTAGGTTATCTATTTTTAAGGGGAAGAGTAATGTAAGTGTAATGTTCAAACATTGTTCTTAACATTGATGTTTGGCGGCATGACTTAGATAAGATGGTGGTAGCTAGCCAGGAGGGCTTAGAAAATGCCCTACCTCCAACCAAACCGAGTTTTACAAGTTGACCCCACCACCGAGAATCGAACCCGCTACCTCCTAGTGTGAAGTGAATAGACTACCCATTACGCCAAGGACGCGGTTAAAAGTTTATATCTAGGTTACTGGATCGTTAGATCTACCTAGGCTAAGCATTTGTTTATTAAAGTCGATTCGCTCAGATAGTGTCATTAGTTTAAACAAAATGCAAGAATTAAATCTACTTTAATAGACAATTTACAGATGACAAATATAAATCAAGTAAATACCATTGCGTCAGCATTTTTTGACGTCAAGGCGGCGTTCTTTGATACGCGGTGCTGTGTCGGTGTTTACAAAGGGCGAGCAACATTATCTAAGCGAACGGGCTTTACTCAATATTGATTTTGCTAATGTTAGAGTTTAGTAAATAATACTCAGAAAATATAGATTTTATTCAGTCACCGTTCAACCTAGGTTCGCTGCACCTCACCCTACTTGAGACGTCGCAACAGTCATAAATTTTTGCTAGGTCGATTTTCTTAAGAAAAAGTACGGGCACTGCTGCCTAAAAGAATGCAAGTTTGCCGCTAGCTAACTAACTAGCGAATCCTTGATGCATCCCTGATATACCACTTTGACACTGACATAACTTTGTTTAATTTTTTTTGTGGGAATAAAAAAATGTGTTTAATTAATAACTAAGAGGGAGCAGAGAAAAATAAACTGTATGAGAATATCACTTTTCTCACTCTCATTCACTACAACAACCCGTGAGGAAGGAATCTGCCGGACAGCATACTTGGCGCGAAACATGTAAACTACATAGAATTATAAAACCTCATTGCCCGTATTTGTCATGCAGTTCCGAATAAAACTGTCTTCGCCGGCTAGAGAAGAGTCTACAGTTACTCTATGTAGGATTGTTTATAGCCATGCAGGTGCTCTTTCTGACTCCTTGGCAGTACATATTAGCAGTTTTTGCTCCAATGCAGTGTTGATCCAGTTACACGAGATGTTTTATAGCCAAGCAGGTGCTCTTTCCGAGTTCTTGGCAGTGCAGTTTAGCAGGTTTGCTCTAATGCAGTGTTGATCCAGATACACGAGATGTTTTTTGCCAAGCAGGTGCTCTTTCCGACTTCTTGGCAGTGCAGTTTAGCAGTTTTTGCTCTAATGCAGTGTTGATCCAGTTACACGAGATGTTTTATAGCCAAGCAGGTGCTCTTTTCGACTTCTTGGCAGTGCAGTTTAGCAGTTTTTGCTCCAATGCAGTGTTGATCCAGTAATACGAGATGTTTTATAGCCAAGTGGGCGCTCGAGTAACGGAGTAGAGCGCGGGTGGCGCGGGTGCGGGAGGGGGGACGGCGTCGCCTTCGGAGTCCGACTCTTCGGAGGAGACGCGCTCTGCCGCGCTGAGGGCAACTCTGGCGTACTCGTCTGTGTCGATGCTCTTGCAGAAATGGATGGCATACCTGTACAAGTAAAATACAACAACAATACAATGTCATATTCCTTACTAATATTATAAATCCGAAAGTGTGTGTGTTTGTCTGTCTATTTCTTACTTTTTCACGCTAAAATGACAGAACCGATTTCGCTTAAATTTGGCATAGAGCTAAAGTAAAGGGCGAATAAGAAAATACAATATATGAAAGGTTTTGTTTGTCATTTCATTTTAGCGCGCAAATTTGCGTTATATCCGCTGGCGTATAAAAAGTATTTGAAAAAAGAACCAAAAAAACTATTAATTAATCAAACAATCCATCAAATAAATAAGCTTTATTGTACCATCAATAAAAAAAATAGATAATCTGTTTTTCTTGCACCTAAAATGTTCCTTGCTGTATGAGATAAAAAAAAATGTGTTGAAATGTGTGTGTGTGTGTGTTGTGAAAAATTCAGCCGTATCTTAACTAGAGAAGAGTTGAAACTTGGTATTTTTTGAAAATGTTTTATGTTTTAATTCGAAACAGTTGACTGAAATGTAATGATGTGGCATATTTTTAGAACTGGCTCAGAAAACCCTTGGGTTTCAGAACAACAAAAACAAATATTTTCATACAAAATTAAGAAGACGTCATAACTCTCCTCCGAAGGGAAACATTTTAAGGAACTGCGGGTCAACATTTATTTATTTATTTATTTACACTTATAGTACACCAAAACAATTTTGTAATGTTAATACGTAGAGATACTATAATAAAGTGTACAGTAGGCGGCCTTATTGCTAAAAGCAATCTCTTCCAGACAACCTTTCATTATAGGAAAGCACGAAATACTTAATTTTATAATAAGGGCAGAGAAATGAGCAACTTAATTATATTAATACATGCTAATATTATTATTCTATACTTATATAATAACTATTATATAAATATATATGTGCATGAATTATATATTAAAAATATACATACAAATAAATATATACTAATACATATTTAAATTTCATAGACAAATCACGAACAAAAAATAATACCTTTACCAAATTCGTACAATTACAAGATGGCGAAGTGATAAAAAGAGCACGAAAGGATGGAACAGAAATTACAGAGATAGAAAATAAAGTAAACATTATTGTTTTGACCTCAAGTAAACGTATGCCAAACGGCTATTCCGTACATCGATTTGCCTTATTCCAGCAATATTGGACTCGTACGCCGGCCACTACCACCGCGCTGGGTAGTTCATTATTCTAGAAAAAATCGGAATAAATCCTCACATACAACAAACACAAATTATTAGTAAAATTTTCATCAAATCTAAGACACCTTGTTTTGAAGTAAAACTTTTTTACGCACTCTTGACTTGAGGAGTAAGCTGGTGGATGCGTGACGAGAGCGTTACGGAAGTGTGATCGGGCGAGGCGAACTGAAGTTGAGAGGGATATATAAATTAGTGAAGATAGAAAGAGAGATACGAATAACAGCAACGCGTTGCCGCGTTACACTTTGAAGTACAATACCCTAAAAAAAACAACCCAACCCCTATACAATTATATTAGGTACTTACCGTAGTTTCTCTCGGAGTACTGCCTTGCAAGAATATCTTGGCATCTTGAGAAGGAAGAAACATGTGTAGCTTTCTGGCAGGAAATGATCGGGCGGCTGATATTTGTCCAGCACCTGATATAAAAATGAAAAGCGATGCATTATAAAAATGCATCTGGAAATAAGAAGTACTATAACGAAAATAAAAGAAAATCGGGTTAAATACCCTTTTGAAAGTCCGTACATAATATAGGCAAGTAACTGCGACAAAAGACGCAAACGGCAAAATCGATAGCACTGGCGGCGTGTTTGTGACTCCTGTCGCGACAATACAACACACTCGCCTGCAGCACGAAGTCTCTCTGGCGCGGGTCCTGCGGCGCGCGCGGCAGGCGTGTGCGGCCCCACACGAAGCGCAGGAACAGCGCACGCTCCGACCCGCTCAGCTCCTCCATCACCTCCCAGAACCATTGTACTAGAGGCGCATTCGGTTCCACTCCTGTTGATCCAGATGAAATGTGAAAATATCAAAGATTTTGACAGGTGACGCTTTTGGTGCTACTCTTTTTAAATAAAAATCCTAAAAATATAAATGTCTGTGACCAAATATCTTCATGAAGTAAATATGTGTTTACCGACCAGCTAAAAAGCGGACAGATTGCAACTGTTTTTAAATCGACAATTGGCACCGATTTTACATCATCTTATCTGATGGTAAGTGACGATGATGCCGAAGATGGAGGCGGGCTTACCAAGATTCCCCAGCGCAATGGTGAACTGGCTATCTTATCTTCAAGCCGGAACACATCAATGCTGTTAACATTGATGTTTAGCTGCAAGATTTAGATAAGATGGTATTAGTTAGCCAGGTGGGCTTAGAAAATGCCCTTCCACCAACCAAACGGTCTTACAAAGTTAGACTCCGCCGGGTATCGAACCCGCGACCTCCTGATGTGAAGTTAATAGCCTTATCCATTACGCCATGGTAGTGTTTAGCTGTTTTTGCAACTATTTTTTTATCTGCGATTCTATCATGCAAATTATAATATTCAAGGATTTTCCAAGATCCTATCCAGCTGCCGATTGATAACAACAGTACATAAAGTGGATGGTTGAGAACAGCTACTCGTGCTTACCTTTGTAAGTGGCGGCGGCCCTCAGCGCTTGCACGGGGATGTCGGGCGAGCCGCACACCAGCGCTTCCAGCTCCGCTGCGCTGAACAGCGCTAGAAGCGGAGCTGGGACCACGCGCGAGATGCCATCGCGCACGGCGCGGACTTGTTCGTCGAATTCGTGTAATCTGATGACAACGTGGTTTGCTTAATATAAATTTAAAAAAAAGCAATAATAGTAATACAATTCAAATAATAATTCACTGAAATAAGAAAGCAAAACAATTAAAATTTTAACTGTTTTAATATTCACTTAACATAAGTTAGGAATGAATATTATTATAATATCATAAATAACTAAAAGAACTAATTAAAAATTAAAAACACATCTGCATAAAAACTTAACCTCTCCTTTTTGGCCAGACGGGTAAATAAATATCCTATGTCACTCACGGGATCAAGACGAATCTAACGACGACTCAAAATCCATAAAGCCGTTAAGGCTACAGAGCGTGCCATAGAAATATACACACATACACTCGAAAAACATAACTCCTCCCTCAGGCGCAGTCGGGTAAAAAAGAGTCTTCGTTTATTTTTTTAGTCACTTCTATTAGTGTTAAAATCCCTTAATCTAATTTTGTCTTTATTTAAGGTACACGGATTATTCTTCTCATATGTTACTTTTGTAGATAAATTAATTAATTCACTTGGAGAGAAACAGGACATCTTTTTTTTATTAATAATTTGAGTGCGTTTGACTATATCTCACCTGATGGTAAGTTAAGATGGTACACGCAAACTCAAATAATGCTTATTCACTCTCGCCTTGAAGATCCCCAAATTGTAGGAGTCGCAGACGCAGGCAAGGAGTTCCACTCCATCGCTGTCCGCATAATAAATGAGGAAGCGTAACGCTTCGTGCGTATAGGCTGAATATTAACAATAAAGGGGTAGAACCTCCCCCTCCGTCTCGTTGCCCGAAGGTGGAATAGAGCTGGGGCAATGAGGTCGTGAAGTTCTTGAGCACATTCTCCGAAATGAATTCGATAGGAAACCGAAAGACTTTGCGGCGATGCTCAAGGCTTTGAAGCTTGTTTTTGACAAGGACATCGTCGCCAATGAGTCTCCGGGCGCGTCGGTCGATAGCGTCCAAGGTATCCAGCTGATAGCGGGCTGATCCATCAGATAGGTGAGATCAGTACTCTATACAAGTCAAATGAAAAAGGACATCATTTTTGTAATTTTTAGTTAATTACCTGTAGTGCAACGCCAGCTGCACATACTCGTCCTTGTTTTCAGGAGTTACTCGCTTATGGCGCGTCGACAAAGGTACTTCGTGTCCGGCCGCCGAAGGGATGGAGAATGGTAGTTCCAGGTTCTGCAGTTCCTAGTGAGTAAAATTTTGAGTTGAAGTAGTTCAGTATGATGAGTAGAAGCCCCAGTTAACGGGCCCGACACCAATTTTGTTACAGCCTGTATATTTTGTTGGGCATGCAACCGGCCGCCGAAGGGATGGAGAATGGTAGTTGTAGGTTTTGCAGTTCCTAGTGAGCAAAATTAGAATTTAAGGGTTAACTGGAGGGACGAAATCCCATACAAACGTACTTTCGTTTTAATTTCGAAACCATAAAACTCATCGTATTCAAATTTTTTACAAGCATTAAGATGATAAATATCTAGATCTGTAATTAGTTTTGGTTCAAAAATAATAAACAAAAAAAAAGTTACTTATATTACTCGATTTCGTCGATAAAAAGGGCAATTTTTTTAAGTTGCTATAACTTTTTTTTTTGTTTATTATTTTCGAACCAAAACTAATTACAGATCTAGATATTTATCATCTTAATGCTTGTAAAAAATTTGAATACGATGAGTTTTATGGTTTCGAAATTAAAACGAAAGTACGTTTGTATGGGATTTCGTCCCTCCAGTTAACCCTTAAGTAGTTCAGTATGATGAGTTGAAGCCCCAGTTAACGGGCCCGACACATATTGTGTTACAGCCTGTATAATACTGTAGAGATCGTATGTCTCTACATTTATGCACTAGCAACTCCTTTGCTTATTTTCTTGCCAGCGCGAAAACGAAGTAAGATTATTAATTTAAATTTGAATTGATATGTCGTTCGAAAGCTTTTCAAAACAAGAGATGTTGATTCAATGGTGGACTGTGAGCCAGGACGGAGTTCCATTTACTAAAAGTATATTTTTGTTATCCGCGTGTCTGAGCTGAGGTTCTAGAAGTCAAGGCAAGAAAATAATAGGATTCGATGAAGAAACAATAATAAGTCAGCCGACAGAGCATACTCCAATTTTTTTACGTGTTAAAATATATGATCATCGCTGGTGATCTTTCAATTTCAATATTTATTAATAATTTAAAGCAAATTACAAGTCATTTTAAACATAAGATTAGTCATAAGTTAGTTATATTTTATTTTAACCTAATTAAATGTTATAAAGCATTTCGCTGTTATTACAGTATTTTATTCAAAAAAAAATTCGTCAACAGTATAATAAGCCTGTGTTATCAAAAAGCTTTTTAGTTTGGCCAAGAACACAGAGTTGCTCGGTGCGTCTCTAATGTCAGCCGAAATTGAATTATAGATTTTGGAACCCATGAATTGTATACATTTTTGCGACTTAGTTAGCCTGCACCTAGGTACCTTTTAATACGCATTCCAAATCTTTCATTTTAAGCTATAACCTCCGGCGTCCCGTTGACGACGTCACAATACTTAAACTATGCTGGTACTTTATACAATGTTCCCACTCCTTTGGAAGAGCACAAAATTGTACTTAAAACAAACGGCACGATTTTTTTTCGCGAAACGAATGAAAAATGTTCCAATTATTTACCATAAGCATATTCTTTTCTGAACTATCCATTGAGTTCCCGAGGATCTGATGAATGTTCCTCTCTTCGACTTTGTAGCCAGGGACAAAGTTGTAGCCAGGGATCTAACCTAATGAGTCCACTATTTTTTAGTAATCATGCTTATCTGAACACCTTTGTACGAAAGTTTTTAAAAAAATTGGTAGGATTTTTGTGAAGCCTTAATAATAATAAGCCTTGTATTGTGTATGACATAACAAAGTAGTACCTTGTTGTGCGGAGTCATGTCACGGATGCAAAGAAGCGCGGGAAGGAAGTCTTTGTCCACCTCGGCGAGGTCCTGCGGCCGTAAGGGCTGCCCCGCTAGTTGGCGCCAGGCACCCTCAGCCAGCGAGAGCGATAGGGGCGAACCGGTGCGGATCGCTATGCCCATCAGCACACCTGGGACACAACAGTGACGTTTGGTTCTCATGGATTTTTGTGGAGATTGCAACAACAAAAACTCGAAGTGAAGTTTGATTAATTCAATACGTCGGTGGCGTAGTGGCATGGGCCGCTACCTCCTGTCCAATCCGGTCGTGGTTCGAATCCTGCCACGTACCAATGTGTTTTCTAATTTCGATTTCATATGTACGTTGCAGGCCTCCCACGCGGTGGACCGATGATTTGGTGAAGGTCGCGGCAAGCCGATGGATGCGGGCAGCGCAGGACCGGTCGTGGTGGAAATCCTTGGGGGAGGCCTGTGTCCAGCAGTGGACGATTTGTGGCTGATATGATGTACGTTTATCCGACGCTCTTACGGTGAAGGAAAACATCGTGAGGAAACCTGCACATTGCACACACCTGCGAAGAAACTTGAAGACTTGGGGAGTAAGCTGGTGGATGCGTGACGAAAGCGTTACGGAAGTGTAATCGGGTGAGGCGAACGGAAGTTGAGAGGGATATAAAAATTTGTGAAGTTAGAAAGGGAGATACATTTTTTTTTACCAATAATATCGGTTGCCAATGCAGCAATATTAGTTGTCAAAACAAACATAAAAAAGATTTGATCATTTTCAGAGGATAATAAAACTCTTTTCATAAACTGTCTGACTATAAAGATTTGATTATTTTCTGAAGACTAAGTATTTACTTTCATACATATAAATGGAGTTAAAGAAGTTTTACTTCAGTCGTGTGGTCTGAAGCACACTCGTATTTTTTTATGTTCGTAACCTTTGATTATTTACGCATGGAGCGCGGTGGTGCAGATGCGTCGTAAAAAATCGGAACTTTTAGCCTATGCGTAAGCTACTCTCCGCCCCTCAGTATCCATAGTGACTGCATAACAAGCATACAAAAGCTGAGCTGTTTTTACCCGACTGTCCAGGAGGGTAATGTTTTTCTGGTGTGTGTATGTCTTGTTTTTTTGGCTAGGAGGGTAATGTTTTTCTGGTGTGTGTATGTCTTGTTTTTTTGGCTAGGAGGGTAATGTTTTTCTGGTGTGTGTATGTCTTGTTTTTTTGGCTAGGAGGGTAATGTTTTTCTGGTGTGTGTATGTCTTGTTTTTTTGGCTAGGAGGGTGATGTTTTTCTGGTGTGTGTATGTCTGTTTTTTTGGCTGAGTTTTCAGCCTAAACTGCTTGATGGATTTTGGACTGCAAGGTGTCGATAGATTCGACTTGATCCCGAAAGTGACATAGTATACATTTTAACCCGACTTCCTCAAATAGAGGGGTATTATTTTCATGGTTCATAATTTTTTATTTAATTAATAAGGTTATTCATCACATCAGCTCATATATACGACCCCACCGAGGGGCTCGAGCGATCGGGCCTTAGTCGACCACGCGGGCCCAGTGCGGGTTGGTCAACTTCACACACAACCTTTGAGTTTCTTCGCAGATGTGTGCAGGTTTCCTCACGATGTTTACCTTCACCATAAGAGCGTCGGATATAAAGGTTATTAATCGCAGTGAATACAGGGTGACGCTCTATCTAGTCGGTCAAGATCAACTCACCAAGGAATCTAAAGCAGTTGAGATGCAGAGGCGTATTGGCAGTGGGGTTGAAGAGGAACGCATCGCGAGAGGCGCCCGCGTCGCCTCGGCCGTTGGGAGTGGCCATCAGTAACGGCAGCGAGCCGTTCTGCAACTCTTCGCACATCTCCGCTATACTCTCGCTGTAACCGCCGCCGCAGTCGTCCACGCTCTCACCTACGAAGAAGATGGGATGGTTACTGCATCAAAAATAAATTACCAACTCTTGTGCCACACCAATCAACTAATTGAATCGGTCATTAGAGAAATCAAATAAGTCAGGCAAGCTAAACCACACCCCGGACACTGCATACTGCAACGGTCGTGAAATATGACATTTCTAAAAACAAATGACGGAGCAAACAAAAAGACGACGAAATTCTACACGTTCGAGAATCAAACTATAACCAATCTGTATCAATCTGGGTGACGAGGGGAGGAGGTCGCAATTTAGAAAGCGGCAGGGAGTGTCCATACTGCATGTTAGTACTAATATATATACTTTGGCTAAACTTTTCAGGAATCATAAAAAACTGCTTGTTGTAAAATTATGAAGGCAACCTTATTATGTAACCTATATCAATATGTAGCTAATGGTATATTGATTATAATCATATTTTCGTTTATTTTTTTATTATTAAAAACCCTTGAATTATGTTGTTTCTCAAATGAACACTAGTTAAGGAAATAAAAATCTGTATTTTTATAAGTATTTTTGTTACACATTTTCGTTATTTTTTTTCTGTATTTGTTGTTGGTATGTTAAATATCGTTTTATAAAAAACTTGAACTGCTTCATCTGCAGGTGAAGTAACAACATAAGGCACTGACTTGTGTGTTTTCTCTATGGACTGGCTGAGTGAAAAAATGTGACATGAGTGGTCACAAAACCGCCAAAAACCTGATTTATCGCGTTTCCCAAATGACCGATTCAATAGGGATGACGACCGCATCAGAAATAAATTATCCTTAACGTTCCCATTCTTTCTACGTGTCCTAGCCAGCGAAGTCGGGCTGCTTTTATTTCTCCGATGATGTTCGGCTCGGTCACTAGGTCTTCCAGCTCCTGGTTAATTCTTTGCCTCCACTCTTCTATATTCGAATTGAGAAACATCCTCCTTTTTTTAATGTATTTTTTTGTCTACCCTATTGTTACAAGGTCACTCACCTACGAACTTGACTTTCCAGACGCGATGGGGCAACGCGAGCGCATCGGCGGTCAACGCCGGCAGCCGCGCCACCATTTGTCCGAACACGGAGCGCATGCCGCCCGGGCCGGCCAGCCCCGCCCCTCCCTTCCTGGCGCGTCTCGCCGCTACCCTCGATAACTCGACAACGGGGCCATGTTGGCGTTCACGAACCATCGTTGCCATTATAGCCTGGGTGAACATAAAACAACTGAATAACTCGGAGAATATTTGTTTGAAAGAGTATCGGTGGCGCAACGGCTAGGTCCTGGAGGTCGTGGTCCGAATTCTGCCACGTACTAATGTGTTTTCGAATTTCGGTTTTACGTGTACATACGTTTAGACGTTTTTCCAACGCTCTTATACGGTGAAGGAAAACATCTTGAGGAAACCTGCACACTCCTGCGAAGGAACTCGAAGTCCTCCTGTGAAGTCGACCCACCCGCACTGGGCCCGCGTGGTCGACTAAGGCCCGATCGCTTTAATTCAGGGTAGGGTCGAGCCCCTCGGTGCGGACATATATGAGCTGATATGAATGATGATTTGTTTGATGTTTTTAAAACATCATCACAACAGCCAAAAGACGACAACTGCTGGAGATAGGAACCCCCCGAGTTGGGGAAGTTTGAGGGGTTTACCGTAATCGCCACTCTTGGCAGAAGGGTTGGCGATCAGAGCGTGCAGTGGGGGAGGTTTAGGCGCTTTGTATACGACGGGGCGCGGCAGTCTTTTTTACCGCGAAGCGATAAAGATCGCGTCTGCCCGCGGCTCCCCTCGCCGCGTACACAAATCACACGAGGGACAGAGGCGGTCAGTTCAGTACGTTCCTTCTAGTGAAGAGTGGCGCGGACTGAGCTAGCCGCCCCGCGCCGCCGCCTGCGTTACTGCATACAAACTGGTTTGTGTGATCTATAGCCAGCAGCCACGGACATGCCGCGCCGCCAGTGCCCGCCGGGCACCTGCGGCGCCATCTTTTTGTCCTCCATGTGCGTTGGCACTATAGGAACCCCTTTGTGCTATCGTTGGCGGCGAAACTGACCGGCCCGCCCCGCCCCGTCGTGTGCAAACCGCCTTATGGTCAGCAGTCGACGCCTAAGGGTGATGTGATTAAGGTTACCATCTGACCGGATTTTAAGAGTATAGACCGGAATGCGCCCGGATTTCATTCGAGACCGGATTTTTCGTCATGCCAATAAATACTAGGCGCCGCTCGCGCGAATGTCAAGAATTTTACGGTGAAATTTCTACAAAAAAGTTTTTTTAAAAGCTTTTGCTAGTGGTCAGAAATTTAAGTAATAAAGATTAATAAAACGTAAGTAGTTATAATCTACTGAGTTTTATTTTCGACAAAAGACCGGATTTTTTTAGACAAATCAGAATTTTTTACACAAATCAGATATTTTGAACACTTGCAACCGGCTTTCTGATTTTAAGTCCTGGTAACCCTAGATGTGATGATTACCAGCATCACATGCCAGGCAGGCCGAATAGCCAGTAGAATACTTCCAAAATCTCAAGAGACAGCATATCAATAACACACAACCTTACGACTTACTTTTCTAAAAGCGGCTTCTTTGAGGCTGTAAAACAGCAAGTTTCTTAGTTGGTCGAATGGTCCGTCCAAAATCAATAACGGCAAATTAGGACACACCAGCTCCGAAAATTGGTGAAGAAGTACCTGCAAATTAGATCTCGGTGAAGGCAAACGAAGGAACCTACAAGAAAATCAAGTCTTGAATTAACCGAAATCTATCACAAGGTACATTGATTATAGAGTTAACTAAAATAAAAACTAAAACTTAACTAATAATGTTAACTAATTCTTGATAATTAACAATAAAAAAAAGAGTGTGTGGTTTTATGCTAGGGTCATTCGCAATCAAAATTTCAAAACAATTTCTTCAAAAAGAGTTTTTAAACTTGAGACTCCGATTTTAAGAACAACTTTTGCACAACGCTTTAGTCAGTTTATGTTCCCTTATATATACAATAGAGTTGCTGATATTTTGAATGTTAAAGATGAATCGGTCCGCGAAATAAAGAGTAAACTTCAAAAGCTCTTACTAAAACTAACATATCACGAGGTGGAGAGTTTGTTCAGAATAGTCTGCTAAAACACACACACTCACAACACACACACACACACAACACATACACTCACACAACACATACACACACACATACAAACACGCAATCATGCTCACATATTTCTGCAGAGATACTCAATTAATTATTTAGTCATTAAAACAAAATTTTATGCATGATATTTTGCCCAATCTATTTTATTAATATTATTGTGTTTAATTTAAGCTTTTATACTGAATTTAACTTGTTTCCTTTTGTTACGTGACGAAGAATTTACTTTACCATGTTTAACCGCATAAATCAGCCGCACTCTTTGTAATCTGGAAATCGTACTAAATCAACTACCACGATACAGGCAAGTTGCCTAGTGTGGGGTTATTGTTAAAAAAATAAAAAAAATAAAAATAAATAAATAAAATGAAACCATGGTAAAAGTGAAACTTTTTTTCACATTATAGACATTTACAGAGCACGTAACAATCATGGCTGCTCTCGTCTTGGAGCTACGGACAGAGGACGAAACGATCATGTAATAAAAGTTTCACTCCTCTTGGAGCTACGGTACAGAGAACGAAACGATCATGGCTGCTCTCGTCTTGGAGCTACGGTACAGAGGACGAAACGATCATGGCTGCTGTGACGAAAAAGTTTGAGACGTTGTAATAATCTCTTTGCCGTCACGCAACACACAGACGAAAAAGCTTGAGACGATGTTATAAAAGTTTCACTTTAAAAAATCTAAGATATTAAATGAAAACAAGACACAGACTTGTAGAAAGTTTACTGACTAGTTTTACGGAAAAATAGCGTTATCGCTTAGTTATTTTTAGGTTTTCACAGTAATCTTAATACGCGTTAATCTTTTTTTTTAAATAAAGTATTTTAAAATTAACCAATACAATCATTTTGGTATATATTTACAATAATTCCACAGAAACTTAATAAAACTACACGTGTTCGAAACCTGTCACTGAAAAATTATAACGTGTATTTTTATTCAATTTCTGTGGAGTTTAGGGTAAATATATACCAAAATGAGTGATATAATGTTCCACCAAGAACCTACAATCAAGAGTATCAACTAATCAATACAATCCCTAAAATTTCGGGTCTAGTTTACGTGTATAAGATTTTATTAGAATCAACACATCTACTTAAAAAAAAAAAATTTTTCGTTTCTATGGGAAAATCTCTGTTTCGGTAAAAACTCACCAGTCGATTGCAGATGAGATGCGGCGCCATATCTCTCAACAGGTGGCATTCTAACGGCGGCGCAGGGGGCGCCCTGGGCGCTCGTGGTGCCTCCACGCATAGGGCAACTGTATGGGCGCTGCCGCACGCCACTTTTGTTACCCGTTTACCCTGTACAAAAAGCGTCCTACGTGAGCGAGAGGTTCTAGCACATGTGGCTTACAATTGATTGATTGATTGAAAACACTTTGTTGCACAACATAAGATAAAAAAAAAAGATACAATGATTAAGGAAGTTTTACATATAGGCGGTCTTATCGCTAAAAAGAGATCTCTTCCAGACAACCTTTAGGTGAAGGAAACATGAGAAATCATTATTGTAGGGTAGTAGTGGGCAATAAACAAATTCATAGAGAAGAAAATAAAATAAAAATAAATATCCATTCTAAAACCACGTAATACACGTAAATATATAAGTAAATATAAACGATAGAAACTAAAATACATATACATAGAATATACATATACATAGATAACATATATAGTATAGTAAATACATACATAACCAGATTAATGATGATGATGAAAACAACGAGACATAATATTTAAGAGATTATACAGATTTATTAAATTTATAGCGCTAGGAAGTGCTCTTTAACTTTAGATTTAAAGATATTAAGGGAAGAAGAATTACGAATTGAATCAGGGAGAGAGTTCCACAGGCTTATGGAATTTTAGTGTTCCGTAGTCAAACTAAGCGAACGCTCAGCGCGATGCCTCCGAGTATGTCGGAATCACACTAAGCGCGAGCCGTGCGTGGCGAGCTGCTCACCCTTATCGTTTCACCATGTCCGTTGTTAGGTTCCCGTACGCCCAACGGGTGACCATTACTAAGCCTCCGCTGTCCGTCCGTCAGCGGACTGTATTTCATGAATCGTAATAGGGAGACAGTTGAATTTCTCACTGAATGTGTATCTCTGTTGCCGCTATTACGATATATACTAAAAATTTGAAAAAAGTGAAAAAATAAGGGGGGGTCTCCATACAACATGGATTTTTTATAGGTCTTTAGAAGTATTTTTGATTTAGCTCTATCGTAAAAACGGTAATACATACAGGCGTGAAACTTGGTGTGAATATAGTACTAATACTGAAGTAAAAAAAGAAGTAATAAAAATCGCCCAAGTGTGAGGTGTACTCGTGCTAGGGAGTCCGATCTAAATGACAAAAAAAGCATATTTTTGTCGTAAGCATTAATGCCTTCTGTTTGTAATGTGAATAGGTATCATTGTCATGTAGTTGTGTGGAGAGTGTGTGGTGGTAAGGAACCCTCGGAGTGCTAGTCCGACCCCACTTGGCCGGCTTTCTGTACGTCTGTATGTCACAGTCATTTTACAAGTTTTACTGTTAGTGCTACACAAAAATATCCGTAATAAACTACAAAAAAATTGTTTGCAAAAATACTGGTATACATTTATTTTTTGAAACGACTACGAATTCCTACCTTGCACGTCATTTGACACGCACTTGATATCTTTTGTTTAAACTTGTATACGCGTGATACGTTATGGCTGCTGGCTACATTCATTACGGCCTCGGGCTTTTTACATAGGTCTATATACAAGGTCAAGAACCTATTGCAGTGTTTTTTGCCCAAAAAGTTTGACACATAATCGCCAAGCGTCGTACCTGCAAAGCCAGCAGAAGTCTTGGCCGTTGAGCAGCCAGGGTCGTTCCGTCTCCTAGCTGGCCCTCATCATTGTCACCCCAGGTGTAAACCTCGCCCGTGTCCGTACAAGCCACGCAGTGAAGACTTCCTACAAAGCAATGAGTGATCGTTTTTGAAACTCGAAAGACTGATGCAGTAATGAAAAACAGTGTGCTAGAATAGGGGATCGGACTGCAAACTTTCGGACGGAAAATAAATTCTGAAATATGATTACCTAAATTGTTGTAGTCTTGAAGTTTTGTTTTTCCATCGAGTCTTCAATTTTTAATTGCTCGAATTAAAAAATAAGTTCGTCAATGACGCTAAAAATCGATGAAGTCACTTGTGGGTATTTCAAACATTTTTAGAACAAAATTTCGTTTGTGACAGATCATAAAAAGTAACTCAAATGACTAGTAGTCCGATCCCCTATTACTAGGGTATTGCTCGCAAGGGCAAAAAGGCCCTTCTGTGCCACTGCAACACGCATATAATTAGTTCGCCGAATAAGCTGCACATGGCTCCGCTGCTGGCTCGCGCCAAACGGTAGTGACAAAGGGGCCGCCCTGATGCCGACGTACCTACATACCTACGTTATTATCTCAGGGCGGCCCCTTTGCTACTACCGTTTGACGCGAGCCGGCAGCGGCGAGCTATATGCTTTTTATCACGCTTCGATTGTAATAATAATAATATGTGTGTGAATATACTAATAAACAAAGTTTTTATCTGATCTAAGATGTCTTACCTGTGGCGATAGAAACTATGGTCTTCCCCTGCATCCCTGTGACCCTCATAGGTCGCCTAACATGTTCATAGCTACCATGACCTAGTCTATGGTAGTCTCCTTTTCCCCTAAAAAAAATACAAGAAGAATTGAAACTTTTTCGCCAGAATTATAATAGGGATGACGACAGCATCAGAAATAAATTATGAACTCTTGATCACTAAATTACCCTCTTACTTAAACTTCGGAAAACCTTACTCGTTTTGTTTTATATCAAGTCTTTGATTTTGCACAAAATGAGTACATTTATGACGCTGCTAAACTATGACGTCACGCCTAGTTATTTCAAACATTTTTAGAACAAAATGTCGTTTTTGACATATGATAAAAAGTAAATCAGATGACTAGCATTCGTCATCCCTATTGTCAATGCTGAATACATTAAAATCATCCGACTCCCATCACAACATACAATATTACTAGTTATGTTTCGTTTTTGTTAATTTTTTAAAAAGTACTAAACCGTTTTTAATGTGGGTGGTCCTAGTCATAAGAATAAAAAAAAACTGTTCCCAATCGGTAAATATATCAGGTAACGTACAAAAAATACAGTTGAATTGAAAAACCTCTACCTTTTTGAAGTCGGTTATAAAATAAAACAAACACATAAGCGTCACGTCGTACTTAGCGGTCAAGTAATCGGACTGAGCGCCGAGCAAAGTTTTTTTGTTTTCTATACATACAATGTGACATAGGAGTTTTCACTGCTGTCAATCTGTAGAAAGCTTACTCTTTATTATTACATAGGAATGAAAGAGACTTGCTGTTTGACCGGCGTTCGAACTGGTTGCCTGACCGCCTAGTCGGCGGTGGGTTTTTTTTTCTTATTCACAATTGGTAAGCCTTTGGCATCATCTCATCTGATGGTAAGTGACGATGATGCCGAAGATGGAAGCGGGCTTACCAAGATTCCCCAACGCAATGGGGATTAAGTGACGATGATGCCGAAGATGGAAGAGGGCTTACCAAGATTCCACAACGCAATGGGCATCTGGCTATCTTATGTTCAAGCCGGAACACATCAATGCTGTTAACACTGATGTTTGGCGGCAAGATTTAGATAAGATGGTGGTAGCTAGCCAGGCGGGCTATGAAAATGCCCTACCACCAACCAAACCGAGTCTTACAAAGTTAACCCCACCGGGAATCGAACCCGCTACCTCCTGATGTGAAATGAATGGACTAGCCATTACGCCACGGAGGCGGTTACGGTAAAAGAGATTACATACCAAGTATAAACGCTTCCGCACTGGCACAAAGCGACAGAAAACTGTGAGCCGCATTCCACTTTGATAACTCGTAATCCTTTCAAACAGTCTATTCTCATCGGTAGCTTGCATCCTTCGGATCCACCGCGACCTAAAAAAGATATCGAGTAGAACTTTAAAAAAGAATAAAGACTATTTACTAATGTAAAAGAATTTCCACTCCGCAAAATCATTTAAATAAATGGCGACTCTTACTACGACACAATAAAGTGCATTTCAGGTTCGCACAGCGCCAATTACCTACAGTTATATTCAATTCACCTACAAGTTGCCTCAGTTTTTTATCGCATAACTCTTATCTCTTCTGACTACTGATGTGCCGCCTGCAGGAGGCCGCGCGGCGTAGAACGTGGCGTCGCAGGTACATTTTCAAACCTACAGCGCGGAGTGCGACCTGCCTGACTTTAGGTAGTTACTTTTTCGTATCGATGAGTTTAGGGTCTACCCAGACTGCTCGACAAGGAACTGGTTCTAACTGGTTTTGCTTTAAACGCCGCTGGTACCGATTTGTGTCGACTCAGATAATGGTGTCGATTCGTTGTAACACGATTTAACTTATTTGACTAAACTAAATTTTGCATATTGTCTTTGTCTTTTAGATACAGAAAGAATAAGACAGCGAGCGTAAATTTAGTACTGTCAAATAAGTGAAATCGTGTTATACCGAATCGACACCATTATGTACCAATGTCTTTTTTTTCCAACTCGAGCGGTTCCGCATCGAATAGCCGAGGAGCCTTCATTACTTTCTTTGATACTTATTTGGTATTTATTTAAAAATACATTGTGCAATACAATACAATATTCTTTATTGTATCACATAATAAAAAAGAATAAATTAGTTATTTATGTCACTGCCAAGTAATGAGAGCCATCGTAACTTAACTGCTAGTTTGTGCCACGAAGCGAAGCTGAGTGGCACATTAGACAGCACGAGTGTTACAATGGCTAATAATACAATACTTTTACTACGACCAAGAAATAAATAAAAATACATTGAAATTTTGTCATAATTATATTATATTGAATTTTTGAAGCCAAAGCCATAAATATATTTAAAAAGTTTCATTTTAGTACACTTGTCTCGCTCTCGTTTTGAAATGATCATCGTAAAACGACTTGTAGGAATGAATACTTTTGTGATATGATTTGAGGTTATGTATGAAGAAAATTACCAAATGGGAGTAGAAAAACGACATTGTAGCATGACAAAATCTAAGACACTACAAGTCTTTGTATTTTTCTGTGACAGCTTAACTTTATCTAGACAGCCCAAGAAGTGATATTATTATATTTTTAGGGTGTAGGTATATGTAGTTCATTAGCTGAGCCTGTAGTCTAAACGGTTTGATGGATTTAGGAGTGCGAGGTGTCCGTTCGTTATCCCCACGGTTACATTTCAAGCAGTCGGGTTTTAACTTTTAATTAAACTGGTCACATACATACATACAAACCATCGATTCGAAAAGATTAAGAATTGAACTTTTTAGGTTGTTCTCTTAGTAAATATCAGTCGAAGGACGTCCACTGCTGGACATAGGCCACCCCGAGAATCTCCACGACGACCGGTTCTGCGCTGCCCGCATCCAGCGGCTTCCCACGACCTTCACTAGGTCATCGGTCCACCGAGTGGAAGGCCTGCCTACACTACGCTTTCCGGTGCGTGGTCGCCACTCGAGAACTTTACTGCCCCAACGGCCATCTGTTCTACGAGCAATGTGCCCCGCCCACTGCCACTTAAGTTTAGCAATTCTTACTTTAAGTTACTTTGGTTCTCCTACGGATCTCCTCGTTTCTGATTCGATCACGCAGAGAAACTCCGAGCATAGCATAATATATATTCTATACTAGCTTTTGCCCGCGTGGACATCGTCTTTATGACAGTCGCTGAGGGTGAGCGAGGGTATGAGTTTTATCCACATTCCCCAGGAACTACATCGGGTTATTCTGATTAGCAGTCTATGTCACTTCCCACCGGACAAATCATTCGATTCTATACAATAAATCACTTCCATTCGTTGCGACGCCGACGTGCGAGAGCATGGAAATGAGTTTTCCCAGATCCCTTGGGAACCATGTCAGGATATGCTAATGAGTAAATTATATCATTTCCCACCCCCTCAGCCATCTCTGTGCAAAAATCACAGCAATTCATTGTTCCGATGCGATGTTAAAGAAATTAACCAAAAAAGTGTATTTTTTCAGTTCCCATTGGAACTACATCGGACTATGCATTTTCACGGGATAAAAAGTAGCCTATGTCCTTCCCAGTTACACGGGCTACCTGCACGCGAAATTTCATCGAGATTGGTCAAAGTGTTGAAGCGTGAAAAGGAAACAAACAAACAAACACATCTTCACATTTATAATATTAGTAAGGATTACGAAACACAAAAGATCTGTTGAAAGACATTATATAATTACCCAGTTTCCCGTAATCTCCGTCGCCCCAAGACCACACGTTGTCGTCGTCCGTGATGCACAAAGTCTGTGCGTCGCCTGAGCCACACGCCACGTCTATTACTCGGTACATGGTCAGAGATTCCACCTGAAATGTCACATCATTGCACTACTATCATCATATCGGCCAAAAGACATCCTGCTGGACAAGGCTTCCCAAAGGATTTTCACTACGAATGGTCCTGCACTTCCGGCTTCCAATGGCTTCCCGCTTCCTTCTCCTGAGTGGTAGAGCTACCTACACCACGTCTTCCAGCGCGCGGTCTACACTCGAGAACTTTACTGCCCCAGCGGTCCCCTGTTCTACGAGCTATGTGCCACGCCCACTGTAACTTTAGTGTGTCACTAAAATTGCGCTGCTATATGAGGCTCTAAAAGTATACGAGAGTAAGATTAAATTAAAAAGAGTATCTGAAATATTTTCGTACATGTTTTACTTAAACTCTAGACTAGAGATTTAACTAGAGATCACGGTTTCATACAAAATAAACTAAAAAAAAAACGGTTGTCTGTAGAGTCGTTTTACGGACGATAATTTTACGTGATAACAAGTGCCCGTCCAAGTCCCCTTTTGTGTTTCCTCATACAGAATAGACCGCAATGGAACACCTCTTGTAAGCTTCTGGAAGCCTAGTACTTTTAATCCATTGATACACTTTTTTGAGGCTTCGTCCGTCCGTGAATTGCAAGAACTATAAATAAAATTAAAGAACAACTACAACATATCTCACAGTTGGAACACCTCTTGTAAGCTCCTGGAAGCCTAGTACTTTTAATCCATTGACACACTTGTTTGACGGTTCGTCCATCCGTGAATTGCAAGAACTATAAATAAAATTAAAGGACAACTACAACATATCTCACAGTTGGAACACCTCTTGTAAGCTCCTGGAAGCCTAGTACTTTTAATCCATTGACACACTTGTTTGACGGTTCGTCCGTCCGTGAATTGCAAGAACTATATATAAAATTAAAGAACAACTACAACATATCTCACAGTTGGAACACCTCTTGTAAGCTCCTGGAAGCCTAGTACTTTTAATCCCTTGACACACTTGTTTGACGGTTCATCCGTCCGTGAATTGCAAGAACTATATATAAAATTAAAGAACAACTACAACATATCTCACAGTTGGAACACCTCTTGTAAGCTCCTGGAAGCCTAGTACTTTTAATCCATTGACACACTTGTTTGACGGTTCATCCGTCCGTGAATTGCAAGAACTATATATAAAATTAAAGAACAACTACAACATATCTCACAGTTGGAACACCTCTTGTAAGCTCCTGGAAGCCTAGTACTTTTAATCCATTGACACACTTGTTTGACGGTTCATCCGTCCGTGAATTGCAAGAACTATATATAAAATTAAAGAACAACTACAACTTAACTCACAGTTGGAACACCTCTTGTAAGCTCCTGGAAGCCTAGTACTTTTAATCCCTTGACACACTGATTTTAGGTATAAGAAACGCCTCTTTTTATTATGACGGTTTTCCTCACATAAATTCGACCGCATTGGAACACCTCTTGTAAGCTCCTGGAAACCTAGTACTTTTAATCCATTTACACACTTGTTTGACGGTTCGTCCGTCCGTCCGTCCAAGTACTTGAACAAGTACAACTCTCGCTTGCACGTTCGGCTCAGGCGTAACGGGACAATGACGTCACACTGGCGTAACGTGACGTCATACGTCATACTTTTTCGTGTATGCAGCCCGTGTCATGAATTTATAAGACGTTATCACGTCAAAAAAACGTCCGGGTAGTTGTTTGCCAGGAGACAAGGATATAAATCTTCAAATAACTATGTTAGACAGAGAGGTAGAATCGTGAAAGTACACATGCGTGAACAAAAAGGGTGTCGATGTTCAGATACTTTTGACAGCGCGACCGTGAATCGTTCGACCGCGTTCTTCTATATGGGATCAAGATGTTTTATATTATTTCTATACCTATTCGTCATGTAAACCTTTTTTTTTATCCACAGTTGATAAGTCCTTGGCATAATCTCACCTGATGCCGAAGATGAAAGCGGTCTATCTTATCTTCAAGCCCGAACACAAAGTTGTAATATAAAAGATATATCAAAATCTTTTATTTTTGCATTAAAATGAAGTACTATTGTTGGATAAGTATATTATTATAGATATCTGTCATTACGTTATAAAGGTTACAAGTTACCTATCCCGTGAGCACAATATAACCTATCTTTGGATTGCGCAAGATATAACCTACTAGCTGCTTTCCGCGGCTTCACCCGCGTGGACGTTTCTATGACTTCTCGAGGGTGCGCAAACGTGGAAAAAAGTAGCGCATACGTAGATCCAGATCCTAATCTGTCTACATACCAAATTTCAGCCAGATCCGTTCAGTAGTTTTTGCGCGAAAGAGTAACAATGATCCATACATTCTTACAATGTTTCGCGTTTATAAAATTAGTTGTAACTAAAAATTTGTAGGTTGAGATAACTACATAGTTTTACCACTACCAGAATGCTTTTGCCATAGAAGTTTGGTCTCGAGGGTGCGTATTCACAAAATCGTTTCCCATATACTATGGCAAAAGCATTCTGGTACTGTCAATAACTTACCATCTTCGGCACCAGTTGGTCCTCAGAGTCGCCGTGCCCCAGTCGTCCGTACCGGCCTTTGCCCCAAGTGTAAATACGCCCCCTGGCCGTCAAACATGCCGAATGCGCCCCGCCACAAGCTATGGATGAAACTTCTAAGCCTGATAGTGATGTGATCAGCTTCGGGCGATCGTAGCTCCTGTTTTGGACAAAATATTCATTATCATCATATCAACTGAAATATGTCCACATGACTTGCTTATGTGTATAAAGTTTTATTAGAACCGGCCCATCCATTTTCAAGAAGTAGTAATTTTAAGTTTGTATGGGAAACGATTTTGTGAATACATTCTTAACAATTAAGTAGCATATAACAAAGATGTTTGGTGCAAAACTTTCTGGAAACATCATAGAAGGAAAGATAGAGGAATGAACAAGTATAGGCAGAGCAAGGCGTAAGTACATAGATGAAGCAATGGAAAAGGCTGCTGTCGTGTAGTTAGTATTAATAGTTTAAGAAGCCGTGCCAACTAATGTTACTTCAGAGACAATAGTATTGCTTATATATTAAACAGGAGTTGATATAAAAACAATACTAATGTCTCTGAGTAATAATGTTCATACATCATATCAGCTCATATACGTCCCCACCGAGGAACTCGAGCCAACCCTGAATTAAGGCGATCGGGCCCTATTCGACCACGCCGGCCCAGTGCGATTTGGTCGCCTTCACGACCAACCTTCGAGTTTCTTCGCAGGCGTGTGCAGGTTTCCTCACGATGTTTTTCCTTCACCGTTAAAGCAATCGGTGAGTATATGTACGTAAGTTTCGAAAAACTCATTGGTACATTGGCCTTCCGGATTTGAACACGGCACCTCTGGTTAGGACGACCGAGTCGTTACCGATTGAGCCACCGACGACGTATGTTCATACATATGAAAGAAATCAAACTTTACTCTAAGACTTACACTCTATTCCCATGTCCAAGTTTCCCGTCCTCCCCTTCGCCCCAGCTGTACACGTCACCATCAGCTGATAACGCCAGGCAATGTTTACCTCCCGAGTTGCACGCCACCTTTTAATAAATAATTTGTTCCTTGTTACACGGATATAAATATAAATAATATTTCTTTGCAATAATTGAAAGGTAATTTTTCTGAGGTCTCAAACTAGGCACAACCTGTGTGGTGTCTTTAGATGTAAACGCCACGTACCTTTGTTATGAACACGTGTTGTATGGAAGATAGAAGAGTGGGTTGTGACACAGAATCAATGCCGCCAATACCTAATCGTCCCCCAGCACCGTAACCTGAGAAAGATAAGTTATATTATAAGTAGTAGTTGTAAGGCGCCTTCCTTACAATGAGTATTTGTAAGGCGTTGAAAAACCAATTACAGCGTTCCGTTCACAGGGTCACAAAGTCAGTGATGAGCGTAAATACGAGTATTATGATTTGCGAACAGCACACGTCCAAATAAACGGTTCAAAGTGAAAAGCTCGATTCAACGAGACGCAGGGGGAGGTTCCACCCTTTTGTTGTTGATGTTCATTCAGCCTATACGCACGAGGCGTTACGCTTCCTCATTTATTATGCGGACAGCGATGGAGTGGAACTCCTTGCCTGCGTCTGTGTTTCCAGACTCCTAGAATTTGGGGATCTTCAAGGCGAGAGTGAATAGGCATTATTTAAGTTTGCGTGTACCATCCTGGACTACATCGTCACTTACCATCAAGTGAGATATAGTCAAACGCACTCATTTTTTTATAAAAAAGCTGCCTCCCTAACGTGAATTAAAAATTGGAATGAAAGATGAAAAATATTCGACAAGTACTTAACTACGAGTCATTTGAGTAACTTTTTATCATCTGCAACGTCATAGTTTCTCAGAATCATTGATGTAATTTTTTGATGATAATTAATTAAAAACTAGCCGGTGCGCGGTGCGCGCGCGGGCTCATATAAACCTTACTCGTTTACCGCTCTTTATATTAGTGAATACCGTTTCAAAATTCGTTGCCAGGTTTAGACGAGGTTAGCGGATAAACAGACAGACGCGGAGGGCGATTTCCTTTTATACTATGTACAGATGAAGACGTGATGAAAACAAAACGAGTAAAGTTATTGAAATTGCAATAGGAGGCCAATTGAGTGAATTAATTTATAATTGGTTTCTGATGTGGTCAACTTTATTATTAACATATCTGTGGCGGACTCGATCCCATCCTCCCCGGCGGTCTTGCCCCCTCAACAGGGCTGATGGTAAAAATTGTTTCATCGAACCTGGTAGTCCCAGCGTTTATCGGGGCGTATGGCACAGTCAGATACACACCGAGCGTGATACACACCGAGCTCGCCAAACGAGAACTGCTTCAACGCCATCTATTCTAGGGGCTGTGTGGCCCGCCCACTGCCATTTAAGTTTAGCAATAGGGATGACGAATGCTAGTCATCTGAGTTACTTTTTATCATCTGTCAAAAACGACAATTTATTCTAAAAATGTTTGAAATACCTAAGCGTGACGTCATAGTTTAGCAGCGTCATTTAAGTACTCATTTTGTGATTTTGGTGAATTAAAAATTGAAGACTTGATAAAAAACAAAACGAGTAAGCTTTTTCAAAGTTTAAGTAGGAGGGCAATTTAGTGATCAAGAGTTCATAATTTATTTCTGATGCTGTCGTCATCCCTATTCTGTAAGCCTAGACCCCACCAACTAGACAGTTGTTCTCTGCTTACCTGTGGCGTACACTTTCCCGTCGGGGGTGACAGCGAACAGCGTCTGTTCTCCCCCCACAATCTGCACGGGATTCAACGCGGCTAGAGCGAGGCAGGGCTGCGGCGAGCGCACTTTGGCGCCTTCAACGCCGCCCAGCTGGCCTCTGTGGTTGTGGCCCCAGCCATACACAGAGCACCCTCGAGAACCAAGGCCCCACCAGCCGGACCATTCGTCTGGACGTCTAGAAAAGTTTTAACTCATGTAGTGACCAAGGACGCTATGCTATGGGTTATTATATGAATGTTACTAAAGTATTTGGAAGAAAATCGAAGAATAAAAAGTAAATGCTCACTTGTTAACCCAATGCAGCAACTGTTCATCGTGTTGTTTACTGAACTTCGTATTGTCCTCCCACTGGTATATAGCGTCCGTCGCCTCCTCCTCCACATTATAGACTCCCAGATCCGATAGACGTTTGCGCACGTCGGCCAAGAACGGCATTGGCAACGGCCCTCGACGTAAGAGTGCGTCGGCGGTGCGGACGCAGAGGCAGTAGCGTTTGAACCACGTCCAGCGGGATGCTTCAGGCCCGCTGCACACTCGTGTGTCGACACGCAACCCGCAGGCCAGCCATGCTAGCTCCTGTATCGAGATAACATTTATTTGTATAGGAGAATAAGGAAATTAAGTATACCTTTTTTAAATGAAAATTTTAGTGCGTTTGACTACATCTCATCTGATGGTAAGTGATGATGAAGTCGAGGATGGTACATGCAAACTCAAATAATGCCTATTCACTCTCTCTTTGAAGATCCCCAAATCCGGTATTTGACTGCTAGTCATTTGAGTTACTTTTTATAAACTGTCAAAAACGACATTTTGTTCTGAAATTGTTCGTGTTACAAACTTGCGACGTCATTGTTATTGGTGCACTAATTTAGTGTTTTTGATACATATAAAATTGAAATAAGAATAAAATGTAAAATGAATAAGTTTTTATGCTTTTTTAGGAGAAATGCTATTAAGTGAATAATATTTATTAATTTATTTTAAACACTGTCAAACATCCTATTGTAGGAGTCGGGAAACACAGACGCAGGCAAGGAGTTCCACTTCATCGCTGTCCGCAAAATAAATAAGGAAGCGTAACTGAATATCAATAACAAAAGGGTGGAACTTCTCCCTGCGTCTCCTGCGTGTACAGTGTAGACTGTAGGTTAAAGGAACCAACGGCTTAACGTCTCTTGTAGATCGTATGTTAACTAGAGACGAGTATAGAAGAGTACAGTAGAGCACTTCCTCGACCACAACATAAACTCGTCACACTTTTGTATTGTGTACCAAATAAGTAAAAGGGAAGCTTTTTAAACATTATGACTCAAATATGAACCACAAATATAGTTTTAAATGTTTGTCAAATATCTGCTCTTTGCGGAAAGGAAACGTTTAATGAAACATTATACAGGGTGTTAGGTGCATCGTGTCCAAAATTAAATTGGCTGACAGGAGGGTTCATTTGCTATCCTTTCAGCCCCCATAACCCTTCCTATGCCCCACGAATTTTTTAACTTTTTTTGAAGAAATCATGAAATTCTGCGTTTAAACTTAAATTGAATGGAAAAAGGCGTTTTCTTAGTGGTCAGATGGGGAATTTTTTGCGTGTAAATTTTCATGAATTTTCCTTAAATCTTATGCGAGGTATTCCTTAATATAAAATTAGTAACAAAGAAACTGCTGGGATAACTCTAGAGCTTTGCAATTCAAAACACGTATTTTTTTCCTAAAAATTGTGATATATTCAGATGAAAAAAAACCTGTCTTCATGGGTTAAAAGCCACCATGCTCCCAAAATATCTAAACACTTACCATCAGGTGAGATGATGCCAAGGGTTTACCAATTGTGAATAAAAAAAATATAAAAAAAGTTGCAACAAATATTCGGAAACTATTCGGTAAAGTTACGTTTCTGCGGCCTTGTAATGTAAATGTACTGTATTGCAATGCGAGAAATACATGGAACTGTCGCTCGCCAGCAACCGAATTTACGGCCGCCAAATATTCATCTATTCGGCTGAGAGCACCGCCGAATATTCAGTATTCGGTATTCGGCTAAATCACTTTTCGTTGCAACTCTACTATATATCACTTATAAGTTTATAAGACACAAAAAGTAGTCTAGAAAAAAGTGCGTGTGTGCGTATGTGTGTGCCCGTCCCTGATTGGCGGAGAAACGGTTTGAACATAGATTTCTAAATTATTGGCTAGGGGTAGATTTTTTATTTCATAAATTTATGGATGCGGGCAGCGCAGGACCGGTCGTCGTGGAAATCCTTGGGGGAGGCCTTTGTTCAGCAGTGGACGATTTGTGGCTGATATGATGATGATGATGAAATTTAAGAGTACCGAAGATAGAAGTATAGAAGAATATAAAAATATTTTTCTCAAAACAATTAAATTCCTTTAATTTTCCATATGTGGGAAAACTCTAAAAATGGTCCACATCACAAATGGCTCCAAGTTTTTTTTTATCAAATTTCGATTTATTTTATCCACAATTTATAAGCACTTGGCGTTGTCTTACCTGATGGTGAGGACTATGCCAAAAGTGGAAGCGGGTTCCCCAAACGCAAAGGGGAACTGGCTATCTTATTAAGCCGTAACACAAAAATGCTGTTGACATTGATGTTAGGTGGCAATACTTAGATAAGATGGAGGTAGCTAAACAAGCAGTCTTAAAAAATATCCTACCATCAACCAAACCGAGTCTTACAAAGTTATATATTAGTCTTATAATCGAACCCGCAACCTCCTGGTGTGAAGCGAATGAACTAAAAGCTACTTTCTGGTTGTTCGTTTTTGATGAATGCAGACCACCTCACAGTTCATACTAGAAATCATCACCTTACCTTGAGGTAATGTGTGTGCAACAGATGAGTTCCAGTGCGCAGAGCCGGCTCTTCGTGTTCATACTGCGTTTGCAACAGCTGCGATAAGCGCTGCAGCGCTGGCGGCGTCGCGCCCCCCTCTGAGCCGCACACGACTCCACGGAGGCGACGCACGCACCAAACGCGAGCTCGCCACGCTAATGAGAAATAAAATCTAAATATATATAACTCAAAGGTGACTGACTGACTGACATAGTGATTTATCAACGCACAGCCCAAACCACTCGACGGATCGGGCTGAAATTTGTCATGCAGGTAGATGTTATGACGTAGGCATCTGCTAAGAAAGGATTTCGGGAAATTCCCACGGAAACCGCAAAATTGGGATCTGCGCGGGCGAAGCTGCGGGCATCCACTAGTAAAACATAAAACCGATAGATTCAAAGAGTTTACACACTCGTGTTAGCTCGTAGGGGACGAGGTCAACGACGTTAGGAAATGGCGCCTACCCATTATAACCTCTCTCATGTTAAACCTTTGTAATCTGTCAGACAAGGAGCTTGTGATGAACTATTTAGTTCGAATCCTGCCACGTACCAATGTGATTTCGAATTTAGATTTCATATGTACAACTATCCGACGCTCTTACGGTGAAGGAAAACATCGTGAGGAAACCTGCACATGCCTGCGAAGAAACTCGCGGGTTGTGTGTGAAGTCGACCAACCCGCACTGGGCCCGCGTGGTCGACTAAGGCCCGATCACCCCAAATTCAGGGTAGGCTCGAGCCCCTCGGTGGGGACGTATATGAGCTGATATGATATGAAACTATACTAAATTACAACAAAGAACGGAAAAAGCACAATACTCACACAGAGTAGTCATCTGCGCGCAAATGGCAAGCGCTTGCGCAAGTCTCGGCGCAAGCTGATGGTCGTTCGATATGGCGGCGAGAAGTGGACCGTCCAGCAACCGCCAGGCCAGCTCCACTGATGGACACGACAGCACGTAGCGGTCAGAACCGCTGTCCTGAAAGCATAGAAACTAGTAAGGTAGAGGATCGTGCTCCTAAATATTGTCTTAGAACTAGAAGGCGCTAGATAGATTCAGATCGGTTAAATCTACGTTTTTTTTTTTTTATTTCGCCTTTGGCATTTTAAACCGGACAGTTAAATTTAGTGTATTTCCTTACCTTCGCCTTATGGTGCTGGCAGGAACAGCGGCCCTCACTATATACCCTTACTGCCGGTGTGGGGACGCTATGTCGTAAACCTGGTAGTTTAGCGTATCTGGTAGATATGCGAGAGGGTATACTTCACAACAACTGATCCTTACCTTCGCTTTATGGTGCTGGCAGGAACAGCGGTCCTCACTATATACCCTTACTGTCGGTGAGTGGGGACGCTATATCACAAACCTGGTAGTTTAGCATATCTGGTAGATATGCGAGAGGGTATACTTCACAACAACTGGTCCTTACCTTCGCCTTATGATGCTGGCAGGAACAGCGGCCCTCACTATATACCCTTCTGTCGGTGAGTGGGGACGCTATGTCGTAAACCTGGTAGTTTAGCATATCTGGTAGATATGCGAGAGGGTATATACTTCACAACAACTGGTCCTTACCTTCGCCTTATGGTGCTGACAGGAACAGCGGCCCCCACTATATACCCTTACTGTCGGTGAGTGGGGACGCTATGTCGTAAACATGGCAGTTTAGCGTATGTGGTAGATATACGAGAGGGTACACTTCACAACAAAATCTGGTCGCACAAGTTTAGACGGCAACGAAATACAGTGTAAACTCTGTAAAACGTCACTCGATATAACGATTCACTCTTTGAAACGTCAAAACTTTCTGGCTCCAGTTGGTTTACTTTAACGCTAATTTCTCTCTGTATAACGAAAACTATAGGATAACGTCACAAAATGCCCGGTCCCTTGAGTTTCGCTATATAGAGTATACACTGTATTGCCAGAAGACTTACGGCTACGTTATGAGACGGCAGTATAGGATGAGCAGTGAAGCGCCATCCCCAGCCGTTGACGGAGCCGTCACTTGTGAATCGCCAACGCAGTTCATCACCTACCAAAAAGAAAATTTTCTTGATAAAATCTGTGCACTTGTTCAATACAAACTGCTTTATTGTCTTATAGCATTTTATGTATATTGGAATGTATACATTTTATAAGTGCTTATATAGTTCTATTATTAACTTTATCCCTGTCATTTTTACTAGGAGTGAAGAAGGAATTATGATGGCAAAAAACCGGCCAAGTGCGAGTAAGAACCGCACACAAAGGGTTCCGTACCATCATACTAGATGGCGCTAGTTTCATCGTGTTAAAAAAAACACGTTTTTTGTATTTATTTTTTTAATTTTTTATAATTTTTAGTATTTGCTGTTATAGCGGCAACAGAAATACATCATATGTGAAAATTTCAACTGTTTAGCAATCACGGTTCATGAAATACAGCCTGGTGACAGACGGACAGACGGACGGACGGACAGCGAAGTCTTAGTAACAGGGTCCCGTCTTTACCCTTTGGGTAGGGAACCTTAAAAAATTGAAGTTGAGATTTTGGTGGGACACTGATAGCCTAATTCAGGGTAGGCTCGGGCTCGAACCCCTCCGTCGGTCGCTTATGAGCTGCCAAAAAGAAAAAATAATCCGTTCGTCCGGTACTCAAGTTCCTAAACTAGTGGACGGATTTGGGTAAAATTTTGGTTGGGGCAATATTACTTTTACATATCCAGCCGTTTTGTTTTAATTTCAAAAACTCGCTTAAGAAATATCGGATTAAGGTGCATCCCGTAGAAATCCAGGTTGTTTGTTACTTTTACTCTAAAATGATTTTAATGACACTTTGTGAATAACTAGAAATTGATAAAGCCTAAATGGCTCTAGCGATTTTAATGACACTTTGTAAATAACTAGAAATTGATAAAGCCTAAATGGCTCTAGCGATTTTAATGACACTTTGTAAATAACTAGAAATTGATAAAGCCTAAATGGCTCTAGCGATTTTAATGACACTTTGTAAATAACTAGAAATTGATAAAGCCTAAATGGCTCTAGCGATTTTAATGACACTTTGTAAATAACTAGAAATTGATAAAGCCTAAATGGCTCTAGCGATTTTAATGACACTTTGTAAATAACTAGAAATTGATAAAGCCTAAATGGCTCTATCGATTTTAATGACACTTTGTAAATAACTAGAAATTGATAAAGCCTAAATGGCTCTAGCGATTTTAATGACACTTTGTAAATAACTAGAAATTGATAAAGCCTAAATGGCTCTAGCGATTTTAATGACACTTTGTAAATAACTAGAAATTGATAAAGCCTAAATGGCTCTAGCGATTTTAATGATACTTTGTAAATAACTAGCAATTGATAAAGTCTAAATGGCTCTAGCGATTTTAATGACACTTTGTAAATAACTAGAAATTGATAAAGCCTAAATGGCTCTAGCGATTTTAACTCCCATACAAACCTATATACCTAACTTTATTATTTGCTACTAAGTAAGTTTATTGTTGATTTGTATTTGCTCGACTACGACAGACGGTGAAGGCTTTTCGAGAAACTATGCACAGCGTGGCAGTATAATTTGTTTCGTGTTTGAACTCACTTACCCTTGCATTATGTAATTCTTTCAGTTAATCTAAGGTTAATTGGATAAGGGTTAAGTTAACCCTATTACATGTTGTTTCCATAATTTAAAGTGTCATTTATAAATTGCACAATAAGGCAGATTACAAGAAACAAACAAATACTTTAATCCAGATCCGACTGAAAGCAAAAAATAACGACTTTCAATTAGTGTAAATTTTAAAATTTATCTACATTGATTAATTTGTTTCCACAAATACTTTTTTATTTTAATTAACTTTATACTTTTTACTCTTGAATTATTATTTTTTCACAATTGATAAGCCCTTGACATTATCTCACCTGATGGTAAAGTGACGATGATGCCAACGATGGAAGCGGGCTTACCAAGATTTCCCAACGCAATGGGGATGTGGCTATCTTATTTTCAAACCGGAACACATCAATGCTGTTAACAATGATGTTTGGCGGCAAGACTTTTGATACGTGGTGGTAGCTTATCCAGGCGGGCATAGAAAATACCCTATCACCAACCAAACATGTACGTACGTTTATACCGACATGTATAGGTACTGAATGGAAACAGCAGCGTGAAACGCGTTGCTGTTTTCATCTGTACTTTTTCCATCATTCTTTTAGGTTATGATATGGATCTTGGATCTGAAAATAGGCATATTTATTTATTTGTTTTAAAACGTGCCTTAAAAAGTAGACCCCGCCGGGAATCTAACCCGCGACCTCCTGGTGTGAAGCAAATGGACTATCCATTAGGTCACGGAGGCGGTTAATAGTTAGTAAAGTGTTAAGGTTGATGTTTGGCGGAAAGAGTAAGTTAAGATGGTGGTATACGCAAATGTCTTTCCACCAACAAAACTTCTTACCATTCACAATGATCTCTTGTGCCCAATCAGTAGGCTCTCTGCCCGACCGCGTAGCCAGCACGCGGCCGCAAGCGTCGGATATTGTGAGCGGGTCGTTGCGACGCTCGGTTGAGCAGCCCTGCTCGAATACCACGCGGAGGGACGATGCTCCGGGGATCTTCACCACGCCTGGGACAAAGATATACAGCACATAAACCATAAAAAACTCGCTAGAACTGTAAAAGGGAAAATTCTGCCTTTTAACCCAAGTGCGTTTTCTAAGTAATCTATCTTGACTCGTAGTGTAAAATAAAGGTGCAGTGATACTTAAGGTACTCATCAAACTGTACATCTTTTGTTCTACAACTTTGCTAAAATCATCAATTTTTTTTCATACAAAGCGGTCAGCTGATTGAACGGTTTTGTACGAAAAATCCGAGAAAATTCGCAACTTTAGCAAAGTGCAGAACAAAAGTTGATGTTAGTTGTTATTGTTGTTCTTGTTTAAGTTGTTGTTTTTTTGTTGAGTTGTTCAGTTTGATGAGTACAAGCCACAAGCCCACCTTAAAGTATCACTGCACCTTTATGTTACACCTATATAGGGTGTTAGAAAATTGATGTAGGGCCTGTTAACCGGGACTTCTACTCAACCCAAGAGACACGTAGTAAATTCGCAACATTTTTTTAAACTTGATACAAATCGATCAGCTGATAGACAAAGGAGAAAAATATGAATACTACTAAAATCTAATAAATTAAACTTTATTGATCCACTATTAAACTATGTACGAGGTGAAGAGAAAAATATTTTAAAAAATAAAATTTTTCAAAAAATGGATGGGCATTTTTTTTTTCAACTACCCGTTTTTTCAAAAATCTGTGTGTGAGTGCAGAAGTAAAATACTCCAAAAGTTAGGGCTTGTCTCCTGAGTCGTTTTCTTGTAGATACAATAATGCTTCTGGTAGCTGCCCTGTGTGTGCCCCATATCAACTTTCTACCCTGTATGTAGGTACTTTGTTTTTTAGGATTCCGTAGTCAAACTAGGAACCCTTATAGTCTGTCTATGTGTCTGTCGGTATGTCACAGCTTTTCTTCTCAAAGACTATTACAGCTTTAGCTTTAGCTTTATAAAGCTAAAATTTGGAGACATTGTGACCCTTATAAAGTTATGGAACAAAATCTTTAAAAAAACTAGGGTACCTCCCATATAGTTCGGCTATAAAGTTCACTCACCGATATGTCAGTGTCATCAGCATAGGGGTGCGGACTATCCACTGTCACCGGCTGAGGAGGAGCGCGGCCACCTCCCGCAGCAGCCTCTTCCAGTTCACAAACACAGACTTCCACCACCATGTCTGCTACTGCTGGTTTACTGGTACATAGCGCTGTGCAAAAAAAAATAAATTAGGCGGCCTAAGACTGTCATTCTGGCTGTCAAACCACGTTCGATCCCTTGACATCATCTCACCTGATCGTAAGTGACGTTGATGCGTAGGATGGAAGCGGGCTAACCAAGATTCCCCAATGCAATGGAGAACTGGCTATCTTATCTTCTAGTCGGAACACATCTATGCTGTCAACATTGATGCTTGGCGACAAGACTTAGATACGAAATTATGGTGGTAGCTAGCCAGGGCGGGCTTAGAAATGCTCTTCCACCAATCAAACCGAGTCATACACAGACTCCGCGGGAATCGAACCCGCGTCCTCCAGATGTGAAGCTAATGGACCTAAACATTACGCCACGGAGTCGGTTAGTGTACAATAACAAGGCTAAACCAAATCTACTAAATGGACCAACAAACAGTTAAGTTACGTCAGGTTGCCTTGTGCAACAAACATATAACACTTATTTTTTTGGAATTGTGCATTTATATTTTGTTCACTTAGCGAAATTTGTGTTTGAGTATGACAGTCCTAATAAAATGCGACCAGCGCAAGATTGCGAAAATTGTTTGATTTAATTATTTTATAAATTCGATTCGATTGGATTGGATTCGATTGGAGCGTCGGTGGCGTAACGGTTAGGGCCGCCACCTCCTGTCTGGGAGGTCGTGGTTCGAATCCTGCCACGTACCAATGTGATTTCGAATTTAGATTTCATATGTACGTTTATCCGACGCTCTAACGGTAAAGGAACACATCGTGAGGAAACTTGCACATGCCTGCGAAGAAACTCGCAGGTTGTGTGTGAAATAGACCAACCCGCACTGGGCCCGTGTGGTCGACTATGGCCCGATTGCGCTAATTCAGGGTAGGCTCGAGCTGATATGATGATAAATACGTGACGTATATGAGCTGATATGATGATAAATTCGATTATTGCGCTCAACAGGACAACCAAGGTCTTAACCCCACCTTTCAGCTGTGTGAACTTAAATAGGAACATACCATAAGCACGTCCGTAATAATTTTGACCGCATTATTAGATTCGGGAATTCTCCCAGCCGCAGCTAGTTTCAGTAGATCAACGAGAGCCCTTGCATCGGACTCGCCTAGTTGTGAGGTAAAGTCGTCGACAACCATCTGAAATAACAATAAAAAATAAATACTCATTCACTAATCACACACGGCTATCTCGCCTTAAACTAAAATTATAAAATTAACTAGCTTTTGCCAGCGGGTTCGCCCGCGTGGACATCGTTGTAATGCCTGTCTTAGAGGGTGCGCGGTGGACATGATTTTATTCCAGATCCCTCGGGAACTATGTTAGGATATGCTTATCATGTCATTTCCCACCCACTCCACCATCTCTGAGCAAAAAAATAACCAAAAAAAAAGGAGTATTTTACAATTCCATCAGGAACTGTTTTGGGCTATGCTATTTTCACGGGATAAAAAGTAGCCTAAATCCTTCCTCGTGACACAGGCTACCTGCATGCCAAATTTCATTTATATTAGTCAAGGCGTTGAAGTGTGAAACGGTAATAAACAAACAAACACATTTTCACATTAATAATATTAAGTAAGGATATCTTAGGCCTTTATCACATTGGCGATTTGCTCGCTGCACCCTCGCCTCGCTAGGGAATCGTTCGCTAATTGCCAGTGTGACGTGCATTGTCAAAAAGGACAAGCCAAAGAAAGACTTTGTAATTTATTTCCTATACAAGCCCATATTTAGCTTCCAATGTTTGACAAAGCTCAGCGTGGGAGGCATTTTCCTAATAAAAAAAAATCCGAAATATATTTACTTATAATGCTTGTCAAAGAGCCACTTTCCAAAACAAATAATTCTTTGTCACACATTTAAAGCAATGTCTGTGAGACCTTTTTAAGAAATAGACAGATAAAACTTCATTTCGCTAAAAACGCACAATACATTTAAACAATACACAAACAAATGAATTGAACTTAGAGACAAATATTACTACTTTATTGAAAAAATATGAAACAGTGTCAGTGGCGCCAAGTTAGCGAAACTGAAAAATATACCTTTGACTTTACAACTTGCTCATTAATATCGTAGGGTCATATCTACTGGAGATTTGCAAACGGGTATCACAACTCGCTGATCCCTCTCCTCGCTACCAATAATTTAACTCGGTACTGAGTTGTTAAAAAGGAAAAATCGAAGAGAGAGACTATACAGATCATTCTGTAATTTGTTTCTAAAGGAATCATTAAGTACCTTAGGCGCTTCAGCTTGTTGAACAGTCATAGTAGCAGCGGCGACCGAAACGGCGCTTGAAGACATTACCGCCGAGTGTCTAGACGAGATCGAACCACTCAGTGGACTGCTGGCGCCGCTCTGCAAACATCGTTCGTATTATATATGAAATCGCAAAAGTAAAACCCAAGTAAGAAATAGAACACCGGAAAAATAATTTCCTGTGACGCCATAAAATAAAGCTAGTTAAAGCCCGTTCGCTTAGGTAGAGTCACTCGCCCTTTGTAAATACCGACACAGCGCGTGCCGCCGCGTGTCAAAGAACACCGCCTTTACATCAAAAGATGCTGACACATGTACGAGTAGTATTACTTGATTTGTATCTGTAAATTGTCTATTAAAGTAGATTTAATTCTTGCATTTTGTTTAAACGAATAACACTATCTGAGCGAATCGACTTTAATGTTTTGTTCTTGGGTAATTGCGTAAAACTAGAATAATTATTGAATCCAAAGATACTTTAAAAATTGTTATTCAAAGTAGATCATATTACAAGGGTCATAAAAAAGTAATTGCATTACATCATTTCTAAATTTTTGTTTTTGAAATTTGGGAACATTGAGGTATCTTATATTTATGTCACCGTTAAATTGTAAATACCGTTACATTATAATCTAGGTTCTAGGTTTAATCTAGATTATATTATAGATTCGGTCAGGTTTGATTGATTATAGAGTCAAAGATAAAAGCGACGCTTGCTGCCCTGGGTAGCAGAATGCTTCGCAGAAGGAGAAATAATCGGTTTTGGATTATAATAAATAGATTATAATCTAACGGTATCTATCTCACGAGATTGTGAACTCTCAAAAGATTGTGAACCGTAACATACTGCTTACAATTTCACTAGTGTCTTGTAATTTTACTAGTGATATAACAATAACACTAAGCGAAGTGAATAACACTTAACAAATAAGCGAGCGAAGCGAGCGATGTTAGGTTCGGTCAGGTTTGATTGATTATAGAGTCAAAGATAAAAGCGACGCTTGCCGCCCTGGGTAGCAGAATGCTTCGCAGAAGGAGAAATAATCGGTTTTATTCGGAAATACAAGAATAGGCCGTAAAATTGTAAGCCGATTGATAATTTACCGTGATATTATAATCTCACTAAATTTAGCGTAGTGAAATTTAGCGTAGTGAAATTTAGCGTAGTGAAATTATATTACCACGGCTTTGACATTATACCGGCGACATAAACACACGAAATATATATTTTAGGTTTGACTATAGTCGAGTGAAAAGACGTACATTGTTGTGATGAGCTAACCTTCGGCGCTAATGCAGAGTGAGGTATTTTCATATGATAAAATGCAAACTCTTTGGATGAGGCTTGAAGCCTGTATATGAGTTCTAGGTGTCAAAATGTCACAAACAGTAGACCCCCTAGCAAGCTGCCAAGATGCTAAGGGCTTACCAATTATGAATAAAAAAAAAGCTGTATTCTTGGGACACTTACAGGTAACGTGGCTCTATCAGCTGGTGCTTCCCCGCCGCCAGTGCGTGCGTCGCCGTCGACGTCATCATCATCCGCATCCAGCGCTCCTGTCACGGCGCCAGCTACGCCCGATGATGAACACGCCTCGTGTGCTCGCAAAGCCTCCACTACAAGGCTGCGCGCCTGGGTACGACACGAATAAATTTTAAATTGGTAAAACATAAAGCCTTTGAATATGCCTGTATATTTATTGATACCGCGTTAGTCATAACTTCAGCTTATATACGTCCCCACCGAGGGGCTCAAGCCTTCCTTTAATTAGGGCGATCGGGTCTTAAACGACCACGCGAGCCCAGTGCGGGTTGGTCAACTTCACACAAAACCTTCGAGTTTCTTCGCAGGCGTGTGCAGGTTTCTTCACGATGTTTTTCCTTCACAGTAAAATCGTTGGATAAACTAACATATAAAATCGAAAATCAAAAACACATTGGTACGTGGCAGGATTCGAAACACGACCTCCTGGACAGGAGGCACCGACCCCAGCCGTTACGGCACCCACGGCACGACGCTCTTTCTCTCCGATGTTTCGTTAGTGAAGTGGAAGTGGAAGAAGGACTGAGTATATAGGTAACAGAAGCTGATTCTCTTAGAAAAAAAATATCGCCGCCGAACAGAAGCAGTAGACAACTGTGGTCGAGGCCGAATTCTTTGAGAAGAATAGGATACTTGGGTGAATTTTTAATAAATTATAAGTTCGTCCAATATAAGTCTGCGATGTTTTAATTGTTACTCTACTGATATTCTTTTTTAAATAATTTTAAATAAAAAAAACCACCCTTAGGATATCTCCTTTCCAACAAAAAAAGAATCATCAAAATCGGGTCATAAACAACGAAGTTATCCGCGAACAAACATTATATACATACATACGGTCGAATTTGGGAAACCTCTTCCTTTTTTTGAAGTTTTTTAAAAAGCTTTGGTTTCCATTAAATCTTAAATTTTTGATGAGACAAAATCATAAAACTAGTACATTATGACATTGAGAGCGTCGGTGGCGTAACGGCTAGGTACGCCGCCTCCTGCCCGGGAGGTCGTGGTTCGAATCCTGGCACGTACCACTGTGATTTCGAATTTCGATTTCAAAAGTACGTTTATCCGACGCTCTTACGGTAAAGGAAAACATCGTGAGAAAACCTGCGCACGCTTGCGAAGAAACTCGCAGGATGTGTGTGAAGTCGACCAACCCGCACTGGGCCCGCGTGGTCGACTAAGGCCAGATCGCCCTAATTCAGGGTAGGCTTGTGCCCCTCGGTGGGGAATTATATGAGCTGACATTGAAAATCTATGACGTCAAGCATTACTATTGAAAACAGTTTTGGAACAAAGTTTTGTTTCAGACAAGTGATGAATAATAACTGAAATAACAACCTTGATACAGTGACAAAAAAACATAGTTAAGTTACAAGAAATTTCTCGGGTGGCAACCGCGCACCGGTAGCGTAGGCAGGCCTCCTACTCGTTAGACCGACGACCTTATGAAGGTCACGGGAAGCCGCTGAATGCGGGCAGCGCAGGACCGGTCGTTGTGGAAAACCTTAGGGCAGGCTTTTGTCCAGTAGTGGAAGTCTTTTTTTTTCAGCAATTGGCATCATCTCACCTGATGGTTAGTGACGATGATGGAAGCGGGCTTACCAAGATTCCCCAACGCAATGGAGAACTGGCTATCTTATATTCAAGCCGGAACACATCAATGTTGTTAACACTGATGTTTGGCGGCAAGACTTAGATAAGATGGTGGTACACGCGGGCCCTACCACCAACCAAACCGAGTCTTACAAGTTAAACCCCACCGGGAATCTAACACGCGACCTCCTGGTGTGCAGCGAATGGACTAACCATTACGCCACGTAGGCGGTCTTTCGGCCGATATGATGATGATGAAATAAAAAAATTACCTGAGTGATATGCAGAGCGAGTAATATCAGTGACAATGCGTGTTGGACAGCTACTGGAGGTTCTAGGGCGAGAGCTACGGCCGCCAGAGAAAGGCGTGGCCCTTGGGGCTCTTCTACAACCGTCTCTTCTGAGTATAAACCTACAAGAAGTACCAACCATTGTAACAAGCGTTGAAATTAAAAATAGGTAAAAAACTAAAAAACTTTTCAGTAACTTCTAAAGGATAACTAAAGCAAAGTATATATATATGAGTACTAACATACAGTATGGACACTCCCTGCCGTTCTCTAGATTTCGACCTCACCCCCTCGTCTCCCACATTGATACAGATTGGTTACAGTTTGGTTGTTTAACGTATAGGGTTTCGCCGTCATTTTGTTTGTACCGTCATTCCTTTAATGAAATGTTATTTTTGGCCCGTTGTATGAAGTGTCCAGGGTGTGACTAAAGGAAGTGAGATGCGAAGGAAATATGATCATTAGTAGGTGAAAACTTGTATATGTCACTCGAGAGCAGGTTTTTAGTGTTCTGTTCACCCAACGAGTGACCAACGGGACCCTATTACTAAGCCTCCGCTGTCTGTCCGTCTGTCAGCGGGCTGTATTTCATGAACCGTAATAGGTAGGCAGTTGAAATTTTCACAGAATGTGTATTTCTGTTGCTGCTATAACTAATACTACAGATTAGAAAAAGTTAAAAATAAGGGGGGTATCCATAAAAAACCGTGTTTTTTTAGGTATATTGTATTTTTGATTTAGCTCTATCGTAAAAACGGTAATACATACAAGCGTTAAACTTGGTGTGGTTATAGTACTAATACTGAAGTAAAACAACAAATAATAAAACCGGCCAAGTGTGAGTCGTACTCACGCTAAGGACTCCGAACTGAATGACAAAAAAAGCATATGTTCTTCGCTTGCGTTGATGTCTTTTGTTTGTAATGTGAACAGGTATCATTGTCATTATACTATGTGGTTGTGTGGAGAGGTGTGGTGGTATGGAACCCTCGGAGTGCTAGTCCGACTCGCACTTGGGCGGTTTTTTCTTGCGCTTTTGAATATAATCATTTGCATATCCTTTGCTTGCTCGGGTTTTAAATTGGCCACTCGCAACAAAGACGAATTTAGCTATCTTGTTGAACAAATAACTGTTATCCAAGAAGTTTATTGCTTATAACAAAATGGTTGAATCAAATTGTGTTTTTTAAGTATTGACGGGAACACAAAGTTTGTCTCGTTTCTTTATTTTATTTTGATTTAATTACATCCCATTATTTAATAAAATTATCTCATATTAATTAAAGAATCCATCCGCAATTGCTTGCTTTCTTACCTCAGCAATATGTACACCTTATGACACTAGGGGATCGGACTGCATCAAAAATAAATTCTAAAATATGATTTCCTAAATTGCTCTCCTCTTGAAGTTTCAAAAACCTTACTTGTATTGTTTTTCCATCACGTCTTCAATTTTTAATTGATCAAATTCACAAAATAAGTCAATGATGCAAAAAATCAATAGGTATTACAAACATTTTTAGAACAAAATTTTGTTTTTGACAGATTATAAAAAGTAACTCAAATAACTACCAGTCCGATCCCCTATTATCCAAAGGAACAGTTTCACTTATATAAGCTCTGCTTCCTAAAGAAAGCTTTAGTATAAGGAACGGCAGCAACAATATAATCTGCGACCAATGAATCAATGAGCTACTGAGCTAATAGCAATAATTAAACGGCCAAGTTTTAAATCCGACAGCTCGATTTTACAAAATTTCTAGCTACGTTTAGTTTTCTGTGGAAAACTCATTTCCACGCTCGCGCACGTCAACGTCGCAACGGAGCAACGGATTGAAATATTTTTTGTTGAAATTGGTTGAGGGGGTGGGAAGTGACATAGACTGCTAATCAGAATAGCCCGATATTGTTCCTGAGGGATCTGGAGAAAACTCACGTCCAAGCAGCTCGCGCACCACTCACCCTCGAAGACAGGCGTAAGAGCGATGTCCACGCGGGCAAAGCCGCGGGCAAAAGCTAGCGTATTTCATTTTTTTTGCTGGTTTTGGTTATTCGGTTGCTGATTTATTTTGCAATAGTCATTAGAAAAATACCTAAACTGCACGCTTCTAGAAGATCATTTAGTGCAGCGAACAGTAACGGAGTATGATCGGATGGTGACGGATGACCTCGTTACGTTACGATGATGACGTAACGTCGAAGCGGCCGATTGTAAACCGCTGTATATTTGTTAACATTGCCTGCCACACTGACAATAGGGTAATGACAGTGTTTAAAATAAATTTAAAAATATTATTCTCTAAATAGCATTTCTCCTAAATTAGCATAAAAACTTATTCATTTAACATTTCATTCTAATTTCAATTTTCAATCACTAAATTAGTTCGTCAATGACAATGACGTCACAAGTTTGTAACCCGAACAATTTCAGAACAAAATGTCGTTTTTGACAGTTGATAAAAAGTAACTCAAATGACTAGCAGTCAAATTCAGATTGTTATTACAGGAACCATTATTAATATCTTACCTAAGCTCTGCGCTCCCAGCGGATCCTTCAGTGTCGGGAACGGCAAAGGCGCAATATGTGGCGTATGAACATCTTGCTGCTGAGCCGGTCGCAAAGACCACGCAGCTGAATGGGAAGAACCCGCAGCCGCCCTTTGGACGCCCTCGACCCCCGTCACTAGGGCCGGGCGACGGTTAACGCAGGTGGTGCCGTTGCCTTGCTGCCCGTGGTCGTTGTCTCCCCATGCCCACACCTACAAGATAAAGATGGGTGAAAGTAAAATTGACTACACTTTATTGGACGAGGAGAAAGAATAGACAGCAATTGATAAATCATCATTATCATCATATCATTATCTGCGCTGCCCGCATCCAGCGGCTTCCCGCGACCCTCACCAGGTCATCGGTCCACCGAGTGGGAGGCCTGCTTACACTACCACTCGCCACTCAAAAACTTTACTACCCCAACGGCCATCTGTTCTACGGGCAATGTGCCCCGCCCACTGCCATTTAATTTTAGCAATTCTGAGAGCTATGTCAACAGCAAGACTGTTCAACAAGTGATAAACCAGTTGTTACAGCAAGACAATGGGCCGAGTCAAAATCAGTACGTACAAATTGTCAATCGTAAATAAACAAGCAACCGAAGCACGTCCTAACCGTTGGCCTCAGTCGACGTAGCAAATTGTATATTATGCAACTAGTGTATTAAATTAAAATGCTCTCTAAAATTGGAACAATTACTAAAATTAAGAGTACCTAATTTTCTTTTTGTTCCTACAACTTATAGTATTCAAAATAGCGCCAATTTACTAATGAAATGACAGCAGGGAACACAAAACAGTTTTTATTCGTTTTTTACTCCTTTTCGAAAATATCGAACAATCAAATCTCGGGGAGTAATTTGCACAAGGAGTTTGTATGTCTTATATTCTTCAGATAAGGAGTTTGTATCGAGTATTTTTTTGCGCAAGGAGGTTGTATAGCATTGAGATGGAGGTCGAATATATTGGTGTGTTCTAAATTCAAACACCAAAACAGTGATTAAAAGAGCATAAAAATAAGCATTTTAGAGGGGCAATGGTATAAAATAAAAACAATATATTTTATCAACACATACCTGATTCTCGCTAGTGACAGCGAGGCAATGCAACGCGCCGACCGCCACGTGTATAACACGGCGGCCGCGTAACGCTTCCACTATTGTAGGACGACGCACGTGCGCGTCGCATCCGTGGCCTAGCCGGAAATAGTCGCCTTTACCCCACGTCCACACCTTTACGATAAAATAATAGGTATTTTATTAGACCAACACTGTTTATCATCATCGAAAGAATAAAACAGATGACTGACTCAGTGGCTCAGTGATTAGTTTCTTGACTACTGACTCGAGAGTTGTGGGTTCGATCCCCACCCAGGGCAACCATTTGTGTGATAAGCAGATTTGTTGGCCCTGTGTCTGGGTGTTAAATATCTATTTAAGTATGTATTTAAACTTCTAAAAGTATTTGTATCAGTCTCTGGTTCCCATAACACAGGGAATCTACTTTGGGGCCAGATGACCATGTGTATTTGTCCCAGAATATTTATTTATTTATTTATTAATGTATAATCCGTGCAGATAAACAAGACACCCAGACAAACAAAAAAGTGACTTAATAAAAACGTGTTAAAATAAACGTCTAGTCATACCTCTCCATCTCTGGTGAGCGCTAAGCTAAACTGCGCACCGCATTCAACTTGTATCACTCCCAGTGTGTTTAATCTTTCAACATTCATCGGGACAGCACATCCGTCTGAGCCCCCGCGCCCTGAAATACAAGAGCGTGCGTTGCAGCCACTGGACTACAGGTCTACCCGCGTAACTGTGACTTTCACCAAGGTATATGCGTGGGCTTCTTTGCATAACATCTCCAAAGAGAATATAAAGACTGCGCCCCTTTCGCAAACTGCCCCTGGTAGAAAAGGACCCTTTCTCAAAATAACCCCTTTGCTTTTTAAAAGAAAATATAAGATAAAATTTAAAGAATCATTTAATTTTCTATTTGTTTTAGTCGTAGATTTAGAAAACTATTATTTAAAAAAAAACATTAGATAAAATTGAAAAATTTAAGTAAATAAAATTGAAAAATTATCGTATCAAGTTCATTTAGTAGCTTAGGCGCTAGAGCAACGGACGGACGGACGCACGCACGAACACACACACACACACACATTGTATTTTTTTTTAGTTTCTTTGACTCTATTAGTGTAAGAAAATTATTAAATCCCATCAAAAACTAAACTATGATTTCTTTTTGCCATCACAATACCTAAATTCGCTCGAAAGTAAAAAGGAACGTTTTGCGATAGGGACCTTTTGCTACTAGGGGACATTTTGCCATTTTGCGAAAGGGACATTCTGCGAGAAGCCCATGACTGACGTTTTGTGTAACCCCTTGCAACACGCACCTACCTGAGGTGATGTCTCAGTTATATAGTAGGCCTAAACAAAAAACAAATTAGATAAAAAGTAAAAAATAATCATACATATACCTAGCTTCCCGAAGTCGCCGTCTCCCCAAGAGAAAACCTTGCCGCAGGCGGTCAACGCCAAGGTTTGCGCGTCACGTGAACCACAAGCTACTTGCACTACCCTCAGGCCTGCTAGGGCCTCCACCTAAAATTTTACGGCACATTAAATTAAAATGTAGCTAGGATTTGGGCAATAATTTAGTATTATAGTCCTCATAAAGTAAATGATAGGTCTACAAAAATTACAGACAAAACCTGTCCGATACTGTAATTGTTATCTATAGTGGCAGAACAGTTTTAACGTTCTTCTAAATTTAAATTTATTTATGTCTTATACACACGCTTGCCACAAACCAAGAATCACAACCGTCTACAAACGTTTGGCAAACAGAGGCGAGCCCAAAAGTCGAAATCCACACGCTTGTGGACGCTTGTCGAGTGCGCTGGTAAGATCGGAGCATACAAGCATGGCGGACGTAGAAAAACTACGAGAACCAAAATGACGTCAGTCCGTCGCCAGTTATACTGAAAACACTTAACCGTGTGGATACAACGCGAGCGTTTGCCACAGGTTTCCTTGACTCGTGGATAAAAACCGACAATAGATCCGAGCGTCGGCGTCAAAAACTAAGACGTTACGTCTATGTATTTCAAACATTTTAGAACAAAATATCTTTTTTGACAGGTGACACTCTCTCTCTCTTATAGTGTGGCATAATTAACCGTGCTATCTAAGGGTGATACTAAATCAAAGTCAAGTCACGTCACCCTATTAAGTGTAAATGGAGTCACTCACCATCTTAGGCGCCAGCTGCGTGGTATCATCTCCATGCCCCAGCCTTCCATACTCGCCCATCCCCCAAGTGTAAAGATGCCCCCTAGCGGTGACGCACGCGCTGTGAGCCGACCCGCACGCGATCCCCACTACCCTCTCGCCAGACAGGGACTCAATGAGGCGCGGCACTTCTAGTGTGATGCGGTTGCCGTGGCCCAGCTTTCCATCTTCACCTTCGCCCCATGAGTACACCTAAAAGTAATTTACATTTATTTTCAACCGACTTCCAAACAGGAGGTTCTCAATTCGACTGTATCTCCTTTTTTTATGTGTGTTACCTCAGAACTTTTGACTGGGTGAACCGATTTTTATGATTCTTTTTTAATTTGAAAGCTAGTGCTTCCCGTGTGGTCCCATATAAATTTTATCAAAATCGGTGTAGTACTTTATCAGAAACTTAACAAAAACCAAAAATAATAATGCAAAAATGTACTAAGTTGTTGCGATGGAAGTCGGTTTTTTAACGTGTTTAGCGTTTTTGTAGGCCCTGATACTTTTCAATCCAATATTATAGACTAATATTTTTCACATTGTAAAAAATATATAAAATTAAGGCGGGGTGACTGCACGTTGGAGTGGAGTGTCTGCTAGTTTGAGGGGGTGTCTGCACGTTGGAGGGGGTTTCTACACGATTGAAGATGTGTGAAAAATTAAGGGTGGTGTCTGCAAGTTAGGGAGTGGTCCTGCACATTCGAAGATGTTTGCATGTAAAAGGGATTTCTGCATGAAGAAGGGGGTGCCTGCACATCGCAGATTTATGTGCATGGGCTAGATGCGGGATAGCAAGTGACATTGACACGTTATTACAGTATCGGTTGACTAACGACTATTTCCATTTCCTTTCCATCCGAATGCGCTGCGATCCGCCGCACAAGTGTAAGACGGGTAGGTAGGGTAGCGGGCGGCGTTGACAAGTTGCAATAGACTACCTCCATCCTGCTCGTGCCTACCTTGCCGTCGGCGGTGAGAGCAAGCGCGTGTTTTCCACCCGAATGCACTGCGACTCGCCGCACAAGTGTATGGGCAAGATGCGGGTTGGCACGCGGCGTCGACACGTTGTTGCTGTGACCTAAGCCAAGGCGTCCGTTCGTGCCTTCGCCACATGCGTACAGCTATTCAAAAAAATTAATTTATTCAAAACTTTAAAGTACATAACTTTTATAATTAGCAGAAATTGCGGCGGGCGGCGCACCCTCCGTCTGCGCCGTCGCACGCATAAAGTAAAAAGGATTGTGGAGGGACGGTCAGGGTTCTTTTAAAAAAATAGGAAAAACCACCAGAACTGAATATGTATTAGGAACTATTGAAAATATGGAAAAATAGACAGAATCATATTGATAGGGTTGGAAGTGTAAAGAATGACAAACAAACAATGCCAAAAAGTAAAAAAACCGGCCAAGCGCGAGTCAGAATCGGATAGGGTTCCGTACTATCATACTAGATGGCACTAGTTTCTTCACATTTCAAAAAACACTTTTTTGTATAGATACTTTCACTTTTTCTAATTTTATTGTTTCATTTTTATCACGATTCATGAAATACAGCCTGATGACAGAAGGACAGCGAAGTCTTAGTAACCGTTTTTACCCTTTGGGTTCGGAACCCTAACAAAAATAGACAAAAAAGATGATATCAAAACAGATTTAACATAAAAACCAAAAAGATTGAATACCTACGTCACAAAATACATACATCTACATAATTACCTTGCCATCGTGAGAGACAATGAATAGTGTTTTGGACCCGCCGGCGATATGTACTGGCCTTAAGCCGCTCAAAGTTGGAGAAAATACTGGCACCTTCACTTTGGAGCCTTTCACACCTCCCAACTGATCTTTGTCGTTCAAACCCCACACGTAAACCTGAAATGGCAAATAAACTTTATCTCCAAAAAGCGGACTTTGTTAACAAGGACCTATTACTGATTTTATTACGTCTCATCATCATATCAGCTCATATACGTCCCCACCGAGGGGCTCAAGCCTACCCTGAATTAGGGCCATCAAGCCTTAGTCGACCGCGAGTATACAGGTGACTTTTAATTAGTTCTTGATAAAATAAGATATGCATGTACTTGTGATTACAAACAACTTTCCAAAAGAAACTATATGTCATATGACAAAAAAAAATGTTGGTCTTCGATACTTAATAAATTATTAAATCGGCAAAAAATGTATAAAGGACCAAAAAATTTTTTTCATATTTAACTATTAGTTTATTTGGGAAAGTTGTTTGTAAACACGAGTATAATCAAATCCTTTGCTATCAAGAAGTAATTAAAAGTCACCCTATATGTACGTAAGTTTCGAAAAACTCATTGGTACATTGGCCGTCCGGATTTGAACCCGGCACCTCTGGTTAGGAGGACCAAGTCGTTACCGGTTGAGCCACCGACGCTTCTTTCGTTACCGGTTATTAAGTCTCATACCTTCGGACAATCACTGGGCAAAGATGGCGGATTGTTGTCCGTCGATAAACTTCCGGTGGGCGTATCCTTCTCCATCCAATCTTCAGCAACAAAATTCATATTCTGAAGAGAAATACATACGATGAGATATAGAATTGTTTTTAAACTTCCAATATTTCAAAATGTTTATTCAAAATAGGTGCATGTTACAATCTTACTGATGGTCATAAGGTAGCGATTACATTATATAATGTCAGATTGTGAAAAAGTTATAAACAAACAATTATCAATTCATAATGTCAATATAATCATTAATAAAAAACAAATAATGTCATTTGGACATGAAAACAACATGACACGAGAAGTAATACATGAAAATATGGGTAACGACAGCATCAGAAATAAATTATGAACTCTTGATCACTAAATTGCCCTCCTACTTAAACTTCGGAAAACCTTACTCGTTTTGTTTTCCATCAAGTCTTCGATTTTTAATTTATTAAAATCACAAAATAAGTAAGTAAATGACGCAGCAAAACTATGACGCCACGCCTAGGTATTTCAAACATTTTTAGAACAAAATGTCGTTTTTGACAGATGATAAAAAGTAAATCAGATGACTAGCATACGTCATCCCTATTATTGAATTTGTCGTTAATGCCTTTGACAAGAGTAGGCCAGTTCACACGGACAGCACCCGTTCACGAGTGTAACGCGAGAGACAGCCATCGCTCCCCTCGACCATATTAGAGGGAAAGGAACGACTCGGCTCCCGATGCCCCACCATCAGCATGAAAATTTAAGCGAGCATTTTATTCCTTACGTTGAAAAGTAGCAGACTTACCATTAAAATTTCCGTGTAAAGTGGATTCGGCCTGAAGCCCGTGACATAGAGTCCATGCACGCGACAATCGGCGTTCACCGTGCGATTTTGTTTGATACCGATCTCGATACAAGGATAGTACTGTAACAAATTATTAAAATAAATATACTACTCCAAACAAAATAAGGGCCATATAAGTTTTCTCATCCCCACGTTTGGAGCCAGTGTCACACGACGGATAGAAGTAGGAGATATAATGTTCATATAAGGGCGTGGGTTAAAACTCCATCTTGGACATGTAGTTCATCATCATATCAGCTCATATACGTCCCCACCGAGGGGCTCGAGCCTACCCTGAATCAGGGCGAGTAATTACATGTAGTTAATATTATTTAATTATGAAAATAAGACCTAGAAAGAAATATAAAAATAGTCAAAACATAATACACTTAAAATCACAAAGAAACAAATTGATCTAACCCGCAATGGTTTATTTTAAAGTATCAAGATAAGAATTTATTAAATTTACTATATTATGAGCTGATGATGATATTTTTTTTGTATTTTGAATGATATTGTCAGATTTATGACAGCGCATGCGTGAAAAAGAAAAAAATGGAATGAAGAAGGGTCATATGAGAAAATAACGCATAACAACGTGCTGCGTTACACATTTCCATACAAAGAGGTCGTTCAAACAGCCACGATATTTTTTATTAATCAAGAAAAGTAAGGTTACTAATAACTGCTGTCATTAGGATAGATCCCTGGCTACAAATGTGTCGAAGAGCACAAGATTTTTCAGACCATCGGAAACTCAGTGGACTGCTCTAAACAAGGAGCATGATTTTTTTTTTACCACAAAATGTACGGAAAATTTGCTTATTTACTGTGTGCTATCATCTGAGCAATCCCCTGAGTTTCCGAGGGTCTGCAAAATATTGTGCTCTTCTGCTTATGGCTGATTCAAAACATGTTCTACTCTCTCGATTAATAAGATTAAGTAAGATTTAAATACGTACCTACCTTTTGTTGCTGTGTTAACATTTGCATGCTGTATTAATGGCTAAACAAGTGATTCAGTATTTTTAAAAAGAACATCTCACTTTAAGTGCCTTGTTTAAAAGCGAATAAAGAATTACTTACTTACTTACTTCGACACATTTGTAGCCAGGGACACTTTTTTGCACATCGTAGTTTTTCCTTATTTTTCTTGATTTTAAAAAAATGACGCTCTTTGGGCCATCTCTTTGTATGAAAATGTACTGAGAAAACTTAGATAGCCCTTATTTTGTTTTGAGTAATATATATTCGTCCACCTATTCTGCCATTAGAACGCTTAGACAGGCACACAGTATGTAATCCTTTACAATGTGAATAGTACAAACCATCTCCAAGTCAAGGCTCGAACCCCTCGGTGGGGAGGTATATGAGTTGATAGGATGATGATGATCTCCAAGTCAATCCGGCCCTTTAAAAAGTCTCCTTAGCATATCTTTGCAACTATTTCAAAATGAAGGTATTTTTTCCCTTACCCCCATTTTTTTTTATTCACAATTGGTAACCCTTGACAAGATCTCACCTGGTGGTAAGTGACGATGTTGCCGAAGATGGAAGCGGGCTTACCAAGATTCTCTTCACGCTGGAATACACCAACATTGATATTTGGCGGCAAGACTTAGATAAGATGGTGGTAGCTGGCCAGGCGGGCTTAGAAAATGCCCTACCACCAACCAAACCGAGTCTCACAATTGACCCCGCCGGGAATCAAACCCGCGACCTCCTGTGTATAGCCAGTGAACTTTGCCTCTGAGCTACGGGGGGCGGTTATATATACTAACCTGTTTGCAATCAGCGAGGAGTTGTATCTGCTGCGGCGGTCGGTCGCGCGGCGCAGAGGCGCACGGGGCAGCGGCTAGTGGGGCCAAGGCGGCGTCTTCAAAGCCGGCGCCCGCACGCACCGACAAGGCCGCCGGGCCGTGCGCACCGCCGCACACTGCGACGCCGAGCCGACGAATACGCACGCCAGCACGCATCTCTATGCGGATCCAGTGCTAAGTAAAAGAACAAGATTTTTTAATGCTGTTTCGGGTATTAAAACGCAACCATGAAAATAGATTCACATGTTCAGTAAAATTTCTCATCGTATATACTCTCAAACAAAAAATCCCACTAAAAATAATGATGTACAATAAACTACCTAAACTAATAATGGATCTTCCTAAGCTGGAGTTCAAAGCAAAATTGAGAGATTTTTTTCAAAAGCATGCATATTAGTAAATAAATGAGTACATGAATGAAATAATAACAGATACCCATTTTCTCAAATAGATTGCGAGAGAAGATGAATGTGCTATTAAATGTAATTTATTATTAGTAATTTAAGTTTGTATAATTGACCTGCCTCTAAGCAATGTGCATTGTTGCTAGGTGAAGGACTATACTAAATTGTCAAATACAGAGTTTGAAAAACCCTTCTAATGCGAGCATTTTTTAATATGGGTTTTTAGGGAGTTATTCAGTTTCATGAATAAATACTCGAGGTGGTGTGTGGACGCCCTGTAAAAACTAGCCCCTCAATCGTAAAGTGTCGCGAGTTTTTAGAAATGGCTGAAATATTAATATTTTTTTACGTTTTCAACCCCCGTGACTCCGTCATTTTAAAAATTTCCAAAACCAGAATCCACAACAAATTCCATATAATTATAGAACCTGCTCACAAAATTTCACGAGAATCGGTTGAGAAATGCGACCTGTAGAGTAGAACAGCTGGACATAAGGACAGATATACAAAAGCATTTTTGCCGAAGTTAAAACGGAGACGCTTCGCGCTAGCTCGGTCAAAAATGCTGTAGCGCTAATAGTACCCACTTACCTGTCCAGTGCCGGACGAACTCTGCCAGTAAGTGTGAGGCTGGCCGTCAAGCAGTCTCCTTACACCGGCGCCGGGACGGCTGGAGGACACTCGCACAGCACGCACAGCCCCCCTCCACCCCACCGCACTTCCACCCGCGCTTTCGCCCCATTCCGCTAAGAAACAAAGTCACAACTCTCATAGAGTTCAACACAGTAATAGCAAATATAAAATGTTTGCTTGCAATTCAATTCATTTATTCAAATAGGTGCAAATTACACTCTTTCTGATAGTCATAAAATAATAATAACAATGTCATTTGTGAAGATTCAAAAATAATCAATAATTAGTTAATAACGTAAAAATTAAATCCTTGATATAAACCAGATTATGTCATTAGAATATGAAAACAATATGACACGAAAAGTTATACATAAAAAAAATCATTGAATGCATTTAACAAAAGTAGGCCAGTTCACACGGACGGACGGAGTATAACGCGAGAGTCAGCTATCGCTCCCATCAACCATATAGAGGGAAAGGAACGACCCGGCAGTTCAAGTTTATTGTACAGGATATGATTTTGTACTGGGCCCCGTTCCGCTAAGAAACAGAGACACAACCCGTAGCTCTCATATGATTTTACAGGATGTGCAAATGTCAATATAAGTAAGTAGTGGTTCAAATAATCAGTTTTGAAAAACCTAAAAACTTTTAGGTACATGTTTTTAATATTGCATTGTCACGCGCATGTAAAATTTCAGCTCAATCGGAAACCCGGGAAGTGGGTCAAATTTCACTTGCAAGATTCCACCCGAACAAACATACATACATTGCAAGTTAAATGAAAGTTTGTAAAAATGCAATGGTCTTGTCAGATGGATGTCTAAATGAACAATAAAATAAAAAAAAGACGTGAGGCACTCGGGGACTGCCGCGGTAAAGCTATTGCATAGCATTTTTTATCAACTTTTAACACTAAGAAAGTTACACCAGTAAAATTGACTAAGTCCTTTTAGTACCGCAAATCGCTAATAGATGGCACTGTAAGTTTTTTTAGAACGCGGTAACTTTACGTCACGCTCGGCCGAGCCAGTAAAATTGACTGTCCTTTTAGTACCGCAAATCGCTTATAGATGGCACTGTAAGTTTTTTTAGAACGCGGTAGTGTTAGGTTTTTTTCGTTAAGGAATTTCTTGATTCGGTCGCCGCGCTCAAAGCCCGCGATAAAAGCTATGCAATAGCTTAAAAACTAATAAAATTATGCTAAGTCGTCGTGCGTCAATGCATTCTAAACCAGGTAGCGGGCAAAGTGCTTTAATGGAGCGCGACTGCTTCTAAAAATTCGTAAAATAATTTAAAATTAATTAAATGTACGTATGTAAATCGTTCATTGATGATCAGAAGCGGCAGTTGAAACACCGTCAAAATTCAAATGAACTTTCTGTATAAACTGGTCTGTTTGAATAAGAGATATGTACAAAAAGCTTACATTGATCCGTGACCAGCTCCATCTCGCTGACTTGGCCCGTCCAGCCAGGCTGCTGCGGAAAATCCACCGTCAGGTCCCGACCATTATTTGATATAGCTGCAAATAGAGAACCCATAAATTATGAAGTCAAATAATAAATAGCGAGAATCCATGATTTTATTTATCATTGTGTACGAAATGATAATTATCGAGATAATAACAAATGGATAATTATCGACTGATAATAACAAAAGATTGCGTTCGTGAAAGAGAACTGTATTCGAACGTGTATTTCCGAACTTGCCAAAAAAAAATGTGCCGCGTCGCCGTGGGGATTCCCCTTACAAGACAAACTCAGTTCGGATTCTCACTACGTTTAACTGGAGAATAGTGACGGAAATTACTATATCTGTAGCACGGGCGTTCATGTCTTTTTAAGGTTTCATACATCAAAAGGAAAAAATGAAACCCTTCCCTTATAGGATCACATTGTTGTGAGTCTGTCTGTCTGTCTGAAAGCATGTATCAAGTTGAAATCAATATCAAACACTTAGGTCTACGACCTCTTGGAGCTGTAAAAAAATCAAGATTCTGTGTCAACACAATAAAAAAAAGGCCGCATATTCCGACACTCTCAAATTGGAGCTGTAAAAAATCAAGATTCTATGTCAACGCAATAAAAAATACGGCCTATATGCCGCATATTTCGACACTCTCAAATGTGAGCTGTAAAAAATCAAGATTCTATGCCAACTCAATAAATAAATACGGCATATATGCCGCATATTTCGACACTCTCAAATGTGAGCTGTAAAAAATCAAGATTATATGTCAACGCAATAAAAAATACGGCCCGTGTGCCGCTATTTCGACACTCTCAAATCAGAACTTTCCGTCGACATAGAATCATGAATGTTTGGAAGAAGCAAGGTCTCACAGCACAGCACAAATAAAGGAAAAATCCAAAATCTGTGAGTTATATCACATATAAAATTGTTGTTTGCGATTGCAAACTTATATTTGCAGTTGGAGATTCGACCGTGACGTATATTGAATTGGAGATCTCTTTTTAAAATTTCTTGTAACACAAATACGTATATTGTGTGGTAGTATGGAACCCTCGGTGCTCAAGGCCAACTCGCACTTGACCGGTTTTTTTATTTAAGGCTTTCTTAGGAAAGAAGTTCACACGCAGGGCTTTATTTAACACTTGATCGTATGTATGGTAACAGCATAAGAATTGATTCAATACTTGATCATATGTGTGGTATGAGAATTAGAATATAATCGAGAAAGCTTCCAGATCTACGATGATTACCTGTGACGGAGCCAACGCTAGAGTGGTCAATGCAGCCCCACTTGTAACGAGGCTGCGTTATAGCAGCACGCACGCGCACGCGGTCTCCGGGCGCGAATGGAGGCGTTCCCGACACGACTTCTGCGTGCAGTGCACGCACGCCTGCTACGCGGCCTAGACCGCGCCATTCCACCTGGAACAAAGGTTCTTTTGTCGTACGAATTGTCTATCTCTATCTGTGATGGCAGTAATTAAGACATCCGACAATGTGGTTCATTCTCCACTAGACGTAGCTTCCACCAATCTGGACTTGGCCCCCGAGTATGGCCTAACCTTTCCTTTGGGCAGGCCTGTGGCACTCTGTGTCGTAGGTATGAAAATGTTAAAAATGTACCTACGCCGCGCCAAGCCGCGCGGCCCCTTGCAATGTGTAAATTCAGAAGTCAGAAGAGATAAGAGTAACGCGATAGAAAGAGAGGAGACTTGTAGGTGAATATAACTGTAGGTAATTAGCGCTGTGCGATCTGAATTTGCACTTTATTTTGTCGTAGTAAGAGTCGCCATTCTATCTTTTTTTTTATTAAAAATTTGAGTGCGTTTGACTGCAACTCACCCGATAGTAAGTGACGATGCAGTCGAGGATGGTACACGCAAACTCAAATAATGCCTATTCACTCTTGCCTTGAAGATCCCCAAATTATAGGAATCGGGATACACTGACGCAGGCAAGGAATCAAATGATTTTGGCGAGTTAACATTCTTTTACGTAGTAAATAGTCTTTATTCTTTGGTTTGGGACAGTGAGGTTCATCCGCCAGACTTGGCCCCGTGTACGGAGTATGGCTTAACCTTCCCGAGTTTGGGAGAGACTCACAGGCATGCCCCAGCAGTGGGGACTTTATGGGTTAACGATCAGTGGCCCTGATTGGGGGATTGTTCGCGAACATATACAAATTAGGATTTGTCTAATGACGACAAACTTAAAGCTTCAATTTAGAAACATCATATTTGACACTTATTTAACACTACACTATTTGAATCACCGCCTAAAAAAATCGAAATCTAATTACTTTAAACGAGCAGTGCTTGTATATATCTCGGACACGGCTTTAACCATTTGCTTTAAAATTGGTATACAGGGGTTTTTGGGGGCAAAAAATCGATTTAGATAGGTCTCAACTCTGAGAAAAAGCGATTTCCTAGAAAACGGTGTGTGAAAACGCTAAAATCTCGTTAGTTTACATGCTCGGTCGCTTAGTTACTATTTATAATAATGTTGAAAATTGTACTTACATGGAGGAAAACATTTTGTTTTATATCGCGCTCAACTTTCTGCACTTGTCCAACGTCACCCAATGCAACCTGCAAAACAAGTCGTCACTGTACCTAGTATTCTACCATAGAAAACGAGCATTATACTGGGGGATATTCACGTTTAGTCTCTCTAAACTCATTACTAACTTAACTTACACACACACACGCAAACACACGCACACACACACACACACACACACACACACACAAACACGGTTAGTCTCTTTGAACTCATAACTAACTTACACACACACACACGCACATACACAAACACGCACGCACATACAGACAATCAGACACACACACGCACAAACACACGCACACTTACATACACACACACCCATTCGAACACGTACACACACACACCCATTCACACACCCACAAACGCGTTTAGTCTTTCTGAACTCATATCTAACTTAACTTACAACGCACTAACGCACGCACGCACACAGATTCACATACCACTCCTGGTTGCCTTTTTTTGTCTTCTGTTCTTTCTTTTAGTGTTTTGATTTAAATATCATCTTCTTCTATCATTACTTTTTTAACACTGTGTAAATTAAGTAGCCGTTGCTTTTCTTTATAAATGAAAGTAAAATGAAGTACAAACTGCTTACCGACTCGTAAGCCTTACAGCATCGCACGGTCATGCCCGGCGTGATGACGTCGGACAGGTACTGGGCGTACTCCTCTTCGGACGCGAAGCAGCTGCGCCAGCGGTAAGGCGTCTGTTTCTTCTCTTGCTTCGAGGTTTGGGGCTTCATCTCGAACACTGTATCGTCCATCCCCTGCTGGGGCAGCTCGAGCAGGTAAGCAACTAGAGCCTCGACCGACGGTAGACTCGTGCCCCCTGATTGAACGCGATAAGTTGCATTTATTTAGGTAGAAGGTTAAGGTAACGGTACGAATTTTTTTTAAGGTTCTTCGTGAATCGTGATTCAATGTATACTTTGTTACCAATTTTAAGCTGTCTCGCGACCTTTTTTCTTAATTAACACCAATTTCAAAGAAATTAACGAATGGAAATTCTTTATTTAGGATATTTCATTTCATTTAAAATAATGCTGCATTATCAAAAAATATGATATTTTTCAAGTTACCGTAGAAAATATCCTTAATCATGAATTTATACCAGATAAATTACATTTAAAAAGACTTTTTTTATCACCCTTTTATTAGCTTCACCTGTATGTATGTAACCGACTCCTTTGCACTCGATTTTGACCCACTTTAAACAGACAGATTTAATTCAAACTTTGTACATTTATCTAAAATCAGTGACAATACAATAATTTCATAAGTTTATCTCTAAATTGAATAATTAATATAGTTAAAAATCCCAAAAATAACGAAAAATACTAGTATAATTGAGAAAAAAGCGTGGGCGCTCGATATACTAAAAATATGGCACAAAGCACCCCACAATTTTTTCACAACTAGTAGTATTTTTCTTTCATTATTGTTTTCAGCTTATAGTAAGAATTATTTTTCACTTTTTAGTTTGATGTGCTTTAAAGGCGTGTTTTTTTAGTTTTTTTTTTAATTAAGTATATTTATTAAAACTAGACAAGAAAAACTTTCAAAAATATTAAGTTCGCACCATGGCCTTGACATTCCACTTTAACAAATAGCTTCTTGGAATTGTTACTTCTGAACAAAGACTTTCGAGATAAACGTACCTAGAGCCTGTATAGCAGAGTACACAGCGTGCCTTGAGAATCCCATTTCGATAACTTGTTGCACTTGCGACGAATTGGCCCAAGTATTCAAATCTTTTCTAGCTGAAATATAAACCACAGAATTTATTATGACCATATACATTTTAAAGCGATGTCTGAAAAAAAAACATAGAATAAACGGATTTTTTTAAATATATTTTTGAAATACGCTTTTTTCCTGGAATAATCGACAAATAAATTAAGATTTCAAGGTATCAAAATGTTTATTCAAAATAGGTGCGTATCACACTTTTTCTAATTGTCATAAGATAGCGATTACATTACATAATATCAGATTGTGAAAAAAATATAAAGAAACTAGTTGATGCTCGCGGCTCCGCCCGCGTGGACATCGTTTCTATCACTGTGTCCGAGGGTGCGCAGTACCGCTACCCGCTAAGCCAGATACGTTCAGTAGTTTTTACGTGAGAGTAAAAAACATCCATACATACAGATCCAGACATACAAACTTTCAAATTTATAATATTAGTAGGATAGTCATAAAGACAATTTACTTACACAGAGAAGATGTACTTGTCGATGGGCCCACAGAGAGTTGCATAACATTAATTTTATCTATTACTGGCATTTCCGGCGTATCTTGGTCCTTTTCATCAGCTAAACAAATTTGAATATTTGTTATAAATAAGATTTGAGTAACTATCAAGGCGTTAATTAACTGTGCTTCAGTTAGAAGCGGTTATAAACAGAGGATTATGTCGGAGTACTTCTACGTTTCGAGTTCCAGAGATTTTAACCCGGCGAGGATGTGGGTGAAAAAAGTTACGTGAAGCTTGTGGAGGGTATATTTGACCCTGTATTTTATTGCATTTTTAATGGCTAAATTTATACTTTTGACAAAGAATTGAAGTTAATTATATTAGTCGGATATTATTGCATGGATTTTGATACAAAACACATTTGATTGCTAGTAATAATTTTAGCTAAGGTCTAAAAAATACTCAATTGTAGGAAGACACTGCTAGAGGCTGAATGGCACTGGTTTTGGTAGGATGAGATTTACTCTTTTTGACTTTGCGCACATGTAACTCTGGTCGCAGGCGGCGGCCGATTGAACGGTGTGCAACGTGTGGGCGGGTCACGCAATTGAGATGTAGGATGTTCCTATGACCGCGGGGAAAAAACTACACTCGATTAAAAATTGACAGGGTCAAAATGAACCCTCCTCATCCACGCCGGGTTAAAGTGCTTATACTAGTGGTTCGTATCACTTTTCACTCGGCATTTAATTTTAATAGTATCTGAGCAGTTTCAAGCAGAACCTTTTAACGTGAATGCTTTTAACGTGAAACGTCTCCAAAATCACAAACAGTATACCAGGAGCAGGTCAGAAAACTGAAATCCAACGGATTATAACGAAAGAGACTTAGAACAGATCCCGGTAGAAAAAGCCAATTGTATAACAACTTCATTAGTTAGAACAAGCAATATCCACTCACGGAGAAAAATTTAGTTTTTTTATTTTATTATTATTGGTAAGCCCTTGGCATCATCTAAGCTGATGGTAAGTGACGATGATGCCGAAGATAGACGCGGGCTTACCAAGATTCCCCGACGCAATGGGGTACTGGCTGTCTATGTAGAAACCGGAACACATCAATGTTGTTAGCATTGATGTTTGGCGGCAAGACTTAGATAAGATCGTGATAGCTAGCCAGGCGGGCTTAGAAAATGCCCTACCACCAACCAAACCGAGTCTCACAAAATTAGACGCCGAGAATTGAACACGCTACCACCTGATGTGAAGCTAATGGATGTAACAATTAAGCCACGAAGATGGTTTCACCAAAGTATATATATATATATATATATATTAGTACCAACATACAGTATGGACACTCCCTGCCGCTCTCTAGACTACGACCTCACCCCCTCGTCACCCAGATTGATACAGATTGGTTATAGTTTGGTAGTCGAATGTATTGGATTTCGCTGTGGATTTTGTTTGCTCCGTCATTTGTTTTTAGAAATGTCATTTCACGACTGTTTGTATGCAGTTTCCGGGGTGTGGCTTCACTTTAAACCAACGGCAGCTTGCCCCGAAACAGCCCCACCCAGTTTATTGTTGTCAACTGATTTAACTATTTTTACAAGGTCTCTTTTTTTTTCATGTTTGTTGTACTATTTTTTTTTTCATATTACTGTTGTACTGTTACTGTTCGAAACTGTATCCATTATGGCGTACGTCAAGCTAGCTTATTCTCTAACCTAAAGGCTAAAAATTCTCAATGTTCCTTATCTAATTGATGTTTGATCATATAATGTAACCTAGTTTTTCTTGAAAAAAAATATATAGGTATTTTAAGCTGCAACTATGACTACTTACCGTTGACATGAGCGGCTAGCTGTTGCACTATAGTGAGCGCGGCGGCTGCGAGCTCCCGCGGCGGGTGCGATGCAGCTAAAGGACTTGGACGGGTGGCTAACGCTAGTAATCTCCGTAACAGCGTGCCCTCTGTGCCTGGGGATGCGGCCCCTTTGTCTGTTGTACCTGATGGAAAAAAAATAACAATGCCTATAGTCTAATTTGTAAATTATTAAAACAATAATGAGCTAAACTGAACTTTATTTCTATGGAGAACTTTAAGAAATAGAAATAGAAAATCATTTATTTGCCTTAAACACGGTATACAGAGATCTTTAAAGTTATATAGCACTCATGTTTAGCTATTAAAAACAGCATGCAAATATTAAGGTAATAATTACAATAATACTAGGTCAGTGATATTATGAAGTAAACATACGGTATAAATTAGTCACAATATAATCAATTACAATTTTAAGTCAAAAAATTCATTTAAATTGTAGAAATTATGAGACAGTAACCACTTTTGCATTTTCTTAGTCATTAGAGGCAGTGGAAGACTTTTGAATTCATTTGGTAATTTATTGTATATTTGATTTCTCAAACTGTAGCAGTGTTTATGGTACATAGTGGTTCTAGGGCAGCAGTTAAGGACAAGCTTTTCAGGATTTCTCGTGTTCCTAGGGTACGGGGTAAGGGGCTGCCATTAGCTAAGAAATACAATAAACGGTACAACACAATGCGCCTACGTTAGGATTAGTTTAAAAAAATCGTTCTTCACTTTGCTTCACCTCCTAAGATAGTTTCGAACAAGTCCCTTTCTTTTCTATCTAAATATATAAAAATCAATGCCACTTTTCGTTGTAATTTTATAACTCAAGAACTATTGGACCGATTTCGCTAATTCTTTTTTTGTCGAGTTCGTTATTGTCAGGAGAAGGTTCTTATGTAGGGTAGGGTAGGGTAGATTAGTGTAGTGTAGGGTAGATTAGTGTAGTGTAGGGTTGTTTTTTGTATGATAATCGAACCACCTTAAAGAAATTAACCAAAAAAGAGTATATTTTCAGTTCCCTCAGGAACTGCATCGGGGCTATGCCATTTTCACGGGATAAAAAGTAGCCCATGTCCTTCCTCGTGACACAGGCTACCTGCATGCCAAATTTCATTAAGATTGGTGAAGGCGTTGAAGAGTGAAAAGGTAACAATCAAAAACATTTTCACATTTATAATATTAGTAAGGATATAAAGTGTCAAGTACTCGTATGCTGCTTGCTTTATAACACATTTTGCTAGAGTGTAATAGGATTATGTACTTACTGGCATAGTCGGGAGGCTGCATCAAGACCTTCCTCAGTCGAGTTCGCGTGGTCAATAAACCACGAACCGCGCATAGAGTCAATAATTCTATTTGCTGTTTCCTTAGTCCATACACGTCTAGTTCGGCTGCAATAAAACATTTGTACAGAAGGCTATAACATGGATAATGCTTACAAATGACATTTTACTATCCAAAAATTGGCTCATGGCAGACTTTATTCATGAAACTGAAGAAGGAACCTATACATGGTTTAGCGAAATTTTTGTAGAACCCATTCATTGGGCTTCTTATCATTACATCGAACAACTTTATCCTAATAAACCCATAGTCAATTTTTAAACACAATTTTCGACGCTCCTTACAAAAATGCACAAAATTGGTCAATCGGCTAATTAATTTATATTAAGAACTAGCTTTTGCCCGCGGCTTCGCCCGCATGGACATCGTTTTTATGACTGTCTTTCAGGGTGAGTGGTAGGGGCTCGCGAACGAGGACATTAGTTTTCTCCAGATCCCTTTCCTAGATAAGCTATTCTGATTAGCAGTCTTTATCATTTCCCACACCCTCAACCAATAATCATTCTAACGTCACCTCGCACTCTGGAATCCATCAAGCCGTTTAGGATAGAGAGCAAATTTCAAATTTCAAATTTCATTTATTTGTGATTATATGTTACAAAAGATGTTAAGTGAAAATTATGTCCTAATATATAATCTGTCATTTGACGTACAAATTTAAAATAACAATAATACAGTAATAAAAGCATATCAATACAGTCCTCAAAATAAAAATAAAAAATATATATAATTACATAACTAAATTGTCACAATATTACATTATAACTAAAAACAACGAAACGAGCGTGCCAAAGAAACACATACACTCAAAAAACAGAACCCTCCTTCTGGAGAGGTCGGGTAAAAAGTCACTCTCTAACACCATCTATCTCTTGGGACATTACGATTCACAGTTCATAGTGCCACACGATAGCGATAATTTTACAAATGAACACGAGTGGTTAGATTGGTCTGCATGGATTGTTTTACGAAGGCTTCTACGGCTTAGTATAACCGCCTTCGTTGCGTAATGGTAACGACCACTAACCTTTTTTTTTATTAATCGAAAAAAAATGAGTACATAGGTAAACATTGGACTCACAAAAATGAATGATCAGTTTGTGGGATCAACAGTCTCACAATTATACATTACAAGGACAGATAAGACGTAACTGTGGTAACTAGATTCTAAGTGAATAGGTACATAGGCAAGAGCCAGACGCCCTTACAGGCTGTTTATAAAAAAAATTGTAATAGATTTTTAAATTTTTATGCTCGAATCTAATAGCCACGGGCAAACTGTTCATGAGATTTACATCAGGAGGTCGCGGGTTCGATTCTATGTGGAGTCTAACTTTGTATGACTCGGTTTGGTAGGTGGAAGGGTATTTTCTAAGCAAGCCTGGCTAGCTAACATCATATGTTATGCCGCCAAGCATCAATGTTAACAGCATTGATGTGTTCCGGCTTCAAGATAAGATAGCCAGTTCCCCATTGCATTGGGGAATCTTGGTAAGGCCGTTTCCATCTTCGGCATCATCGTCACTTAGCATCAGGTGAGATGATGTCAAGGGCTGACCAATTGTGGATAAAAAAAGTACTTCATACCTGGGAGATGATGTGGATGGACAGGCGACGCTTGTGGACCTGCGCCCAGTAGTGCTGCACAAACTCTCAGGGCGCTCTCACCGCCGGCCAAGGGCTGGATGAGACGTTCACTCTCGGCGCTCTGCACTCCACTCAGTTCAGTCTGGTTGACAAACAATAGGAGTACATAAATCACTTCATCAGCTAGAAACAAAGAATTAGTTACTCGCCAAGCAGAATCAAGGCACACCCTGGACACTTCATACAACGGGCAAGATATGACATTTCTAAAAAGGAATGACGTAACAAAAAAAATGGCGGCGAAATCCTATACTTTCGACAACGAAACTGCAATCAATCTGGGTGACGAGGGGGTGAGGTCACAATATAGAGACCGGTAGGGAGTGTCCATACTGTATGTTAGTACTAACATATATACTTTGATCAAGGTCGTCTCTTCAATTCAAATGTCAACATGAAGTGGACAGTTTTTGTCTCAAATTTCATCAGGACCTATTTTTTTATTCACAATTGGTAAGCCCTTGGCATCATCTTACTTAAGGGTAAGTGACGATGTTGTCGAAGACGGAAGCGGGATCATCAAAATACTCCATCGCAATGTGACCTCCTGGTGGACTATAACCACTACGCTAAGGCAGGCCCCCGTCACTCGGTCGAGCAGGCGAGTTAAGTACTTACTGTAACGTAATCTTTTTGGTTTCGTTACAAAATAAAACTCTTTTGGGGATCAGAATCTTTTTCATGCGAAATTCTAATAAGGCGTTTTCTGACAGAGGTGGATTGATTGAAGGGAATAAGAAAAAGAATGTTGGTCACCGGAGAGAACATTTTTGATGATATTGCGTATTTTTATTTTGAAAGTTTAATTTGAATCTTGTGCCCTTTTTCGAAGTTTTTGGAGGAATTTTATTGTTATACAACGGAAACCTTGCCGCTGTTTCAAGGTACGAATTTCCTACTTTCTTTCTGATTTTTCCTTGGCGAATGGCGCTATACTAAATTCGTTTTCTCTCATATTTTTAGGTTTTTTATCATACCCTTAACGTCCATCCAGTGGGGACGTATCCAGTGGGGAAGGATTTATGACTAACAAGGTCGTCCCAAGCCGATGAAATCCCGACTGATAAATCTCATATGCAGCAACTTTTATCCGGCTGAGCCACCACCATCGTGCCAGCTGCGAAAGGGATATACCATCTTCTCGTCAGCTGATAAGGGAAGTACTCGCCCGTTTTATCCATTTTTTCCTGTTTCCCGGACAAGATTCCTTCTGCTTATATTCATTGAACTTTATAAATTTGACTTTGATTAACTGTGATTTTTTTATGTGTGCTATTTTATAAGTAATTCGAGGTATTTTCACTAAAATAACTGGAAACAATCTATACATATAGATCGTCTATGCTACTTTTAATAAAATTTCTAAATGGACTAAAGGTGTAATCACACGTGAAAATTTTCTATTAAATTTTAGTCGTGGTTTTACTAAATTTAATGTTATTATGTGTACCTTTAAAAGGTGACCAACATTTTTTTTAAACTAGCTGTTCAAACTTGTTTATTTGTTCCAATATATTAAATTAACTTGATATGGAAGAGCGGGTTCACCTAATACAGGTATTTTATATCTACTTGGTGTTCCCAACATTGTTCTATGACACAAATATTTTGGTACAGAAATAAACATTTTTATATTTTTATATTTATATTATAAACTTTATAAATTATTTTTTTATTTATTACCACAAAAATTCCTTTTCCATTTTTCAACATTGGCCATATAACCCCTAAATTCTACGAATAATGTAAAGGACCTTTCAAAAGGGTATTTAACCCTATTTTCTTTTATTTTCGTTGCACTACACATTGGCTACAGGCCGCGCTCCGCTCGTCAGCTCTAGAACGCCGTACTATCGCCGCCGCAATTCGCGCGCCGCCCGTGTACGCAGTTATAATCATCGCTAAGTTTAGCGCCTTAATACCCATGTTTGCGTGTATGGGAAGGAGTAGGTGAATAAATAGGTAGGCGTAGGTATTTTTGTTTTATAAGGAAGTGCAACATTCTTACGAAATATCTAGTATCTTATCTGTGGCCAAGGAGGCGGTCACCAAACTGATTCATCATCATATCAGCTCATGAACGTCTCCACCGAGGGGCACAAGCCTACCCTGAATTAGGGCGATTGGGCCTTAGTCGACCACTTAGTCTTTCACCTGGTGAAGGTCGCGGGAAGAAGCTGGATGCGCACAGCGCAGAACCGGTCGTCGTGGAAATCCTTGCGGGCGGTCTGTGTCCAGCGGAGGACGTCTTTCGGTTGTTATGATGACGATGATGAAATACCTTAGTAGTAGTGTTGTCATCATGAATGAGCGTTATCTTCGCTCGGGGTGAGAAATGCGTGACGATAGCTTGTCTCGGTGGCGAGCCGGCCGTCACGAGCTGGCCCAAACGAATGCGCCATTCCACACCGCCGACTACACCAAGGGCTCCCGCTGCAAAAAAGACCACTATGTAACTTTTGCTCTTAAAATTTGAGTGCCCTCCGCACTCCGGTGAAGTTGTAAAGGCCCCCACGACCAATAAGCTTGTCCTTTCGAGAAAAAAAAAACTCTTAAAATTCTACTTCATTTCTGTGAACTATTACCACATCCCGGACACTGCATACAAATGGCCGTGAAATGACAATTCTAAAAACAAATGACGGAGCAAACAAAATCACGGCGAAATCCTATACGTTCGAGAACCAAACTATAACCAATCTGTATCATTCTGGGTGGCGAGGGGGTGAGGTCGGAATCTAGAAAGCGGCAGGGACTGTCCATACTGTATGTTAGTACTAATACGTATATTTTGCTATTATAATGATAATTTAGTGATATTCCTACCTTTAATATCAGTGTAATGAATTCTGAACTGTATTTTAATCTCTTAAAGAATTGACATTATAGCTCATAAGTTTTTCTATATTATTTTTATTAGTTTTTTTAATGTACATTTCTGACATAATTGTAACGGAAACATATGTATTTTGTATGCGATCAAATAAAAAAAGACCTGCGACACTCGGGGACTGCCGCGGTAAAGCTATTGCATAGCATTTTTTATCAACCTATGCAATTATATTTTTTTTATTTATTTATGCAGTATTTACCAGTACCATAGTCCTTAGGGCGCAAGATGTTTATGTATTAAATTAACACTAAGAAAGTTAATCATCATTCTCATCATCATCATCATCCTCATCATCATCATCCTCATCATGATCCTCATGATCATCACCATCATGATCCTCATCATGATCATGATACTCATTAGGATCCTTATCATGATCGTCATCATCATCATGATCCTCATAATCATCATCATCATGATCCTCATCATCATCATGATCCTCATCATCATCATCATTGATCCTCATCATCATCATCATGATGGATAGATAGATGGCACTGTAAGTTTTTTGGAACTCAATATTTTTTTTTTTTGGGGAGTCAGGTTTTATTTTTGTTACGAAATTTCTTGATTCGGTCCCCTCAAAGCCCGCGATAAAAGCTATACAATAGCTTAATTAAAGTAAATTTCTTTTGCACAATGAATATTTACTGCCTAACCAAGCAATCAGGATAAAAAAGCAAATATGCTTTACCCGCCCGCGTGGATATCGTTTTTATGGCTGCCGTTTTCAGGCTCGATTATATGCCTTCATTCTCGCTTCATGACAAATTTCAGCAAATTCAGTTCAAATGTGTTGGCGTAAAAGACTAACAAACAGGCTTCAGTTCCACCCAGATCCCTCGGAAACCACGCAACTTTCCGGGATAAAAAGTATCTTATGTTGTTCTCAGCTCTGCAGTTTCCTAAAGCTAAGCTTATGCCAAAATGCAGTGAACAGGTTCAGCAGTTTTAACATCTGATACCAGATGTGTATAAAGGTCGCGTTGCACACGTCCGTAGGTGTTAATCTAAATGCCCTACACGTGACCGCGGGTGATGCTAAGTGCAACACCAGGCAAACGCCGTCTATCCCTCGGATGCCACGGTTAATTGTGCCACACGATAAGAAGAAGGACGTGAAAGAGTAACAAACAGACAGACACACTTTCTGTTTTTTAATATTAGACATAGACCTTTAAATGAAATAAATTTACACGTCATTACAATATGATACAATAAATCAAAATAAAATTTAAATTAAAAACTACTACCAAAGCAAAGTATATTACATATTAGTACTAACATGCAGTATGGACACTGCCTGCCGCTCTCTACCCCTCGTCACCAAGATTGATACAGATTGGTTACAGTTTGGTTGTATAGAAATTCGCCATTTTGTTTGTTCCGTCGTGCGTTTTTTGAAATGTCATTTCTGGCCCGTTGTATGAGGTGTCCAGGGTGTTACCAATGTAATGAATGAAATATAGTTGTCAATTTTATTTACTTTCAAATTTATAAAGTCAGAATATGTGTATTAGTTAGATTTACTTGCCTATAAGACATGTTTCCAGACTGGGCGGGGCAGGCTTCACTGTTTGCATCATGTCTTGACTAGTATGCGGCCACCAGTGCCAGTCGTTGGTAACCTGTTGAAAACGAAACCCATGGGTCAATTTAATAGTTGTGAATGGAAAGCCTCCGTGGCGTATTGGTTAGTGCACACGCTTTACACCACTTCGATTCACAGCAGAAGTTAGAACTTTTGTAAGATTCGGTTTGGTTAATGTTAGGGCATTTAGACACAGTCATAGATTAAAATTTATTTTTGACAAAAGAAAATTCAACAAATATAAAAAAAAAATATGCAATACAACACTTGTGGTGCCAAAAAATGGGCCCTAGACTTTATTATGATATATTTATGAGCCCGCCTGGCTAGCTACCGCCATCTTATTTCGGTCTTGCCCAAACATCAATGCTGTCATAAAGATAAGCAGCCCCCCAATTGCGCTGGGGAATCTTAATAAACCCGCTTCCATCATCGTCACTTACTCATCATCGTCATCATAACAGCCGAAGGACGTCCACTGCTGGATAAAGGCCTCCCCCAAGGATTTCCACGACGACCGATTCTGCGCTGCCCGCATCCAGCGGCGACCCGTGACCTTCACCAGGTCATCGTTCCACCGAGTGGGAGGCTTTCCTCTGCTACGTTTTCCGGTGCGCGGTCGCCACTCGAACTTTACAGCTCCAACGGTCATCTGTTCTACGAGCTATGTGCCCCGTCCACTGCCACTTAAGTTTAGCAATTTGAGAGCTATGTCAGTTACTTTGGTTCTCCTATGGATCCCCTTACTATCATGTTTGAATTGAGTGAAAGAGATCGATAGCTTACCATCTGCGCTGCCAGTTGCATCTTCTCCAACAACAAAGTAGAGATGGGTGTATGCCACTGCGGCGTTGAGTGGAGTTGTCTTACGAGTTGCACTAGTGCCGCGCATGTGGCGCCAGTGTAGCTGGCTGTAGCCGGTGCACGCCATCTGTTGTCTAAAAAATTCAACTTGTTACAAATCCTTACTAATACTATAAATTTCAGAGCGTCGGTGGCGTAATGGCAAGGGCCGCTTCCTCCTGTCCGGGAGGTCGTGGTTCGATCCTGCCACGTACCAATGTGCTTTCGAATTTCGATTACATATGTACGTTTATCCGACGCTCTTATACGGTGACGGAAAACATCGTGAGGAAACCTGCACACGCCTGCGGAGAAACTCGCAGGTTGTGTGTGAAGTCGACCAACCCGCACTGGGCCCGCGTGGTCGACTAAGGCCCGATCGCCCTAATTCAGGATAGGGTCGAGCCCCTCGGTGGGGATGTATATGAGCTGATATGATGACTATAAATTTGAAATTGTTTGTTATCTTTTCACGCTTCAACACCTTGACCAACCTTAATGAAATTTGGCATGCAGGTAGCCTGTGTCACGGGAAAGGACATAGCCTTCTTTTATCCCGTGAAAGTAGGATAGTCTGATGTAGTTCCTGAGGGAACTCAAAAAAATATCTTTATTTGGTAAGTTTCTCTAACATTGTCGATTCACATTGAAAAATTACATTGTTATTCAAGTGCAGTAAATAGGCAATTGTAAACGAGATGGGGCTTACCATCGTCACGAGTTTGCATTACCCTTTACGCTATACGACATTTTTCAATAGGTAAAGTTGAGAGAAAACAGTTTAGTTGAACTTAAGATTCATCATATATCAGCCAAAGGACGTCCACTGCTGGAGAAAGGCCTGCCTTCGCTATGTTTTCCGGTGCGCGGTCGCCACTCCAACTTTACTACCCCAACGGCCATCTGTTCTACGAGCTATGTGCCCCGCCCACTGCGACTTAACTTCACTAAAGATTATTTAATAATAGCTGGGGTACCCGGCTTCGCTTAGAGAGTAGCCCCAACCACACAAATAGGCTTCGAATGGTCCAAACTGTTCCAGAACATTCCACAATATTCGAGAGTGCTCTGAAATGTTCCACAATGATCTGGAATGTTGTTGGGGAATGCTCTCGAAGGGCTGTTCTAGAAATTTCTAGAGGGCGAAACTTTCATACATAATATCTTCAAAAGCACGCCCTTCAGGTAAAAACGAGAACCTTTTTCATGGATGGGGGATAGGAGGCTACCACACCATACAACTCCCTTGATCGTACTGGGACTCGTTTCTGAGTTTTAGCGGCGCGCACATTGTACACTTACTTTTATAATATTAAAAAATAACTTTCAAGCCATGTATACTGGCATGAAAATTACCACTTTCCGAGCAACTGTATTGAAGAAAAAAACCTACCTAATTCATCAGGTCGTGAAGACGCAGGCAACGCGTAGTCACTTGGCTTCAGCGCTGGGTCAAACGCGTGTGTCTCCAGCCACAAACGGCCACCAACACAAGGAGCTAACAAACCTAATTCATCAGGTCGTGAAGACGCAGGCAATGCGTAGTGACTTGGCTTCAGCGCTGGGTCAAACGCGTGTGTGTCCAGCCACAAACGGCCCACCAACGCAAGGAGCTAAACATACCTAATTCATCAGGTCGTGAAGACGCAGGCAACGCGTAGTCACTTGGCTTAAGCGCTGGGTCAAACACGTGTGTCTCCAGCCACAAACGGCCCACCAACGCAAGGAGCTAACATACCTAATTCATCAGGTCGTGAAGACGCAGGCAACGCGTAGTCACTTGGCTTAAGCGCTGGGTCAAACGCGTGTGTCTCCAACCACAAACGGCCCACCAACGCAAGGAGCTAATATACCTAATTCATCAGGTCGTGAAGACGCAGGCAACGCGTAGTCACTTGGCTTCAGCGCTGGGTCAAACGCGTGTGTCTCCAGCCACAAACGGCCCACCAACGCAAGGAGCTAACATACCTAATTCATCAGGTCGTGAAGACGCAGGCAACGCGTAGTGACTTGGCTTCAGCGCTGGGTCAAACGCGTGTGTCTCCAGCCACAAACGGCCCACCAACGCAAGGAGCTAATATACCTAATTCATCAGGTCGTGAAGACGCAGGCAACGCGTAGTCACTTGGCTTCAGCGCTGGGTCAAACGCGTGTGTCTCCAGCCACAAACGGCCCACCAACGCAAGGAGCTAACATACCTAATTCATCAGGTCGTGAAGACGCAGGCAACGCGTAGTGACTTGGCTTCAGCGCTGGGTCAAACGCGTGTGTCTCCAGCCACAAACGGCCCACCAACGCAAGGAGCTAACATACCTAATTCATCAGGTCGTGAAGACGCAGGCAACGCGTAGTGACTTGGCTTCAGCGCTGGGTCAAACGCGTGTGTCTCCAGCCACAAACGGCCCACCAACGCAAGGAGCTGGGCGCCAACTGTTCGCCGCCACTCGGTTGGACCACAGTGTTCAGATAACACGCATCTCATCAACCAGACTGATTGAATCTACAAATAATGAAAATGGTCAGTGAACGTAGTATTTTTTTAACCCAACTACACAAAGGATGGTGATGCTTTTCAGGTGTGAATGATTTTGTATTTTCAACCGACTTCAAAAAAGGAGGAGGCACTCAATTCGACAGTTTTTTTTTATATTTGTTACCTCAGAACTTTCGACTGGGTAAACCGATTTTGATGATTGTTTTTTTTTATATGAAAGCGTTTGCTTCCCGTGTGGTCACATCGAAATTTTATCAAAATCGGTGTAGTACTTTATTAGAAAATTTACAAAAACAATAATGCAAAATTGTACTAAGTTGTTGCGATGGAATTCGGTTTTTTAATGTTTAGCGTTTTTTAAAGTAATATTTTTCGTTAGCCAGGGATGGATTTTTTAGTGCGAGAAGACGTTACATTCGACTTAATCCCCTGAGCGTCTAAGGCTCCATTTAAGCTGTGTTTTTCTTTTACGCATAATTAATACGAAATAGAGAGACTGCTAATCTGCTAACCCTTAGAAAGGATGAAATTACTAAGTACATTAAAAAAAATTACATACGTTGCAGGTATATTGTGAAAGTCGTGATATTATAATTTCACTAGTAAAATTTCGTGAAATTATAAATGTCAATCGGCTCCACTTCTTACAATTTCACGGCCTATTCTTAGTGTCATTATTATTTCAGGGGGCTACTATTAGTGACACTATTGTAACACAAAATGAGCGCGCGAAACGAGGGATTTAAGGTTCGGTCAAGTTTGATTAATTATACAGTCAAAGAGCCTCGCCTAGCCAAATTATTAAAATTCACTAGTGAAATTATTTAACTATCACGTTTTTGACAATATACCTGCGACATATACACTGATTAAGCTAACCTGTGAATAAAGCAAGTCCAGCGTAATGGGCTTTTCCGATGTAGATATAATGCTGTAGCATAATTCAAACCACGAATCGGTGCAAAGAGATATCCTCATCTCTGGACTTTGCGCGCTGGCTGTAACAAAAAGTCGATTTGTAAGTTCAACCCTAACGTCAATATTTTTTAATTCATAACGATGTATTCAATTTGAATATACGTAAGTATGATTGATTGAAAACACTTTTTCTACTCCCATTTGGTAATTTACTTAATACATTACCTCAAGTCGTAACACAAAAATATTCATTCCTTTAAGTCGTTTTACAATGATCATTTCAAAACGAGACCACTGTACTACAGTGAAACTTTTTAAATATTTTTATGGCTTTGGCTTCAAAAATTCAATATATGTTTAGAACAAAATTCCAAAGTATTTTGTGCAAGATGCCAAAGTCATTTAAAAAAGAGCGCATACCAGCTGCGCCATGGCTAAACATCGCGTGTAATTAAGCTGTATGGATGAATTTTTGATGGTTTAAAACTTTCTTTTATTTATCTAATGGTCGTAGAAAATAGCTATTTATGCAACTGTTGCATAATGAGGGGTATTTAACACGAGTGTGGTTTATGAAACGAGCGCAGCGAGTTTCATAAAAGTATACACGAGTGTTAAATACTAATTATGTACAGTTGCATACAATAGTTTATCTACACTCATACAACAAATTTAAATTAAAGACAAAATAAAGTAATCATTGTTTATATACAAACTGCATAAGGAAAAATACAAACGTTAATGGCGCGAAAATAAATTTGCAGTAATATCGCACCGCGCATGCGCGCCGCCAAGGTTGCGTTCCGAAACACGCTAGTGTGCTCAAATAGCAAGCATCTGCGTAAAAATTAAAAAAAAAAACTTCATTGTGTTACAACTATGCGATAACGAAATGAAATTTGTATGGATCCTTAGTCACGGCTCCATCGAAAGGTATATCATTTGCTTAGCGTTTCTGATAAGTAAATGAAGGATTTACGACATGAGTGTAGATAAAGTATCGTATGTCACTGCACGCAATTAGCCATCGTAACACTCGTGCTGTCTATAACTAGCACTCATGTTACAATGGCTCTCATTACTTGGCAGTGGCATAATATTTATGATACAAGGGTTGTAAAAAGGTCAATAACAAACGAGTGACATTAGTGAGCCCGAGCCGCAGGCGAGGGTTTACCATCGTCAAGAGTTTGTTATTTCCTTGTACACCCATGTATCATACGAAGTTTTTCAATACAGTAGTGAGAAAATAGTTAAAATAAAAAAAAACGACCGTGACAGAAAATCAAAATACATGGGTAGGTACATACTTATGAAGGTTTCAGCAACCAAAGTTCATTTTACACGACTTGTGGCTTATTTTAAATTTCCGGAGAGTAATCTCACTTTGTTTTTTTCTTATACATACATATAAGTATATTTTTTATTACATATACATTAAATATTCTTAATTTTATTAGTTTTCACAACAAAAACATCTCAATTCAGTTTTACGAAAATTGCGCCATAATTTAGCTAGCACACACGTACGCATGCGTATTTTTTTTTATATATCACAAATAGACTACAATACGGCTTGGGATACTTAACCTCTTTGGTAAAGATGACCTATTCCTTGATGAAACCGGATCCACTTCAGTCATATTTTTTCTCTTTTCTTCACAAAGATATAACCCAAAGAGAATCTAAACAGTTTGCGTTATGTACTAACCTCGGAGGAACTACTTATCTCTTTTAAAATTCTCCTTGCAAAAGTCTTAAAGAAGATTCTGTATCTTTGGTTATTATATTTTTTTTTGCTAGAAATGTCTTGTTCCTCCGAGCTAGAAATTTAAAAAAGTGGTAAAGTAAAAGCACGAGTGCGCGGTAAAATCAATTTTACGCACACTTGACTGCCATATAAAGGACCACTTTTCGAGCAACTGTATTGAAAATAACTATTATTACCCAACATAAGAAGAAAATACAGGTAAAATGATTGCGGAAGTTTTACATTTAGGAGGTTTAATCGCTAACAAGAATTCTTTTCCAGCCAACCTTTTGGTGGAAGAAACGTGAAAAATCATTATTGTGGGCTAGTGAGCACTAAACAAAATCAAAAACAAACCCAACCAACGTACATTCACGCTAACGGAGGAACTAATTGGTGTTGTTGTCGCCTAATACTTTATCGTTACTAACTCGACAGAACTTACCTCTCGACAACGCTAACGCCTACGAATTTACGCAGAGAACGCTGTAGGCGACGGGGTAACATGCGTATGAGTTAAAGAACACAAGCAAGCCAGTGGCGTAGCGTAGTCGGGGCAACCCGCCCCAGGCGGCACTATTTAGCGGGCGGCATAATTTCACAATAAAAAATAAAAATATTTGAACCATAACCTCTCATCTGTCATCTGTAAGTACCCCTCCACCTCCCTAAATGTCGCAACCGCCAGCTGGACTGTGACAGACAGGGATTCTGGGCGCGCTATTGTTTACTTTTATTGGATCAAGTGGATATCATATTTTTATCGCAACTACAATTTCGTTAATTATTTAATCTTGTCAATCGTAAAGTTGTACCTAAACATAGGTGATAGGTATTGCACCTGTTATAGCAATGTATCTAAGTGGTTGAAGTAAAATATTTTTTGTATTAATAAACGTGATTGTAAAAATTATTATTTATAATCTAACATGTACGTGAATGCAAAATAGGGATGACTGTTCTTGCCGAAATGTTCTCTAGAATTAATGTATGTAATGTATATTACATTATAGTATACATTTAAATTGGCTTCCGCCCCGGGCGGCCCCCAACCACGCTACGCCGCTGCAACCAACACATCGCCACGTTTCTTCGCGCTACCGGCCAATGAAACAGAATCTTTGGTCACATATTAATAAAGTTACCTTTGAAATCACTTACCTCTCAACAACGCTAACGCTGTATGGTTGTGCGCCGCGAACGCGGTGGGCGGCGGCGTCGCATGCGTATGGGCCAACGTCATCAACCGTCGCTGTAACGCAGCCACGTTCCTCCTGGCCACTGGACCGACTTGGGCGCGCCCGGCGGTGCTCGCGCCCGCGCCCGCGCACAGAGCGCGCACCGCGCACGTGCAAGCCGCCCGCACCTCGTTTACTGGCCACCACTCTATGCTGTTTTCCACTGAAACATAAACGTATTTAGTTAGTAAACCTTATCCGAATTATAAGAAAAATACAGAATTAAAATTCCGTATTAAACAATGGATGTTTCATAAATCTTCATTGTTATTAAATGTTCATTAAAAGGTGCCGATAAGTGATACGAAGATAAATAACTTAATAACTTCGTAACATTTATCGACACATTTAATATAATATATATCACGTCATATTTAGCGTTAAGGCGTCAATGATAATTTGTGAAATGTTTGTATAAATTTTGTATTTTCTTAACTTGTACAAATTTAAAGACATAACTAATCATCTCTAGTGTGACTGACTCGTTAGAAAATCCAAGTGTAGGGAAATGACCTACATTGCTACTAGTGCTACCTGTAAAATATCTATAGACTATAGACATTAAAATAATGGCATAAAAAATAAATTTGAACATATACAGAAACAAATTACTTATTGTAATAGAGTTGTAGTTGACATTTACATTGGAACAATGATATATATAATGGTCCTGGTTGTATTGTAGTGGGAGGGTCTTGGTTGAGACCCACTTGAGTTTTGACAGCTGTCCCAAATTTAAACTCATAACATTACAAAAATCGATACTGTAATAACATTAATGTATAGATTTTACGTACAAGAAAGTTTGTCATAATGCTGGTCTTTGCCTACGGATTTTGAACGCATTTTAGAGGACTGATGATATGTGTGTCGATAAAGGATATTTACTTAGTTACTTAAATGAAAGTATATAGTGTTATAAAAATCGCGCCTTTTCGTACGACTGGAGTCGCAAATTTTTCGTTGGATTTACAATATAATACAATATTCTTTACAATAGGCGGCCTTATTGCTAAGTAGCAATTTCTACAAGGCAATCTTTTCATAAAAATTGTGATTGCAGTGACATATAAACGTGTTATTTATATTTAAATCGGTCAGCTGATCGAACGGTTTTGTCTTTTTTTTTGCGAATTGATCACAGGTTTCTTGGACAAAGTTGTTCAATTTGACGAGTGGAAGCCTACCTTAAAGAATCACTGCTCCTTTATTTGACACTCTGTCTAACAGATATTCTCTACATTTTATCCTTCTTTGCTTACCGTTGCCTTGCACAGTCTCATCGACAGACGGCGGTGGTGAGGGTGACCGCGCCAATTTCAGGTCATACTTCTTCTCTTTTCCCATACGATAGGAGTTAGTGCCTCCCGCGTCCCACGCCACTCGCACCCATCCATCTTCGCCTAGCTCGCCGATAACGCGGCCTTCGCCACCGGGGACACCGTCCTAGGGTACAACACTAGACTTGAGAGTTTGAGGTTTATGATGACATATGTCAATCGAAGCGGTCGCAGCTCAGTGCAACTTGAGTGGATGGGTCGATAAATCTGGAACTGACCTAAGGCACACCCTGGACACTTCATGCAACGGGCCAGAAATGACATTTCAAAAAAGGAATGACGGAACAAACAAAATAGCGGCGAAATCCTATACGTTCGACAACCAAACTGTAACCAATCTGTATCAGTCTGACGGGTTTGACCGTTAATGGCATTTTCCTCGACAGATTGCTTCGCAAGGCATGTTAAACCGTTTGTGCCGGTTGCTATCTTTAGGTGGCAGTCATTAAGCCGTGTCAGATGGCTTATAGGTGGCTTAAAAATTACTGACAGTGCTGTTCGCCACTAAGCCTACAAACTTCACCAACTGGGACTTATCCTCTATGGCCCAACCTTCCCGAGAGAACCGTGCTCCAGTAGTGGAGTCGTTTATGGGGTCTTAACGAAGTCAATCGGGTGGCGGCCACCAGCCGGAAGACGTAGTGCTGGACGGCCCCCCACCAGGACTAGTAATCGCTGGATACATGTGGCTCGAAATCATGCTGAGTGGAGATCTCTGGGGGGAGGCCTATGTTCAGCAGTGGACGTCTTTCGGCTGAGAAGACGATGATGATAAAGTCTTTCCACCCTTAACACTCATCATAACATCAGTTCATATATACTCCCCCACCGAGGGGTTCGAGCCTACCCTGAATTAGAGCGATCGGGCTTTATTCGACCACGTGCGGAACTTCATACACAACCTTCGAGTTTCTTCGCAGATGTGTGGAGGTTTCCTCACGATGTTTTCCTTCACCGTAAGAGCGTCGGATAAACATACATATGCGATCGAAATTTGAAAACACATTGGTACGTGGCAGGACGCGAACCACGACCTCCCGGATAGGAGGTAGCGGCCCTTGCCGTTGCGCCACCGACCCTAACCCACTTTTTACTTTAAAAAAAGGGAGGCAACATTTTGTATTTGAAACGTATTTATGTTACTAAAAATATAATAGCAATAAAAAAATACCTAATGAAAATTTTTCTTTGTTCGGAAAAATGATCTTTTAAAAGAAGGTTAACACTAAACAACAATATTGCTTTATGAAAATCCAGCACGTTTTTAAAATAAGAAACACTTACGCTAAGTAATTAGCTATAAAAAGAGTGTAGATTACTTACCTGGTCACCCCATTTCCAGTCTCTGCCGCGAACGACCCTAGTGCCAATTTTCATGAGAGAAGCTAGTTCTGGTCCCGATAGAGACGCACCTCTCGCGCGGGCGCCCAATCTCTCATCCTCGTAAATTACTAAACAATCCGCTGAAATGTTGAAGTTTCTATCAAAAAATGATCACGCTAGAGGTAATTTCAATCACAGTTCTATTGAACGACGATGAATGAACCCATATCCTTACTAATATTATAAACGCGAAAGTTTGTATGTATGGATGTTTGTTACTCTTTCACGCAAAAACTACTGAACATCATCATTTCAGCTAAAATGTCCCACCGAGGGGCTCGAGCCTAACCTGAATTAGGGCGATCGGGCCATAGTCGAGTTTCTTCGCAGGCGTGTGCAGGTTTCCTTACCATGTTTTCTTTCACCAGTAAGAGCGTCGGATAAACATACATATGAAATCTAAATTCAAATTCACATAGGTACGTGGCAGGATTCGACCTTCCGGACAGGAGGCGGCAGCCCTAGCCATTACGCCACCGACGCTCTATACATATCTGGATGAAATTTTAGTAGGTAGACAGATTAGGAACTGGAATAACATAATATAAGCTACTTTTTTCCACGCTCGCGAGCTACACTGCGCACCCTCGGAGACAGTCATACAAACTATTGTTACGCGAGCGAAGCCGCTGGCAAAAGCTAGTACTAGTGTTATCTCTATCAGCAAATTTAAAGAACTTGCCTTTAGATTTAAGTCCATTGCAAATTACTGAAGAATGTTGGGACGTATCACCACCGATTTGCTTCAGAAGTGTCAAACAAGAGCTCAAAGCTCCCCCGTTAATTAATTGTTCTAATTCTGGCCCTTGACAACCTTCTATTAGAAGGGATAGTAAAGTTATTAAAAATCTGGAAAAAAACACATTTTTTTATTTTCTAGGAAAATTAATTTCCAACAATACAATACAATAATTTTATTGACAACTTTCGTGTTGCAGGTCAGGTTGCGAAATCTAGTTCACAAAATATATCTAAATATGATCAATTATAACAATGTCGCAATAGCGAATGTCAATGTTAATAATAATAATAAAATACATTAAATTGAAAAAAAACATTAAGGCTATAAAATTGGTTATAAGATAGCCATTTCCTGAGCTTGGACTTAAACACCGCAGTGGATGCTGCATGTGTAATATTATCCGGTAGTTTGTTGTAAACGTCGGGGCCACCGATGTTATGTATGGAGCTCTAACTTACGTAATGCACAAGAAAGTTGCAATTTTATAGTTTACCTCGCTCTGGACGGTCGATTTAAAAGCGCATGTGCACCATAGTTAGCACTCATTTTCAAAGGCAACGGTTGATTTTGTTCTCCTTCCAAAACCCTAGATTTCAACTCTATCAAAACAAAATCCATCAGTTTAGACCTTTCTAAAAGTATCATATATTTGGTGTGTGGGGGCACAGATTCGATCCCTTTCAAGGGTGGGGTGAGAGGTGTAGTCGGTTTCAACTGTGCGTATGGAGCAGAATCTGCGAATGATGCACCCAAAATGCCGACCAGAGCTCCATATTTCACAGTTTCCGACATTGTTTGTGAGGAATGTAAAATGCTGTTTATCATGGTATAACCATTCTTTCTTATTTCCGCTCTTTGCACCTAAAAACAGGAAAAAAAGTGAGTCCAGTAATTCCAAAGTTTAGAAATCGTCCAAACGGTAATTTTGACGGACTGACCATAGGTAGGCTTACCTGGCAATACAAAGCTCGCCTTAGAATATCAATATCACAGGGATTCTCAGTCATGACGAAGTCAATTATGGACGTTGTTAAATTTTGTTGTTCTGGCGTAACTTCTTCTAACATCCAATACAAGTCTACAAAAAGAAGCACACGTGAAGATTTTTAAAACTGGTCACATTATTTCGTATATAGATAGATAGATGAATAGTTTAATTTCTCATAGCCTTACAAACTAATGGCATAGTAGATACATTTTTAGGGTTCTGTACACCCAATGGGTGACCAACAGTACCCTATTGCTAAGCCTCCGCTGTCTGTCTGTATGTCAGTCTGTCAGCGGGCTGTACTTCATAAACCGTTATTTTATTTATTTTTATTTATTGTATTTCCTTAATGAAACCTACAGCATACAATTTTATTATTTGAATTTTAAATACAATTTTACAGGCCAAAAAAGATTTCATACGTAAATTTTAAACTTTAGTTAAGGGATGGGGGAGAATGCGCATTGTAAAGTAAAAGTCTGCGTGTATGTATGTGTTTCTGCGCGTGGGGAAGGAGTGTATGTGTTACTGTGCGTGGGGATGAGGTGTATGCGGGTGGGGGGGTGAGGTGTGCGTGTGGGGGGAGGTGTGTGAGTGTGTGTTTAGTCGCAATTGAATTTCAGGATTTCACCTACACGTTTCTTGAAAGAAAATGAAGTTAGATGGTATATGTCCAGCTCAGCTCCAAACAACTATGACATTACTTATAAGTTATAAGTAGACAGATGAAATTTTCACAGACTGTTTATTTCTACTGCAGTTACAACAAAAAATACTAAAAGGTCTTCAGAAGGATTTTTTTAATTAGCTGTATCGTAAAAACGGTAATACATAACTTGGTGTGATTAAGGTACTCATACTGAAGTAAAACAACAAATAATAAAATTGGCAAGTGTAGATCGTGCTAAGGAGTCCGAACTGAATGACAAAAAAAGTATATTTTTGTCGCTCGCGTTGATGTCATTTGTTTAAAATGTAAATAAGTATCATTGTCATAGTTGTGTGGAGAAGTGTAGTAGTACGGAACCCTTGAAGCGCGAGTCCGACTCGCACTTGACCGATTTTTTTTATATATGTCGCAGTAAACAAGAGAAGATAACGTGTAACGAATATATTAATGGTATTATATGAGTTTTTAATTTATAATTGCAGGTCCTATGAACCTGACACCTGCACTCAGGAGGAGCTAATGGACGCCAACGATAGCGCGCTTAAGGTGTGTGGCCCACACTGAGCAGGAGAGACACGACTTGAGAAAAGAAGAAGACTTTTACTATAAAAAGATAACATACCTTTTTCTTCACAAGCCAGTCTCGACACCCAAGCATTGACAAACTTATTTCTCTCCGAGTTATCGTCATCTTTCTCCTCGTCGGCCATAATGAGATCATTCTTGAGATCATCCGCTAACATCATCACCTGTTTCTCACTCTCCATCGATTCCTTCAGAATCGAATTATCAGTCATTTCGTTTATAGAACTAATTGAGATTTCGTTAGTAGGAGTCTTGTCGTCGTAATCTTTATCTAAAATATCATCTCTCTCTATAGTTTTATGTTCTACACTTTTATCACACTTCATGTCGTCGTAATTGGATGCATTTTTCAGATCTTTCTCTAAACGTTTGTCTTTGGTTTTTAGTCTGCTTTTAGTTTGTTCGTTAACTAAATCTTTTGTGGTTAGATTATCAGCCCCCTCTAGTGCACCTCTAGGATTTTCTACAATAATACTTGGCGCTTCTTCAGGGGTTTTGCTAGATGCGTTAGCGATTGATGATTTTATTAATAGAGCATCACCTTGTAGTAAAGTACCGGTTGTTTTCAGCATACTCTTACTTAAACTGTTTTGTCTATTTCTCAGGTCTTTGGTGGTTTCAAAACTGTTAAGGAAAATATGAAAATGCTTGAATGAAATTGAGAAATACAAACATAAGGTAAAAACTTCAACTCTGCGATATTTGGCAACAGCGAAAAAGTCATAAACTCAAAAATAATCAGCACATTTTTGGACGACCCAGATACAGCTGCAAAGATGAAGGCGAAAAAGACCTCAACGCCGTTCAGATAGGCAACTGGCAAGAAGTGGCGTATGATCGTCAAAAGTGTCGAAGGCCAAGATCCTCTTCGGGTCGTTGAACCAGCGCAGTAAGTAAGTATATTTTTTGGAAAAATTACCTACCTACCTAAGTCGTCCACTTCTGGACATAGGTCTCCAGAAAGGACGCTGCTGCCCATCCTCCAGTTTGTTTCCTTAGTCTTGGTTCTATTGTAGGGTCGCACTAGAGGCGATACATATACATACTGGCGCCAGACATGCATTCATTATGTATTGTTGTAATCAAGAAGTTTATAGGTAAATCTGGAGGCCACACTCTAAATACCTAATTCAAGCAAAGAAATATAGCCTTGAAGTTTCTCGATACCGTTCCGTCTTTTTCTAATTAGGAGGTGTGAACAAGACGTTTATAGGTAAAGCTGTTGCTCACACCCGCTAATAGAAAAGAGACGGAGCGGTAACGAGACATTTCAAGGCCATATTTCCTTGCTTCAATAAGGTATTTAGAGTGTGGCCTCCAGTTTTACCTATAAACTTCTTGGTTGTAATGTTGTATTGTTGTGGATAAAAATATAAAAACGTGTGGCACTCGGGGACTGCCGCGGTAAAGCTATTGCATAGCATTTTTCATCAACTTATGCAATTGTAATTATTTATTTATTTTTTATTTATGCAGTATTTACCAGTACCATATAGTCCTTGGGGCGCGGGATGTTTATGTAATAAATTAACACTAAGAAAGTTACACCAGTAAAATTGACTAAGTCCTTTTAGTACCGCAAATGGCACTGTAAGCTTTTTAGAACTCGGCCGAGCGTGGGGTGTTAGGTTTTATTTTCGTTACGGAATTTCTTGATTCGGTCGCCGCGCTCAAAGCCCGCGATAAAAGCTATGCAATAGCTTAAAAATACATTTTCTTACCATTTATTGAATGTGGGCGATTTGGCAGCACGCAGAACTTTGTGGAACATCCGTTTGGCGGAGGGGGGTCGGCGGGAGGGAGGCCGCGTGTGCAGCGCCCGCACTGCCGGAGATATCGCCTCGCGAACTTCATGCAGAAGGAAGCGGGCGCGTTCAAGCGGCGCAGCGCACACCTTGGCAATTGGAACAACAAGGTTCAAGGTTCAAGGTATTTTACACAAAGGTATTTTATACAAATTACACTCTTTCTGATAGTCATAAATTAATAATAACATAATTTCATTTGTGAAAAATCAAGAAATAAACAATCATTAGTTAAGAATGTCAAAATTAAATCCTAGAAATAAATCAGATTATGTCATTAGAACATGAAAACAATATGACACGAAAAGTTATACATTAAATTATTGAATGTCATTGAAACCTTTGACAAGAGTAGGCCAGTTCACACGGACAGCACCCGGTCACGAGTATAACGCGAGAGTCAGCCATCGCTCCCATCAACCATATTAGAGGGAAAGGAACGACCTGGACATTAGAACGACACCCTGGACACTCCATACAACGGCCAAATGATACTTCATTAACCGCCTCCGTGGCGTAATGGAGTCGGGTAAAGAGGTAGTGGAGATTCCCGGCGGAGTCTAACTTTGTTTGACTCGGTTTTGTTGCCATCTTATCTAAGTCTTGCCGCCAAACATCAGTGTTAACAACATTGATGTGTTCCGGCTTTAAGATAAGATAGCCAGCTCTCCATTGCCTTGGAGAATCTTTGTAAGCCCGCTTCCATCATCGGCATCAACGTCACTTACAATCAGGTGAAATGCTTCACAATTGAATGCGTTACCCGTAAAAGGGTATATGTGAAATGACATGTATCATAATATTTTTTTCACCCAGTTTCTTTCAAATCAAGCGGTATAGATCCTTATTCTGCTATAAATTGAAATTGAATTTCGTTTTGCGGGTAACGCATTCAATTGTGGATTTAAATAAAGGGCAAGAAATGACGGAGTAAACGAAATCACGACGAAATCCTTTACGTTCGCGATTACCAAACTATTTTAAGTGCCAATCTGTATCGGTGTGGGTCACAGGGTGTGAAGTCGGAATCTAGATAGCGGCAGAGAGTGGATATACTGTATTATTGTGTGGGCCGCCTGCGGGGTGCAGGCGGGTATTCAAGTATAAAATCTATGAGTTTGCAAATGGCTAAAAATATAAACAAAACGTGAAGTATTGTCTTAAAATAATCTAGTTTCGATTGGTGACTAGGTCTTAAATAAACTACACACAAGAGCGATTAAGTAAATAAAAAGCTTTTAGGAACGTGCTCGAAGTCAATCAATCAATTAGCCGCAAACAACGCAATTAGCCGTTGTAACACTCGTGCTGTCTATTGTGCCACTCAGCTTCGCTTCGCTCTCATTACTTGGCAGTGGCATAAATAACTATTGTTTACATGTTTGGCCATTTACAAACAAATAATGTTTACGTGGACTCATTACACCTATAGTGTACGTTAGTACTAATTAATATTCGCGAGCGTTAAAACACGAAACAATTCTTTCTTTGTAAATTCCTCTCTCGTCGATCGAAGGTAAAAAATACAACGGTAATGGAATTCTTCATTTATTAGCAAAACTTTCAACTAATTAACATCATTTTAGAGAACTGGGTAGCAAATGAACATAGCCACTACAAGTTTCCACCTATATAGAACGTTAATGTAACATATTATTGTTATTAGAGAGAAAAGAAAAAAAAATAGACAAATGAACAAGTTGTCCTTTAGAAAGATAAAGCTAAGTAGGGGAGTACCTTTAGAATAAATACATGGTATACTAAAATACGACCAAAAAGTCGACCAACCCGCACTGGGCCCGCGTGGTCGACTAAGGCCCGATCGCCCTAAATCAGGGTAGACTCGAGCTCCTCGGTGGGGACGTATATATGAGCTGATGTGATGATGATGATGATACTAAAATAGTGTGTACAAAGTGAGCTTAATTACTTGAATGGAGCATAGGTTATGCTGAATGTATGCATAGAGTAAGGTTGCGAAACAATAAATGCTGATGTCATAGTAGAAACAGATAAACAAAGGGTGTCAATTAAATGGTTAGCATAGTATTGTTATTTCTGTGAGCAGAAAAATATAATCGGTCAGCAGAAATAGCTAATCGGTCAGCAGAAATAGCTAATTGGTCAGCAACTCATGGTCAGCAAACATTTCAAAATCAATCAGCAATTTATGTCATTCTGGATGGCTGTAATTATTTTAAACATCCCCGTACTACACTCTTCCTACAGTGTTGAGTGGTCGACGGAGCCCCTTCGGGGCTCCTACTTCTGTGTTCTCATGTTAAACCTAACACTACGACTGTGCGGGGAGGCGAGCTAAAGCTCGCCTCCCCGCACAGTCCCCGAACCTAACGGATCCGAGTCGGGGTGCTCCGCAAGTCCGAGCTCGCTTCGCTCGCTCCCGCTTCCATTTAGAACTCCCCGTACCACACTCTTCCTACAGTGTTGAGTTGCTGCTTATAGACATGTTTTTCTGCCGCTCAATCATGAAATCTTGCCGCTCAAGTAGTTATTTTGCGGACCGAATGTTTATTATGCCTTTAAAAAATATATATTTCATAAACAAATACATATACAAAAACATCTAATCTAAATTTGGTTATGTTTCGTTACATTTACCTCTTTATAGCCACGTGAAAGCTGTTGTCTGGTCCTCATCAGCGTCCATTTGCTTTGTTGGACAGCTTTGACGATCTCCGACATGGCCGGTGAAAGTTTCACTTCGCCTTTCTCCATTTCTGCAAACGAACCATCCAATTGTATGATTGCAGCGGGGTGCTCAATCGCATGTAGTTTTGGCTACAAATGAGTTTTTTGAGTCAATAATCTGTAGTCAAGTAAATTTAATAAAATACGGAGTAAGCGGCCTAGACTTTCAGCCTTTCTCATCATATCAGCCGAAGGACATCCACTGCTGGACAAAGGCCTCCCCCAAGGATTTCCACGACGACCGGTCCTGCGCTGCCGGCATCCAGCGGCTTCCCGTGACCTACACCAGGTCATCGGTGCACGCTACGTCTTCCGGTGTGCGGTCACCAATCGAGAACTTTACTACCCCAACAGCCATCTGTTCTACGAGCAATTTGCCCTGCCCACTGCCACTTCAGTTTAGCAATTCAGTGAGCTATATCGGTTACTTTGGTTCTACTACGGATCTCCTCATTTCTGATTCGATCGCGTAGGGAGATTCCGAGCATAGCTCGCTCCATTTCCTTCAGGTGACCTTGACCAGCCTTCCTACTAGATGACAATAAAGTCTTACCGGCTGGTACCTTATTCATGCTTGCTCCTTCAACCCGGCGTGGAATAGTAATGCGGCTAATAGTTCACTCCGAAGTTTTTCTAGAGGATGTTGTGGTGGAATAGGAGGCGGGCAACTCTCTCATTTTTCCCTACCCTTCTTCAAATGTATGAGCGAGATATCGATATTATTAGTCTCACCTGCCATGGCTGTAGCTAATGCGTGCTCCTTCAGCCCTGCTTGGAATAGCAATGCAGCGAGCAATGCGCGCCGAAGTTCCTCCAACGGATGCTCCGGTGGAAAGTGAGGTGCGCAGCCCTCGCGTCTCTCACACGCCCACCAGAGGTGCAGGGCGAGGGGATCCTGAGGTAAAAGATTGACTGTGTAACAGGGATGACGAATGCTAGTCATCTGATTTACTTTTTATCATCTGTTAAAAACGACACATTGTTCTTAAAATGTTTGAAATACCTGGGCGTGACTTCATAGTTTTGCAGCGTCATATATGTACTCATTTTGTGATTTGATGAATTAAAAATCGAAGACTTGATGGAAAACAAAACGAGTGAGGTTTTCCGAAGTTTAGGTAGGAGAGCAATTTAGTGAGCAAGAGTTCATAATTTATTTCTGATGCTGTCGTCATCTCTATTGTATTAATCAATTGTCGATGAACATAAAAATGCAGTTAAGGTGGCAGAATATTGAACAGACTTTCGTAATAAGAATTGCCATTGCTTCAAAAGTATGGGTAAGATTTTTTCTAGGCCAGAATTCTCCACCAGGACTGGATTGCATTGTCTGTTGTGGTTCTAGCGTTTACAGGTTCTAATATGCGCAGACGTGTGTCATGGGCTCCTTTGCGGCTGGTATGACCCGGGGGGCATTTTTGACGAGTGACCCAGTTCACAAATGGTTATGAGAAACTCTGATTTACTATATATTTGACATGTATTTATATTATGACGTTGAATAAATTAACAGTCCATACAAAAAGAGAAAACGTTTTTTTCCACTTCTGAATGTTATCCTATCATAATAATTTTAAACATGTTGTTGACACAATAAAAAAACTAGGCTTATAGTTTCTTTTTTTAGGGTTCCGTACCCAAAGGGTAAAAACGGGACCCTATTACTAAGACTCCGCTGTCCGTCCGTCTGTCTGTCTGTCCGTCTGTCACCAGGCTGTGTTTTTAATGAATGTGTGTTTCGTGATAGCTATACAGTTGAAATTTTCACAGATGTTGTATTTCTGTTGCCGCTATAACAACAAATACTGAAAATTAGAAAAAAGTGAAAAAATAAGGGGATCTCCATACAAAAAACGTGTTTTTATTACGGTGTCAACGGTGTACCTATTACGGTTCATGAAATACAGCCCGCTGACAGACAGACAGACAGACAGCGGAGGCTTCGTAATAGGGTCCCGTTGGTCACGCGTTGGGTGTATGGAACACTAGAAACTAAAGTTATAAACCTAGCTTTTTATTGCATCAATAAAATCTTTAAAAATCATTATAATGGGATAATATTCAGAGGTGGAAAATGTTTTGTCTTTTTGTATGGAGAGTGCGTGTTATTCTTTCCTCTTAATATAATAGCTAGTTAGTAGTAGGCAGAACAATAGCTTCTAGAACAGATGGCCATTGGGGCAGTAAAGTTCTCGAGTGGCGACCGCGCGCCGTAAAACGTAGCGTAGGCAGGTCTCCCACTTGATGGGCTGATGACCTGGTGAAGATCGCGGGAAGCCTCTGGATGCGGACAGCGCAGAACCGGTCGTCGTGGAAATCCTCGGGGGAAGCCTTTGTCCAGCAGTGGACGTCCTTCGGCTGATATGATGATGATGATGAGGCAGGACAAAGGGTGCGTCATGGTGCCTGCTCGTTGAAAAACAATAGACAGCGCTAGGCCGTTAACAGCGTTACAGTCAGTAATATGACAGCGTTATGGAGTCATACAGTGAGTCAGTGATGAGCGTAATCTTGTAGTTATTGATATCCTGACCTTGCTGTTTGTATTATTATCATCAGGTATTTAGTTGTTCTTACGTGTAGCTTGGGCTCAGCAAGGGCATACAGCAGAGCATCAGCACGCGCCGGCGCTGCGGGTGCGGTAGGGGCGGGGCGCGGGGGGCGCGGCACGCGGGAAGGCGCCGGCGCGTCGCTGGCGGGGCTGTTACCGCCAGTAGAAGAACCGCTACGAGCTTCTGCTTTCTCCTCCTCGAATGGATTCGCTGCTTGTGTTACCTGCACAACGTATGATGGGACCTTTGTGTGATGAGCTGATTTTTTTGCTCTGTGTCTGGGTGTTAAATATCTATTTAAACGTATATAATATGTATGTATATCAGTCTCTGGTTCTTATGAGAATCCTACTTTGGGGCCTGATGACCATGTGTGATTTGTCCCAGAATATTTATTTATAGTTAAGCGTTGTTCGTTTGAAGAGAGCAAAGTTCGTTTTTGTTGCGAGTTTTAATCCCGAGCAAGCGAAGTATTCTATAATTAAATCACGAGCGTGGCGAGCAACATGCAACTTTTCACCTCACTAGCAAAAAAATATCAAATGTAAAAAATAAACAATTGAAATTAAATTAAGAGATTAAGGAGTTCCTGAAAGTTAAGTGAGTTACTTTAGTTTAGTTTATGTATGGCCTTTGTCCAGCAGTGGACGTTTGTCGGCTGATATGATGTTATTTAAATGAATGTTATGTATATTATTATGTCGGTGCACTGTTCAATTAACTACATTTAAAAAGTACATTTCCTTCAAGGTCAGACCTGTAGACTAAACTCAAAACACTTTTTCACCGAGTGATCAAAATTAATGTTTGCAAGAAAGGCGCGCCTTTTAATATACAAAAAGGTGTTTAAACAGTCCTTTTTTTTTTATATATATTAACATAAATATGAATAATAATGAAATTAAGACAGTTCACCTCAAATATTTGCTCGCTTAAATTATGAGCAGGTTTTGGAAGGAACTTTTCATATTATTGTATATTAACACCAAATGTTGTACCCAAAACTAAGCAAAAATTATATTTAATTTCATTGCAAAAACTACTGAACGTATCTGGATGAAATTTGGTAGGTAGACAGATTAGGACCTGGATTAACATATAGGCTACTTTTTTCCACGTTCGCGAGCCGCTTGCGGCTCGTGCACTGCGCACCCTCGGAGACAATCATAGAAACTATGTTCACGCGGGCGAAGCTGCGGGCAAAAGCTAGTAAAAGTGAAACTTTACAGAGGACGAAACGATCATGGCTGCTCTCGCTACGGTACAGAGGACGAAACGATCATACCGTCAGACGAAAGCGACCGACACGCGACATGCAACACACAAACGAAAAAAAATGAGACGATGTTATAAAAAATTCACTTGAAATTAAATAAGTACGTACCTGCAACCCTCGGCGCAGAAACACAGCGCCAGCGAAGGGCGACGCTCTTTCCGCTTGCTGCGCGGGCAGCGAGCGGGCGAGCCGCGCGCCGCACTGTGCGAGCCCCAGCGACAAGTTGAACGCGCACGTTGCCAACACGTGGTACGCTCGTAAACTTGACGCACTTTCCTGTAAATTACTTGAGTTTATTACGATCGGATATACTTGAGTTTATTACGATCGGACATACTTGAGTTTATTACGATCGGACATACTTGAGTTTATTACGATCGGACATACTTGAGTTTCTATTGTGTTTATAACAACAATTTGTTGTACAGTTGATAAACTGGTGGCTCTGTGAGTTGTAGACCTCGCGAGTTTTTCGAAATGGCTGAAACATGATGGTTTTTACTTTTTCAACCCAGATGGTTACGCCATTGGCGACTTTCCAAAAACTGAATCGACAAAAAAACAGATAATTGTCGAACCTGCTCACAAAATCTCACAAGATAAGACCTGTAGAGGAGAATAGACGGACATCCGCTGGACAGACATACGAAAGCATTTTTGCCCAAGTGGACGCTTCGCGCTCGCTCGGTCAATTAAATCAAGAATTTCTTAATCAAGGCTCCTTAGGTGATCGAATCAGAAATAAGGAGATCCGCAGGAGAAACAAGGTCACCGACATAGCTCCAAGTGGCAGTGGGCGGGGCACATACTCGTAGCTAGTAGAACAGATAACCGCTGGTACAGTAAAGTTCTCGAGTGGCGACCGCGCAATGGAAATCGTAGCCTAGGCAGACCTCCCACTTAGAGGACTGACAATCAGGTGAAACTCGCTGGGAGCCGCTGGATGCGGGCAGCGCAGGACCGGTCGTTGTGAAAATCCTTGGGGGAGGCCTAAGACCAGCAGTGGACGTCCTTCGGCTGATATGATGTTATATTAAGAGCACAGATTAGATAACAAGAGATAAGATAATTAATACTAGTAAGAGGACAATTTAGTTCATAATTCATTTTGTTGCAGTCATTTACTCTATTCGTCTCTATGTTACCCTATTAACAAAGAACTATATACTAATAACCATAACCGCCTCCGTGGCGTAATGGTTAAGTCCATTAGCTTCACACCAGGAAGTCGTGGGTTCGATTCCCGGCGGAGTCTGACTTTGTAAGCCTCAGTTTGGTTTGTGGAATGGAATTTTCTAATTCCGCCTGGCTAGCTATCACTATCTTATCAAAGTCTATCCACCAATCATCATTAACAGTATTGTTGTGTTCCGGCTTGAAGATATCCAGTTTCCCCATTGCTTTAGGGAATCTTGGTACCATCAGGTGACATACTGCCAAGGGCTCACCAATTGTGGATAAAAATTAATAGCTGTCAATAAAATCCTTAACTCACTTAAGGAGTTTTTGGCGGGATTTGTGGTGAACGCATTCGTAGTTTTATTTAATTGTTTTTTTGTTGTTTTCTGCTAGAATTTGCTTCAAAAAGCAGTGCGTTTTAAAGTAAATCGTCTGGTGCACTTGAGCAGTGTGAAGAACAAGAAAATAAAATGAAGGAGGACGTGAAAACCAAATTTGCACTGCGACCGGGTGTTCCACCTCAAACTAAGGCTGCTGTAAATGCTGCCAAGAACTCCAGAGAAGATTTATAATGCACCTGCACTAGCATTGCAAATCAACAAACAAATGAAGATTTATTAAATTAAGACTGGCTCAAAAGGGCTTTTGTACCCAGAGACGTTAAAATATTCTTTAAAAAAACTCACTTGACATTTATGCCTGTAGAATTGCTTTTGTACTCAGAGACGTTAAAATATTCTTTAAAAAAACTCACTTGACATTTATGCCTGTAGAGTTGGTCCGCGTAATATCCCACACATTTCTCCGTAATCGTCGACAGGTACGCCGCATGCGGTTCGACGCTTAGCGCTGGAGTAGCATCGCAGCCCCTTAGTTTGCGAACCAGCTCGACTGTACTGGCGTTTTCACACTCGAAGTGTTCCACGTCGTACACTTGGCCCGCTATTATAATCCAGTGCCCGCCTTCCTTTGTGTGGTTTTGAATGTCACACCTAAAATATTACAAGAAAATATCTGTGACAGTTGCTGAAACAAATAAGTCCTTACTAATATTATAAATGTGAAAATGTGTTTGTTTGTTTATTTGTTAGCTTTACATGCTTCAACACCTTAACCAATCTAGATCAAATTTAGCATGCAGGTAGCCTGTGTCACTGGGAAGGACATAGGTTACTTTTTATCCCGTAAAAATAGCATAGTCCGATACAGTTCCTGAGGGAACTGAAAATGCACTCTTTTTTTGGTTAGTTTCTTTAACATTGCAACGGAACAATGGATTGCTATATTTGCTATGATTTTTTTGCACAGAGATGGCTGAGGGGGTGTAAAATGACATAATATACTAATTAGCATATCCTGACATGGTTCCCGAGGGATCTGGGGAAAACTAATTTCGGCGCTCGCGCACGTCAGCGTCGCAACGGAGCTACGGAATGAAGTGGTTTTTTGTATAGAATTGGTTGAGGGGTGGGAAGTAACATAGACTTCTAATCAGAATAGCCCGATATCGTTCCTGAAAAATCTGAGTAAAACTTATATTCGCGCTCGCGAGCCGCTTGCGATGTCCACGCGAGCGAAGCCGCGGGCAAAAGCTAGTATTTTGTATAAACGCGAAAGTTTGTATGTATGGATGTTTGTTGCTCTTTCACGCAAAAACTACTAAACGTATTTAGATGAAATTTGGTAGGCAGAAGATTAGGACCTGAATTAACATATAGGCTTTTTTCCATGCTCGCAAGCCGCCGGCTCACGCACTGCGCACCCTCGGAAACAGTCATAGAAACTATGATCATGCGAACGAAGCCGCTGGCACAAGCTAGAATGTAATAAACTGGCCAAGCACGAGTCAGACCTGTAAACTTAATTTTCACTTTAGACATTTTTAACTTGGCATTATATTGCAAAAATAATGTTTGTTTTTCGGATATCACGGGAACTAAGCATTTTTCGGGATGAAAAGTATTCTATGTTGTTCTCTGCTCTTTGCTTTAGCTCTGTGCCAAAATTCAGCGAAATCGGTTCATTAGTTTGTGCTTGGGACAGTAACACACATATACAATTATTATAGTAAGAATTCTACATGATAGATTCCTATGTATGTATGTGATATGTATGTCACATATTCAGTGAAAAAATTGAATATAGGGTCTCTTAAAACGGTTCAAACGATACAGCGCTGTGAACAGAAGGAGGGACAGACGGAAGAAATAGGCTTTGTAGTAGGCTCTCATTAAGAATCATTTAGACCACTATGAACGGCAGATGATAGCGCTCTTTTAAATGATGTGATCCTGAAAAATATTCCACTCACTTCCTAATAAGACATTTGTTAGTTTGCTGTTTCTTGGTCACAAGCCCCGGCCACCCCAGCTGGTCGGCGTCCAATCTAGCGGCGGAAGGCAAAGCGCGCGCCGCCTCGTCGCAAGCGCGTGCGAGCCGCACTAACGCGTCCGTACAGTCGGAGAGAGCGACGGGCGATCGCGCCGCGCACGTGCACACCCACGCGGCGAGTTCACTCACTACACGACCTGATCAAAGACAATACAAGTCGATGAAGATGTACACGTTTAACTTTGACTGCAAACAGCACCAGCACTTTAAACAAACCGCCTCTGTGGTGTAATGGTTAGTCCATTCGCTTCACATCAGGAGGTAGCGGGTTCGATTCCCGGCGGGGTCAACTTGTAAGACTCGGTTTGGTTGGTGGTAGGGCATTTTCTAAGCCCGCCTGGCTAGCTACCACCATCTTATATAAGTCTTGCCGCCAAACATCAGTGTTAACAACATTGATGTGTTCTGGCTTGAAGATAAGATAGCCAGTTCTCCATTGCGTTGGGGAATCTTGGTAAGCCCGCTTCCATCTTCGGCATCATCGTCACTTACCTTTAGGTGAGATGATGCCAAGGGCTCACCAATTGTGAATAAAAAAAAATAAAAAAATGAGGGTTCCGTGCACCCAAAGGGTGACACGGGACCCTATTTAAATAATACAAAGAAACCTAGGTGTCTTAGATCAATGGGGAAATGCTTTAATATCTTTGACATCTAAAATATAGTCGAACTACAAAATGAGCTCATTTCGTTAAACCTAAAAACTTTTATGTACAAGCTTTTATTTGAAAATAATATAAATTATATCGTATTCTTCTCAGCAAACCCTTTTTATTTGATACCCATATTTTTGGGGTCCAAAAAATAACTAGTCCGCCATCTTTGGGAGACCGCCATATTGGATTTCGAATGACGTTACTAAGCTAACCATGCATTGTCATCAGCTCAATCGGAAACCGGGAAGTGGGTCAAATTTAACTTGCAAATTTTGATGGTATCAACTTACATATGCACACATACGAACGTTTCAAGTTAAATAAAAGCTTGTAAAAAGAAAAACCAATGTCTCAAAAAGAATTAACTTTTCTTGAACAGACAAGGATACAATGAACCAAAACAATTTTTAAAGATATGACATTCTAGGCTTAGAAAGTACGGCAAAATCTTTCTGCATGAGAACTAAACAAATACATGTACTCAATTATGGGTTCATACCACGGATAAGATAAATAAGGTTGGATTGGCAATAGTCACACTTTTGTTTGAAAACCAGCGTCGCCGCCTGTCTCCCACCCATCAACTCCACTACACTAGGAATAATAATACATATACACGAATTGCGCGCACTAATATATAATAATTTCTGGTTTTACACTGCTGACTAGGTTGGATAAAATATTAGTATTTAGTTTTTAATTCTAGCTTTAGTTAATTTTGATTAAGTTTATTTACATATTATTATATTAATTTTTATATATAAGTACTTACCTATATCATGCCAAATTTTATGGACAACTCTGACCAAAGTGTCAATTTTTTCTCATGTTCATCTGAATCTGATTCAACTGACAGCAGTGATAGTTATCAAAGCCTTCCTTCCCTACATGGTTTGCTTGAAGCTGAGTTTTCCAATCTTCCTAAAAATTTCAACGTCGTGCACATAAACGCTCAAAGCATTCCCGCTCACTATCCCGATTTCTTATCCACTTTTGAAAATAACAACAACATCCATGCCATTTTAATTTCTGAATCTTTCCTTCACCCGAACTTGCCGTCTACGTCATATTGTCTTCCGGGATTCATAGTCATTCGCAATGATCGTACTAATACCTCCCATGGTGGTGTGGCCATTTATCTTCGGAGCTACATTCCTTATAAAATTCTTAGTCGCTCTCCACAGCCACCTCCGCCTGGTACTGCTGAACATCTTTTTATTGAAGTCACTCTGTCACACAACAAATTACTTCTTGGAGTCTACTACAGCCCTTCTCTAAGGGTTAATTATTTTTCTTGTTTTGAAAAACTCCTTGAAGATTTCACTCCTTCCTATAATCACTCGATTATAATGGGTGATTTCAATACTTGCCTTCTAAAAGACGATGCTCGCTCTCGTCGTCTAGTCGACATCACTAAATCTTGTAACTTAAATATTCTACCATCTGATGCCACACACCTTTTCCCTGGCTGTGTCCCTTCTCTTCTCGATCTTTCCATTGTGTCTTCTATCAGTCATGTTGATAAACACGGGCAGCTGTCGGCTGACTCGTTTTCGTATCATGACTTGATATACGTATCCTATAGAATTCGTCCTCCTAAACCTAAACCCCGCATCGTTCTCCTACGCAATTTTAGTGGAATGGATTTGGATAGTCTACGCACGGATGCCAAAGAGATCGATTGGTCCGTTATTGAGCAGGCACCCTCAGTAAATGATAAGGTAGTTCTATTTAATACATTGCTTACCCAGCTTTATGACGTACATGCGCCAATTCATCCCGTTAAAGTTAAACATGTTCCTGCCCCTTGGCTTACTGACGATATCAAAACCTTGATGGTTAAGAAAAATTATGCTAAATCTAAATATAAGGCGGACCCGTCAAACAAAAACGAATCCAAATACCATCGTCTAAGGAATCGCTGCAATATGGTTTGTAGAGATGCACAAAGACGCTATATCCACCAGTCTGTTGAGAAAGGCAACCCCGCTAAAGTCTGGAAATTTCTCCGGACGGTGGGTATTGGAAAATCTTCTGTTAACCAGGGTTCCAGTAACATAGACCCCGATTCATTAAATGCTCATTTCTCCTCTTCCCCCAATATCGATAGTTACGCTAAAGTGTGTACCCTTAACCATCTTTCCTCCTTGCCTAACCTGAGTATCCCTTCCTTTAGTTTTAGTCAGGTGTCGGTTGACGAAGTTAAGAAGAACATTCTTGCCATCGGTTCTAAAGCTGTCGGAGTTGATTGTATTAGTCGTACTATGATCATTCCCATAATCGATATCCTATCTCCCGTTATCACCTACATTCTGAATCAGTCCATAGTTGCTGGAGTCTTTCCTGTTTCCTGGAAAGATGCAAATATAATCCCCCTACCCAAGAAAGCCAATCCTTCTACCCTATCTGACTACCGTCCTATCTCCATTCTTCCATTTCTTTCTAAAGTGCTTGAACGTTTAATCCATAGCCAACTAAGTAACTTCCTAGTACGTAACGACCTGTTAAATCCCTACCAGTCTGGCTTCCGCCCTGGTCATAGTACGACCACTGCCTTAATCAAAATTACAGATGATGTTCGATCAGGTATGGATAACCAGCAGTTAACAGTGTTGACCCTGCTTGACTTCAGTAATGCATTCAATACGGTAGATCACGATATACTGCTTGGGATTTTGCGTTCTCTTAACTTATCACCTTCGACATCTGACTGGTTTCGTAGTTACTTGTGCGGGCGTCGTCAGCGTGTTCGCCTTGAGGATTCATACTCATCGTGGTGTAATACGTGTGCTGGTGTCCCGCAAGGTGGCGTGCTCTCTCCTCTTCTCTTTTCCATATTTATAAATTCTATTTCTCATAACTTGTCTTCATCCTACCACCTGTATGCCGACGATCTGCAAATCTATTCGCAGGCTCCAATACACAAATTGCATGATGCTATTAACAACACGAATAAGGACCTCTTTTTCATATCACAATGGAGTAAATCGTACGGTCTGCAGGTGAACCCTGCAAAGACTCAGTGCATTATTTTGGGTAGTCCTCATTTTATTTCGAGGGTGAATTTGGACCAATTGCCGCATATAATGTTTGATGGAGTTCGCATTAACTTTAGCCATACGGTCAAAAATCTTGGCGTTACGTTCGACACCACCCTTTCCTGGTCACCTCATGTCTCCGAAGTCAGCAGAAAAGTATTTTCTTCTGTACGATCCTTAAACCGTCTCCGCAATTTCCTTCCAAATGCTACTAAAATTGCACTCGCCCAGTCCCTTCTTCTTCCTATCCTTGACTATGCTGACTCCTGCTTTCCTGACCTCAATGTCGATCTTCTGAATAAATTAGAGCGTTTGCAGAACCTTGCGATTCGATTTATATATGGCCTACGAAAATATGATCACATCTCTCAGTATCGGAAAGAACTAAAGTGGCTATCTGTGCGCCGTCGTAGAGACGCACACGTTCTATCTCTTCTATATTCTTTATTGTTTGGCCATAAATCTCCTACTTATCTTCAAACCCCTTTTCACTACTTGTTCTCTACACACAACCGACCGCTCCGTTCAGCGACTTCGCTCCGTTTGCATGTACCTCCACACACTACTAGTTTTTTCTCCAACTCATTCACTCTGCGTGCCATCCACTTGTGGAATTCCCTTCCAGAGACTATTCAACGCTCTCCTTCACTTCCTGTCTTTAAAGCTCAAGTAAAACTTTATTTTCTATCTCTGTAATTTCTGTTCCATCCTTTCGTGCTCTTTTTATCACTTCGCCATCTTGTAATTGTACGAATTTGGTAAAGGTATTTTTTTTTTTTCGTGATTTGTCTATGAAATTTAAATATGTATTAGTATATATTTATTTGTATGTATATTTTTAATATATAATTCATGCACATATATATTTATATAATAGTTATTATATTTATAAGTATAGAATAATAATATTAGCATGTATTAATATAATTAAGTTGCTTATTTCTCTGCCCTTATTATAAAATTAAGTATTTCGTGCTTTCCTATAATGAAAGGTTGTCTGGAAGAGATTGCTTTTAGCAATAAGGCCGCCTACTGTACACTTTATTATAGTATCTCTACGTATTAACATTACAAAATTGTTTTGGTGTACTATAAGTGTAAATAAATAAATAAATAAATAAATAAATAATAAACAAAACACACTTAGAACACAGGGCTGCAATTGCGTCTCACACCATTTCGAGAGTCTGTACGTTACACACAACCACACGCAAATAAAAAGTATGAACGCGTGCTTCGGTTAAGTATGATTGTCTAATCATACTTGAGGCGCGCCTGCCCAGCGCACATTTCCAATCCAACCTTATTTATCTGATCCGTGGTTCATACTATTAGTGACTTACCAACCACGTCAGCGGTGAGTAGAGACGTCAACTCGGGCAACTGATGCTCGTCGGCGCGCCGCACTGCGCGCACGAACGCGTACAACGTAGCGGGCACGTGCTGAGCGAGAAGCGCGGTGTACTGCGACAGCAGAGCGCGCACGCCGCCTCGCGTGGCGCGCCCGCCGCGAGACCACATCGCCTCGCAGAATAATAGTCTATAAAACGAATTAGCGAAGAAAAATCTATAAATATTTAACTGGCTTCACCTCAAGTCAAAGTAGAAACTTGCACAACAATAGCAGAAACACCTACAATATTCTTTATCATTTGAACCTGTTGTTTCTGTTCTGAAATTTCTACTTTGACTTGAGGTGAAAAGTCAAAGTAGAAATTTGTACAACAATAGCAGAAACACCTACAATATTCTTTATCATTTGAACCTGTTGTTTCTGTTCTGAAATTTCTACTTTGGCTTGAGGTGAAAAGTCAAAGTAGAAATTTGCACAACAATAGCAGAAACACCTACAATATTCTTTATCATTTGAACCTGTTGTTTCTGTTTTGAAATTTCTACTTTGACTTGAGGTGAAAAGTCAAAGTAGAAATTTACACAACAATAGCAGAAACACCTACAATATTCTTATCATTTGAACCTATTGTTTCTCCCGCACCGATGTTTTTTTTGCAAATGTTGAATTTAAGACTAATCCAGGACAGATATTTTTTTATTTTTTTTATTTACAATTGGTAGACCCTTGGCATCATCTCACCTGATGGTAAGTGACGATGATCCCGAAGATGGAAGCGGGCTTACCAAGATTCCCCGACGAAATGGAGAACTGGCAATATTTCTGAATGTAACGGTATTTAATGAAATGAAAGAGATTTGTTTACTATTGGAAGCCACAAACCAAATCAACGATTTTATAGACTAATAGTAAGCGAATTATCATTGGAAACGCTGAACACGTTAAAAAAACGACTTCCATCGTAACAACTTATTTGGCATTTTTATTTTATGTTAATTTTCTAAAAAAATACTTCACCGATTTTTATAAAATTTATATGGGACCTTAAAAAAAATATATGGAAATTCTTGGGGGAGGCCTATGTCCAGCAGTGGACGTCCTTCGGCTGATATACAGATGATGATATGGGACCAATTCGGGAGCGTAGCCTATCGAATAAAAATCACAATTTGCAAAGACATCGGGTAACAAAAACACTAAAAAAACCGGCCAAGTGCATGTCAGAACCACATACACAGGGTTCCGTACCATCACACTAGATTGCGGTTTACGATTTATGACGTATTAAAAAAAACTACTTACTAGATCTCGTTCAAACCAATTTTCGGTGGAAGATTGCATGGTAATGTACATCAAATATTTTTTTTAGTTTTAACATTCTGTTGTTTTAGAAGTTACAGGGGGGGACACACATTTTACCAATTTGGAAGTGTCTCTCGCACAAACTATTCAGTTAAGAAAAAAATGATATTAGAAACCTCAATATTATTTTTGAAGACCTATCCATAGATACCCCACACGTATGGGTTTATAAAAAAAAATTGAGTTTCACTTCTAAGTATGTGGAACCTCCAATATTTATTGGGTTTTTTTTCTATTTTTGTGTGAAAATCTTAATGCAGTTTACAGAATACATGTACTTACCAAGTATAGTTTTTATAGTTTCGGAAAAAAGTGCCTGTGACATACGGACGGACAGACAGACAGACAGACAGACAGACAGACATGACAAATCCATAAGGGTTCCGTTTTGCCATTTGGCTACGGAACCCTAAAACACATAGTTTGGAGGTCAGTTGAAAGTGGAAAGTGATTTACACTATCTAAACCTGACTAAAAAACGCTTGGACAATAGTGGGTAATAATAAGGGAAGGGCATCAACTTCAATGTAGGGTCAATTTGCTTTCACTTACCTTTGGAATCGTATGAGCAAGTGACAACTAGGACTGGCGGTATCATTTCCTTTAGGATCGTCCGTTTTAGTTTTTTCGCCGTTCATTATTGCGTTAATTAGCATCTGTGTTTGACAACTCGTGTTACGGACGAGGTGCTTGACCTGTTAACACATTAAGTATTTAGTAAGGGCCACATCTCACGGTCACGATCGTCAGCATAGAGAAAGTAATATCGGATCTCAAGAAGATTTAGCGACATGTCCTACTAATTTTTTATTTGCGCTTCGTAAGCACTTAGCGAATGCACTGTGCAAGGCTCGCCAGTCGTTCCCTAACCGCGCCTCGCTATAGTGTTACGGACGAGGTGCTTGACCTGTTAATACACTAAGTATTTATAAAAGGCTAAATCTTATGGTCACGATCGTCAACATTGAGAGAAAGACAGATCGGATTGGAGATCTCAAGACAATGTAACGACATGTACTACTAATTATTTTATTTGCGCTTCGTAAGCACTTAGCGAATGCACTGTGATGGCTCGCCAGTCGTTCCCCACTCGCGGCGACGTAAAGTCGTTCCCTACCCGCGCTTCGCTATAGACCTAACCTAAGTACAACCTTCTTTCTGTAAAATCATTCTTTTCAACTCTAATAAATTCTGACTTTCGTTAACTGCAAACTTGGTCCCTTTTCATCTTCTCCACGCAACCTTCATCTATCGTACAACCGTACATAGCCTCATCACATCAGCTCATATAAACGTCCCCACCGAGGGGCTCGAGCGTACCCTGAATTAGGGCGATTGGGCCTTAGTCGACCACGCGGGCCCAGTGCGGGTTGGTCGACTTCACAAACAACCTTCGAATTTCTTCGCAAGTGTGTGCAGGTTTCCTCACGATGTTTTCCTTCACCGTTAAAGCAATCGGTGAATATATGTACGTAAGTTTCGAAAAACTCATTGGTACATCGGCCGTCCAGATTTGAACCCGGCACCTCTGGTTAGGGGGACCGAGTCGTTACCGGTTGAGCCACCGACGCTTTCATAGCCTATCCCGTAACAAAGATGTCAGAAGCTAACTGTAGGAGTGGATACAAAAACTTACCAAATGCATAAGTGGCACTAAGGCCGACTTGTCTGATGAGGTAGCGTTGTTGCTAATTTGGTATTCCTCAGTGTAACCTGTAATATTTCGGGGCCAAGTATAAATGCATATCTCTTATGCAAAACTGAATGGAAACTAATGTAAATCAAAAGTAGAACAACCCATACCTTGGGCAGATTCATTTTCGTCGCCACTTGCAGTCGCTTGCGCAGTTCTTTGTCCTGTCACTATATCAATTTGATCGTAGTCCCTAAAATGACATAGTACAAAATAACAAAATGTTCAGAAGGCTGGATCCTACAAGTCTCTATATTAGGTAATCAGTTTATTCAGGCGATTCAATCTATATGTCACCGGGATATTGTAAAAACCGCGATATTACAATTTCACTGGTTAGATTATAATATAACGATAAATTGTGAATCGGTTCACAATTTCACGGCCTATTCTTGTACCTCCGAACGAAACCGATGATTTCTTCTGCTGCGAAGCATTCTGCTACCCAGAGGATCGCTAGGATCTTTGACTGTTTAATCAATAACACCTGTTCGAACCTAACATCGATCGTTTCGCGTACTCATTTATTTAGTGTTTTTCACTTCGTTTAGTGTTATTGCAATGTCACTAGTGAGATAACAATGTCACTAGTGGAATTGTAAACAATATGTTACAGTTCACAATCTTTCGACAGTTCACAATCTCGCGAGATAAATCCCGTTAGATTATAATCTAACAGAATTTACAATCTTACGGTGACATATACATATAATAAAACTGTAACGGGGCTGTGTCTGTACATGAAATATTTTTGAAAAATAATAACTGTGGTAAGTATCTAGTAAACATCTGTGCTGAGGTGGACATATTACTAACGATATAGAGGCCAAAACAACAACTTTTGTAATTTTTGTCTGTCTATATGTTCGCGCATCACGCAAAAACTACCAGGCCGATTTTGATGAAATTTTGTGTGGTGGTTCCTTATAGCCCGGGTTAAAGTTGAGGATACTTTTTATCCCGGAAAATTCAAGAATTCCTGTGGGAAATTTCAAATCCTCCACGCGGACAAAGTCGCAGCCACAGCTACGAGTAGTTGCAAATACTTACGTATCCAACTGTAAGTGATTGTGCGCGTCTGTGGCATGTTCCTGGAGCGCATTCTTGAGTGCATCTCGAAGGCCGCCTCCACCCAGAAGCGACCAAACGAGTAGCTCAGTCATAAAACGCGCGCCCGCACTCGCCGGTAGCGACCCTGTGTTAACAAACAAAATCAATAAGTAGTGGTTAGTGCTCTTGACTACTGATCCGAGAGTTATGGGTTCGATCCCCACCCAGGGCAAACATTTGTGTGATGAGCAGATTTGTTTGCTGTGTCTGGGTGTTCATCATCATCATCATCATATCAGCCGAAGAAAGTCCACTGCTGGACATAGGCCACCCCCAAGGATCTCCACGACGACCGGTTCTGCGCTGCCCGCATCCAACCTTCACCAGGTCATCGGTCCACCGAGTGGGAGGCCTGCCTACACTACGCTTTCCGGTGCGTGGTCGCCACTCGAGAACTTTACTGCCCCAACTGGCAGTCTGGGTGTTAAATATCTATATATATATGTATGTATACGTATATAAGTATTTATATCAGTCTCTGGTTCCATTACACAGGGAATCCTACTTTGGGGCCAGGTGACCATGTGTGATTTGTCCCAGAATATTTATTTATTTATCCAGCGGTCCGGTACCACCCCATCTCTTTCCGAGGGGCGTCGTAAGAGGCGACAAGGGGCTCAAAAACCAGAGGAAGGGCAGCAGCGTCCTGTCAGCTCACTGTGCCACCACGCTGCACCGCCTGCCAAGCGTTGCGATTATGACAAAACAAGGTCATGTCCAGCAGCTGGGTATGACATTATCATCACATGCCTAAGCAGACTGCTTAGCAAACTAAATCATCATCATGGCCACATAAATGGATAATTAAAGAAATAACCGACTAGTTACTTCGTTAGCACAGAATACACATTTCAATAATTAACAATCGCTAAATTGCTACTAAAGTATTACCAAAGTATATATATATATATTAGTACTAACATACAGTATGGACACTCCCTGCCGCTCTATAGATTCCGACCTCACCCCCTCGTCACCCAGATTGATACAGATTGGTTACAGTTTGGTTGTCGAATGTATAGGATTTCGCCGCCATTTTGTTTGTTCCGTCATTCCCTTTTTGAAATGTCTAGTACGGCCGCTGTCATTTTAGTTCTTCCACTGAAATTGAAGCCCTCATCATCACACATCTGTAAGACTGACTTTGAGGCAGTAAGGCTACGAGATGCTGCGCCCTCTTTATGAGGTTGGCAGTAAAAGCGGCTAGACGGCAGCAAAAGTCCTTCTTGCGGCCGCTGAGCCTTTATTTATTCACAGTTGGTAAGCCCTTGGCATCATCTCACGATGATGGTAAGTGACGATTATGCTGAAGATGGAAGCGGGCTTACCAAGACTCCCCAACGCAATGGAGAACTGGCTATCTTATCTTCAATGTTGTTAACACTGATGTTTGGCGGCAAGACTTAGATAAGATGGTGGTAGGATGGGTTTAGAAAATTACTTTGGATTTGTCTATTTTCCAATCATACAAGTGTATTCCACCTATGTGCCTCATCATATCAGCTCATATACATCCCCACCGAGGGGCTCGAGCCTACCCTGAATAATGGCGATCGGGCCTTAGTCGACCACGCGGGCACAGTGTGGGTTGGCGACTTCACACACAACCTTAAGAGTTTCTCCGCAAGCGTGAGCAAGTTTCCTCACGATGTTTTCCTTCACCGTAAGAGCGTCAGATAAACGTACATATGAAATCTAGATTCGAAATCACATTGGTACGTGGCAGGATTTGAACCACGACCTCCCGGACAGTAGGCGGCGGCCCTAGCCGTTACGCCACCGACGCTCTAAGTTTGGCTCCACCTATGTACATATTGTAGTGTATGTATTGTACCTTGAGGCAGCAACGCGATGAGATGCTGCGCCCTCACTTGTGGGGTCGGTAGTAGTAACGGCCAGGCTGCCGCTAAGGCTCTCCTGGCGGCCGCCGCTGCCGCCGGACCGACCCTGCCCTCGGCTAGTGTGACTAGCGCTGTGTGGACTCCACCACACCAAGATCGGCTTTCTGTCTCACTCTCACCTACTTCTGTGCCTCTTGCACATTGCCAAGCGTGTACCTGTTATGAAAATATATTATGTTTAAGGATATCTATACAGGGTGACTTTTAATTCGTTCTGATAACAAAAGATATGAATGTACTCGTCATTACAAACGACTTTCCCAAAGAGTCTATGTCAAATAAGAAAAAAAATTTTGATCCTCGATACAGAATAAGTTATTACTTAAATCGTGAAAAATGTATAAAGGACCAAATTTTTTTGCATATATTGGACATATAGTTTCTTTGGGAAAGTTGTTTGTAACCACGAGTACTTCATATCCGTTGCTATCATCATATCAGCTCATATACGGGCTCGAGCCTACCCTGAATTAGGGCGATCGGGCTTTAGTCGACCACGCGGGCCCAGTGCGGGTTGGTTGTCTTCACACACAACCTTCGAGTTTACTATCAAGAACTAATTAAAAGTCACCCTATATAAATAAAAATTAAATATGCTGCTCTTTGGCTTACCAAGGAACAGCATATTTAATTTAACAGTGATGCACTTAGCATCTCTATTGAACGGCTAAAACGTGCCAATAAAGGTAAAACGGAAAAAGAAAAAAAATGGTGTCCGTAAAAATTTAAAATTCGGGAAAAACGGAAAAAGAGTTTTTCTCTATGGGGTTTTTGTACGATCTCGAGACCACAACTCACGATTAAAACGAAACAATATCCTTGCGGGCAAAAGCTACTTATAAATAACACCTTGTAGAGCACGAAAAACATTCACTTATTTTAGTCTATTTTAGTTTTTACCCGGGGTTTTCACAATTCAAAATAAAGGGACAATAAAGAATTGGATAATCCTTAAATCCTTACTAATATTAAAAATGTGAAAATATGTTTGTTTGTTTGTGTGTTATCTTTTCGCGCTTCAACGCTTTGACCAATCTTAATGAAATTTGGCATGCAGGTAGCTTTTGTCACGATGAAGGATAGGCTACTTTTATCCCGTGAAAATAACATAGCCCGATACAGTTCCTCAGGGAACAGAAAATATACTCTTTTTTGGTTAATTTCTTGAACCTCGCAACGGAACAATGGATTGTGTGATTTCTTGCACACAGATGGTTGAGGGGGTGGGAAAAGACATGATTTACTAATAAGCATATCCTGACATAGTTCCTGAGGGATCTAGAGAAAATCCATGTCCACGCTCGCGAGCCGCTTGCCCTCTAAGACAATCATAAGAACGATGTCCACGCGGGCGAAGCCGCGGGCAAAAGCTAGTTAATGATAAATGCACTTACTTGTAATCTCAGTAGGTTTAAACAAGAAACAGCTAGACATTCATTTTCTTTCATATTCGTCGATCCATTTTGTTCTACGGCTATCCTTAGTAGCCTCTCTAGAAATCTAAAAAGAAAACATCGGGTTTATATTTTCTTGACCGACTGTACCAATTTGTAACTTTATCTAATTACTTACTTGAATGTACTATCGGACAAATCTATGACAAAAGGCATTGATGACGGCAGATCTCTTTGACTCTCCTCGCTCCAAACGAAGACTTGTGCTGGACCACTTGTGACACCTTGGACCAAAAACAAAATTATAAGTAACACCTCTTGGAGGGCTGCTTTATTCTTCTTATTCGTGTAAAGTGATCCCATGTCATACTATTCTTACTGATATTATAAATTTGAAAATGTGTTTGTTTGTCTGTTTGTTATCTTTTTACGATTCAACACCTTGACCAATCTTGATGAAATTTGGCATGCAGGTAGCCTGTGTCATGAGACCTGTGTCATGAGGGAGGACATATGCTACTTTTTATCCCGTGAAAATAGCATAGTCCGATGCAGTTCCTGAGAGAACTGAAAAAATATATTTTTTTGGTTCATTTCTTTAACATCGCAACGGAACAATGGATTGCTGTGATTTTTTGCGCAGAGATGGTTAAGGGAGTGGGAAATGACATAGACTGCTAATCAGGAGAAAACCATTTACGCTGGCGAGCCGCTTGCGGCTCGCGCACCACTCACCCTCAAATACAGTCATAAAAACGACGTCCACGCAAGCGAAGTACAAAAGCTAGTTTTACATAATGCCTTGCCATTTCCAGTGCCCGGGGAGTTGCGTTGGCCAGATCTTCCCTGGTATAGACAGGGCCGAGTTAAGTGTTCAGTACTTTGCAACTGACCGCAAGAGCAATTGGTATCGGCATTTTGGGACAGGAAACCCCACTTCACCATATTATCTTTAGAGCACCCCACTCTCACTCTGAGCCTGTTCAGGGTCCTTTCCGGCCATTTCTCCGAAGCCCCAGCAGGTAGGATTCGTCAGGGGGCACAGTACTGTTTTATTTAGTTGTATCGACCGACCAGTGGCTTCATAACTATGTGCAGTATATTTCGTTCGAGAAAGTAGAACGAAATAACCTTACTAATTTAATTGATAATTAAAAACCTAACTGCATAAAAAGATAACCCTCCTTTTTGGACGGTGGGGTAAAATGGGTCCTGTGTCACTCAGGGGATCGAGACGAATGTAACGACACCTCGCACTCCAAAATCCATCAAGCCGTTTAAGCTGCAGACTCAGCCAAAGAAACCGACATACATACCCCTCTTTTTGGAGAGTCGGAAAAATACCTTAACGACATGAAATTGGCAAAGTATATAATAGTACTAACATACAGTATGGACACTCCCTGCCGCTCTCTAGATTGCGACCTCACCCACTCGTCACCCAGGTTGGTTACAGTTTGGTTGTTGAACTTATAGGATTTCGCCGCTATTTTGTTTGTTCCGTCATTTCTATTTTGAAATGTCATTTCTGGCGCGTTGTATGACGTGTCCAGGGTGTGGTATTGGCTTGATGTTTAATACAATAATTAGTAAATTTTTACCGTGAGCTTTGTAAGACGGATTCAACGCTTGAATAAGCTGCGGGACGGGTTTGGATATTTGCGCTCGCTCGTGCGTGCCCCACGCGTACAGGTGGCCCTCCGACGTGAGGGCGACGCCGTGACTAGCGCCCAGTGAGAGCTCTACTACACGGACTCCTGCGAAAATTGACATTTATTAGAGGTCTAAAACAAACAAAAATATATGACGGGATTAATAGTATTTATTGCATACAGTAATTAAAAAAAAACGCAATATAAAACTTAATTTGAGAGGGTCGGTGGCGCGACCGCAAGGGCCACTACCTCCTATCCGGGAAGTCGTGGTTCGAGTCCTGCCACGTACCAATGTGTTTTCGAATTTCGATTTCATATGTACGAGTATCCGACTCTCTTACGGTGAAGGAAAACATCATGAGGAAACCTGTACATGCCCGCGAAGAAACTCGGAAGTTGTGTGTGAAGTCGACCAACCCGCACTGGACCCGCGTAGTCGACTAAGGCCCGAGCCCCTCGGTGGGGACGAATATGAGCTGATTTGATGATATATAAAAAATACAGAGGTCTGCTGGTACCTTGAAGTCCTTCGACTAGTTTTGGTGTTTTTGTAGACTCCAGCGTTCCGTGGCCAAGGCGGTAGCCGTCGCCACTGCCCCAAGTGTATACTTGCCCCCTGCAACAAACACACCCAACTTGCAACTTGTCTTAATAAGTTAGGAGAGTTATAACTAGAATATAATAGAAAATCTATTATTTAGAACACTTTTTTTGAAGTGAAAACTTCTTTAGGTGTGTTGGGACTTTTTTGAGATGTGTAAAAAAAACCATTGAACTTACAAGATTGTTACCGTTTGATTTCCCTATGGAATAAAGAATACAGAGTAATTGACACCGACACCTTACTAGGAACACTCGCAGGGTCAAAACTTGGTCAAGCTAGTCGTTTGCCAGAAACACTCGGAGGGTCAAAACTTTTGTTGCAAATTGAGTGTTTTCGGGCACATAAATCGTGATTTAGCACGTAAATCGTTTTATATTATTTAGTGAAATTCCTCCAATTACTATTTAGTTCTTGTGAAAGGTCACTACAGGAGTGAAATTTATTGTTAGTTGGCTGTGAGCGGTCACCTGATAAATTTCCATAGTATTCCTCGTGGAACTTTATTGTATTTTGTGTGTGGTGTCTGGCACGGGCCTTTGACACTAACCTGTTATCTGCCGTGAGACCAGAAACTTCGTGGCAGAACAAATAACTCTTGGGATAACCTCATACACACACTTCACACTAGGAGAGGTATCCCAGGCTGAACTTGGGTAAGTGGCAATCTAGATTTATTGGGCGTTAGTGCCCCATAATCTTATAACAGTAGCATGGCAAGGGTTGTGTAGCGTTCTGGTCTCCAGCAAGCACTTAATAGCAAGGTGTTTTTGCTATGCAGCTTGGGACGGGAGCGTTACATAATCCTAGTTTTAGTTGTCTGGAGGAGCAATCAAGGCGGCTGTTTTGGTTTGATTCGTCAATTCATTCCGTGCTTGCTCGGGCTGTTCTTTCGGACTGGTAGCAGAGAAGATTAGGGACTTATAGATCAATTTAACTTGCGCGGTTTACTGCCAGCGCTTCAATGAGCCTCCCTCTGTCCCGGGGACGTAAATTAAACATCTAGTATGTTCAATATTCCTGAATCAGATGTAAGCAATATGATAAAAGTTAAAAAGCTTTGCACATTTAACTATATGTATATTGTAAATTATTTTGCTGTAAGACTCCCGGATGTCAATAAAATTAATATAAAAATAAACTGCTCACATTTGACCAAATCGGGTACAATGCTACAGGCATCACTCTCAAAGTAAAGGATGTAACACTCATGTAATTTCATTTGTTCGTGTCATATCCTAGCCCGAATTCACAGGTCAACGGCTTGACAGGTCGCCAGAGAAAGGTGCGTGGCGCGGCGTAACAGGTGAGAGAATCACACTTAACTATACCCTTGTAGTAAAGATGCGCGCGCGCGACGCCTACCACGGACAGCGCCGCCCTCCGCTTCGCCGAATATTAGCAATGCGCCCTCTTTAGTCTTACGTGTCAGTGAGCGCCGCGTGGCAGTGCTCGCCGGTGTATACGCGCGCGACGCGCAGCACGGACAGCGCGGTGAGAGTGCGCGGCGCGCCGCCCTCCGCTTCACCGAACACTTGCACCGCGCCCTCTTGCGTGCAGCATAGTGTCACACTATCGCCCCAACCTAGACAATGAACAGTGTTAGCAAAATGAACATGACACAAATGTCGGTGACGGATCTGATAGCGTAGTCGAGAACGCTTTTGTAACATTCGCGGGATTTTCGAGAATTTGTGGTTTTCTACACGTAAAGATGAAAGAAGTGAAGTGAACTGAAGTGGCGGTGGGCAGGGCACATAGCTCGTAGAACAGATGTCCGATGGGGCAGTAAAGTTCTCGAGTGGCGACCGCGCACCGGAAAACGTAGCGTAGGCAGGCCTCCCACAAGGTGGACCGACGACCTGGTGAAGATCGCGGGAAGACGATGGATGCGGGCAGCGCAGGACCAGTCGTCGTGGAAATCCTTGCGGGAGGCCTTTGTCCAGCAGTGGACGATTTCCGGCTGATATGATGATGATGATGATGAAAGATGACAGGTGTGCCTGTGGAGAAACTGTAATGTTTTATCGATGTAGAACCCCTTGTTCTCATAGACCACAAGCTTACCAAGCGCAATATCGATGACCCGCTCAATGTTGTGTGCGTTGAAGGAGACCGGTTGCGGTGTAAGACAGTTCTCGATTGTGCCATGGCCCAGGCGGCCATGCATACTGCGGCCCCAGGTGTACAGAGCACCGCGAGAGGTGACCACCGCACTGCGAAACAATATTCAATTTGAGAAGAATAAATGCTATTGGAGTTGGTCCTAACAGTCAAGCATCACATAACAATATATCGAAATAGTCAGTTTTAGCACAGTTATAATATGCTAGTGATAATGATAAATGGGTAGATAATTTTTATCGTTTAACTCACCTGCAAGCTGGGTCAGCAGCGACCCGTACGACCTCATGATGCGCCAGATGATGCAAAGGCGCGGGTGCATCCCTTGGCGCCGTGTCACCGTGCCCTAGACGGCTGTCTTCACCGACACCCCACGACGTATACAGCAAACTCACCTGCAAGCCGGGCCAGCAGCGACCCGCACGACCTCATGATGCGCCAGATGGTGCAAAGGCGCGGGTGCGTCCCTTGGCGCCGTGTCGCCGTGCCCTAGACGACCGTCTTCACCGACACCCCACGACCACGCACCGCCACACGTTGAACAGCACAGATAGTGGCGTCCCGCCATATGGCAAGCCACCTGGGCGATCACCTTGCTTTCTAGTCCTGTTAACAAGTATCAGTTTTTCAATATTTTTCTTTCTCAATTAAGACTATAGTTTTAAATAACCTGGCTCTCACTTTATTACACATAAAAACCGACTACTGAAAAGTCACGCTCTAAAAAGTATGAAACAAGAAAATATTCTTATCTAATATTGTTATGTACAAATCTTTACTTATTTTACAAGCTAGCCGTCCACCCGCAGCTACGCCCGCGTTGTTTTAGATTTTCCCGTGGGAATAAGACGTTTTCCCGGGGTAAAAAGTAGCCTTTGTCCTATTTCAGGACCTAACCTAAATGTGTGCCAAGTTTCAGCCCGATCCGTCCAGTGGTCGAAGCGTGAAAGAGCAACACTTTCACGTTCACTTCCAAATTTTTAATATTAGTAGGATGTGAAAATTTATTTGTTTGTAGGATGTGAAAAGGTTTTATTTTTGTTAGGTATTCTATAATAATTTAAATTACTAAACCTTCCTCATGAACCAGTCCGTCCATTGATGAAAATCCGTTTGGTAGGTTAAATGTTCACACCTATTTTCCCTCCAACTCAACCAATTTAGATGGGCAATAGCACAAACGAAAGAGCTAATTCCACCGAATGTTCTTAGACCAAAACCAACCGCGTAGGTACTTCAATTAGAAACGGAGATGTTGAAAAAGAAAGCAACGAAAATCGCGCTTGAGTCTTGGGTTTTACATAATAATACTTGAGAAGGGCGAAAGTTACGTGATTTTCAATACTTGATGACATCAAGTGCATCAATACCTCTCATGTTTTTAATAATAAGTAAATCGGTTTTATCAAACTGCCGGACGGACTCAAAATAGATTTCTTTTTTTTTTGAGACGGGCGTAAGTTTGGTTATTTTTAATCATCATCATCATATCAGCTCATATACGTCCCCACCGAGGGGCTCGAGCCTACTCTGAATTAGGGCAATCGGGCCTTAGTAGACCACGCGAGCCCAGTGCGGGTTGGTCGACTTCGTTGGTTATTTTTAATGCTTGATGGCAAATCTATGCATAAATAATACCTTCCATTTTAAAATAATTGAAAACGCTAAACACGTTAAAAAACCGACTTCCTTCGCAACAACTTCGAACAATTTTGCATTGTTATTTTTGGTTTTTGTTAATTTTCTAATAAAGTACTACACTGATTTAGATAAAATTTATATGGGACCACACGGGAAGCACTAGCTTTCTAATAAAAAAATAAAAAAAATAATCATCAAAATCGGTTCACCCAGTCAAAAGTTCTGAGGTAACACACATAAAAAACATAGAGTCGAATTGAGAACCTCCTCCTTTTTGGAAGCCGGTTAAAAAAGCAAATCGGTTGGATAGAACGGCCACATGGACGCATATTAGATTTCATAGTTTTGTTTAGTATGTTGAGAAGGGCGAAAGTAAGGCGATTTCCAATGCATAATGACAAATCTGTGCGTCAATAAGTTTTATTTAAAAAAAAAGCAAATCGGTTGGATAAAAAACTAAAAACCAACTTCAAAATGAAATTCACTCAAAAGTATGAAATAATATTATTATACTTAGATACACGACATTAACCAACAATAAGGAAATCAAAGGTGGGTACCAGTTAAATTAGGGGCCTCAAGTTTATTTTTGAGGTCGGTGTCATCAATGCCGTAAAATGTGAGGAGCTGTGTGCTGGTATCTCAAAAATAAATTGGTGTGAAGCGAATGTACTAACAATTACAAAAATTTGTAGGTGAAAACCCTTATCACATCTAAAATAGCACTCAATACCAAAAGACTTCGAAATAAAAGATATACATATCACTGTCAGACGGTCATTTCCTGTTGTCAATCAATCAATCAATCAACCAAATATGCTTTATTGTAAAATAAAAATAAAATAGAGAATAGTACAAAACAAACAAAAAAAAATCAATTTAGGCGGCCTTATTGATAAAACCAATTTCTTCCAGGCAATTCACTTCTATGTACTGAGACAATGTTAAAATATTGGGCCCTCCATCTCGTCGTAGACCGATCTCAAGATAGGATTATTTGAACAACTAAGTCTTAAACAAAAGAAAGGGAAAAAGCGCTCTTAGGATACCGAAAAATTCGGGCACACAATTTTTTTTAACCAACTTCAAAAAAGGTGGTTCTCAGTTAGACCTGTATGTATTTCATTCACAATTGGTACGCCCATGGAATCGTCTCACCTGATGGTAAGTGACGATGATGCCGAAGATGGAAGCGGGTTTACCTAGATTCCCCAACGCAATGGAGAAATGGCTATCTTATCTTCAAGCCGGAACACATCAATGTTGTTAACACTGATGTTTGGCGGCAAGACTTAGATAACATGGTGGTAGCTAGCAAGGCGGGCGGCTTCACACAGGACGTCGCGGGTTCAATTCCCGGCGGGGTCAATTGTAAGACTCGGTTTGGTTGGTGGTAGGGCATTTTCTAAGCCCGTCTGGCTAGCTACCACCATCTTATCTAAGTCTTGCCACCAAACATCAGTGTTAACAACATTGATGTGTTCCGACTTGAAGATAAAATAGCCAGTTCTCCATTGCGTTGGGGAGCTTAGAAAATGCCCTACCACCAACCAAACCGAGTCTTAAATGTTGACCCCACTGGGAATCGAACCCACTACCTCCTAGTGTGAAGCGAATGGAACATTATACCATTACGTTCGACTTTATATATTTTTATTTCTAGCCCTTCTCTCTTCTTCTCATCAGCTCATATACGTCCCCAGCGAGGGGCTCGAGCCTGGCCTGAATTAGGGCGATCGGGCCTTAATCGGCCACGCGGGCCCAGTGCGGGTTGGTCGACTTCACACACTACCTTCGAGTTTCTTCGCAGACGTGTGCAGGTTTCCTCATGATGTTTTCCTTCACCGTAAGAGCGTCGGATAAACGTACATATGAAATCGAAATTCGAAAACACATTGGTGCGTGGCGGGATTCCTTTTTAGCCCTTACCTGGTACCAACTGCGGCGTCAACGTGTCGTAAGGCAGCGTGTACACGGCGCCATCTTGCGTCAGTAAAAGCGCAAGTTTGTCGGCGCAGGCTATTTGCTGGATACGTAACGCGCCCAGCTGCAGCGGACCCGCTCCCACTGACACTACCTCTTGGGCCGACTCCGTACACTGTGACAGTAAAAGTATTAAGATTTATCTTTGTCCATCCCAAAAAATCTAGCACCCTGATTCTCAACGCATTGAGTTCCGATTCTTACACGACAAGCGAAAAAGATTCGATTCGAAGTTGACATTATTTATTTATTTATTTCTGCTCACATGTATAATTGAATTCACGAAAGATGACCACTGCGCAGAAAGCATTTTTAGGTCCCCTTGGAGGTGCGGGGTGAGGCGCGGGCGGAATGCGTCAAGACCGAAGCGACGCTATTGGTGCGCAGCAGGCCGCACAGTCGCTATTCGCTAGTCGTCTCGAATACAATTGAAAAGAAAAGTGTTTCGTTGTTTTCGTTATTTGTTTTAAATTGTTTCTTGTTGAGTTTTCGAGTATGCTCGGAGTTTCTCTGCGTGATCATATCAGAAACGAGGAGATCCGCAGGAGAACTAAAGTAACCGACATAGCTCACAGAATCGCTAAACTGAAGTGGTAGTGGGCAGGGCACATAGCTCGTAGAACAGATGGCCGATGGGGCAGTAAAGTTCTCGAGTGGCGACCGCGCACCGGAAAACGTAGCGTAGGCAGGCCTCCCACGCGGTGGACCGATGACCTGGTGAAGATCGCGGGAAGCCGATGGATGCGGGCAGCGCAGGACCGGTCGTCGTGGAAATCCTTGGGGGAGGCCTGTGTCCAGCAGTGGACGATTTGTGGCTGATATGATGAAGTTTTCGTTGTTTCTGTTAAGTTATTTGTTTTGACTTGGGTGGATAAATATGCCACGAAAAAAAGGTAGTGCTCTAAATAGACAGTCGAGAAGGATAGTGATGGGTAGTTCCTTAAGTTCCATGTGTTTTATTTATACATAATATTTTTAATACAATTTATTTTAATAAACATTTTAAATTACTTACGTTTAATTTATTTTCATAACCACCAATTACAGTATTATTAGATACCTACATATAATATTTTACTAACAATAAAATATTATTTTTTCTAAGTCTTTTTTCATGAATTTGAATTTAATTAATTTTTTTCATGAAATATGCGCGACGGCCGCCATTTGTGATCAACTTTCGTGAATCAAAGTATACACACGGCGACACATCAAGCTATAAAAAAATTCGAGCGAGACCTACAGTACTCGCATATGATGTGTAACATGTGACAAAATACTTTAGGTTAGTTAGATTTGAGACGATATTGTACCTGGGTGGCGGATCTGACAGTAACGAAAAAAACCGACCAAGTGCGAGTCGGACTCTCGTAAAGTAGAATTCCGCGCTTTCGCGACTTCCTGTTACACATTTCCGTCCCATGTCACACATTTCCGTCCCATGTCACACATTTCCGTCCCATGTCACACATTTCCGTCCCATTTCACGAAATCACTCCCACAAATTGCAGGAAAGCGAGAGCAAAGATGTTACACATCAAAAACCAGTATAAGCTGGCCGCACGAGTTGCGCGACGCCTATGCGTTTGGACTTTACGCGAGGCCCGCGTATACTGGTTTAGTATAGCTTGATGTGGAGCCGTGTGTACATAACAAAGATAAAGATGGAACAAAAACAGTAAAAATTGAAGTTTGTACACGCACCCTGTAAGGGCACTGCAAATGCATGCGGGGAGCAGGCCGTCATATTCAGCCTTTGTTCAAAATGGTTTTAGAAAATACAAGCTTTTCCCCGCGGCTTCGCCCGCGTGGTCATCGTTTTATGACTGTCTTAGAGGGTGCGCGGTGCGGCTCGCGAGCGTGGACATGAATTTTCTCCAGATCCTTCGGGAACTATGTCAGGATATGCTAATTATTAAATCATGTCATTTCCCACCCCGTCAACTCCACGAGGTTGCCAGGCTGGCTACAGGCTAGTACTGCTACGACATCAAAGGCGTTGCGCTACTGTAAGCCATATCGTAATACTGTGACATAAGAATGGAATTGACTGATCATAAGCACAAAACAGATAAGTACAGAACTCAATCTACATACAAAGTGCGCTCGAGCAACGCACACATAAGACACCGCTCACGGACACGATATCTCGGAACAGTGAGAACACTGCGAGCGTGAGTGCCGTCCGCTTGTTGACACACGTGTTTGCAAAAATGGAGCAACAAAAAAATATATTATAACTGTTCCGTGGACGGTTGTTTTAATTCAACATTGAACTGTAAATTGACGTTTTTTTAAGCTACCAGTTGTTTCAGAGAGGTAAGCAGATATTTGCTTGCATTTCGATGGTTCGTTTTATACAGAACGGTTCGGTAGGTTAGGCACCGAAATAGCGAACATGAGTTTGTGACCTTGTAGGTAGGTAATATTTTTACAATTCATATTAGGTATTTATTGTAGTATAAGCTGCGTAAGCCTTGTGTTCAATAATCTAACGAGGAAGATGTAAATGTAAATTAATCGCATTTTTTTGTGTGTTCAAGAATCTTTATCCAATTATAATAATAACTGCGAAAAAATTATGTCGATGTCTTTTACAGTTATTTTTTACCTAACTAACGGCGAAGCCAAAAGGAAGGGTTATGGTTTTAGCAGTCTATGTATGTGTGTATGTTTGTATTTACGTATGGATGATAAAATACGGTCGAATTGAGAAACCTCCTCCTTTTTTGAAGTAGTTTAAAAAAACGCTCATCTTCCTCATTAGATGTCATTAGGAACTGATCGGCGGCGGCGGCGAGCCGGCCGCCCGCGCACGCGCTAGGCGTGCGACAAAACGGCGTCGGGGTGCACATAGAGATATTCGCACCAAAAACTTGGCTATAAATATTTACTAACTTTTTAATCTTATATAGAAATATATTAATTCATGTGTTTTTGGGGTACCATACCCAAAGGGTAAAAACGGGACCATATTACTAAGACTTTGCTGTCCGTCCGTCAATCTGTCTGTCCGTCTGTCACCAGGCTGTATTTCATGAACCTTGATAACTATACAGTTGAAATTTTCACAGATGATGTATTTCGGTTGCTGCTCTATAACAAATACTAAAAATTAGAAAAAATGAAAAAAATCTCCACACAGCAATACATAAGAATGCGAATTTATTGCACTATAAAATATAATAATCGTGCATTTCGCCAATGTCGAAATCGTCGCAAGATATTTTCTGTGACAAATTTGATGTACATGATTTTTTTAGTTGTTATTGGTTTATATTTCCGTTCTTCCTGTTTCATTTTCAACAATAAATCATACAACAAGATACGAGTGCCACTACCACGATCGTTTTTTGTGCATAAGCCAAAGTTGACAACCCTTGCGCGACGGCCGAGCGTAGGTATAAAAAGTGAAGTACATATCTGTACTTATCTGTTTTGTGTCATAAGGGATTCGTATAGTGTCGAGACAAACCTACTGAGGTTTATGAATACCTGATAATGTAAAATTGTGTTGTATTTTTTTGTTGTGAATGAATATAGTATAAAAAGCCGGCCAAATGCAAGTCAGACCGTACACAAAGGGTTCCGTACCATCATACTAGATGGCGCTAGTTTAAAAAAACACGTTTTTTGTATGGAGACCCCCCCTTATTTTTTCATTTTTTGGAATTTTTAGATTTTTTTGTTATAGCGGCAACAGAAAAACATCTGTGAAAATTTCAACTGTCTACCTATCACGGTTTATGAAATACAGCCTGGTGACGGATGGACAGACGGACGGACGGACGGACATCGAAGAAGACTAAGAAGTAATATTGTACGGAACCCTACAAAAAGAAATTCCAAAGTTGTGATATACCAAATGCACTTAAATTCATCACAAGCGAATGAATACTTACAGTGACAAACCCCTTCAATGGCGGTAGCAAAGGTGCACCAAGCCTGTCCAAATGGCATAGTAAAGCTACTCCAGCCTTCCGTACTTCCATCAGTCCGTCACCACTCGGCAACGCAAGTTCTCTGAATGTGAAGATTCAAGATATTTATTCAAAATAGGTGCAAATTCCACTCTTTCTGATAGTCATAAAATAATAATAACAATTTCATTTGTGAAGAATCAAGTAATAAATAATAATTAGTTAATAACGTGAGAATAGGGATGACGAATGCTAGTCATCTGAGTTACTTTTTATCATCTGTCAAACAAAAACGACATTTTGTTCTTAAAATGTTTGAAATACCTAGGCGTGACGTTATAGTTTTGCAGCGTCATTTATGTACTCATTTTGTGATTTCGGTGACTTAAAAATCGAAGACTTGATGGAAAAAAAACAAAACGAGTGAGGTTTTCCGAAGTTTAGTAGGAGGGTAATTTAGTGATCAAGAGTTCATAATTTATTTCTGATGCTATCGTCATCCCTATTCAATCCTTGATATAAACCAGATTATGTCATTAGAACATGAAAACAATGTGATACGAAAAGTTATACATAAAAATCATTGATAGTCATTAATACCTTTAACAAGAGTAGGCCAGTTCACACGGACAGCACCCGGTCACGAGTATAACGCGAGAGTCAGTCATCGCTCCCATCAACCATATTAGACGGAAAGGAACGGGAAAGTAAAATACTTATTTTCGCAACTTTTTCTACTTCTGAATTTCTCGATACGATAAAAAGTTTTTTGAAGATTCCGACGAATTAAGAACCTCCTCCATTTTTGAAGTGGGTTTTTTTGAAACTTTTTTTTAAATTAACTTTTAAGTGTGTTTGACTATATCTCACCTGATGGTAAGTGACGATGTAGTCGATGATGGTACACGCAAACTTAAATAATGCCTATTCACTCTCGCCTTGAAGATCCCCAAATTCCTACAATTTGTCAGGAGTGAATAGAATAAGCGGGAAACACAGACGCAGTTAAATACAGAAGGAGTTAAAACTTAAAACAAACTTACTTGAGAAACGAGTCTGTAGGGTTCTCTTCCGAAGTCTGCTCAGTGGTGATAACAGGATTTGGTGCAACTACTTTTGCCATACGTTTTAAAAAGGGTCCCAAAGGCGCTGTGCATTCTTCTAACGTTATACTGTGGGAGTAAAGAGTTGTATGAATTAACTGTAGATATCATCATCATCATCATATCAGCCGAAAATCATACACTGCTGGACAAAAGCCTCCTCTAAGGATTTCAACGACGACCGGTCCTGCGCTGTTCGCATCCATCGGCTTCCCGCGATCTTCACCAGGTCGTAGGTCCACCGCGTGGGAGGCCTGCCTAGACTACGTTTTTCGGTGCGCGGTAACAAACTCGAGAACTTTACTGCCCCAATGGCCATCTGTTCTATGAGCTATGTGCCCTGCCCACTATCATTTCAGTTTAGCGATTCTGTGAGCTATGTCGGTTACGTTGGTTCTCCTGCGGATTTCCTCATTTCTGATTCGATTACGCAGAGAAACTCCGAGCATAGCACGCTCCATTGCCCTTTGGGTGACCTTGAGCCTTCTTATGAGGCCCATAGTAAGCGACCAAGTCTCAGTTCCGTAAGTCATCACTGGCAACACACACTGGATATAATTTTTATTCATAGGATATTTACCGATTGTCAGCCTGTCGTTTCTGTCGCGGTGGTAAAGTTACCAGGACATCAGCGGCTTTGAGGAGAGCTGGTAATTCAGCTCGTCGGGCACACAGCTCCACCCAAACGCATAAGGATGTTCGCCAGTCACCGAGAGGCACGTTGCAGCCGACCTCACTGCAGGAAAATATTTCTTCTTAGAGATAAGAGAAATGCTCTTTAACTGTGGAGTAATTTACAATTTCTTCTTTTCTCAGTAATCATCTTGACGACCTGATACATGACAGGGACCTTGTAACTGCGCCTAGCTCTACCTCACTTACGTTCTATCTTCCTTCTATGTTGGTTTTCAAAAAGCTTAAACGCCTCCGTGGCGTAATGGTTAATGGATTTCACATTAGGAGGTCGCGGGTTCGATGGAGTCTAACTTTAAGACTCGGTTTGATTGGTGAATGGCATTTTCTAAGCTCGCCTGGCTAGCTACCACCATCTTATCTAAGTCTTGCCGCCAAACATCTTGAACCAAACATCTTGAAGATAAGACAGCCAGTTCCCCATTGCGTTGGGGAATCTTGGTAAGCCCACTTCCATATTCGGCATCATCGTCACTTACCATCAGATGAGATGATGCTAAGTGCCTACCAATTCTGGGTAAACACGCTGGTCATATTAGTTGTCCCACCCAACATATTTCTCCAAAAAAAAAACATTTATTAACTACAAGCAAATCCGTTTGTGATTTTTTGTTTGTGCCAGTAAATACACACAACACAATAAAAATTTATCACTACTGCTTTGCTAGAAATACATTTATTAGAATATGTCCTCACCAAGGAGATTGTAAGTTACATAGTGTTGGAATCTCCAAGAAAAGACAAGATATCATTTCACTTATCTCATTACGTCATTAACTCACAGCTCGAATTAAACACAGTTTCAGAAATCTAAATATATATATAACTCAAAGGTGACTGACTGACTGACTGACTGACATAGCGATCTATCAACGCACAGCCCAAACCACTGGACGGATCGGGCTGAAATTTGGCATGCAGGTAGATGTTATGACGTAGGCATCCGCTAAGAAAGGATTTCGGGTAATTCCCATGGGAACAACAAAAAACGGGAACTGCGCGGGCGAAGCCGCGAGCACCCACTAGTATCATATAATTTCTGTATTGTTACAAACGCCATCTAGTGGCGATCAGGCAGCAATCTATGGACACCATGCTAGAGAGAGATGAAAGGACTAAGGTGTGCCAGAAGTCGGACCGACTAGTTCTAATGAGGAACTTTCCAGACCATGTTCCTTGAAAAAATCATAGATGGCGCTGTCCATACCCTTCCTATTTTATATATCAAAATTCATTCATAGTACGTTCATAGGACCTAAAAAATCGTGTATCTAGTAATAATAGGTCATCTTTGTCTAGAGCTTGGTACGGGTAAAGTTGACATAAATAGTAAGCATAAGTTGTCCACATTTACATGACATTTGCCCAGCCAAATAAATTCAGTCATCCATTCATATCAGTCACACTGTTTCATTTTAAATCGTGCGTGATTGCCTTTACTCTGCTTTACATGGAACTGCACGACATTGGACTCTGATTGGACGCACGATCACAAAAACTCAAAACGAATGAAACAAAGTGACTGACGTTTTTTTGGCTGGACAAATGTCATGCAAATCTGGATAACTTATGCGTACTATTTATGTCACCTTGGGCCATACTAAGCTCTAGAGAAAGATGACCTATTATTACTAAATACACGATTTTTTAGGTCACAGGTTTAAGGACAGCGTCATTTATGGTTTTTTCAAGGAACATGGTCTGGAAAGTTCCTCATTGAGCGCTCGCTCCCCCTGGTTATAATCCTCTTGATACTCACCCAGTTACAACCTGATGCAAGAACTTGGCAGCACTATCAACAACTTCGGCCCATATCTTCTGCGATCGCGGCGCCTGCTGCGCTCCGCCCGCGCCTGCGAACAACGCCGCGTCGGGCAAAGCGCGCACCGCGTCCAGCGCGTCTCTCAGCAACGCCGAGCAAACGTCCGCATCTTCCCCGCACCGCCACGCGCGACGCACGAGGGACAGAGCGAGACGGAGAGCGGCTCGAGCACCGACACGGGCCAGCCCGATAGCACTGCGGATGTTAAATTGTCAGTTTAGGAACTTGAAACAGACCAAATCAAGGTTCGATATTATTAAGATAATTATTTTATTTGATAATTATCATGATAATTAACGGATAATTATCAACGTTAATTCTTATTTCTTGCTCATGTTCTAAAGACATAACCTGGTTTATATCAAGGATTGAATTTTGACGTTAATAACTAATTATTGTTTATTTCTTGATTCTTCACAAATGACATTGTAATTTTTATTTTATGACTATCAGAAAGAGTGTAATTTGCACCTATTTTAAATAAATATATTGAATTGAATTGGCTCTTTAATTTTGTTACAAAACGAAGAAACTTGTAGCTAAATAACTTTTAATTGTTTAAGTGTAAGTTTAATCACGGTTATTAATCAACAATTTCATTTTTGTAACTTTTTTTCGGAGTTCGCGTTTTGATACGTCACCAAAGTATATATATTAGTACTAACATACAGTATGGACACTCCCTGCCGCTCTCTAGATTGCGACCTCACCCCCTCGTCACCCAAATTGATACAGATGGTTACAGTTTGGTTGTCGAACGTATAGGATTTCGCCGCCATTTTTTTTGGTCCGTCATTCCTTTTTTGAAATGTCATTTCTGGTCCGTTGTCAAGAAACGTCTAATCGTGTTCCGATAAACAAGGCAGAACATAACGCGAGCATACACTTAAAGCGCGTTTTGTCAAAAGATAACTACAATATTATCGTTTTGTTTTTGCATTTAATTTTGAAATTATCAAGATAACGTTATAATTATCGATAATTATCACTTCGAACCCTGGACCAAACAAACCAACTATGGCGGCATTTTCAACTTTTTCGACGATTTTCGTCGGTTGCGGTTTAAATTCTGCCTCTCTTTTATTGGAAACTCACTTCCCGGCAATACATCATTACTTTCTACGTGTCCTTAACATAATTTACTTCATCATCATATCAGCCGAAGGACGTCCACTGTTGGATAAAGGCCTCCCCAAGGATTTCCATGACGACCGGTTCAGTGGTGCCCGCATCCAGCGGCTTCCCGCGACCTTCACCAGGTCATCGGTCCACTGAGTGGGAGGCCTGACTACACTACGTTATATATATAATTTACTTAAAAGTTTCTCTAATTCAGGAATTTACTATAAAAAAAGTTGGGAAAAAGGATAAAACAAGAGATTTAGTTATCTCTTGTTTCGGGTTTCGGTGAGGATAAATTACATAATATGTACCCACTCATAATTTGGGTACAATGGTTGAATGAACTTACTTTCAAAAGTAAAACATTCTTTATTTTTCATTATCATCATATCAGCTAAAAAACATCCACTGCTGCACAAAGACCTTCCCCAAGGAATTATCGCAACGACTGGTCCTGTTCTGCCCGCATTCAGGGGGCTTTATCTCGATAAAAATAATCATGTTCAATCATCACCTCTCTGCATCATCAGTTTGTTCGTCAGACTCATCAGGAGCATCAGTGCCGAGTTCAACAGGTTTGTTCAGTGCACTGACCACACTGCTGAGCGCTCTGTTGGTCACACTAAGCACGGGCTTCTTATCTGGTCGCACTCTCTTCGAGTCCCTCGGACCGTGGGATTCCCTGAAAATATTCACATAAAACTTGATTAAAAAAACCGACCAAGGGCGAGTTAGAACTGAACACAAAGGGTTCCGTACCATCATACTAGATGGCGCTAGTTTTATTCATGTTTAAAAAAAACACGTTTTTTGTATTTTTTCACTTTCTCTAATTTTTAGTATTTGTTATAGCAGCAACAGAAATACATGATGTACTGTGAAAAATTTCAACTGTGTAGCTATCACGGTTCATGAAATACAGCCCGGTGACAGAAGGACAGACAGCGAAGTCTTAGTAATAGGGTCCCGTTTTTACCCTTTGGGTATGGAACCCTAAAAAATACATTAGAACTTAATTTCCGAACACATGAGATCAGTAATTATTGTGGTTGCATTCGACTGCACATCCTGACTTTAAAACATAGATTTAGAATGCGAAAATATCCTATGTCTATGCTTTAATTTAAACACACATTTTAACTAATTGCTAAATTGTGTTGTCACATTACTGCAAAACACTGAACTGCAACACAATTTTAATCTGAAACCATTTTACGAGATATTTTGTTGGGATTTACATTTTTAAATTTGAAAATAATTTTCGAAAAACCTAAAAAGATAAGATGGTGGTAGCTAGCCAGGCGAGCTATGAAAACGACCTCATCATATCAGCTCATATACGTCCCCGCCGAGGGGCTCGAGCCTACCCTGAATTAGGGCGATCGGGCCTTAGTCGACCACGCGGGCCCAGTGCGGGTTGGTCGATTTCACACACAACCTGCGAGTTTCTCTGCAGGCGTGTGCAGGTTTCCTCACGATGTTTTCCTTCACCGTAACAACGTCGGATAAATAAACGTACATATGAAATCTAAATGAAATCACATTGGTACGGGCAAGCGGCGGCCCCAGCCGTTACGCCACCGACAAAATGGAAAATGGCCTACCACCAACCAAACCGAGTATTACAAAGTTGACCCCGCCAGGAACCGAACCCGCGACCTCCTGGTGTGAAGCGAATAGACTAACCATTACGCCACGGAGTCGATCGAAGTTCCATGTTTATAAGTAGTATGATAGTTGTTGTGTGTGTGTATAGTCGGGTGATGCAATCGTTGAATTCGAAATGCAATTAAGTAGGCTTTCAGAAGTTTTATTTTTAATTTAACAACAAGCAAGTTGCATACAGATTTATCCATACACTAGTTAAACGTAGCTACTCTTCAAGCTGTATTAACATAGGTACCTACGTGACGTTAATAAAAAAAAATCATATTACAGAAATAAAATCAACAACTTACTAAAACATAAAATAAAAACTTGTAGATAGACTTGAAAAGATAGCCACCATCATCAACACATACAGAATCAGAGGTGGGATTGGGCAAAGGCACTTGTAGATAGACTTGAAAAGATAGCCACCATCATCAACACATACAGAATCAGAGGTGGGATTGGGCAAAGGCACTTGTAGATAGACTTGAAAAGATAGCCACCATCATCAACACATACAGAATCAGAGGTGGGATTGGGCAAAGGCACTTGTAGATAGACTTGAAAAGATAGCCACCATCATCAACACATACAGAATCAGAGGTGGGATTGGGCAAAGGCAACTACAAGTGCAGCTTATGGGTTATCTAATTGATATTGTTTCTGGTTATCTACCCGCCTATTACAATTGTCACCGGAAAGCGTAGTGTAGGCAGGCCTCCCACTCGGTGGACCGATGACCTGGTGAGGGTCGCGGGAGGCCGCTGGATGCGGGCAGCGCAGAACCGGTCGTCGTGGAGATCCTTGGGGGAGGCCTATGTCCAGCAGTGGACTTCCTTCGGCTGATATGATGATGATGATTACAATTTACAAGTGTTTGATAAGAAAACTTGGCGTCGGTGGCGTAATGGCAAAGGCCGCTACCTCCTGTCCGGGAGGTCGTGGTTCGATCCTGCCACGTACCAATGTGCTTTCGAATTTCGATTTCATATGTACGTTTATCCGACGCTCCTATACGTTGAAGGAAAACATCATGAGGAAACCTACACACTCCTGCGAAGAACCTCGATGGTTGTGCGTAAAGTCGACCAACCCGCACTGGGCCCGCGTGGTCGACTAAGGCCCGATCGCCCTAATTCAGGGTAGGCTCGAGGCCCTCGGTGGGGACGTATATGAGCTGATATGGTATGGTATAGATGAGAAAACTCAGTGAAGTTTCCTGCACTACCGCCGGCGGCGGGTTGGTTGGTATGTAGATTTTGAAAGTATTGAATACATTGAAATAAACATTTTTTACTAATTCACTTTATTTTGTTAATTTTATTCTTGTTTTAGTGATAAGAGTAGAATTTCTACAAGTATTTGATAATATTTCGAACATTCTACTAATGGGTGTATGTTTGTTACTCTTTCACGCAAAAACTACTGAACGGATCTGGATGAATTTTGGTAGGTAGACAGATTAGGACCTGGATTAACACATAGCTACTTTTGCACTGCGCACCCTCGAAAAGTCAAAGAAACATTGTCCACGCGGGTGAAGCAGGGAAACAGCTAGTTCAAATATACTTTCACTATAGCTTACCTTATAACAGCAACAAGATGTCTATTGCACAGGACTATTAGGCGGCGAATCTGAGAGATATATGGACAGCTGACAGTAGTGTTGATTGCTCTGATTCTTTGCTCCCAGACAATGGATTCCATTAAACTCTGAAGACATTCTGAACCTGAATAATGTAGTATGTTAATATTTTCATAAAATTAGGAATAGCTTCTTGGACTTTGTATTCACGTCTTGATACAGCGAATAGAATACCGCCCCAGTTATCTCCTTGCGATTCTACAATGCCCCCTATTCGTATCAAGCAAAAGGAGGTACTCAAAACACTTCGCAATCTTGACGTGAACAAAGCCAGTGGACCTGACGGTATACCAGTTATAGTGCTAAAGAGCTGCGCTCCTGAGTTGTCTCCTGTTCTGACACGTCTGTACCGCCTCTCTCTTGAAACAGGTATAGTCCCAAAGTCCTGGAAGCTGGCCAACGTGCAGCCGGTGCCCAAAAAAGGCAGTCGTGCCGATCCCGCAAACTACCGCCCTATAGCAATCACCTCCGTAATCTTTAAGATTATGGAGCGTGTATTGAACACCCGCATTCTGGCATACCTAGAAGACAATGACCTCCTTAGCGATCGAGAATACGGATTTCGCCAAGGTCGATCTACTGGAGATCTTCTAGTGTATGTTACGCATATATGAGGAGAGGCCATCGAGAAGCATGGTGAAGCTCTCGCTGTGTCACTCGACATCTCGAAGGCTTTTGATAGGGTCTGGCACGCTAGCCTTATTGGCAAGCTTCCTTCTTATGGTCTTCATGTGGGATTGTGTAACTGGGTAGATGATTTCCTGAGGGAACGGTCTATTCGAGTGGTAGTCGATGGCTGTTCCTAGACCTATTGGCGATTGATGCCGGGTACCTCAGGGATCTGTTATTTCCGCAACACTATTCCTGCTTCACATAAACGATCTGCTGAAACCCGGTATGGTTATGCGGTACGGTTATGCGGACGATAGCACGGTTGTAGAAAGATACCTGTCCAGTGCACGAGCTAACAGCGCTGATACGCTGTTTGTGAGAGAGGCCATGATAGAGCGCATAAACCTATCACTTCAGGCAGTGTCTGAATGGGGTGATTCCAACCTCGTAAGGTTTAATGCCTCTAAAACACAGGCGTGTCTTTTTTCCGCCAAAGGAGTCCATTCACCTTGACTCCAACTCTCCGGAATGAACCGATTCAGATATCTGACCACCTAGAACCCCTCAGCGTGGATTTAACACCCAATCATAACTTCGGTCGTTACATTGAGTCCAAGGCAAAAGTTGCTGCAATGAAGCTGGGCATTCTCTCTAAGGTGAGACGGAACTTCACACCTGGACAGCTGCTTACCTTATATCAAGCACAGGTCCGCTCGTGTATGTAGTACTGTTCACACTTATGGGATGGATCAGCCGGCTATCAGCTTTGTTGGATACCTTGGACGCCATCGACCGACGCGCACGGAGACTCATTGGTGACGACGAGCTAGTCAATGACAAGCTCCAAAGCCTTGAGCATCGCCGCAAAGTCGTCTATCGGTATTCTATCGAATTCATTTCGGAGAGTGCGCGCAAGAACTTCACGACCTCATTCCCCCGGCTCCATTCCACCGTCGGTCAACGAGACGCAGGGAGGGGTTGCACCCCTTTGTTGTTGATGTTCCACCTTTTCGCACGAATCGATACGCTTCTTCATTTATTATGCGTAAAGCGCAAGAGTGGAACTCCTTGCCTGCGTCAGTGTTTCCCAATTCCTACAATTTAGGGGTTTTCAAGGCAAGAGTGGATAGGCATTATTTGAGTTTGCGTGTACCATCCTCGACTGCATCATCACTTACCATCAGGTGACTTGCAGTCAAACGCACTCAATTTTTTAATAATTAAAAAAAAAACTATTAATGTATAAATGTAAACAATGAAAAATACAAAATACCTGGCTCCTGTTTCCACTTTAGTTCATCAATGACTTGAACGGAGGGGGGTGGTGCAGTAACTTTAGCCTTAATCGCAATCCTGAGTTCTTCCTCTGCTGATAGTGCCGTGCAGGGCGCACAGGCACAGCCCGAGTGAGGGCCGCAGAGCCCATCACAGCATGTGCATGTTAGAATCTAAAATGAGCAAATGAAATTTTGGATTTCCTGTTGGAATTTGCCCTTGAATAATTCTAATTGAGTGTAAAATTAGCGTCGGTGCCTCAACCGGTAACGACTCGGTCTTTGTAACCAGATGTGCTGGGTTCAAATCCGGACAGCCAATGTACCAATGAGTTTTTTTCGAAACTTACGTACATATACTCACCGATTGCTTTAATGGTGAAGGAAAAAATCGTGAAGAAACCTGCACACACCTGCGAAGAAACTCGAAGGTTGTGTGTGAAGTAGACAAACCCGCACTGGGCCCGCGTGGTCGACTACGGCCCGATCGCCCTAATCCAGGGTAGGCTCGAGCCCCTCGGTGGGGACGTATATGAGCTGATATGATAATGATGCAGCTAAAATGTTACTAAAAATATGTCTCATGATATCCCAAGTAACAAAATAACGTTGTATAAACGTTGAGTAAACGTTTCTAATTTCTTGTTGGTTATATAAGGTTAGTCGTATAAACGTAATTGTAAACGTTTATAAAACGCGAAATAGACCCAAATTATATGACATTTTTGTTATATAGAAGTTACATAAAAGTCCATTAAGAACTATTTTGACGTTAAATAAATGTTAATTAAAAGTTTTCGACCGACTTTTTGGTTACATAATGGTTACATCCGAACCACTATAGTCTACATCACAGTTATATAGATATTACAAGATGACTGAAATGTCGCATAAATGTTTAACAACGACTTTTATGGAACACATTCGGTCCATTCCGTTCATTCGTTTCTGTGATTTTTTTCTGAACAAGTGCATTGTGTCAATAATTAGGTATCTAAATTTTAATGGTAAGTTATAATTTTCATACCTGACTAACTACAATATATTTACTACTTTAAAATGACGCGAAAAAAGTGTAAGTGAAATGTATGCAGTGAACCTAGTTCTTAGGGGAAGTTTAGTTTCATGATGATATATAGGTGTTTTGTTGTGTAATTTTTCACGCCCCCTTTGAATTCTTTAAAAATCAATTATTGTAAAAATATATTTAATATTTATTTTATACTAAAATACCAGCCATCTTGTCCAAGTTAAGAAGCGACTTCTATACAACTGTCTTAGAACAAAAAGGTCGCATAATGTGGTTTCTGACACCAAGATGGTCAGCCATGAAAACCGATTTTAGGGATCAGTGAGATAATAAACATTATTAACAAAGAACCAGCAAACATGGTAATAAGTAGGAGCAAAAGTAAATAATTAGTAGGTAACTTAATTATGATTATAGTTTGTTACTATGCTTAATGATTTATTACTAGAGTATGTTATATTTTTAATTTGCAACATAACAGAAAAATAGCTCCCATAAGATAAATTACTTTTTTATTATTTTTCAGGTGAAGTGAATCAAAAAGTATGCTAGTGTTTTTGGATATAGATAAATATATTACTCGGAATGATTTAAAAAGCCTTAAAAGCTGTAAGTGGCCTTGGAAAATTACTCATTTTATGTTGTCAAGCAAATGCTATTACTGTCACAGTGGCACTAATACTAATACTCGAATACCAGCTCATTTTGTTATTAGTAGCGATAAAGTTATTCATTTATTGAATCATATTTTTTTCTGGTGTCAAACATGTTCAGCTTTTAGTGTATATAATCATTTTCCGGAAGAGGAGTTTATTTGTACTGTGATATTGCATGCCAAAACTTAGTAAATAAAAAAGAAATAACGCATATTTTTCAGTATTTTTATTTTTCAGTTACCTACCACTTACAACAATGAACAAAAATAGTAGTACTAAGGAAGGCACAAAATACATATGCTCATTATACTTTACACATTAATTTGCATTTAATATCTGAAATTGTAGACGTTATCTCTCTTTTGGTCACATTATTGATATCACATATATACATATATGTTGAGTAAAGAATATTTCATAGGCTTTTCAAACGCATCGATGCAATTATCGAAATGTTTGCCAAGTATTAATATATTTCATCACAATCATTCACTGCTATAGTTTCAACCACATGGAGACTATTGCTTGAAAACCATTTGTCGTTATTTTTAGATGATAAGATAAAATTTTCTAAATGAAGAACCGTTATCAAAAAATCGGAAAATTTAAGTGATTTTTATCAGAATGCTCTATTTCTACATAACTTCTTTCTAAAATTTTTCTAGCTATTTGACTCAATGGTTTATTTCCCTGTATCACCATTTTTTTAATAGTTAACAGTTGATATTCGAATGGATATGTATTAAATTCTTGTAGTACCCCGAATTTCCTTACTTCGTCGACATAATGGGATAAATTATGTACATTACGGGTGATGTAACCTTTACCATAAATATTTCCGTAATAAGTTACAAAATATATGATTTCTTCAGCTAGCCGTAAATAAGTAAAATGTTGCTTATTTGAACAGATAAAAATTGCACAAAACAAACACATATAGTGGTAGAATGCTTCATAGCATAACACATCTTTTAAGATAATAAAACTGAGGTAATAGAGAAATGTACGAAATTATGAACCTTTCCAATGTACTAAAACTTCTAAAGATCGAACAGATCTGTGAATTTCAGAAGGCATTTCGGATAAATATTAAAAAATTTGAAACTTTTGTAAAATCTCAAAACACAACTTTGTAGTATGTTTCCCAAAATTTCCATCTTGCCATCCAGTCAGAAGTCTTTACATTACTCCTTTATCTATAAGATGTAAAGAATCATCCATAGGGACATCTTCTACTATATCTATTGGCAGTTGAAGAAGAGAAGAGTCAAACTTGTGATGTCGACCATATTTTTTGGAGCGGAAGTCAGTGTCATTTCTTTTCGGGCAATTTATATTCGGAAACACTACTGTGTGCGATGATTCACAATACTCTTCAATAATTGTACACTTCAAGCATCCATGCTTTCCGTTAAAATTGCAAACTCCTGTAATAATTAGCGGTAGTTAAAATCAATAGCTAATTAAATAAATCTAGAATAATTACATCAACTTAGAGACATTGTATTTACTTAGTTATCACGTTGATTTCCTAAACATATACTTACTGTTTATTTCTGGTACAATATTTCTCTTGTTCAATGCCACCAGTTGAAATATTAATTTCTGTACCTTCCTCATAAAATTCATCTTAAATATTTAACAAAATTTCATTTAAACGAGGACTATATATTATAAAATGAAGCAAATCATTTATAATAACAAATAAGCCATTACAATACCTTGCTAAAAAAAAATTACCTACGGAACCATTTTCTGCAACCATAATTTTCTCTTGTCCCCCGTATTGTTGAGGTACAGAATTTCGATTACATAGAAGTCGTTTTAAAGTTACGTAGAGAACCATCCCTGGTTAACCGAACCCTTTTATCTAACGGTTGTAAAACTTTGTATTGTATAAAGGTGTACCTAGCACCTTTATACGACGTTATATAATACAGTCGTATAAACGTTTACCTAACCTATATACTGGTACCATTATACGACGTTGTATAAAACAATCGTATAAACGTTTACCTAACCTATATACTGGTACCATTATACGACGTTGTATAATACAGTCGTATAAACGTTTACATTACCTATATATTGGTACCATTATACGACGTTGTATAAATCAATCATATAAACGTTTACCTAACCTATATACTGGTACCATTATACGACGTTGTATAAAACAGTCGTATAAACGTTTACCTAATCTATATACTGGTACCATTATACGACGTTGTATAATACAGTCGTATAAACGTTTACCTAATCTATATACTGGTACCATTATACGACGTTGTATAATACAGTCGAATAAACGTTTACTCAACAAATTTAATGGAACCTTTTAGTCACAGGACTAAATCGTTGCAGGAATCACGGCTATACAACGTTGTAGTTGCCTAATTACTTCTATTCAGCAGTTATATAACCTAAAGTCACATAAGACAGGGTTTATATGACCAATTTGTTACTTGGGATGTATGTGTGTGTGCATACGTTACAATAGGTATACAACATATGCAAAACTTTCCTCTGCTGTATTCAGGATGAGATTTCCTCAGTAGATTTATCAAACATAACAAGTATCAATAATATAGCTTTTATGGATTCAGATTTATTTACATCTGAAATACGTCGATTTTGTGACATCACTCACTCATCATCATCATCATATCAGCCGAAAAACGTCCACTGCTGGACAAAGGGTGAATGATCATCAAAACCTCTAGGGTACTTCCTGAAGTCCGCTTCCTTCCTTTAACCGCCTCCGTGGCGTAATGGTTAGCCCATTCGCTTCACACCAGGAGGTCGCGGGTTCGATTCCCGGTGGGGTCAATTTGTAAGACTCGGTTTGGTTGGTGGTAGGGCATTTTCTAAGCCTGCCTGGCTAGCTAACCACCATCTTATCTAAGTCTTGCCGCCAAACATCAGTGTTAACAACATTGATGTGTTCCGGCTTGAAGATAAGATAGCCAGTTCTTCATTGCGTTGGAGAATCTTGGTAAGCCCGCTTCCATCTTCGGCATCATCGTCACTTACCATCAGGTGAGATGATGCCAAAGGCTTACCAATTGTGAATAAAAACAATAAAAAAAAAGTCCTAGAAGACTGAAATTTGCATGACATGTAGGCTAGGAATTGTATATAAACAACAGAAAAATAAGAAATTGGAAACTTTCCCCCTTCAACCCCTAATTTAGGGGGTGCATATCAGTGTATAAAGAAATATGTTTCGTCGTATTTTCGAACCGTCATAGCTTCTGTCCGGATGATGATAGAAAGCTGAAATTTTTACAATAAAATCTGCTTTTCCATTTTCATCAAACATACTAAGTAGGTAACAATTATCTAGCTTTTATGGTTTCAGATTTATTGACATATGAAATACGTCGATTTCGTGTCTGTTCCACTCACTAATTCACTGATGATCATCAAAACCTCAAAGGTACTTCTTGAAGTCCTAGAAGACTGAAATTTGATACATAGGCTAGAAATTGCATATAAACAACGGAAAAATTAAGAAATCAGCACTTTTCCCCTTGCAACCTCTCATGTATGGGGCCATATTTGTACAGTCTGGTGACACAGGTACAAATGTTCAAACAAATGCTAAGACTCTAGCGAGATTCGAACCCGCGACCTCTGTCTCAACAGTCATGGTCTCTAACCACTAGGCCAAAAAGGAGGCAACGATTGAGAGTGGGCTATGAAAAAAGGAATAGTTGAAGCGCAAGAAATACAGCACAAAAAAAATAAAAAAAATGTAGGCCACCTGCCAAAAAGATATGAATTCCCACCAAAAACATTTCATGTAAAGTTGGTTGCCAAGACTTACAAGTTCATTATTTTCACTGTTAAAAAGTTATGAGATCTGAGATTGAGCCAATCCCCCTAGCTGAGTACCGATTTATGCTGTGCATTATAGCCCACCATACCTGTGCCAAGTCCTAAGTCTATAGCTTTAAGAGCCCACCGGAGTTCATAAATCCCACACAAAATCCCTGTGTCTGTACCGCATTACTTTTTTGAAAAACGAAACAGGAATCCATTTAATACCAATAAACTTGTTTTCTGTCTTTTACCTTAAAAACAAGTTTATTAATGATAATGGATTCCTGTTTCGTTTTTCAAAAAAGTAATGCGATACAGACACAGATATACGTCATCCGATTATCTATACAAAATTATTTCAAAATCGGTTGTTTGGTTAACAAATGAATCAAATACTATGTTTGTATGGGATTTATGAACTCCAGCGGGCTCTTAAGTGCTCTTGCCTGTACCACATTTATACCAATAAACAACACATAACTGTACCTAAATCCCTGAATCTATAAACTACATTTTGGTAAAAAAATTATGGCTTGGCCGTTTTGCACAAACTATTTCTTGGCCTTAAATGTTATGTCACGTAATATTTCCACAAACATAAAATGGCCAATCCATACCTTTTTACCAAGATAGAGTTTGTAGAGTAAGCCCTGACTCTACAAACTCTATCTTGGTAAAACGAATAAAAGATACAGAATTATTTGTTATTTATTGTTATAAATGTAGTACAGTCAAGAGCAATTAAAACTTTGGACTTGGGACATGCGTATACATTTTGTACTCTATGGTTTCCCTCGCAAGAGATCACCAATCAGTGCTCACAGTAATACAGTCATAATAACATTAATTCTCTCATTTCATTTGATCTTGGTTACATTGCAAATTACAATGGCTGCTGTTTTTTGTGAAAACGTGCTTGCTTTGCTCATGTCGTTTATTTTGTTTACTCAGCTAAAGGGGGATTACTTATTACATACTTTACTTCTACTTTACTTGAAGGATTAAGAAAAGTGATAATTTAGTAAAAAAGTAGATTTCAGTCGTTGTGTTTGATAAAGTAAGTAATTTAGAAAGCATATCAATGTGTATTCATAATTAGGTTATACAGGGTCTTCGGCAGATGGTTGAAAATACGAAAATGGGGGATAGGTGGGGTCGCCTCCCACCTATTTTGAGAATTAAAAAAAAATCTAGGACTTGTAATTTTTTTACAGGATTTTTTTTCCTTTTTTTAGAAATTTTGCCATTTTTATACCTTTGAACACATGTAACTTTTTGTTTTTTAAAGCTAGCTCCAAAATCTTTTTTTTAATAGACTTTTAAAAGATTGTCGGCTCTAAAAAAAATTATGTTACAAACACAGCAAAGTGAAATTAACGAAAACAAAAAAAAACGTTAACGTTATTAACGTTTGTGATTTTGTTAAGTTTTTTTGTTGTTTGTCACTTTTTGTTATTATCAGACGTTTTGTTAAGACTTTCTTGTGGTTTAAAATGGCTCAATTTACCAATGCGGAATATGCGGACATTTTATTGGCATATGGAAGTGCTAACTCCAATATGCCAATAAATGACAAAAGATAGCCATTATGTGTGTGCAAGAATGTAAAAAAACGTACCTGCTCTTTGTAACCGTCCCAACAGTAAGCATTTACATTATTTTCAACTTTGCATTTGATACATTTCACAAAACATGTAACTAGTGGAATTTCGTCAACATGGTCCAATTGAGTAAAAAAAATTAACAACTCCGGTTACAAAAAAGATACCGAAACAAATTACATACCATTCAAAAGCCTAAGCTTTAGAGATGTTTTAAAAAAAACAGAAGCCTTCCAGCCCCATTATTTTTTTTTAAATGCATCGCAAAGTTGAGTTTTAAATTTTTGTTCAACTTTTTTTTTAAGTTCGGGGGCCCACATTTTTGTTTTTAGCAATAACTTGAAACAAACATAATTTTTTTTAGAGCCGACAATCTTATAAAAGTCTATTAAAAAAAGATTTTGGAGCTAGCTTTAAAAAACAAAAAGTTACATGTGTTCAAAGGTATAAAAATGGCAAAATTTCTAAAAAAAGGAAAAAAATCCTGTAAAAAAAATTACAAGTCCTAGATTTTTTTTAATTCTCAAAATAGGTGGGAGGCGACCCCACCTATCCCCCATTTTCGTATTTTCAACCATCTGCCAAAGACCCTGTATGATTGATTTTTCCTCATTTCTTTGTTTGTATAATTATATGTTGTTTCTTTTGGGAAATTTACGAATATTTTTTGAAATAAATTTGATATGTGTCATCAATTGTTTTACTTATCTACTGTAAATTAAGTCTTTTCCTTCCTTTGATTTCTTGTACTTAGTAATTAATTGAATATTACATATGATCAAAGGCATTTATTTAAGAATCTGGCGTTCCAGGCACAAAAAAATTGGCCCCACTAAATGACAAAAACCGGCCAAGTGCGAGTTGGAGTTGCATGCTAAGGGTTTCGTACTGACACACGATAAACGTCACCTTATACTGTTACCTTCTGTTTGCATGTTTGTAGTGGTTCGTCACCCTTGTTACCGCTAGTCCGACTCGCACTTGTCTAGCTTTATTATTTTTCAGTGAACCAAATGGAGCCCTCCGGCTGCCCCTCACTGCTTACCGCCCTGGGCCAAGTGCCCCCTGCCTGGATATAAGGAAAATATGCCTCTCGATATATCAAAAATATCAATATTTTTAATGATATATCGCAAAATATTGATATAAAATTCTGATATATTGGAAAAAGTATAATTATATATTTCACATGAACATCCCTATTTTAACAGTAAAAGCAATGAACTTGTGATTATTGGCAACCAACTTTACATTAAATGTTTTTGGTGGGTTTTCTTTTCTGCAAAATGAATGGAAGATTTGCTATTTTCCTGTATACTCTCTTCTGAGCAGTCTACTGGGTTAGTCAGCATCCCCCTGGATGCCAGAATGTAGTTAGGTCAGTTTTATTTTGCATGATATGCTGGCGTTTTTGTATGGCAGCCTTTTTGAGTGAACCCCAATCCAAATTTGTAGCCAGGGATCTAACATACTGATACCACATTTTAGTTTCCTTTATTTAAAAAAATAATACCTAGTGCTTATCTGGAAAATCCTTTTCAATGAAAAATTGGTAGTGCAATTTTTTTTAACCCTTCGCATACAAGGTGACAAAAAGTTACGTGCCATACAAGGTGGGGTCTAAATGACATGAACATAAGTGACTCCTGTGTAATTATATTTTAAAAAATACATTCAAAAATGTGTTTTTATCAAATTAGAAGATAGTTAGAACGACAATGAAAAGACAATTTTCACTTGCAATCAATGGTTTGTTTTAATTTTGCAGTGAAATATGAGGCTTATTCAAACTGAAAAACTAAGCATAGACAAATCAGTCTTAAAACCTCCTTTAAACTTAAATGATGTGAGAAAAAACAGAAAATAATAATAAGTCTTAAAATAGTAACTAGTAACTTCCAGGTATATTCTTTTTCATTTTGAAGACAATCTTTACTAAACAAATATGCGTTTTACTGACTCTAAACACGTGTATCACTGTCAAGCACCCGCGCAGCACTGAATTAACCCAACCGGTTGACGTAGCAACGCCGCAAATCCACCTACTCAAATTAACAGTCCTCGCCGTTACGTTTTTTTTTAGAATAGAATAGAATAAATGTTTATTCAGTGATAAGTACACACAAGTGAATAATTTTGTAGCTTTTAAAATATAATAGTTTGTACCTATCACTGAAAAGGTATGTTTTTAATATTTATATTAAAACCGTTGGGGTCTAAAAGACCCCACCTTTTAAGCGAAGGGTTAACTGTCGTTATCCATACCTCACACTGAGCCCTGTCGTTTGGGGTATACTTATACTATGAGGGCTGACATAAATATATTTTTAATTATCTATGCTTACCCTAAGACCACAGTAATATTTGCCACTGTCTCCGAGCTTAGCCGTAATCCCAACAGTGTTTACCAGGCCATTTCCGGCGTCAAAATAAATCTCTCTATCCTGCAGAAGGCTGTTGAAAAGCGAACATAGCAACTCAGGGTTGTGTAGAGCTTCTTGTAAGTCAGGGTTCAGCCATTTAGCATCTAAATGTTGTTGTGGACGAAATATGAAATCGTCCTGGCCATCAGCGATCGACATTTTTCGCAACAAGGGCGGTGCTTGCTTTCTTTTGATACAATGTTTTCACCAAAGCATTTCATCGAAAAACCTTTTTACAGGACACATAAAATAAATTAGGTAATTATTCCTCACGGAAACTTCCATTTTTCAAACTAAACTCCACTCCAAATCCAGACATTTCAAATTTCAATACATGCTAGCAATGAGTATAGAAATCACTACATGCTTGCTACTTGCTAGGTAACTGTATGTATACATCACAGATCTACATACATAGGTTTTTCAATATTTTTTTCAATCAAATCAAATTCAAGCGATGTTTTTTTAAGAATTTATTAACATCTCTGGGTACTATAGCACATTTGAGACTGAATATTCATTTGTTTTTTGATTTGCAATGCTAGTGCCGTTGCATTCTAATCTTCTCTGGAGTTTCTTGACAGCATTTGCAGCAGCCTTATTCTGAGATGGAACACTACGGTTGCAGTCTTTAAAAATGCACCTAGTGTAAATTGGATTTTCATGTCCTCCTTCATTTTATTTTCTTGTCTTTCACATTACTCACGTGCACCAACCGGACGATTTTCTCCAAAACGCACTGGTTTTTGAGACAAATTCTAGCAGCAGGCGTAGCATGACTCATGAGGTCCATTTTGTCTACACACTAATGTCAAATGTAGACTTCGAAGCGCGACAAAACGGTTGTATTTCGACGCTGAGCATGGCCCTCGCGAGATAAGAATGGTCTGGCTCTCATATGTCATTTGTAGAGAGTGTGTAGAGATTTTTATCTCGTGCGCACCGGAATGGGCTTATTTTGACGTTTGATTGAAGACATATATGTCGGCACCCCCTTGAGGTGTCGACAAACTTTTAGCGACTGTTTATAGATTTTTTGTGTTTTATAATTGTTTTATCATCAAATAACAAATTAAATACTTACTTTTTCCTTTTATTTTCCTTTGCTTTAGTCTCAGAAACTTTCGCGAAAACCAACGGAGCCAGACAGTCCCCTTACCTCCCAAGGGCATATAATCACTACGTTGGCTCACCTCACAAACGATAATAGTTGTTTTTGTCTCAAATTATTACTTAATCAAGCAAATTTTCATATCTCGGTCTCTTTTTGGAAATACAAACCAAGCAATTTGCGAACAACAAAACAAAATCATAAACAGATTTGTCACCTATCAAACTGCTATGTCGCCACGACTTTTCACTCTACACACTCTCTACCTGTAACGGCATGCTCGCACACGCGACAAAAGCCCGTAGACAGAGATAATTTTCTCTCATCGTGCGCGACACATGTCTAGAAATCGCTTAAAGCGATAAGGCCGCCTTTGCACTCTATGTTTTTTACAAACTATAAGTCTCGTATTGTTTTTGTGGCTTGCAATAAAGTTTATTACTTACTTACTTACTTACCTCATGCTACGCCTGCAGAACATTATACAAAATCAGTAAAATAAAACTACGAATGCGTTCACCACAAATCCCAACAAAAAACTCGCCAAAAATTGTTTGATTCCATCAGTGTTGCCAACAATACAGGACAGTGGGTTTTGTCCGCTGGCGAAAACAAAGTAAACATAACAAACTATTGTTTTTGGCCGTTTATTGGTGAAACACACGCGATCACTAATCCAATCACAGAGTACTATGAATAAACCGAAATCACTAATCATAAGCTGTATTTGGCCCATTTTACTATATTTTGCATGTTTCTATGTTCTTTAACCTTGCTGATGCTAACTGGCACAATTTAACTACGAATATGTGACGTTAATTCTTTCTCAATCGTCGTATTCATTCAATTAAGTAAATTATAGCAAATCATGTAAATATTGATAGCATGACTGAAAGTACTGAAGAGTATAATCAGCCACTATGTTTGGTGTTGGTGGACTATGAGAAAGCTTTGATTTAGTTGAAACCTGGGCTGTGCTACAGTCTCTCCAGCGGTGCCAAATTGACCATCGATACATCGAGGTGTTAAAGTGTGTGTATGAAAACGCCACCATGTCGATTCGTCTCCAGGATCAGAACTCGAAACCTATGCAGTTGCAGCGAGGGGTGAGACAGGGAGACGTTATATCTCCGAAACTGTTGTTCACAAGATGTTTTCAAGCTTCTGGACTGGGGTGGACTCGGCATCAATATCAACGGCGAGTACATAACCCACCTCCGATTTGCTGACGATATCGTGGTCATGGCTAAGACTATGGAAGACCTAGGCACAATGCTCGATGGCCTCAGTAAAGTCTCTCAACAAGTGGGTCTTAAAATTAACATGGACAAGACGAAAATAATGTTGTTTCCACGATTATTGACTCGGTGCTGTAGTGACATAATACGTACTAGGTACTTAGGGATTAGTCATGAGAGAGTGCAATCCAACGTTATCATTGCTACTCGACTAAGAGTACAACATTATACTGAGTCTAGGGCTGCCATACGTCTGGGTTTCCCCGGATTGTCCTAGTTTGTTCGCGGACCGTCCGGGCGGGTTTCTGAAATGGTCTTAATTCTTAAATGGGTTACTATTTGTGTTAGGGGAAATCCGTTTAATTGATTTTTTTGCAATAAAATAAAGAACTTAAAAATTCGGCGCAGTTCCTATTTTTTTTGTTACCAGAATACTTCTCAGATAGATAATAGTGTAAATTAATTATTTATATAAGCGTTTAAATTGAATTGTTGAGATTTAAGTTGGTTTTCTATAAATAAATAAAATATATGACAATAACGATATATTAATTTTATTGTATTTTTTTTGTTAAAGTGCGTCCGGGTAAAATTTTTCATTTCGCTCACATGTACGGGGTTTTTAAATTTTTTGTCCGGGGGCCCGTAATTTAGGTGATGGCAGGCCTAATTGAGCGTCACCACTTGCGTATCGAACAACGGATTGGTGAACCTTTGAGAGTCATCATCCCGGATGCGACGGTCCTCGCGGACCGTCTTACTCTCTGAGAGGGAGTCCGGGAACGGCCTAAAGGTTGGTTACCTAAGACAAACAGTCCAGCTAGGTAGGTCCAACTTCAAAAAAGAGATCAATCGACAAATCCAACTCGGCTGAGCAGCGTTCGGGAAGCTTCGCAATATCTTCACGTCCCAAATACCGTAGTGTCTCAAGACTAAGGTCTTTGACCAGTGTGTGTTGCCAGTGATGACTTACGGAACTGAGATATGGTCGCTTACTATGGGCCTCATAAGAAGGCTCAAGGTCACTCAAAGGGCAATGGAGCGTGCTATGCTCGGAGTTTTGCTGCGTAATCGAATCAGAAACGAAGAAATCCGCAGGAGGACCAAAGTAACCGACATAGCTCACAGAATCACTAAACTGAAGTGGCAGTGGGCAGGGCACATAGATCGAAGAAAATATGGCCGCTGGGATAGTAAAGTTCTCGAATGGCAACCGAGCACAACGTAGTGTAGGCAGGCCTACCACGCGGTAGACCAACGACCTGGTAAAGATCGCGGGAAGCCAATTGATGCCGGCAGATTGGACCGGTCGTCGTGGAAATCCTTGGGGGAGGCCTTTGTCTAGCAGTGGACGATTTTCAGCTGATATGATTATGTAAATACTGTGGGCTTTGCTTTCATTTCATAGATTTTTGTTTAAATTCATAATTTGTAAGTCCTTGGCATCATCTCACCTGATGCTAAGTGACGATGATGCTGTATATGGAAGCGGGCTTACCAAGATTCCCAACGCATTGAGGATCTGGCTATCTTATCTTCAAGCCGGAACACATCAATTCTGTTAATCAATCTCTTGGCCGTGAATCACCATGGCAGACAGGAACATAAGTCAATAGTTAAGCATAACCATAATACGAGGACAATAGCCGCGAGTAAATTCCTTGTACCTACAGTTTCCAACTACTACGGCGCAGTGGCGTAGCTAGGTGACCAAGGGCCCTGGGGCAAATCAAAAAATCGTTAGGTAGCGTTCCAGCACTCCATATTTGCTCATTATTTCCTGACGCTGCAAGACGTCGTTGGGAAATCCCCGGTAAACATTTTGTTGCCGCTAGTATTACCACATTTTACGGTGGAGACCAAGAACGATCTCCTCGTGCGCAGGCCTGAATTAATGCACCTACTGCAGGTAACCTGCATTTTTTTCACGATATTTCGCGTTAAACTATGAGTATCTATGACATAAATTAATGACGTAACGGACATCAATATGAGTGGTACTAAAATCAACTAAAATTGAACCACTATATTGACCAGTACTAAAAAGTTTATTGACATTAGCTTTCTTACTCCTGATAAAGCATTATTTTTTTAACCGTATTCGAAAAAAAGCTAAAAAAAGCTCGAAATATCGCTATCCGTCAAATTGACAACACTGCTAACCCACAGAAAGAATTTAAGGGAATTCGCTAGGTATAACTTTCGAATTTCTCTCAACTGAGTTGCCACGATTAGTCGGGTTGCAACCTGTCATATTTATTATGAATATGGTAGAAATTTTCAAAAGTTCAGTTTGATCGAGATTTTCTAGTAAGGATTCGAGGGCCCCCTGAGCTTAAGGGCTCCGGGGCTTTGCCCCGCCTAGCCCCTAGGTAGCTACGCCACTGCTACGGCGACAGAACACTGAGAAAACGTTTACCATATCTTATGAACAGTTTGCCCGCGGCTATTAGACTCGAACATAAAAAAAGTAAATTTAAAAATCTGTTAAAAAAAATTTTCATGAACAGCCTGTAAGGTAGTTTGGCTCTTGCCTACGACGTACCGATTCACTTAGAAACAGTCTTATCTATGATTGTAACGTATAATTGTGAGACTGTCGATCCCACAGACAAACTGATCATTCAGTTTTGTGGGTCTATTGTTTACCTATCTCATTTTTTCGATTAATAAATTAAAAATAAAAAAATCAAATCAAATCAAAATAATTTATTTTAAAAGGTGTTTACACACACTTTAAAATAGTCGAAACAACTTATTCTTTAATGTCATGATTCAGATTACAGTCTCATATAATGATATTTGTTATAGAATCAACCTATATATTTTTGTAATTATATAATCTATTATTTTATAATATACTCTAGACTGACTCTAGCTAGCTAGAGTGTCATGTCAATGCTCTAGAGTCTAGAGCACAATCATTTTTTGACATGAGTCTTGAATTTATTCTTTGAAAAACTAGTTACGTTTTCTGGAATTTAATTGTAGAATTTTATACTCTGCCCAACAAATAACCTTTTTACCTTACTCAGTCTCGAAAAGGCTATATCTATTTTATGTACATTTCTTAAATTCAAATTACGCCTATCACTGTTTTTAGGAAATAAATGCAAATTCTTACGAACTTACATGATGTTTTCATATTTAAATTGACTAACAACAACAACAGTTAAAATATTGATTTCTTTGAACTTATTCTGTAACGACTCATGTGATCGCATCCGACAGCTTGCGCGGATAGCTGTTTTCTGCAAAATGAAAATAGTTTATATATCAGCCGCATGCCCCACAGTAAGATGCCATAAGACATTATACTATAGAAGTAACTAGTTAACTGTCTTATTTCCTTAACGGCATACGCAGCTGAACTAAGCCTTCACGCTAAAGTTTCAATGCGTGGTCCCCATTGAATTGAAACATCTAAAGTTATACCAAGGAATCACCGTAGTATTTGCAAATAGTAGTATTTACACCACCGTAGTATTTGTAAATTCTAATTTTTTACTATCTAATATTATACTATTATTGACCTTCTTTACATTTGTCAAACAAAATTTTATACATTTTGTTATTTAGCATTTATTAATAAGTTGTTCACTGTGAACCAGTTAAGTATCTTAAAAAGAGTGTTGTTTACGTCGTCAATGTCGTTTTCTTTCCTATTCACTTTAAAAATTAGAGAAGTATCATCCGCAAACAATACAACATTTGGCAGAAGTTGCACCATAAAATTTGATAATTCTGCATTATTTCAAAATTTAGGCCCCTAATTTAATTCGTACCTACCTTTGATTTCGTTACTGTTGGTTAATGTCGTGTATCTAAGTTTAATAATATTATTTCATACTTTTGAGTGAATTTCATTTTGAAGTCCGTTTTTAAGTTTTTTAAACTTTTATTTTTATTTTATTTATTTTTAGTGATAATCTATCTATCTAACAACGTTATACCCAATCACCCTCTCGCCAATAGGAACCATCAAATCATAAAGTATGTGTTTCATTAACAGATACAGATTCCTGTAGCTTCCATCATCAAACAAAATGGCATGCTTTTTAATACAAAAAAGTGCTTGGTTATGTCCTTTGGTCGTGGGTTGAATCCGGTCCATTACCAATACATACTTGGGGATGACTCGATTACACGAGTGGACCAGATTAAGGACCTGGGTGTTATCTTCGATAGAAAATTAACTTTCCATGAGCATATTACGAGCCTCGGCAAGGAATGCTTCAGACGACTGGGATTCGTATTACGTAATGCAGGTGACTTTCAGAATCCAACCGTCATAAGACTCTTATACACCTCCTTGGTAAGGAGCAAAATTGAAACCAGCAGCTGTGTATGGAATCCACGGGCCGGTTCCCTTGCTTTGATCCTCGAAAAAATACAAAAAGCTTTTCTGAGGTATCTTTATAGGCGCCTTTACGGTTATTATCCCTACATGTACCCAACTTTATTTTTATTAGGGACATTGGGTTTTAATTCTTTAAGCGTGCGAAGAATTCATAACCAGTGTGTAGTCGCCCTAAAAGTTTTGCACGGCCATATCAACGCGCCCGGCCTACACTCACAGCTGTGCCGCCTATTCGTACCAGAGGGGTATATGCGTGCGAGCACTCGCCGCAGACATGAGCTGTTGGCCACGCCGGTCGCACGCACCGCACATCACGCACTCTCACCGCTATGTCGCATGCTCAGTACGCTAAACGCGCTTCTCCGAGCAAAACCTAATTGTGATTTGTTTGCGGATGGATGGTTGAAGGTAATGCGTGATTGTTTAGATTTCTGTGAGACGACGTATGAATGTGCTACTACGATCCCTGTGTAATGTATGACTTAAGTTATATGTATGACACAATGATAAATGTTAATTAAAGTATATTGTATTATAATTACTGTAATTGGGTAAATTACCCGTTGTAATTATTAAATAAATAAATAAATAAATCATCTTAACAGAAAGAAAGTTAAAACGTTTATTCTTCCATCATCAGCTCATCTGAATAACCTGTAAGAATACAACTATCTGTCTTTACTTACCTATGTATCTACACAAAATATTTGAAGAATTAGCCTCCAACTTCTAACCGTTAAGGAGATGTACCTTCCTTCATCAGCTCATCAACAAGATGTGATGACTACCAGACGCAAATACGTTAATAGCTTTAGAGTACATATGAATCACGTAATACATGCCTTTAAATTTTGTGGGTCGTGTATTTAAGTATAATAATATTATTTCATACTTTTGAGTAAATTTCGTTTTAAAGTCGTTTTTCTGTTTTTTTAAACTTTTTTATTTATATTCTATTTAGTAATCTGTGGTATTATATTTACTTTGATCACTACCAAAGAGAATATAATAAACTACGTTTTTAATCACTACGCTGACTGACGCTGTGTATTTTTATTTTAGTTACAATTGCGTATATATGTACGGACTTCACATGGACTATTTGTGTTTATTTCAATGGATACCGACATATTTATTGACGATAAACACTGTTTGTACGGTAAATATTTTTTAATTAGCTAAGTCAACCCGTTGACTGGTAAAAAAAATTCTCACTTCCAATTCAGTACATAAAGTCCTAAACCCAACCTAGATCATACATTTATATTGTTATTGACCCGGCGAGCGAAAAATTACTAGTATGTATGGCCTTCAGGAAATTTCTGTTTCTATTAAAATAAATAAGCCATGTAAATACCTATTTCGGTAATGAACAAAGTACCACCTACTTAATTTTGCATTTTAGTCACACTATTGTAAAAATTTACAACTGGAATTAATTTAGGTAGGTACCTAGATTAAGTACTGCGCAATGAATTCTTTTATTTCTGATTGATTTTATCATGCCAAACAAATTGTACTTTTTATGGCTTTTCTTTATCGTATTCATAGTGGCTAGTGATTAAAACATATTTTGTATTACACAAATAAATTATAATGAATTTAGAATATCCCTGTTTTGCAAGCCTTGATAGAGCTGAGAACTGTAATATAAGTATATTTTCAGATGAAGACTTTCTAGATCAGCTGACATCAGAGTATCAATGGTCTTCATTGTTAGATGCAGCAGATGCATCTCCAAGTGAGATCTTGGCCGATGCCGCTCCAGTGTTGGTGCCACCCATATCACCTGCCTGTAGTATCATATCGTCTCCGACAGAGAGCAGTAACTCTGATTCTGGAAGTGAAGATGATTCTAAGAAGTATGTTATTTATTTGGTAAACTATTTTATTGTTCTGTAGAATTTGAATGTGATAGTATTCATCTTAGTTGTACCTAGATCAAAGTTCATATAGTACTAACATACAGTATAAACACCCACCGCTGCACTCTACATTCTGACCTCACCTCCTCACCCAGATTGATGCTAGTTTGGTTCTGGAAAGTAAAGGATTTCATTGTGATTATTTGTTCCATCATTTCTTTTAGGAATGTCAGTCCGGGGTGTGCCCAGATGTTACTCAAGATCTGATTTGTTTTATTAAGATTGTTCTGTCCGTCTGTCTATTACAGCATCATAACTTTCATTGTAAATCAAATTGCATAATTTTTTTCACAAAATAATTCAGAACTGCCTCTGGCCTAATTGTTACCGCTGCTGTGGTGTAATGGTTAGGCCATTAGCGTCACATCAGGAGGTTTTGGGTTTGATTTCCGGCAGAGTTTAACTTAGTACAACTCGGTTTGGTTGGTAGAAGGGTAGTTTGTAAGCCCGCCTGGCTAGCTACCACCATTGTATCTATTGCCGCCAAGCATCAATGTCAACTGCATTAATATGTTCCGGCTTTTAGATGACGTTGCCAGTTACCCATTGCTTGGGGAATCTTGGTCAGCCCACTTCTATCTTTGGCATCATTGTCAGTTACCATCAGGTGAGATAATGCCGAGGGCTTACCAATTGCAGATAAAAAAATAAAAGGTATACTGGTATATAATCCAAGCAAACTAAGCAGTCTTGGTATAGAACATTTTGTATGGAAAATCTATGAACTTTTTACAAATCCAACTACACATTTAAGTTGGCTAACTGTTATTTCTAAACAAAGAAATCCTTCTTGGCCGTGATAATTTTATATACTTACCCTACTATTTCCAATACTTTTCAGATCACCTGAAATAGCAGTTTAGCTAGTTATCGGGTTAGGGACACATACTTGTATCTCTAGCAAAAGACACTACTTAATAACATAATATTTAATAAACTAATCTTTTACACACAAAAATATCTAGCAAGCCCACAGGTGGTCCTTAGAACGCTCAATGAAAATTATTTTGAGTATCCTTTGATAAATACCCATGTGTAATTGGGCATTTGAACACTCAATGAAAATCATGGTGAGTATCCTTTGATAAAACATCCATGTGTAAGTGAGCCTAGGAACTCTAAATGAAAATTATCTTAAGTATCCTTTGATAAACACCCATGTTTATTTTATTTAATAGCAGTTTATCTCAAGGTATCGTTCCAAAACTGTGGAAAACTGCCAACATAACACCCGTGTACAAAAACGGCTCGAAACATGAAGTGTCAAATTATCGCCCCATATCGTTGCTGTCTACCCTGTTGAAGGTCCTGGAAAGACTGGTACACAATCATATTTATCCTAGTTTACACTCGATAATCATCCCGGAGCAACATGGCTTTGTTAAAAGTCGCTCTACTGTTAGTAACCTTTTAATATATACAAATTATTTATTTGAGAGTATGGACAAAAAAGTACAGGTAGATTCAGTATACACAGACTTTTGTAAGGCCTTCGACAAGGTGGACCATGCTATATTGCTCAAAAAAATAGCATTCAATGGGATTCGTGGTGACTTACTGCACTGGTTCCTGTCCTATGTTGATAACCGCACCCAAAAGGTAGTAATTAATGGCCACGCTTCAAATTTGATTACTGTAACATCTGGGGTGCCACAAGGCTCGATTTTGGGCCCCCTTCTGTTTGTGCTCTTCATTAACGACATTAATAAATGCTTCCGATATAGTAAGTTTCTCTTATACGCGAATGACCTCAAAGTCTTTCGCAGAATTGACTCTTATAGTGATTGTGAGAAACATCAAGATGACCTGGCTCGTCTTACTGAATATTGTCATATCAATCGACTACATCTAAGCCTATCAAAGTGCAACTTTTTAACTTTTACAAAAAAAGTAAATGTGGTTAATTACAATTACAATATATGTAACACACCTCTTAAAAATATAACAGCTGTTAGGGATTTGGGTATATTTCTAGATAGTAAACTGCACCTCGACATGCATATAGATAATATAACAAATAAAGCCTTTCAATTTTACGGATTTATCATGAGAACATGTATTTCGTTTAAACGACCAGAAAGCTATATTTTGTTATTTAAATCTCTAGGAAGATCGTAGTTAGAATATGCTACAGCTGTCTGGAACCCCTATTATGATAAATATACTGACCATATTGAGCGAGTTCAACGTAAGTTTCTTTGTGCTGTCAATTATAGATGTTTTCGTACAAAATCACCCTACACTGATTTGCTGCGAAAAAACTCACTAATTTCTCTAAAATCGAGAAGGTTGCTCTTGGATCAGATGCTGCTTTACAATATTTTACATAATAAATTCGACTGTAATCATCTTATTAATGATATATCTATTAGAATACCCAACCGTGCACCACGTGTATGTAATAAACAAGCTTACCACTTATTCGCTCTTAAACCATGTCGAACTAATGCTGGTGAACGCGCACCTTTGCAACGTTTAATGAAATTATATAATGATTATTTCACAGATCTTGATCTATTTGTATTATCACCTTCAAAATACAAAAGCTTTATCACAGAAGTGTTGACCGAACTTAATAACTAAGATCTGTCTGTCATGTTAGATAACAAATTTTCTGTCTTACTTTTCTTTTTTTTGTCCTCTCTGCATGTTTTTATTATTTCAAATTGGGGACAACGGTGCTGGTTGTACAATTATTTTCTTTTAGTTTAATTTAATATTTATAACATAAGCTTTATTGTATAATCGTTTGTTGTTCTAAATAAAATAAAATGTGTAAGTGGGCCTTAGAACGATCAATGAAAATTATTTTGAGTATCCTTTGATAAACACCCATGTGTAAGTAGACCTAAGAGCGCTCAATACCTTAGTAACTGGCATTAGAACTCAATGAAAACTATTTTATATAGTATCCCTTGATATACACCCATGTGTAAGTGGGCCTTAGTAACTAGCATTAGAACTCTAGAGTGTTGAGTATTGGTTTTTTTATCTCTTATGGGATCACTTGTGCGTCTGTCTGTTTGTCTGTCCATCTGTCACAGTCAATTTGCTCCGAATCTACTGGTCCAGGTTCAGGTGAAGTTTGGTAGGATGGTGTAATCCTATGACCCAAACATAGATGTGCAAAGTAAATATATATATATTTTTTAAAAAGAGTCATTTTCGGGTGACAAATAAGGAAATTAAAAAAAAGTTTTGTAAACCTCAGTGTCAATATCAAATGAAAGCACTCGTTATGAGGATCTCAAATATATTTTTGTTATTATTGTAAAATAAATAGTTTTGATTTTAGTCATGAAAGAAGACGGAAATTTACCTTTCCCCCCCTGATTTCCGAAATAATGATGAGAAAATACAAAATATTGTTTTTTGCTTGTAGATTACAGGAAAACCTATAAGATATCTATCAATTGAAAATAAAGTGGTAAACTCAATATAATACATTCACTTACGGAAAATAGTTCACTAAAACACCACTAGATAGCACTGGTAGTAGTTGGCTCGCGTCTTACTGTGAGGATTTCAAATGTGATATTTTGTATTTGACTTTGGCATTGTATGAAACCCCTTTCCACGCGATTTCAACTCGCACTTGGCCGGTTTTTTTCTAAATTCATTCACATTTGATATAATTGTACTTAAGGGAAAAATTAAAACAAACAAGATAGGCAACTATGTATTATGTACTTCATCTTTTTGTTTCTTAATAACAGCAGCACCAGTGGCATCTCAGAGCGGCAGTCGTCGCAGTCGCCACTGGAGTGGGTGCTTGGTCTGGAGGATGAACCCCCATGTAACCTGAACCCCGAAGATGTGGAGCTGTTCATACAAAAGACAAGTATGTCACGCCTCAATACCAGTATGAAACGTATCTATAAGGTGTGCTCAAAATATCTGCCAATGCTGCAATGGTGTTTCTACTCGTACAACTTTCCCCGAGAAACCCATAGTCAACTCGCAAAAAATGAACCCTTCGTCTTCATGTCATCTCATATACGTCCCCACCGAGGGGCTCGAGCCTACCCTGAATTAGGGCGATCGTGCCTTAATCCACCACGCGAGCCCAGTGTGGGTTGGTCGATTTCGCACACAACCTGCGAGTTTCTTCGCAAGCGTGTGCAGGTTTCTTCACGATGTTTTCCTTCACCGTAAGAGCGTCGTATAAACGTACATATGAAATCTAAATTCGAAATCACATTGGTACGTGGCAGGATTCGAACCACGACCTCTCGGGCAAGAGGCGGTGTACCTAACCATTACACCACCGACGCTCTAACCCGACTAGACAAAAAAGAGGTCATTTAATTATTTGGTTCGCTCTGTAGAGATTTTGAAGTGTGAGATGTCGTTAGATTCGTCTTAATCCCGTGAGTGACGTAGGATACATTTTTATCCGACTGTACAAAAAAGAGGTGTTATTTTTTTATGCAGCCAGGTTTTAATTAATACCTAAAGTTATTTTTTAAGAATTGACCTTGGGGAAAATTGATTAGTTCTACCAAAGATAATTATAGTTCCTAAAGGGTTCTACGAGTAGAAGCACACCTTGCAGATTCGACAAATAAAAAAAACCTCGTAAGTGTGTGTTCAATTGAGTGGTTGTGATCAGAATGAAACAGCATCGATAATCCGGAATTTGACTGCTAGTCATTTGAGTTACTTTTTATCAACTGTCAAAAACGACATTTTGTTCTGAAATTGGTTGTATTACAAACTTCTTTGACAAACTAATTTAGTGATTTTAGTGAGTTCGACAACCTCCGTAGCTCAGAGGCAAAGTTCACTGGCTTTACACAGGAGGTCGCGGGTTCGATTCCCGGCGGGGTCAATTGTAAAACTCGGTTTGGTTGGTGGTAGGGCATTTTCTAAGCCCGCCTGGCTAGCTACCATCATCTTATCTAAGCCTTGCCGCCAAATATCAATGTTGATATCATTGGTGTGTTCCGGCATGAAAATAAGATAGCCAGTTCTCCATTGCGTTGGGGAATCTTGGTAAGCCCGCTTCCATCTTCGGCAACATCGTCACTTACCACCTGGTGAGATGTTGTCAAGGGTTTACCAATTGCGAATAAAAAAAAATCTTATCAAATAAATACAAGTTAATGGCCGCCAAGAGGCTCGAGTTTCCATACAAACGTAGTTCCGCTTTAATACAAAAACTACATGCCAGATTGAATCAAAACTTTGCAAATATATTGAGGAGACACAATATCGATGTTAGTAATTAGTTTTCGATGTACTAATATAAAACGGAAAAAAACAAGAGCAGTTTCAAACTTTCAATACAAAACTAATTCAAGTCTTCGTTTAGTTACATTTACAAATTTTGGATTCAATCCTGCATGTAGTTTTTGTATTAAAGCGGAACTACGTTTGTATGGAAACTCGAACCTCCTGGAGACTCTTAAATATGACCCCACACTAGACTAGGCATAACTCGTGGTGGTCAAAAGAACATAAAACAGTAACTAATACAAGAAGTGGAAGACAACAAAAGGATTAAAGACAAATAATATAAACAAAGAACAGATAACAGAACATTGTGTGTGTGTGAGTGTCTGTGTGTGACAGGAGGCTACAATGTGTTTTACTGAACAATTCAATCAATCAATCAAATATGCTTTATTGTACTATTACAAAAAATACAAGTATAGAATAAATAGTAAAATTTTAAATTGTACAATGTAGGCGGCCTTATTGCTTCAATTCTTAGAAGGCTCTCCACATCATCATAATTCATGTCTTGAAGCATAGTTTTATAATTGAATATTCTTCTCCATTTTTAGGTCCTGTAAGTTTACCAACCATCAACAACACATCAAATAAAATAACTTTACAAAGAAATGGTCCTGTAATGTCTATAGAGAATGGTGTGATAAAGGTATGTTATGATTTACTAGTTTGTGCCGCGTCTTCGCCCGCGTGGTTATTGTTTTTATGACTGTAATCAAGGGTGCACGATCAAGCGTGGAATGAAACTCTGCCTGTACTGTGAGTTAATCCAGTACTTGATCTATTTACCTACCAAGTTTCATCTAAATCCGTTCAGTTGTTTAGCCGTGAAAGTGGACTAAACAAACAAACATACATACTTTCGCGTTAATAATTTTAGTGTGACTAATAATAGTTACGTGTAAATCTTGTTTTTTCTTATTCGCAATTGGTAATCCCTTGGCATCATCTCACCTGATGGTAATGACGATGATTGATGACAAAGATGGATTTAGGCTTACCAAGATTGTTTTGTTCCAGTAGCCAGTTGGTATCTTATCTTCAAGCCGATGCTGTTGGGTATAACAGCTGATCTTCCAGCTGAACTAAAATAATAATGATCTTGGTGTATGTTTTTGATTTCAGGGTGTGGGTATAGACAGAGATTTAAATGTAGCACCATTTGAAAATAATTCTCAACCTTCTACACCTAATGGTGAGTAATTCTGACCTATACTTAAGGTTTGTACCAGTAATTATTGTATTTATATAGTCTTTTTCTTGTTTATTTAGTGGTGTAATTATGTGTTTTCTCATCACACCTGTTCGAAAAATGATAATGGCTTTGGTGGATAGCGGGATCAAAATTGTTCCCTAGGGAGTTGTAGGTTTCTCTCTTCTGATAAGTCTGCGTTTGTGCTTCGAGTTTGAGCTTTCTCTTATGATTGGTCAATTGAACATCTATAAATACGAGTTTGTTTTTCTCATAGGTTGTGATGAAACATTGTGTTTATCACTCGGGCAGGCCTGTCGCTCTCCGCACTGTAGGCATGAAAATGTAACTACGCCACGCTCTACGCCGCGCGGCCACCTGAATGGGGCAAATTCAGTAGTCAGAAGAGATAAGACTTACGCGATAGAAAGAGAGGCAACTTGTAGGTGAATATAACTGTAGGTAATTATCGATGTGCGACCTGAATTTGCACTTTATAGTGTCGTAGCAAGAGTCGCCATTCATTCAAATGATTTTGCGGAGTTAACCTTCTTTTACGTAGTAAATAGTCTTTATTCTTTGACTCGGGGCCAAACTATTTTGTTCTCGGGCAGTTATCTTGGAGGGTGAGTAAGTAGTTCGCGAGCTTGGACATGAGTTTTCTCCAGACCCCTCAGGAACAATATCGGGCTATTCTGATTAGCAGTCTATGTCACTTGCCATCCCCCTTAACCATTCTATACAAAAAAATACTTCAATCCGTTGCTCCGTTGCGATGCCCGACGAGAGCGATCGTGGAAATTAGTTTTCCCCAGATCCCTCGGGAACTATATCAGGATAATGGCAATAAGTAAATTAGATCATTCCCCCCCCCCAACCATCTCTGTAAAAACAAACAATCCATTGTTCCGTTTTGATGTTAAAGAAAGAGTATTTTTTCAGCTCCCTCAGGAACTGCATCTTGGACTATGCTATTTTCACGGAATAAAAAGTAGCCTTGTCCTTCCCAGTGACACAGGCTACCTGCATGCCAAATTTCATCAAGATTGATCGAGGTGTTAAAGCGTGAAAAGGTAACAAACAAACAAACAAACACATTTTTACATTTATAATATCAGTAAGGATTCCTCGAATTCTACTTTAAAATCCAGAATCAGAATTCAAACTAACGTCCTTAAGGAACAAAATATTACTTTGGCCCCTGGTAACACAAATAACTATTTTTTACAGAAAAATCACTTGGTCAAGATTCTTATTTCAAAGTGGTCAATGAGAACTACAATACTAGAGAAGACAATAATAACATTCTCGGTGAACATATTCAGTTGGTTGTGGAGCAGAAACAAGTTCCTAGCGTCATAAGGAGGCCCAGTTTGGTGGTCACTTCCAAGCCCAGTGTGGCGACACCACCGGCGGAAAGCACGCAAGGAGGGAAAGTAGCGATACCACAATTGATAAACGTAAATAAAGTTAGAAGTACTGCTCTCTGCCAAATTAAGGTAGGTACTCTTTGTTAAACAGGGTTTTTCCCCTTTTTAGGAGGTAAAATCTTCACCCATTATTCTTATCAGCTCATATACGTCCCCACCGAGGGGCTTGAGCCTAGCCTGAATTAGGGCGATCGGGCCATAGTCGACCACGCGGCGCCAGTGCGGGTTGGTCGACCTCACACACAACCTTGGAGTTTCTTTGCAGGTAATATGTGCGTGCAGGTTTCCTCACGATGTTTTCCGTCACCGTAAGAGCGTCGGATAAACGTGCACATGAAATCGAAAATCGAAAACACATTGGAACGTGGCAGGATTCGAACCACGACCTCCCGGACAGGAGGTAGCGGCCCTAGCCGTTACGCCACCGACGCTCTTAAGCATTATTATTTTTGTCAAAGCTTTTGTACTTGTACTTTTCAACCGCCTCCGTGGCGTAATGGTTAAGTCCATTAGCTTTACATCAGGAGGTCGCGGGTTCGATTCCCGGCGGAGTTTAATTTTGTTAGACTCGGTTTAGTTGGTGGAAGGGCATCTTCGAAGCCCGCCTAGCTAGCTACCACCATCTTATCTAAGTCGTGCTCCCAAACATCAATGTTAACAGCATTGATGTGTTCCGGCTTGAAGATAAGATAGCCAGTTCCCCATTGCGTGGGTAAATATTGGTAAGCTCGCTTCCATATTTGGCATTATCGTCACTTACCACCAGGTGAGATGATGCCAAGGGCTTACCAATTGTGTATATAAAAAAAACACAAAAATGGCTTTAAAGCTAGATGCTTATTTGCAATGTGGTATTACAATTTTGGATGTATGCCAGAATAAAGCAAATTTTTACATCTGGGTAAACTACCTGAAATTATTAATAAAACATTGTATTGAATAATATGTATGAAAGTATTGTATAATGAACGAAGACGCCAAATAATTTGTATGTTCTAAAGTACTTTAAAGTTAAAATACATTATGTACAGTACAAATGGGTGTAGCCAACTTTTTCCTACGATATGATATGTACAAATTCCTAATGTTAAGTTTTGTCTCAGTATCTGTCATTTTCTTTCAAACGTGTTATTGTAAAAAAAAATAAGAAAGGAAAGAAACAAAAAGCGGATGCAATATTTTTTTCCTTCAAGGGAAATTGGCATTGTTAATTTTTTTAAGGCATTAGATATAAAAAAAATATATATTATATTCACTCTCACATAGTACTAATATATATATATATATATATATACAGGGTGTAATAAAATTGGTGTAGGTCCCGTTAACTGGGGCTTCTACTCATCATACTGAACAACGTTTGTTCTATGACTTTGCTGAAAACGTAAAAAAAAATTTTACTCTTCAAACAAATCGATCAGTTAATCGACCGATTTTGATTTTTGTGCGTTTTAGTATGGAGGCTCCAATTTTTTTTTTGAGAATTGACTATGGGTTCCTTGGAGAAAGTTGTTCAGTATGACGAGTAGAACCCCCAGTTAACGGGACCTACACCAATTTTGTTTCACCCTGTATAATTTGCTCTCACTCTCTGCACACAGGTACAAAAATTATGCCTATTAATATCAAACAAAAGGCATTAACGCGAGCGATATAATTATTTTTTCATGACTCCTTGGCGCGAGTACGACTCACACTTGGTCGGTTTTATTATTTGTTGTTTTAATCTAGGACAGGTACCACACCCTGGACTGTGACTGTGACTTAGATCACATTTAAAAGAACGAGATTCATGGACCCGCGGTCAAAAATGTCGAAACATAAAGTCACCATAAGGGGCTGTTCACTCAGAGAATTTTTTCTTTGTATGAGAAACTGTAGTTTTCAGATTCTTTGATAGATGGCGTCACAAGCCATTGTGATGTGCACGAGTCCGAAATTAGTCAAAATTTTCGCATTCTATAGCATCTGAAAGAGTTAGAGCTCAAGCACACCCTGGACGCTTATACAACGGGCCAGAAATGACATTTCAAAAAACGAATAAACAAAATGGCGGCGAAATCCTATACGTTCGACAACCAAATTGTAACCAATATGTTAAGTTTTGTCTCAGTATCTGTCATTTTCTTTCAAACGTGTTATTGTAAAAAAAAATAAGAAAGGAAAGAAACAAAAAGCGGATGCAATATTTTTTTCCTTCAAGGGAAATTGGCATTGTTAATTTTTTTAAGGCATTAGATATAAAAAAAATATATATTATATTCACTCTCACATAGTACTAATATATATAAATATATATATACAGGGTGTAATAAAATTGGTGTAGGTCCCGTTAACTGGGGCTTCTACTCATCATACTGAACAACGTTTGTTCTATGACTTTGCTGAAAACGTAAAAAAAAATTTTACTCTTCAAACAAATCGATCAGTTAATCGACCGATTTTGATTTTTGTGCGTTTTAGTATGGAGGCTCCAATTTTTTTTTTGAGAATTGACTATGGGTTCCTTGGAGAAAGTTGTTCAGTATGACGAGTAGAACCCCCAGTTAACGGGACCTACACCAATTTTGTTTCACCCTGTATAATTTGCTCTCACTCTCTGCACACAGGTACAAAAATTATGCCTATTAATATCAAACAAAAGGCATTAACGCGAGCGATATAATTATTTTTTCATGACTCCTTGGCGCGAGTACGACTCACACTTGGTCGGTTTTATTATTTGTTGTTTTAATCTAGGACAGGTACCACACCCTGGACTGTGACTGTGACTTAGATCACATTTAAAAGAACGAGATTCATGGACCCGCGGTCAAAAATGTCGAAACATAAAGTCACCATAAGGGGCTGTTCACTCAGAGAATTTTTTCTTTGTATGAGAAACTGTAGTTTTCAGATTCTTTGATAGATGGCGTCACAAGCCATTGTGATGTGCACGAGTCCGAAATTAGTCAAAATTTTCGCATTCTATAGCATCTGAAAGAGTTAGAGCTCAAGCACACCCTGGACGCTTATACAACGGGCCAGAAATGACATTTCAAAAAACGAATAAACAAAATGGCGGCGAAATCCTATACGTTCGACAACCAAATTGTAACCAATCTGTATCAATCTTGGTGACGAGGGGGTGATGTCGCAATTTAGAGTGCGGCAGGGAGTGTCCATACTGTATGTTAGTACTAATATATATACTTTGTTAGTACTATAATCACACCAAGTTTACACGCTTCAGTGTATTACCATTTTTACGACAGAGCAAAAAAGAAATGTGTAAGTAAGCGGTGGAATGTGGGCCGTTCAAAATTGTCCCTAATGGGAACAAATCCTCCGCCAGGCGAGGTGGTATGTCTGGGGAAAAAGAACACGCTTCTTGTATGGCGATCCCCCTTAATTTTTAGGGTTCCGTACCCAAAGGGTAAAAACGGACCCTATTGCTAAGACTTCGCTGTCCGTCCGTTAATCACCATGCTGTATTTCATGAATCGTGATAGCTAGACAGTTGAAATTTTGTATTTTGAAGAAGATGTATTTCTGTTGCCGCTATAACAACAAATACCAAAAATTAGAAAAAGTGAAAGTCTCCATACAAAAACGTTTTTTTTTAAACGTGAAGAAACTAGCGTCATCCAGTATGATGGTACGGAACCCTATGTGTGTGTGGTTCTGATACCCACTTGGCCGGTTTTTTTACTTTTTAAAATTTTTGTTTTTTGCAAATTCAGGAGGAATTTGTTTGTTTGTAAGTAAATTCTATACTAATGTTTTCTTTATTTGTTTCCAGATGTCCCCTCCTAAAAACGGTGTGGTTGTTGGCGAACTAGCCGTACACCAACCCCCTACAAATATAGTACAAAACTGTGTGATAAGAACGGAAGCGGATTCCTCGAATATTTCTGCATCGTATGCTACAAACCTGAGCGAGACTGAGATCAGAGTGCTCAAGAAACAACAGCGAATGATTAAAAATCGGTTAGTATTACAGATTTGAACTGAAGGATCCGCCCGTCTCCATATTTTACTCAGATTTCCTTCATACAAGGAAAAAGTAGCGCCATCTGACATAACTCGTACGAACCAGCGTGGGCGACAGTTGACGTCAGTGCCGCGTTAAAAGAACCTTGGTAGAATTGTCGCGTTAAAAATACATTTATTTAATTTGTTTACAAGAAAAAACACAATGTAAGCTTACATAACGATGATACGATATCCCATGTTTAAAAAGGCATTTTTAAATGCACTCTACAATTTCCAGCAGACGACTGAGTCGCGAGTGTGCGAAACTTTTGATTTTCGCACCAATTCGCTGGGAGCATTAGTCGCGCGCGTTGGCCGGGTCCTTACGCCATTAATATAGAAGTTATTGGTAAGGATTTTTTTTCTGCAGCCAATCTTTACAAACAAAACAAAACTGGCGAAGTGCAACTTGGGGTCACGCGCCGCGGGTTTCTTAGCAACCACCACACAATGTATTTGTGTTGTGTATTTACAATGACATTGTAGTGAAAAAACGTACTCCTATTCATCGATACAATATACGTCACGGTCAATTTTCCAACTGCAAGTATGTTAAGTTTGTAGTAGCAAAATAGTTATTTATGCACAGATTTGGACAGAAGGATCCGCCCGTCTCCGTATTTTATTCAGATTTTCTTCATACAAGCAAAAAGTAACGCCATCTGACATTACTCGTACGAACTAGCGTGGGTGAGAGTTGACTGACGTGCCCCGCTAAAAGAACCTTGGTAGAATTGTCGCTTTAAAAATTCGTTTATTTAAAAGCAAAAATACAATGGAAGGTTACTTAACGATGATACGACATCCCATGTTTCTTTTTAGCCTTTCTTTCATGATTTTTACATCCTCTAACAACACAATAAGGCATTTTTATATTTTCCACCGCACTGTACATTATTCCGCAGACGACTGAGTCGCGAGTGTGCGAAACTTTCGATTTTCGCACCAATTCGCTGGGAGCATTAGTCGCGCGCGTTGGCCGGGTCCTTGAGTGCTAGTTTAAGCCATGAAGCGAAGCTGAGTGGCACAATAGACAGCACGATTGTTACAATGGCTAATTGCGTGCAGTGGCATACAATACATTTTCTACGACCATGAAATAAATAAAAGAAAATTTTAAACCATCAAAAATTCATCCAAACAGCCTAATCACACGCGATGTTTAGCCATGGCGCAGGTACGCGCGCTTTTTTAAATGGCTTTGGCATCTTGCACAAAATACATTAAAAATTTTGTTTTTATTGAATTTTTGAGCCAAAGCCATAAAAATATTTAAAAAGTTTCATTGTAGTACCATTGTCTCGTTTTGAAATGATAATTGTAAAACGACTTGCAGGAATGAATACTTTTGTGATATTATTTGAGGTTATGTATGAAGCAAATTACCAAATGGGAGTAGAAAAAAATATTTTTTGTGTGATAAAATTACAAATTATCAATTTTCGATTTTTTTTCTTTACTTGTGCTGTGAGACCTTGTTTCTTGCCAAATTTCATGATTCTAGGTAAACGGGAAGTAACCTTTAGGTTTTGAGTTACTTTTGCGAGTTTCAAAATGTGTGGCCTAATTGGCCGTACGTTTTGATTTCACACTCCATGCACGCATTGCACAGCCGGCTGTAGGGGTTTATTATAATTGAAAACGCTGAACACGTTAAAAATAACCTAACCACTCCGGGAATGCCGACAGAAGTGAAAACTTTTTACAGTTTTATAAGTTTTGGCCCTCCGAGTGTTTCTGGCGAACGACTAGGTTGACAAAGTTTTGACCCTGCGAGTGTTCCTGGTACGGTGTCGCTGACGGTGTCGCGAGTTCAATGGTTTTAAACCATCTCAAAAATGGCGAATTTCTTCGCAGGTGTGTGCAGGTTTCCTCACGATGTTTTCCTTCACCGTTAAAGCAATCGGTGAGTATATGTACGTAAGTTTCGAAAAACTCATTGGTACATTGGCCGCCCGGATTTGAACCCGGCACCTCTGGTTAGGAGGACCGAGTCGTTACCGGTTGAGCCACCGACGCTCTCAATTCAATATATTTATTCAAAATAGGTGCAAATTACACTCTTTCTGATAGTCACAAAATGATAATAACAATGTTATTTGTAAAGAATCTAGAAATAAACAATAATTATTTAATAACGTCACAATTAAATCATTGATATAAACCTGATTATGTCATTAGAGCATGAAAACAATATGACACGAAAAGTTATACATAAAAATCATTGAATGTCATTAATGCCTTTAACAAGTGCAGGCCAGTTCCCACGGACAGCACCAGGTCACGAGTATAACGCGAGAGTCAGCCATCGATCCCATCAACCATATTAGAGGGAAAGGAACGACCCGGCTCCCGATGCGCCACCATCCGCAAGTATAAGTCCCTATGTGATTCTGCTACTCTGCAGGGCCTGTAGTACAGCTCTGCTGTCAGACAAGATAGGGATGAAGTATTTGCACACCTCCTTCGCAGTAATCGCCCTTGCACTCAGCCTAAAATGCCGTGTTAAGCGCATCAAGAAGAGTGGTTATCCTCGGAGAAGACCCTGTACCCGTTATCAGAGCCTATTTTGGAAGCGGTGATAGGACTCCTCCTTAGGGGCGCATATTATCCTTTTGCTACCGTGGCCGGTCTAGTCTCCTCCCTCGCCAGTCTGACGACCCGTTGTCGGACCATGTTTTCGATCCAGTCAGGCATGGTGGCGTTAGCTCCATGTTTCAGTAGTGCCGCTGAAGTTATTCTTGCCAAATGCGCCCTCGATATTTATGAATAGCGATAGACCTTACCTTCTCAACACTTCCTAAAGCGTTGAGCTTACAAGTTCCGCGTGGTGCGACCTTGTAATGGACAGCACAAATTAGAACTATCAATACGAGTTGTCGCGGCTGTCCAGCCTTCACGGTGGCTGACTGAACTGGCTGGCTGGTTACTGATGACGACATGACAAATGACGATTTGGTTAAAAGGCTGACATCGGACCTGACACGGGACAAGACGTCTTAAATTGCAAAATATTAAAATAATTGGACCTATTCACCAATAAAACCTTTAAAAGACTGTACACAAGTATTTTTTTGTCCCACATTGAATAAAATATATTTTTTTAGTTAAATATTTCATTATAATTTATGGTTCAGAGGAGCGATGGCTGAATCTCGCGTTATACTCGAGACCGGGTGCTGTCCGTGTGAACTGGCCTTCACTTGACAAAGCCATTCATGACACTCAATGATTTTAATGTATTACTTCTCGGGTCATATTGTTTTCATGTTTTCATGTTCTAATGATATAATTTGTTTTTTTATATCAAGGATTGGATTTTGACGTTATTAACTAATGATTGTTTATTTCTTATTTTTTTTTAAATGAAATTATGTAATCACTATTTTATGACTATCAGAAAGAGTGTAATTTGCACCTATTTTGAATAAATATCTTGAATCTATCCATTTAGTTTATTTTGCCTTTCGTGAAGTACATGTGTACAAGTTACTGATTTCTCTTTACACTCTCACCCTCAATATTCCCAAACTAACCCGTTCTCATTGGGTTTTGGAAACTTCACAGTGAATCAGCATGTCAATCGCGACAAAAGAAGAAGGAATATGTTTCGACGCTGGAGAAGCAGTTGTTGGAGGCGCATCAAGAGATCGCTCGGCTGCGGTTGGAGAATAAAATCCTACGGGACCAGTTGGACAATGGTAGTGGTAGGAGAAAGGTAACTATAATTGTTTGAATTTCCTTCTTAATGAGTGTTAGTGTTTTGAAGAGTTGATTTGTCGTATTGATCGTGTAAACCAAGGCTAAAGTTTATATATTAGTTCTAACATACAGTATGGACACTCGCTGCCGCTCTCTAGATTGCGACCTCACCCCCTCGTCATCCAGGTTGATACAGATTGGTTATAGTTTGGTTCTCGAACGTATATGATTTCGCCGCCATTTGGTTTGTTCCGTCATTCCTTTTTTGAAATGTCATTTCTGGCCCGTTGTATGAAGTGTCCAGGGTGTGCCAAGACTAACATTTTGTTATGTGTGATAGAAGCGGTTGTAGCTGAGTGCGACTTGTGTAGTTGGGTCGATCACGCAGGTTAACTGACCTGATGCAAGGTCATTACCTGGATGGTTTGAAATTTTTCTCAACACCGTTTCCGTGCTTCGCAAGGCACGTTAAGCCATTGTTGCCGTTTGTTATCACTAGATGGAAGTTGTTAAGCTGTGTTAGATCCCTCCGGCCGTATTCGCAACTGAGATTCGCAACCAGTTGCAAATTAAGAATGTTCATTTTTCGTTCACAACTAGTGGCGAATTAAGAAAACTATTTCTTGAACAGCAACTAGGCATCCTGATGATTAAGTTTATAGACCAGTTGCGGCAAAAGATTTTTGTGAAAGAAAAACCCGACCACAAAACATAATAATTACAAAACGCTAAACACGTTAAAAAACAGACTTCCATCGCAACAACTTAGTACAACTTTGCATTATTATTTTTAGTTTTTGGTAATTTTTATAAAAAATTAAAATTATAATTACCGATTTAATTTTAAATTTTTAATCACCGATTGTGATAAAATTTATATGGGACCAACTCGGGAGCATACCCTATCGAATAAAAAAAGAATCATAAAAATCGGTTTACAATCTGGGAAGATATTGCGTGACAAACATACAAAATAAAACAACATACTGTCGAATAGAGGACCTCCTTCTTTTTGGAAATCGAAGTTGTAATTTGACGGGGATCGATTGCCTTACACCAAAAGTCTAAAAAAAACGTGTGTTGTGTGTGTGTCTATGTCCGTCCGGTGCTCTAGTGCCTAAACTACTGAACAGATTTGGGTTAAATCAATATGATTTTTGTATTCAGCCGTTTATGAAAATCGGTTCACGATAGTAAGAAAATGTAGTATAATAGGAATGCAGAATATGAATAAACCTTCTTCACTTTATCAGCTTTCCAACAAGGTATTGAAGGTAAAAATATTAATGGATTACAATAACAGAAAAAACCGACCAAGTGAGAGTCAGAACCGCACACAAAGGGTTCCGTACCATCATACTAGATGGCGCTAGTTTCTTCACGTTTAAAAAAACCACGTTTTTTGAATGTTTAGTTTTTTCACTTTCTAATTTTTAGTTATAGCGGCAACAGAAATACATCATCTGTGAAAATTTCAACTGTCTAGCTATCGCGATTCATGAAATACAGCCTGGTGACAGACGGACAGACAGACAGACGGACGGACGGACAGCGAAGTCTTAGTAATAAGGTCCCGTTTTCACCATTTGGGTACGGAACCCTAAAATGTTATCATACATCGTTAACGCGGTAGACTGACGACCTGGTGAAGATCGTCGGAAACAGCTGGATGCGGGCAGCGCAGGACCGGTCGTCGCTGAAATCCTTGGGGGAGGCCTTTCTCCAGCAGTGGACGTCCTTCGACTGATATGATGACACATCGTTAAAAACCCATAACGTCCCCACTGCTTGGGCACAGATTGATTACAGTCATTCCTTTTTTGAAATATCATTTCTGGCCCGTTGTATGAAGTGTCCAGGGTGTGACCAAACTGTAACCAATCTGGGTGACGAGGGGGTGAGGTCGCAATCTAGAGAGCGGCAGGGTGTGTCCTGCCAAACGATTGCATTCCCCTCAGCCAAAGAAACGCGAAAATCGCGGTTTGTTTATACAATAAATTTGTTAGTGTTTGAATGTGTTTTTTGTTTGTAGGTGACTTTTTTCGTGCCAGACCCACCATACCCCCCGCCCGTACCACTAGTGGTACGATGGGTATTTATATATCCCCACGGTACCACCATAGTGCTGAGATACAACATAAATTGTTATTTATATAGTGGCGTCGGTGGCGTAACGTCTAGGGCCGCCGCCTCCTGTCCGCGAGGTCGTGGTTCGAATCCTGCCACGTACCAAAGTCATTTCGAATTTCATATGTACGTTTATTCGAAGGAAAACATCGTGAGGAAACCTGCACACGCCTGCGGAGAAACTCGCAGGTTGTGTGTGAAGTTGACCAACTCGCACTGGGCCGGCGTGGTTGACTAAGGCCCGATCGCCCTAATTCAGGGTAGGCTCGAGCCCCTCGGTGGGGACGTATTTGAGCTAATATGATGATATAGTATGTTATTGACTGACCTACAAGCTCTTATCTAAAGTTATCGCGATCACGATGCATCGCACTGTCCTTTGCGAACTGGTTGCGAATACGGCCGGAGGGAAAATATCGCAATCAACGTCGCCTGCGGCGGCGGTCGTGCATGGCAAAACCATTAACCATCATTTTCATTCATTTGCAGATACCGCGCCTCGATGGGTCGATATTGATTCCAAAGAAGAACATAGCTGTCATTTTTGCCATGGTTTTCATGGTTTCATTGAATTTTAATATTCTTGGGTAAGTAAACACGAAACTTAAATGTTGCTGTAAATATCGTGCTATGGATGTAATTTATTTTTATTTGTATATTTTCCAGGTGGAACACCAAACCTTTCGTGGGACCTCCAGCGCCACACATAACATCGAGGCATCTTTTGTGGTCAGAAGATAATTCACAGAACAGTGGTATTCCAGGTACCATATTATGCTTATTCCCTTTGTTTTATTTTTAAAAACGATTTAAAGATGTCCACCGCTGGACAAAGGCCTCCTCAAGATTTCCCCGAAGACGGTCCTGTGCTGCCCGCATCCAGCGGCTTCCCGCGACCTTCACCATACTGACATACTGCTGTCATACTGACTCCTCCTCCGCCTCCGTGGCGTAATGGTTAGTCCATTCGCTTCACACCAGGAGGACGCGGGTTCGGTTCCCGGCGGGGTCAACATGTAAGACTCGGTTTGGTTGGTGGTAGGGCATTTTCTAAGCCCGCCTGGCTAGTTACCACCAGTGTTAACAACATTGATGTATTCCGGCTTGAAGATAAGATAGCCAGATCCCCATTGCGTTGGGGAATCTTGGTAAGCCCGCTTCCATCTTCGGCATAATCGTCACTTACCATCAGGTGAGATGATGCCAAGGGCTTACCAATTGAGAATAAAAAAAAGACTCAATAATATACCTACTTAACCGGATTTTCTTATCCCACAGATTATGACCAATCAATAAACAACACAAATTATACCAAAGGATGTCAAAACACAACGAAAGGGTACGAATTCGTGAATCAAACGGAGAGTATAAGGATAGTTGGTGAGCTGAACCGTTGGATCGGAGGTGGGAAGACCCTCAACTGGACCTTCGACACGCCGCGCAAGAAACGGCGGGTCTACATGAATGAGGAAAGAATTCAGGGTAAGAGCCATCACAATGTAGCTGTCACCTTAAGATCCCGTAATTGTTTGACGAAAAATCAGTTTTTAAATTCACAATCGATAAGCCTGTACGTTTTTGGATGTCACCGGGATATTGTGAAAAACGCGATATTAAAATGTGACTAGTTAGATAAACATTAATTCATCATTACAGCTCATATACGTCCCCACCGAGGGGCTCGAGCCTACCCTGAATCAGGGCGATTAGGCCTTAGTCGACCACGCGGGCCCAGTGCGGGTTGGTCGACTTCACACACAACCTTCGAGTTTCTTCGCAGGCGTGTGTAGGTTTCCTCACGATGTTTTCCTTCACCGTTAAAGCAATCGGTAAGTATGTACGTAAGTTTTTAAAAAACTCATTGGTACATTGGCCGTCCAGATTTTAACCCGGTACCTCTGGTTAGATGGACCGAGTCGTTACCGGTTGAGCCACCGACGCTTTTAATTACATTAATTAATTAAATTTTAAATTAAATTTTATTTACATTAATTAATTAAACTTAAACATTATCTTATATCCTATCAGAAGGAGATGCATGTAGGTGGCCGAGTTGTTCCAACATACCTAAGGTGATTAAGTTAGGACCATGATTTTGGTAACAAATATGGGTTTATTTCTCTCATGTCCTTTTATTATTATTGCTTTTTATTTTATTAACATTATTTTATTTTATGTATCAATTTACTCTACTTCACTAAATTATTTATTCTATTATATTGTTTACATTATCGCACTACTGTACCGATCGCTTCGCGGACACGACACCATGGGCTTTTCTGAAAACCAGCGCTGCAGTTCTCCTGCAGCTAATGCTGAGAAAAGTCCATTTTGACATCGCACTACACCGATTCCGTTGGTCTTATTTGTTTTTTGTGTTAACTTTTTTTTTTCTGTTTCTATGTGTTTTACTTCTTTTTTATGTTGTGTAATCGGTGTCTATTGTCTATTAATATAGTAGTAAATTGTGAATCGGATCACAACGGCCTATTCTTGTACTTTCGAATAAAACCGATGATTTCTTCTGCTGCGAAGCATTCTGCTACCCAGGATTTCACTGCTAAATCAATCAAACCTGGCCGAACCTAACATAGCTCATTTGTTTAGTGTTTTTCACTTCGCTTAGTGTTATTGTAATGTCACTAGTCAGATTACAATGTCACTAGTGAAATTGTAAACAGTATGTTACAGTTCACAATCTCGCGAGATAAATCCCGTTAGATTATAATCTAAAGGAATTTACAATCATACGGTGACATAGATACAATACCAATGTATGTAGTGAGGTACTATATGATGAGATTCAATGTACTATCAGAAGGGTTTTTTTTCTATTCACAATTGGTAAGCCCTTGGCATCATCTCACCTGATGCCGAAGATGGAAGCGGGAAGCGGGCTTACCAAGATTCTCCAACGCAATGGAGAACTGGCTATCTTATCTTTAAGCCGGAACACATCATTGTTGTTAACACTGATGTTTGGCGGCAACACTTAGATAAGATGGTGGTAGCTAGCCAGGCGGGCTTAGAAAATGCCCTTCCACCAATCAAACAGAGTCTTACAAGTTGACCCCACCGGGAATCGAACCCGTGACCTCCTGGTGTGAAGCGAATGCTCTAACCATTACGCCACGGAGGTGGCTAAAAAGGGTGCAGTTAAAGTAAAGAAATATGTCCTGGATTTGGTCCGCTTTTTGACACACACAATATAATGATCGGAATATACAGGGCGGAATATACAAGAGCGTCGATGGCGTAACGGCTAGAGCCGCCGCCTCCTTTCCAGGAGGTCGTGGTTCAAATCCTGCCACGTACCAATGTTATTTCGAATTTAGATTTCATATGTAGGTTTATCCGACGCTCTTATAACATCGTGGGGAAACTTGCACACGCCTGCGGAGAAACTCGCAGGTTGTGTGTGAAGTCGACCAACCCGCACTGGGCCCGCGTCTTAATTCAGGGTAGGCTCGATCCCCCTCGGTGGGGACGTATATGAGCTGATATGATGATACAGGGCGGAATATACTTAGCCAATAATTAGAACAATACCAATTAGCTCAGCATTTTGAATCACTTTGTTATCTTTCAGGCGATCTCCTAGGAGCATACAGCCTCTTCAACAAACTAAACCTATACGCCAACTTGATGGACTTTCCACCGGCAAACAAGAAAAGCGTCAAAGAAAAATCTCGACTGCGCAGACTGAGACGAAGCAAGGACCTAGACTTCAATAATGCCGTTTACGATTACGAAGCTCTCTACAACCAGCACCTCAGGAGGCCCGCAGACGAATTTGATGTTAGCCAATGGAACGCCCTACTTGAAGCCTTGCAACGGCGAGACGATACGTTCTACGTGGTGGGCGTGGGCAAAGGGGAGCATTTACTGCTGCCAGCGGTGACGCACAACACTACGCGGCCACCGAAAATGGCGTTGATTTTACCCGCACGGAACGGTAATGGTAAGTTCTTTTTTTAATCCACAGTTGGTAAGCCCTTGGCACCATATCACCTGATGGTAAGTGATGATGATGCCGGAGATGGAAGCGGGCTTACTAAGATTCCTCAACGCAATAGGGATCTGGCTATCTTATTTTCAAGCCGTAAAGCATGATCTCTGTAACATTGATGTTTGGCGGCAAGACAAGATGGTGGTAATAAGTCAGACGGGCTTTAAAAATGCCCTTTCACAAACCAAGTCTTACAAAGTTACGCTCCGCCGGAAATCGAACCAGCGACATCCTGATGTGAAGCTAGTGGACTAATAATTATACCAAGGAGGCGGTTAAAGTAAGGTAACACTAACACATTGAAGTTAGATTTATTTCAAAAACTACTTAATTTTAAATAACACACACTTTTAAATAGTTGTTTATTTCATCATTCACATATAATATTAAAGTATAAGTACATGTCAAAAGTCAAATAAAAATCTATCATAATCTATGTATAAAAATTAATCCCTATTTCCCTTGATCACGGCATCACGCGTGAACGGCTGGACCGATTTCGCTTATTCTTTTTTTGTCGAGTTCGTTATTTTCAAGAGAAGGTTCTTATGTAGGGTAGGGTAGGTTAGTGTAGTTTAGTGTAGGGTAGGGTAGTGTAGTTTAGTGTAGTGTATGGTAGGGCAGTGTGGTGTAGTGTAGGGTATTGTACGGTGGGGTAGTGTAGTGTAGGGTAGGGTAGGGTAGGGTAGGGTAGTGTAGTGTAGGGGTAGGGTAGGGTAGGGTAGTGTAGTGTAGGGGTAGGGTAGGGAGGGGTAGGGTAGTGTAGGATAGGTTAGGATAGTGTAGTGTAGGGTAGGGAAGTGTAGGGTAGGGTAGTATAGTGTAGTGTAAGGTGGAATGTATCTATAAATAACAATCAGTCAAATCAGCTTTTAAATAGTCAAGAAACATAATTTCTATTACAAATAATGTCATGACCAGAAAAAACTCTCATAAAAGAAAAGACACATTCTTGTCGTTTTTTTCTAGCTCTTAGCTTATTAATAACAGAGCTATCCAGTTTGAATGCTTGCAATATGATTATTTTAGTTACACTATAGATTAAATAACAAATAATTTTCGAAAAATCAAAAAACTTTTAGGTTTAATATTGCATTGTCACGCGATATTCATAGGCATGCAAAATTTAAGCTCAATCAGAAACCGGGAAGTGGGTCAAATTTAACCCCGAACAAACACACATACATTGCAAGTTAAATAAAAGCTTGAAAATACGCTAAACTTGTAAAAAAACGACTTCCATCGCAACATGTTACTAAAATTTTTGGTTATTGTTAATTATCTAAAAAAGTACACCGTTTTTGATAAAATGTATAAGGGACTTACCTGGCAGCATACCCTGTTGAATAAAAAAAATCATGAAAATCGGCTCACAATCTGCGAAGATATCGCGTAACTAACATGCAAAAAACCAGGGGTTGGAAGTGTTAATTATCGTAATAATAATCATGATAATATATATGTCGCAGATATATTGTCAAAGTCGTGATATTATAATTTCACCAGTTAAAAGTAGTGAAATTATAATATCACGGTTAGGTTAGGTTAGTGATATTATAATTTCACTACATTTTGTTCAGTGAAATTATAATATCACGACTTTGACAATATATCTGCGACATATATATAAAAATAAATCCCTATTTCCCTTGGTCACGGCATCACGGCGTGAACGGCTGGACCGATTTCGCTAATTCTTTTTTTGTCGATTTCGGTATTGTCAGGGGAAGGTTCTTATGTAGGTAAGGGTAGTGTAGTGTAGGATAGGGTATGGTATGGTAGGGTAGTGTAGTGTAGTGTAAGGTGGTACGAAGTTTATTTTTCATTCTATTCGGGACCCTTAGCGCGAGTATGACTCACACTTTTTATATTTTTTTTGACGTGTTAACAGCATTGGTGTGTTCCGGCTTGAAGATAAGATAGCCAGAACCCCATTGAGTCGAGGAATCTTGGAAAGCCCACTTCATCCTTCGGCATCATTGTCACTTACCATCAGTGAAAGGGCTTACCAATAGTGAATAAAAAGATCAACCGGCTATCTATTACGGTTGAAAAGATACAGTCTTTTATAGGTCGGACGGTCAGGCGTAGTCTTAGAATAGCAAAGTATATACAGGGTGACTTTTAATTAGTTCTTGATAACAAAGGAATGAATGAATGAATTATGAATGTACTCGTGATTACAAACAACTTTCCCAAAGAAACTATATGTCAAATATGAAAAAAAATTTAGGTCCTCGATACATAATAAATTATCAAATCCGCAAAAATGTATAAAGTACCAAATTTTTTTTTCACAATTGACATAATATTCTCGTAGTTTTTAGATAGATAAAACATTTATTCAAAGCTACATTACAATTGATACACAAAAAATAATAAAAATTTCTACTTCTTTTTTTTTTAAGTTGTTTGTAATCAAGAGTACATTCATATCCTTAGCTATCAAGAACTAATTAAAAGTCACCCTGTATCTACGAAGAACTTATGTTATTCGTAGCCCTATATATATATATATATATTAGTACTAACATACAGTATGGACACTCCCTGCTGCTCTCTAGATTCCGACCTCACCCCCTCGTCACCCAGATCGATACAGATTGGTTGTGCAGTTTAGTTGTCGAAAGTATAGGATTACGCCGCCATTTGGTTTGTTCCGTCATTCCTTTTTTGAAATATCATTTCTGACCCGTTGTATGAAGTGTCCATGGTGTGGTAATAGGGCCCCGTTGGCATCCTTTGACAACGGATCCCTAATATTATTTCTTTTTTACAGATTCAATGATGAAAGATCACGTGACGCTTATGCAAATAGACTGTTCCATTGTCAACACAACGCTGGTAAAACTAAAATCGGACGCGCTACCGGGAAGTTTGAGACCGACGCACGCGCAGCCCAATGCGGCAGAAACAGATGTTAGACCAGACAAAAATGATTCGTTACCAAATATACATAATTCCCAAATTTATAGCGATCTCCTAGGAAGACACCCTGATGGTAACGTTTCGAACTATCCACTAAAGATCAATAGAGATCTTCCTAGTAAAAATGTCTATGAGTCACAGTATACAATATCAAAGGAAGAACAGCTCAATAACCACAGTGTAACGAAGGGACAGAAGGATAAGAATGTTTTTAGTAAAATCAAGATTAATTCTACTATCAAGGGTGTTGCATAGATGATAATAAAAAACAAGGGCCTGTATGACAAATTAAAAGCGGGACTTGACGTGACTTTATATAAAATATGAGCAGGTATTAATGTTGTTTTTACCTCAACGTTTCGACTATGCTTCGATAGTCGTGGCCGCGAGTAGACTGAAGCCGCGGTGTCATCGCCGCCGGCGCATCGCAGGAACACCTAGATCTACCTCATTTTGTGAAGGGTTAGGGTCACGACACACTACACTGACACATCCCACAGGCCGCACTGGTATTTGATTGCAGTTTACTTGCCTACACTTATCAATCACCGTATTCCATGACGAGGAAAGCTTGTATCCTTGATCACGATTAAAATTTCTGTGTTTCTTAATTTCAATGGCGATGACACCGCGGCTTCAGTCTACTCGCGACCACGGCTATCGAAGCATAGTCGAAACGTTGAGGTAAAAACAACATCGATACCTGCTCATATGTTATATAAAATCACGTCGAGTCCCGCTTTCAATTTGACATGAGATAAAAAGCTCCTTGGACGATGCTTTCTTAGCTGCCGTAGTAGCCTTTAATAGAAAACTGTTTGAATGTTAATTAATGAGATGCTCGGAGTTTCTCTGCATGATCGAATCAGAAACGAGGAGATCCGTAGGAGAACCAAAATAACCGACATAGCTCTCAGAATTGCTAAACTTAAGTGTCAGTGGGCGGAAGCTCGTAGAACGGATGGCCGTTGGGGCAGTAGAGTTCTCGAGTGGCGATCGCGCAACGGAAACCGTAGCGTAGGTAGGATGACCTGGTGAAGGTTGCGGGAAGCCGCTGGATGCGGGTAGCGCAGAACCGGTCGTCGTGGAAATCCTTGGGGGAGGCCTATGTCCAGCAGTTGAGGTCCTTCGGCTGATGATGATAATGAGATGAATAATTATTTGAACGATTTAGTCCAATACGTTTTAATTCGAAATTAAGAGGAGTGTATCCCTAGGGCGCTCCATATTAACGAAGTTTGGTATAGATCGCCGCATCTAAGTTGAACAGTTCGCAGTGTCTTATTTTAATGTCTCAATCGAAATGCGTGACGCGGGGGTCGCGCGCTCCAAGGGACGCCAGCCCCCGCGCAACCCGCGCTACACCCGCGCGCACCCAACCCTCGCGAACGACCACCCCTTGTGTACAACTTGTACGCCGCGAATTGCACTTATTTGAATATAAATCAATGAAAAGTTATTGATATTTTGTAAACACGTTCTAATAATTGGAAACACTAAACACGTTAAAAAACCCACTTCCATCGCAACAACTTACAATTTACAATATTAATTTTGTATTATTATTTTTTGTTAATAATCTAATAAAAGTACTAGGTATTTGGATAAAGTGTATATGGGACCAACTCGAATAAAAAAAAATCATCAAAATCGGTTCACAATGTGTGAAGATATCTTGTAACAAACACAAAAAAAAACATACAGTCGAATTGAGAACCTCTTTTTTGGAAGTCGATAGAAAACTAATATAAGTGTTGTGATTTATAATTTCATGATAATTTTTGTGTTTGTGATTTGTCAGATACTCGTAAAAACACTGAATTCTTTAAGTTTCCGTGAAGATTTCTTTCTGTACAAATCTTGAAGGAATTTTTAAAAAATATGGCAATTTGGTATTAGTGTCTAGAAACTAAACGTAATGTGTTTACAAAATTCCAAGCTCTTGATTGATTACTCTGTCTATATATGTAAACTAGCTGTCCCGGCGAACTTCGTTCCACCCTACACTAACAGCGCCGTCTACCGGGCTGATTTGTCAATCTAAACCATCCTCAAACCCCCTGGAATACACACAAAAAATTTCATCCAAATCGGTCCAGCCGTTTAGGAGGAATTCAATGACTAACACACGGACAGAAGATTTATATATATAAATAAAGATAAAAGTTGATGTGTGTAAGTGGGTATGTATGTACGGACTTCAAAAGGGCTGAGGCGATTTTGATGAATTTTTTAGAAAAGCTTCCAAGCGGTTGATCCTGTGAAAAAAAACGCGTGCGAGAGTATTCAATTAAGAGCCAAAGCCAAACTTCGTTTGTATGAAGCACGCTAGGGATACACACCCCTTAAATAAGGCTATGAGACCGATGCGATCTCAAAGTTTGTTTATTAGGATGTAAAATAAATCAGAGAAAAGCGAGAAAACAGCAATAAGTAAACCCCTTATTACTTAATATTTTAACAATTTTGTAATTTTTAGAAAATAAAATAAGAAATCTTATAGCAATAATTAATACAAGTATACTTTGTATTTTAATGATTGCCTGTGTAAACAGTATAGATATCTATTTGTGCAATGTGTTAAATGAAAATTTTAAAGAAACTGTCTGCCAATACATGGTGTGTTGACATGAAAATTCTGAGATCCTTAATAATATTATGTAATTAATTATTTAATTTTATATTTAATTGATCACAAAATAGAAGTTTATTATTATTACTATTGTTTATTTATGATGTGTTGATAATGTAATTTTTCTATTTACTTTTTTTTTAAATTAATTAAATAAAAGTTGATTTATTTTATTTGCGATTTTCCTTTGATTTACTTGCGTCGTGCGTATCTGCTTCATATGAAAGGATATTATAGATGGGGGAGTGAAATCGAGTTCAGGGTGTTTACTCACGCTTTTCGTCAGTCACCTTTATATCAGGAAGGCTAAGACTCCATGGTCACAGTCTAAAGCCCGGAGCGCGCTCTGTGAGGCCGGATAGACAGCTCCGCGTAGGATAATGAAATACACGGTTACTTTTACATCGTTCTGGAAAATTTCCACTAATTACCCGTGGACCCGGTGATTCGACCCAATGACGGGTCCACGGGTAATTTTATTTCCCTGTAGACCCATTACAGTAGAGATTATCAGGATTTATTCATACATATAATATGTAGTATCGACAATATCGTCGATATTATTATAACAAAACTAATAGACGAATAAAATTAAGGGTCTGTAGGAACACAGGTGCGATCCCGCTGACCATGCAATGTGTGCCCGCCGGCAGCGACGCGCCTGGCCCCTTCAGTCGTCTCCAGTCATTTGACTCGTTAGCTCACGCGTAGCCCGTTACGCAATTTATATAGTAAAGTGTGTCAATAAATCAAAGTGGATTTAATAAGTATTTTATTACTGCACTGCCCTTCTGAGATAATATAGACAGTACCCACACCACAACTCATACGGTACATTGGTGACCTCAGTTTTGAACATTTTTTAAGTGCAGTGTAATAGGAGACGACTCGCCCTATCGTAGGGCTAGGCAAGAGCTAACGAGCAGAAAAAATTTAACTTTCGCGTCGTCGAAAACAAAGACAGTTAAGTGTGATCATGTCTACAACCAGTGAAAATCAAGGAAACTTGCCGCCGCAGAACCCGGCGCCCGGGCAGCAAGTAAAGCCCGACACCGCATCAGGGGTTCCGTATTTAAATATGGACTTGGCAGCAGTCTCACTGACAGCGAGGATTCCAGAATTCTGGGTGGACCAGCCTCGTTTGTGGTTCCTTCAAGTTGAAGCAGTTTTGGCCCCACAACACCTCAGTGACCAGGCAAGGTACGATTTAGTTATCGGAAAATTAAACAAAGATGCGATTAGCCAGATTACCAGTTTATTGATAAATCCACCGTCTACCGGAAAATTTGAAGCATTAAAATTAAAGTTACTTAATATATATGAGGAATCCGCATCTAGACAGCTTCAGAAATTGTTGAGTGAAATGGATTTAGGCGACCAAAAGCCTTCACAGCTCCTGTATAGGATGCGTGCACTGGCGCGCGAGAAAATCCCAGACGAAACCCTAAGAATACTTTGGCAGAGTCACTTACCGTCAGCTACGAGAGCCGTATTAGCCGTAGCAGACAGTAAAGATTTAGATAACTTGGCAGCCACCGCAGATAAAGTAATGGAGACATCTAGGCCTATGCAAATCAACGAAGTTACGACTCACCCCACGCCGTCCTCGTCCACATCAACGGAGAGTGGAATGTTATTGGCCGAGATAGCCAAACTAAACTTAAGAATTGCAAATTTAGAACAGGACAAACCCAGACCACCCCAATGCCATTGCTCACATAGAGGTCGGTCCCGCTCCAGGGGCAGAGGGTTCCGTAGACCTTTCAACCGGCGTTCGACGTCACGTGGTTCCAGCGGAGGTTCCCGTCGTTCGGCGGAAGATCCCGACTGGTTATGCCCATACCATTTCCGCTACAGAGAAAAGGCATACAGATGTGTTCTCCCATGTGCGTGGAAGAAACAGGAAAACTAGACCAGGTGCAGGCTTTGGCGGATGTCTGTGCCATCACCCCCGCACACCGCCTATGTTTAACAGATTCAAATAGTGGACTTCGTTTTTTAATAGATACCGGTGCAAATGTGTCAGTGTTACCCGTTCAAAACATTAGAAAATCAGTGAATTCGTGTGAAAGTTCTGATTACAAATTATATGCCGCGAACGGCACGGAAATTAAGACTTTTGGTGTAAAGACTTTAGAATTGAATTTTGGTTTAAGAAGAGCATATAAATGGACATTTGTTATTGCAGACATTAAGCAACCGATTTTAGGCGCAGATTTTTTGTCAAATTATGGTTTATTAGTCAATTTAAAGTCACGAAAACTAATTGATAATATCACAAACATGAATGTCATTGCTTCCGTAGTATGTTATAACGAACCGTCAGTAAAAACAGTGGATGAAAATCACCCCTTTCACTCTTTGTTAGAAAAATACCCAGATTTAACAAAACCGATTTCTTTTAAAGAGACCCCAAATCACAACGTAACTCACCATATAGAAACTGAAGGTCCTCCAGTTCACGCTCGCGCTAGACCTTTACCTCCCCAGAGGTACCAAAAAATAAAAGAAGAGTTCCGTACCATGCAAGAACTAGGTATTTGTAGGCCGTCCAAGAGTTCATGGGCCAGCGCTTTGCACGTTGTCCCAAAAAAGAATGGAGAATTAAGACCTTGTGGAGATTATAGGCAACTTAATAAAATTACTAAACCAGATAGATACCCGATTCCCAGGTTGCATAACTTTACGTATAATTTGGCAGGAAAGAAATATTTTTCAAAAATTGATATTAATAGAGCTTACCATTTTATTCCCGTAGCCGAGCAGGATATAGATAAAACTGCGATAATTACCCCATTCGGATTATATGAATTTCCTAGAATGACCTTCGGATTACGTAACGCAGCACAAACGTTTCAGAGATTCATGGATTCCACGGTGCTCCAGGGACTTAATTTCATTTTCTGTTATTTAGATGATATTTTAATAGCCAGCAGCACAGAGGAAGAGCACAAGGAACACCTGGAGACAGTCTTCTCAAGACTTAACGAGTTTGGCATCACCATAAACATCGCAAAGTGCAGTTTCGGTAAGTCAAAATTAGAATTTTTAGGACACGAAGTCTCGGAAGCAGGAACTCGGCCGTTGGAAGACAAGGTCAAGGCCATCATGGAGTTTCCACGTCCCGAAACAGTTCAAGGACTCCGTCGCTTCCTAGGTATGGTCAATTTTTACCGCTCGTACATACCTAACGCCGTAACATCTCAAATGGAATTAAACAAATTTTTACATAATGCCAAAAAGAACGACAAAACCAAAATTAACTGGACAGAGAAATCCATCGAAGCTTTTGAAGAATGTAAATTGAGCTTAAAAAACGCTACGACATTAGAACATCCCCATTATGACGCACCCCTGGCGTTAATGTGTGATGCGTCAGGAGAATGCGTAGGCGGAGTTTTACAACAGAAAATAGGTAATAATTGGAAACCTTTAGGTTATTTTTCGAAAAAGATTTCAGAAGCTCAAAGAAAATATAGCACTTATGATAGAGAGTTACTAGCAGTCTATTTAGCAGTAGTACATTTCAGAAAATTGTTCGAGGGTCAAACGTTAATAATTTTTACCGATCATAAACCTCTAACTTATGCATTTAAAAACTCAGTCAGTAACAAAGAGACGCCACAACGGACAAGGCAGCTTATGTTCATCAGCGAATTTACCACTGACATCCGATACATTACAGGTAAGAATAATATAGTTGCGGATAGTCTTTCCCGAGTAGACACAATAACATGTCCCACAGCTATCGAGTACGACAAAGTTGCCGAAGCGCAGAAATCCGATGACTACATTACACAGGAAAGGTATAACAATAACAACGATAGCAGTGTAAGTATAAAAAAACTGTTCTTACCTACAGGAAATGATGAAATTTATTGCGAGGTTTCAACGAACAATGCCAGACCCTACCTACCAAAAAGTTTTAGAAGGTTAGCTTTCGACTCAGTTCACAACCTTAATCATTGTGGAATTAAGATAACACAGAAATTAGTAACTTCCAAATATTTTTGGCCAAATATGAACAAAGACGTAAGACATTGGGCAAAGACTTGTATACATTGCCAAAAAGCTAAAATCAGTAGACATACTTTTTCAAAATTCGAAAAATTTTCAGAAGTAGGTCGTTTCGAACACGTACACGTAGACTTAATTGGTCCGTTACCAATTTCTAAAGATGGCTATAGATACTGTGTTACCATAATAGATAGGAAAACCCATTGGCCAGAAGCTTTCCCTGTTCAGGAAATTACAGCGGAATGCGTTGCAAAAACAATTTACGAGGGATGGATAGTGCGTTATGGCTCCCCTATAAAGCTCACGTCAGACCAAGGAAGACAATTTGAAAGTAATTTGTTTAGTGAGTTAATGAAATGTATGGGTATACAGAAAAATAGAACTACCCCTTACCATCCCCAAAGTAATGGAATGGTAGAGCGTTGGCACCGTTCATTGAAATCCGCCCTTAAAGCAAAATTAAATGACAATAAGTCTTGGGTAGAAGAATTACCTACCGTTATGTTAGGTCTTCGTGCCGCACTGAGAAGCGATAATAGCGTCAGCGCAGCCGAGATGACTTTTGGCAAAACGTTAAGATTGCCCGGAGATTTTTATGATGTCACACGTAAGGAAAAAAGTTACGATTCCAGTATAGTAGGCAAGATTAGAGAGTATTTAGGCAAGCTAAAGCCGGAAACGAGGTCAAAGAATAATTCGCGATCATTTTTCGTACATCCAGATTTACAGAAGTGTAGTCATGTTTTTGTTAGGGATGATACAGTGCGCAGACCCCTCAAACCCCCTTACGATGGCCCTTTTCGCGTCGTGAGTAGGGCTAAAAAGGTATTCAAAATTCAGTTGCCAGATCGCACCAGTAATATTTCGCTGGACAGATTAAAACCAGCATATTTGTTACATGAATCTGAAAGTAATGAGACCTCATCCAGTGTTTTCCGACAACCAGAAAAAGAAGTAGAAGTAACAAAGCCTACAGTTTACAAAACTAGGAGTGGTCGCAAAATAAAAGGACCAGTTCGCTTTGCATAAATAATGTCTCAAAATGTTTTTCACCGTGTAGTATTGTTTTTAACAAATAAGTACTTTAGTATGTTAAGCACACATGGTATGTGCCCTAATATTTTATTCACTGTATAGATGTGCATTGTAATTTGATTTGTATGTTGCATACTGTCGACCCACTTAAGGTCGCTAAGCTAGCTATTAAATCAAGTACCTATGTGTAACATGTTTGTATTAGCAGAGTATGTATGCGAAAAATAGTGTCGAAATAATAATGTCTATTTTGCAGTTGTTCGTTATTTAAAGCATATTTTGGGAAATGAAGTCTCATTCATTTATATTTTTGGCAACCAGCAAGGTTGTGCTAATATTTCGTATAATTTTCTTAAAGTTTTAATTAAAAAGCAATATGGGCTACGGACAAAGTAAGGTCCAAGAGCATAACTTAAATGCGCAAGCAAGTGTTTCTACAAGTAATTTTGAAAACAAGATAAACAATTATGGCATAATCTTGATAGTGATCGTCGTGTTTTTAGCAGCAATGTTGCTGTACGTAATACAAAATCAGTGCAGAAGAAAAATGAGAAGTTGGCTTCGCAAGGAAGCGATAGGTATTGGATTGTCTCCCGTTGTTAAGGTACAATCCATACCACAGCAGCCACAACAAACTCCCACGACCACAATATATTAGAGTCGAACATAAAGATGTAAAAAGTGTAGTGAGTAATAACCTATTTTGCGCATACCTACAGTACGTAGATAAGTATTATAAGCCGTATGTTAAGGTACAATGTTTTTTGTTGACACATTTTTTTTTTAATTTTTTACTAAGATATTAATCAAATTTACCTTTTGTAATACTATTGTATTTTGAGTTTATAAAAATGAATTTTTTTTTCGATATTAGTCTACCTTTCAGTTTGCATACTGTTGGTAATTCCGTGTTAAGTAACCCTGTTTAAAGGTATTTTTAATTGTATTTCAAAACCATGTTTAAAAGTAATTTGGTAAACTAACTGTTGTAACAGTTTAGCTCATAACCTCCTTTTTCATGTATAGTCGGTCAAATAATGTAATAATTCAAACTTAGAACTTGTAATTGTAAATGATTAATTCAAGCAGCGCCCGAGTGTGTTATCGTTTCTCGGAATGTCAGCGCGCATCAAATTACATTTAGCCCGGCAGTTACACCGGCACCGAGTAAGGATTGTTTAGCCTTATGTACCTTTATGCGACTAGAGTTAAGTTTTGATATACAGGTTGATACAATTTTGTAAAATTTTAAAAAATTTTTTTTAAAAAAGGGGATCTATGTAGGAACACAGGTGCGATCCCGCTGACCATGCAATGTGTGCCCGCCGGCAGCGACGCGCCTGGCCCCTTCAGTCGTCTCCAGTCATTTGACTCGTTAGCTCACGCGTAGCCCGTTACGCAATTTATATAGTAAAGTGTGTCAATAAATCAAAGTGGATTTAATAAGTATTTTATTACTGCACTGCCCTTCTGAGATAATATAGACAGTACCCACACCACAACTCATACGGTACAGGTCTAAAGGAGTTCACATGTTATGAAAATAAATTATTTTAGATTATTAATTTTTTTTGGTCACTTTGACGTAATTAATATATTTGTCATTGACATTTTATTATTTGGTCAAAATCTTTTGAATTGGGCTAGTAACATGGAAAATAAAATAAAAATAATATATATATACAAAAAAAGGTGCGGTTCTACTATATGAAACACATCAGTATTACAAGCATACTACATACAAAAATAGATCGTCTCTTTGGAATTGTTCTATGAAACGAAAACATCAATGCAAGGGGTCTGTAACTGTTACTGAAGTGAGTACCTATTTTTCCCTCCGTCCACTAGGCTCCCTTGCTTGGATCCCCGGGGGGGATTGACGTGGACTTTTCCTCCAAAAGGATCCCCTTAATCTGTAAAATAATGAATAATGTCCTAGGGGATTTACGCGGACTTTTTCTCCAAAAGGATACCCTAGTGATAATAATGAATCCCCCAGGGGATCCAAACTGGGCAGCCAAGTTGGATGGCTTGTTCCTAGTGGTCAGATTGTTGGTCAGACTAGGATTTTTTTTCCCGTTGGTTAGATCAGTTCGTGATTTAGTAAAGTACTGTTGAATACAAAATACGAAGATTTAAAGTTAATATGCATAACTACTAAATAGGTTGACTTGAAACTCTTTGTAAGATTTTCAAGCGATTTTCGCCCTTATGACATTTTGCTTTTCACTATTTTTTTGGAAATATTTGGAGTCGGTATTCGATACTGAATACGGTTTAAGCGAAATTCGAACGATGTCAATAAGGTCAAATTTCTTCAAGCACCCTAGAAATGTTATTCTATCGGGACGAATTATTCTTCTTTATGTCAATAATACAGGCGTGAAAAAGCAAAAATTAATAATCCAGATGAATCTCCCGGGTATCCTTTTGGAGGAAAAGTCCACGTGAATCCCCCAGGGGATCCAAGCAGGGGAGCCTAGTGGACGGAGGGCTATTTTTTCTGATATTACGATTTCCTACCCCGTCGGACCACTTGTCGGGCAGTACCATTGATGGTACAAATAGTCCGGCGGATTCCCACAGCTAGCAATAAAATAGGAAAAGACTTACTTGCTCTTGAGGCTCTTCCATTTTAACAGCAAACTTGCGCGCTTCAAACTGATTTGTCGCGGATTAAATTCAGGTTTAATAATAAATTCTGTCGTCCCTTCCTATGACTATGAGTCACAGTAGCCTGAGAATTGTTATTATTATTATTTACAGGAAATTACGGTAGTAAAACAGCAACCACACACATGTCCGGATCTTACGATGTCAAACGAACTAGCCGTTGCCCTTGATGAACTAAAATCGAAAACGCGAATAAGTGATCGACCTATCACACAAATATTTGAAGAAGCGGAAACGAGCTGGCAAGAAAAAGGGTATGGTTTAATATCCCCGTTTCCGAAATTTGAAAATATCAAGCATAGTCTTTATGCCGCTCGGAATAAGTTTTCAGAAGTTAATAAAATGAATTATAAAAATAGAATGAATTATAAATGTGGAGGAAGAGTAAAACGATATTTGGTGCCAGATAAAGCAAACCTAAAGCCAGGTTAGTGTCATTGTGCTCTGTGCTGCCATTGGTACCCAGTGAACGTCTTATAGAAGGGTGGAAATATATTAAGTCAGAGTACAAAACCGAAGATAAGAAAATTCGTAAATTTATAAGATATGTGCAACGCAATTGGATGAAAAAAGGTATCATTAAAACTGTCACCGTGTTTGGAGAAAGGCACCGAACGAACAATGTGTCAGAGTCTTGGCACAGTAAAATTAAACTAAGTAAGTTTAATACTAACATAATGCGTCTCCTGAACATTTTGGTTAAATTATCCAAATCCAGAAACAAAAACAAAGTTCGACCGAGGCAAAAGTATACAATTGAAAATGATGAGTTCATAACAAACGTTATGATGGAATTGATAACAGGCGACATCACGGTAGGATATGCCTTAGAAAAACTAAAATAAAACAATAATAAACTATTTGAGTTTGCGTGATTCATCGTCGGCAGCATCAACACTTACCATCAGGTGAGGTGCTGTCAAACGCACGCATAATTTCAATTCTGCTCACCACTTTCCATAGGGATCTGACAAAAAATCGTTCATTATCGGTCTTAATGTATGAAGAAAATTCCGAGTGTTTTAGCTCCAGCCATTAATCATAAATAATAAAAAAAAAACAGAAATTTGATTTTTTTTAAATATTACGAAAAACTTTAGTTTAATTCGATTTAAAGTATGTGATAAGTATTAAGATAATAATTATAAAATTTTGCCTTAAGAATAAAATTTGTGTTAAGTATTAACAAAATAATTATAAAATGTAGTCATAAAAATAAACTTTGTTTTCTGTAATACGATTGACATTATTTTATATTTTATCGAGAAGTCTATCTCTAGTTTCATTGGTCTACAGGGAAATAAAATTACCCATGGACCCGTCAATGGGTCGAATTACCAGGTCCACGGGTAATTAGTGAAAATTTCAGGTGTGATTCGGTACACGATATAAAAAAAATATATAATTATTTAATCTAAGATTGTTCGTAGAGAATAATTCAATAAAAAAAACATGTTATTTATTTCATATTTTTAGATAGGTATTACGGCATCGGGCGCACCCTACGAAGTAGGCGCACCCTCCATCTACGCACTATCTATGCACGCACAAGGAAGTTGATAATGGAGGGAACGGTAGGGTTCTTTTTTTAAAAAAATAGGAAAATCCACCACAAAGTGTATATGTATTAAAATGAAAAGAAATAAAACGTAAAATATGAAAATGGACAGTCGAAACGATCAGGATGGGAATCGGAATGGCAATTTCAAAAAACAAAACAAAGGAATAATAGACAAAAAGATGAATACCTATGTTCCGAAAATTGTCAGCCACTTAATAAATACAATCTCTTTTTTCCTGCAACTATTTTGAATTGACGGCTAATTTCAATACACATCTCCTTTTGCTCTATGTGTAGTTCTTTTTAAAATATTTTTAAAGTTTAACTGTCACTATTCTTTAGTTTGCAACAATAGACGTCTCGCGGGATGCTTGTCGTGCTATGATATTCTATGATTATAAACGAGGGTTAACCTTCAAGGAAACTCACGAAAATTTATAAGATGCTCTTGGGGAGTGTGCTCCTACGTTTGCAGCAGTAACTTATCGGTGTCGTGAATTTAAACGTAGTCGAGAGAACCTAAACGATGACCCCAGACCCGGCCGACCACCAACTGCAGTAACTCATGAAAACATCATCAGGGTAGAGTGGCTATTGCGGAAGCAGACACATGACACATTGGGAGATTGAGGCTGAACTGAAGATTAGATCACAGGCAGTTTCCGCCATCCTGCATGAACAACTTAAAGTTAGGAAGCTTGCTTCGCGATGGATATCTCATTCTCTCACCGAAGAGCAAAAATCTCGTCGTGTTGATTGGTGCAAGTTTATGCCGGAAAAGTTCAAAGGAGAGAAAACGTATACTACATCCTTACAACTGACGCATCTTGGATCTACAGCTACGATCCTCTCGCGAAGCAGAAACCCACGCAATGGGTATTTCAGGAGGATCAGTTGCCCACAATAGTTGTTTGTGGTCGGAGCGTTAATAAAAAATGATAGCGGTTTTTTTTTCGACGCAGTGGACCAGTAGCAATAATTCCGCTAGAAGACCGTAGAACCGTTACTAGTGAATGGTACTGCGAAGTTTGCCCGCCTCAAGCTTTCGGGGAGTTGAATAGCAAGCGCCCAAGGAGCGGCGTCCGTGGCATTCTTTTTCACCAAGATAACACGCCCGCTCACACAGCTGTTAGAACCATGGACTATTTAACAACTTCGGGGGTACAAATGTTACTCATGCTCCGTGCAGTCCAGATTTAGATCCATGCGATTATTTTTTATTTCTTACGATAAAAAAAGTGCTTCGTGGGCAAAAATTCAACACTGCAGACGGGTCCGTCGAAGAATTTCGGCGGTTTTTTTCGAACTCCCGGAAGATACGTTTTTTTAAATGTTTTTAAAGCTAGTTTACCCGAATGCATAAGTGCATAGGGGTTGGAGAAGAATATTTTGAAAAGATCTAAATAAACTTTTTACATATTCTAACTATTTTTGGAACAGCCCACGTAACATGTACTAGCTTTTAAATAAAAAAAGTTTATGTAAGTTTTACAATCACGTTTATTATTACAAAAATTATTTTACTTCAACCACTTAGATACATTGTTCAAATATTTTCATTATTTATTGTGAAAATTGCCGCCCCCTAAAAAGTGCCGCCCGGGGCGGGCCGCCCCTGCCGCCCCGGCTACGCTGCGCCCCTGCTTGGCTCCATTTCACATATTTTATGTTTCGTTAGGATTCAGGTGGGATTCAGATTACAGTCACAGTTTAATAGACATTTGATAATAGGTCATCTTTGTAATAAATAACCTAGCTTTTCTCTTTTGTATATTTCTTTCTTTTTTAGGAGTTACATTTTATCTTAGTTTTGGAATGAATTCTTCGATTTGACAATCAGCTGTTGGCAAACAAACAACCAAAGGTTAATACAAAATAAGTGCAAAATAACCTCAAAATTTTAGTTAATTTTAAAGTGGAGCTTGTTTTTTTTTTTTGCTACAACATCTGTGAAGTGGTGGAGTCTTGGAGTAGTTTTCAAAAGTTATTATTGTAAAAAGCACTGAGCATATAAACCTACGGTTTTTGTGAAAAGATGTAATAAACATTAAAGATAATTACGTATAACGTGAATTTTATAGAAGAAGTTTGGAAATTCTATTTCAAGTACTTAAAATGAATTGTGCGAAGCTGCTGACGTCTTTTCATCGTCAATGTTTTTACAAGATCTCTACAAGATGTTTTCACCATCCCGTGAAATTCCTGGAGGCCCAAGAGAGGTGGAGAGAGCACGATGAGATACCTACGATTTACCAGTTGATCTATAAAGCACCTATGGACAATTTGCTCAAATACGCATCAGCATATCTGTCGTTCTCGACCGCCACTGTTGGTTTAGGCTCGGTTTACTATGCGGCGTTTGTATTTGATCCTGCAGAGATGAATGATCCGATCATGGCCGGTGATGTGGTACTGGCCAGTAATGCTACAGAATGTTTCACATATCTGATAGCTTTCATTGGCTTCCACGCAGCAGTCAAAATAGTACTATCAAAATATGTTTTGCGGTTATATCAGAATGGTGATGACTACATAGCTGTGTTTAGGGGTCACTTGTATAACTCTCTTGTGAAGCATGAGTTCCACTTGGATGAATTCAAAAAGTTGAAGCCAACAATATTTGTTGCATGGGGCGATGCTAGGTTTTCAATGGGCACCAAGCACGCTATATTGTTAGAAAATTATTTTAAGACTCCTGAACATTTTAATTACTTAGTATCCAAAAACAAGGCTAGGGTTTCCGATTCTGAACAAAATAATGATTGATTGTAAAAAACTGTTTTTGTGTTATATTATAGTATCCAAAAACAAGGCTAGGGTTTCCGATTCTGAACAAAATAATGATTGATTGTAAAAAACTGTTTTTGTGTTATATTATTTGTAAGTAGTGTTCATCATGCATAAATTTTTGTGAATTAATTTAGGAATCTAGACTGACTGTTTTTATTGTCAAGATTAAAAACAATGTTTATTTTAAACTAGTATTTATTTGAAGTACATAAATACTACTACTCATATTTATATAAGGTGTAACAAATTAGCTGAAACTATTTTAACTGGTACTTCTACCCATAAAACTGAACAACTTTCCCCATGGAACCCATAGTCAAATCGCAAAAAAAAATTGGCTCTCCCATACTAACTCAATCAGCTGATCAACAAATTTAGTATGGGAAGTTCAAATTTTTTTTTGAGATTTGGGTTTCATGAGGAAAGTTGTTCAGTTTCATGGGCAGAAGCACCAGTTAAAATAGTTTCAGCTAATTTTGTTACACCTTATATACATTATTCAACAAATCTAAAATCCACCAGTAAATGCATTGTTCCATTTATATCTAGAGTCTCTCTTTATTGTGGTAGAGTCCATCTTCTTGATGTCGTTATCAAAGCTTTCTAAAGCTTTAACTTGCTCTGGTACTGGTTCCAAAGTTTTGGTGACGATGCATTGCCCATTCTCTTTCAGGATTGTGTGTTTGATATCCGCTTCACTTGGTTCTCCATAGGGGAAAGAGATAGGCGTAACTTTTACCAAATGCTTGATTTTCCACAATTTCATGTTCATTTCAGGGATATTTTTCACAACTGCTACTCGGTTCTGTAAAATAACATAATGAATGGCTGAGTGATAGATGGTACATCTAAAACCGTACTCACAAAATGACATGAATAGGTGTCATTCTAGGTCTAGTCTAGTCTTGGACACATTCTGGATAAACACCATCACATCAGTAGTTTTGGCTGAACAGTTTACATGCATGAACAGACTGAGAGATTCATAATCCTCCCTGTTGGCTTTGGCATAGTTAGGAAAAAATACAAAAAGGTATTTATTACACTATCTATTTTGTTATTGCTTTGACTCCACTTTCCCAAAAGGCATTATCGAATCAGAAACAAGGAGATCTGTAGGAGAACCAAAGTAACTGATATAGCTCTCGGAATTGCTAAGCTTAAGTAACAGATTGCCATTGGGGCAGTAAAGTTAAACGAAGCGTAGGCAGGCGTTCTACTCAATGGACCGCTGACCTGGTGAAGGTCGCCGGAAGCCGCTGGATGTGGGCAGTTCAGAACCAGTCGTCATGGAAATCCTTGAGGGATGTCTATGTCCAGCAGTGGACAACCTTCGGCTGATATGATGACTTGATCTCACCTGATGATAAGTGACAATGGAGTCAGAGGTCGATGGGACAAATTACCTGTATGACCCTTCAGGTTAACATACACTGCGTGGCCTGGAGAGCTGTGGTGGCGAGAGCGGCCCACGATTGTCACATCCCTCAATCACGAGGATACAACCAAGGAGAAGAATTCTATAAGCACTAGATCCTGAGTAACCTCTTAAAATTGCACAAATATTTTTTTCTAATTTTGTATACATTGTAATTCCAAAAATTCTTAGGTTTCATAATTGTAACACTGAGGTCTCTAGTGAGTTATTTATCCTTTCAACCTCAACTCTTTCATCTTGGTTTGTTAAAATACTAGCCAACAACCTTAGGCCCTCCTGGCACTGTGGACTCTGATGCTCTGCACCACCTCCCACCTTAGTAACTACGTCACTAAATGTGATGATAGAACTCAATCATTGTTATGTACCTCTTCATCGATGTGGAGCTCCTTCAATATGCTCTTCTCCCAATATGGATTACCTTTGACACGTTTGATTCGTTCAACCCTGAACAATTTTGAAGGTGTGTAATCAGGGTCCTTGTGCTCTTGAGGTTTTCTGTAGATTTAAGTTTTTATGATTATAAATTAATATTAGAACCAAGATATTATCATATACTATCAAATTTATTACGTAGATAATTACGTATACTAAATAGTGCATAAATAGAACTTGCCTTGGGTAATAAACAATACCTCCAGGGTATCTTATTCCTCCTGGGTGTTTGTAGCCTTTGGATCTTGCGGAAACAGTGAGAGAGTTAAATGTTTTTAACAGCTGTCTATTCATTTTTACTAAATCATGCACACACGCCTTGCTATGGTGAATTTATTGAGGTCTCTACCTCATAAACCTTAATAAAATTAAAAATAAATTTTATTTGACAAATATAACCTCAAATCTTACCAACTGTCAAAGCGAATGTAAATAAGGATTGATTCCACAGATCTACTAATTCAATTGATTCACAGATCTGTGGATTGATTTATTATTAATATTTTTCCACAGATCTACTAATTCAATTTTCCTTCGCCCTTTTAGGGCAGGCTAAGGCTCATTGGCCATACCGCCTAGTCTTCAGTATATGTTTTTCAGTAGTATTAATTTGTAGAATTCACGTCCAGTAATTTTCAGTATATTTTTCAGATTATGTTGTCAAAAGCTAAAATATTGATCAAATCCAGATGTCCAGTCCATTTTTTTGTTTTCAATATCATTGTTTCCTCACATTTTTCTCCTTTTCAGTCTTCAAGAGCACTGTTTCTTCACGTTTTTCGACTGTCAACGAGCCAACCGTTTTTAAAAATAAAAATTGAGTTCTAAAAAACTTACAGTGCCATCTATCTATCCATCATGATGATGGTGATGTTGGTGGTGATGGTGGTCGTGATAGTGGTCGTGATGGCGGTCGTGATGGTGGATGTGATGGTGGTCGTGATGGTGGTCACGATGGTGGTCGTGATTGTGGTCGCGATGGCGGTCACGATGGTGGTCGTGGTGGCGGTCGCGATAGCGGTCGCGATGGCGGTCACGATGGCGGTCGTGGTGGCGGTCGCGATGGTCGTCGCGATGGTGATCGCAATGGTGTTTGCCATAGCGGTTGCGATGGTGGTCGTGATGGTGGTCGTGATGGTGGTCGTGATGGTGGTCGTGATTGTGATTGTGGTCGCGATGGTGGTCGCGATGGTGGACGATGATGATTTAACTTTCTTAACCTTCTTAGTGTTAATTTATTACATAAACATCCCGCACCCCAAGGAATTATAATATGGTACTCGTAAATACTGCATAAATAATAATTGAAAACGCTAAACACGTTAAAAAACCGACTTCCATCGCAACAAATTAGTACATTTTTGCATTATTATTTTTGGTTTTTGTTAATTTTCTACTAAAGTACTACACCGATTTTGATAAAATTTATATGGGACCACACGGAAAGCACTAGCTTTGAAATAAAAAAAGAATTATAAAAATCGGTTCACCCAGTCAAAAGTTCTGAGGTAACAAACATAAAAAAAAAAAAAACATACAAACGAATTGAGAACCTCCTCCTTTTTGGAAGTCGCTTGAAAAATAAATGAATAATTATAATTGCATAGGTTGATAGGTAAAAGCTATGCAATAGCTTTACCGCGACAGTCCCCGAGTTCCACACGTCATTTTTCTTTACGGCAAATTAGTTGAATCGTTCAACGAATGAACGATCAACGAAGATTCAACGATCACCATAGTTATTTTGTCGCCGCTGTAGCTATATTGTCAAAACCGTGATATTACAATTTCGAACCGTGATATTACAATTTCAAACCGTGATATTACAATTTCACTACACTTTTAGTGAGATTATAACATCACAGTAAATTTTCAATCGGCATATAATTTTACGGCCTATTCTTGTATCGAAAAACCGATGATTTCTTCTTCTGCGAAGCATTCTGCGACCCAGGGGGACCGAACCTAAAATCGTTCGCTTCGCGCGCTCATTTAATTAGTGTTATTCACTTCACTTATTGTTATTGTAAGTGGCTGCCATTTTGAGCTTTTTTGTTTTTTTTGACTGACTCGATGGCTCAGTGGTTAGTGCCCTTGACTACTGATCCGAGGGTTGTGGGTTCGATCCCCACCCAGGGCAAGCATTTGTGTGATGAGCAGATTTGTTTGCTCTGAGTCTGGGTGTTAAATATATCTATATATGTATGTATATAATATAATATATGTATATCAGTCTCTGGTACCCATAACACAGGGAATCCTACTTTGGGGCCAGATGACCATGTGTGATTTGTCCCAGAATATTTATTATTATTTATTATTATTACTGGTCCGATTGCTTCCAAAATGGATATCTTAGGGGTTCCTGAATTTCCTTATCACGAATCCGTTGTCAAAATTATAAAAAGTGGCCGCCATTTTAAACTTTTAGTTACTGGACCGATTGCTTCCAAAATCGATATGTTAGGTCACCTATCACGAAACCGTTGTCAAAATTTAAAAAAATGACGCATTTTTGAACTTGATTGCTTACAAAATTGATAATTGAATGTCCTTGAGGTACCTACGTGAGTACTATTATTGTCATCTGTGCCTGAGGTCTCTGACATAGATGAGAATAAAAGTACTCAGGTACCTGATTAAGAATACGTTGTCAGAATCAGAAAAAGGACCGCAAGTTTGAACTTTTTAGTTACTGACCCGATTGCTTCAAAACCAATATCTGAAGTCTCCTGAGGTCCCTATCCCCAATCACAAATCCGTTGTCAGAAATGAAAAAAATGGCAGGCATTTTGAATAGGCTAAATTTATAAAAAAGTGGCAGGTGGAATAACGCTGGTACCAAACACAATAACGAGTTTGTCAAATAACGAAAACTGTTTGTAAAATAACAAAAATAACAACCGACAATTCAAGTTATGATAATTTAGCATGCGCTGTTCTAGTACCATAGTCATTTTGGTTTTTTATTTTAAATATTATATAAAAAGAAAGGTACAATTTTTTTTATAATATTAGTACATCAACAACCTTTATAGGTTTATCCGTGCACTAGTGAACATCGTTGGTGACACAATCTTCTTAAGCTAAATTAAGGTAAGTACGGTAGGTAACAAAAATCAAAAAGAACAAAAATATATAAGTAAATGTATCTAATATAAAAAAAGATATAATTTATGTATCCTTATTAAAATATAAAAAAAAACTTGATTATATACCTATTTGAAAAGATGGGCACTATCGTCAACACAATATACATAATTGGCATTAATTGGGTAAATATACAGGGTGTTTCGGAAGTAGTGCAGAAAACTGAAAGGGGAGCCAGAGGCGGTCATTTGGAATAGATTTGACTTAATACACTTGTAGCCTAAGTCTCACAGTTTTCAAGATATTCGCTTTTCAATTTTCAGATTTTATATGAAAAACGCATTTGTTTTAAATATTTCGTGATTTTCCAAAAAAAAAGTTATACTACAGTTAAAGTAAATATTACTGTAAAAAAAACTTCCTCATTTTATCAGCTTAAAACAAAAAAAAAGTTAAAAAAAAACTAATTCATTGCAACAAAAAATAGTGATTGCTTTCAAAAGGGTGCCCTAAGTAAGTCCTATACAAATTATCAAGAAACATTATTTTCTTGTTTTTTTTTTAATTCCAATATTTAAAATGTTTTTCGCATTAACAGACATCTGTGACCCTCTAGAATCATTGAATAACTTTGAATTTACAAGTTCATGCAAAAATTTCGAATTCATTTTTTTCCATAGAAAATTGTTGTAAAATTAGTATGGGATTCGAGGCACCCTTATGACAACAATCATAGTTTTTTGTAGCAACTCATTTGTATTTTTTTAACTTTTTTACTTTGTTGGAAGTTTTTACCGTATTTTGCACTTCAACTGTAGTATAACTTTTTTTTGGAAAATCACGAAATATTTAAACAAATGCGTTTTTCATACAAATCTCGAAAACTGAGAGACTTAGGCTACAAGTGTATTAAGTCAAATCTATTCCAAATGACCGCCTCTGGCTCCCCTTTCAGTTTTCTGCACTACTTACCAAACACCCTGTATATAATTAGTCATAATTGGGTTTGTGTAAAGACAACTACAAGAGCAGGACAGAGGTGATCTACCCGCCTATTACAAGTGTCAAATTCACGAAATCTCAGTGAAGTTGTGTTGGTAGGTAGGGTACCCTCGCGTTGCTATGAACTGTGCGTTATTATTATGTCTTCGATTTCGAGTTCGGGATACTTCCTGGTAAAATGAAATCATTGTCACCCTATTTCATGATCTACGTACAATTTTCATCACCGGTTTTCTCTATAATTACTGTAGTTAGTGACTAAAGAGGTTTGTTAAGCTAGAGTACCGGAAAAATAATTGAGAAATATTTGCTTCATATCAATCGTACCGCCTAGATAAGGAGTTAGCGAAATAAGATGGGACAGACGACGAAACACATGAAAACTTTTGTGTTAGTTTTTTATTCGTTTGGCTTTTTCCCGAGCACGTTTCAAACGTAAGGGAGTCGGCATACTTAGTTTGTTTGTAGAGTGTCTACTTTTTCTCTAAATAGCCCGCAATAATGGAAAGGATATTCCGTTACGTTTGAAATGTAACGCTTGTTGGTTGAACCTTCAAATCTGCTCGGGAAAAAGCTAAACGAATAAAAAAAAATGAACACAAAAGTTTTCAGGTGTTTCATTGTCAACGGTCAATCATTCCTTACTGAATGCGTTGCGAATGGTGGGTGTTAAAATAAGAAATTAATAAGAAGATTTTTCAGCTTTCAAGCCTCATGGAGCTAAGGAGCAGACCACGAAACGATTGTGTTTTTTTCTGACAGTTGTCAGAAACTTATTTGAAATGAAACGTTTTGTGTGGTATGCATGTTTTTAGGGTTCTGGAGCCAAATTGGCAAAAAACAGAAACCCTCATAATTCTTAACTCGTAGAATAGGTATCATAAAGTGAATTAATTGTTTCTTGGAAAAATAAATACATACAAGTGAAAGTTGTTTTTGACTGCACTTATTTCTTCATCTATATTATATTTTTTTATTTGTAGGTAGGTGACATTTCAAAAGACAACGCAAAATGAAGAATGGAGTTATTTTGTTAAATTAATAAATGTTTTGAGTGTATCTCTCAAGTCCCAAACAAGTCAAAACGGTGAAAGGGGTGCGATTTTGCCAAAATCTTTACAAATGAATAATTGCTTTCTAGACTTTCTAGTGCCATACCTAAAATATAGCTAATTAATTGAACCTAGTACCTAGGTACTTACTTATCCTGAAACAAACGTAGTAAGTATAGTAAAGTTGTCTCCGATCGGGACCCTACACCGACATGCATTTGTTTGGTTGATTTTCGTTTTGTTTGGTTGGCAAAGAGAATATATGGTCACTCACTTCGTTTATTGTTTGGTTTGAGACTTTTTGGCGGGAATTTGTAGCGTTCAGTTTGTCATTTTTCTTTTATTACCCGAAAAATTTCATTTAGTGGTTTTTGATGTTTAATATTGATAGTGTATCAATTCAATTCCTTTATTGCAATAAATGTGGTACAAAAAAGATATTTTAAAAACCAAAGAGAACAGCACATTTAGTCACAAGTGACATACAATAACAATAAGTAAGTATTTAAAAGTCAGAAAATCAGAAATCTACGTTATTTAAAATATTACACACTTAAATTACATTATATTACACATGTCAACTTTACATAAAAATCAATAGAACATAACAATGAATTAACAAATAAAATAAAAAGAAAGTAATATGTAAATCATTTTCAAGAAATTGACATAATATATTATTGTGATTTCGAATAAATAACTCTGTAACAGAATAATATTTTTTCAGTTTTAACCAGCGCTTTAGTTGTACTCGAAAGGATGTCAAAGGTAAATCTTTAATGTCATGGGGCAACGCATTATATATTTTATCACACATAACATAACAATTTCTGGCATAAACATCAGTTCTGGGATTTGAGTCGTATACCAATCTATGGGGATGTATTTATCAGCGAAGTATCATTTATGTGTTTCTTGTGTAGGATAATGAAATAAGTGTGTATACTGTGTTTTGAGTTCCCACAAGAAGTCCGAGCAAGCTTTAGCAAAAGTACTATCATTTTGCTAGAGTATGTAGGTTAGCTTAGTTTATAGACAATGATATTATGATGTGAACGTGAAGAAACAGTGATAAAGAAGACTGAAAAGGAGAAAAATACTACATAATCCGTAAAATATACTGAAAATTACTGAAGACGTGAATTCTACAAATTAATACTACTGAAAAACATATACTGAAGACTAGGCGGTATGGCCAATGAGCCTTAGCCTGCCCTAAAAGGGCGAAAAAAAAAACAAAAAATTGTTTGGTTTGAATCAAAGCGAATATAATAAACTACGTTCTACATATAGGGCGGGGCCTATTCGTACGGCGCAAAATCAATGTAAACACTCTAACAAAGCGAGTGTAAACACTTTAGCAAAAAGAATATAAACACTCTAGAAACATTTGTTTTAATGTTGGTATACTTGTCACTAGAGCTGGAAAAACCGGAACTTTAAGGATATTCATCTACGGTTCGCCCGGGTACCTGCGCTTTGTTATGCAAGGGCAAAGGAGCTACCATTGCTGCATTTGCATTCTAAAAAGTAGTATCCTTACTATATAATAATATTATAAATGTGAAAATGTGTTTGTTTGTTTGTTACCTTTTCACGCTTCAACGCCTTGACCAATCTTTATGAAATTTGGCATGCAGGTAGCCAGTATCACGGGGAAGGACATAGGCTACTTTTTATCCCGGTAAAATAGCATAATCTCATGCAGTTCCTGAGGGAACTAAAAAAATACTCGATTGTTGTGATTTTTTGCACAGAGATGGTGGAGTAAGTGGGAAACGACAATAATTTACTAATCACCCTTAAAGACAGTCATAAAAATGATGTCCACGAGGGCGGAGCCGCGGGAAAAAACTAGTAACCTATAAATTTTTAAAAACCAATCACTAAAACTACGTAAACTGCGTTTTCGCAATCCACCCTAAACGAAGGAGTCCCCCAACTCTAGTACTTCCACATCCCCCTCGAATCTAGATAGTATGATTAGATTTTGGTAGGTAAAGAGAATTTCTAATCAAAGATGACCTTATAGTTTAAATTTTGAAAATTCATTTTCTCTAAAAGGGAGGATTCACACTCCCCTCTTCTAGAGATGGATTTATCCCATTCTCCTGGATTTCCCCCCCTCCCTTACATTTAAGGGCATTAAGTTAATGCCGTACCAGATTTAAAATAAAAAATGTAAATTAATGTTATCTATTATGTGAGCGAGGTAACCTTACCGCACTCCCCCTAAACAATACTTTTGAAAAGTAAATTTGCAAAATCTGGTAATAATATAGAGTATAGGTCATCTTTGGTAGTATATTATACATATAGTATTAAAGATGACCTTACCCACTAACTATTGAAATATTTTTAATACGTATACGTAATGTGTAGCCTCCGCCGGTGGGTTCAGTCAGGATTGATTGAATATACCCCTCCTGTGGCAGATCTACCAGTTACGAAAGTATAAATTTATAGCTCTCGCTGCTTAGCACACGTTCACCTCCCTACGATCCCTAGTCTTTTTTTTAAAGCAGTTGGCGCAGAAAGAGGGCAGTCCCCGCCTTCGACGACCAGCCTCAGCTGCTACGATTCGACCGGGTACCTGAGCTTTATTACGCATGGCAAAGGGGCTGCCATTCCTGCAGCGCCGGAGCAGTCGCATTCCTAAATCGCTAATTGGTTCAAAAGTAGCATCCTTCCTTACTGATATTATAAATGTGAAAATGTGGTTGTTTGTTAGTTAGTTTGTTTGTTTGTTACCTTTTCACGCTTCAACGCCTTGGCCAATCTTAATGAAATTTGGCATGCAGGTAGCCTGTGTCACAAGGAAGAACATAGGCTACTTTTGATCCCGTGAAAACAGCATAGCCCGATAAAATTCCCGAGGGAACTGAAAATATACTCTTTTTTGGTTATTTAACATCGCAACGGAATAATGGATTGTGTGATTTTTTGCACCGAGATAGTTGAGGTGGTGGGAAATGACACGATTTACTATTAAGCAAATCCTGACAGTTCCCGAGGGATCTGGAGAAAATCCATGTCCACGCTCGCGAGCCGCTTGCGGCTCGCGCACCGCGCACCCTCTAAGTCAGTCACAAAAACGATGTCCACGTGGGCGAAGCCGCGGGAAAAAGGTAGAATCCTATATATTTTCAAAAATCAATATCAAACATTCGCGACTGCCCCTCTGTTAATACTTTCAAAACTAAACTTAAAGAGCATCTTTTTTCCCTACAGAACATGTACGTTTGTTAGTATAGTATTTATTTTAGTAAGAACATTAATTATTATATTTTAGTTATGTATTATATATGCTTTTAATTTATATATTATAAGTATGTGTTATTTATGTACGTACATTAGGTTAGTTTATATTTGATTGTATTTTATTTAGTTTATAATTATGATTATTAAGTACACAGGTTTACCTCCCATACTTTAAAGTCTCCTAACACCCGGTAAGGTTGGCTGGAAGAGATCTCTTATAGAGATAAGTCCACCTTTGTACATGTCCTCTCTAAGTTCTTGTCATTTAAATGTTTGTGTACAATAAAGGATATATATATATCACAAACAGTGTGTAAACTGCATCAAGGTCATTTCATGGTCAAGGTCAGGGTCAAGGTTAGGTTAGATTCAGATTTCAGTTAGGATTAAACGACTCATTCCGAAGGCGAAGCCCCAGCTAACCGTTTCGATCTCCAACAAACCTTCGGGATCCAAGGGGGATGTGGGAGTATTAGGGCGGGGAAAGCTTGAGAGTTCGACTTGAAAGTGGAAAAAAACTTGAGCGTGCGAAGCGAGCGATATTAGATTCGGTCGGATTTGATTGATGATACTATCAAGAGCCTCCCCCCCTCTCCATTCTTGCCCTACAAGTCAAAATGTAGGACTCTGGCAGGTTAGGTAGGACATATCCACCTCTTTAAGTTCTCTAGATTGTTTTTTTTTTCAATTGGGGGCGCGGAGGAAGGGCAGCCCACCTTCGGCGACCAGCCTCAGCCGCTACGGTTCGCCTGGGTTTTATTACGCAAGGGCAAAGGAGCTACCATTCCCGCAGTACTGGAGCAGTCGCATTCCTAAATCGCTTAAAAGTAGATGAAAAGTAGCATAACCTATAAATTTAGAAAGATCAGTATGTCGAAACCTGCGTAAACTGTGTTTCCGCAATCCACCCTGAGCAAAGGAACCCCCCACATTTTCCCAACTCTAGTACTTCCACGTCCCCCTCGGATTACGAAGGCAAGGCAATTTCGGTAGGTAATAACGAAGTTCTGGTCAAAGATTACCTTATAATTTAAATTTGGAAAATTCATTTTCTCTAAATGTAGATCATTCACGCTCTCACCCTTCTCCCATTGGATAGGTTTATCCCACTCTCCCGGATCCTACCCCATAAATTCCAGGGCATTAATCTATAGCCGTACCAGATTTCTTGTCAAAGATGACCATAAAGAATATTTTCAAAATTCAATTTAACTAAGGGAGGGAAATAGCGTACTTCCCCTTCTTAGTTTACATCTGGTTTACTCTCCCCCTAACCCCTCTCAACGTCCTCCCCCCGAAACCCAATACTTTTTAAAAATATCTTTTCAAAATCTGGAAACAATGCATATATCTTTGGTAGTGTATTATATGAGACTAAAGATGACCTAACTCACCAACTTCGTTCCGAAAGATTTTTAATTAAGGGTCCGCTATAGGAAAACGTGGGGGTAACAAATTGAAATATTGGCAAGATAATCTGTCAAGGTAATTTCAATACCAAGATCAGGGTCGAGGTGACGTTAGGTGCAAGGTTTGGCAGGTCCGACTTGAGAGCGATATTAGTTTCAGTTAGGTTTGAATGATTATACTGTCAAGAGCCCCGCGAAGTGAGGCTCGCTCCCTTCCCCCCCCCCCCCTGTTGCGCATGCACCTCTCTACGTTTCCTAGTGTTTATCCGCACTCCACCCTTAATCGGCGGGCATTAATCTATTGCCCTACCTACTGTTACGTCAGTACTAATATATATACTTTGCTACTGTGTTGTGGTGCACAATACTTCGATGGTTATATGTACCGACATATTTCGAGTTAAAAATGAGAAAACTTAATAATGATAGAGAAAGTTAAAAGACTCTTTTTCCTTTTTAACTAATTTATTGTGCCAATCGACAAAGAAACGCTTGTCCATTTTAATAACGAGCAGAAAAGAAGAAAGCATAGACATTACAGAATTTAAAAAGATCGGACTGAAGTTAGTGGGTTAGGTCATCTTTAGTCTTATGTAATACACACCACCAAAGATGACATTAAATTGTTTGTTTTTGAAAAAGTATTGAGTTTAGGTTAGGGGGAGGCTGGGAAGGAGGTCCCTACGGGAAGGGAGTACGTTACCCCTTACTTCCTATATATAACATTATCTGGAAACAATGCAGTGTATGTCATCTTTGGAGTGTATTATATGAGACTAAAGATGACCGAACCCTCCAACTTCGTTCCGAAAGATTTATAATAAGCGTAGCCCCCGCCAACTAATTTTGATCAACAAACCTCCGGGATCCGATGGGAATGTGGGAGTATCAAGGCGGGGAAAGTATTCGGGGCTGACTTAAGGGCGGAAAACTTGACATGTCCTTAAAAGTTTAATACTTAGCACTTACTTTTACAATTCCATTAAGAATAAAGGGACAAAAGTAGGTCCGTGTTGAATCACTGACTTCACTTTTTTTTATTCACAATTGGTAAGCCCTTGGCATCATCTCACCTGATGGTAAGTGACGATGATGCCGAAGATGGAAGCAGGCTTACCTAGATTCGCCAACGCAGTACTCTTTATTATACTGGCCCAACGCAATGGAGAACTGGATATCATATCTTCAAGCGGATATAATATCAATGTTGTTAACACTGATGTTTGGCGGCAAGACTTAGATAAGATGGTGGTAGCTAGCCAGGCGGGCTTAGAAAATGCCCTACCACCAACCAAACCGAGTCTTACACGTTGACCCCACCGGGAATCGAACCCGCGACCTCCTGGTTTAAAGCGAATGGACTAACCATTACGCCACGGAGGCGGTTGGTTTAGGTGTTGAAGCGTGAAAAGGTAACAAACAAACACATTTTCGCATTTATCTTCTATATGTTTAACCAATACGCCACGGTGGTGGTTGTGGTAAAGTTGTATGCACACAACTTTATACTTACACATAGGTTAATAATTTTCTTCTTCAAGATCAGGGATACAGGGATCAACCTTATACCCTATGCGGCTCACCCACCTCTCTGCTAAAATACTATGCCCATATGTCCTCAATAATTTACTTTGCAAGAGGAGCCGAAATGGGGTGTCAAAATAAGTAATACACAAATGAAAAAATAAAAATAGGCATTTTTATTCAAATGACAAGCACTTGTAAGTAATCAATTAACAAAAGTAAAACATACAGTACATAAGTGATTCCTTGGCTTCTCAGTGCACAACGGAGATCATTTTCAACATTTGTAGTCCCTTTCTTTGTTTCGTTTTTATTCCCAACAGCATTGTAATACCACTTTCACAAAGATAGGTAGGTAGTTGATAATGGTAAAAGAATACAAGGAATATATACTTGGAATTCACAAAGATTGTATCAGCCGAAAGATGTCCACTGCTGGACAAAGGCCTCCCCCAAGGATTTCCACAATGACCAGTCCTGCGCTGCCCCCATCCAGAGGCTTCCAGTGGCCTTCACCAGGTCGTCGGTCAACTGAGTGGGAGGCCTGCCTATGCTACATCTCCAAGTAGTAATCACAAAGATGGCTAGTTGATAATGGTAAAAGAATACAAGGAATATATACTTGGATCTACACCCCTAAAAGAGGAGCATCTCATTTCATTGGTTGGAAATACATGTTACAGATCTTCATGCAGTTTGAAATTAAGGCACCATCAGTTTGAGCTTTTAAATTTAACAGAAAATGATGGATTTTAAGGTACTGGTTCGGCAAAACCTATTAGGTCCTAGTACTCTGTGGGCAGATGAAGTGGCTCACATTAACTTCCAGTTCCTCGATGGTTAGAATTCTGTTCTGAAAATAACAGTTCCACTCTAATGTACAATATTGTTGCTTGTTCTTGTCCACTCACAATCATTTCATTCTGCTGTTACTGTACCAACACCAATTCCAGGTCCAACTTGCAGTCACACTATAAATATTATTGTTGTTGGGTGGGACGCCTGCGGGGTACAGGCGAGTGTTCATGTCTAAGTGGAATCATTACATCCTATTCCCATGGTGGTACGATGGTTACTGTGACCCCAGTGGCATCCCACCCTCAAACCTTGAGCTCCTTCTACAGTACTCCGTTATGCGACTGATTTCCAGGTTGCATAGTTCCTCTTCCTTAATCCTATCGACAGTACCTATACCTGAAATGGAAGAGAAATTTCAATTTTTGTAAAAGAATACAAGCATTTTTGTTTTCTCAGTTAAGATTTTACATGACAGAGCGTTCTAAACTACTAATTTATCAAGCCGTCTGTCATACATAAAGGATAGTTTAGACTCGAGTTATCACTGGCCCATTAGGACCATGTAGTTGAAACTTAAACACAGACAAATGAGAAAATTGCTGCTTACAGTAAGTACTTTACTGCAAGCAGCAAAGTTAAAGAGAAATTTACTACTTACACTTGCTTGCAGCAATCTGATAATTATTATTTATTAATTTGATGCGCCCAAAGCTGTTTGTTTGCTATTGCCACGACAGCACAGACAGATAGGCGTGTCTGGTAGGTCCGCTAAGTTGTAAAATTATTGATAATTAGTTGAAGTAAAGTAAAACAGTTGTATTCTGTTTTTATTTTATTATCTTAGCGTCTGGGCGACTAAAGAAACCAAAGAGTATAGAAATCACTAAGTTTAATCAAAACTAATAATATCGAGACACACGGCAGTGTGTCCGCCAAGTTCGAAAAGAACAAGGCGACACCGGCCGTGAGTTTTATTACACAAACCATTTCGGGCAACTTTTGACCTACATACCAGTAACTTAAAATCTGTTTGACTTACACACTTGCGATTTCGCGTGTCTAGTAAGACCCACGCTATCACCTAAAATCCCAATTTTCGTAAATACATCTTTTACCATTTTTGAGTTAATGACGTCCGAAAATCACTATTTTTATAACTCACTCACTGACTGACTGACGTATCAAAATTATAGACCACTTCCACGAATTCCACGTAATTTAGAAACTTGAAATTTGGCATCGAGGTAAGTTATTACATTAGGCGTATACAAAAAAAAATGCGTAATTAGGGTTCCTTCCATTACCGACCACATTATAGACCATTTCCAGGTGACTTAGATACTAGTTTGGCATTTTGGTAGGTTAATAGGCGTATACAAAGAAAAAAGAGAAACCAGCCAAGTGCGAGTCGGAATCACGAAATTTGTTTTCCGTACAGTGGTGGTGCAGAACACATGGGAATAATGATATAGACCACTTCCAGGTGACTTTTTAATTTGAGGTTTGGAATTGAAATAGGTTAATTGGACGCATTGAGTAAAAATTCAAAAAACTAGCATTGTTCAAAAAACTCTGGGCTTGCGCACCGAGGGTTCGGTACCACCAAAAATATCTTATATGTATGTGTATTACTTGAATAACGATAGGAAATTTGTATTAATATTTTACAAAAATTAATGATATACCTACCAACAAAATATAAATGTGAAATGGAGCCAAGTTTAATATAAAAAAATACAGCGTTCTTAATGACTAGGTACCAAGTTTTATAGTGGCTCCTGAATAATGGCTATGGATATTAATTTTAGACTTCTCCAAATAATAGAGAATGTACAACGGTTTTCAGTTGGTTAGAAAAATGTGTTATGTTCTGTGTGTAAAATAAAATTGGATAGTGAAAACTTGCCAAGTTACACCATGTAGTAGCACAGAACACATTTTTTTTAAGCAACTGAAAACCGCTGTACATTCCTTATTATTTGGAGAAGTCTAAAATTAATATTTCTATTTAAAGATGATTTAAGAACCACTATAGAACTTGGTACCTAACCTACCCATTCAGTCGTAATTTGTTGATATCGAACTTGGCTCCCTTTCACATTTATGTTTTGTGAAGCTTAAAATCAACTCCGTCTGGCTAGCTGGCCGGTGTGATGACGTCACGATACTCTGTCTGGTAACCCATAGCAACCCGTGAGAATAGCCACAACAAACGTCATTAGGGTTGACTTTTGTTTGTTTCTTAGTTGTCTAAAATTGTCAAAACAGCCAACATTCAGGAAAAAATATTGTAGAGTTGGAAGTTACCGATTCACAAAAAAACAACCGAAATTGGTGAAAAAAATGATATATTTTGTACCCAGAGCAACAAAAAAAAAATTAATTTTTATGGGTAAAAATTACCTGTGCCCCGTAGGAATAGCTACTTCGTACTTAAAGTAGTGATCTGTGACTACGTTGTTTGAATTTTGCAGTAGGTACAGTAGGTACAGGTTTTATTGAAATAAGTATTATTTTTTTGTGCTGAGTAAACCAATTACTCTTTAGTGCTGTGAATCTTTGGTGCCGTGTTTTTTTAATGTGTATTTACTTACGTTTTACTAATACTTGCTATAAATATATTCAGTGGTACCTACAGGCATTTCGTTCAATTACTGAATTATTATTATTCCAATTAAGTAAATGAATTGATCATTATCGATTAAAGAGTAGTGAAGGTAACCTTCATGAAGAAAGTCCGGTTCGAAACTCCTGTAAAAGCTGCAATGGACGACTATGAATGCCACTCTCCGCGGCCTTTCTTAACGAAGCAGGTTTCTGAAACCACTGACTGTGATTATGGGAGAATTGTACCTTACAGTGAAGATCCTATAGCGCGGTATGAGTGTAGCAATAGTTCCCCATATCCACTTACTCAAAAGACAAGCTGGTTAAGTGATAGTCCTGCATGCCAACCTTCCAACGACTTGGATTTGAGCATGTTGGACTTTTCATATCAAGAGCCTAGAACACCACTTCAATGTAAGTCTACCAAGCTTCCCCAAGAAAATATGTATCATATGGATGAAAAATGTAGTCCACAAGTACTTTCATCTTTTCCCAGTAATAAGGTACAAAATCCCCCAAACATATTGGTCAAGGATGACATTTTTTTTATAAAGCCAGGCACAGCAGACAAATGTATTTTAGATACAAAGACTGTACAAAATAGACTAAATAGAATAAGTATAGGCAAGGAAAATAATTGTTTGAGTGGGAAAGATGTGAAATCAAAAACAGCAAGCCCTACTCCTGCTGCAAAAATACAACAGACTCGGATGACTGCACCAAATTGTGCCAGATACGAATGCAGATGTTACCATTGTGTAAGAATTATACATAGCACATATCGTCAAAACTCACCATTTGTAGAATTAAAAGATCCAAGTTGTAACCCTATCACAATGAATGCCATGTACCAATGCCACTGTGCTGTACCTTCACCTCGACCAATTGCTTGTCTGCATTCCAATAATGTCACACCAAACAATTGCCAATGCAATAACCCACACGACATTACACCAGAAAAAGTTATAAATGCCGCCGATCAAAAGACTTGGGCTATTGAAAGATATGAACAGATGGAGAAGAAAGATTGTGTTGATTTAGAAAAACAGACACATGTTAAAGAGAAAAGAGAACCAACTGTTGCTGATCTCTTCAAGATCATTAAGTTACAAAATGAGCAGCTGCAGTTGCTTCAGGAAAAGGTGGACAAATTCATTTCAGTTAGCAACCAGAGGCCACAGAATATCCAAGCATTGCCAAAGCACAAATACATGACTGAAACTGTTGCTCTTCAAAGTGCTGGCTCAGATATTTCAGAACAGCACAAAATATCAATAGGTGTTATGACTAGCTTTGAAGTTGTGAGGACCTCCACTTTGATAAACAAGGAATTTGTGACACAAACTAAAGAAAATGCTCAAATACAATGCAACAGGTCCCAAATAAGTATAAAAGAAGTTGTTTCTAAGGCACAGCCTGTAAACTTAAATTTTTTAGATGGCATAGTGCCTAAAGACCTGACTACATTTCCTGATGAAGAATTTCAACAAAATTATGACAAGAAGAATGTGCTAGAAAATGCGAATGATGAGAAGACTTTGAATGAACTAAGCTTGTATAATTTACAAGTGGATAATGCCACTACTCCATTGATATCACCTGAACAATCTCTTTATTTGGATGTGAGAGATTATAGCGAGTGAGTTTGTTTTACCAGCTTTTGATTTAAAATTTCATCACATCTTTTATTGTGAGATGATGGATTTAGTATATAGTTCTCTCTCACCAACATTTTGATTAAATTATTGCTTTTTATTTCTAGCTCTGAATCAGATAGCAATGAATCCAATGTTGGATGGACATACTACAATAAAGTTATGGTAAGACCATATCGGTACACAATCAATATTGTTATTAAGTAATTCTCCTTTATTGCAAATATTAACGTTGAAATCTCTTTCTTTGCCATTACAGACTCATGTGAATGGCATGCTCCAAGACTCAGACATGCCGTCATCGGCAAGTGCCCTGTACCGAAACACAAGACAACGCTGCGTTCAGATGCAGGTTGACAAAACTAACCTCAGTGTCACTAAAAGGTGCCAATTAAGTAACTGAACAAGTGACTATGAAATAGACCTAGATACAGTACCTACTAACTTAAAAAACTGGCCAAGTGCAAGGCGGACTCATGCGCCGTGGTATCCACCGCTCCACACTAGTTCATTAATGATCTATACACAGGGTTCCCAGTAGCACACTCTGGACACTGCATACATCTGATTTACTTTTTATCATGTGTCAAAAACTACATTTTGTTCTAAAAATGTTTGACTTAGGTTAGGCGAGGCGTGACCTCATAATTTTGCATCATCTGTATGTACTCATTTTGTGATTTTGGTGAATAAAAAATCGAAGACTTGATGGAAAACAAAACGAGAAAGTTTTTCCAAAGTTTAAGTAGGAGGGTGATCAAGAGTTCATAATTTATTTCTGATGCTGTCTGATGACCCAAATTGTTAACTGCCTCTGTGGGGCAATTGTTAGTCCATTCGCTTCACACCAGGAGGTCGCGAGTTCGATTCTCGACGGGGTCAACTTTGTAAGACTCGGTTTGGTTGTTGGTAGGGCATTTTCATAGCCCGCCTGGCTAGCTATCACCATCTTATCTACGAGTAAGTCTTGCCGTCAAACATCAGTATTAACAGAATTGATGCAATGGGGATCTGGCTATCTTATCTTCCAACCGGACTTAAAGATTAGATAGCCAGATCCCCATTGTGGTGGGGAATCTTGGTTTCCATCTTCGGCATCATCGTTACTTACCATCAGGTAAGATGATGCCAAGGGCTAAACAATTGTGAATAAAAATAACATCTGTCATTTGTTTTAGAGTAAAGTTCGGTGACGACCCACTCGGCGTCCTTCAGCCCCACATCAGCGCAGTGACCCCCACTGACACGAGCCTGAAGATGAACCAGCTCGCCGCTAAATACTTGAAACAGCTGCCGGCACCACAGAGGCCTGCGATCAAGCAGCTCGTCAAGCCGACTGACATGTCCTATGCAACTAGGAACTATATGGAGGAACATAAGTTGTTACAAGGTAATTACCTTTACATATATTTCCTTTGTGATTAATCTTTGGTTCAAATAGTACAGGGAATCCTATTTCAGGATCAGATGATCATGGGTGCCTTTCTAGGGTTCAGTAGTAAAACTAAGAACCCATATAGTTTCGCCATTTCTGTCGCATCTGTTTGTCGGTATGTCGCAGCCGTTTTACACATAGACTATTATAGATAACTGGAATTTGGTATGGTTATACATTTTTGTATGGAGTGTGGCATAGTGACTATTATATACATATTGTCACACGACTTGTAGGTACGGTAGGTAGATAGGGCGTGTGTTTAAAAATAGATGCGTGGACACGTAATAAATTTTATTGAAGGAAAATAAGACCTAGAAAGAAATATATAAAACTTATAAAAAATACGTGTGTAACGTTAAATTTATATCACCAAACAAAAGACACAAATAAAACTAACCCAAAATGGGTCTTTATAAGAGAGAATTAGTGTTAGATTTATTTTATTTTAAAATATGATTGTGAGGCTATCCTGGATTATTGAATAGAATCCTGGATTAATGTATAGAATGGATTTTTGAAAACAAATGTCAGCGCTTGCGTGGAAAAGAAGAAATAGATGGAATGAATCCATTGAAGATCGGATGAAAGGAGAACGAATAACTGCGCACCGCGCTACAATACATAAAAAAAATACGATTGTGCTTTGGACCACAGTATAAACACTGTTAGTAAGAATTTTCGATTGAGTCTTGCGTATTTGGTCTTGGTCTTGCATAATCGGTCTTGGTATTAGTCTTGTTCTTGTTTATTCTGTCTTGGTCTTGGTCTTGCTAGACTAAAGATAGTATTGGTCTTGGTCTTGGTCTTGCTTTTTTGCAAGACCAAGACCAAGACTGCAAGACCAAGACTGCAAGACCAAGACCAATTTTACTCATCACTAGACCACACAACTGAAGTAAAACTTCTTTAGCTCCATTTATATATGTTTGAAAGTAAATACTTAGTCTTCAGAAAATAATCAAATCTTTTTGTTATATGGATATAAAGACAGTTTATGAAAAGAGTTTTATTATCCTCTGAAAATGATCAAATCTTTTTTATCTTTTGATTGTTTTCACAACCGATATTGTTGCCTTGACAACCGATTTTGTTGGTAAACAAAAATAAATAGTATCTCTCTTTTTACTCTTCACTAATTTATATATCCCTCACATATTCCGTCCGCCTCGCCCGCACACACACTTCTGTAACGCTCTCGTCACGCATCCACTAGCTTACTCCTCAAGTCAAGCGTGCGTAAAGAAGTTTTACTTCAAAAAATTCGCACACGGTATACCTATATATTTCGTTAAGGGATTCAAATTCAAACCGAAAATGTATTAGGACATTTAGACGTAAATCGTCACATTACTGAGATTTTTTGGAATGAAACGTTGTCTAAACACCAATTTCCCCTTCTATAATTTCAAAATATCTTAGTAACGTTACGTTTTTGGTCATAATGACCTAATTATTAATTTTTTTGTCATGCCCTTAATTTTTAAATCAAAAGTGATTTTTTTATAAGAGGCTAACTGCGTGCCGGTCCAGGCGCAAAGTAGGGCTTCGTAGTCTTGTCAATAAACAACTGTGTGTTTTAAAAACATTCACAAAAATGTTTAAAATACCTAATTATCTTTTCAACGTGATATCATGGAGCAAATAAAACTTAAAATTTAAAAGTGTGTGTAAACACCTATTTGAAATAAATTGTTTTTGATTTTGATTTTGAACTTTTAGGTACAAGCTTTTAATATTGCATTGTCACACAATATACATATGCATACAAAATTTCACCTCAATTGGAAACCGGGAAGTGGGTCAAATTTAACTTTCTAGATTTCATTACAGAAGCCGGGACAGGTGATCTACCTATATATGTATATAAAAATGAACCACTATTTCTTCGTGTCACGCTATAACTTAAGAACTGCTGGACCGATTTCGCTAATTCTTTTTTTGTTGAGTTCGTTATTGTCAGGACAAGATTTTGTGTAGGGTAGGGTAGGGTAGTGTAGTGTAGTGTAAGGTGGTACGAAGTTCGCCGGGACAGGTAGTAGTGAATAAAAGCTTGTAATAAAACTTTTTAACAAAAAATTAAACCGACGAAATAAGAAAGGAACTGAAAAGCGAAAAATAAAAAGAATCTTTTTAGTCTTACTGAGCTCCTACACAAATGTAAATACCTAAAAAAATTAGAGACGGCGCCAAACAAACAACGGAACGTTCGGCTATTGCCAACAAAGGGACTCATCACGTCGGTCGCCGCTGCTATCATTTTATTTTATGTAATACATAATTAATTTGCTTATTTGTTTGATTGGCGCCGACACAAAATTATTTAGATTAGTGTAGGATCTTAGTAAGACTGAAAAAGTTCTTTTTATTTTTCGCCTTTCAGTTCCTTTCTTATTTCGACGGTTTAATTTTTTTTTGTAATACGCAACTCAGCATTAAAATCTGTGAGTGAACAATAAATCACCCCTATTTTCCCACCCTTAAGGTAGGTAGGATCTCTTTCCCAAATTTATTATTATTTATTTATATGGGATCAACTTCGAGGCCTATCCAATAAAAAAAGAATTATCAATATCAGACTACTCTATAAAAAGTTATGCTTAGTCATACATTACAATCAGTGAGTGAACAATCTATCATCCCCCCCTGTGTTCCTACCCTTACGGTTGGGATTTTTTTCCAAATTTATGGACCAACTTCGGGGAATACCCTTTCCAATAAAAAAGGAATTATCAAAATCAGACTGCTCTGTAAAAAGTTATGCGTGGTCATACATTACAATCAGAGAGATAAGATAAGATAAGATAAGATAATTGTTTATTTGCAAGAATACTTTACAATTAGGTCTTAACATAATTAATAGGTAGTACTGTATTCAGCCGTCAAGAAAGCATGCAAATATTTCAGCAGGAACTTACAATTAAATTTTAAATTCTAAAAAATCTTTAACACTATAAAAATTGTGATTTAAGAGCCATTCTGTCAACTTATTTCTAAATAGGTTACCTTCTAACGTTTTAATTTCAACTGGAAGCTTATTAAACAGTGCGACACTCATATTAGAAATATTTCTTTTATATATATCTGAGTAACAAGGAGGTTGATGCAATAGATGTATATACTGAGCCCTTTTTTGTCTTATGGTAACATCTCTCAGGTTCCTAAAGTATTCTGGATGATTCTTGACAAATAGACAAACTTTCCTTATGTACAAGCAGGGCAATGGCAAAATATTTAATTCCTTAAACAATGGTCTGCAGCTATCTCTAAACCAGGAATTACAAATTGCACGTATACACCTTTTTTGTAGCTTGAAACTTTTGTCTGAGTCTACAGAGTTTCCCCATAGGATCAAACCATAACTAAGTATTGACGACACATGTCCATGATACGCTGTTAAAGCAGCTTCCTTTGATACAGTTTGTCTTAATCGTCTTAGTGCAAATACAAAACGTTCCAATCTATTACACACAAATTCAACATGATCTTTCCAATTAAGATGTTTGTCAATATTAATACCCAAAAATTTATATCCGCTAGCTTCTTCAAGCTTATTATTATTATAATTTACATTTAAGAACATTGGTTTAGTTGCATAGGAATGAAATTGTATAAATTTAGTCTTATTTATGTTCACACTCAGGTTATTGTTGTTCATCCATGTCATTATTTCCATTACAGCGGTATTTATTTTTGATTCAAATGTCATTTTGTCATTGTCGCATTCAACAACTAAAGTGAACAATCAATCAATGATCCCCTGCTTTCCTACCCTTAGGGTTGGGATTTTTGTTCAAATTTATATGGCACCACCTTTGGAGTATAAAATTTAGCAGTATTTTCAATAAAAAAATAATGATTCAAATCGCACTACTCTGTAAAAAGTTATGCGTGGTCATACATAAAAAAATATAGTACGCGTCGACTTGAGAACCTCGTTGTATATGTCACCGGAAAATAACAAGACTCGTAAGTTGATCAATTTTCAAGGTAGTTGATCAACTCCCGGAAAATAATAAACAGCAGTTAAAATGTATTATTTAACGTATGTATTTTAGTAATTTGATTAATTTACGGCGCCTTGTCGTAAGATCATCCGACGAAGGCGAGGTGTACGTTGATTGGTTAAACGACTCACGACTGGATTCCAAGAAACGCTTATCAGCAGCAGTATCTTTTGTTATTTAAAATATTTTTCCTTTTATTATACTAAGTCATAAAACTGTATGGCTAAATAAGAATAAATATAAAATATAAAAAAATATACATGATCTTTCACATCTCATCATCGGTATTAAAATAACATATCTAAGTGTTTGTTAACTCTATGAATAAACACTAGCCAAATGCTTATAAAATGCCCTCGACCAATCAGAAAACAGTGTATTATGTGACGGGTAATAGTATACCGTTAAATAGTATACCGTTAAATACTACACTGAGCAACGATTGACCCGTTAGTGGATGATTTTACTTGTGGCACAATCGTAAATTATTAAATTACTATCAGGTACTGTAAGTTGACCAATTAGCTAAAATGCACTGCGTTAAATATTTCATTTCTACTAACGTTTGTTATTTTTCGTCAGTTAATCAACTAACTCGAAAATTGATCAACTTACGATTCTTGCTATTTATCGGTGACATATATAAAGCTTGTAAACTTCCAAATGCTACATATTGGCTACGGGCTACAGTGAAATCGTAGCATCTACGGCGTAGCAACGAAGCACGAGTAATTTAGTTATTAAAACATTGTTTATTGTATAATTTATTTTTTTACTAAGTATTCTGTAATAATACTTTATATTTTTTTACTGTACAATACAGCATATTTGATTGATTTAGTTATAAAAGAAGTGGTTAAGAGCGTGTCGGACCACGCGCAAAGTAGCGTTTCGTAGTATTTTTAATAAATAAATGTATATTTAAAAAACAAAGTTTATTGCAAATCCAACTGGACATCCTAAGTTGGTCGACTTGTTACTCCTAAACTAGGAAGGCCTTCTTATCAGCATATATAGGGTAAAACCAGGATAGTTGCCCCAGGGGTATAGATGCCCCGATGGTAATTACTCTAGTTTCGCGGATGAATCGCATACTATTTTACTAATCTATCGAAAGATTCCCCAACTACCACTAAGTTGACCGTGTCTCATGTCTCTGTGCGATTGCATGGGAAAGCAAAATGCAATCAAAGTTTTTGCGGGGTAGAAGTCCTGTTTCTCGGCGGGGCATCTATCCTAAAGGTAATTTACATGGATTAGGCAACTATCCCCTATGTGGTATAGATGTCCCAAAATATAGAGGTCCCCAAAAATCGCTAATACTCAAAAAATATTAAAGATAATGTTTCTTACTTTTCATAAATTTGTAGATAAAAAACCAAAGTACCGGCCAGTTTTACAAATAAAGTATTTTGCTTTTTGTACTGGGAGATATAGAGTGATTCCAAAAAGTGTGGCAACTATCCGGCTTTTACTATACGTCTCCATCGAGGAGCTCGAGCCTACACTGAATTAGGGCGATCGGGCCTTAGTCGACCACGCGGGCCCAATGCGGGTTGATCGACTTCACACACAACCTTCGAGTTTCTTCGCAGGCGTGTGCAGGTTTCCTCACGATGTTTTCCTTCACCGTTAGAGCATCGGATAAACATACATATGAAATCGAAATTCGAAAACACATTGGTATGTGGCAGGATTCGAACCATGGCCTCCTGGACAGGAGGTAGCGGCCGTAACCGTTACGCCACCGACGAAGGCCTACTCATCCGTAATTATTTTCCTTGTAAATCCTACTAATATTATAAATGTGAAAGTTTGTATGTATGGATGTATGACTGTATGTATGGATGTTTGTTACTCTTTCACCACTAGACGGATCGGGATGCAACTTGCCACACATATAGGTTAGGTCATGGAATAGGACATAGGCTACTTTTTACCCCGGGAAAACGTCTTATTCCCACGGGAAAATCAAGATTTTCTAAAATAGTGGTTTAGCTAGTATATAATGAAACTTTCACAAAATCTTCCATTAAAAAAAATGTAAAGAATCATGTATCGTTAAAATGATGTAAGCAAGCCCTCAGTAATTTTGAAAGGCCTATTCAATGATATCCTATACGATAGGGCAAGCGCACAAAAAATATACAAAACGTACTCAGGAGACTAGCCCTAACTTTTGGAGTCTTTTACTTCTGCACTCACAGATTTTTTAAAAAGCAAGAAAATTGACCATTCAGATAAATAAAAATTATAACGCTATCGATCCTGTTTCTTAATGGGATAAAAAATCTCTATTATACCAACTTAAAAAGTATTAGAAATGTCGGAACTTGTAAGTATTTTCCCATACATTCAATAAAAAAAGGATAATCTAATGTTTTTCTCTAATGAGTAATGATGCTAAGTAAAATATTTCCTCATTTTGATATCGTGTTACTTCAATGATATTGCAAGAACACGGTAACGTTGACCTGATGCTGCAGCATCACCTGGAGTCTGCAGAATACCCAACTCCTCACTTACTTACAGCAGAGGTATCGTGTTTGGGCTCATTGGGATGACATCAACGAATAGGTTATAGATAGATTGTAAATATAATAATTATATAGAAACAATAATAATAAGGCGGCTGGAACTCCAAGGCAGATCTACAATTGCGGCAATGCAAAAAGCAGCCCTTCTCGACAATGCCTGGTTAGCCCGGCGCTCCCCGACGACGCACTGAACTCCTGTCACTTATTCTCGTGCAAAGTGAGCGGTGTCGTGTAGCTTTAGTTGTATATTTTCACATAATAACATTATTATTGTGGGGTCTTTTTAAATTTATTTATGTATTTGTCTGTGCGGGTCCAATTTTGGAACCGACTGAGCTGCTATTAGGTAAGAAAGAAGCCGCATTCCCGGTGACAATAGATAGATAAAACTTTATTTTACTAAAAAGGCACAATACATTTTAACAATACACAAACAAATGAATACAACTTGGTGACAAATATTACTAGTTTATATAAAAAAAATGAAACAAATGAAATAAATGTTGTGGGCCGCAGATTACTCACAACGCTGTTTTTTTAGCCAAAACCAAGAAAAACGTACACGCACCTATAATAGTAAAGTTATGAAATAAAAATTAAAAATAAATTTTGTGCATTTATACCTGTGCTGGTGATTGAGAAAAGACGACGATAGTGCTCGCATAGACATGGATAAGGACAAATATGGATCCTTTTGGTATTTTGAAGTGGATATGTTGATAATCTTTGTAGATGGAATCAAAGTCTCAGGACCGTCTATTATTGTTATTTGAATCGTAGGAATTTTCGGGACTATCTGAAAATGTCCTATTTTCTTTAGATTACATCTAAAGAACGGTCACTTGAGGCGTACTTTCGCGGTTCTCCCTCTTCGTCTAACAATATTTCTATCCTTGTCTCCTGTCAACTGGCCGGACGTGTTTTACTATATGTTTTTTTTTTAAATTTCAGGACAACAGACCATCAAGTCTCCTGCACCAGATGACATGCCCCGGTTTTTGGACAGAACAGCAATACAACAGCAGCCAAAACTTTTATAGCTAGTTGTTAAGATATGCTTATAGCTCGTAGAACAGATGGCCGTTGGAGCAGTAAAGTTCTCGCGTGGCGACCACGAACCGGAAGACGTAGCGTAGGAAGGCCACCCACACGGTGGACCGACGTCCTGGTGAAGGTCGCGGGAAGCCGCTGGATGTGGGCAGCGCAGGACCGGCCGTCGTGGAAATCCTTGGGGGAGGCCTTTGTCCAGCAGTGGACATCTTTCGGCTTTGATATGATGATGATATTAAGAGATGGACTCTACAATATTTTATATTGACTATATGAATTTAAATACGTAAGTATTTAATTTTTTAGATGCTGAATAGTTTAGAAGTTAGTTTATAATAAATAAATACACATTTTTTTGAACATACATTTATTTTTAGACCTCGTAAAAGGTAACATTTAAATCTTATAATTGTAGTACATATATATCTTTGAACAACGTTATATATATCTTTGAACAACGTTGTATATTATATTGGTAACATTATCTTCGTTTTATTTATACTTTATTACAACTTCTCTTCTAGAAGGATCCTCTTGTTATCTTTAAATCCACATAATATCACATTGTTTGACGAGAAGTGTCCGTTCTAATGAATGGTAGGCCTAACTTTATAAGTTTTATTTATATACTAGCTTTTTCCCGCGGCTTCGCCCGCGTCGACATCGTTTTTATGACTGTCTTTAACGGTGATTAGTAAATTATCTCGTTTCCTACCTCCTCAACCATCTCTGTGCAAAAAATCACAACAATCCATTGTTCCGTTGCGATGTAAAATAATTTAACCAAAAAAGAGTATTTTTTTAGTTCCCTCAGGAACTGCATCGGATTATGCTATTTTCCCGGGATAAAAAATAGCCTATGACCTTCCCCGTGACACAGGCTACCTGCATTTCAAATTTTGTAAAGATTGGTTAAAGTGTAGAAGCGTAAAAAGGTAACAAACAAACAAACACATTTTCACATTTATAATATTAAGTAAGGACTAACGAAACAAAATAAGGGCCACCTAAATTTTCAGTACATTTTCATACAAAGAGGTGGCCCAAACAGCCAGTTTTATTTTTTTAATCAAGAAAAGCAAGGAAACTACGATGTGCAGTCATTAGGTTAGATCCCTGGCTACAAATGTGTCGAAGAGCACAACATTCAGCAGACCCTCGGAAACTCAGGGGACTGCTCAGATGAGAGCACACAGTAAATTGGCAAATTTTCCATACATTTTTCGGTAAAAAAAATCATGTAGCCAGGGATCTATTCTAACGACTGCACTTCTTAGACACATTTGTAGCTAGGGATCTATCCTAACGACTGCACTCCTTCCACACATTTGTAGCCAGGGATCTATCCTAACGATTACACTTCTTCGACACATTTGTAGCCAGGGATCTATCCTAACGACTGCACTTCTTCGACACACATGTAGCCAGAGATCTATCTTAACGACTGCACTTTTTAGACACATTTGTAGCCAGGGATCTATTCTAACGACTGCACTTCTAAGACACATTTGTAGCCAGGGATCTATCCTAACGATTACAGTTCTTCGACACATTTGTAGCCAGGGATTTATCCTAACGACTGCACTTCTTCGATACACATGTAGCCAGAGATCTGTCTTAAGGACTGCACTTCTTAGACACATTTGTAGCCAGGGATCTATTCTAACGACTGCACTTCTTAGACACATTTTTAGCCAGGGATCTATGCTAACGACTGCACTTCTTCCACACATTTGTAGTCAGGGATCTATCCTAACGACTGCACTTCTACGACACATTTGTAGCCAGGGATCTATCCTAACGACTGCACTTCTTCGACACACATGTAGCCAGAGATCTATCTTAACGACTGCACTTCTTAGACACATTTGTAGCCAGGGGGATCTATTCTAACGACTGCACTTCTTCGACACATTTGTAGCCAGGGATATCCTAACGACTGCACTTCTTCGATACACATGTAGCCAGAGATCTATTCTAACGACTGCACTTCGACACATTTGTAGCCAGGGATCTATCCTAACGACTGCACTTCTTCGACACATTTGTAGCCAGGGATATCCTAACGACTGCACTTCTTCGATACACATGTAGCCAGAGATCTATTCTAGCGACTGCACTTAGTTGTTTTCTTACTTTTCTTGATTTAAAAAATAATAATCGTGTGTTGAACGACCTCTCTGTGTTAAAATGTACTGTGAAAACTTAGATGGCCCTTATTTTGTTTTGAGTAGTATATTAATATATACCTCTTAAAACACTTAAACATGTACAGTGAAGATAAGTTATTCTAGTTTAATTTAACTTTCGTTTTATGTTGTAGTTTACGATTTTCCTTTGATTCTCTGAATAAATATATATTCTGAGAAATAAATTCAATCATGTTTTATTATAAATTTTTTTATTTACAAGATTTTTTAACCTTCTCTGCAACAATTTTTTTACATTACTTATATTGTTATCTATAATTAATTATTTAATTTTTTACAACAGTGAAGTATACCGTATAATATAATATACCAACTTCTTATTTTTATAAAGTTTTAAATAAATAATTTTAATTATTTACTATGTATTTGGTTAATTGGGACTTGTGCGTGACTAGTAACGTAATTAAATAAAAAAATAACGTGCAGATATTAAATGATACAATTCCAGAACCCAGAAATAAAGAATGTGTGTGTATCTTTATTGTACACAACGTTTACACAAAAAAGAGAGGACTTATACAATGTAAATTCTAAACAGAAAATCTGGGTACGTAGAAATCGGGGTACCTACGTAGATATCAGGGTACCTACGTTGAAATCGGGGTACATACGTAGAAATCGGGGTACCTACGTAGAAGTCTAGGTACTAGGTATCGCTAGCTTTTTCGTGAATTCGATGACATTTAGAAATCACTTGCCCGATCTATGACGTCCTGGACGGAAGATAGGGCGGCTACCGACCCATGGTCCAACTACTTTGTCCAACTGGTTGTACCACGGAATACTAAATGTACCCATGGTCTAACTGTTGGAATAACTATTTTTGAAAGGGCGGGTCCAAAAATATTTTTTTCATCACACCTATTCGAAAAACGACGATTGGTTTCTCAAAGAGTGCGAACTAAATTCTAATTTGCTAGTTTTGTTTGTCTATTCTGATTGGTCCACGTTCGTGCTCTGATACGAACGCTGACCAATGAGAAGATAGAACGCTCAAACCAATGTCTATAGGTACATACTGGTTGTTTCTTTTTCTCATAGGTTGTGATAAAAATTGTGTGTGTGTGTCACTCGGGGACAAAATATTTTGTTCTCGGGCGATGTACAGAGGCCAGCATATCAAGCTACAAACTTTGGACTTTGTACCGTTCTTATGCCGTATGCCTTATGCGTATGGATTAGAATCGCATTTCGAGTGTCTTTCTTAATGTGGTGGCCACTGTACATTAAACTCCTCGCGACGCTCAGGATTCAAACTAACGCCATCGGAACAAAATACAGAGTCTTAACTAAGGTACGCACTTTTTTTTAACTGGAGCTTGTACTCATGAAACAGAACAATTTTACCCAAGAAATCAATGGTCAATTCGCTTTTGTTTATTTAATTAAAATTATTAAACTGCGCGGAATACGCAAGAATACGCCGGAGCGGCGTGGCGGGCCGGCGCGGTCATTGAACTTTGTCAATACGCGGATACCAGCTGGGAGTTGTATTCTGAGCAGTTGATAATTATAATTAAAAAATAATAAATGTTTATTGACCATGGGTTTTTTGGGGAAAGTTGTTCAGTTTCATGAGTACAAGCTCCAGTAAAAAAAAGTGCGTACCTTTATTAAGACCCTATATTACTTTGTTCCCTTGTTACAAAAATAATCATCAATTAATGTAAAAAACTAAAAAACACGCTTTTAATAAACACGTTAAGGAGTTATCTTGGATGTCCGCCATGTTGGAATTAAGTCACGTGACTATTTTGTTCGTATTCTTGACAGCAAACCCTTTCATTTGACACCCATATCATGGGGGTGGATTTCAAACAGCCAGTCCGCCATCTTGGGGAGGCCGCCATATTGGATTTGTAATGACGTTTCTTAGCTAGTCATGTATTGTCATCAGAACTCAGAGCGTGTGCAAAATTTCATCCTAATCGAAGACCGGCAAGTGGGTCAAATTAAGATTTTTTTCTTACATACATAGTTACAAGTGAAGCTAATAAAAGCGTGTTAATAGCTATTTGTATTGTCGTCAGATGGATCTTATAGGTGGTATAATAAATATTTTTCTATCTGCTGTGGTTAAGCCGCACGAACAAAGTATATATATTAGTACCAACATACATTATGAACACTCCCCTGCCGCTCTCTAGATTGCGACCTCACCCCCTCGTCTCCCAGATTGATGCAGATTGGTTACCGTTTGGTTATCGAACGTACAGGATTTCACCGCCATTTTGTTTGTTCCGTCATTCGTTTTTTGAGATTTAATTTCTGGTTCGTTGTATGAAGCATCCAGGGTGTGGTACGAAACTCTCGAAAGTACATGTTTTTTGAAGTCGCAATTTTTCTGAAATGCCCGCCAAACTAAACTTAGGACGTTTTTCGAATGCACTTCAAAATTATGATCCTCAGACCGATCGTAAGTTTTTGTTCGATTAATGGACTGACCAGCCCCCTGATTGTAAAAGCTTCGAGTTCGATTCGATACATAGAATCGGCAAAATAGTCGAAAGAGTTCAATAAAAACACCCTTATAAAGAACATTTTTTTTTCCGATACCGTGTAACGAATCGAACTCGAAGCGTTAAGAATCCGGGGGCTGATATCTGTACATGTTGAGTCACTTTCCCCTAGCCACCGGTTCTCATCATCCACTCACATCATCAAATCAGCCGAAGGACGTCCACTGCTGGACATAGGCCTCCCCCAAGGATCTCCCCGACGACCGGTTCTGCGCTGCCCGCATCCACCGAATTCCCGCGATCTTTACCAGGTCATCGGTCCACCGAGTGGGAGGCCTGCCTACACTCACATACATTCACCTATTTAGTTTACCTACAGGACATCACGCCCACCCCCGGTGACAGTGCTGGACGGGACAGATGGGAATAATCGCCCACAGCTGGGGAACGGGTCTCTTCCCAAGCTTGGGAAGGTTAGGCTATGCTTCACACACGGGGGGGCCCAGTCCGGGTTGGTGGAGGTCGTAGGGCTAGTATAGTGTCACACCCCGGACACTGCATACAACGGTCGTGAAATGATATTTCTAAAAACAAATGACGGAGCAAACAAAAAAATATCCTGTACGTTCGAGTACCAAACTGTAACCAATATGTATCAATCTGGGTGACGAGGGGGTGAGGTCGCAATCTAGAGAGCGGCAGGGAGTGTCCATACTGTATGATAGTACTAATGTATATACTTTGATATTGACGAAACCGCACTGTCAGGTTTTTTAAGACGGCATTTGACACGCCTTAACGACTTAGCAACCGGCACTAGGTTTAACGTGCCTTGTGAAGCACGGAAACGGTCGCAAAAATGCCATCAGCAGTCAAACCCATCTAAGTTATGACCGTGTTTCAGGCCAGTTAACCTGCGTGATCAACTCAACCACGCAAATGACACTGAGCTAAGACGGCTTCATAACAAAAGTTACTTAACCTAAATAATTTTCGAAAAACCTAAAAGCTTTTAGGCACACAAGCTTTTTAGGATCAAAGTACTGGTCAATACGAATCAAACGAGCCCAAACTCGATGGGGTTGTGTCGTTTTATTGCGAAGTTCCTATGGCCACCTTCCAGCTTCATCATCAGATCAGCACAATCTCATCATAATATTGCATTGTCACGCAATTAACACATGTATGTAAAATTTCAGCTCAATCGGTAAACGGGAAGTGGATCAAATTTAATTTGCAAGATTTGATGACAAACATCGGGACAGGTGAAACTAAATAAAAGCTTGTAAAATGGGCATCTAGCCCCCTTTTTAAGTTTATAAGTACTATTTCTTGGTTCTTTAAATGTCGGATAATAGTGAAACATCTAGACATCAAAAATCATTGCTACTTTGCTTAAAATACAATATAACCTGAACTACTACACTACAGGTACAATTCGGGCGCACGTCACTAGTAACACTGATCTTGAACGGGTCTCTGGTTTCTAGTTTTTCATCATCATCATATCACTCGAAGGACGTCCACTGCTGGACACAGCTCCCCCAAGGACGCTACCCGCATCCATCGGCTTCCCACGACTGCCACGACCTTCACCAGGTCATCAGTTCACTGAGTGGGAGGCCTACCTATACTACGTTTTTCGGTGCGCGGTCCCCACTCGAGAACTTTACTACCCCAATGGCAATCCGTTCTACGAGCTATGTGCCCCGCCCACTGCCACTTAAGTTTAGCAATTCTGAGAGCTATGTCGGTTACTTTAGTTATTTTTCTAGTTTTTATAGCGTAGTAATTCCAGTTTCGCTTAAACTCAATAATGTGGTAGTGTTAATACTGACGAGCGGGCGACTGTACACTAATACCATTAAAACATCAATAGGAAGGGATACGTCAGCACTATAATTATTTAATTACACAGATCAAAACATGTACTATCAACAGTTATTTGATTTCAATTCTCTTGCATCGCAAATTGTTTAGATTAATACTTTAGTATCATAAAATTGTAAAAAATACAAGTAATAAATTGGATGGCACTTAAAATCAGGCGCATATCACTAGACATGAAAGAAATATGAGCTCCCTACAGAGAACATAGAATAAATAACATTATATAACATTGTATAACATATACCATCTCGCAGGAATCAACATTTTTTTCAATTTGTAGGGAGGTTCCTTTAGAAGCTAGTAAGTTTTTCGATTTTTTTATCCACTGTTAATAAGCTCTTGGAATTATCTCACCTGATGGTAAGCGACGATGATGCCAAAGATGGAAGCGGGCTTACCAAGATACAATGGGGAACTGGCTATCTTCAAGCTGGAACACATCAAACGTTGATGTTTGGCGGCATAAGACAGTAATAGCTAGCCAGGCGGGATTAGAAAATGTCCTTCCAACAACCAAATCGAGTCTTACAAAGTTAGTCTCCGCGGCAATGTGAAGTTAGTGGACTTATAATCATTACATCACGGAGGCGGTTAGTTTTCGTAAACTTGACAAATACAAATAACCTTACCGCAACTTTGGAGAAAAAAATATTTTAAAACTTTTTTGTAAGACCGACAAAGGTTGTTGTCAGTCAACGACAAAAATTTGGAAAAACATCCTTAGCGCCATTTTTGAGAAAATAATATTTTCTCAAAAATAGTCTTGTTTTTCTGTAGTCGGTTTTTGGACGATCACATAACCTTTTTACTCCTTCGTCGCCTAAGGTAAAAACTAAAACAGTTATACAGAGTGTAAAAAAAAATTGGTGTAGGACCCGTTAACAGGGGGTTCTACTCATCATACTGAACAACTATCTCATGGAACATCATGGTAAATCAGCTAATCTTTTTTTTTTCTCACCTGGTGGTGTGACGATGTTGCCGAAGATGGAAGCGGGCTTAATCGCTTTGTATGAAGAGTTCAATTTTTTTTTCAATTTCAACAAACTTGTAGAACAAAAGTTGTTTAGTATGATGAGTACAAGCTAACTGGACCTACACCAGTTTTGTTACACCCTGTACACCTATTAAAATAAAGTTCACCCACTTACAACACGTACAACAGTACCAACACTTTGTCTTACAAAATCCTGCCTGCACTCACTTTCCCTTACACGAAAAACCTTTTACAAGAATACTGTAAATCCCTATAGCAACTGGCTTTTAAGCGACATCTACTGATAATGTTTGGAAAGTCTCATTAAATTGACAGTAAATATCAAACTCTTTACGGACTCATACAAAATCGAACCACGCTTCAATCACATTTAAACTCAGTTTTGATAAAAAAAATATGTGTAGACTTAGATCACATTTAAAAGAACGAGATTCATGGACCCGCGGTCAAAAATGTCGAAACATAAAGTCACCTTAAGGGGCTGTTCACTCAGAGAATTTTTTCTTTGTATGAGAAACTGTAGTTTTAACATTCTTTGATAGATGGCGTCACAAGCCATTGTGATGTGCGCGAGTCCGAAATTAGTCAAAATTTTCGCATTCTATAGCATCTGAAACATAGCCAAGAGTTAGAGCTCAAGCACACCCTGGACGCTTCATACAACGGGCCAGAAATGACATTCCAAAAAAGGAATGACGGAACAAACAAAATGTCGGCGAAATCCTATACGTTCGACAACCAAACTGTAACCAGTCTGTATCAACCTGGGAGACGAGGGGGTGAGGTCGCAATCTAGAGAGCGGCAGGGAGTGTCCATACTGTATGTTAGCACTAATATATATACTTTGGCTCAAGTGACAACAATCCAAAGAGCGCAAACCAGCGAAACTTAAATTAGTTTTTATATTCCCGTATTAGTTTGGGTTCTTTCCGCTAGGGGCACGGTTTTATTTGAAAGAGGTACTACTCTATTTTCCGTATGTATAAGGTACATACTCTTTGATCACCCTTTTTGTTTACCGGAGGGAAAGTATGTTAGTACTAATATACAGTATGGACACTCCTTGCCGCTCTCTAGATTGGGACCTGGTTGAGGTCGTCACACAGATTGATACAGATTGGTTATAGTTTGGTTCTTGAACGTATAAGATTTCGCTGATATTTTATTTGTTTTTATTAATGTCATTTCACGACCATTGTATGGAGTGTCCGTCGTGTGCCAGAGGTGTACTATCGCGGTTCTCCGCCATAGTTTAACAAAGCTACTTGAATATTTCAACTTTATCTCCTGACAAAAAACTGTCCGGACGTATTTGTATGAAACCCGGTATTTAGTTCTTAAAGATGTGTTCAAAGGCCTACACACAGTTTCGAGGCATAATTATTTCGTTTTCAGCAAAATATAGATTAAAATATATTTGAAACTACCTGGCGCCATCCAGTTTTATTTTAAGACTATATTGGGACTGCGGTTGTCAGTATGAAGGTTAGCAGACTATTCCGATATTCGACTTAGATTTATTATGCAAGTGTCCCGTAAGTGGCACGCAAAGGGGGTGATCATCATCATCATTTTAGCTCATAAACGTCCCCACCGAGGGGCTCCACGCTGACTGTGACGCGGGCCCAGTGGGGGTTGGTCGACTTCACACACAACCTTAGTTTCTTCGCATGTGCAGATTTCCTCACGATGTTTTACTTCACTTAAGAACGTCGGATAAACGTACCTATATAAGAAATTGAAATTAGTAAACTCATTGGTACGTGGCGGGGTTCGAACCACGACCTCGTGGATAGGAGAGCGGCCCTAGCCGTTACGCGACCGATGCTCTTAAGGGTTGATAAGGGACACAAAATGCAATTAGATGACACAAATATATACTGACTGGCGAGGGACATATTATATACGTGCACAAAAGAGTCTTACTATACCCAGCAGTGCGCTAATGTGGGCTGATTAATATAGAATACAGGCCATGCAAAAGTTTTTGGTTTCGTGATATTTGTATGAAAAACACATTTGCTTGAACACAAAATACGAGAAAATTTTCCTCATCTTATCAGCTTTCCAAAGTAGTAAAAAAGTTTGAATAAATACAACTTTGTTGCATAAAAAAAAAACAATGATTACTGTCAAAAGGGTAACCAAGTCCCTTTCAATTTTTTCAACAATTTTCTATGGGAAAATCAGGTTCGATTTTTTTGATGAGCTTGTGAATCAATGTTAGTCTATGATGCTAGAGGGTCACCAATGTCATGATACATCTTGGAATAAAAAAAACCTTAAAAAGGATGTTTATTAAAAAAAAATATGGGAATTTTTGAAAGAATTTTTATTATTTATTCGTGAGCTAGGATACAAAGGATCTTTAAGTTGAAAACATAAAAAGTATTGCAACAAACTTGTAAAGTTAAAACAAAAGGAATCATTATATTACATTATGTGTTGCAACTAAGTTGAATTTTCAAGTTTTTGAATTGGAAAGCTGATATAATGAAGAATATTTTCCCGCATTTTGCACGTCAACTATCGCATAATTTTTTCTACAAAGTCATGTATGATGCATTAAAGCAAATGCTTTTTAACAAACAAATTCAAATGTCTCGAAAACCAAAAACTTTTGTGTGTTCGTTAGTGTCAGCTAATGGCATTTTCCACGATGACCGCATCCTTGGCCTCGGAGTCCTTTGTCCAGGAATAGACGTCTTTCGGCTGATATGATGATGACGATGATGGATGGCATTTTACCTTCTCCATCACCTCACGTGCTACTTACGGCACACCTAATTATAAGAGCCTATTATCCGGTTCAAATGCTGTTAGGACACGACCTTTTGGAGTTGCGTTACGCGACAACGATGACTTGTAGGGAAATAAGTAAAAGAATAAAATATATAAAAGAAATACTTCCGATGAAGTTGTATTCGTCACTCACGTGTCACGCGCTTTCCCGACAGCGTTGCTAATGGTACTGACAGGGGCGTCTGTTGACATTATATGCCGCTCCATTCCAAAAGGTCGTATCCTAACAGCATTTGAACCGGTTAATACACATAAATTTTCTATTCATAGTTAACTATTTTTTATTGTGGTTATTTATCTTCTGGTTGCTCTTATGAGACAATTTGTTTTAATCGTTCATACATACATTATAACATCACATTTTGTCTTTCGAAGTTCTGAGTGAACTATACACTTTCTCCTTAACGTAAGTATATCTATTCATTTCTTATTGTAAACATAAACTTTTAAAATAAATATCATCTGGTTGCTCTCAGAGGTAATAGCTTAGGTAATTAATATTCAATCATTCATACTACACAGGTACTCATTTACGGACTACTCAATCACAATGGCAATCACATCTTTTTAAATTAGTTGTTTGGTTTTTAGGGTTCCGTACCCAAAGGGTAAAAACGGGACCCTATTACTGAGACTTCACTATCCGTCTGTCTGTCTGTCTGTCCGCCCGTCTGTCACTAGGCTGTATTTCATGAACCGTGATAGTTAGACAGTTGGAATTTTCACAGATGATGTATTTCTGTTGCCGCTATAACAACAAATACTAAAAAAACAGAATAAAATAAATATTTAAGAAAGTTCCCATACAACAAACGTGTTTTTTTTTTTGCACTTTTTTTGCTCGATATTGATAGATAACGGCAACAGGTAGATGCTTGAAATATTCTCAGTATATTGAGTTGTATTATTCACTTTAAAAATTAATAATTAAATTAAAATAAAATTAATATTTAAATATCCCATACAACAAACGTGATTTTTATAGATAACGGTACGGAACCCTACGTGCGCGAGTCCGACTCGCACTTGGCCGGTTTTTTACTTATCTATTAAATCTGTATTATTATAAATGAGAGTAGTACAACTAGTAACAAACTTTTTCATTTGCTTGTATTACTTATTATTTCTTACTTTATTTATTACACATTAATATTCATTAAAGGTATTTTAGGTACTTTCGTGTACCATCATAATAATATTGTATACTAAACTAGGCCTGCTCTTCGCCTTTTTACTTTTCGACTTAACTTAGGATTAGGGTTGCCAAGCGTCCTGTTTTCCCAGGACGTGTCCTGCGTTTGGGGTGTCTTGGATAGTTTTTATGTAGTGTTCTGGATGAATTGTCTTATTTGAGAATCGAGTATATTATCTATGCACACTAGAGGTGTGATAGATATTGAAGAGTATCAAAAAAATGCCAAACACAAGAGTACAGTCTGAGGCAAGGACTTCTAAAGCCTTAGACACTTTCTTTAAATAATAAAACAGTTGGTACTGCAGCTTCATTTAGGCTATTAGTTGAGTTTCATTTAACCTTTTTTCATTGCGTAATTGATATTAACTTTTGTTCTTATATTGCGTCCTGTTTTTTGAACAGAAATGTCCTGGTATTACGTATATGGATAAGAGTGAAAAGTGGCCAGGCAGGGCGTTTGCCAAACTTTTGTGCATAGACTATCTATTGCTACATTTTGTTTATAGATTATGATCTTCGTTGATATTACCGTCGCCTCCGCCTCTTGACTTGCTGTCCAATCTGAGTTCTGCTAGCCTCTGCCGGATACTGTTTGGCCTGTTTCGAAAAAAAAAAGGATGTAGACCTACGATAGAGAAATTATCGGTTGGAGCATCTCGTTGATGTCTATTCTATGAATAGAACCGGGCATTTATATGTGTTATGTTTTTTATAGTAAATTGTGGTACAAGGGTGGAAAGTAGGTTATTGCAAACTAGCTGTTTTTAATGTCACGAGTTAGCAATAACCTACACACCCATGTATCACACGACGTTTTTCAATACAGTTGGGGAAAATAGTAAAAAAAATAATTCGAAGAATTAAATATTTTACTTATATGCATATACGTACGAGAACATAGGTAAATAGAAAATGTAAATTTTCAGAAAGTGGCGCGTTTTTGCAACAGCATATTTTTTTACAACGAAACTAGGCAACGGGCTCGTACGCATATAGGGCATGGAATACCGGAATGATTTTCATACCGGTATTGATACCGGTATTGAAATTTCAATTACCGGTATACCGAAATTTCGGTAATTTTTCGGTATTTTTAAATTACTGCTATTTCTGTTTAAATGATTCCAAGAACGATTAGTAAGTCTTGTTTGCGGAGAGTGTTCAAAGCAGTTTTCTTCACTGTATGGCAGAAACACTTCAACTATTTATCAACTCCCTAGAAATCACAAAATGAGTTATTAAAATATAGGTAAATAAAAATACTAAAGAAATAACGTTATTTGATAAAATCATTATTTATATTGTTTCATTAGCATAAATATCACAATCAAATAGGTATTAAAATCAGTCTTACTCTCTAATGATAAGAAAACATGTAACGAAAATTTCGAATATCTCTCTTAGTTACAGTTTATACTATGAATACGAACGTATTGTTAAAACAAAATCAAATTACAAATGAAGGTACCGTTGAAAGTAATTTTTAAAAAAATATATAGGCGCAGGTGCAATTTAACTCAAGTTCATCCATCAGGCAGATCTCGTTTGTTGAAAAATAGAACGAAGAAAACACAAAGCGACAAAACTTACGTTGTTGAGCGATGATCTTATTTTGTTACATATGTAACTTGCAGCTGAAAAGGCTCTTTCGGATTAAACGCTCTTGGGAGGAGTGCCTTGTAAGCTGCGTCCAAAAATCTGCCTCTAGTATCTCCATTTTCATACAATGTCATTTCAATACGAATTAGTGTTTGAATATTACTTTCTTTATCCTCTCCGATTTGGGATCTTTTTTGCTTTTAGGTCATAGATTTTTCTATTGCTTTATTAAGTTCTTTTTTTATCACAGATGAAATACTGCTACCTGTGTCATCACCACTTATTCCGTTTTCAGTAGAAACATTAGCGGCAGCAGGTGAGCTCATCGCAGTTGTATTTTGTAGAGAGTACTCTTGCAAATCTCGTTCAAATCTGGACGGCCAATGTACCAATGAGTTTTTCAAAAACTTACGTACATACTTACCGATTGCTTTAACGGTGAAGGAAAACATCGTGAGGAAACCTGCACACGCCTGCGAAGAAACTCGAAGGTTGTGTGTGAAGTCGACCAACCCGCACTGGGCCCGCGTGGTCGACTAAGGCCTAATCGCCCTGATTCAGGGTAGGCTCGAGCCCCTCGGTGGGGACGTATATGAGCTGTAATGATGACTCTTGCAAACGTTGAACAAGTTCAGTAATTGAAGTAATCATTTCATCACAGCTCTTTCTAGGAAACTCTGGATGGTTGACTCTGCGTTTCTCTGCATTTTCTTTGAAATATTCTTCTGGGTTTCCACTGTGATCTTGACTATTTTCAAGCTCTGTTAAATGGAATGCAGCAATTCAAACTCCTCAGATAGCAGAGTTGAAGTCTATCAGTTTTTATCAATTTCAATTTGGTCGGTTAAATCTGTCTATCGTGTTAGCTACACTGGACCAACGAGTTTTGCAGTCCAAAACTAAGGACAGTTCGCGGCCTTCTTGCTCTCTTACATATTTTTGTATTGCGTCGTGTTGCGCGTTTTACACTACTATATTCTAAGTTAAAATATGGCACCGAGACCTAAATGAATGTGAATATTTCATTGTCACCGTCTTCATCTTCACTTTCATCGTCATGTGACTCATCTGATGTTTCATTTTCATCGTGTTCTGTGGTAGTGGCGGCTTTTCTATACAATACGTCTGACACTCCAAGATGTATCCCATGTGCTAGACAGATTTGTTGAAACGCTTCTATATCTTCGGCCTCATCTTTAAACACATTAATTTCTTTACAGTTCCTAAGCAGACTCCGACAAACGTAAAAATCGGGAGATATTTGTTCGAAATCGGTATTTTATTTGTAGAAGTAAAACATAAGATAAACAACGCTATATGCATGTAGCTTTATGTTTTGTGTAGTTGATACTGTGGTGATTTTTTCTATAATCGTGATTATTCGTGTTTCGTGTCATATGATAACTCATCTGCAGTATGAAAAACATCTATGAACCATAGAAATCGAGTGTTCTGCATAGTCTTTAAACACCCTTGCAAAAATATATAACTTTTTGAAATACCGAAATAACGGTATTTTATCCTTAAATACCGGTATCGAAATACCGAAAAATATTATCGGTATACCGGTATTTCGGTATACCGGTATACCGGTATCCATGCCCTATACGCATATAAAGCCTATTTGATTTTTGACAAATGTTGATGTGAAAATAATTAAATTAAAATCAGTAATTAAATATCATAAACAACCTTTTAAAAGAATTTTGAGAATTCAATGCTAAGACTTACGGAGTCATTCATTTTTCCTCGTATAAAATCTAACCGATTTCATTATATATATACGAAAACTCCTTGCTACTAAACTTTTTATATTGACTTATAAATTTAAAACTAAACTGCAAAAGTAATGATCGAGCTCGTAAAAGAAAGTCACGACCGCGTAAAATAATGATGCCTTTGCAAAATATTTAATCTCTGAAAGTACGCCATGTTTAACAACTGAATTGAAAAATTATTTTTGAGAGAGAGTAAAAAATAATAGAAAAGAGGATAAAAATTTGCATCGTTTGATGAGAATTGTTTTCTAAATCATTGCCGGAACTTGGAATAGTTTGTGTGAAAGTCTGGTACGCACCGGCGCTCAGGTTGCCCTGCGGGATCTTGTAGACGTTACCTTTCAGTAAAGTTGGAGGAGGTGAGCGCTTGGTCGGCGAAAACGGACTGCCACTGGTATATGCGCCGGCGCTCAGGTTGCCCTGCGGGATCTTGTAGACGTTACCTTTCAGTAAAGTTGGAGGAGGTGAGCGCTTGGTCGGCGGAAACGGACTGCCACTGGTACGCGCCGGCGCTCAGGTTGCCCTGCGGGATCTTGTAGACGTTACCTTTCAGTAAAGTTGGAGGAGGTGAGCGCTTGGTCGGCGGAGACGGACTGCCGCTGGTACGCGCCGGCGCTCAGGTTGCCCTGCGGGATCTTGTAGACGTTACCTTTCAGTAAAGTTGGAGGAGGTGAGCGCTTGGTCGGCGGAGACGGACTGCCGCTGGTACGCGCCGGCGCTCAGGTTGCCCTGCGGGATCTTGTAGACGTTACCTTTCAGTAAAGTTGGAGGAGGTGAGCGCTTGGTCGGCGGAGACGGACTGCCGCTGGTACGCGCCGGCGCTCAGGTTGCTCTGCGGGATCTTGTAGATGCGCACACACCGCCCGCTGTTTTCCGGCAAAACTGAAAAGGAATACGTGCAGATTTTTAAAATTAGGTATTCAATTCGTGGTACCTAGTGTTACAGTTATGCTTCAAATCATAAAATGATCAATCACATTCATAATAAATGGATTTCGGCGAGAAAGATCTAGCGTTACCCGGAATCCAAAGTTTATTTGTAAATATATAAATGTAGTCGGACGGCTCTGTTTCATCATCATCATATCAGCCACAAATCGTCCACTGCTGGACAAAGGCTCTGTTTACCTCATTATTATAAGTAAATATAAAGACCGGCCAGTCCGAGACGGACCCGCGCCCCCAGGATCTCGTACAACCAACCACATCTTTCCACACAAGTATAACATTACAAGCAAAAGACATCAAAGCGAGCGACAGGAAAAATATTTTTTTCATTCGGACTCAGCGCGAGTACGACTCACACTTGGCTGGTTTTATTATTTATTGTTTCACTTTAGGATTAGTATTAGTACTTTAAAAATTTCACACTTGTATTTATTACCGTTTTTAGAATAGAGCAAAATAGAAAAAAAAAACCCATAGAAACAGGTTTCATGTATGGGGAGTTGGGGAGGGACCCCTCTTAATTTTTAACTTTTTGATTTTTTATTATTTGTTAGTAAATCCCCCATAGTAACATTTATTCTGTGAAAATTTTAGCCGGCTATCTATCACTGTTCCAAAGATACACCCTTTCAAGTCGGACAGACGGGCGGACAGTCAGCATAGGCTTAGTAACAGGGTCCCGTTACCTGGTTCGGAAAAAGCTAGTTGCCTATTTCATCAAATTCTATTCTATAATATTTCTGTTAAATGTTTATCGTGCATCGTCCACAGCGATGGCTTTTTGTAAATTAATATAATACTTTAATAATTAAGGAAACTATAGTTCTATATTATTATTGTTTCACTTTAGGATTATATTAGTAATTAAAAATTTCACACTTGTATTTATTACCGTTTTTAGAATAGAGCAAAATAGAAAAAAAAAACCCATAGAAACAGGTTTCATGTATGTATATATTGAAGTAAGACGTTTTATAGATTTATTTAAATAACTGTTTGTTTCTATTGAATGAAAAAAGAAAGATCTACTGCAATTATAAAACATAAACAACTGATTCGAGCCACATCGAACCAGTTGTCGTTCTCAGAATATCCACTCAGTCCTTTTTTAAATAATTTTTTATTCACATTGGTAAGCCCTTGGCAATATCTTACCATCTTATATGATGCCGAATATAGAAACGGGCTTACCAAGATTCCCCAACGCAATGGGCAATTGGCCAACTCTGGCTTTAAGGCGGTAATATTACAGGTTTTTGTTGTTTTTTACGTCAATTACTCCTAAACGATAGAAAACACAAGGTTGAAAATAAAATACCCTTATTGTTGATGATGTTCCTTTATAGGCAAAAGCTATTAGACACACGATTGAGCAGTTTTGGCTCGATAGAAAAAAATCCCAAAGATAGGTCTACACCGTTACTTTCAACTCTAGTTTAATAATTTGAAGTACTTATAAATTGTAATAAATATACAAAAATATTTGTTATGATAATAAAAAGTGAGTAATGTTATTATTTTTTATACTTTCATTGTAGCTTTTGATCGAAACGGAAAACCATTTAAAAAGTGTGGTTATTTTCTTTACTCTTTACACGTAAAGAAAAAGACAGAGACAACTGTTCCAATCAATACCTCACCTTAAGCCAGAAAAATCAATGTTGTTCGCATTTATGTTAGGCGGAAAGACTTAGATAAGATGGTGGTAGCCTAGCCAGGCGGGCTTAGAAAATGCCCTACCACCAACCAAACCTAGTCTTACAAAGTTAAGACTCCGCCGAAAATCGAACCAGCGACTCGCAATCTTCTGCCATACCTTCATTTGTTATAGGTGTGCATGAACTAGATTCGATAAATTTGACTGTTTGAGTAAGTTGTTACCTTGTGGAGAGGTGGGTGGCGACACTGGAGCCATGCGCTGCAGGGGCGGCCTGATGTTCTCCTGCTCCGAAGAGATAGAGCTGCTTCTACTCGAAGTCGAGTTGTTCTCCGATGTTGCGCGGTTAAGCGCTGTGTCGGGCTTGCTGGAATATTAAAGTTTCGTATCTTGAGATTCCATTGCTAAATTGTAGTAGGTAGACTGTAACTAAAACTTATGTTAGTTTCTTTGTTCCAGGATGTTCTTAGTCGTTTGAAAAAGTCTTAGCTATAGAGTTGAATTTGATTTAATAATCCGATTTCTTAATTTTTTTTTACCGTTCATCATCAGATTATCACCCTAATTTTATTGTATGAAGGCTTCGTCAATACTCGCAATTTTTACCGATTCCTAGTATTCAGCAACATACTCTGATACGCTAATACCAAAGTATATATTAGTACTAACACACAGTATGGACACTCCCTGTCGCTCTCTAGATTGCGACCTCATCCCCTCGTCACCCAGATTGAAACAGATTGGTTACAGTTTGGTTGTCGAACGTATAGGATTTCGCCGCCATTTTGTTTGTTCCGTCATTCCTTTTTTGAAATGTTATTTCTGGCCCGTTGTATGAAGTGTCCAGGGTGTGCTAATGTGTAACCTTGTTAACGTGTTGGTTGGATGGACACCGTCCTAGTCTTCTTCAAAATTTCTTATCTGGTCTGTTCTGGGGTTAATATTCAGTGTGTAGCGGAGAAAGATACAATTTCAATAAAACAATCGTTATGGTGATGATGGAATGATTCTATCGCTCTTCTCCTAGAGCTCGCGTGTCCATCTACTTGCATCGACGTATATAGGGGGGTCCTTAGGACTTGATGCCTTTCTTACGAAATAAAAGCAAATATGCATAAATAAATGCAAATATCCGCAACGCAACACAGTAAAAGTTATCAGGAAAGTATATTAATCTACAGTTTTTCAAAAAGTCGCGAAGACATCTCGGCAACTTAAAAGACAAAAATATCAATTCAGAATATGAATTGTGGCAAGATTCAAGATGTTTATTCAAAATAGGTGTAAATTACACTCTTTCTCATTGTCATAAAATAATAACAATGTTATTTGTAAAAAATCAAGAAATAAACAATCTTTAGTTAATAACGACATATCTACCACTACCACTGGTCATTCTTAGAGCCAGAAAAGAAATCCACGACCGCAATTGAGGTGATTGACCAGGACTATCGTGCTCGCGCTTTCAACTGATCGTGTTATGATTCCCCACTTAGACTTTCTATATCTACGGAGTATGCTTGCCCTTCTGGCGCGCCAGTTCGTATCTTGCTGAACAAAGTGTCGGTCGATTTCGCGCGCTAGTGGAACGTATTCTATAAAACATCATGACGACTGGCGACTGCAGCAAATTACTCACTTGTCGCTGGTGTGTTGATCGTCCTTATCCACGTAGCGTATCTTGCTGAAGCAAGCTTGGGTCGATTTCGCGCGCTAGTGGAACGTATTCTATCTAACGTCATGACGACTGGCGCCTGCAGCAAATTACTCACTTGTCGCTGGTGCGTTGGTCGTCCTTATCCACGGAGCAGGGCACCTGCTTGCCCATCTGGCGCGCCAGGTCGTGTCTTGCTAAAGGAAGCTTGGGTCGATTTCGCGCTAGTGGAACGTATTCTATCTAACGTCATGAAGACTGACGCCTGCAGCAAATTACTCACTTGTCGCTGGTACGTTGGTCGTCCTTATCCACGGAGCAGGACACCTGCTTGCCCATCTGGCGCGCCAGCTCGTGTCTTGCTAAAGGAAGCTTGGGTCGATTTCGCGCTAGTGGAACGTATTCTATCTAACGTCATGAAGACTGACGCCTGCAGCAAATTACTCACTTGTCGCTGGTGCGTTGGTCGTCCTTATCCACGGAGCAGGGCACCTGCTTGCCCATTTGGCGCGCCAGGTCGTGTCTTGCTAAAGGAAGCTTGGGTCGATTTCGCGCTAGTGGAACGTATTCTATCTAACGTCATGAAGACTGACGCCTGCAGCAAATCACTCACTTGTCGCTGGTACGTTGGTCGTCCTTATCCACGGAGCAGGACACCTGCTTGCCCATCTGGCGCGCCAGCTCGTGTCTTGCTAAAGGAAGCTTGGGTCGATTTCGCGCTAGTGGAACGTATTCTATCTAACGTCATGAAGACTGACGCCTGCAGCAAATTACTCACTTGTCGCTGGTACGTTGGTCGTCCTTATCCACGGAGCAGGACACCTGCTTGCCCATCTGGCGTGCTAGCTCCTATCTTGCTGAAGAAAGCTTGGGTCGATTTCGCGCTAGTGGAACGTATTATATCTAACGTCATGACGACTGGCGCCTGCAGCAAAAGCTGCATGCCCATCTGGCGCGCCAGCCGCCAGCTCGCATCTTGCTGAAAGAAGCTTGGGTCGATTTCGCGCGCTAGTGGAACGTATTATATCTAACGTCATGACGACTGGCGCCTGCAGCAAAAGCTGCTTGCCCATCTGGCGCGCCAGCTTGTGGCTATCATGCTGAAGGAAGCTTGGGTCGATTTCGCGATTTAGTGGAACGTACTCTATCTAACGTCATGACGACTGGCGCCTGCAGCAAATTACTCACTAGTCGCTGGTGCGCTGGTCGTCCTCATCCACGGAGTAGGGCCCCTGCTTGCCCATCTGGCGCGCCAGCTCGTAACTGTCGTGCTGCAGGAAGCACGGATCGATCTCACGTGTTAGTGGAACGTATTCTGGTGCGCATGCCACGTAGAAGATGTCCTGGGGCAAGGATCGTTATTGATTTAATTTTTTTAAACAATTCGAATAAGAAATCTTACTTTACTGATACTATAATTGTAAAAATGAGTTTCATGTTACTTTTTGACTCTTGAACCGTTCAGCTAGACAACATATAGTTATGGTATATATATAATTCTCGTGTCACAGTGTTAGTGGCCATACTCCTCCGAAACGGCTGGAAGGATTTTCATGAAATTTTCTGTGTAGACATATGGCAGGTCTGAGAATAGGTATAGAAATTTTTTCATCGGGATCTGAGCGGGGGAAGCCGTGGGAAACAGCTAGTAGACTATAATATTATATTGTATAATATTCTGATACCACGCTAGCGAAGCTGCAGCTAAAAGCTCTTAATAGCCCTAATTCAGGGTAGCCTCGAGCCCCTCGGTGGGGACGTATATGAGCTGATATGATAATGATGATGACTATGGCTTGTTCTAACACCTTTTTTCCTTATTTGTTTCACAGTAAAGATACGGAAAAGTTTGTCTCGTGATTAACACGTTCATTGCCAACCTTCAGGATACCGGTTTCGGAAGATGGCTAAAAATTACTCTACAAAAATTTGGTTTCCCTATTGGCCTGTGGCCGCTATCCTACCGTGCATGGAAGTTAGTAAAATCACGTGATATCTCGTGTCCGGCCACAGCGTAACAGGCCGGACAACGCGATGTCGTGTTGGCAACTAAACGTGTTAAGTTACTTACCCTTCTCCCACAAAGTAGCTTGAGCCCCGGTATGCACGCTGCGTGCACTAAAGATCCATTAGCTACTAATCGTATTTCTAATAAGTCTTCCGCAAATGCCATTATGTAGGGGAAAGCGCACACTGAAAAAGACAAATGTTTTTGGTGTCGGTACTGTATTTATTTATAGTACCTATGTCATGTTATTTTTATAAGTTTTTATACATATATCTATGGGCCTGTGCTTTAATACTAAGTTGCCTAAAAATTAATGAATAATAATAATAATAACTGCCATTGTTTGTTTAATATACCGCCATAGAATTGCTAAACTAAAGTGGCAGTGGGCAGGGTATATAGCTCGCAGTAAAGTTCTCAAGTGGCGATTGCGCACTGGAAGACGTAGCGTAGGAAGGCCTCCCTTTCGGTGGACCGACATCTTGGGAAAGGTCGCGGGAAGCCACTGGATGCGGGCAGCGCAGGACTGGTTGTTGGGGAGGTCTTTGTTCAGCAGTGGACGTCTTTCGGCTAATATGATGAGGATGATATAAAAGGAGGATTAATCAGATGTCTTACCAACTGCTGCAGGTACAGTTGTCCAATGGAAATCATATTCCGCGTCACTTTCCAGTCCTTTGCTTGTTATTCTTTCAAAATGGCACGTGTCTGTTAGGAAGCAAAAAAATGTGTTATTCTTTCAAAATGGCACGTGTCTGTTAGGAAGCAAAAAAATGTGTTATTCTTTCAAAATGGTACGTGTCTGTTAGGAAGCAAAAAAATGTGTTATTCTTTCAAAATGGCACGTGTCTGTTAGGAAGCAAAAAAATGTGTTATTCTTTCAAAATGGTACGTGTCTGTTAGGAAGCAAAAAAATGTGTTATTCTTTCAAAATGGTACGTGTCTGTTAGGAAGCAAAAAAAGGCATTATTATTTCAAAATGGCACGTGTCTGTTAGGAAGCAAAAAAGGTAAACAAGTTATACAATACTCACGGTTATAACATAAAACTATTTGTCCATCTCTCTCGTCCCCGATATGCAGTGCATTGACCAGATTACCTCTTCGCGGTCCACTGTCCTCAGGGTTTTCTAACCTTTTGACTGCCTGCCAAGTTATGAGACACTCTTATTAATATTTACTTTTTTTAAATTCACAATTAGTAAGCCCTTGGCATCATCTCACCTGATGGTAAGTGACGATGATGCCGAAGATGGAAGCTAGAACCTAGATTCCCAACGCAATGGAGTACTGGCTATCTTATCTTCAAGCCGGAACACATCAATGTTGTTAACACTGATGTTTGGCGGCAAGACTTACTCGTAGATAAAATGGTGGTAGCTAGCCAGGCGAGCTTAGAAAATGCCCTACCACAAACCAAACCGAGTCTTACAAGTTAACCCCACCGGGAATCGAACCCGCGAGCTCCTGGTGTGAAGCGAATGGACTAACCATTAAGCCACGGAGGTAGTCCACTCATTGTCCTGTAGCAGTGATTATTTTTTAAAATACTTTTGGAATTGAATAACTTTCCGTAAGGGCCATACAAAGCTGACGATCAGAATTCAATTTTTTTTTGCAAATGGAGATATTGCCTTTACCACAGATGAGACTCTAGTTACTTTCTTTACTAGCTACTGCTTGACTTTAAGCCGCGGGTTGTCTCGGCGGGGTCAACTTTGTAAGACTCGGTTTGGTTGGTGGTAAGGCATTTTCAGAGCCCGCCTGGCTAGCTACCACCATCTTATCTAAGTCTTGCCGCTAAACATCAGTGCTAACAGCATTGATGTGTTCCAGCTTAAAGATAAGATAGCCAGATCCCACTTGCGTTGGGGAATCTTGGTAAACCAGCTTCTATAATAATGCCATCCATAATGCATTCCATAATAATCCAGAGATAATGCCATGGACTTACCAATTGTGAATAAAAAAAAAGAGCCATTTGAGTTACTTGCCAAGAACGACATTTTGTTGCAAAAGAATTTGAAGCGTCATTTGTGTACCCTTTTTGTGTTTTTGATTATAAATTGATGACTTGATGGAAAAGAAAGCTGATGAGGTTTACTGAAATTCCAGTGGAAGGGCAAGTTAGTGATCAACAGTTCATAATTTATTTTAGATGCTGTCATCATCCCTATCTATAGGTTCCAAAAGAAAAGTTTTTTAATTTCATCAGCTGAATCACCAGGCTTAGAGGTTTGCAGTTATGTGTCTACGAGTCATTGTAGATCATGGGCTATGGGGTGGGACACTCTGTTTTACCCGACTACGGCAAAGCTATAAGAAAGGGTTTCGATTGTAGCAGTGTGTGTGTGTGTATTTTTACGTTTGTTAACCGTGAAGCTTAAACTACTGAATACATTTTAATGAGTGAGGTGTCAATCAACTCTTTGTTATATTTTGGGTAATATAGGCTACAATTTTTTCGAACAACATCAATATTACGGATGTTATATATCCAAAAAAGTGGGAACTCTGAAATATTATTTTTGCTATCGTATCTAGTGGGATGTAAAATAAAAGGGGACAAAACTCCGAGTTCACAAATATAAGTAAATTACGAGCATAATATTAAAACCCGACTACGGCAAAGCCAAATGGGGTTATGATTTTTTTTAGAATCCCACACATTATTTTTCGTTACGGTTAAATTTACAGGTCAGAGCGATTCTAAACTTTAAACTAGTTACACGCATTCATAGTTTTGTGATCTTACCTGTCCAGTATTGAAATCCAACATTTCCCAGTGATGCTTGTAGCCCACAACCATAATTCCTACCTCACCGTCCATGAGTCTTATTAGTACTGGTGTTTCACTAAGTTGGATATCCTGAAACCAAGATGAACATGTAATTTGGAAACGCTATACACGTTAAAACAGACTTCAATAACAACATTAACACGTTAAAAACATACTTCAATAACAACATAAACACGTTAAAACAGACTTCAATAACAACAACAACCAAGTGCAAATTTACAGTACAATATTCTTTATTGCGTCACAACATAAAAAAAGAAGAAATGAACAGTATAGAAGAAAGCCTATACAATAAGCGGCCTTATTGCTAGGTAGCGATTTCTTTCAGGCAATCTTTGGGTAGGGAAACAGCGATAGAATAAGTTAAAGGGCGGTGCAATAACTTAAAACAGAAAAAAATGCAAATAAACAGTTACATAAAATACTTAAATATTACAACAATAATATATAAAACAATAACTAAACAATACGTACATAAACAAACAAAACATATAAATAAATAAATTATACATTTTATCTATCCATGTTAAGGAAAGGAAAATGAGATAGTAAGGAAGATGGAAAAAAAAGGATTTAAAAACAGAGAACAGAGATATTATTGCTACATTTTCTATGTTTGATAATTTCCTAATAAAGTACAGTACCGATTTTGATAAAATTTATATGGGAAAATTTGTAGGCAACCTATCCATTAAAAAAAGAAGCATTTCAAAATCGGTTCACAAGTCGCGTAACAAGCACACGAAAAAAACATACAGTCAAATTGAGAATCTAATTTTTTGGGCAATCTTTACCTTGATATGTGCGTATTCAAATCCCATGTCGCTATCAGTCTTTGGTTCTTCAACCATTATTAGGATTCTTCTACCAACAGCTACTGCTAACGTAGTTCTACCACAATCGCCTGTAATGAAACAAATAGGATTTCTTCTTAAGGCGGTAATATAAAAGATTTTCGTTATTTTTGACGTCAATTACTCCTAAACAATAGAAAACTCTAGATTGAAAAAAAAATACCCTCATTTTTGATGGTATTCCTTAAAGTCTAAAGCTATTAGAAAAACGATTGAGCAGTTTTGGCTCGATAGAAAAAAATCTCAAAGATAGGTCTACACCGTTACTTTCAAGTCTAGTTATGACTAATATTTTGAAGTATAAATTTTGAAAAATATTCAACAATATTTGTTATAATAATAAAAAGTGAGTAATGTTATTATTTTTAACACGCTTTTATTAGCTTCACTTGTCACTAACTATGTATGTAAGAAAATCTTGGAATCTTAATTTGACCCACTTGCCGGTCTTCGATTAGGATGAAATTTTGCGCACGCTCTGAGTTCTGATGACAATACATGACTAGCTAAGAAAGTCAAACAAATCCAATATGGCGGCCTTCCTAAGATGGCGGACTGGCTGTTTGAAATCCACCCCCATGATATGGGTATCAAATGAAAGGGTTTGCTGTCAGGAATACGAAAAAAATAGTCACGTGACTTAAATCCAATATGGCGGACGTCCAATATGGCTGACAGGCTATTTGAAATGCACCCCCATGATATGGGTATCAAATGAAAGGGTTTGCTGTCAGGAATACGAAAAAATAGTCACGTGACTTAAATCCAACATGGCGGACATCCAAGATAACTACTTAAAGTGTTTACTAAAAGCGTGTTTTTTAGTTTTTTAAACTAATTGATGATTATTTATACTTTCATTGTAGTTTTTGATTGAAATGAAAAACCATTGAAAAAGTGTGGTTATTTTCTTTACTCTTTACACGTCAAGAAAAAGACAGAGACAACTGTTCCAATCAATACCTCGCCTTAAATAGGTACATACGTAAGTAAAAAAAAATGTTTGAATCTCAGCTGATGGTAGGTAAGTGACGATGCTGACGAAAATATATCAAGCAAGCTTAAAGAGTATCTATTCACTCTCGCCTTAAAGATTCCTAAATCATACGAATCGGGAACACTGACGATGACGTCGGCAAGGAACCCCACTCCATGTAGGTAAACATCTAAGTAAACTCTTGATTTATTTGTGTACCTATACCTATTATAACTTTATTGTGAAGAGGTCTAGCATTGTTGTTAAAATTTAATGCAAGAGACTCATTATTCAAGGTAGGTACCAATTCAAGCAAATTTCCTTATTTAAGCCTCTGTTTTCACGAAATACCTACTCTTCTCAAAAGCACGTATAAGTTCTATTTAATTATGAAGAACATCTCACCGGACTCCAGCAAATCAAAATAGTGCGCAGTCTTGGTCCTAGGCAGCCTTGCGTGCTTGCAGTCTTGCAGCGGACGCATTGCCCACGCGCCGGCGCTGAGCTCGCTCACCGGCAGCGCGTACACGCCGGCACCGCCCGCGCCCCCCGTCGTCGACCCTCCGCTCGTCACTCTCGCACCCACGCGGAATAGCCCTGCTCTCTCTGTCACTCGCGCGGCGCGCACGCAGCCTTCCCATCGGAGGACGACCCGGGTGGTTCCGCTTTCTGGAACATCAAGTAAGTAAATAAATGCAAGAGCCTTAGTTGATGGCAGCAATGCAATAGATATTAGCTATTAAATTGCCGATTCAGTTTTTGAAGTTCAATACCATTTTTTATTAAAAATAAGACGGTTATGGTTTTTTATCATTGACCTTAATATGGTGACACTACTTATGATCTTTTATTAGTAACTAGTGGCATGTCTTTCATGTTACAATCCCCTGAGTTATGTACCATTGAATGGAACAAAGGCGTTTTCTTAGTGGTCAGATGGGGCAATCTTTTAGACTAGTTAATTTTCTTGAATTTTCCTAAAAGTGACGTAATCATATGCGGGGTATTCCCAAATATGACATTAGTAACTAAGAAACAGCTGCGACTCTAGAGCTTTTTAATTAAAAATGTGTATTTTTTGCCTCAATAAAGGTGTTTTTTTTCAGGTGGAAAAACCCCACTTCATGGGGTTAAAGCCACCGTGCTCTCAAAATATCTAAATGATAGGCATATGTTAACCACCATTTAATTTCTAATAGTCTAATGCTATTTTGAGAATAAATTTTGTTTTAATAACTATTGTTCTTAATATTAATTTTCATCTTTAAACTTTTTTATACAACAATTTCATAGGTAAAGACCTAATATAAAGACGTATGGACGGTAAGAGAAACTCTTTTGTGCATTTATGCTTCGGGTGTTCGAATGATAAAGCTCACCTTCTAAAATATACGTGTTGGAAGTTGTAGAGAGCAGGAGCCGCCCTTCTGAAAGTTGTTCGGCGCAAACGGGCGTGGCTGGTAGCGGGGCAGAGCGCCAAACCTTTCCTTCCCACGGAGCTCGGCGAGCACCCCCTGAACCTGCAAGTTCACATATTAACGAATGATCGAAAAATGTTTCTTCAGGGTAAATAAATTCAGATGAAATAAGAATCACAGGGATTTTTTTAGCTCAGGATCTGTTCATGAAACTGAGCAACATTTTTCACGAAAACTGTACATTTAATTCTCCACCAAGCCACACCCTGGACACTTCATAGAACGGGCCAGAAATGACATTTCAAAAAAGGAATGACGGAACAAACAAAATGTCGGCGAAATCCTATACGTTTGACAACGAAACTGTAACCAATCTGTATTAATCTGGGTGACGAGGGAGTGAAATCGCAATCTAGAGAGCAGCAGGGAGTGTCCATACTGTATGTTAGTACTAATATAAGTATATATGTATACTTTGGTTTGGTTGTCAAACGTATATGATTTAGCCGCCATTTTGTTTGTTCCGTCATTCCTTTTTTGAAATGTCATTTTTGGCCCGTTGTATAAAACTACGACCAACACAACCGGGGGATAGGCCGCAGCATCCTTTGACCAAGCTAAGTTTGCACCTCGCTGGAATGCGGCGCCCCACCCCTTTCCCCGCTCACCTTCCCGCGATCGCACTGTCGCGTCAGTACGGTTAGCATAAACAATAAACAGTAGTGATGTTTACGCCATAATAATCTTTTAAAAACTCGCGCGTTATGCTATGTGTGTTCAGGCTTCAATATCCTATAATATTCCTCTCCCTTTCCCACTCACGCATCGAATATGGCGCATCGAGTGAGAAGCATACATAGACGCCGTGTCTGGCGGTGTCGAAATCAAGAACTAACAAGTACAAGATGTCTTCCGCATGACATTGCAAACGAATGCATGTCGTCCCGCTAATAAAATTATCTAAAATATCTAACCGCCGTGAAAGACCAAAATAACGTGTGTGTATGCAATCCGAAGTGCTAACCTAAGTACCTGCCACAAGGAGTTCCAACTGGAGAAGGAGGATTTGAGCCAGCGCTGGCTGACCAAGTGCCGCTTTTACTTCGTGATGGTGAGTTCCTTTTCCATATAACTGCTCTGTTTTATATGTCCCCATTTTACCATCCAGGGCGGAGCAGTCTCCTGATTTATGTAAGTTTGGACACACACGTATAAGCCGCAATATTTCATCCGCTATATATCAACCCGCTCCGCAAAAATACAGTCCACTTAATTTATCAAAAACCGCGAATCGGCCATACCATTCTTTTGGTCCTTCGAGTCGGATAACTAAATTTCATTGGTGTTAAACTCTGATAGTTTGCACGTAATCTTCCCGCTTCCCACTATATTTCATTGGTGTTAAACTCTGATAGTTAACACGTAATTTCCCGCAATCTCAAACTAGGATCCACCATCTTGAATTTGTAGGTACTTGAATGCCGCATCGAGATATTACTTAAATAATTTACCAAAACCTATTTTACCGCTTACTTACTTCCATTTTAACCAAAATTACTTAATACTTAATCAATTTTCATACGCTGATCGCGTTAGCCGCTTATTATATTTAGGTACATACCTATATTTCGTTCCGCCTCCATACATACTTATAAATTTATACGAGTACCCACATAACTCAAACTGACCTACATCGGGTTGCGTCGTCTGTGTCAGTAGGCCATAACAATTGCGTGTGTACCTACATAAATATTATCTGCCTAGTACTGCATATAGGTACCTTTATTATTTACGAACGATAAGACAGCCGTTCAAAATGGAATCTAAGTTGTCCATGTTAGAAGCTAAAAACAGTGCGATATTCGCTCGCTTAACTTGTCTCAATGACACTGCTCAAAAAATACCTATAACAAGTGCAGATCTTCGTTCCAAAGAGACATTTATGGCAGAATCTGAGACGTTAGCAATCATACGTCAAGAATACATTTCAAATTTAGACTCCATTAATGAGTTAGGCTTTCAAATTAATTCTAACTATAAACCAAATTACACGCCACTTAACGCCTTCGAAGACAGTTATGCAAGAATTCAAAGAGTCCGGTCTCGTATTATCGATAACGCGACCAAATCAAATTCGAACACGTGCGGAAATAAGGGCGAGTCTCCACGCGTTAAACTCCCTCCAATCAATATCCCGTCGTTCGATGGAAAAATTGAAAACTGGCCTGTTTTTTATGAATCATTTAAGGCGAATATACACTCGAATAAAAAATTTAACCGACTCTCAAAGGATTCAATATTTGACCGGAAAATTAACGGGTTCCGCTTTAAAAATAATTGCTAGTATCATTCCCTCAGGTGAAAATTATTTGTCAACTTGGGAAAGTCTAGTTCAAAAATATCAAGATAAAAGGGCTTTAGGGTGTCACTACATGTCCATATTATTTAATATTAAATCCGCAACAAATAATTCCACTTCGTTAAATTCATTTGTGGAAACTTTCGACGCCGCTGTTTCGGCTTTAAAACTTTTGAAGATTGACGACTTAAAAGATTTTATTTTGCTCAACATGGCACTACGTAAAATTGACTCAGCTACCGCTCATGCCTTCGAGACTTTTGTAAGAGAAAAAGAGATTCCTTCTTATAAGGATTTCATTGATTTCACTAAAAGTCAGGTAAAAATATTAGACCGCACCGCACCAACATCGTCACAATCAAAACGCACTGTGGAACACCACCCTAATAGTAATACGAAGCAAAATCACTCGCGGGATACCTACCAATCTCAGACCTTTCTCGCTAATGATGGCGAAGGTTTTGAACCCTGTTCAATGTGTAACAATGTCGAGCATCCACAATTGTATAGATGTCCCGCGTTCAAAGCGCTTCCCGCCAGAGGTCGTTTCGAGTTTGTTAAATCGAAACGAGGATGTGTAAACTGCTTAAGTTTATCTCACACCGCTTCCAATTGTAATTCAAAATACGCTTGTAAATCATGTAAAAAGCCGCATCACACATTATTACATTTAAATAATGATAATAATACACAACTTGGCTGGAGGCACGGACAGACGGACGCAGCTTGGCTGCACAACTCGGGGCACTGCCGTGCCGCGAGACGGCAGCGCGTCACGACAATCACAGCAAGCCCGCGCCCCTGTACTATCTACGAACGCGGCCCCCGTAGGTGACACGATACCGTCGCCTCATTCGCACGCGCAGGCTTCCGATAAGCCCACAGACAGCGCATCAGTCAATGTATCGCTATGCGCTCACGCGCGATCTAATGAAACGCAATTTCTTGGTACGGGGCCTTTAAGAAACTCGACTGTCCTTCTTTCGACCGCTCAAGTAAACATTTCAAATAATGATAAGCAAAATATTTCCGTGCGATGTTTAATTGATAATGCTTCGCAAAATAATTTGATTACGTCCGCATGCTGTGAACAGCTCAAACTTAAACCTATTCCGCTTTCCAATTCATTTATCAAGGGCATCGGATCCGCTGCACAAACAGTGCGCGGATACGTTCAGCTTCTTGTAACCGCTAAAAATAAGAAATATTCGTATAATATAACCGCTTTGATTGTAGATAATATAACCGACCGCATGCCATCTGAATATGTTGACACTACGATAGTGCGACATTTAGTTAACTTACCGCTCGCCGATCCCTTTTGGCACATTCCAGGTGAAGTCGAGTTGATACTCGGCGCTCAGCTGTTTCCGCATCTATTGCTAGGTGGCAAGGTCGTTGCACCCCCCGCTTCCGCTGCTATTGAAACCGTATTTGGTTATATTTTGATGGGCGACGCACCTACCACTTCTAACTTTAATAAAAATAACACCGCTGCTAAATGTAAAAATATGAATTCCGCTACTTTCTTCACCTGTTCGGAAGGTGTAGGGGCGCACGACCGCTTCGATAGCTTGCAGCTTGATAAAACTTTAACTAAGTTTTGGTTAATGGAAGAAATGCCTGATAAGCAATTTCTTAGCCCCGAGGAAAGTCAGTGTGAGGAAATGTATGCTGCCACTGTGTCACGTGACACGACGGGCCGATATTGTACCGCATTGCCGTTCTGTGGAGATCCTTCCGAGTTGGGTGACTCCCGCTCGACCGCGGTCCGCCGGCTACTGTCGTTGGAGCGCAAGCTACAGGATCCCGAGCTGCGTACCAGCTATAACGAGGTAGTTCGGGACTACATAGAAAATGGTTATCTCTCCGAGGTGCCGCCCGATAGTGAGGACTACTCGCAAGGATATTTTATACCGCATCACGCCGTCGTGCGACGCGACAAAGAGACTACGAAAACTCGTATTGTACTCGACGCTAGTGCTAAATGCCACAATGGCATTTCACTTAATGATACTCTCCATACAGGACCAAATCTCCAAGCAGATATATTTGTCCTGTTATTAAATTTCCGCTTATTTGAGATAGCGTTATCCGCTGATATAAAACAGATGTATCTCAGGATTCTTCTTCAACCTGAACACCGCAAATATACCGCTAGTAACTCACCTGTAATCGCGCTTCTATTGAGTTTTCGGATAGCGAAAATATGAAAGTTTTAGGCCTAAAATGGCTACCCGCTCAGGATATATTTACCTTTTCCGCTTTTCCTGCTAAGGAAACCTTTACCAAGAGAACAATTCTCTCAACCATCGCTCGCTTATGGGACGTGCTTGGTTTTGCCGCTCCTGTCATATTATTCGCTAAACTTTTAATCAAATTAGTTTCGTTGGTACGGCTCGAGTTATGTGCCGCAGTAATGATGTCAAAGCTTGTTCGACTGATTAATGAGACTTATAGTGCTCGTACAACAATTGATAATATATCCGCATTCTCTGATTCAAAAATAGCGCTTTCTTGGATCAGTTCTTCACCGCATAGATAGGATATTTATGTCAGTCACCGCATCGCAAAATGTCAGGAAAACCTTGACCCGCGTCATTTCTATCACGTCAGTAGAATAGAAAATCCCAGTGATTGTTTATCCCGGGGTCTCTTAACGGAACAATTATTATCCCACCCGCTTTGGTGGCACGGCCCTACATGGTTGTCCGCTCCTATAGCAAGTTGGCCTGTCACTCCATTTGTTCCAGAGACTTATGAGACTCTACCTGAATTCAAGAGCAAAACTCTCGTTTGCTCAACTCCCAATACCGCTGCTCCTGGTTTTATTTATGACCTAGCACAAAAGTATTCCTCTTGGAATAAAATCTTGCGGGTTATTACCTACATTTTAATATTTACCTCGTAATGACCGCATTTCCGCTTCTCAGCTCGAAATAGCTGAAAGATACCTACCTGTCACGCCCGTTTCTGAAGGAACGAAGACCCTGCGTCATCGCAAAGAGCTTCTCGATCAGATGGTTAATAGCTACTGGAAAAGATGGCGTTTAGAATATCTTAATTCTTTACAAATAAGACAGAAATGGCTTACTGATACTGATAACGTTAAGCCAGGTGTTGTCGTACGAGTATTGATACATCAAGATGATGTTCCCCCGCTCCGCTGGCCGTTAGGCATAATACAAGAGGTTTACCCGGGTAAAGATGGTAGAGTTCGTATTGCTTTAGTTAAGACCGCGACTACTTCTTTTAAACGTCCTATCGTAAAACTTTGCCCATTGCCTTCTCAATAATTTCTTAATTATAGCTTCCTTAAATTTAATATGTTCTATAGATAGGTAGTAATAATAATGTCTTATCTCTCTTATTAACTTTTTATTTTAATTTTATATATTGTATTGTAACCGCTTTCTTTGATAATACCATGTATTATCAAGGCCGGGAGGATGTTTACGCCATAATATTTTTTTAAAACTCGCGCGTTATGTTATGTGTGTTCAGGCTTCAATATCCTATAATATTCCTCTCCCTTTCCCACTCACGCATCGAATATGGCGCATCGAGTGAGAAGCATACATAGACGCCGTGTCTGGCGGTGTCGAAATCAAGAACTAACAAGTACAAGATGTCTTCCGCATGACATTGCAAACGAATGCATGTCGTCCCGCTAATAAAATTATCTAAAATATCTAACCGCCGTGAAAGACCAAAATAACGTGTGTGTGTGCAATCCGAAGTGCTAACCTAAGTACCTGCCACAAGGAGTTCCAACTGGAGAAGGAGGATTTGAGCCAGCGCTGGCTGACCAAGTGCCGCTTTTACTTCGTGATGGTGAGTTCCTTTTCCATATAACTGCTCTGTTTTATATGTCCCCATTTTACCATCCAGGGCGGAGCAGTCTCCTGATTTATGTAAGTTTGGACACACACGTATAAGCCGCAATATTTCATCCGCTATATATCAACCCGCTCCGCAAAAATACAGTCCACTTAATTTATCAAAAACCGCGAATCGGCTATACCAAGTGATTCTTCTTAATTTTAGTTATCCCAATTTTTTTGCGTATATTTTAATGTACCTATGTATAATATCATAATGTTAAAAACAATAAATGCAAAGTAAAATCTAACAAACACTTGTTTACTTTTTTAAAGTCATAGCGAATCCTTTTTTGCAGACCGTACCCAAGCGTCAGTGTGACGTAAATGACGCAAGGTGCAAACTTAGCTTGGTCGAGTAGAGCTACGTGATCAGAGCAAAGACTTTTTTGGAACTGTCATACTAATAGCACAGTATCTAATGGATTGGGTAGCTGATTGGACAGCTTTGAATAGGAAGTCAAATTTTTAGGTTTCCTTACTTCAAAAGGAACAATTATAGAATTACACGCGTGTCTGTCGGTCCGATCGTCTGTGACAGTCAATTTGCCTATATTTTTTTTAAAACAGAAAATCAGTAATTAACAGTTGTCAAGGATGCGTAAGTAAAATATAGGCGTTGGTGTCAAATAGTGTGTTAAATCCGTTGCAACCCGATTAACCTCCTCCGTGGCGTAATGGTTAAGTCTATTAGCTTCAAATCAGGTCGCGGGTTCGATTCCCGGCGGAGTCTCACTTTTTAAGACTGTTTGATTGGTGGAATGGTATTTTCTAATCCCGCCTGGCTAGCTACCACAATCTTATCTAAGTCTTGCGGCCAAACATCAATGCTAACAACATTGATGTCTTCCGGCTTGAAGATAAGATAGCCAGTTCTCCATTACATTGGGGAATCCTGGTAAGCCCGCTTCCACCTTCGGCATCATCGTCACTTACCATCAGGTGAGATGATGCTAAGGGCTTACCAATTGTGAATAAATAATAATAATAATACTGTTACCAGTGGAGACAAGGCTAGTGGGGGCGTCTCCCCTTAGCACCGCGTCCAGCTTGAGCGCCTGCCCCACGTGCAAAAAGCGCTCCGTGCGCGCCGCGCCCGCGCCCGCTGTGCCCGCGCCGCCCGACCACACGTCCGACAGAGCCCGCCGTGACAGCATCGGCTGTAAACAACCATTATTTTAGTCAGTCTTGAGTAACTGCTACTTTTCTGCATCATTATCATCGCCATTATACTGTAGCTCAGAAGAACGGAGAAGTTTTCAATACGTTACACATATTATTCATTTATTTATTACCTGACGGAAGATTTAGAGCTCAATATTATGTATAACTTACAAAATAAAATTAAAAAAATACACAAAAGCACTCCAGGAGTGTCGACGCAAACTTTCACTTCAAAAATAATTAAGACTGTCTCAAATGGGCTTGAACCCAAAGACGTTAACAAGACTGTCTCAAAAGGGCTTGTACCCAGATACGTTAACAAGACTGCCTCGAAAGGGCTTGTACCCAGAGACTTTATAGATTAACTGATGTCGTTACGGTGTCGAGAGAATAATGTTTTTTCCCACGCCCAACGCGCCCATGTTTAGACGGATAGACGGCGGATGACTGGTGTTGAACTTAGCATCACGTGTAGGTTATTTAGATTTACTCCTACGGAAGTATGCAACGCGACCTTCATACACATCAAGAATCAGATGTGCGGGTTCCCTCAAGATGTTTTCCTTCACCGTTAAAGCAATCGGTAAGTAAGTATATGTACGAAAGTTTCGAAAAACTCATTGGAATATTGGCCGTCCGGATTTGAACCCGGGACCGAGTCATTACCGGTTGAGCCACTGACGTGGTACGCACACGGGCCCATAGTGCGAGTTGGTCGACTTCACACACAACCTGCGTGTGCAGGTTCCCTCGAGATGTTTTCCTTCACCGTAAGAGCGTTGGATAAACGTACATATGAAATAAAAATTGTACGTAGTAGGATTCGAACCACGACCTCCCGGATAGGAGGTAGCGGCCCCAAGCGTTACGCCACCGACGCAGTCTATCTATTTTCAGTTTATTTTTCAAGCTCGCAAAATCTCACGGAGCCCTAGCAGACAACACCAAAGCACAGTATTACGTTATGGCTTACAGTAGCGAAATGCATTTGATGTCGCACGATGCGGCCACCGGCGTAGGTACTTGCGAGTATGGCAGGATGTGCCCTGCCGCCCGCTGCCCCGCAAGTACCCTTCCGTTGCTCTATGATCTGAGCAGTGCACGGCGTATATGTCTCGTATTTTATAACATTTGTCTAGAACTCACCACCTTATTATCTGAGTAGTGCTCGGCGTATATGTCCCGTAGTGTTACAACAGTTATCTAGAACTCACCACCTTATTATCAGAGTAGTGCTCGGCGTATATGTCCCGTAGTGTTACAACAGTTATCTAGAACTCACCACCTTGTGATTTGAGCAGTGCTCGGCGTATTTGTCCCGTATTTTATAACAGTTATCTAGAACTCCCCACCTTATGATCTGAGTAGTGCTCGGCGTATATGTCCCGTAGTTTTACAACAGTTATCTAGAACTCACCACCTTATGATCTGAGCAGTGCTTGGCGTATTTGTCCCGTATTTTATAACATTTGTCTAGAACTCACCACCTTATTATCTGAGTAGTGCTCGGCGTATATGTCCCGTAGTGTTACAACAGTTATCTAGAACTCACCACCTTATGATCTGAGCAGTGCTCGGCGTATTTGTCCCGTATTTTATGACAGTTATCTAGAACTCACCACCTTATGATCTGAGCAGTGCTCGGCGTATTTGTCCCGTATTTTATAACAGTTATCTAGAACTCCCCACCTTATGATCTGAGCAGTGCTAGGCGTATTTGTCCCGTATTTTATGACAGTTATCTAGAACTCACCACCTTATGATCAGAGCAGTGCTCGGCGTATATGTCCCGTATTTTATAACAGTTATCTAGAACTCACCACCTTATGATCTGAGCAGTGCTTGGTGTATATGTCCCGTATTTTATAACAGTTGTCTAGAACTCACCACCTTATGATCTGAGCAGTGCTCGGCGTATATGTCCCGTATTTTATAACAGTTGTCTAGAACTCACCACCTTATGATCTGAGCAGTGCTCGGCGTATATGTCCCGTATTTTATAACAGTTGTCTAGAACTCACCACCTTATGATCTGAGCAGTGCTTGGTGTATATGTCCCGTATTTTATAACAGTTGTCTAGAACTCACCACCTTATGATCTGAGCAGTGCTTGGTGTATATGTCCCGTATTTTATAACAGTTGTCTAGAACTCACCACCTTATGATCTGAGCAGTGCTCGGCGTATATGTCCCGTAGTTGTACAACAGTTATCTAGAACTCACCACCTTATGATCTGAGTAGTGCTCGGCGTATATGTCCCGCAGTTTTACAACAGTTATCTAGAACTCACCACCTTATGATCTGAGTAGTGCTCGGCGTATATGTCCCGCAGTTTTACAACAGTTATCTAGAACTCACCACCTTGTGATCTGAGTAGTGCTCGGCGTATATGTCCCGCAGTTTTACAACAGTTATCTAGAACTCACCACCTTATGATCTGAGTAGTGCTTGGCGTATATGTCCCGCAGTTTTACAACAGTTATCTAGAACTCACCACCTTATGATCTGAGCAGTGCTCGGCGTATTTGTCCCGTATTTTATAACAGTTATCTAGAACTCACCACCTTATGATCTGAGTAGTGTTCGGCGAATATGTCCCGCAGTTTTACAACAGTTATCTAGAACTCACCACCTTATGATCTGAGCAGTGCTCGGCGTATTTGTCCCGTATTTTATAACAGTTGTCTAGAACTCACCACCTTATGATCTGAGTAGTGCTCGGCGTATATGTCCCGCAGTTTTACAACAGTTATCTAGAACTCACCACCTTATGATCTGAGAAGTGCTCGGCGTATATGTCCCGTATTTTATAACAGTTATCTAGAACTCACCACCTTATGATCTGAGTAGTGTTCGGCGAATATGTCCCGCAGTTTTACAACAGTTATCTAGAACTCACCACCTTATGATCTGAGCAGTGCTCGGCGTATATGTCCCGTATTTTATAACAGTTGTCTAGAACTCACCACCTTATGATCTGAGTAGTGCTCGGCGTATATGTCCCGCAGTTTTACAACAGTTATCTAGAACTCACCACCTTATGATCTGAGTAGTGCTCGGCGTATATGTCCCGTATTTTATAACAGTTATCTAGAACTCACCACCTTATGATCTGAGCAGTGCTCGGCGTATATGTCCCGTATTTTATAACAGTTATCTAGAACTCACCACCTTATGATCTGAGTAGTGCTCGGCGTATATGTCCCGCAGTTTTACAACAGTTATCTAGAACTCACCACCTTATGATCTGAGCAGTGCTCGGCGTATATGTCCCGTATAAGCGTGTCAAGAGTTCTTTGTCGTTTCAACGCGAACGTTGGGGTCTGAAACGCTGCCTTCTCTCCGTTCATTAGTTTTACCTGTGAAGGAACAGTAGACTTTCAGTCCTAAAAATAATAAGAACTAGATATGTTTTTTTTTAATTTCCAATTGATAAGCCCTTGGCATCGTCTCATCTGATGGCAAGCGACAATGATGCCGAAGATTTTATCTTTCTAACATTAGACCCATTTTGCAGATATCTATCGGTAAAAATTCACGACCTGAGAATTTGAGTAGATACCAATACCACAACGACAATACACAACGACAATACCACAACGACAATTAGTACGGTTGTTTTTTTTACGTATTTATGCCACCCGGCCCCAGTATTCATAAATTTAAAAACCTAAAAGATTTCAGGCAGGTACAAGCTTTTATTTGAAAAGAGTTTTTATGCTCAAAAAGCCAAACGCTCAAATCAATATAAATACACGAGTCTAAATTAAAAAAAATGCCTATAGTCTGGTAAACAAAAAACATTTTATCATCAATTACATCTTATCTAAATCACATTACATTTTACATTACGCTCGAAGTTGTTGCCGAATATGTGTACATGGGACAAACAGTCCAGTTACGTAGGTCCAACTTCGAGAAAGAGATCAATCGTCGAATCCAACTCGGCTGGGCAGCGTTAGGGAAGCTTCGCACTATCTACGTCCCAAATACCGCAGTGTCTTGAGACCAAGGTCTTCAACCAGTGTGTATTGCCAGTGATGAAATACGGAACTGAGACATGGCCGCTTACTATGGGCCTCATAAGAAGGCTCAAGGTCACCCAAAGGGCCATGGAACGTGCATGCTCGAAGTTTCGCTGCGTGATCGAATGAGAAACGAGGAAATCCGTAGGAGAACCAAAGTTTCCGACATAGCTCTCAGAATTGCTAAACCGACATAGCTCGTAGGACGGATGGCCGTTGGGGCAGTAAAGTTCTCGGGTGGCGACCGCGCACCGGAAAACATAGCGTAGGTAGGCGTCCCACTCGGTGGACTGATGACCTGGTGAAGGTCGCGGGAAGCCGCTGGATGCGGGCAGCGCAGAACCGGTAGTCGTGGAAATCCTTGGGGGAGGCCTATATCCAGCAGTGGACGTCCTTCGGCTGATATGATGATTACATTTTGGACATTGAGCATGTTCTTACGAGCATTTTATTCATGTAATCACCGTGTGTAGTTCATTAAAGACTTAAATACCAACTGTAAATGGTTTATTTTTGAGAGAAAAAATCAATTTGTTTACATACTTTTTTTTTATATAAAAAATTTGAATGCCTTTGGCTGCACCTCAATTGGCCATTTCCAAACAACTTAATTGTGTTTCCTACGATTCTATTGAAAATAAAAGACGATACTGTTGGGATCTTGCTTCCACCTCCAAATCTCAGCTACCAAAAGGATCTATTGTTTTTTTTTTTCACAATTGGTAAGCCCTTAGCATCGTCTCATCTGATGGCATGGGAGGCCTGCTTACGCTACGTTTTCCGGTGCGCGGTCGCCACTCGAGAACTTTACTGCCCCAACGGTCATCTGTTCTACGAGCCATGTGCCCTGTCCACTGCCACTTCAGTTTAGCGATTCTGTGAGCTATGTCGGTTACTTTGGTTCTCCTGCGGACCTCCTCGTTTCTGATTCGATCACGCAGAGAAATTCCGAGCATCCGAAATTAAATAAATAATTAGCATTTAAAAAAGAAATGTGATCTTACCAATAGAAACTCCCTAAACAGCTGCGCATCACCGAAGACCGGGGGACACGGCAGCGAGGGCCCGAACGGAGGCACCGTGTCGTCGCTGTACACGCTCAGCCGGTAACCCTCACCTTCTACCTCTGACACTACTGCGAATATGTCTGTGTTGCTCATAAGGAAAATATTTTCAATGATCAATCTTCCCTACTTAATATTATAAAGGCGAAAGTAACTCTGTCTGTCTGTTACGCTTTCCCGCAAAAACTACTGAACGGATTTGGCTGAAATTTGGTAGGTAGACAGATTAGGACCTGGATTAAGACATAGGCTACATTTTAACACGCTTGCGAGCCGCTTGCGGCTCGCGCACTGCGCACCCTCGAAAAGTCATAGAAACGTGGTCCACGCGGGTGAAGCCGCGGGAAACAGCTAGTTATATATAAAAATAAATCTCTATTTCCCTTGGTCATCGCATCACGCGTGAACGGCTGGACCGATTTAGCTAATTCTTTTTTTGTTGAGTTCTTTATTGTCAGGAGAAGGTTACCTACAAAGAAAAAAAATTAAAAGTGGCAAAAAACGGGTACTGTGTGGGCGAAGCCGCGGGCAACAGCTAGTGCTCGATAATTTATTGCTGTTATATACAGGTTACAGAAGATCTTAAGTGTTTTTAAGGCCACTAATACAGTATCTATTCGTATTTTCCATGCGGAAAATTGTGTCCATCTTAAAAAAAAAAAAAAAATTGTTGCGGCTGGTGTCTGTTATTTTTCCCTATCCATAGGTAAGGTTCTCACATTTCATTTTCAAGCGACTTCCAAAAAGGAGGAGGTTCTCAATTCGTCTGTATGTTTTTTTTTCATTTTTATGTTTGTTACCTCATAACTTTTGACTGGGTGAACCGATTTTTACGATTCTTTTTTTATTTGAAAGCTAGTGCTTCCCGTGTGGTCCCATATAAATTTTATCAAAATCGGTGTTGTAATTTAGTAGAAAATTAACTAAAACCAAAAATAATAATGCAAAAATGTACTAATTTGTTGCGATGGAAGTCGGTTTTTTAACGTGTTTAGCGTTTTTATTTATCCTGTAGCTTTTTAAGAGTACAGTACCTGGGAGACCGAGCTTTGCTCGATTATAACTATTTATTGTAATATAGTGGTGTTTAGGTGATAATCTACATAAACTTAAAAAGTAAAATGTGAACTGACAATTGTTATTATTTACAATCGATTTCTGTTTTCTTGCCGCCCGCGTCTTAACCCGCTGGACCAGACGGACAGCCGGCAATAACCACGAAATTAGCGACCATATCCTGCGTGGAAAGAAAAACGCATGAAAACTCGAAAACACGCGTTTTCCCAAACATAAGACTAATCTAGATTGATTGTTTACCCCCAAATACAAAATTTCTGCGGAATCGTTAGAGCCGTTTCTGAGATCATATATATATACAAGAATTGCTCGTTTAAAGGTGAAATAAAGAATTCACAAAATAGTTTCTCATACAAACTTATTTTTTATTCCCATATTTACTTATTAAAAATGTATGGGCGGATTGTAATGAAACTTTATACAAATAAGCAAGTCACGTAATTCTAGTTTGCGGATATATTACATTTAAAAAAAATTGTGTTTTCGCTAAACAATAGTGATTTAAGGTTTTCATAGTAATCTTAAAATTCGCAATGAAAAAAAACCTTGACAGACATACGGACGGACGGACAACAAAGTGATCCTATTAGGGTTCCGTGTTGAACTTTTGAGGTACGGAACCCCAAAAGTATTTCGAAAATGTAATCTACCCACAAACTACAATTTCGTGACTTGCTTATGTGTACAAAGTTTCGTTAGAATCGGATCATCCATTGTTAAGAAGTAATCATTTTAAATATGTATGGGAAACGATTTTGTGAATACGCTTTTAAGAGGACTGTGAACCTGCGACTATTCATATAAACGGCGTTAACGATTTTCACCTCTTAAATGTTAACCGATTTTGTCATATTTTTGAAAGGTTGTCAGAACAAAAGTTACGTTTGTAGATTTTTGTTTTTTAATGAATTACTTAAGTTCAATTTTATTGTTGTTCACGTGTTTTCACACAAAACTAATTTCGGCCATTATTTGTTTATTTATAATCAATAATATAAAAAAAACGAAACCTTTAAGCTTTTTTTCTGACTGACAGTTGCAATCTATCAAAAAGTGGTCAAAATCGGTAAACTTTTTAAGAGATAAAAATCGCTATCGCCATTTGTACGAAAAGTCAAATTTTCGCCGTGGGTCCTCTTAAGACACTGTTTGCGACTAGATTTAGACGAGTTTAGTCCACAAAAAGCCAAAGATAGCTTTAATTAGATAGGGCGTCTATTTTTTCAATATTTTTTTTATTCACAATTGGTAAGTCCTTGGCATCATCTCACCTGATGATAAGTGACGATGATTTATTGGTACCGGAGTGGAATGATTGGCTTCTAATGTGTGTTTAGCGGAAAAGCGAATAAAAGTCTTTTCAGTCTAATTTTGGCCGTGGGTCCTCTTAAGACACTGTTTGCGACTAGATTTAGACGAGGCTAGTCCACGAAAAAGCCAAAGATAGCTTTAATTAGATTGGGCGTCTAATTTGTTGGTACCGGAGTGGAATGATTGACTTCTTATTAATGTGCGTTTAGCGGAAAAGTGAAGTCTTTTTTTACAAGATTTTATTTAGTTTCACCTGTCCCGATATTTGCCATCAAATCTTGAAAATCAAATTTGATCCACATCCCGGCTCCCTATTGAGCTAAAATTTTGTATACACGTGTAAATCGCATGACAATGCAATGTTATGATGACATTGTGCTGATCTGATGATGGAGCTGGAATAGGAACTTTGCAATGAAACGAAACGTTTGGGCTCGTTCGATTCGTATTGGCGAGTACTGTGATTGTAAAAAATTGCCGAAAAGCCGCATTTAAAAATGGCACTATGGCGCTTGAAAAACATTACGGCCGTGAAAAAGTTTTGTTACATTATATTTACCTTCTAAAATATAAAAGTTTGCTAATAATGAATAATGATCAAGTATAACAGCTTTTTCTTTAGGCTACCTGTATTTATCTCCGCATGTTTCCTGAAACAGCTCAGTTTATTCCGCCATTAACCACTGTCGAGACGGGTTTTAAAACAGGGAATATTATTTATGAGTAGTGACACAGTATTTCAATATAGCGGCTTACAGTAGCGCAACGAATGTACTTACGCACAGCAACGGAAGGATACTTGCGGGGCAGCGGGCGGGGCGGGGCACAGCCTGCCAAACTCCGCGAGTTTGCCAAGCTAGTATGGGCCAGTACCTAAGCAGGTGGCGCATCGTGCGACATCAAAGGCAAAGGCGTTGCGCTACTGTAAGCCATATCATAATACTGTGGTAGTGGAGTCAACAATGTATGAACAAAATGGTAACATTGTGAATAATTTTCTAACAAAATATTTCGTTTGCATAAAAAGCTAGTTTCATGAGGGCTTTTCATAAAAAACCGGTCAAGTGCGAGTCAGAACCGCACACAAAAGGTTCCGTACAATCATACTAGATGGCGCTAGTTTCTTCACGTTTGAAAAAAACACGTTTTTGTGTGGAGACTTTCACTTTTTATAATTTTTAGTATTTGTTGTTATAGCAGCAACAGGAATACATCATCTGTGAAAATTTCAACTGTCTAGCTATCACGGTTCATGAAATACAGCCTGGTGACAGACAGACGGACAGCGAAGTCTTATAATAGGGTCCCGTTTTTACCCTTTGGGTACGGAACCCTAAAAAGTGGGTAACGTTTTAATTTTTATTAAGGTTTTTCATCATATCAGCCAAAAATCGTCCACTGCTGAACAAAGGCCTCCCCCAAGGATTTCCACGACGACCGGTCCTGCGCTGCCCGCATCCATCGGCTTCCCGCGATCTTCACCAGGTCGTCGGTCCACTGTGTGGGAGGCCTGCCTACGCTACGTTTTCTGGTGCTCGGTCACCACTCGAGAACTTTACTGCCCCATCGGCCATCTGTTCTACGAGCTGTGTGCCCTGCCCACTGCCACTTCAGTTTAGCGATTCTGTGAGCTATGTCGGTTGCTTTAGTTCTCCTGCGGATCTCCTCGTTTCTGATTCGATCACGCAGAGAAACTCCGAGCATAGCACGCTCCATTGCCCTTTGGGTGACCTTGAGCCTTCTTATGAGGCCCATAGTAAGCGACCATGTCTCAGTTCCGTAAGTCATCACTGGCAACACACACTGGTCAAAGACCTTAGTCTTGAGACACTGCGGTATTTGGGTCGTGAAGATATTGCGAAGCTTCCCGAACGCTGCCCAGCCGAGTTCGATTCGTCGATTGATCTCTTTCTTCAAGTTGGACCTGCCTAGCTGGACTGTTTGTCCCAGGTATACATATTCGTCAACAACTTCCAGTGTAGAGTCTCCAACCTTTAGAGGAGTGGGTGCGACACGGACATTTAACATTATTTTCGTCTTGTCCATGTTCATTTTAAGGCCCACTTGTTGAGAGACTTTACTGAGGCCATCGAGCATTGTGCTTAGGTCTTCCATAGTCTCAGCCATGACCACGATATCGTCAGCGAATCGGAGGTGGGATATGTACTCGCCGTTGATATTGATGCCGAGTCCACCCCAGTCCAGAAGCTTAAAAACATCTTCCAGGGCGGCGGCATAATGGTTTTTACACTTAACCTTTGTTTATTAGGATTTTTTTTACCTGAATACGAAAAAGGAGGGTTATAATTTTTACAGTCTATGTATGTGAGTGTATGTTCGTCTGTTCCGTCGTATTTCCTAAACCACTTAACCGCTTTTGATAAATGTGGCATCTTTGAATTGCGTGTCATAGGATGTATTATTATAAAAAAAAACAACATGGCGGATTATAATAGGTAAATTACATAAACAACAAATTTTTTTTTTCTATTATCATATCAAAAGAAAGGTCTCAAGTCAATTCAATTCATAATATTTATTCAAAATAGGCGCAAATTACACTCTTTCTGATAGTCATAAAATAATAATAACAATGTCATTTGTGAATAATCAAGAAAAAAACAATTATTAGTTAATAACGTCAAAATGAAATCCTTGATATAAACCAGGTTATGTCATTAGAACATGAAAACAATATGACACGAAAAGTTATACATAAAAATCATTGAATGCATATAACAAGAGTAGGCCAGTTCACACGGACAGCACCCGGTCACGAGTATAACGCGAGAGTCAGCCACCGCTCCCATCAACCATATTAGAGGGAAAGGAACGACCCGGCACATTGATAAGCACAGTCTAAATATGTACATATCACATATGCAAATATTTTTAAGTTCTTAACAAATGGTCTTACAAGCGATATAATGAAATGGCTCGATGTATATGCGCGCCACAATCAAACTACACAAAATGCGAGTTGTGAGGTGGGGCGGCGTTTTACTTTAAGCACAAAAATATGGAAATAAAATAAAAGTTATTATTAAATAAAAGCGAAAAGTATGAATAAAAGTGTTTACCGCCTGAAATAATAACTTTTATCTACACTCATGTCGTAAATCCTTCATTTACTTATCAGAAACGCTAAGCAAATGATATACCTTTCGATGGAGCCGTGATTAAGGATCCATACAAATTTCATTTCGTTATCGCAAAGTTGTAACAAAATAAAGTTTTTTTTTTAAATTTTTACGCAGATGCTTGCTATTTGAGCACACTAGCGTGTTTCGGAACGCAACCTTGGCGGCGCGCATGCGCGGTGCGATATTACTGCAAATTTATTTTCGCGCCATTAACGTTTGTATTTTTCCTTATGGAGTTTGTATAATATGTAATTCGTTATTCGTTGTAATAAGTAAGTCGTTATTACAAGTTTTTTTACTAAAAACCCAGTAAAATGTCTGAAACTGATAGTGATATAGACGAAAATTTGACACCCCCGGATATTCTTGAAACAGCAACTAAAATAACCTTTGATAATTGTACCATACAAAATGTCAATAATTATTACAATAAACAATGATTACTTTATTTTGTCTATAATTTAAATTTGTTGTATGAGTGTAGATAAACTATTGTATGCAACTGTACATAATTAGTATTTAACACTCGTGTATACTTTTATGAAACTCGCTGCGCTCGTTTCATAAACCACACTCGTGTTAAATACCCCTCATTATGCAACAGTTGCATAAATAGCTATTATTTTTCGCTTCATCTAAGGTAATAGCCGTGGTCGCAAGCCGTATGTTAATTAAAATTTATAACATAAGTGCCATAAGGTAAAAATGTATAACAGTAACCGACATAGCTCACAGAATCGCTAAACTGAAGTGATAGTGGGCAGGGCACATAGCTCATAGAACATATGGCCGCGGGCCGCGAAGCGGGCAGCGTAGGAGAGGCCTTCGTGGAATCCTTGGGGGAGGCCTTTGTCCAGCAGTGGTCGTTTTTTGGCTGATATGATGATGATGATGGTGATCATAATAGCCAATCATTATGGCTTGCGACTGGACTGGGGTGGACTCGGCATCAATATCAACGGCGAGTACATATCCCACCTCCGATTCGCTGACGATATCGTGGTCATGGCTGAGACTATGGAAGACCTAAGCACAATGCTCGATGGCCTCAGTAAGGTCTCTCAACAAGTGGGTCTTAAAATGAACATGGACAAGACGAAAATAATGTTAAATGTCCGTGTCGCACCCACTCCTCTAAAGGTTGGAGACTCTACACTGGAAGTTGTTGACGAATATGTATACCTGGGACAAACAGTCCAGCTAGGTAGTTCAAACTTCGAGAAAGAGATCAATCGACGAATCCAACTCGGCTGGTCAGAGTACGGGAAGCTTCGCAATATCTTCACGTCCCAAATACCGCAGTGTCTCAAGACTAAGGTCTTTGACCAGTGTGTGTTGCCAGTGATGACTTACGGAACTGAAACATGGTCGCGTACTATGGGCCTCATAAGAAGGCTCAAGGTCACCCAAAGGGCAATGGAGCGTTCTATGCTCGGAGTTTCTCTGCGTGATCGAATCAGAAACGAGGAGATCCGCAGGAGAACTAAAGTAACCGACATAGCTCACAGAATCGCTAAACTGAAGTGGCAGTGGGCAGGGCACATAGCTCGTAGAACAGATGGCCGATGGGGCAGTAAAGTTCTCGAGTGGCGACCGCGCACCGGAAAACGTAGCGTAGGCAGGCCTCCCACGCGGTGGACCGATGACCTGGTGAAGGTCGCGGGAAGCCGATGGATGCGGGCAGCGCAGGACCGGTCGTCGTGGAAATCCTTGGGGGAGGCCTTTGTCCAGCAGTGGACGATTTGTGGCTGATATGATGATGATGATGGCTTGCGACCATGGCTATTACCCCGATGAAGGGAAAAATAAAGGTTATAATTTCAGGCGGGAAGCTCTTGTTTTAATAATTTTCAGTAACGTTTTTCCGTATAAGCCGGGTTTTTTTTTTTAACTTTTATTTAAGATCAGTTTTCACAACATTGTTCAAAAGAATTTGAGAGTTCTTTTATGAAACTCTTTAGAATCGAAAAAGGGTACACGCATAATGTATACGCGAGAAGAAAGAAAGGTTTAACCCCATGTCATGTGGATAACAGGGCCAAATATAGGTAAAATATATATTAGCGAAACGTGGCCTCATTCTGTCCAACCGAGAATACCTATAATACTCGTATGTATAGCTATGTATCTTGATCTTTTCATTGATACTGGTATGGTTGGGTACTCTGATATGGACGATGCGTAGGTACAATAAGATTTCCTTTTTCGGATGAGTAGGTACCTACGTGATTCTGAGCCGAATCGTTCCAACGACGTGACAACGCTCACGTATGCATCTTTAATGCATTTCGTTTCGAGATACCAATTTGCAATCAAATGGCGGAGTCAACACACATATCTAAATCCTTACTAAATTATAAATGTGAAAATGTGTTAGTTTATTTATTTGTTTGTTTGTTACCTTTTCACCTTACCCAATCTTGTTGAAATTTGGCATGTAGGTAGCCTGTGTCAATGGGAAGGACATAGGATACTTTTTATCACGTGAAAATAGCATAATCCGATGCAGTTCCTGAGGGTCCTGAAAATATACTCTTTTTTTTTGGTTAGTTTCTTTAACATTGCAACGGAACGATAGCATATCTTGACATGGTTACCGATGGGTCTGGGGAAAACTCATTTCCGCGCTCGCGCACGTCAGCCTTGCAACGGAGCTACGGACTGAAGTGGTTTTTATGTATAGAATTGGTTGAGGGGGTGGGAAGTGACATAGACTTCTAATCAGAATAGCCCGATATCGTTTCTGGGGGATCTGAGGAAAACTCATGTCGGCGCTCGCGAGCCGCTTGCGGCTCGCGCACCACTCACCCTAAAAGACAGTCAAAAAAAACCATGTCCACGCGGGCGAAGCCGCGGGAAAAAGCTAGTGATACAATAATTATCAAAAAACCTAAAAACTTTATAGGAACAAGCTTTTAATATTGCATTGTCACGCGATATACATATGCATGCAAAAATTTGCGCTCAATCGGAAACCGGGAAGTGGGTCAAAATTAACTTGCAAGATTCCACCCGAACAAACATACATACATTGCAAGTTAAATAAAGGCTTGTAATAATTAATTAGGGTCAGAAAGCAGATAGATGGCGTTTTAGTGAAATTATGGTGTGAGATCACGATAAAGCCTTTTCATCGGTGTATCTATTAGAATCTGGGTGACCGTGCGTTGCTCGAATTCTCCTAGGTAGCTAAACTGTCTAGCTAGATAAACTTGGATTGTAAAATATTACCTGAATACAAAATTTAATCCCTAATCGTTAGAGATACTGTTTCTTAAAAACCAATCAGTACTATACACATTATTCATCGTCATATCAGCCGAAGGACGTCCACTGCTGGACATAGGCCTCCCCTCACGACGACCGGTTCTGCGCTATACCCGCATCTAGCGGCTTTCCGCGACCTTCAATAGGTAAACGGTCGACCGAGTGGGAGGCCTGCCTACGCATATTATATTATTATTATAATAATAAATGTGAAAGTTTGTGTTTGTCACCTCTCCACGCCTAAACGGCTGTACGGATTTGGATATTTTTTATGAAATTTGGTAGCTAGACAGAATAGGACCTGGATTAACATTTAGGGTATTTTTTATCCTTTTTGTAACGCGAACGAAGTCGCGGGCAACAGCAAGTTTTATATATATAGTTACTAGTACCGCAAGCGGCTCGCCATCGATGGTGCGCAGTGGGTGAGCCGCATCGATGTTACGTGGTGCAGGGCTTTTTTGCTTCCCTGGCGTGTTCTCCAAAGTTTCAACATAATAGGGTGAGCCGTTTCAGAATTCTGCGGTTAGCAACACATTAACGAATCATTTATATTACATTGATTTATATATATATATATATATATATATATATATATATATATATATATATATATATATATATATATATATATATATATATATATATATATATATATATATATATATATATAAGAATTGCTCATTTAAAGTATAGGAGATTAGGTAGGTCTCTGATTACTCTAGTTTCTTTTGTCCTGATGATGCCGAAGAAGGAAGGGATACTATCAGTTGCTGATGGTGCCGAAGAAGGAAGGAATACAATCAGTTGCTGATGGTGCCGAAGAAGGAAGGAATACAATCAGTTGCTGATGGTGCCGAAGAAGGAAGGAATACAATCAGTTGCTGATGAGCTATATATAATAAAGGATACGAGTAAAATGACTCTTGACGCATTGCGGGTTGAACGTGTTGTGCGCGTTGTCGTCAGTAAACACGATGTTCACGATGTCGTTGCCGATGTGTCTCTTCCTCTCCAGCTGCAAACCATCGATATTTGAGGAGCGTCGGAAAAAAAAAACCGATATGCCGCATATACAGGGTGTTTATGCAAACCCAAGAAACCTTTAAGGGGGTTAATAAGAAACCGAAACTAAACAACTTTCCCCAAGAAACCTACGGTCAATTCTAAAAAAAAATTTTGGACTTATCATCGATACTTGGTTTTGAAGCTGATCGATTTGACCATATGTTTCGTGGGGAAAGTTGTTCAGTTTGGGTTACTTATTCATTTCCTTAAAGGTTTTTTGGGTTTGCATTAACACCCTGTATATACAAAAAAAAAATCCGATACAATAAATGATTGACCTATATTTTATATGGTAGAGAATATGTGAAAATATTGGATAGAAATACATATAACCAAAACGGTTATTTTTGCCTATAAAATATTCAAATTACTAACAGGAAATAGTAATACGATATTTTACTACTAGTCATTTGAGTAACTTTTTATCAACTGTCAAAAACGAAAGTTTGTTATGCAATTATTCGCGTTACTGATATAGTGACGTCGTAAGTGCCATAGTCTTTAACGAACTAATTTGTTGTTTTTGATAAATATAAAATTAAAAATTGTTTAATATTTCAAATTAGCAAGTGATTTTGCTATTCTAGAAGAAATGCTATTAACTGAATTGTGTTTTTTTTAAATTTATTTTTTATACGGTAAAATAGCCTATTTGTAAAAAATATGGATAAAACATGGATGGATGTGTAAATAGCTACAATGGATGCATCGGTTTTTGTTAGGACGCTCGTCATTTATTCATTTATTCAGGACGACCGACTGGTGTTATAGATAGTATGAGACATCTCTAGTGGTAAGTTTGTGTTGTCTATGCATATGTAACTCTCTGATATTGACTATGACTCTGGCTAGTTGTTTGCGTGTTTCCAATAAACTTTTAATATTAAATATGAGTATAATTTAATAACATAACATGGCGCTGCGTAATAAATAAGTACTAAGATAATAAAAGATAAAAACAGAAACAGGAGCTATCAGACGTAGACGAAAAGTAAGAAAGTGGTAAGAAATCCAACAAGAAATAAAATGGCGTCTGATACGGAAGAGAAAAAAGCCGACAAAGCTGAGGGCGTAATGGGATTGAAACCCCCAGGACCTTTAGAAGTTTTGAGAACAGAAACTTACAAAAAATGGAAACAAAAATTTAATTTATATAGAACAGCAGCAGGAATAAATTCCAAATCTGAAGAAATCCAAGTTGCGTTGTTGTTGCATTGTCTAGGAGAAGAGTGCCTTGACATTTTTAATTCGTTCAATTTGAGTGAAACGGAATCAAAAAATTACGACTTCGTTGTCAAAAAGTTTGATGCTTACTTTGTGCCGGTAAGCAATGAGTGTTTCTTCTCATATATTTTTTACTAGGTGTCAAAAACCAGGAGAAAACATAGATACCTATGTGACAGAATTGAGAAAAATCTCCAAAGAATGTAATTTTGGTGAAATGACCGAGAGGATGATTAGAGACAGAATTGTGGTAGGAATTTTAGATAGCAGGTTAAGAGACAGATTATTGAGAGAAACAGATCTGACTTTAGCTAAATCGATACAAATATGTAAAGCGGCAGAGCTAGCACAGGATCAACTGAAACAAATAGAACAGGAAAAAGAGGTAGAAACAATAAGAAAAAGCAACAAGAAAAAAGGAATGAATCAAGCCAGACAGAACAAACCTACAATGAGTACATCAGATGTAAAAGAAGATATTGGAACCAGGAAAAAATATGTAAAAAAGGAATGTCAACGGTGTGGATTCGAGCATGGACAAAGGTGCCCAGCGTGGGGAAAAAAGTGTGCGAAATGTGGGAAATATGGTCATTTTGCAAAAAAGTGTAGAACAACAAGGATTAAGGCAGTTCATGTGAGGAATAACAGTGAGTCATCATCGTCATCAAGCGAGGAACTGAACATACAAACTGTGAGAATAAATCAAGTGGAATCGAACTGGTATAATAATGTAGAATTTGTGGACTTTAAAAAGAACATTAAATTTAAGTTAGATTCTGGTGCGCAGTGTAATGTCATACCATATAACTTGTGTAAAGGTATTAGAATTGAAAAATCTCAGTTGAAATTAACAAATTATAATGGTGAAAGAATTGAGACAGTAGGACAGGTAAATGTAAATTGCAAAATAGGGAAAATTAAAAAGATAATTAATTTTCAAGTAAGTAAGGGACATTTTGCACCAATTTTAGGGTTGCCATCGTTAATAGAGTGTAATTTAATAAAAAGAAATATCAGTGAAATGAAAATAGATTCCACAGAGAGATTGATACAAAAAAATGATGACATTTTTAATGGTATAGGAGAAATTAAAGATTATGAGTATAAAATTAAATTGAAAGATGACTGGAAGGGTAAAATAGAACCGTGTAGACATGTTCCTTTTAAATTGATGAGTAGATTAAAGCATGAGTTGGATAGCTTAGAGAGTTCAGACATAATAACAAAGGTAGATGGGCCAACTGAGTTTGTGAGTTCTTTGGTTATGACAACAAAACCTAATGGTAAAATGAGAATATGTTTAGATCCACAATATCTTAATTCGCAAATACAAAGGGAACAGGTATTAATACCTACATTAAATGAGATAACTGCCAAATTAAAGGGAAGTAAGTACTTCAGCACGTTAGATGCTAATAAGGGCTTCTGGATGATTAAACTTTCCAAAGACAGTAGAGAGCTGACAACGTTCAATACTCCATATGGTAGATATTATTTTAATAGATTGCCTTTTGGTCTGACGTCTAGTCCAGAAGTGTTTCATAGGATCTTCTCTAATATTTTCAAAGATATTGAAGGGGTAGAAATTTACATAGACGATATACTGATCCATGCCCAAACAGAGTCTGAACATGATAAAATATTAGAGCAAGTGTTAAAAAGAGCAAGGGAGTATGGAATAAAATTTAATAGAGAGAAATGTCATTTCAAAAAGGACCAAGTTAAATATCTAGGACATATACTAACAAGTGAAGGCATAAAAGTAGATAGTGAGCGAGTGAAAGCAATAATTGAAATGAGAGAACCAAAAAGTCAAAAAGAATTATTAAGATTCTTAGGTATGATTAATTATGTAGGGAGATTTATTCCTAATCTGGCTGATGTAACTGCTCCTTTGAGATATTTAATAAAAAAAGATGTACAATTTATATGGTCCACAGAGCAACAAAAAGCTTATGACTTGTTAAAAGAATTGCTGAGTTCTCCTCCAGTACTAGCATATTTTGAAATAGATAAAGAGATAATACTTAGTGTAGATGCATCAAAGGAAGGTTTAGGTGCAGTTATTTTACAAGAAGGACAGCCTATAGCGTATGGATCTAGGGCTATGACTAGTACAGAACAAAATTATAGTCAGATAGAAAAAGAAAGCTTAGCTATATTGTATGGATGTACAAAATTTCACCAGTACTTATATGGGCAACAATTTGTAGTAGAGACTGACCATAAACCGCTTGTCTCCATATTTTCTAAATCGTTAAATAAAAGTCCAGTCAGGTTGCAGAAAATAAGAATGGCGTTACAACCCTATAGTTTCAGATTAGTATACAAACCTGGCAAAGATTTATTAGTAGCTGACCATTTGAGTAGGTCTTACCTAAATGATACTGGTAAAACATATGACTTGGAAATTGAAACTCATGTCGCAATGGTAGTAAGTAGCTTTAAAATTACAGATCAGAAAATGAAGGAATTAGTAGAGGAAACAGCTACAGATCAAGAATTAAAAATAGTAAAAGAATATATTAGAAAAGGATGGCCACAAAATAAGTGTGAGATAGATAGTAGAGCAAAAATGTATTATAGCTACAAAGATGAGTTAGGTGAAAGTGAGGGTTTAATTTTCAAGGGAATGCAGATAGTAATACCACAAAGTAAAAGACAAGAAATGTTACATTTCATACACTATTCTCATCTAGGGATAGAAAAATGCAAAGCATTAGCATGTAAATCTGTATTTTGGCCCAATATGGCTAAAGAAATAGAAGACAGAGTAAAGAACTGTGATGTATGTAAGAGCTTCCAGAACAGGAATAGAAAGGAACCCATGATAAATATGGAAATTTCAGACAAACCATGGCAAATATTATCTGCTGATATATTTTTTCTACATAGAGTGCCATATATCTTGGTAGTGGATTCGTATAGTAAATACGTTGAAATTGAAAAATTAAAAGATTTGACAGCTAAGTGTACGATAGATAGGATTAAAGAAATATATGCGAGACATGGAATACCTGATAAATTGTATACAGATCCAGGTTCACAATTCAGTAGTCATGAGTTTGCAAATTTTTCTAAAATATGGAATTTTGAGCATAAAATGATCAGTCCTAAACATCATCAAGGTAACGGGTTGGCAGAAAGATATATCCAAACAGTTAAAAAAATGCTTAAAAAATCAATTTATGACAATAAAGATCAGTATTTAGGATTACTAATATACAGAAACACACCAATATCTAAGGACGGGAAAACTCCTTCAGAGTTATTGTTTAACCGCTGTGTAAAAAATATATTACCTACTCGGGAAAGAAAGTATGAAAAGAAAGGTCATAAGAAAGAGTTGATAAATAAACAAAAAATACAAGAAAAATATTATAATAAGAGTAGTAGGGTTTTACCTGAATTGAAAAGAGGTGAGCATGTAAAGATTCCAGATGAGAGTAATAGAAAGCCTCATGAAAGTGGAATAGTGTTAGGTGAAGCACAAGGTCCAAGGTCGTATAGAATAAAAAATGAGAGAGGTGATGTGATAGTGAGGAATAGAAGGATGTTAATCAAAGGAGGAAAGTATAAAGAACGTAGGAATAGTTGGAACAGTTTAGAAGATTCAGGGATGGAACAAAATCAGGATAATGACATAAAAATAAATCAAAAACCTTTAGAGGAAAAGGAAAATTTAATTTCTAATTTTTATAATAAAAGGTCTGATAGTGGCTACACAACAAGATCTGGTAGAGTGACTAGGAGACCTATCTATTTGAATGATTATACAGAGTGATGTTATTTTAAAATTGTCATTACAAAATATTTGTGTTTAAAATTAACTTGTGTACTTAATAAAAATGTTTTAAGTTGTGTTCTATTCAAAATAATACTAAATCATTTTAGTTACTGTTTTGAAATAATTAAGTTATTTCTAAGTGTTTGTGTACAATGTTTTAATGTGTAAAATTCAAATGAATGTGACTAATTAACAGAGAGTGTTACATAAATTAGAAAGGGAAGGATGTTATAGATAGTATGAGACATCTCTAGTGGTAAGTTTGTGTTGTCTATGCATATGTAACTCTCTGATATTGACTATGACTCTGGCTAGTTGTTTGCGTGTTTCCAATAAACTTTTAATATTAAATATGAGTATAATTTAATAACATAACAACTGGTACAGGGTTTGGTTTGCACTGTAATGCGACAAATACATTTGGTTAGGAATAAATAAATAAATACATATCAGTGTGTTGCTCGCAAGAGCAAATCAACACACTGAGTCACGGCCCTTTTGTACTACTGCAACACACATATATTTTTGTATTATTTTTTGCTCTTTTTAATTTGTTAAGTTTTGTTTTTTATTATGTACGAGTATAATAATATGTGTGTGATTGCAGTGACAAATAAACGTACTATCCATCTATCTATCTACATAACTGCAAATATTTTAACTAGTGATTCAACTCATAAAAATGATTATTTTTTAGACATACACATAGACATTTATTCTACAATTTGACGTTATCGCAAAAAAAATGATGGAATTTTCATACAAAACGATCAGCTGATACAGTTCGTTCGCTGAATTAGCTGCAACTTTGCTAATTGCCAATCGCCGCTGCCGGCTCGCGTCAAACACTCCGTCAAAGGGGCCGCCCTGAGTTTAAGGAATATAGATTTTTTTATTTTTGACGTCGATTACTCCTAAATGATAGAAAACACAAGGTCGAAAATAATACCTTTATTGTAGATGATGTTCCTTAAAGTCAAAAGCTATTAGAAACACGATTGAGCAGTTTTTGCTCGATAGAAAAAAATCCAAAATATAGGTCCACACCGTTACTTTCAACTCTAGTTATGACAAATATTTTGAAGTATAAATAAAAAAAAAAAATTTTTGTTATGATAAAAAGTGCGTAATGTTATTATTTTTTAAACTTTTATTGTAGTTTTTGTTTAAAACGAAAAACCATTGAAATAGTGAAAAAGTGTGGTCATTTTCTTTACTCTTTACACGTCAAGAAAAAGACAGCGACAAATGTTCCAATCAATACCTCGCCTTAATCCCGGCGCCGACAAGTCCGTGGCGCGGCGGGTGGCGCGATTGAACTCAGAGCGGCCTCTTTGCCGTCAAAAACTCCGTAGGATTTGACGCGAGCCGTCAGAGGTGCAGCTAATTCAGCAAATAAACTTTAACCTTAACTTTTCCCTTTTTTTGTTTTCAGAAAGTTTTAGAACACAAGTTGTTTAGTTTCATGAGTAGAATCACTTGTTAAGGTTTTTGAAGTTACCCTCAGTCGTAGTAATGCTGAGCACTGAAGTCTTTCATCATTAAATTACCGGTGCACTGCCGCTGGGTAAGTGCTACGAGGCAAGCACTCTCCTTTTCTATATGTATGTGAGGGGCGACTCCAGCCTAAGCATGTTGGAGTGACCACCCAATGATGTGGAGGGGAACATTTTGTCTTAGGGCTGCCATGGTCGAGGTGAGTCTAATCGAGAATTGGGACCCGGCGTCTTTTTTTATCCACTATTGGTAAGCCCTAGGCATCAATCATCTCATCTGATGGTCAGTGACGATGATGCCGAAGATGGAGGCGGGCTCACCAAGATTCTCCAACGCAATGTAGAGCTGGCTATCTTATCTCCAAACAGGAACACATTAATGCTGTTAACATTGATAATTGTCGGATAGACTTAGATAGGATGGTGGTAAGAACATTTTGTCTTAGGGCTGCCATGGTCGAGGTGAGTCTAATCGAGAATTGGGACCCGGCGTCTTTTTTTATCCACTATTGGTAAGCCCTAGGCATCAATCATCTCATCTGATGGTCAGTGACGATGATGCCGAAGATGGAGGCGGGCTCACCAAGATTCTCCAACGCAATGTAGAGCTGGCTATCTTATCTCCAAACAGGAACACATTAATGCTGTTAACATTGATAATTGTCGGATAGACTTAGATAGGATGGTGGTAACTAGCCAGGCTGGCGTAGAAAATGCCTTTCCACCCACCAAACAGAGTCTTACAAAGTTAGACAACGCCGGGAATCTAACCTGTGACCTCCTGATTTGAAGTAAATGGACTTAACCATTACGCCACGGAGGCGGCTTAAAACCGTCTTGCGGAGATTAACACGGCCCTCTGCCGTCAAATGGAGCGAAGGTGGCTCTCATGATGATAATATAGGTACCTGAGATAGCTGTTCGCTATAATAGTTCGTAAAATTTAGCTTGATCGTTGCGACAGCAGGTAAGATAGATGGAAGTTCAATTAGCGTAAAAGAGATACAACATATAAAATGTACTAAGAGCACAGCTATCGCAGCGATCAAGCTAAATTTCACGAAGTACAGTATACAACAAACAAACAAACGTAATGACTAAGGTGAAATAAATACCTAACCTCACTGCATACTATTTATTGATGTGTAACATCTTTGCTCTCGCTTTACTGCAATTTGTGGGAGTGATTTCGTAAAATGGGACGGATATGTGTAACATGGGACGGAAATGTGTAACAGGAAGTCGCGAAAGCGCGGAATTCTACTTTACGAGAGTCCGACTCGCACTTGGTCGGTTTTTTTCGTTTACTGTCAGATCCGCCACCCAGGTACAATATCGTCATCAAATCTAACTAACCTAAAGTATTTTGTCACATGTTACACATCATATGCGAGTACTGTAGGTCTCGCTCGAATTTATTATTTTTGACCGCCTCCGTGGCGTAATGGTTAGTCCATTCGCTTCACACCAGAAGTTGGCGGGTTCGATTCTCGGTGGGGGTAAACTTTGTAAGACTCGCTTTGGTTTATGGTTGGGCATTTTCTATGCCCGCTTGGCTAACTACCACCATCTTATCTAAGTCTTGCCGCCAAACATCAGTGTTAACAACATTAATGTGTTCCGGCTTGAAGATATGATAGCCAGTCCTCCATTGCGTTGGGGAATCTTGGTAAGTCCGCTTCCATCTTCGGCATCATCGTCACTTACGACCAGGTGAGATGATGCCAAAGGCTTACCAATCTATAATATAATAAAACTGTAACGGGGCCGTGTCTGTACATGAAATATTTTTGGAAAATAATAACTGTGGTGGACATTACTAACGATACAGAGGCCAAAACAACAACTTTTGGAATTTTTGTCTGTCTGTCTGTCTGTCTGTCTGTCTGTCTGTATGTTCGCGCATCACGCAAAAACTACCGGCCCGATTTTGATGAAATTTTGTATGGTGGTTCCTTAAAGCCTGGGTTAACATATAGGATACTTTTTATCCCAGAAAATTCAAGAGTTCCCGTGGGAAAATCAAAAGTATTCATTTATAGAATGGCTCACCACGCAAATGTGGCTTAACCTATTACAATCAAATTTTACACGTTGATACCCTTACCGCGAACTAAAACTGGGACATTGTGAATCCCAAAAAAATTAGGTTTCCTACAGGAATCCAAAAAAAAATTGTATCTTTAGATTGGCTCAACGTAACAATATGAAACCTTTACATTGAGATGGGGTGTTTTGACCATCATTGTATAGTCGGGTATTCTTTATCCCGGAAAACTAAAGAGGTCCCGTGGGAAATTATCTATCGATACTTACAATAATAATAATAGAGTACTTTTTTCTATTTATTAGCTACACATACCAAACATTATAATCATAGTAGCAGAATGTCAATAGATGGCGCTGCAGGGATGATAAAACGCGCTTAAGTTGTATTAAAACATTATAATATTTTTTCATACTTTTGAGTGGATTTCGTTTATGTATTTTTCAGCATACGCTACTTTAAACTCTGGAACTATGGTACGTAGCGATGTGTTTCAAAGACGAACAGGGAGGTATTTTTTTACAGATTCCAATCGTGTAAAAAAATAAAAACACATAAATCGAGTTTAGCATCTTTTAACAGGAGGCACAGATATGGGAACTCTTCTGACGGCGACTATTTGCGTGTGGCAGTTGCTCTCCGCCTGCAATATCAATATCTGTGAACCTCATCAATGTATTTGCGGGTCCACGGTGGAGGCAATTGTCCATCACTCACTGAGTTGCAGTCGTGTTTGTGAAGATTCTCACGTCACCAATTCCCTAATGACCTCACTCGGAGGGCACTGGTCTCGGCCAGATGGAATATTCCATCTTTGATGCAGCCGCAGGCCGGGCTTTAGTCGATCTGATGGCAAAAGGCCGGAGGTTTTAAACAGGTGCTATGGCAGAGAGGAACGTGTCTGCTTTGGGAAGCCACTTTTTCTGCCTCACTCCTCACCCGTACGGTACTACTGCTCAATTTGCGGCGAGAAAGAAGCATAATAAGTACTCAGTCTTGGAGGCAAATTACTGCTTTGTGCCGCTGGTCTGTGAGACAACCGGCTGCTGAACCCTCAGAGGCCTTTGCTTTCACAAAGGAGATTGGCCTTCGCCTTCGAGAGAGGAGATGTGACGTGAGGTCCTACCTGCTGCTAAGGTTGTCTATTGCCATCCAGCGCGGCAACGAGAAGTGCGTCTTGGGCTCCTTTGGAGCTGATACGACTCGAGGATTTGACCCATATTAATATTGTTAGGAAATTTTATTACTAGATTGATACCTATAATGATTTGAATTAGTTTTTTGATAATATAGGTAATGTGTTATTTCATAATGAAATCGATATTCGTATAGATATTGGTAAGTGGCAGATTCGAACCACGGCCTTCCGGACAGGAGGTAGTGGCCCTAACCGTTTTGCCACCGACGCTCTATATTTTATTTAAGATTTAGAAATCCTTACTTAATATTATAAATGTGAAAATGTGTTTGTTTGTTTGTTACCTATTCACACTTCAACACCTCTACCAGTCTTGATGAAATTTGGCAAGCAGGTAGCCTGTATCACTAGGAATGAAATAGTCAACCTTTTATCTGTGGAAATTATCATAGCCCAATGCAGTTCCTGAGGAAACTAAAACAATACTCTTTGTTCGCAAATTTATTTAAAATCGTAACGAAAAAATGGATTGGTGCGATTTTTAGCACAGATATGAGGTGAAAAATATAATTTACTAATAAGTATATCCTGACATAGTTCCCGAGGGATCTGGGGACAACTGTTTTCTACGCTCGCGCACGTCAGTGGCGTCGCAACGGAGCAACGGATTAAAGTGATTTTTTGTATAGAATTTGTTGGGGGGGGGGGAAGTGACAAAGACTGCTAATTCGAATAGCCCGATACAGTTCCTGAGGTACCTAGAGAAAACTCATGTCCACGCTTGCGAACTGATTGCGGCTCGCGCACCACTCACCCTTAAAAAGAGTCATAAAAGCTATGTCCACGTGGGCGAAGCCGCGGGCAAAAGCTAGTTGTAAATAAAAAAAAAACTAACTAGTCTTCAAACGTTTTACTTATAACCGAATGGCCTAAGTATGTAAGTCATTAAAATTGTGTGGCGATGCAAAGGTTACAATCTTCAGTAATTCAAGGTAGACTCGAGCCCCTCGGTGGGGGCGAATATGAGCTGATATTATGATGATAACGATGACACGTAGGTAAACATAAGGAATACACAATCATGTCAGCACGTTTCTGTAGTCACGATCGTTTCAAAGCATTGAATGTATTTACTGAAGAACGAAATTCTCTTGAATTGTTTTAATTTTCTACACAAATCTAAAAGTGATTCAGTTAGTTGGTACTTAAGGCGAGATATTGATTGAACAATTGTCTGTGTCTTTCGTTCTTTACGTGTAAAGAGTTCAGAAAATAATCACACTTTTTTAATGGTTTTTCTTTTCAATCAAAAACTACAATGAAAGTATAAAAAATAAAAACATTACTCACTTTGTATTATCATAAAAAAATTGTTGTATATTTAAAAAAATATATAATTCATAATATTACTCATAACTAGAGTTAAAAGAAACGGTGTAGACCTATGTTTAGGATTTTTAACTCCTCAATCGTTGAATAGCTTTTTAACTTTAAGGAACATCATCAACAATAAGGGTATTTTTTTCAACCTTGTGTCCCCCCCCTCCCTAGGGGGGGGCGTCGCTCCGATATACTTTTAGGGTGGCTTATGCTGCCAAAGTTCTTCGGGGGGTGTTAGTGGGTATTGCGGTCCGACAACTGCGAGTCCCACATAACCGGTGCAGTCTTACCGCTGCACAGGTATACGTAAACGTATTCACCTCTCTCCCCAACTAACATCTAACGGGGGAAAAAAAAAACAACCTTGTGTTTTCTATCGTAAGGAGTGATTGACGTCAAAAATAACGAAAATCTGTAATATTACCGCCTTAATTGATGACTAAACAGTTGATGACTAAGTGACTTACCTGTTGTTTGTTATCTTTGGAGAACGGTAACATAGTGGACACGTGGAACATGATCTCATGGCCTTGGTGCATCGTGTAGATCGAGTGGCTGCCGGTCATATCGCCTAAAAATTTATTAATATATTTGGTCTTTTTAACGACGTGTAATTTTCACATATTTTTGGTGAAAACCCGAAGGCACATACCTTCTTGTATGTTTGAGATAAATATATTTTTACCGCAGGAGAACAAAAGTAACTGAAATAGCTCTCAAAATTGCTAAAAATAAGTGGCGGTGGGCGGGGCACATAGCTCGTAGAACAGATGGCCGATGGGACACTAAAGTTCTCGAGTGGCGACCGCGCACCGGAAAACGTAGTATAGGCAGGTCTCCCACTCAGTGGACCGACGACCTGGTGAAGGTTGCGGTAAGCCGCTGGATGCGGGCAGCGCAGAACCGGTCGTCGTGGAAATCCTTTGGGGGAAGCCTTTTGTCCATCAGTGGACGTCCTTCGTCTGGTATGGTGAAGTTTAACTGTGTTATTTCATTTATATTTTTATAGGTAGGTCCATTAGTAGCCACAAACGGGAAGGTTCATAACAAAAAAAAAGACATCGATATCCATGCGGGTGAAGACGCTGGCAAAAGCTAGTTCATTATAAAAGTTTAGCAATAAGCCAAACAACAAATACTTAGCTACGTATGACTTGTAAGAAAGTTGTCTCCAACTGTGTCTATCTGATCTCGCGTCTGGCTGGGCTTAGTCGGCGCAAAGTTCGCACAAGTCATGTTGCTACGGCTTACTAATCTTAGATGTAGCGAGCTTTTGTTCGGTGTTGGGAAGTTTCCGACGACCTCGTGAAGGTCGCGGGAAGCCGCTGGATGCGGGCAGCGCAGCACCGCTCGTCGTGGAAATCCTTGGGGTAGGCCTGTGTCACACCCTGGGCACTTCATACAACGGCCCAGAAATAACATTTCAAAAAACGAATGACGGAAAAAATAAAATGGCGGCGTAATCCTATACGTTCGACAACTAAACTGTAACCAATCTGTATTAATCTAAGTGACGAGGGCGTGAGGTCGCAATCTAGAGAGCGGCAGGGCGTGTCCACACTGTATGTTAGTACTTATATATATATACTTTGCCTGTGTCCAGCAGTGGACGTCTTTCGCCTGGTATGATAATGATGATGGGCAGTTTCTGGATTTGTTAGATTCTGTTTTCTGCTTTTTATAATTACTCGTATCTACCTAATAATGAATAAGCCAGGCGAAAAATATTGCAGGAGTTCTTTTATTTATCTGAAGGAAAATTGCATATAATGAACCAGGCATTATAATGCCTGAAAGCGGATTGTATGAGCAAAGTATATATATTAGTACTAACATACAGTATGGACACTCCCTGCCGCTCTCTAGATCCTGACCTCACCCCCTCGTCACCCAGATTGATACACATTGGTTACAGTTTGGTTCTCGAACGTATAGGATTTTGCCTTGATTTTGTTTGATCTGTCATTTGTTTTTATAAATGTCATTTCACAACCGTTGTATGCAGTGTCCGGGGTGTGATATTGAGTATGTAAATTAATTCTCTAGGTAATAGTGTTCTCTGCTATTATCATACTCTACCTGGATTTAGTAAAATGTGATCCATCGTATATGGCAGTCCTATGCCACAGAAAAGTCAAATGAATCAATAAAACTATCTATCTTCTCTTTTTTATCGTGTGGCACAATTAACCGTACTATCCAAGAGATAGACGGCTGTTGCTTGGTGTTACACTTAGCATCACCCGTGGTCACATGTAGGACCATTTAGATTTACACCTACGGACGTGTGCAACGCGATCTACATACACATCTGGAAGCAGATGTGCAAGTTTCCTTACAATGTTTTCCTTTACCGTTAAAGCAATCGGTAAGTATATGTACGTAAGTTTTTTGAATAACTCATTGGTACATTGGCCGTCCGGATTTGAAACCCCAGACCTCTGGTTAGGAGGGCCGAGTCGTTACTGGTCGCGATTTAAGGTGAGAATTCAATTATCCTTGTACCCACGGATCACCTTATTTACCTTATCCGTGGTTGTACCTACACATGATTTTGAGGTGACCTTTTTTATACAAAAGAACCCCGTGTACGCAGCAAGATCTTTACGTGCCCCACTTTTCTTTGTGAATTTAAGACTTCTGGAATTTGATTACTGTTTTTAACTTCATTTACTAAAAAGTCAATAAATAATTCTGGACTTACCTTTGACGTCCAGACCTCCTCGGAACCGGTTCCAGCCTCTTAATCGAATTTTGTCTCCCAGAAGCGAAATAAATCTTTCCCATTTCTCGTCGCCTTTCTCTGAAATCATTACAAGGCATCAAATTTCCTGTTTTATGACGTATTTAAAATTGAAATGGTGAAAAATTTCTTTAGAAAAACCTAATTCCACTTGATTGTAATTATCAAAGTATTCATAAAGGCAAAGACGAAGTAAAAACAACAAACAACAGGTGTAATGTACTTCGTTATTGAATGATATTATTTCCTCAGTAAATTTACTGAAGAGTTAACTAACGCCAAGTTGGTAATGACCTTCTTGGGACAAGGAGAGGGAAAAAACGGTTAATTTTAAAATTCCATTTTAATTTTCGATCACTGAATGAGTTTGAATTCTAGTATAGCTTGCGGCATCTAAGTTGAGTGCGCAGTATCTTATTTTCAGGTCTCAGTCGAAGTGAAGGTCGCGGGGGACGCGTAGACCAAGGGAGGGTAGCCCCCGCGTAAACCGCGCGTTCCCACCTGCGCGAGCGACTACCATTTGTGTTCAACTTATTCGCTGCGAATTGTATTAAGTTACATGTATTACCACAGTGTAAGAAACTATACAGTGGTCCAACACCTTTGATGATTGCGTCAAAACAGACACAACTAGTCCGTTCACTCCTCAATCGTCTCCTCAAATGAATGATACCGAGTGACTGAAAAATGGTGACTATATCGAGACGGGACTTTCCTCCCCCATCTCTGCTCTCGACGCCCGCACGTTTTTCAACCGCCTCCATGGCGTAATGATAACGTGTATTAACTACACATCAGGAGGTCGCGCATTCGATTACCGGGAAGTCTAACTGTGTGTGACTCGGTTTGGTTGGTGGAAGGGCATTTTCTAAGTCCGCCTGGCTAGCTACCAATATATAATAATCTAAGTCTTGCCGCAAAACATCAATGTTAACAGCATTGATGTATTCCGGCTTGTAGATAAGATAGCCAGTTCCCGATTGCGTTGGGGCTTCCATCTTCGGCATCATCGTCACTTACCATCAGGTGAGATGAAGTCAAGGGCTTACCAATTGTGGATAAAAAAGAACTATTACTCTGTCTGTAGACGTGTACATCTCCGTTGATCGACTGTATGGTTTCTCTTTAGATTGTGGTATTACGTCTCCTGATACTGAGGTTCATAGTAAAATTACCGTTAGAAAGCATTTCGTCGTCAGTCTTCTGGCCAGGCTTCATCAGCATCACGCCTATCTTGAAGTTGACGGAGCCTTCCTGCTCCTCCAGCAGTAGAATATCCTTCTGGAGTTCCGCGCACGTTATCTACAGGAGAATATAAGAGGAATAAGTCTCCACGACAAGTGTAATAAATAATTATTTTTATACGTACCACACATAGATGTCTCTCTACTTAAAAAGTCTAAGGTTTTTTGATCTTTTAAGTTCATCAATAGGTAAATCAATCATATCAGTTGAAAGTCGAGCACTGCTGGATAACAGTCTCCCCAAGGATTTCTACAACGACCGTAAATAAAATAAAATAGATATAGCCTATTCGAGACTGAGTAAGGTTAAAAAGTCATTTGTGGGGCAGTGTATAAGATTCTACAATAAAATACCAGAAAATGTAACTAGTTTGTCTGAGAATAAATTCAAGACTCATTTAAAAAAATGCTTGAGCTCTAGATGATATAATATTATAAAATAATAGATTATGTAAATGAAAAAGACATATAAATTTTGATTCTATAACAAAAACCATTACCTGAGACTGTAATCTGAAACATGCAATTATTTGTAAAAGACAATAAGTTTTTTCTTGACTATTTTTAAAGTGTAATATAATAAATTAAAATAAATATTTTTTATTTGATTCTGATTTGATTTGAGCGTTTTCCACGACCTTCACCAGTTCATCGTCTGTCGTAGGGATATCACAAAATTGTCGATTTCATGATATTTCAAGATATTTCAAGAACCGATTATAGCTCAGTACAACTTGCATGGTTGGTTCGATCAAGAAGCTTAACTGTCCCAATTTACCTCGACCGTTTTCGTGCTTCGCAAGGCACGTTAAGCCGTTGGTGCCGGTAACTATCACTAGATGGCAGTCCTTAAGCCGTGTCAGATGCCTTACATGTGGCTTGACCAACTTCTAATAGTGGGGTTCGCAACCAGTCCTACAACTTTCGCCAACCCGGACTTGGTGCCCGTGTGTGGAGTATGGCCTGACCTTCCCCATTCTGGAAGAGACCCGTGTCCCAACCGTGGGGACGTTTATGAGTTGTTGACAAAAGGATACAAGTTGCTGACATATGATGTTTTGGTAAAAAATGCATATAAGTACAGTGCGTGCCACTAAAGATGAGACTTGACACACCACGAACATTAAAAAGACAAAGTACGAAGACTGTTTACGACGTGTACAACGATATATCTTAAAGAACAAAGGATTATAGATAAATATATATTATGGACTAGCTGTTTCCCGTGGCTTCACCCGCGTGGACAACGTTTCTATGACTTTTCTAGGGTGCGCAGTGCTAATCTGTCTGCCTACCAAATATCAGCCAGATCCGTTCAGTAATTTTTGCGTGAAGAAGTAATAAAGGTAAACACTCAAAAACTTTTGCCTTTATAATATTAGTGTGATAACTGTTATATACACTTCCTACTTTGTCTTCTTAATGTTTTACATGGTGTGTCATGTGTCATCTTTAGTGGCACGCATTGTACACGCTAATCAACAAAGCTTTAGACGAATGATCTGGATGCATGACAGGAAACGCGGGCGCCATATTTTCCATACAAACGTAGTCCCCTGTTTCATCCCTGGATAATGACAATAGACCAAAAACGTTTTTTCCATATGACCTATATCTACAATGGCCATGCCTCTATGTTTTGTTTTTTTCCCCATAATCTAATTATAATAGGAAGTAGTAGACTTAAAAAACAGAGAAAATTGCCCAATTGAAACGTAATTTCAGACACCCACCAAAAGAATAATACGCATTTTAACAATAAAATTAAAACATAGAGGCATAGGTAAAGCATTTAACATTAAGCATTTACTTAAAAAAAAAAAATTATTGCTCAAGTTTTGAAGCAGGAAATAGAGGACTAAGGAATACTGTTTTGGTCAATTTTAGTGCCATTTATCGGTATGCGCAGCAGTTCTCCCTTTTTTGCTATACATGGAAAGGTATGGTGGATGGAGACAGCAACATTTTATTCAAATACCTATTCTTTAATGCGCGTTTCCTCTTAAATAATTTAGTTGTGTTATTTTTACTTTAATTTCCTGTCCTGAAAATCTCATAGGAAACTGCGCGAGGAGTATAACCATAATTCCAGAATCTGTTTCATTTATCTGCGACCCTTTATCGGGGAATCGTCAAACCACTACACAATATCCTATTAAACACCTCAGTGGGTTCAACAAACAGACCATCCGATAGAAATTCCGTGTCTTTGACTAACCCTTTCACAGGGTTTAACCTTTATTCAACCCTATAGCCAAACAACGGCTGTCACTCCCAAGTATTTATTTAACGTGATTCCCAAAATCCAACAATAGACTGGTATTTACTTAGGGGTAATTGATCCACTAACCTCTCTAGGGACCTTGTCGACCCTTTCCATGGCGGGAAATTGTGCGAGGATCTGCTTGACAGTGGGTCTTGTTGGAGCTTGCCCTGCGCTCCCGATCCACGCGCTCGGCGGCAGGTATATCTTGTGAGCACCCTGTATGTACGATCGATCACACAAAGGAATCAATCTCCTATTCAGCTTGTGATAAATGAAATTTCTGAAGGAAGGAGTTTTTATTTAACCACCTCCGTAACGTAATGGTTAGTCCATTCGCTTCACACTTGGAGGTCGCGGGTTCTATTGCGGGGAGTAACTTTGTAAGACTTTGTTTGGTTGGTGGTAGGGCAATTCCTAAGCCTGTCTGGATAGTTACCACCATCTTATCTTAGTCTTGCCGCCAAACATCAATGTTGACAGCATTGATGTGTTCAGGCATGAAGATAACATAACCAGTTCCCCATTGCGTTGGGGAATGTTGATAAGTCCGCTTCCATCTTCGGCATCATCGTCACTTACCATCAGGTGAGATGATGTCAAGGCATTATCAATTGAGGATAAAAAAAGGAACATATTCAGGGTGTAACATAATTGGTGTAGGACCCGTTAACTGGGGGTTCTACTTATCATACTGAACAACTTTACCCAAGAAACCCATAGTCAATTCTCAAAAAAAAAATTGGACCCTCCATACTAAAATTCACAAAATTGGTCGATCAGCCGATCGATTTGTATGAAGAGTAAAAATAGAAGTTGTTCAGTATGATGAGTAGAAGCCCCAGTTAACGGGACCCACAACAATTTTGTTACACCCTGTATATTTTCAGACGTGTCCACACCACGGTACGGTGCAAATTCCATTTCATCCTTCAAACCACTTGCCACTTTTTACGCACTTAAACGTAATAGGTATGATCTTAAAAGTAGTAAAATAAATTAATGGAGGTACCTGGAAATTACTTCCCTGGCGATAAAAACACAGCAGGTACAGTCGCCATCAGATATATCGTAGCGGGCAAGGTGTTGCAGATTAATATGTAGGTAGCAATTTAGGAAAAAGTACCTTACGTCATTGTGTATGAAGAACATATTGAAAAATCTGCTGCTCAGATATTTATGACAAATTAGATGTTTAGATAAATATAACAACTTCTAGTGTACATCATGATATCAGCTGAAGGACGTCCACTGCTGGACATAGGTTTTCAGGACGACTGGTTATGCGCTGTCCGCATCCAGCGGCTTCCTGCAACCTTCACCAGGTCATTGGTCCACCGAGTGGGAGGCCTGCCTACGCTACGTTTTCCTGTGTGCGGTCGCCGAAACGGCTATCTGTTCTATCAGCTATGTGCCCCGCCCACTTCCACTTATGTTTAGCAATTTCGAGAGCTATGTCGGTTACTTTGGTTCTCCTACAGATCTCCTCGTTTCTGATTCATTGAAAGTGTACATAGTTTATTGAAATTTAACATTGCTTAGATATATCTGAACACCTCGACGGCTACGATATATCTGATGGCGACTGTACGTACTATACTACTGTACTATACTATTCAGGGTTTATTAACCCTTATCATGTTTCAGTTCGTTTATTTAGTTAGACCTCTTGGAAATATTGAGTAAACACTAGGGTATCAAACATTATTGTTAACAAGCAAACATTTATTGTTGAATCTCTGTAAATAGAACTACCTAGAAGCAACCACGCTTTACGTATCATGCCGTTGAGTCCCTAAAATCACAAACAGTTCTGTTTTCAAACGATTTCCAAAGAGGAGGATGTTCTCAATTCGACTGCATGTTTTATTGTGTGTTTGTTACGCGATATCTTCGCAGATTGTGAACTGATTTTCATGGTTTTTTTATATGATAAGGTATGCTCCGTAGTTGGTCCCATATAAATTTTATCAAAATCGGTGTAGTATTTATTTAGAAAATTAACAAAAACCTAAAGTAATAAATAATGCAACATTGTACTAAGTTGTTTTTTATTTTATTCCGAATTGGTAAGCCCTTGGCATCATCTCACTTGATGGTAACTGGAACAAGATGGAAGCGGGCTTACCAAGATTACCCAACACTATGGGGAACTGGCCATCTTATCTTCAAGTCCGAAACACATTAATGTTGTTAGGATTGATGTTTGGCTTAGAAAACGCCCGTCCACCAACCAAACAGAGTTTTACAAAGTTAGACTTCGCCAGGAATCGAACCAGCGACCTCCTGATCTGAAGCTAATGCACTAAACCATTACGCCATGAAGATGGTTGTTGCGATGGAAATAGTTTTTTTTATAACGTGTTTAGAGTTTCCCATAACAGATCCTTAAGACGGTATATTGGCAAATAAGCAGTGAGAAGCGCTTAGAAGAAAAATCAGGAAAATTATTCCCGCGTAATATTTCGGCATGAAAAAAAGATATGTTATATTTAAGGATATTACCTAGGGCCCTTGTAAGTTCATTACACGATAAGATTAACTTGACTCGATCATAAAAAATCCCAAACATAGCATAAATTGAAGCAAAGAGAAGCAAAGCCTGTAAACATCTGTAGGAAAAAATGTTTCTTTTAAATTTGAAATTTATATTTTCTTCTTTTTAAACCACGTAGTCTATGTTTATTCAAATTTAATTTAGTTCACTTTTTCGAAACATTGAAACTTTGAAAAAGTGCAAAATTGTGGTTATTTTCTTTACTCTTTACAAGTAAAGAAAAAGAGACAACTGTTCAATCAATGCGTCGCCTTAATTCTTATCAAAAACGCTCATCATCATCATCATCATATCAGCTCAAATACGTCCCCACCAACGGGCTCGAGCCTACCCTGAATTAGGGCGATCGGGACTTAGTCAACCACGCGGGCCTAGTGCGGGTTGGTCAAATTCACACACAAACTGCGAGTTTCTCCGCAGGCGTGTGCAGGTTTCCTCACGATGTTTTCTTTCAAACGTACATATGAAATCTAAATTCAAAATCACATTGGTACGTGGCGAACCACGACCAATGACCAATGACCAATGACTGACCTCCCGGGCAGGAGGCGGCAGCCCTAGCCGTTACGCCACCGACGCTCCATAAACACGAAAACGCTCAGAATACTGTAACCGTGAACGTCGACAAAGCATAATGATGTCGAAGTTCATGTTAAGTCAGAATCGCTTCAATACATTAGCGACATTAATGTCTCTGCCTCTGAACACTACGTAAACATTTATCGTATCGTGGCATGATACATTTTCTCCACCTCGCTGACGCCCGCCTGTTTGCTCATACGAACCGTGTGTATTTGATGAATACTGTCGCTTTAATATTATGCATTCAAGTCTTTGTACAGAGGCCAGCACATCGTATTATACACTCGTAGTGCGATTCTGATCCGTACGCATTCGGCATAAGAACGGTACAAAGTCCAAAGTGTGTAGCCTGTGTGCTGGCTGTGTACAAACGTTCTAAGTACACCGTAGACGTGTATCTGTGTCCCAAAAATTCACGCAAGAAGAGATTTCTATAGATAAAACAGGTTTTTAATTGCCAATTGTATTTTTTTCATCTGTAAGAAGGCTCAAGGTCACCCCCAAAGGGCAATGGAGCGCGTTATGCTTAGAGTATCTCTGCGTGATCGAATCAGAAACGAGGAGATCCGTAGGAGAACCAAAGTAACCGACATAGCTCTCAGAATTGCTAAACTTAAGTGGCAGTGGGCGGGGCACATTGCTCGTAGAACAGATAGCCGTTGGGGCAGTAAAGTTCTCGAGTGGAGACCGCACACTGGAAGACATAGCGTAGGCAGGCCTCCCACTCGGTGGACAGACGACCTGGTGAGGGTCGCGGGAGCCGCTGGATCCTTGGGGGAGGCCCTTGTCTAGCAGTGGACGTCTTTCGGTTGATATGATGATAATGATGACGATGATATAAGTCATTTCCTGGTCGCGTAACTTCCCGTTTTGGTGATAAGATTAGCCGTCCAGGTTATGCGATTTAACGCCGTTGGACTTTTTACAACAAGCCCACAACCACTCACGTCTTGAAAGCGGAAATTGAGCGCTGTATCAACCGATATTCAAACACACATTTATGCAATAAGGTTATGTAAAATGTTTAAATAGTGTGCGTGACAGCAAGGTTATGGAGGTCATTTACATATTAAGCTATTCTATATATAATCCTGTACTCTATACCTACCTTGATTCAATTCAAAAACTACGAAGGCGGAGATATTACAGATTTTCGTTATTTTTGACGTCAATTACTCCTAACTCCTTTGATAAATGCCGATCGCCGCTGCCGGCTCGCGTCAAACACTCCGTTAAAGGGGCCGCCCTGAGTTTAAGGCGGTAATAATATAGATTTTCGTTATTTTTGACGTCGTCGATTACTCCTAAACGATAGAAAACCCAAGTTCGATAAAAATACCCTTATCGTTGATGATGTTCCTTAAAGTCAAAAGCTATTAGAAACACGATTGAGCAAAACGGCTCGATAGAAAAAAGTCCCAAAGCTAGGTCTTCAAAAAGTGTGGTTATTTTCTTTACTCTTTACACGTAAAGAAAAAGACAGAGAAAACTGTTCCAATCAATACCCGGCCTTAAAAAACCTGATGTTGAAAAACACTTCGCATGGTAGATTCTCAGTTTGTTTTTGCAAGCGTGTTCGATGAAGCGATTCATTTGTGACAGTGTTGCGAGTAAAAACTCCGTACAAGAAAAAAGTTTTTACTGCGCTGAAGCGAATAAAAACTCAACTAATAAAAAGAAAGAAAACGATCTCCAAAAAGATTGTCTAGAAAAGCCCTTCTGCTCTTTTTTCCACCGTAATAAAGTTTCATGAGTTCGCGTTCGCCTCGTGGTCAATCTATGAAGTGCAGTCGTAAACGGCGCTAAGTTGATCAAAGCTGGCTCACCATTTTGTTGAAGAGAATCGCACGGAGGAGCCCCGCACCGCCCTCCTGGACTACGCTCAGTAGGTAAGGCTCCCGCAATCCGTCCACGCCTATGTAGTTCTGATGCACTGGAAAATGTTATAAAATTTTTATTAACGTCGTATAAGGATGCCTAGCTTTACTGTAATATATTTAAGTAGGTCTTGAGCACGTTACACTAGTCAACATTGCCTAGGTAGGGATATTTTTTTACGTACAAAACTTTTTTTCTTATTTTCTTTTTTTTTATTTGCATAAAAAACTTAATGCCATTTTGAAAAGCTATATAAAAATTAAACCCGACTACGGAAAAGTATGAAAACAAGATTTTGTCCCACCTGAAATCATAGCCTTTATTTTGCCTTTCATCTGAGGTAATAGCCGTGATCGCAAGCCCTATCGTAATCAATTTTTTTGTCATAAATATTACCTATCATTATATATGTATGTATGTGTGTATGTTCATCTATTCCTTTGTATTTCCTAAACCGCTTATTCTTGACGCTACATACATACTTAAATACATACATACATATGTACATACATAGATAGACTATCAAAAACGTAATCCTCCTTTTTTGTAGTCGGGTAATAAAAGAGCGTCGTTAACTTTAATTACCTAGTTGCATTAACTATTTGAAAATAATTATCACCTGAAAAGTTACTTCAGAGGTAAAGGTAAGGACGTGTAAGGTAGAGACTTCCTAGATGAGCAAGTGCTAATACTCGTATTTACCTTCTTGGGTCTTATAAATTGATTACGTTTTAAGTGGATTTTGTGCGTTCGCGTAACCAATGAAAATCATATTACCATAAAATATTAACACAGATTGTACATATATAAGGAATTAGTAGAATACAATGTTCATTTTTCACACGTTTATACAAAAACCGGCCAAGTGCGAGTCAGAACCGCACACAGAGGGTTCCGTACCATCATACGGGATGGCGCTGGTCTCATGTTTCTAAAATCATCTCTTTAGATGGCGCTAGTTTCTTCATGTAAAAAAAAACATTTTTTGTATGGTGACCTCCCTTATTATTTCACTTTTTCTAATTTTTAGTATTTACTGTTATGATGGCAACAGAAATACATCATCTGTGAAAATTTCAGCTGTCCAGCTATCACGGTTCATGAAATACAGCCTGGTGACAGACGGACAGCGAAGTCTTAGTAATAGCAATGTATATACCAAATACTAACATACAGTATGGACACTCCCTGCATTTCTCTAGAATACGACCTCACCCCCTCGTCACCCGGATTGATGCAGATTGGTTACCGTTTGGTTCTGGAACGTATAGGATTTTGCTGTAATTTTGTTTGTCATTTCTGGCCCGTTGTATGAAGTGTCCAGGGTGTGGTAATAGGGTCCCGTTTTTACTCTTTGGGTCCTCCTCCCCGCGTCGCTTTCCTCATTACCGAGGGTCGTGAGGTCCCCGTTGGATCAGCTTCTTATTAACGATTTTCCGCCATCTGTGTCTGTTCTTGGCATCGTATATAGCAACATGCAGTCGGGTGTACAGAGTATAGCGGATCTGATCCGCCCATCTTGCAGGGCTGCGGCCTCTTGGTCTTTTGCCGTCAACCTTGCCAGTGACAATGAGCTGTTCGAGGTTGTGCCCTTCTTTCCTGGCTATGTGACCGAAAAACTTCAGTATTCTTTTTTATATTTTTTTTATTAAAAATTTGAGTGCGTTTGATTGCAACTCACCTGATGGTAAGTGATGATGCAGTCGAGGATGGTACACGCAAACTCAAATAATGCCTATTCACTCAAATTCTCCTATACTCTATTCTCCCAAAATTATAGGAATCGGGAAACACTGCTGACGCAGGCAAGGAGTTCCACTACTGCGCTGTACGCATAATAAACGAAGAAGCGAAACGATTCGTGCGAAAAGGTGGTACATCAACAACAAAGGGGTGGAACCCCTCCCTGTGTCCCGTTGATTCTCTGCAGGCATATAGTTGGCAGTCTGGTCTTGATGTTAAGTTAAGATGGATAAATTTGAGGGAATTTTTTTCCAAGGAATCTGCAGCATGACATGCATGACTCCCAATTCCATGGATACAACAATAATGATAAACAAAATGTTTAGATTAGATAACCTATGTATAAGTAGTTAGTAAATTAGATTTAAGTATACATATATATTGTTTTGTAGTAACAATATACTAAGTGATATTTATTAAACCTTATATGTAAACTGTCGCGTCCGCGCCTGACTGACAGCCGCGGGTACCAACAGAATACCAGCGCTTCGCTTCGGAGCCTAGCATATGCTGAGTTGGGGCCCTGTGGTTGCAGTGGCACCTCATGAATATATGTAATTATTATTATTTTATATTTACCTCAACTTTTGTTTCGTTTTATATATTTTGGTGTGGTGTTACTGAAACCAATAAACGTATTTCTTTCTTTCTTTCTTTCATTTTCCGCCAGCACCACATGTCGAAGGCATCAATGCGCCGGCGCCGGCGAAGTTACCCTTTGAGTACGGAACCCTAAATTTTTTTTATTTTTTTTTATTTAAATACCACATAAAACTTAATTCGTTTATAACGACGAGTGTAAATGTAGCAATTGCTTGCCCGCCCTGAATGTTTCTACCCTACACATATTCTAAGTAATTTTTATATCCTTTCAAAAACCATGACTTGTATGAATTCTACGCAACGTTGAGCAGTGTATATTGAAAAGACATCTGTAAATTATGAATGTGCTATGTACAGTTATTCTATCTTGTTAATTTCCGCTTTAAAATCTATATCTAAATATATATAACTCAAAGATGACTGACTGAATGACTGACATAGTGATTTATCAACGCACAGCCCAAACTACTGGATGGAACGGGCTGAAATTTGGCATGCAGGTAGATGTTATGACGTAGGCATCCGCTAAGAAAGGATTCGGGAAATTCCCACGGGAACACCAAAAAACGGGAACCGCGCGGGCGAAGCCGCGAGCACCCACTAGTCTATATATATAAAAGAAAGTCGTGTTAGTTACACCATTTATAACTCAAGAACGGCTGGACCAGTTTTTATGATTTTTGTGTTTTTGCATTTGTCTTCGTCCGGAATAGGATAATAAGTATTAAAATATGATATTCATCAATAAAAAACTCTGTAAAAAAATTATTGGTTTTAGGGTATGGTAGTGTAGTGTAGGTGTAGTGTAGTTAGGGTAGGGTAGGGTAGGGTAGTGTAGGGTAGGGTAGTGTAGGGTAGGGTAGTGAGGGTAGGGTAGTGTAGTGTAGTGTATCTAGGGTAGAATGGGGTAGTGCAGGGTAGGGTAGGGTGGTGTAGGGTAGGGTAGTGTAGTGTAAGGTGGTACGAAGTTCGCCGGGTCCGCTAGTAATATATAAAAATGAACCCCTTATAACTTGAGAACGGCTTTACCGATTTTGCTAATTCTTTAGTTGTTAAGTTCGTTATTGTCAGGAGAAGGTTCTTATGCAGGGTAGGGTAGTGTAGTTTAATGTAGGGTAGTGTAAGGTAGGGTAAGGTAGTGTAGTTTAGTGTAGTGAACTGAAGGGTAGTGTAAGGTGGCACAAATTTTGCCGGGACAGCTAGTTTACAATAATTTTGGTTGATGGTAGGGCATTTTCTAAGCCCGCCTGGCTAGCTACCACCATCTTATCTAAGTCTTGCCGCCAAATATCAATGTTGATATCATTGGTGTGTTCCGGCATGAAGATAAGATAGCCAGTTCCCCATTGCGTTGGGGAATCTTGGTAAGCCCGCTTCCATTTTCGGCAACATCATCACTTACCACCAGGTGAGATGTTGTCAAGGGTTTACCAATTGTTAATAAAAAAAATAATTGTTGAGCCAAATTTGAAAATCAAATCTTATAGATTGCCTTTTTTATCCACTATTAATAAGCCCTTGGCATCATCTCACCTGATGGTGATTGGTGATGATGCCAAAGATAGAAACAGGCTTACCAAGATTCCCCAACGCAATAGGGATCTTCAAGCCGGAACTGATGGTGTTTTTGTGTTATTCACTATAAGTAAGCCCTTGGCATCGTCTTACCTGATGGTAAGTGACTATGATACCGAAGATGGAAGCGGGCTTACCAAAGAATCCCTAAGACTTAGGTAAGATGGTGGTAGCTATCCAGGCAGGCTATGAAAATGCTCTACCACCAACCAAACCGAGTCTTACAAAGTTGGCCCCGCTGGGAATCGAACCCGCGACCTCCAGGTGTGAAGCGAATTACACATCGGAGGCGGTTGAAAACTCAAACTAGTAGAAATATAAAATAGATATCATCATCATCATTTATTTCAAGAACAGACAATCGGAGTGCGAAACAATTTTAAAAACTTAAATCTTATCACTATTCTATTCTATGTTAACATTTTATAAAAACAATTTTAATGTCAAATTCAAAATGAATTCATGTAAAATTTTAGTGTCACAATTTTAAAAGTCAACAAAAGAATAACAATTTTTCTCCAACAAAACTAATTTTAATTTATTCTAGAAAATGCCAACCCTAGTTTCTACTTTTAATTCTGTCAATCAATCAATCTATCAAATCGAATGAAGGTGTTTACACAGACTTTTAAATAGTAAAAAAAAACTTATTGTCTTTTAGAAATGTAATGATTCGTTCTTTAAAGAGTTATAACCTAAATTTTCACGTAGTCCTTAATAAAGTCTTTATTATTAAAATGTTCTCGTCTCTAAAGTTTCACTAATATTTTATAGTTCCCAGGAGAAAAGTACAGGAGAAACTACTCCTACGTTAGCTGTTCATATCATAACTTTGCTAAAACTTGTTATGTAGGTATAGCTACAATCTGTTGTGCTCCGCTCTCGGCAATGGCACTATGCGGTTATCTAAAGCTTTCGTACGGGAAGCTGGTGTTATTTTAAAGTGAAACTCACAGTACGTTTTCGTAAAAAAAAAACTGCCTGTTTATTGAACTGTTCTGAGAATTTCAAGCTTCAAATTTAAGGCGGTAGTGACATCTTAATGAATTAGGTACCTTACCACGGCACAAATAAGATACTAGTTACTTCGTAACAGATATTGCACTTCCATAAAAAACGAAAATAGCTACGTATTTATTCACCTACTCCTTCTCATACACGGAAACATGGGTATTAAGGCTCTCATCTTAGCGGTTATAACTGCGTACACGGGCGGCGCGCGAATTGCGGCGGCGACTGTACGGCGTTCTAGCGCCAATGTGTAGGTACTTATCTCGCCTGCTCAACTGAGTGACGGGGGCCTTACCAGGGGTACAATGTGTCTTACTTTAGACACGACTGCTAGTGCGTCTATCATCGTTTTTAGGATTCCGTAACCATAGGGTAAAAAGCGGAGCCTATTACTAAGACTCCGCTGTCCGTCCGTCTGTACGTCTGTCCGTCTGTCACCAGGCTGTATTTCATGAACCGTGATAACTAGACAGTTGAAATTTTCACAGATGATGTATTTCTGTCGCCGTTATAACAAAAATTACAAAAAGTGAAAGTCTCCATACAAAAAACGTGTTTCTTTTTAAATGTAAAGAAACTAGCGCCATCTATTATAATGGTATGGAACTCTTTTGCGCGGTTCTGACTCGCACTTTACTGTTCTTTTTTCTCCCTAGAATAAAAATTAATACGCTTCTATTACGATTTAAATCTAGTAAATTCATGAGAAAAGTTATGTCAATAAACGTGTGTTCAGAAAAAAAAGTAGTTCATATTCCTTAAATGATACATAAGGTAAAAATCCTAAAGAAAGCTTTATTTAAACGATAATCTGTTTTTGAAGTAAAAACTTCTTTAGGCGCATTGGCCATTTTTTGAGATCTCTCTCTCTTATCGTTTGGCACAAATAACCGTGCTATCCAAGGGATAGACGGCGGTTGCCTGGTGTTGCACTTGGCATCACCTGGGGTCACATATAGGGCATTTAGATTTACACGTACAGATGTGTGCAACTCGACCTTCATACACATGTGTAATCAGATGCGCTATTTTTGAGATGGGAAAAAACCATTGAACTCGCGGGACCGTTACCGACATCGACATCGACACCGACACCTTACTAGGAACACTCTTATGGTCAACAATTTGTCAACCTATTCGTTCGCCAAGAAGATTTTTAGGGTCAAAACTTATAAAACTGTAAAAAGTTTACACTTCTGTCGGCACTCCCGGAGCAAAGTATACAGGGTGTAACATAAAGGTGTGGTGATACTTTAAGGTGGGCTTGTACCCATCAAACTGAACAACTTTCTCCATGGAACCCATAGTCAAATCGTAAAAAAAAATTTGGCTCTCCCATACTAACTCGATCAGCTGATCAGCCAACTTAGTATGGGAAGTTCAACAATTTTTTTGAGATTTGACTATGGGTTTCATGGGGAAAGTTGTTCAGTTTCATGGGTAGAAGCACCAGTTAAAATAGTTTCAGCTAATTTTGTTACACCTTATATATAGGGTGTAACATAAAGGTGTGGTGATACTTTAAGGTGGGCTTGTACCCATCAAACTGAACAACTTTCTCCATGGAACCCATAGTCAAATCGCAAAAAAAAAATTGAACTTCCCATACTAAGTTGGCTGATCAGCTGATCGATTAGTATGGGAGAGCCAATTTTTTTTTGCTATTTGACTATGGGTTCCATGGGGAAAGTTGTTCAGTTTCATGGGAAGAAGCACCAGTTAAAGTAGTTTCAACTAATCTTGTTACACCTTATATATTAGTACATTAGTACTATGCTAGTGTTTTTTTTTCTTCAGAAAATAAAGCTGTATTTTCACAAAAAAGCGAGTTACGCGAAAAGTTAGTGAGGGTGTTATGTAACGTGTATTTGTAGCCACCATTCGAAATAATCTATGTTTTTGACATCCGTTCCTAACGCGATATAAACGCGATATAAAGTTATCTAACACGATATAAACGTTTGCAGTTTCCACCTACACCAGAGTACACAAATACACGTGTGTCTGGCAGTAATAAAGGGTGCAAAAAAATCACTAGTGATATTTTAAGGGATTACTCTGTATCTAGTGCTTATAGAGTCATCGTATCAGCTCATATACGTCCCCACCGAGGGGCTCGAGCCTACCCTGAATTAGGGCAATCGAGCCTTAGTCGACCACGCGGGCCCAGTGCGGGTTGGTCAACTTCACACACAACCTGCGAGTTTCTCCGCAGGCGTGTGCAGGTTTCCTCACGATGTTTTCCTTCACCGTAGATAAACGAAGAGCGTCGGATAAACTTACATATGAAATCTAAACTCGAAATCACATTGGTACATAGCAGGATTCGAACCACGACCTCCCGGACAGGAGGCTGCGGCCCTAGCCGTTACTCCACCGACGCTCTTATAGGGTATAGAGTATAGAAAAATTATTCATCATCCATCATCATATCAGCCCAAAAACTTCCACTGCAGGACAAAGGCCTCCCCTAAGGATTTCTACGACGGCCGGTCCTGCGCTGCCCGCATCCAGCAGCTTCCCGCGACTTGCACCAGGTCCTAGGTCCACCTTGTGAGAGGCCTGTCTACGCTGCGTTTTCCGGTGCGCGGTCGCTACTCGAGAACTTTACTGACCCAATGGTTTTTATTTTAACCAAAACTATTAAACAAAAACACATTCCTAGTGTTGCCAAAGTGCAAAATGACAAATTTGGTCAACTAGATAATCGATAAGCGTTGAAAGATCTGTTTTTTTTCTTCAAATTGACTATCAGCAAAGTATATATTATTACATTAGTACTAACATACATTATAAACAATCCCTGCCGCTCTCTAGATTCCGAACTGACCCCCTCGTCTCCTAGATTGATACAGATTGGTTATAGTTTGGTCACAGATTACTAATTAGTTACTAGTTTGGTTCTCGAAAAACTCATTGGTACATTGGCCGTCCAGATTTGAACCCGGTACCTCTGGTTAGATGGACCGAGTCGTTACCGGTTGAGCCACCGATGCTTTAACGGTGAAGGAAAACATCGTGAGGAAACCTGCACAGGCCTGCGAAGAAACTCGAAGGTTGTGTGTGAAGTCGACCAACCCGCACTGGGCCCGCGTGGTCGACTAAGGCCTAATCGCCCTGATTCAGGGTAGGCTCGAGCCCCTCGGTGGGGACGTATATGAGCTGATATAATTGGTTCTCGAACGTATTGGATTTCGTCGTGATTTAGTTTGCTCCGTTTTTTAGAAATGTCATTTCACGACCGTTGTATGTTGGGGTGTATTTCAGTATTTCAGTTAACCTAAACCTGCATGAGACTTAATTCATAATTATACGAGCATTGGTTCTTAAACTGCCGTCCAAGATAATAGTACTGACCCCGTGGACAATTGAATAGGAATGATGAATGCTAGTTATCTGAGTTACTTTTTATCATCTGTCAAAAACGACATTTTGTTCTAAAAGTGTTTGAAATACATAGGCGTTCCGTCATAGTTTAGCAGGGTCATTTAAGTACTCATTTTGTGATTTTGGTGAATTAAAAATCGAAGACTTGATGGAAAGCAAAACGACAAAGGTTTTCCGAAGTTAAAGTAGGAGGGCAATTTAGTAATCAAGAGTTCTTATTTTATTCTGATGCTGTCGTCATCCCTATTACATAAAAAGTAACCGTTTGCTTTTGTTAAATTGTTATAGAGTAAATCGTGGTGAACACGAAAACCTAAGCCCCCATCACTCGGTCGAGCAGGGGAGATAAGTACCTACACATTGGCGCGGCCTACAGGCCTCGCTCTATTCGTCAGCGCTAGAACGCCGTACGGTCGCCGCCGCAATTCGCGCGCCGCCCGTGTACGCAGTAATGACCGCTAAGTCGAGCGTCTTAATACCCATGTTTCTGTGTATTGTCCGACAGTGGGAAGGAGTAGGTGAATAAATACGTAGGTATTTTCTTTTTATAAGGAAGTGCAGTAACTAGTATCTCATCTGTGATAAAGGCCGCAATCCATCGTACCATATACAGGGGATGTATGAAAAATATGAAACTATTGGGAGTAGATTTTTCTTCTATGGAACCGCGTCGTAAATTTAAGATTAAAGAAAAGCTGCATTCAACGATTTAAAAAAAACTGATGCACTACTCGGAAATAGAATCCAATAGTTTATTTACAAAAAAGTGAAATTTGGAAATTTCTGTTAAAAACAGGTTTTTTTTAGTAAAGTTTCCTTACAAGTCACGCTATTTATTACCATAATAAAATAAAAATCACTAACAACAATCGGTTTTAATTACCGGGCGACTATAGTTTATTTTTTATAAATATTTCAATGCAGTTTTCTGTAGTCTGGTGAGATGATGCCAAGGGCTTATCCATTGTGGATAAAAAAAATTAAAAAAGGTTTAAAAAGACGACTTGTTTCCACAAATGTTTCAATGCAGTTTTTTTGTAGTCTGGTGAGATGATGCCAATTGCCATGGGTTTATCAATGGTGGATAAAAAAATATCTTATATAGACGACGTGTTTTCACATTCCAAATTTATCTACTCCCGATAGTTGCAGATTTTCATACACATCCATTTTTTTACCCGACTGCGATTTTTCGAGTTGTATGTAGATTTGTATGTATGTATATTTCTTTGGCATGCCCTGTAGCCTAAACGGCTTGATGGATTTTGGAGTGCGTAGTGTCGTAAAATTTGTATTGATCCCCTGAGTGACCTAGAATACATTTTTACCCGACTGGCCAAAACAAAGAAGTTAAGTTTTTATGCAGTCTGATTTTGAACTTTTAGAAAAATCCTAATTTTAACATTCTGTATATGGTAGGGCTTTTAGTATTGATTATGGTATATATGTTATTCATGAAAGAAGACGAAAATTCTCCGAAACTAAAGAGCCTAAAATTTTGAAAAAAATACAAAATATAGTTCATTGCTTGTAGATTAAAGAAAAATCTATAATAGTTCTATCAATTGAAAATAAAGTGGTAAACTCAATATAATACGTTCACTTACGGAAAATAGTTCACTAAAACACCACTAGATAGCGCTAGAAGTATTTTTTGTTGCTCGTGTTTGTGTCTTTTGTTTGCCATGTGAATAGGTATCATTGTCATAGTTGTGTGGAGAGGTGCGGTGGTACGGAACCCTCATACCGCGAGTCCAACTCGCACTTGGCCGGTTCTTGTAATTGGATGTCCACGGGACACAGTAATATAACCCTTGAACCCTGTTTTGTCACACATATTGACATTGCGACATCATATTGTGTAAGGTCAGCACTATAACCCTTGATCCCTGTTTTGTCATACATATTGACATTGCGACATTATATTGTGTAAGGTGGTGTCGTATTTTCCGGCTTAAAGTTCGAACTATTTGACTTTGGTAGGCACTTAGACGGTAAGCAATAGGTTGTACGTAATGTGAGGTTATGTGACGAGATTCGATGAACTATCAGAAGGGTGCAGTGTAAGCATGGAGCAAATAGAGTCTATTTGCTCCATGAGTGTAAGTAAGGAAATACGTAGTTAATTTGGTCAACTTATTGACATAAAAAAAACCACAAAATTCGTAATATACAGGACGAGCTAAAAGGTATGAAAACGAAACGTATAAGCCTAGCTTTTGTTCTGACTGACAACCAATCAAAGATTGCTCCAAATCGGTTAACATTTAAGAGGTGAAAATCGTTATCGCCGTTTGTATGAAAAGTCGAATTTTCGCCGTGGTTTCACAGTACTCATAAAGTTTGAACTATTTGATTTGGTAGGCACTTAGACGGTAGGCAATAGGTGTACGTAATGTGAGGTTATGTGACGAGATTCGATGAACTATCAGAAGGGTGTAAGTAAAGAATTACGTCTTTAATTTGGTCAGGTCATTGATACAAAAAAAGACGTGTGGCACTCGGGGACTGCCGCGGTAAAGCTATTGCATAGCATTTTTTATCAACTTATGCAATTTTTTTTAAGCGTCGGTGGCTCAACCGGAAACGACTCGGTCCATCTAACCAGAGGTACCGGGTTCAAATCTGGACGGCCAATGTACCAATGAGTTTTTTCAAAAACTTACGTACATATTATACATACCGATTGCTTTAACGGTGAAGGAAAACATCGTGAGGAAACCTGCACACGCCTGCGAAGAAACTCGAAGGTTGTGTGTGAAGTCGACCAACCCGCACTGGGCCCGCGTGGTCGACTAAGGCCTAATCGCCCTGATTCAGGGTAGGCTCGAGCCCCTCGGTGGGGACGTTTATGAGCTGTTATAATAATTTATTTTTTATTTAAGCAGTATTTACCAGTACCATGTAGTCCTTGGGGCGCGGGATGTAGGGAAATAAACACTAAGAAAGTTCATCATCATCATCATCCGCCATCATTAATCGCCATCATCAATCGCCATCGCCATCATCATTATCATGATGGATAGATAGATGGCACTGTAAGTTTTTTAGAACTCAATATTTTTTTTTTTGGGGTGTCAGGTTTTATTTTCGTTACGAAATTTCTCAAAGCCCGCGATAAAAGCTATACAATAGCTATACAAGTTCATAATATATAGGACGAGCTAACGGGTACTCAGGCGTGGCACGGCCGGCGAGCCTGCGAGCTGCCTAGTCAGCGCTTGCACCTGTGTACTGTAAAGATCGTATAACTTTACATTTACGCACTCGCGCCTCCTTTTATAAATACTTGCCAGCGCGGATCGTATTAAAAAGCTAAGTTCAAATTCAAACTAGTAAGTCGTTCGAAAGCTTTCCGAAACAGTTGAATTTCATTCCATTCGGGATCGCGAGTCAGGACAGAGGTCCTTTATCCAAACTTAATTCTATTTGTGAGCGCGAGCCAGGGCAGAGGGCCCTTTTGAATGTGTTTTCCACGGCAAGAATATAATTTTGCTAGCTCGCATGATTCACAACCCAATAATCAGTCAGCTGACAAAGCATATAAACTTACGAAGTGAATAAAAGAAGCTCAATCTTTTGTTCATAACGTACAAACGTATTTCATTCCATGGTACCTGAGAGCTACTACCCCCTGACGATACGTTGATGCGTCATAGTACCTACATAGGCATAAAAGCGCGAAACTCGAAAGTAAATAAATGTTAGGTATTTGTTTGCATGTTTTTAAAATATTTATTTTTTAAATTTGTTTCCTGTGACTCGATACTGAGTAACTTTTTAAGATTTCACTCCTGTTTTTTTTAACATCCTGTGTATAGATGCGTCAACAACTCAATCCAATAGGTAGGTAGGATTACATAACAGTTACACGCGCCATGGCCGCTATTGCTGGCTGTCCCGTGCAGAAACAAACGGATATACGAGCATAACCACTTGGTACCTATATATATTCTTTATTGCACACAGATATTTACATGAAAAACAATTAGAAAGGACATGTACAAAGGTGGACTTATCTCTTAAGAGATCTCATCCAGCCAACCTTACCGGGTGTTATGAGAATTGAAAGGACGGGGGGCAAACCTATGTGTACCTAAAATTATACTAAATAAAATACTAATATAATAATATAATGTAAACTAACCTGATCTAACTCAAATAAATAATACATACCGATAGTAAATAATTTAATAATATACATAATACCATACCTTAAAATAGAATACTTACTATTCTTACTAAAATTAAATATATACAAATAAACTTACACGTTTTGTAGGGAAAGAAGATGCTCTTTAAGTTTGATTTTGAACGAGTTTACTACAGACAAATATATCCATCTAACCTTAACCGGACGTGCACAAAATACCAGTGATTTTCATTATACAAGTGGTATATGGACATCATATGGTACAATATGAATATCACTGCGCAAGATATAAAAAACCGTCTAAGTGCGAGTCGGAACCGCACACATAGGGTTCCGTACCATCATGCTAGATGGCGCTAGTTTCATGTTTCAAAAACCATCACACTTGATGGTGTTAGTTTCTTCGAGTTTAAAAAAACACGTTTTTCGTATGAAGACTTTCACTTTTTCAAATTTTTAGTATTTGTTGTTATAACGGCAACAGAAATACATCATCTGTGAAAATTTTAGCTGACTAACTATAATGACTAGGTTCATGAAATACAGCCTGGTGACAGACGGACGGACGGACCGTAGTAATAGGGTCCCGTTTTTACTCTTTGGGTACGGAAACCTAAAAAATAATTTAAATTCAACTCTGACTTGACCAAGAACGGCGTTCTAATTCCTCTTTTAAAGAAAACTTTTTTTTAATATCGGCATAGGCCCACCAGAAACTTGTAGAAACATACAGCGTATAGCAATGAAACTCATGTCGATTTGTTCCTCATAATCTTTACATTACAGTGGTAATATTATCTGTACCTCATCTAATGGGAATATTGAGATGTAAAGTAAAATACACAAAAGTGGGCGCACATCTTCAGTTGTCTCCGACAGCAATTGTCTTCACACATCATTGCGTTGAAATCTTACTGCACTGTTGACGCATCGTTTTTTTGGCGTACGCACTGCGCCTACTTGCTGATGCCATTTTCGTAACGTTCTAATCTTTCTTCTTTCTTTATATATCTGAATCTCGGAAACGGCTCCAACGATTTTTGGGGGCGAAAAATCGATTTAGATGGGTCTCATCTCTCGCAAAATGCTATTTTCCGAGATTTTCGCACTGGAAATATGTCGCACAAAGTGTATCATAGTTAGTGTATTTTTAAATGTTTTTAACGGCTCTAGGTACTATGTACGTCGCCCACGGTAATACGGTCTTAATACGGGAAAAACTGTAGGCACACAGTGGAATGTTTAAAACAATAATAACGTTGACTGACAATAACTAACTCAGACAGTGACAGCAATAAGAGCTATAGTACTTATATTATTTTTTAATAAATATATAAATATTACATAATAATATAGTTCTAGTTTTTAATTAAAATTTATTTATATTAAATTCGCTTAATTATTTAGTCTTGTCGATCGTCAAGATGCACCTAATCTTAAGTGATATGTATTGTACCTGTTCTTATCAGGTCATATACGTCCCCACCGAGGGGCTCGAGTCTACACTGAATACGAGTGATCGGGCCTTAGTGGGCCCAGCGTGGGTTGGTCGACTTCACACACAACTTCGAGTTTCTTCGCAGGCGTGTGCAGGTTTCCTCACGATGTTTTCCTTCACCGTAAGAGCGTCGGATAAACGTATACATATGAAATCCAAATTCGAAAACACATTGGTACGTGGCAGGATTCGAACCACGGCGTCCCGGACAGGAGGCAGCGGCCTTAACCGTTACGCCACCGACGCTCACAACCTGTACCTGTTAAAACAATGTATCTAAGTGGTTGAAGTAAAATAATTTTTGTATGAATAAACGTGATTGTAAAACTTAGATAAACTTTTTTATTGAAAATCTAACCTGTATAACGCAAAATAATGATGACTGTTCTCACCGAAAAGTTCTCTAGAATTATTGTATGTATACATAGTATACATTAAATTGAAATATTTCAATAAGAGGGCGGCATAATTATCTTTCGCCCCGGGCGGTCGACACCCACGCTACACCGCTGATTATGATCAAAGTAGATTTATATTAGTACTAACATACAGTATGGACACTCCCTGCCACTCTCTAGATTGCGACCTCACCCCCTCGTCACCCAGATTGATACAGATTGGTTATAGTTTGGTTGTCGAACGTATAGGATTTCGCCGCCATTTTGTATGTTCCGTCATTCCTTTTATGAAATGTCATTTCTGGCCCGTTGTATGAAGTGTCCAGGGTGTGCAGGGTGAGGTGAGCCTAAAATCTATTATAAATATATAATTATTCATGTAGGTATCTTATTATTTTTAGTTTGCATACTAGAATTGGTCAAATTAATCATAAAGCAACGGAGAGTTGCATAATATGAAACTACTTACAATGACTAAAGACTAATAGGTCTTTACCTATGAAATTGCCGAATCAGTTTTTGAAGTTCAATGTCAATTTTCATTGAAAATAAAAAAGTTATTGTTTTTTATTATTGACCTTATGGTGACACTACTTATGGTCTTTTATTAGTAACTAGTGGCATGTCTTTCATGTTCCAATCCCCTGAGTTATGTACCCATTGAATGGAACAAAGGCGTTTTCTTAGTGGTCAGATGGGGCAATTTTTTAGATTATTTAATTTCCTTCAATTTCCCTAAAAGTGACGAAATCTTATGCGGGGTATTCCCAAATATGACATTAGTAACGAAGAAACAGCTGCGATAACTCATCATCATATCAGCCACAAATCGTCCACTGCTGGACAAAGGCCAACTCTAGAGCTTTAAAATTAAAAATGTATATTTAAAGGCGATTTTTTCAGGTGAAAAAACCCGACTTCATGGTGTTAAAGCCACCGTGCTCTCAAAATATCTAAACAATTGGCATATGTTATGTTTACCACCATTTAATTTCTAATAGTCTAATGCTATTTTGAGAACAAATTTTGTTTTATATCTATTGTTCTTAATATTAATTTTCATCTTTAAAGTTTTTTATACAATCGGCAATTTCATAGGTAAAGACTATCATCAGGTACCATAGCAGGACAAAATAGATCGTAGAGGAAAAACTCAAAACAGAGCATTATTATATTGATTTCACGATTCCGGTTTCATTTTTGCCTTATCTTTCGTCCATTTACTATCATCATCATTACAGCTCATATACGTCCCCACCGAGGGGCTCGAGCCTACCCTGAATCAGGGCGATTAGGCCTTAGTCGACCACGCGGGCCCAGTGCGGGTTGGTCGACTTCACACACAACCTTTGAGTTTCTTCGCAGGCGTGTGCAGGTTTCCTCACGATGTTTTTCCTTCACCGTTAAAGCAATCGGTAAGTATGTACGTAAGTTTTTGAAAAACTCATTGGTACATTGGCCGTCCAGATTTGAACCCGGTACCTCTGGTTAGATGGACCGAGTCGTTACCGGTTGAGCCATCGACGCTTTTTTGCACTAACCATTTACTATAGTAAAATAACCAAAGTAACCATTTACTATATAGTAAAATAATATATTTTTTTAAAAGTTTAGTACCATCAAGAAACGTTACAGTTTTTGGGTTCAAAAAGTTGTTTTATTTGCCACTTATTTCATCGAATAAACGAGCATCATAAAATTTTTACACGACTGTACTGAAAAAAAAAAAAAAGTAATGTTTTCAGGTCTAATGTATGTAGGTATGTATGTTTATTTATTCCACGATATCTTCTAAACGGCTTGATGGGTTTTACAGTGCGAGGTATCGTTAGATTAGTCTTAATCCTGTAAGTGACTTATTTCACCTATGTTCCCAAAAAAGAGGGGTTATGTTTTTAAGCAGTCGTGTTTTTAATACATGTTGAATTTAAAGTTATGACCACTTTTATGTTTAAAACTTGAAATAACCATCTGTTGCTAGATGAGACGATATTGAGGCCAAAATTAGCAAAATTATTCAGATTTGAATCTGCGAGCAATTTGCGAAGTAGGAGAACACGACGACGCAGCGTTTCAAAGCCAAACTGCTTGCTTGTAATTATACGTTACTATGTATGTATGTATGTATGTATGTTCCTACGTCCTTGCACTCAAATGTTCATTTGAAATTCGTAAGGTTTCAGTTTAGCCAGGAGTAGTTGAAGTTCGCAACTAGTGATTTGTTATAAAAGCCTATAATAGCTAGCAATGAAATGTACAGCCACACTGTACATACTTTCCCGCGAAACTTTTACCGTTTGACTTAGTCAGGCTTACGCACATCAACAACTTTAGTACTACCTAATAATAAGTTTGAGTAAATAAAAATATGTTATTATTATTTATTCATTTAACAATAATAGCGTCGGTGGCGTAACGGCTAGGGCCACCGTCTCCTGTTCGGGGGGACGTGGTTCGAATTCTGCCACTTATCAATGTGATTTCGAATTTAGATTTCATATGTACGTTTATCCGACGCTCTTATGGTGAAGGAAAACATCGTGAGGAAACCTGCACACGCCTGCGAAGAAACTCGCAGGTTGCGTGTGAAGTCGAAAGAGATATAAAATAACATTGCCCTAACCCAAATCCGTTCAGACTTCACTTCCCATCAGGTGAGTTGCAGTCAAACGCACTCAAATTACTAATAAAAAAAAGACAATTAGACAATATAAACAGATTTTTACTTGACATAATCATGCAAGATATAAGACACACTGATTATGCAAGATATAATAATAACACAAATTAATTAAAAATTAAAAACCCGACTGCATAAAACTTAACCTCTTTTTTAGTTAGTAATATCCCTATGTCACTCACGGGATCAATACGAATCTAACGACACCGAAATATATATAATACATACACTCACAAAACATTTGCCTTTTTCTGGCGCAGTCGGGTAAAATCACGTTCCTTGGAACTATTTTATTTATTATATCAGCTCATATACGTCCTCACCGAGGGGCTCGAGCCTACCCTGAATCAGGGCGATTAGGCCTTAGTCGACCACGCGGGCCCAGTGCGGGTTGGTCGACTTCACACACAACCTTCGAGTTTTTTCGCAGGCGTATGCAGGTTTCCTCACGATGTTTTCCTTCACCGTTAAAGCAATCGGTAAGTATATGTACGTAAGTTTTTGAAAAACTCATTGGTACATTGGCCGTCCAGATTTGAACCCGGTACCTCTGGTTAGATGGACCGAGTCGTTACCGGTTGAGCCACCGACGCTATTTTATTATCACTTTTTTATTATTTGTTGGTAAATCCTCCGTAGTAACAAATATTCTGTGAAAATTTCAGATAAAACCTTCTTAAAGTCGGACAACCATACGGACAGCGTAGGCTTGGTAACAGGATCCCGTTACCTGGTATAGAACTCTAAAAAACTACGAAAAGATACCTATGGTCGGAGAATATGTAACGCCAAGCAGCTATCGAACTATCTAGGTGCATATTTGTAAGTAGGAATTCAATCACTTTTTCTAGGGACACAACAATTACGAGTTAATTTTATTTCATTAAGGTCTTTTTAGTTTCACAAATTACGTAATCGTTTAATTCATTTAAAGAGTTTACGTCGTGTGGTTGATTATGTATTTTTTTTAGGGTCAAGAGAACTAATAGCAAGCCCGGAGAGAGATCTCACTCTGCTCAAAGCAACGTAAGTATGACCTTTAGTAAATAGGCGACTGCTTAAATCAACAACTGCCCGGTCTAAATTTGTATTTATTATTATTTATTTGTGGCCGGACACGGCTTCGCACTTTGCAATAAATACTCAAAATATCAATGAAAACCGCATTAAAATCCGTTGCTTGCATGGTTTATAAGGAGTTAGGTTCGATTCCGGCGAGGGGCAACGACATGTCAGTACATTTGTGTTATTGTTTCTAGTCGGGCTGAAGGGCACGTAAATATTAGGTCCCTTTTTCGCTTTCCAGGTCGTGTCACATTGGCACCCCACCGGTTTCAGAAAGTGAAAGAGCAAAGTCCATATTTTTAATTTTCTCATTGTATTATTTACATCAGCATTACGTTAATGATAATTATGATATACCTTTTGAAATCCCTGTGTTGAGCCCTTTATTTTGATACCCATACTGTGGTATTCGTAAAAAAATTTTTTTTTCTAGGTCCAAGTGCGTCGCACAGCCGCCATGTTTGTTTTTTTGACGTCACCTATCTAAGAACACTTGGGCTGCTAAGACAAACCTAACGATACCTCAATTATACAAATCCGTTCAGCGGTTCTGGAGATATGAGGTAATAAAGAATATTACACACAAGATACGCGCGAAAAACAATACCCTTCCTTTGCAGTCGGGTAAAAAGACTAAAAATCCAAAAAAATGATAAGCACAAATAAATAAATAAACATGGAATTGGTAGCTTTTTAGTGTAAGACAATCGATCCGCATCGAAACCATCGATTTTTTTCCCATCACAGCACCATCTTCACTCCTGCGTTACTCGCTAGCTCTAAAGTAAAAAATGTTTCAAAATTATTTTCATGCATACGATTAACATTAGTTCACGATTATAATTGAAAACGCTAAACACGTTAAAAAACCGACTTCCGTCGCAACAAATTAGTACATTTTTGCATTATTATTTTTGGTTTTTGTTAATTTTCTAATAAAGTACTACACCGATTTCAATAAAATTTATATGGGACCACACGGAAAGCACTAGCTTTCAAATAAAAAAAAAATCATAAAAATCGGTTCACCCATTCCAAAGTTATGAGGTAACATACATAAAAAAAAACATACAGACGAATTGAGAACCTCCTCCTTTTTGGAAGTCGCTTGAAAACAAGAGAAGCTTCTAAGAGACTACCGATCAATAGTTAACCGTATGTTAGGTATGTGATATATGGCTACTGATAGTTGATCATTTCGATATCCCAAGTCGGACAGTAAAGCCATATCCGCTAACTGCAGAAAGTTCGCTCAATATTGTACACCCGCATGACTACACAAACTATATAGGCTGGTGCAGTGCTGGTTTACGATTGCGATTTGTTAGACTACTAGCTTTTGCCCGCGGCTTCGCCTGCGTGGACATCGTTTTTTATGACTGTCTTTGAGGGTGAGTGGTGCGCGAGCCGCTATCTCTTAGGACTGTATCGAGCTTGTCTGATTAGCAGTCTATTTGGTCATGAAGCAGGAGTTCATCAAAATTATTTTTATATAATTTTTGTATGAAAAAAAGAAATGTTGAGAAAGTTTAGTACGGGCTGTCGTACAGTATATATTTATCTATCCATTAAAAAAACCGTTCTGAGGTCCTTTGTACACTACGTATTTTACACGAGCAGACGACGCGCGTTTACCCGTTACAAATTAAGTGTCGCGTTTGTATTATGCTTTACCGAACTTTCACGACGCGTAAACTCACAGACGATGCGCGTAAAATCGATACAAATGCAACAAATTGCCTTTTGAAATTTACACCTCGTATACGCGCGGTCGTGAAACACGCGTCGTCTGCGCGTATAAAATACGTCGTGTGCAAGGGATTTAGAAGGTTAAGTTAAAAAAAGTTGACTTATTAATTTGTACTTAGTTAAAAACAATTGAACATTGAGTAGGATACTTACTTAAGTGTTCGTGGGGAATTAAACATTGAGTAGGATACGTACTTATATTCGTGGGGAGTTACGACAGGGAGTTACTTCGCTTGATTTCCAGTAGTTCAACCTATTATAATAGAAATGTCATCCGCAAATAAAACCATTTGGTAGTCTGTAATGTTGGGGAGATCATTGATATAAAGTAAAAATAACAAAGGGCCGAGCATGCTTCCTTGTGGTACCCCAAATATATTAAGCTATTGTATAGCTTTTATCGCAGGCTTTGAGGGGACCAAATCAAGAAATTTCGTAACGGAAATAAAACCTAACACCTCAAAAAAATATATATATTGAGTTCTAAAAAACTTACAGTGCCATCTATCTATCCATCCATGATGATGATGACGATGACGATGATGATGATGATTAACTTTCTTAGTGTTAATTTATTACATAAACATCCCGCGCCCCAAGGACTATATAGTACTGGTAAATACTGCATAAATAAAAAAATAATAAATAATTATAATTGCTTAAGTTGATAAAAATGCTATGCAATAGCTTTACCGCGGCAGTCCCCGAGTGCCACACGTCTTTTTTTTGTATTTTTTAGGTACGGTGAACTGTAAACCTACCAAATAAAGTATCGTGTTTTTCACCATCCCTGCATGTACGGTACGTGTAGGTGTACATAGTCAATTTACCGTCACGCACTTCTAGTGGATTCTTATTGATTGCTGTTATTACAGAAAGTTTTTGCCGTGTTGCTGTTTGATTGCCTTTGTTTAACAAAAGTTGTATTGATTCTTCAAACAACCTCGATTGCCGTCGAATTGGAATATTACGAATAAAAGGAATTTCAATTGAAAGCTTTATAATAAGGAATAAACAAAACAACAAACACAAGATTAGGTACTTTCGGTTTATTGTTTGCATATTTCTATACTGAGTACCTGTTATACCTGTAGATTTTCAACTTTTCCGACTCCTATTTCGGCCGGAGGCCAAGTGGGATGTAGATTTGTTTATTTCCTCCCCAGCCTCTGTATTTTCTCGCACACAAGCGCAAAATCGGAAATTCGACAAGAACGTTTACTTTTCCACAACAATTTCTGCCAAGTCGTCACCGCCGCCACAGGTGGCTTTGACTTTTGCCAATGAAACATTTTGTTGGTTTTGACTTTTGACAAAAAGAACCTTTTGTGGGATTTGGCTTTTGATAAAGAAACATTTTGTTGGCTTTGAATTTTGACAAAGAAACCTTTTGTGGGCTTTGACTTTTGACAAAGAAACATTTTGTTGGCTTTGAATTTTGACAAAGAAACCTTTTGTTGGCTTTGAATTTTGACAAAGAAACCTTTTGTTGGCTTTGAGTTTTGACAAAGAAACATTTTGTTGGCTTTGACTTTTGACAATGAAACATTTTGTTGGCTTTGATTTTTGACAAAGAAACCTTTTGTTGGCTTTGAGTTTTGACAAAGAAACATTTTGTCGGCTTTGACTTTTGACAAAGAAACATTTTGTTGGCTTTGACTTTTGACAAAGAAACATTTTGTTGGCTTTGAGTTTTGACAAAGAAACATTTTGTTGGCTTTGAGTTTTGACAAAGAAACATTTTGTTGGCTTTGACTTTTGACAAAGAAACCTTTTGTTGGCTTTGAGTTTTGACAAATAAACATTTTGTTGGCTTTGACTTTTGACAATGAAACATTTTGTTGGCTTTGACTTTTGACAAAGAAACCTTTTGTTGGCTTTGACTTTTGACAATGAAACATTTTGTTGGCTTTGACTTTTGACAATGAAACATTTTGTTGGCTTTGACTTTTGTCAAAGAAACCTTTTGTTGGCTTTGAGTTTTGACAAATAAACATTTTGTTGGCTTTGACTTTTGACAATGAAACATTTTGTTGGCTTTGACTTTTGACAAAGAAACCTTTTGTGGGCTTTGACTTTTGACAATGAAACATTTTGTTAATGTTAATAAATTGCTGTAAACCCAACCCACGCAAATTGATGTATTAGTTGATCACTTTGGGTTTCGTGGTCCATACGTAGTCTCGCCATCATTAATTTACTTTTTTGAATCAAATTGCATGAAATTTAGTACATAAAGTTACTTATATTAAAGTCATTTTAGGGTATAAAAAATATAATTTTATTTTTTAGAGGCACTTCCCATACATGTAAAGGGAAGAATGGAAAATTTGAAGTGCACTTATTCGTAAGGTATCGTTGAATATGTCTTTTGAAATGAGCTAGAGTTTTCTTGGAACGTATTTTAGTCAGATTGTGTGGTTTGCAAGATATAGGTCGTCAAAGTGTTTTATTGTGCGTTTTGCATTAGCCGGATCAGCACCGGCACCAAAACCGGCCTGGCTAGCTACCACCATCTTATCTAAGTCTTGCCGCCAAACATCAAGTGTGTTAAAAACATTGATATGTTCCGGCTTGAAGATAAGATAGCCAGTTCTCCATTGCATTGGGGAATCTTGGTAAGCCCGCTTCCACCTTCGGCATCATCGTCACTTACCATCAGGTGAGATGATGCCAAGGGCTTACCAATTGTGGATAAAAAACAAAAAAAAAGCAAAAATGTATGAAAATATATGGAGCGTATTTCCACTGACCGCCAACGGCGACGGCACCGGTGCAATGGGAAAAAACCGGCCAAGTGCGTGTCGGGTCACCAATTCAAGGTTCCGTAGTTGCCATTATTGCGTCCATCGTCTAATTTTCAAATTTCCAAATACAGCGGTAAAATTAGTTGTTAGGGGGTGGGGATAGTAGAATCCAACTTTTCAAAGCACTTTCATTTCAAGCCTATTTTTTTCGAAAAAGGAACCTTAAATTATAAAATGGTCTTAGAAGACTCACAACTACTTTTTAAACTCTAACTAACTATACCCCACTCACTTGGGTTTGATGAGAAAAAAAAATCATCACTATTTTACTTGTAGGGGAGGTACCCTTAAAAAGTTTTTTTTCCAATTTTTTTTTACAGTTCTCTCTGCGTTATTGTTATATATATCTTTGTCAAATTTTAGCTCTTAACTACTAATAGTCTAGGAGCTAGGCCGCGCACAGACAGAAAGACAGACAGACATGACTAAACTATAAGGGTTCCTTGTTGTACGGAACCCTAGAAATGAAGCCCTGGCACCAGCGGCGTGACGGGCCGGCGCTGGCTAGTGGAAAAACAATCATTGACAAGGTGTCCCCCATCGTGTTTCTAAACTTTTTAACTAGAGACTTGAAATCATCCATGTAAGTGGATCTTACGCGGTGGACCGACGACCTGGTGAAGATCGCGGGAAGCCGATGGATGTGGGCAGCGCAGGACCGGTCGTCGTGGAAATCCTTGGGGGAGGCCTTTGCTGATTTTTATATAGGTTGTTTAAGGGTCCTAAAATCCAAAATATTTATTTTAAATATGTATTTACGCACACTTTTGAATTGTCAAAAAAAACTTAATGACTATTAAAAATAATGTCATAATTCTGATTACAGCTCAGGTTATGGTATTTGTTGGAGAACTGATACTTATCCCCATATATCCTTGTCATTTGGGCTTACCAATAGTGAATAAAAAACGAAACGTGTGCTGGGTCACATAGTAGAAGTGAAACTTCAACGGACAAGTGGAAAGGGTAACCCAGGCTAAGTACCTGCTTTATATCTCCATCTCAACTTTTCTCTATCTACGAATACAGCCGTTGCCCTCCCGCCAACCTTTCTCTGTCTACCCCCTCCTCGCGGCCGTCACGCGTTTTCGTGACAGAAATAATCCTAATACCCCCCCCCCCCCCCCCCCCCCCGGTCTATGTAGAAGTTTATCCGACGCTCTTACGGTGAAGGAAACATCGTGAGGAAACCTGCACACGCCTGCGAAGAAACTCGCAGGTTGTGTGTGAAGTCAACCAACCCGCACTGGGCCCGCGTGGTCGACTAAGACCCGATCGCCCTAATTCAGGGTAGGCTCGAGCCCCTCGGTGGGGACGTATATGAGCTGATATGAATTAATGAATGTAGAAGTTCCACTTCAAAAAATACATTATCCATCATTCTATAATATCCTCTAGAGCAAAGGAGTTTATTGGCACGAGTCTTGAATTTATTCTCTGGCAAACTAGTTACATTTTCAGAAGTTCCATAAAATAATCTTAAGCACTGCTCCACAAATGACTTTTTAACCTTACTCAGTCTCCTATAGTTTCGAGTTCTTCTACTAATTTCGTTATGTACACTCGGTTAGGCCTATAAGTTATAAATCACCACTATTATATCTGGACAAAGGTCTTCTCAAAGGATTTCCACAATGACCGTTCCTGCACTGCCTGGATTCAGCGGCATCCAGCGTCCTTCACCAGGTCGTCGGTTCGCGTCTTCTAGTGCGCGGTTGCCAGGCTAGTCTTATTAATACTTAACACTAGCTTTTGCCCGCGTGGACCTCGTTGTTGTGACTGTCATAGAGAGTGCGCGGTTGCGGCTCGCGAGCGTGGACTTGAATTTTCTCCAGATCCCTCGGGAACTATTTCGGGATATGCTTATTAGTAAATCATGTCATTTCCCACCCCCCCAAAAACCATCTCTTGGCAAAAAATCACACAATCCATTGTTCCGTTGCGATGTTAAAGAAATTAACCAAAAAAGAGTATATTTTCACTTCCCTCAGGAACTGCATCGGGCTATGCTATTTTCACGGGATAAAAAGTATTCTATGTCCTTCCTTGTGACACAGGCTACCTGTATGCCAAATTTCATTAAGATTGGTCAAGGCGTTGAAGCGTGAAAAGGTAACAAATAAACAAACAAACACATTTTCACATTTATAATATTAGTAAGGATTACATCATATTAGCTCATATACGTCCCCACCGAGGGGCTCGAGCCTACCATGATTTAGGGCGATCGGGCCTTAGTCGACTACGCGGGTCCAGTTCGGGTTGGTCGACTTCACACACAACCTTCGACTTTCTTCGCAGGTGTGTGCAGGTTTCCTCACGATGTTTTCCTTCACCGTTAAAGCAATCGGTGAGTATATGTACGTAAGTTTCGAAAAACTCATTGGTACATTGGCCGTCCGGATTTGAACCCGGCACCTCTGGTTAGGAGAAACGAGTCGTTACCAGTTGAGCCACCGACTTAAAATATACTTATAGCAAAAATGGTATTTGTATGATAATATGTACTCACTTTTTCCCAGGAAATACTTGAAGTACCATCTCGTCTGGAACTCTGGGTTCTCGAGAACCGGAGCACTCGGTGGTCCAAATAACTGTGGGAGAGAATTTAAATCAGGTTCATTGTGTACACGTATGAATGTATTTTTTGAAGAAAACTTCTTTACGCACGCTTGACTTGGGGAGTAAGCTGGTGGATGCGTGACGAGAGCGTTACGGAAGTGAGTTCGGGCGAGGCGAACGGAAGTTGAGAGGGATATATACATTAGTGAAGATAGAAAGAGGTATACTATTTATTTTTGTTTACCAACAAAATCGGTAAAAGTAGTCTACTGCCTGAAGATGATCACGAAACCGGTTGCAGTATAAACAAATTTTGTTTTATTTACATTAATTGTGGAATAGTGCAAGAAAAAACCTAAATATGTTCAGTTCAGTGTTCCACCAAGAACCTACTATCGCAAGCATACAATACACTCGTATTTTTTTTGGCATGTAATACGCGAACACAGTACTGTATGGATAGCATAGCGAGTATTGATCACTATATCTGTAAAGCTTGCTAGTGGCACACCCCGGACACTGCATACAACGGTCGTTAAACGACATTAAAAAAAAATGACGAAGCAAATAAAATCACGGCGAAATCCTATACGTTCGAGAACCAAACTATAACCAACTAGCTGTTTCCCGCGGCTTCACCCGCGTGGACAACGTTTCAATTCAATTCAATATATTTATTCAATGAAGGTGCAAATTACACTCTTTCTGATAGTCATAAAATAATAATAACAAAGTTTCTATGACTTTTCGAGGGTGCGCAGTGCGCGAGTCGCAAGCAATTGCGAGCGTGGAAAAAAGTAGCCTATGTGTTAATACAGGTCCTAATCTGTCTTACCAAATTTCAGCCAGATCCGTTCAGTAGTTTTTGCGTGAAAGAGTAACAAACATACATTATACATCCATATATTCTTACAAACTTTCGCGTTTATCATATTAGTAGGATCTGTATCAATCTGGGTGACGAGGGGGTGAGGTCGGAATCAAGAGAGCGGCAGGGAGTGTCCATACTGTATGTTAGTACTAATATATATACTTTGCTAGTGGGGAAAGGAGCTGATAAAAACCTAACTGCCAAAGAATGTAACATCATTGTAGATTGATAAACTTGGCAACTATGTCAATCGAAAATGAAATTGCGGAAAACATAGATTTTGGTATTTTAATATAAGAGCAACTAGACAAACCATTCAGGTTTAATGGTGCTAGATGATAATTATTTTTTGTATTTTGTTTTGAAATTGGTAAATAAAAAAAAAGAGTTCGCTAATGATAAGGCTAGAAAAGTGAAATTTTATTAGTTTCATTTTTTAAATTATTATTTCATTATATTCCTTGACTTTTTGAAGTGAAAACCTCGTTGGGCATTTTTGTGATGGGAAAAAACCATTGAACTCGCGACACTGTAATGTCACCGCCACCGTACCAGGAACACTAGCTCAAAACTTTGTCAACCTGGTCGTTTGCCAGGAACACTCGCAGGGTCAAAACTTACAAAAGTTTTTACTTCTTTCGGCACTCTCGGAGTGGTTAGGTTTTTTTTCTTATGGGTTTGAATTACAGATATAGAAATCTCGCCCAGGGCGCTGGTAGTGCTAAAACCGCCGCTGCCTGCACGTATTTTTATACTCTTACAAAAAATTATTACGTTGACTTATTGAAAGGAAACCGTACATTTGAGTCATTGTTTCCACTAATGAATTTTCTTTGACTAACAAAACAAATGAAATAGAAGAAAATTTAAATGTATTTATTTAATTCTAGCTTTTGCAAGCGGCTTCGCTCACGTGAACATAGTTTCTATAACTGTCTTCGAGGGTGGGCAGTGCGTGAAAAAAGTTGCCTATATGTTAATCCAGGTCCTAATCTGTCTATCTACCACAAATTTCAGTTAGATACGTTCAGTAGTTTTTTCGTGAGAGAGTAACAAACATCTATACACACATACAAACTTTTAAATTTGTAATATTAGTAGGATTATGACTAGCTGTGCCCGCGACTTCGTCCGTGAGGAGGTTATTAATTTTTTTGAAGAAAAAAAAGTATTCTATATGTTAACCCGGGCTATAAGGAACCACATACAAAATTTCATCAAAATTGGCCCGGTAGTTTTTGCGTGATGCGCGAACATATAGACAGACAGACAAAAATTTTGTAATTTTGGTCTCTATATCGTTAGTAATATCCACCACAGTTATTATTTTCCAAAAATATTTCATGTACAGACATTATATTATTATATTATGTATAAATGCTAATGATTGTTTTTCGTTTTTCAAAGTTGAGCGGTGAGCGGTAATTTTTATTATTATAACAGCTCATATACGTCCCCACCGAGGGGCTCGAGCCTACCTTGAATCAGGGCGATTAGGCCTTAGTCGACAACACGGGCCCAGTGCGGGTTGGTCGACTTCACACACAACCTTCGAGTTTCTTCGCAGGCGTGTGCAGGTTTCCTCACGATGTTTTCCTTCACCGTTAAAGAAATCGGTAAGTATATGTACGTAAGTTTTTGAAAAACTCATTGGTACATTGGCCGTCCAGATTTGAACCCGGTACCTCTGGTTAGATGGACCGAGTCGTTACCGGTTGAGCCACCGACGCTTACTTATTTGCCAATATACCGCTTTAATATTGCATCTACGTCTCTTGGCGTGCAATATTCGAGGTCTATTCAAGTTCTACGAGAGAAAAAACTCTCAAAGCCGACGCGTAGTCGTAGCGACGTGGAAAACGTGATATTGAACAACTTAAAAAAGTTTTTTGTTATTAAACTTTCGCTATTTGAATAGAAGGTGTTCTTCGAGATCTCTGTTGATTTTCGATTGGCACATTTTCGTAACAGAGTGACCTGATTGTACATAATCGAGTGTGGTTGATAGATTTTTTTATTGACAGTTTACAGGGAATAAAGTAATAATATAAATACTAACACGCTTATTTTAACTACACAAAAACCAAGATTAAAAATAAAAGACATAATAAAACAAAATTTATAATTTTAAACAAAAAAAAACAACTTCAAACGCACTAGTCGCCACTACGATTTTTGAAGGTTCCTCTCGATTTCTCTGGGATTCCATCATCAGATCCTGGTTGCCTTATCATGGTACCACCCTTGGGATATCTCCTTTCCAACAAAAAAAGAATCAACAAAATCGGTTCATAAACGACGAAGTTATCCGCGAACACACATAAAAAAAATGAAAATATATACGGTCGAATTGAGAATCCTCCTCCTTTTTTAAAGTCGTTTAAAAAAATAAAATATATACGGTCGAATACTCAAACACAAACAGGACGAAAGAAGTACTGCCAATGAAAATGCACTGACACAGCATAAATGTTGTGGATTGTGTTCCCACAGCTCCACAACGTTACGCTAATATCAGTGTTGCCGTTTTAGCGCATTTGGTGCTAGAACTAGTGCGCTTTCCAAGCAGTCTTTCTAAGCGCTCTTTGAGATCATTCTCTCCATACAACTAGCGCTAAAAATTCATTACTTTATTTGTTCTGGCGTTTTTTTAGACATTATTTAGCACAATTTAGAAAAATGGAGCGGCAACACTGGCTGATATTCTGTCAGTACCAGTGATTACGTCGTCGTGCGCACCTTGAACGGTCATTGCAACGGTTGCTAGTATTGTGCTTTTATTTATTTTTTGTTTATCTACAATTGATAAGCCCTTATCATCATCTCACCTAATGGTAAGTGACGATGATGCCGAAGATGGAAGCGGGCTTACCAAGATTGCCCGACGCAATGGGGATCAGGCTATCTTATCTTCAAGCCGGAACACATCAATGATGTTAACACTGATGTTTGGCGGCAAGACTTAGATAAGATGGTGGTAGCTAGCCAGGCGGGCTGTAAAAATGCCCTACCATCAACCAAACCGAGTCTTACAAAGTTGACCCCGCCGGGAATCGAACCCGCGGCCTCCTGGTGTGAAGCGAATAGACTAATCTTTACGCCACGGCGGCGGTTAAAATAGTAAATAGTACTCAAAACAAAGTAAGGGCCACATAATTTTTTTCAGTACGTTTTCATACAAAGAGGTGGCCCAAACAGCCACCATAATTTTTTTAAAGCGTCGGTGGCTTAACCGGTAATGACTCGGCCCTCCTAACCAGAGGTCTCGCGTTCAAATCCGGACGGCCAATTTACAAATGAGTTTTTCTAAAACTTACGTATATACACTTAACGATTCCTTTAACGGTGAAGGAAAACATCGTGAGAAAACCTGCACATCTGATTCCAGATGTGTATGAAGGTCGCGTTGCACACGTCTGTAGATGTAAATCTAAGTGCCCTACACGTGACTACGGGTGATGCTTAGTGCAACGCCAGGCAACCACCTTATATCCCTTGGATAGCACGGTTAATTGTGCCACACGATTTAAATCAATAAAAGTAAGACAACTACGAAGTGAAGTCATTAAGTTAGATCCCTGCCTATAAATGTGTCGAAGAGCACAACATTCTGCAGACCCTCGGAAACTACAAAGTGCACTTACTTCCCTGGCTACAAATGTGGCTACGAAGAGCACAACATTCTGCAGACCCTCGGAAACTACGAAGTGCACTTACTTCCCTGGCTACAAATGTATCGAAGAGCACAACATTCTGCAGACCCTCGGAAACTACAAAGTGCACTTACTTCCCTGGCTACAAATGTGGCTACGAAGAGCACAACATTCTGCAGACCCTCAGGAACTCAGTGGACTGCTCAGATGAGAGCACACAGTCAATTGGCAAATTTTGTATACATTTTTCGGCAAAAAAAACATATTCTTTGTTTTGAGCATTCCACTGAGTTTCCGATGGTCTGCACAATGTTGTGCTCTTCGACACATTCGTAGCCAGGGATCTAACTATAGCTTCGTTGTTTTCCTACTCGACTTGATTTAAAAATATAATAGTGGCTGTTTGAATGACTTCTCTGTATGAAAATGTACGAGTACCTTATTATGTTTTGAGTAGTCTATATTTAAAAAAATGAATCCTTATTTCCCTTGGTCACGACATCACGCATGAACAGCTGGACCGATTTCGCTAATTCTATTTTTATTGAGTTCGTTATTGTAAGGAGAAGGTTCTTATGTAGGGTAGGTAGGGTAGGGTAGGGTAGGGTAGTGTAGTTTAGTGTAGTATAGTGTAGGGTAGGGTAGGGTAGTGTAGTGTAGGGGTAGGGTAGGGTAGGATAGGGAAGGGTAGGGTAGGGTAGTGTAGTGTAGGGTAGGGCAGGGTAGTATAGTGTACTGTAAGGTGTATCGTAGTTCGCCGGGACAGCTAGTACAATATAAATATTGAAATATGTACCATAAACTATAGGGAATACAACACAAAACTAGCAGGAGTTGTGGTAGATACACTAAAACTAAACTAACTGTGTTATGACGCGATAAAATCAAAGACCCTTCCGGGGAAGTTATGCAAGGACAACGCTTGCGCTTGAAGAAGCGGTTTTAACAAGCTTATAAATAAATAATAATAAATAAATATTCTGGGACAAATCACACATGGTCATCTGGCCCCAAAGTAGGATTCCCTGTGTTATGGGAACCAGAGACTGATATACATACGTTTAAATACATACATATATAGATATATTTAACACCCAGACACAGAGCAAACAAATCTGCTCATCACAAAAAATATATATATCGAACTCACAACTCTCGGATGAGTGGTCAAGAGCACTAACCACTGAGCCACCGAGTCAGTCATTTCACTTGCAATGTATGCATGTTTGTTCGGGTGAAATCTTGCAATATAAATTTGACCCACTTCCCGGTTTCCGATTGAGCTGAAATTTTGCATACATATTTATATCGCGTGACAATGCAATATTATGATGACATGGAGCTGATCTGATGATGAACCTGGAAGGTGGCCATAGGAACTCCGCAATAAAACAACACAACCCCATCGAGTTTGGGCTCGTTTTATTCGTATTGACGAGTACTTTGATCCTAAAAAACTTGTATCTAAAAGCTTTTAGATTTTTAGAAAATTATCATTTCAAGATTTTAAGCTATTGCATAGCTTTAATCGCGGGCTTTGAGCGCGGCGACCGAATCAAGAAATTCCGTAACGAAAAAAAAACCTAACACCCCATGCTCGGCCGAGTTCTAAAAAACTTACAGTGCCATCTATTAGCGATTTGCGGTACTAAAAGGACTTAGTCAATTTTTCTGGTGTAACTTTCTTAGTGTTAATTTATTACATAAACATCCCGCGCCCCAAGGACTATATGGTACTGGTAAATACTGCATAAAAAAAATAATATATATAATTGCATAAGTTGATAAAAAATGCTATGCAATAGCTTTACCGTGGCAGTCCCCGAGTGCCACACGTTTTATTTATTTAACTTGCGTTGTTGATATGTATTAAAGTACGTAAGTTAACCGCTTAAAAATTTGCAAGTTAAATTTATTTGATCCACTTCCCGGTTTCCGATTGAGCTAAAATTTTGCATATGTACACTTTTTGTTTGAATGACAATGCTTGGTTAGCTAAGTGACGTCATTCTAAATCCAATATGGCGGACTCCCAAAGATGGCGGACCAGTTGTTTTTTCAAACTTATTTATTTATCTAGTAAAAGGGTTCGCTGAGAAGAATCCTACTAATATTGAAACGCGAAAGTTTGTAAGAATGTATGGATGTATGTTTGTATGTTTGTTACTCTTTCACGCAAAAAATACTAAACAGATCTGGCTGAAATTTGGTAGGTAGACAGTTTAGGACTTGGATTAACAAAAAGGCTTCTTTTATCACCGCGCTCTGCGCACCCTCGAAAAGTCTTTGCTTCTTCCTTCATCACGCGAACGGCCAAGGAATGGAATTCCCTGCCGGCATCTGTATTCCTCGATTCGTATAATTTAGGAATCTTCAAGACGAGAGTGAATAGGCACTATTTTACATCCTCGGCTGCATCGGCACTTACCAACAGGTGAGTTGCAGCCAAACGCACTCAAATTTAACAATAAAAAAAAAGTCACAGAAACGATGTCCACGCGGATGAAGCCGCGGGAAATAGCTAGTACGAAATAATTAAAACTCTACTCGAATAAAAGCTTGTACCTACCTTGAGGTTTTTCGAAATAAGCTTAATTTATCCATAATTGGTATCATGATGATGTTATCATCTCACTTGACGGTAAATGCCGATGATGGTAAAGCTGAAAGCGGGCTTACCAAGATTCCCTTACGAAATGGAGAACTGGCTATCTTATCTTCATGCCGAAACACGTCAATGCTGTTAACATTTATGGTTTGGCACCATCGTCATTATTTTATCAGCCGAAAGCCGTCCACTGCTGGACAAAGGCCTGCCCCAAGGATTTCCACGACGACCGGTCCTGCGCTGCCCGCATCCAGCGGCTTCCCGCGACCTTTGCCAGGTCTTAGGTCCACCGCGTGGGAGGCCTGCCTTCGCTACGTCTTTTGGTGCGCGGTCGCCACTCGAGAACTTTACTGATCCAACGGCCATCACTTCTACGAGATGTGCCCAGCGCACTGCCACAGTTCTCGTCTCGATTTGGTCATAAAAAAAACGACTTCAAACAGGAAACTAAGGTTTCCCTCGATTTCTCTGGGATGCCATCATCAGATCCTGGTTTCCTTATTATGGCATCTCCCTTGGGATATCTCCTTTGCAACAAAAAAAGAATCATCAAAATCGGTTCATAAATTACGAAGTTATCCGCGAACACACATAAAAAATATATAAGGTCTAACAAAATTAGCTGAAATTATTTTAACTGGTGCTTCTACCCATGAAACTGAACAACTTTCCCCATGAAACCCATAGTCAAATCTCAAAAAAATTGTTGAACTTCCCATACTAAGTTGGCTGATCAGCTGATCGAGTTAGTATAGGAGAGCTAATTTTTTTTTTGCGATTTGATGAGTAGAAAATGAGAGAGTTTCATGAGTAGCAGCACCAGTTAAAATAGTCTCAGCAAATTTTGTTAGACCTTATATACGGTCAAATTTAAAAACCTCCTCCTTTTTTTGAAGTTGGTTAAAAATACGATAATTTAGATTTAAAAATATGTTATTGTAATGTTACCTCGTCCTTCTCTCCAAGAGAGTTGCCGTTCTCGAGGCGGTACCGGCGAGCCACTGCGTCTGCGCCGGCTTCTGTACTCGTCGCCGACAGCTGTTAACAAAAACACCATAAGATAAGATAAATACTCTTTATTGTACACACTAGTTACAAAAAAAAACTTGAAAAAACTAAACTTATAAAATAAAAAAAAATAAACACAGTATAAAAAAGTAACTATAGTGGTAAAATTTGGGCGGTACCATATAAATACCAAAGACCATATAAAGACGGATGTAGAGTTGAGCAACGCCCGACTTGGGCGTGTCAATATACATGACATTGATGCCAATAAAATACCAATAAAAAAAAAAACGTTATGGATTTTTAATACAAAACAATTAAAAGTCCTATCTTCTTCTGAGAGAGAAATTTTTAAATATTTTGTGAAGTGAAAACTTCTTTAGGCGCGTTGGGTACAAGGAACACTCTGAGGGTCAATACTTATAAAATTTATTTGATTCCCCTCGATTTCTCTGGGATGCCATCATCAGATCCTGGTTTCCTTATTATGGCATCTCCCTTGGGATTTGATTCTATTAATCTTCGAAATTGTAAGCAAAACAATTTTTAGTTCCAATAAGCTTAAAAAACATGAAAAAAACATTTTTTTACTAAATAATAGTAACAAAACTCATATTTAGTTATATTTTTACATTTATGGAAAACAGAAAGTGTATTCTGTAATTATATGAAACGTTAGTGAAATGGTTACGTTCTATGGTCATTTATTCATAATAATAGTGATGTTATACCTACAGATAACGTATTTGAAACGTATAGATTTGTTAAAAATATTATGAATTCATTACCACACAAACAATTATTTCTTGTGGTTAAATCAACCAACCATAAAAGTTTCAGACATAAAAGTGATATGTATAAGTAATAAATAACAATAGTAGAATGTTTAACAAGAGCATAAAACAAGCCATTTCACGCGAGACGTTTATTTAGCCACCCGAGCCGGTACTGCAAGGGTGGATAGTCACGTTGAGGGTAAAATGGGTTTCGTGGTCGAGTTTTACACTCTGTTTTTCACTTCGATTGCAAGGAAATAATAAATATTCAATCGCAGTACATCGAATTTGGCTAACTTTGACGAAAAATTAGTTTTCCGTCACACAATTTTTCATATTTTCCACCCCCTTTACCCATTATCACCCCTAAAATCGACAAAGTACACTTTAGCTTCGGGTTTGGCAACACTATTTTAGCATGGTCTATTTTATATCGTTACGTCAAAGTACAATAACTTAAATTAGCATTCTCTAACGGCCGCACTATAGTTAAGTTTCTCAAAGTAATTGATCAATTTCTAAAAAGCCAAATTTCTGAATTTTAGCTTGTGTTAGTTCGTTTTTTTTTTATTAGTTTGGGATAAATCTTGGAAGTTAAATTAGAACCATTTCCCGGTTTGCGATTGAGCTGAAATTATGCATACATGTAAAGATTGGAGCACAACTCTTTTATCGTGTGGCACAATTAACCGTGCAATCCAAGTTGTAGACGGCGAATGCCTGGTGTTGCACTTTGCATCACCCGCTGTCAAGTGTAGGGCATTTAGATGGAGCACAGTGGAGCACAACGAATGATTAGCTAAGTGACATCATTCTAAATCCAATATGGTGAAATCCCAAAGATGGCGGACCATTTATTTTTTCATGTACCCTCATGATATAGGAGTCAAATAAAAGGGTTTGCTGAGAAGAATTAAAAATAATTAAAATTATTTTTGAATTAAGGCTTGTAAGTTTTTCGAAATTGTTTTTTACCGATTGAGTACAGGTTTCTTGGGGATAGTTGTTCCGCTTCACGAGTTTGATTTGAAGCCTTTGATCACAAAATTTAAGCCTCAGGTATTATTTAGCAGTTACCAGTTACTACTAAGCGTAATCTCAAGCAAAATGGTCCCAGCAAACCTGAAGACAGATCACAATAATCAATCTACAGCTTCATAAGGCAGTGAAACGAACCTGTAGAAGTGATAAGAACAATCACACTAACAACATGTGTAGCGAGGTTGAAAAACATGACAACAGTGCCCATACAAAAGACCTATTCCACAAAGTCAATTTACTCACCGGAGATTTTAAGCCAAAAACCTGAATAGTAGACGACGATAACGGCCAACCTATTACAGATATCGATAAAGTACTGGAACAACGGAGGGCGTATGCCGAAAATGTCTACAAAGAAAATACCCAGCCTTTAGTGCGCCGACAGGAAGATCACGAAAGAGAGCCTGATATCCTTCTTCGTGAAGACACAAGCTGAAATATAATGCAGATGGTTCCGATGAAATACCTGCAAATCTACTTAAATCACTTGATCCCAAAGTTATCAAAGCACTATACTATATATGCCTTAAAGTATGGAGAACTGGACAGTGGCCTAAGGACTGGGTGGAATCAATTGTCGTCCCTCTACACAAAAAAGGCTGGAGCTCCAATGTAGTAATTACGTACGCTATCGATTATCTCAAACGTCAGTAGAGACATGTTACGAATTATCAGCGACCGTTTGTCTAACTATATCGACAGACAAATTCCTGTGGAGCAAGCAGGTTTTGTTGCTAAACGCGGGACGCGCGAACAAATTTTCAGCGCACGTTAAATAATTGAAAAATGCCTTGAGTATAACAAACCATAGACTACTCCAAAGCATTTGACTGCGTGGGATGGCAATCCATACTGGACAATCTCGTCGATATGGGAGTTCCTACTCATTTAATATGTCTCATTCACAACCTATAATGTGAAAGCAATGCCAGAATCTGACTCGAAGATCTGATGTCAAATACCCTCCGTCCAGAACGCGGCGTACGACAAGGTTGTAAATTATTCAAAATACATTATACGAGCGCGAGAGAAGGATTGAGGGAGTTTTGTCTGTGGGTGGCGAGAAAATCAGTAACCTCCGATATGCTGACGATATCACCTAATTGCTACCAACGAAGTGGAAATTTCCGCCTTATTCAGCCGCATTGAATACGAAAGTCCTAAGTTTGGCCTACAAATAAATAAATACAAGACTGAACTGATGACTTGAAGTCTACAGACCTTCAAGAATTAGATCGGGTCAATGAGTTCGTCTATCTTAGATCCCTCATCACTGGTGACGGAAACTCTGACAGAGAGATCGTAAGACGCATTCAGATAGCTAAGAGCGCCATGACTAAACTAGAAAAAGTCTGGAGAGACAGTGATATCACAAAAGAACAAAAGCCAAACTCGTAAATGCGCTTGTGTTCCCAATATTTCTCTACGGTTCCGAGACAGGGACTGTTAAAACCACTACGAAATCGAGAATTGAGACTTTTGAGATGTGGTGTTGGCGGAAAATCCTGCGAATTTCGTGGACAGCCTTCAGACATAACGAATCTGTTCTGGAACACCTGATAATCATGACGCGCCTATTTAACACCTGCTGAACACGCATGCTCAAATAACTTGGGCACATAGCGCAGAGAGAGCCAGAGTCCCTAGAAAGGCACATACTGATGGGCAAAGTAGAGGGGAAAAGACAAAGGGGTCGTGCTCCAGCCAGATTTGTCAGTATTCAGTACTTTTAACCGCCTCCGTGGCGTAATGGTTAGTCTATTCGCTTCAAAACAGGAGATCGCGGGTTCGATTCCCGGTGAAGTCAACCTGGAAGACTCGATTTGGTTGGTGGGAGTGTATTTTCTAAGCTCGCCTGGCTAGCCAAAAATCAGTGTTAACAACATTGATGTGTTCTGGCTTGAAGATAAGATAGCCAGTTGTCCATTGCGTTGGGGAATCTTGGTAAGCCCGCTTCCATCTTTGGCATCCTGGTCACTGATGAGGTGAGATGATGCCAAGAGCTTACCAATTGTGAATAAATAAAAAAAAGGTGGTGTGACCGAACAAAAATACTGCAACTCAATCTGAACGATACTATCCACACCGCCGTTGATAGACAAAGATGGAAGTACGGCCGATCAGTATTTCCCACATCGGTTAAAGGTCGAAGTGAGTGAAATTTGTTATCTCATTCGTGCTACATTCCGAGTACGTCTCTCTATCTCTGTCATTGTTTATATTTGAACGAGACTCTGTAGACTATAGAGGTTTCGTGTTTGCGTGTAGTTGTATTACACTCATTTTTGATAAGATTAATGAATGAATAGGGCCGGCCCTCATTCATTAATCTCATCAAAAATTTCAGTAAAGTCTCTCACCAAGTGAGTGTTAAAATGAACATGGACAAGACGAAAATAAATTTAAATGTCCGTGTCGCACCCAGCCCTCTAAAGGTTGGAGACTCTACACTGGAAGTTGTTGACGAATATGTATACCTGGGACAAACAGTCCAGCTAGGTAGGTTCAACTTCAAGAAAGAGATAAATCGACGAATCCAACTCGGCTGGGCAGCGTTCGGGAAGCTTCGCAATATTTTCACGTCCCAAATACCGCAGTGTCTCAAGACTAAGGTCTTTGACCAGTGTGTGTTGCCAGCGATGACTTACGGATCTGAGACATGGTTGCTTACTAGGGGCCTCATAAGAAGGCTCAAGGTCACCCAAAGGGAAATGGAGCGTGCTATGCTCGGAGTTTCTCTGCGTGATCGAATCAGAAACGAGGAGATCCGCAGGAGAACTAAAGTAACCGACATAGCTCACAGAATCGCTAAACTGAAGTGGCAGTGGGCAGGGCACATAGCTGGTTAAACAGATAGCCGATGGGGCAGTAACGTTCTCGAGTGGCAACCGCGCACCTGAAAACGTAGCGTAGGAAGGCCTCCTACGGACTGACGATCTGGTGAAGATCGTGGGAAGCCGATGTATGCGGACTGGTCGTCGTGGAAATCCTTGGGGGAGGCCTTTGTCCAGCAGTGGACGATTTTCGGCTGATATGGTGATGATGATGGGCCGGCCCAAACGAAAGGTTCTGACGAAATTTTATTACACCCCTAACGACCTACATGTTCAGATACAGCCATTTTGGATTATAGTTACGCAAAGATTCATCAGAAATTTACGAATCTCCTATAAATAATTAAAACATTTCGCTTAAGAAATCATTCCAACGAGCTAGCTAATCTTCTTTTGGCCTGACTTTGCGGTAATAGGTTATTCTGATCTAAAAATAGTCGGTTACGCAATCGATTGGCGCCTTTCTATATAAATCTATCGCTTCCATCGTAACAACTCAGTACAATTTTGCATTATTATTTTTGGTTTTGGGTTAATTTCCTAATAAAGTACTACACCGATTTTGATATTGTCATTGAAAATTACTTTTAGATCGCTGGGTACTAGGTCCCATTTGGGAGTTTAGTGCGACACGGCGATTGTATGGAAGCTATTGGTAGTTCATAGGTAAAATAGGGTGTCAAAGGACGCTGATTGACGAGATCTATCAGACGAAGAAAGAATTAAAAAAAATTTTGAGATCCAATAAAGTTATGGTCGAAAAACCGGTTTTGTTAGTCGAAAAGTTTTAAAATTTTTGACTTTGGGCCCGGATGTCTCGAGAACTAAGTCGAAATAAAAAAAATGAAAAAACAGTCCTAGAATATTTAGTTGGCTGTCGAATGAGATCAAAATTTTGAAAAAAAAATACGGGCTGTAGGTGCGCCTTCAAAAAGGTACCTCGGCGAGTGAGTTGTAGCGCATCATGGTTATACAGTACTGTGGTATGGAAGTTGGGTGTGTATGAGAGTTAATATTGTTATATGCGGTGAATGGAGCTTTTTTCGATTTTTTTAAAAATTTTTCAGATTTGAAAAATATTTAAATTTTTAATTAATGAGTACGGAGTATGGGGAGTTATGTAAAAAAAACGAATTGTTCGTGGATAGAGTTATACATAAATTACTTATTGTTTGTCCAATTAGGATTTAGGATTAGGATTAGGATTTTTATACCTGAATTTCATTTTCAATGTCCTAGTAGTTCGTGCTATGCAGGGAATCTGTGCATTTTTTAAATCTCTTTAATAGTTATCTATAATTTGGATGAAACTATGCATTACTATTTTTACTTAACATTATAAATGTGAAAATGTGTTAGTTTGTTTATTACTTCTTCACGCTTCAACACCTCAATAAATCTTGACAAAATTTGGCGTGCCGGTAGCTTGTATCATGGGAAAGGGTACATGCTACTTTTCGTTCCGTGAAAATAGCATAGTCCGATACAGTTCCTGAGGGAACTGAAAAAATATCCTCTTTTTTTGGTTGATTTCTTTAACATCGCTACCGAGCAACTGATTTTTTAATTTTTTTTTATTCACAATTGGTAAACCCTTGATAACATCTCACCTGTTTTGTAGTGATTTTTTGCACAGAGATGGTTATGGGTGTAGCACGACTTGTAGGTATGATTTGTAAGTACGATAAGGGCGCGGGTTAAAGATGCGTGCTCACATAAAATAAAGACCTAAAAAGAGAATAAGCATTACAAAATACATAATACACCTAAATTTTAAACACAATTCACAAATATCCTACCCGAAAAAGGGTCTTTTAAGAAAACAGCAGAAATAATCATTTTCTATAATGAAAGTTTAATGATAGATTAGAACTGTTGGACCGGTAGAATTTCAATTTTCAAATGATATTGTCAGATAGATGAAAGCGCAAGAGTTTCTTCGCAGGCATGTGCAGGTTTCCTCAAGATGTTTTCCTTCACCGTAAGAGCGTCGGATCAACGTACATATGAAACCTAAATTCGAAATCACATTGGTACGTGATTGGTATGTAAACTTAAGTTCCTATTAATAATTTCTAAGATAAAACGGTTTCAAACATTAAAACATTAGGGATGACGATAGAATCAGAAATAAATTATGAACTCTTGATCACTAAATTGCCCTCCTATATAAACTTCGGGAAACCTTGCTCGTTCTGTTTTCCATCAATTCTTCGATTTTTAATTCACCAAAACCACAAAATGAGTACTTAAATGACGCTGCTAAACTATGACGTCACGCCTAGGTATTTCAAACATTTTTAGAACAAAATGTTGTTTTTGACAGATGATAAAAAGTAACTCAGATGACTAGCATTCGTCATATCTCATTATTGTGACATTTCTTGTTCTGCCCCTGTACCCTTCATATACACCTTGGTATAGATTAGAACATTAGTTTTAGAAGCAGCACAAATTAATTAATTACCTACCTTGTGTCGCACTAATTGGAATTCAAATTAACTTCGATCGAGTTGAAGAGAAGTTTCCCAGCTCACCCCACGCTTGGCCTACTAGTAATTTGCCTACAAGCCTGTCTCCGTGAATCCCTATTTCCTGCCCTTTGCCTTTGCGGTCACTGCCAGTGATAGATTTTAGAAACAGGGGTTCAAAAACGGCTCTACTTGATATCAACCACACTGTATCGCTATTTGTATTAAAGTGTGTTAAATGAAAAATGAAAATGTTTATTTTGGCTTTTACAAGTTATTAACACATTGAATCAAGCCCTAATTTCCAAACTAGTCGTTAGAATGTGTCTTGGGTTTTTTTTAGATGATTAAAAAACGCTAAACACGTTAAAAAACCGACTTCCATCACAACAAATTAGTACATTTTTGCATTATTATTTTTGGTTTTTGTTAATTTTCTACTAAAGTACTACACCGATTTTGATAAAATTTATATGGGACCACACGGGAAGCACTAGCTTTCTAATAAAAAAAGAATCATAAAAATCGGTGCACCCAGTCAAAAGTTCTGAGGTAACAAACATAAAAAAAACATACAGACGAATTAAGAACCTCCTCCTTTTTGGAAGTCGCTTGAAAATAACACATGTTTGGTAATTTTAGTTTTACTACCTGTCACTTGCCCAAGAAATAAAAACTACGAAACTGTTTTTTATTACCGTATCTTCATAGCCAACGGCTTCTGAAATTGTTGCTGTCTGTTAGTTTTGGTAAATACGAACAATTCAATTCAAGACATTTATTCAAAATAGGTGCGAATTACACTCTCTCTGATAGTCATAAAAATAATAATAACAATGTCATTTGTAAAGAATCAAGAAATAAACAATAATTAATAACGTCAAAATTCAATCCTTAATATAAACCAGATTATGTCATTAGAACATGAAAACAATATGACAAGAAAAGTTATCGGTAAACAGTGGAACAGTCTACTTGTATAACATTCATTATAATTTTTATCAAAGTAACGGAAGCTACGAGTAAGTACCCAAAAAAATGCTTAGCGTTCATTCCGCGTGTAAGAACGCAGCTAAGTAGGTGTCTGTTCATCTAGTGCGAGGGAGGCGAGCATAATTTTTTAGGTCACTCTCGTATATATACTTTCATTTTTAAGATTACTTAATCTGAGCAGGTTGATACGTGTTTTAATAATATCGAACGTAAGTCTATTCGCTTTAAGTTCAAATCAATGCGGGCTTCAACGCGGCTGTTACGTTGAAACCGAACGCCCAATTCTCGATTTGTATATGTTTTTATTACTTTTCATCACTTTCAAATAAGTTTAAAAAAAATGTGTTCATTTAAAATAAAAGGTCTTAAAGTCACAGATTTTTGTGTGTTGGTTTTATTCAATATTAACTATTTGTTTTCGAGAAATTTTGCAACTAATGCCAAAAACAGGGTCTACAGTATATATTTTTACATCAATAGTGGTAATATTTTTAAAATTTTATTTAATTAAATCGATTTTTTATTACATAAAGTATAATAGGTATATATTTTTTAATACAGTTGCTCGAAAAGTGGTCATTTATATGCCAGTCAAGTGTGCGCAAAATTGATTTTACCGCACACGTGCTTCTACTTTACCACTTTTTTTTAATTTCTAGCTCTGAGGTACAATACATTTATAGCAAATAAAAAATATAATAACCAAAGATACAGAATCTTCTTTAAGACTTTTGAAAGGAGAATTTCAATAGATAGGTAGTTCCTCCGAGGTTAGTACAAAACTCAAGCTTTTTAGATTCTCTTTGGGTTATATCTTTGTGAAGAAAAGAGAAAAAATATGAATGAAATGGAACCAGTTACACCAAGGAATAGGTCATCTTGGCCAAAGAGGTTAAGTATCCCAAGCCGTATTGTAGTCTTTATATGATAATAAAAAAAACTTACACATGCGAACGTGTGCTAGCTAAAATATGGCGCAATTTTCGTAAAACTGAATTATGATGTTTTAGTTGTGAAAACTAATAGAATTAAGAATAGTTAATATATATGTAATAAAAAATATACTTATGTGTATGTATAAGAATAAAAAAAGTGAGATTACTCCCCGGACATTTAAAATAAGCCACAAGTCGTGTAAAATGAACTTTGGTTGCTGAAGCCTTGATAGGTATGTACCTTCCCATGTATTTTGTTTTTCTGTCACGGTCGTTTTATTATTTTATCGATTTTCTTACAACTGTATTGAAAAACTTCGTATGATACATGGGTGTAAAAGGAAATAACAAACTCGTGACGATGGTAAACCTTAGCCTGCGGCTCGGGCTCACTAATGTTACTCGTTTGTTATTAACCTTTTTACAACCCTTGTATCATAAATAACTATTCCATGGTGATAGCTTTACCCACCCTGGCTGGACACTTCATACAATGGGCCAGAAATGACATTTCAAAAAAGGAATGACAGAACAAACAAAATGGCGCCAAAATCCTATACGTTCGACAACCAAACTGTAACCAATCTGTATCAATCTGGGTGAGGAAGGAGTGAGGTCGCAATCTCAAGAGCGGCAGGGAGTGTCCATACTGTATGTTAGTAATAATATATATACTATGCTGGCGGTATCGCTGTCTCTTGCTACTCTCGGCCACAAAACGTCGCTATGTACATAATTTTAATATTCTTTTTAACCCAATAATTATTGTTTGGCCCATAAATAGTATTTTCATTTCACCTTTTGTTTCATAGTAAACAGCCAGTATCTTTATGGAGCCTTTACTCTTCGAAGAACGAGGGGGTTGAGTAACTTATACTTAAGGCTCCTCCGTCCCTACAATTAGCAACTCGAATTACGATGTTTGAAACATCGAACGAAATAGCTTGGAAATATAGTTCTTGTCAGCTCGTACTGCGATATGGCTGGTATGTCAATCGCTGTGTACGAATCGTGTGAAAATTGTGGTTTTTAATTTATTATAAATAGGGGTTGTTGATGTTGTCAAGGGTTTACCAATTGTGAATAAAAAAAAAGAAAAAAAAAACGAATTTCCAAAAAGTAAGAAAACTAAATAATTTTATATTGTTTTGTTGCGAAGTTCATAAATTATCTTAATGTTTCAATTAAAAGTGCAGCCGTTCTATGGTTAAAACTAGAAAAAAAGGGTGCATGAGGATATTTTTAGGGTTTCTTACCGAAAGGGTAAAAACGGGACCCTATTACTAAGACTCCGCTGTCCTTCCGTCTGTCTCTCTGTCCGTCTGTCACTAGGCTGGAGTTCATGAACCGCGATAGCTATACAGTTGAAATTTTCCCAGATGATGTATTTCTATTGCTGCTATAACATAAAATACTAAAAATTTGAAAAAGTGAAAAAATAAGGTGATTTACATACAAAAAAAAACTAGAGCTATCTAGAATCATGGTACGGAACCCTTTGTACTAGCGCCATCTAGTATGAAATGAAATGAAATGAAATTTATTTTTAATAACATTTGTTGCAAGTCTACTACTACACTCAATGTAGTCAATTCTACACAAAATACACAAAAATGCTAATGCAAGAACAATAAAAATAAATGTCAAAAATTTGATACATTAAATGATAATTGATATGTTAAGTAATACTTGTTATTAATGTACTAAAATAACTGCAGACCCTACGTGAGCTGGAGCTTTGTCTGCAAGAATTATTTTATGTCTTAATGGTACGGAACCCTTTGCGTGCGGTTCTGACTCGCACTTGACCGGGTTTTTTTTAGTTCTGTTTATTAAAATAGAATTCGTAGAAATCAAAATCACTCCCCATGTCCTGTAAATTACAAAACATTATTTTTTTCCTTTAAAAAACCCTTAGTTGAAGTAAAGGCTGATAACAATGTAGATCGTTGGCGGCGGCGGTATAAGCCGTTCTAGTTTTGTTTTATTTTATTTTGGGTTAACATAATATATACGAATATAAAGAGACGGCTAAGCCAGACTTATTGCCCCGCTTATCTTGAGGCAAGACCGATGGGCTTTTTACTAGTTCTTACCAAATGCTACTGTAGTACACAAGGTAACCTAATTATTGAATTTAATGGTATGAATCTTGGTAAGCCCGCTTCCATCTTCGGCAACATCGTCACTTACATCGTTGAGATGTTGTCAAGGGTTTACCAATTATGAATAATAAAAAAAAAAGAATTCAAAATATTTTATACTTGCTTTTGCCAGCGGCTTCGCCCGCGTGGACAATGAACATCGTTTTTATGACCTCTTAGAGGGGGCGCGGTGCGCAAGCCGCAAGCGGCTCGCGAGCGTGCACATGAATTTTCTCCTGATCCCTCGGGAACTATGTCAGGATATGCTAATATTAGTAAATCATGTCATTTCCCACCCCTTTAACCATCTCTGTGCAAAATATCACACAATCCATCGTTCCATTGCGATGTTAAAGAAATAAACCAAAGAAGAGTATATTTTCAGTTCCCTCAGGAACTGCATGGAGCCATGCTATTTTCACGGGATACAAAGTAGCCTATGTCCTTCCTCGTGATACAGGCTACCTGCATGCCAAATTTCATTAAGTTTGGTCAAGGCGTTGATGCGTGAAAAGGTAACAAACAAACACATTTTCACATTTATAATATTATATAAGTAAGGATATTAGCCGTTAATTGCGACTTCGTTCAAATTTCTTTCACTTCCTTACTAATATTATAAGGAGTCTGCATTCGTTTTCGTACAGATGGCAGTCAATTTAATTTAGCCAGACTGAAGGCGTGTACAAAAGTCTCGCATGCATTGATAACAGAGATCATGTATGCTGATGACCTATGCTTTGTAGCGGAAACCGCTAATGTCCGGTTTCCACCAATCTTGCCGTAAATTCGGCCAGAAGATCAGTGTCAAAAAGACAGAAGTCATGTCCCTGGACATTCATGGTCACGAGGCACTGTTCATAAAGGTTGGTGAGGATATGCTTAAGCAGGTTAATAAATTTCGCTATCTGGGGAGCAATATCTCATCCAAGTGTGACCTTGATGCTGAGATCAACAGCAGGATCGGTGCGGCAAGTGCAGCATTTGAGAAGCTGTGTTCCAAGGTCTACTGCTTTCACGACCTTAAGCTGGCTACTAAAATATCGGTATATATGGCAATTGTGCTGCCAAATCTCTTATATTCCTCCGAGACGTGGTGCGTGTATCGCCGCCACATACGCACTCTGGATCGTTTCCACTTCAAATGCCTCCGCTCCATTATGAAGATCAGATGGTCCGATCAGGTGCGTAATACCGAAGTTCTGCGACGAGCCAATGTCGGTGGCGTTGAAGCCTATTTAATGCGTCGGCAGCTTCGGTGGTGCGGTCACGTGTTACGTATGCTGGGGGAAGCGCATCTTCTATTCTGAACTGGAGGAGGGTAAGCGGAAACAAGGCGGACAACTCCTCCGGTACAAAGATGTTATGAAGCGACATATGAAAGGATGCAATATAGAACCCTCTCAATGGGAGAGTTTGGCAGCAGAACGGCCTGAATGGCGCAGAATTGTGAATAGGCAAGTGCGCGAGTTCGAGGATCAGCGTAAAGCTGTCCTTGATACCAAACGCGACCAGTTAAAGGCCCGACCACCTGCGACCATTTCATACAATTACGAGGGTGGCATACTTAAATGCTCTCAGTGCTTAAGGAGTTTCGCTGCGAAGATTGGCTACATAAACCATCTTCGAGCGCACGCGCGGCAAACCGACTAGGAGTCGAAGTGGTCACCATGACCGAAATCGGTCGGATATATCATCATCATCAATATTATAAATATGAAAATGTGTTTGTTTGTTATCTCTTCACAATTCAACACCTCAACCAATCTTGAAGAAATTGCTCATGCACATAGCTTGTGTCATAGAGAACGACATAGGCTACTTTTTATCTCGTGAAAATAGCATTTTCCGAAACAGTTCCTGAAGGAACTGAAAAAAAGACTATTTTCACGTGGCAATATAGAAAGACATTGTCGTAATTTTTTGAATTGACATAGTTGGGGTGGGAAGTGACACAGACTACTAATTAACATAGTCCGACATAGTTCCCGAGAGATCTGAAGAGCAACGGATTGACGCGATATTTTTGCATAGAAATAGTTGAGGGGGTGGGAAGTAACACAAACTACTAATTAACATAGCCCGACATAGTTCCCGAGAGATCTGGGGAAATGTAATTTTTATGCTCGCGCACGTCGTCGCAAAAGAGCAACGGATGGACGCGATATTTTTGCATAGAAAGAGTTGAGATGGTGGGAAGTGACAAAGACAGTTAATCAGAAAAGCTCGGCATAGTTTCCGAAGGATCTGGAGAAAATTCATGACTACGGTCGCAAGCCACTTGCGGCTCCTACACTGCGCACCCTCAAATAAATTCATAAAAACGATGTTCACGCGAGCGAAGCTGCCGAAAAAAGCTAGTCAATACATAATAGATGGCGTTTGAATAAAAAAAAGGTGAAAATGAATTTTCTTTTAAAATATTAAAAAAAAGTTCAAAGAAAAAGCCAGCCAAGTCCGAGGAAGAACCGCACACAGGGTTCCGTACCATAATAAGATGGCGATAGTTTCTTCATGTTTAAAAAAAAAACGTTTTTTGTATAGAGACCCTCTTATTTTTTCACTTTTGCATTTTTTTTGTATTTGTTGTTATAGCGGCAACAGAAATACATCATCTGTGAAAATTTCAACTGCCTAGTTATCACGGTCATGAAATACAGCCTGGTGACAGACGGACAGCGAAGCCTTAGTAATAGGGTCCCGTTTTTTACCCTTTGGGTACGGAACCCTATTAACAAAAAAAAACTATCACGGTTGAGTAGGGTTTCTTAGTTTAGGAGTAATTATGGACCAACTCAAGATGATTCCGTAAAAAATGTTCTATTACTGCAAAAACAATTTTGTTTTTAAAATGTACATTTATTTTTTGAAAAGACTATACGGACTACTAATTTACGCAAGTCCGACTCATTTTTCATTTGAATAATTTGAATTATTTTGGGATTAATACATAATTTCGCAATGAAGTATTTGCAGGCCCGCTGTTTATTTGTTTGACTGACATCTGAGGCGTGGTTTTAGAAATTATTCCCAACTAGCTGTTCGTGCAACGTAGCTAGTGTGGACATCGTTTCTTTGACTTTTCGATAGTTCGCAGTGCGGCTCGCGAGCGTGAAATAAAAGTAGCCTACGTGTTAATCCAGGTCGTAATCTGTCTACCTACCAAATTTCAGCCAGGTCCGTTTAGTATTTTTTGCGTGAAGAAGTAACAAACATACACACTTATCGAGTGCATGCAAACAAAGCCACAACCAACAGCTAACAATTAATAGATTTTTTAATGTGCTAATTAAGCCTCTTCATTAATCATTACCCAACACGGCACCATGAAAAAAAAACCAGTCCGGGAGTGCTAACAGAAGTGAAAACTTTTTACAGTTTTATAAGTTTTGACCCTGCGAGTGTTCCTGGTAAGGTTTCGGTGACGGTGTAGGTGATGGTGTCGCGAGTTCAATGGTTTTTCCCAATCTCGAATTACAGTTTTATAAGTTTTGACCCTCCGAGTGTTCCTGGCAAACGACTAGGTTGACAAAGTATTGACCTTGCAAGTGTTCCTAGTTAGGTGTCGATGACGGTGTCGGTGACTGTGTCGCAAGTTTAATGGTTTTTTCCCATCTCAAAAATGCCCTAAAGAAGTTTTCACTTCAAAAATTTTTTGATGTGTAACATCTTTGCTCTCGATTTCCTGCAATTTGTGGGAGTGATTTCGTGAAATGGGACGGAAAAGTGTCCCATGTGACGGAAATGTGTAACAGGGAGTCGCGTTTTTTCAGGCTTTAAAAGCGCGGAAAAGGCAAAGGTATCTATGACCATACAGCCTAGTCTGCCGTATCTTTGCCGTCCTTTTTTCAGGCTTTAAAAGCGCGGAAAAGGCAAAGGTATCTATGACCATACAGCCTAGTCTGCCGTATCTTTGCCGTCCTTTTATAAAGTATTTTGTCACATGTTACACATCATATGCGGTTACTGTAGGTCTCGCTCGAATTTTTTTTTTAGTTCATGACTGTCTTCTAGAGGGCGCTTTATTCAAATTATAATGACGTCACATAGCCTTTAACCAGCAGACTATCAAGACGCTTTCAAAGATACCTTATATGTCAAATTATCATAAGTCGTTAAGAAGCCATGAACAGATGAACGTACAACATACATACCCATATACCAATCCAATCCAATCAGTCGTTCCCCCAATGCTGGGGATCGTGACCGTCATGTCATCGAGGGGGCGCAGATTGCTTATAAAACTGACATGACAAGTACCCATATACATACCGGTCAAAATCATATACATCCTTTTTCCTTCGCCGTAGTCAGATAAAAATGATTACACGCGAGCGCAGCCGAGGAAAAAAGCTAGTTTTTAATACGAGTAAGAATGAAAATAAATTTAATGTCTAATTTTTAATTTTCTTTAAATTCTTGCCAAAACACAAGGCTCATCATATCAGCCACAAATCGTCCACTGCTGGACAAAGGCCTCCCCCAAGGATTTCCACGACGACCGGTCCTGCGCTGCCCGCATCCATCGGCTTCCCGCGACCTTCACCAGGTCATCGGTCCACCGCGTGGGAGGCCTGCCTACGCTACGTTTTCCGGTGCGCGGTCGCCACTCGAGAACTTTACTGCCCCATCGGCCATCTGTTCTACGAGCTATGTGCCCTGCCCACTGCCACTTCAGTTTAGCGATTCTGTGAGCTATGTCGGTTACTTTAGTTCTCCTGCGGATCTCCTCGTTTCTGATTCGATCACGCAGAGAAACTCCGAGCATAGCACGCTCCATTGCCCTTTGGGTGACCTTGAGCCTTCTTATGAGGCCCATAGTAAGCGACCATGTCTCAGTTCCGTAAGTCATCACTGGCAACACACACTGGTTAAAGACCTTAGTCTTGAGACACTGCGGTATTTGGGACGTGAAGATATTGCGAAGCTTCCCGAACGCTGCCCAGCCGAGTTGGATTCGTCGATTGATCTCTTTCTTGAAGTTGGAACTACCTAGCTGGACTGTTTGTCCCAGGTATACATATTCGTCAACAACTTCCAGTGTATAGTCTCCAACCTTTAGAGGAGTGGGTGCGACACGGACATTTAACATTATTTTCGTCTTGTCCATGTTCATTTTAAGACCCACTTGTTGAGAGACCTTACTGAGGCCATCGAGCATTGTGCTTAGGTCTTCCATAGTCTCAGCCGCTACAAGGCTACCTTCATAAAAATATTACATTCTCAATTAACAAAAATTCCAAAGAAAAACTTTATTTTGTTTGTTTAGGTTTAAACCTACCCTTCTTTAAAAAGCTGATTGTTAGAAAAAACGGAAAGTTCTAAAACAAATAGTGAGCCCTTTACAAGGTTGCTTTAACCTTATTTTTACGTCTTTATACCGAAGTAGCTGTTTCCCGCGGTTTCACCCACGTGGACAACGTTTCTATGACTTTTCAAGGATGCTCAGTGCGCGAGCCGCAAGCGCTCGTGAGCGTGAAAAAACGTAGCCTATATGTTAATCTAGGTCCTAATCTGTGTACCTACCAAATTTCAGCCAGATCCGTTTAGTACTTTTTGCGTGAAGAAGTAACAAACATACACACTCACAAACTTTCGCCTTTATAATATTATAGTGTGATTAAGTTGTAGTCGGTTGTATTTTTTTAAATCATAATTGGTAAGCCCTTGGCATTACCTCACTTGATGGTAAACGAGTCTTAATAGTCACACCCCGGACACTGCAAAAAACGGTCGTGAAATGACATTTCCAAAAACAAATGACGGAACAACCAAAATCACGGCGAATTCCTATATGTTCGAGAACCAAACTGTAACCAATCTGTATCAATCTAGGTGACAATCTAGAGAGCGGCAGGGAGTGTCCCTACTGTATGTTAGTACTAATATAATATATACTTTGATTATGTGCTAGTGGGTATTTCATCATCATCATCATCATATCAGCCGAAGGACGTCCACTGCTGGACATAGGACTCCCCCAAGGATCTCCACGACGACCGGTTCTGCGCTGCCCGCATCCAGCGGCTTCCCGCGACCTTCACCAGGTCATCGGTCCACCGAGTGGGAGGCCTGCCTACACTACGCTTTCCGGTGCGTGGTCATCACTCGAGAACTTTACTGCCCCAATGGCCATCTGTTCTACGAGCAATGTGCCCCGCCTACTGCCGCTTAAGTTTAGCAATTATGAGAGCTATGTGGGTTACTTAGGTTCTCCTACGGATCTCCTCGTTTCTGATTCGATCACGCAGAGAAACTCCGAGCATAGCACGCTCCATTGCCCTTTGGGTGACCTTGAGCCTTCTTATGAGGCCCATAGTAAGCGACCATGTCTCAGTTCCATATGTCATCACTGGCAACACACACTGGTCGAAGACCTTGGTCTTAAGACACTGCGGTATCTGGGACGTAAAGATATTGCGAAGCTTCCCGAACGCTGCCCAGCCGAGTTGGATTTGACAATTGATCTCTTTTTCGAAGTTGGACCTACGTAACTGGACTGTTTGTCCCAGGTATACATATTCGGTAACAACTTCGAGTGTAGAACCTCCAACCTTCAGAGACATGACATAATTTTCGTCTTGTCCATGTTAGTTCTAAGACCCACTTGTTGAGAGGCTCTACTGAGGCCATCGAGCATTGTGCCTAAGTCGTCCATAGTGTCAGCCATGACATCAAAAGTGGGTGGGTGGTTGGAATCGAAGGTGGGTGATGTACTCGCCGTTGATATTGATGCCGAGTCCACCCCAGTCCAAGAGCTTGAAAACATCTTCCAGGGCGGCGGTGAACAGTTTCGGAGATATAACGTCTCCCTGTCTCACCCCTCGCTGCAGCTGGATAGGTTCCGAGTTTTGATCCTGGAGGCGAACCGACATAGTGGCGTTTTTATAGAAACACTTCAGCACCACGATTTAACGATAGTCAATTTGGCACCTCTGGAGAGACTGTAACACAGCCCAAGTTTCGACCGAATCGATGGCTTTCTCATAGTCCACGAACGCCAAGCATAGTGGCTGATTGTACTCTTCGGTCTTCCTGCCGCAGCGTATGTATGTGGTCTATCGTACTAAATCCTTTTCAGAAACCGGCTTATATTCGGGAGGCTGGAAGTCGTCAAAACTGCGTGCGAGACGATTTGTAATGACTCGAAAACAGCTTGTAGACATGGCTCAGAAGTGAGATGGGTCTGTAGTTCTTCAGCAGGGTATTGTCGCTCTTTTTGAAGAAAAGCACGACCATACTTCTTTGCCATGCCTTAGGCGTTTGTCCCTCAAGTATAACGGAATCAAATAATTTCTGAAGAGCTTTAAGTGTACCGGTGTTCCACCTGCTTTCAGAAGTTCAGCCGTAATTTCGTACAAGCTGACGTCCGGGATATCTTCGGTATAGTGTCGGGTAAGTCTAGCTCTTGGGTCTTTAGCCACATCGCTGACAGGCAGACGTGTGATCCTGCCATCCTCAGTCTTCAGCTTGGTCATTTAATGGGTATTTAATGTTAATAATTAACAAATGAGCGTCGGTGGCGTAACGGCTATGGCCTCCGCCTCCTATTTGGGAGGTCGTGGTTTGAATCCTGCCAAGTACCAATATGATTTCGAACTTCGATTTTTTATGTACGTTTATCCGACGCTCTTACGGTAAAGGAAAACATCGTGAGGAAACCTGCACACGCTTGCGGAGAAACTCGCAGGTTGTGTGTGAAGTCGACCAATCCGCACTGGGCCCGCGTGGTCGACTAAGGTCCGATTGCCCTAATTTAGTGTAGGCTCGAGCCATTCAGTGGGGACGTATATAAGCCGATATGAATTAACAAATACGTAGAAAGTTACCTATAAAAATGGTCTCTTACAATTTAAAGGGATAGTAAACAATTTTGCGGTTAAATAAGTACAAGTGACCGCCGCCTGGACGCCAGCTCTAACTCCATGCCCGTATGCTCTATCCCCCCTCGCCCTTTCATCATCACAGCTCATATACGTCCCCACCGAGGGGCTCGAGCCTACCCTGAATCAGGGCGATTAGGCCTTAGTCGACCACGCGGGCCCAGTGCGGGTTGGTCGACTTCACACACAAGCTTCGAGTTTCTTCGCAGGCGTGTGCAGGTTTCCTCACGATGTTTTCCTTCACCGTTAAAGCAATCGGTAAGTATGTACGTAAGTTTTTGAAAAACTCATTGGTACATTGGCCGTCCAGATTTGAACCAGGTACCTCTGGTTAGATGGACCGAGTCGTTACCGGTTGAGCCACCGACGCTTTCCCCCCTCGCCCTTTACGAGGGGGGATTTCCACCGAAATCTCAAACAGTAGCATTGACTCATCTAAGAGACTCTTCAAGACCAGTAACCATAAAAAAAATTCGGGCTCTCCTCGCTTGTCCTGGAGTATACTTAAATCTTACTTTACGAAGACGTAAACACATCTCTCTACTTACCCTTCACACCATGCTAATGACACTTCAAGCAGTTTATTCCAGAAAATCAATTTCGAAACAACTGTATAATTATACCTACACATATTTTGACCCCCTGAAAAAAAAGAAACAGTCAAGTGTTAATTGGACTCGCGCAAAGTAGGGTGCCAAAGTATTTTCAAAAAATAAATGTCTATTTTAAATAATATTGAACAAAAAAAACAACTTTAAATAGGAAACTAAGGTTCACCTCAATTTCTCTGGGATACCATCATCACATCCTGGTTTCATAATCATGGTACCATCCTTGGGATATCTCCTTTCCATATATATATACAGTCGAATTGGGAAACCTCCATTTTTTTTATGTCGGTTAAGAAGTCAGTTAAAAGCAAAATTATATTTACAGTTGGTAATAGATCATTTTGCATGGAAAATCTATGAACTTCTGACAAATCGAACTGCACATCTTAAGTTGGTCCTAAACGAAGAAAGCTTACTTAGGCGTGTAAGTTTTCTTTTTATTAAATTAATTATATGTCATATGAAAGAAAGAAAGAAAGAAAGAAAGAAATAAAGTTTATTCTGCAAAAAATAAATAGAAAAATATTTTTTTACGATTAATAATTATTTATCATACTATTTACGATTTTTTTTTCAGATGTCCTGAATTTTTAGGGGTGAGGGACACTTAGACAAGTGGACGTAAAGATATTGCGAAGCTTCCCGAACGCTGCCCAGCCGAGTTGGATTTGAAAATTGATCTCTTTTTCGAAGTTGGACCTACGTAACTGGACTGTTTGTCCCAGGTATACATATTCGGTAACAACTTCGAGTGTAGAACCTCCAACCTTCAGAGACATGACATAATTTTTATATTAGGTCTCGAACAAAAATTTGCACTTTAAAGCATAATATTTCGCAAATCGATCCCTAAATAAAAAAAAATGTGTTAGCTAACCCTCAGTTGGTTTGAAAGACCTATTCAACGACACCCCACACAATAGGGTACGTCGGCGTGATTAATGCCAATTTACAGCTTTAGTCTCTGAGCTAAGCCGTGGACAGATGGACAGACAGACATAGCGGAACTATAAGGGTTTCTTGTTGACTTCGGAATCCTAAATAGGTACGTACCTAGTGAAAATTTTCTAGCTCGCTTATGTCAAGTGCGACGGGCACCCCTAAAGTGTGGTAGTCGGGGCATTTAATGGGAGCTGAGAGCCTTTCAATGGGGGAGCAAAGTATTATTACAAATGTGAAAATGTGTTTGTTTGTTACCTTTTCACGCTTTAACACCTTGACCAATCCTGATGAAATTTGGCATGCAGGTAGCCTGTGTCACGGTGAAGGACAAAGGCTACTTTTTATCCCGTGACAATAGCATAGTCCGATAGAGTTTCTGGGGGAACTGAAAAAATACTCTTTTTTTGGTTAATTTCTTTAACATCACAACGGAACATTCCCTCTCGTATATCTACCAGATAAGCTAAAACTACCAGGTTTATGATATAGCGTCCCCACTTACCTACCCCACAACGGAACAATGGATTGTTGTGATTTTTTGCACAGAGGTGGTTGAATGGGTGGGAAATGACAGAATCTACTAATTAGCATATCATGACATAGTTCCCGAGGGATCTAGAGAAAACTCATGTTCACGCTCGCGCACCACTCACCCTCAAAGACATTCATAAAAACTGTGTCCACGCGAGCGAAGCCGTGGGCAAAAATTAGTACCTTTTAGTCAGATGAAGCCCTCAAATACTTAATATTAATATTTTCGCGATCGTTTCGCTAGCGCTTAATTGTTATGTACCTGTACCATCTTCTGGTCCAAAGTTGACCCCACCCCCCAGCCTTCGAAGAAATATCCTAGCTACGGCCTTGTCTAATTCTAGCTTCATCATTGGCGAGACCGAGTCCAGGGTTCCGGAATTGAACCACCCTTCACTTTCCTTACCTACCTGACGTGTTAGAAGACAAACTGCCGTTGCCCTTCGAGTTATAAATGAGATAAGGCTAAGGCCATAATGGCCCTATTAAGATAGTACTTAGGTAGGGCTCTCATCATGTATTATAGAATTCCGTGAATATAAGCCTTATTTTAAGAGCAGCTGGGCAGTGTTTTCCTTGTAGTTCAGCGTTTATCCAAACAACATTATAAATAAGCTCTTATATTTTTTGTGGATCCTAGAAACTAGAAAACTTTCAAAGTAACCTAAAACTTCTCAATCCAAAGCTCGCACCCTAAAGTACCGTGAATATTCCCCTATTTTTAAGAGCAGCTGGGCAGTGTTTTCCCAATAGTTCAGCGTCTACCCTACCAATATTACTAATAAGCTCTTATAATTTTTGTGGATCCTAGAAACTAGTAAACTTTCAAAAAAACTTGAAACCCCTCAATGAAAAGCTCGCACCCAATATTACCGTGAATATTACCCTAATTTTAAGAGCAGCTGGGCAATGTTTTCCCAATAGGTCAGCGTTTATCCAAACAATATTTTATCTAAGCTCTTATATCTTTTGTGGATCCTAGAAACCAGAAAACTTTTAAAGAAATTTGAAACCTCTCAATAAAAAGCTCGCACCCAATATTACAGTGACTATAGGGATGACGACAGCATCAGAAATAAATTATGAACTCTTGATCACTAAATTGGCCTCCTACTTAAATATCGGAAAATTTCGGAAAACCTTACTCGTTTTGTTTTCCATCACGTATTTGATTTTTAATTCACCAAAATCACAAAATGAGTACATAAATGACGCTGCTAAACTATGACGTCACGCCTAGGTATTTCAAACATTTTTAGAACAAAACGTCTTTTTTGACATTTGATAAAAAGTAACTCAGATGACTAGCATTCGTCATCCCTATTACCCTAATTTTAAGAGCAGCTGGGCAGTGTTTTTCCAATAGTTCAGCGTTTATCCAAACAATATTATAACTAAGCTCTTATATTTTTTGTGGATCCTAGAAACTAGAAAACTTTCAAAGTAACCTAAAACCTTTAAATACAAAGCTTTCTCAATACGTACCCATGGTTTTTTTTACAGTTCGTGTCTCTTATATAATTAAACCTTGGGGAAAATCAAGAACAGATGGAATTTCCTTGTCAGTTTAAAATCTGGTGCGAATAGGGCGTCGGCAATTCACGCCATGCCTTATCACTGTCAGCGATCGCCGCTAGGGCCCACCTGCACCCTTAGCTGGCTCGACCCACTTCCGTTCCACTTCCGCGCCCTTGGCCCCCATTCTCTGGCCCTATCTCGTTATTAATCATCAAACAATAAATTTCAAGACTCTCTGGTGGTGGCAGCGGTAATAAACACGCTTCGAGTTGCCGTCGGAAACGTGTTTCCACAGTGAGATATTAGCAAGTATAATGATAGATGCAAGATTTTCATCGTACTTTGCTTGTTAAGTTAACAAAAGGCATTATCTAATTAATATCTAACTAATTAATAAAGGTATTTTAGGTGTTTTATTTTAGGTATTTTAGGTGTTTCATTTTAATTTATTAAAACGCATGAAGATGTTTTCGAGAGGGCTACGCGTCATAAAGATCGACTCTATCTTCCCTATTCAAGAGTAAAAGTCCACAAGCATAATTCCTTCTGTATGGCAATATGTGTTAACAACAACCTCCCTATCCACATTAAAACTTGTTCAAATTTAGTCTACATTGACCGAATGGCTACAAAACAAATGTTACTATTCAGTAAAAGAATTTCTCAGCGACAAAAATTGATGATAGTTTGTAAAACCTAGGTTATATTATAATATGTATATTTGCATGCCATTGATGGTGGGACATACATAAGATACCTTAAATTTAAGAACACCATGTATTCAACTATGTTCTGGCAAATAAATGCTTTGAATTTGACTTTGACTATAGCTATAGTAGGTGTTTTAGGCATTTTGCTAAAGGTTGTCTGGAAGAGATTGCTTGTTAGCGATAAGACCGCCTATATGTTTAAATTCCTCAATCATTATATAATTTTTTTCCTCTTATGTTGTGCAAAGTAAAGTGTTTTCAATCAATCAATCAATTAATAATTTTATATTAGGTATAGCTTTGTTATTTAATTCCGTTATACTCGAGGGACAAACGCCTAAGGCATGGCACAGAAGTGTGGTCGTGCTTTTCTTCAAAAAGGGTGACAACACTCTGCTGAAGAACTACAGACCCATCTCACTTCTGAGCCATGTCTACAAGCTGTTTTCGAGAGTCATTACGAATCGTCTCGCACGCAGGTTTGACGACTTCCAGCCTCCCGAACAAGCCGGTTTCCGAAAAGGCTTTAGTACCATAGACCACATACATACGCTGCGGCAGATTATACAGAAGACCGAAGAGTACAATCAGCCACTATGCTTGGCGTTTTTGGAATATGAGGAGGCCTTTGATTCAGTCGAAACCTGGGCTGTGCTACAGTCTCTCCAGCGGTGCCAAATTGACCATCGATACATCGAGGTGTTGAAGTGTCTGTATGAAAACGCCACCATGTCGGTTCGCCTCCAGGACCAGAACTCGAAACCTATCCAGTTGCAGCGAGGGGTGAGACAGGGAGACGTTATATCTCCGAAACTGTTCACCGCCGCCCTGGAAGATGTTTTTAAGCTTCTGGACTGGGGTGGACTCGGCATCAATATCAACGGCGAGTACATATTCCACCTCCGATTCGCTGACGATATCGTGGTCATGGCTGAGACTATGGAAGACCTAAGCACAATGCTCGATGGCCTCAGTAAGGTCTCTCAACAAGTGGGTCTTAAAATGAACATGGACAAGACGAAAATAATGTTAAATGTCCGTGTCGCACCCACTCCTCTAAAGGTTGGAGACTCTACACTGGAAGTTGTTGACGAATATGTATACCTGGGACAAACAGTCCAGCTAGGCAGGTCCAACTTCAAGAAAGAGATCAATCGACGAATCCAACTCGGCTGGGCAGCGTTCGGGAAGCTTCGCAATATCTTCACGTCCCAAATACCGCAGTGTCTCAAGACTAAGGTCTTTGACCAGTGTGTGTTGCCAGTGATGACTTACGGAACTGAGACATGGTCGCTTACTATGGGCCTCATAAGAAGGCTCAAGGTCACCCAAAGGGCAATGGAGCGTGCTATGTTCGGAGTTTCTCTGCGTGATCGAATCAGAAACGAGGAGATCCGCAGGAGAACTAAAGTAACCGACATAGCTCACAGAATCGCTAGACTGAAGTGGCAGTGGGCAGGGCACATAGCTCGTAGAACAGATGGTCGATGGGGCAGTAAAGTTCTCGAGTGGCGACCGCGCACCGGAAAACGTAGCGTAGGCAGGCCTCCCACGCGGTGGACCGATGACCTGGTGAAGGTCGCGGGAAGCCGATGGATGCGGGCAGCGCAGGACCGGTCGTCGTGGAAATCCTTGGGGGAGGCCTTTGTTCAGCAGTGGACGATTTGTGGCTGATATGATGATGATAGCTTTGTATTTGGTGTAGTAAAATCCTTCCTGCCGCTGCCGCCAAATATCAATGTTGATATCATTGGTGTGTTCCGGCATGAAGATAAGATAGCCAGTTCCCCATTGCGTTGGGGAATCTTGGTAAGCCCGCTTCCATGTTCGGCAACATCGTCACTTACCACCAGGTGAGATGTTGTCAAGGGTGTACCAATTGTGAATAAAAAAAAATTAGAAAATAATAATTAGAACACAATAAAAAACCTAATTTATGGTATGCTTGAATACTCCTATCTAACCATATCTTGTGACTGTTAAATTTTTGTAATGCCGACTGATGAAAATCGAAGTCGGGAACTAAGTGACGTAGGCGACCCACACTTAAGCTCAATGACTCAATAAAAAAAAAAATATTTTTTTAACTATTTTTTTGACGATAATTTTTGATCTAGTATCACCCTCTTTCAGGGTTGCACTTTATCGCGGGACACCCTGTATGTGTGCCCTAATTACATACAAGCACACACACCGATATTGCATCGGCGAGGAGGCAGCGCGGCAGCGGCGGCCAGCCAATGTAATGACAGATCTTAAAACAACAACAACAGTTGCATACATTATTTTATCTATACACATACTATAAGCACTCTAAGATGGATTCAGAGGCCGCCGGGAAATGACCTGCATTGCTACTAGTGCTACCTGTAAAATATCTATAGACTATACATATTAAAATAATTCAATAAAAAATAAATTTGAACAAATACAGAAACAAATTATTTATTGTAATAGTAGTAATTGACATTTAATGGTCCTGGTTGTATTATAGTTAGAGGGTCTTATTTGAGACCCACTTGAGTTTTCACAGATGTTAAACTCTTAACGTTACAAAAATCGATACTGTAATAGCATTAAAGTACAGATTTTACCTACTGCCACAGACAAGAAAGTTCTCATAGTAAAATTGGTTGTCATAATGCTGGTCATTGCCTACGGATTTCGAATGCATTTTAGAGGACTTATATACTATATGTGTGTAGATAAATTCTTTATTTTACTGCTTTGTTCAGCTTTCGTTCAAAGTAAAGGCTAAGAAAGAAACGGTCCATTGTTTGGATAAAGAACTTCACTTGAAAAATGCGTATTGTGAGCGGAAAATGCAAAACACACCCAGGCAGTCGGGTAGAAAATCCTTTAGGTGGGTATTCGGCGTTGTAGTACTACATTTTATTAGCTTGCCAATTAATTTAATTTAAGCTTTATTTAACAATTAGTGACATTCATTACCAATTGTATCACTATTGGCCAATAATAATAAAGTACCTGGGCGACCCAGGGTTTTCCCAGACATGAGACCTATCTAGATGTATTAGTCGCCCCTAAAAACCCCCCGTATACCAATTATTAAGAAAATCGTAAGAGCCGTTTCCGAGATTCAATTTTATATATGTAATAGCCGTCCCGGCGAACTTCGTTTTACCTTACACTACACTACCCTACCCTACCCTATACTACACCACATTACCCTACCCTGCACTACCCTACCCTACCATAACTACACTACACCTACACTACACTACCCTACCTACCCTAAAACCAATTATTTTTTGACTGATAATATTTTTTATTGATGAATATCATATTTTAATACTTATTATCTTATTCCGGACGAAGACAAATGCAAAAACACAAAAATCATAAAAATTGGTCCAGCCGTTCTCGAGTTATAAATGGTGTAACTAATACTACTTTCTTTTAAATATATAGATATACAAGAACTAGCTGTTTCCCGCGGCTTCACCCGCATGGACAACGTTTCTATGACTTTTTGTATGGATACGCTTACACGCCTAAAACAAAGCACGAGATTACAGAAGCGCGGAGAATCGCCCTAACAACGGAGAGTTCCTTTGACTAACCCTCTCGACATCACTGGAGTCGTATCAGTAAATGTAAAAAACCTTCATATGTAGAATTTCCAATAATAAATATGTATATCGTTTCCTAGGAAAACATTGTTATTGCCACATGTATCTACTCGAGCGATACACCGCAATATCTGACTTGTATCGAGTTGTGAGTAATTGGTACAGCTATGTAAACATAAACATTTTCATTAAGGCGCAGTGATACCTAAAAATCCACATAAACAGGTTTTTAGAATTCATTTTTAAAGTAGTTAACAGTAAATTTAAAATCTAGGAAAACATATTGGTATTATTGAGAATAGTTACGAGGGACTATATCGAATGGAAACACGATTTAATAAAGTTGGCTCGATAGAATAATTTCGCAAAGGTACCTCTTTTTGAGCTATTTTATCGTCTATTTTCGGTTTTATCCTTAAAATAAGTAATTTGATAATATGATTTATTTACTAAAATAAAATTCATAGGTGACTGAAGGGAAAACATCGATTGGATTTTTATTTAAGATAAGATAATGATGAATATAAAAACGAAAACATCGAAAAAGTGCAAAAGTGTGGTTATTTTCTTCCCTCTTTACACGTAAAGAAAAAGACAAAGACAGATTTTTAAGACCACTGGGCCTTAACAATTTAACCGCCTCTATGGCGTAAAGGTTAGTCCATTCGCTTTACACCAGGAGGTCGCGGATTTGTAAGACTAGGTTTGGTTGGTGGTAGGACATTTTCAGAGCCCGCCTGGCTAGCTATCACCATCTTATCTAAGTCTTGCTGCCAAACATCTGTGTTAACAGAATTGATGTATTCCGGCTTGAAGATAAGATAGACATTGCGTTGGGGAATCTTGGTAAGCCCGCTTCCATCATCGTCATTTACCATCAGGTGAGATGATGCCAAAGGCTTCCAATTGTGAAAAAAAATCAAGAAAAACATCGTCTGTAGACACAGTTTATTTCTACCTCGTTATATGTTGAATGTAGATGTCAACGTGAGATAGCATTTAAATTTATCTTAATAAAACTGCAAAGTGAAACATAGTTGAATAACAAAAAACTGGCCAAGTTCGAATCAGACTAGCACTCCGAGCGTTCCGTATAATCATAGGTACCTCTCCACAAAACTACATAATATAATGACAATGATACCTATACATACTAGCTCGAGTACGACTCACTCTTGGACAATTTTAATTATTTGTTGTTTTACTTGAGTATTATAACTATAATCACACTAAGTTTCACGCTTGTATGTATTACCGTTTTTACGATCATCATATCAGCCAAAAATCGTCCACTGCTGGACAAAGGCCTCCCCCAAGGATTTCCACGACGACCGGTCCTGCGCTGCCCGCGTCTATCGGCTTCCCGCGATCTTCACCAGGTCGTCGGTCCACCGCATGGGCCTACGCTACGTTTTTGCGCGGTCGCCACTCGAGAACTTTACTACCCCATCGGCCATCTGTTCTACGAGCTATGTGCCCTGCCCACTGTCACTTTAGTTTAGCGATTCTGTGAGCTATGTCGGTTACTTTAGTTCTCATGCGGATCTTCTCGTTTCTGATTCGATCACGCAGAGAAAATTTAAGCATAGCACGCTACATCGCCCTTTGGGCGACCTTGAGCCTTCTTATGAGGCCCATAGTAAGCGACCATGTCTCAGTTCCGTAAGTCATCACTGGCAACACACACTGGTCAAAGACCTTAGTCTTGAGACACTGCGGTATTTGGGACGTGAAGATATTGCGCAGCTTCCCGAACGCTGCCCAGCCGAGTTGGATTCGTCGATTGATCTCCTTCTTGAAGTTGGACCTGCCTAGCTGGACTGTTTGTCCCAGGTATACATATTTGTCAACAACTTCCAGTGTAGAGTCTCCAACCTTTAGAGGGGTGGGTGCGACACGGACATTTTTCGTCTTGTCCATGTTCATTTTAAGGCCCACTTGTTGAGAGACTTTACTGAGGCCATCGAGCATTGTGCTTAGGTCTTACATAGTCTTAGCCATGACCACGATATCGTCAGAAAATCAGAGGTGGGACATGTACTCGCCGTTGATATTGATGCTGAGTCCACCCCAGTCCAGAAGCTTAAAAACATCTTCCAGGGCTGCGGTGAACAGTTTCGGAGATATAAAGTCTCCCTGTCTCACGCCTCGCTGCAACTGGATAGGTTTCGAGTTCTGATCCTGGAGGCGAACCGACATGATGGCGTTTTCATACAGACACACTTCAACACCTCGATGTATCGATGGTCAATTTGGCACCGCTGGAGAGACTAGCACAGCCCAGGTTTCGACTGAATCAAATGCCTTCTCATAGTCCACAAACGCCAAGCATAGTGGCTGATTGTATTCTTCGGTCTTCTGTATAATCTGCCGCAGCGTATGTATGTGGTCTATGGTACTAAAGCCTTTTCGGAAACCGGCTTGTTCGGGAGGCTGGAAGTCGTCAAACCTGCATGCGAGACGATTCGTAATGACTCTCGAAAACAGCTTGTAGACATGGCTCAGAAGTGAGATGGGTCTGTAGTTCTTCAGCAGGGTGTTGTCACCCTTTTTGAAGAAAAGCACGACCACACTTCTGTGCCATGCCTTAGGCCTTTGTCCTTCGAGTATAACGGAATTAAATAACTTCTAAAGAGCTTTTAGTACCGGTGATCCACCTGCTTTCAGAAGTTCAGCCGTAATTCCATCATCACCCGGTGCCTTGTTGTTCTTGAGCTGTTTGAGAGCCATTCTAATCTCGTACGGGCTGACGTCCGGGATATCTTCGGTATAGTGTCGGGTTAGTCTGGCTCTTGGGTCTTCAGCCAGATCGCTGACAGGCAAACGTGTGGTCTTGTAGAATTGTCCATAGAACTTCTCAACTTCTTCCAGCAACTCAGTCTTAGACGATATGGTCCTGCCATCCTCAGTCTTCAGCTTAGTCAATTGGTTTTGTCTAACAGACAGATCTCTCGCAAACACTTTTGAGCCTTTGTTGTGCTCAATCGCCTCAATTTTACGATAAAGCTAAGTTAAATAAACTTCTAAAGAGATATTTAAACACGTTTTTTGAATGGACACTCTCATTTATTTTTTTTCAAATTTTTAGTACTTTTTAAAATAGCGGCAATAGAATTACATATAATGTGAAAATTTTAAGTGTATACCTATTACGGTTAATAAAATACAGCCCGCTGACAGATGGACAGACGGACAGACAGGGGAGGCTTGGTAATAGGGTCTCGTTGGTCACCCTTTGAGTGTACGGAACCCTAAAAACAGATGATTATGGAGTAGAAGAGTAGACGAACTACCCCATCGCATGCGGTATAAATCTGCATGTTTAAGATATTTGGATACAATATACTACGACAAGATGCGCATTTAGAAAACAAACAAACCGGACAAGTGCAAGTCGGACTTGCCCACCGAGGGTTCCGTAAAAATTGTAGGTACATATTATAAATCATAACAGTGCAAACTTTTAGGTACATTTCTTTTAGGTGCATCCTCAATAGGTACATACGCCAAAATTATTAGGTAAATTCAAGATTCAAGGTATTTATTCAAAATAGGTGCATATTACACTCTTTCTGATAGTCATATAATAATAATAACATAATGTCCTTTGTGAAAAATCAAGAAATAAACAATCATTAGTTAATAACGTAAAAATTCAATCCTTGAATAAACCAGATTATGTCATTAGAACCGGAAAACAATAAATAAGGTTGTATGTCATTAATGCCTTTGACAAGAGTAGGCCAGTTTACACGGGCAACACCCGGTCACGAGTATAACGCTGGAGTCAGCCAACACTAAAAAGGGGAAAAGTTTTTTATATTCTTCGTCATAAATCGAAAACTATACATCAAAATAATAATTAAAAATCTGTTTAAGCTTGTGCCAATAAAGCCCTTTCATACGATACCCCACATAACACGGTTAACTGGATTCAAAATTTGACCGCCATGCCTTGCATAATTGATTACGTACTATAAATAAAGACTATATGTTTAATGATTTAATTACAAATGTATAGTTTTCAGATTTTTCCCTATTCTTGTAGTATAAGTTGGTTACTTGCCAAATTTCATAGTTCTCGGTCAACGGGAAAGACCCTATGAATTTTGATTCCCTTGAGAGTGTCGAAATATACGTTTTTTGCGGCATAAACGGCTGTATCTTTTTTTACGTTAACTTAGTTTTATTTTTTCACAGCTTCAAGGGAATGTAGACCGAAACATATGGTTTTGATTTAAACTAGATACCTCCACGCGTTCCCGAGATAAAGAGTCTTGATAGACAGACTGACGGACGGACGGTCAACAAAGTGATCCTATAAGGGTTCCGTTTTTTCCGTTTGAGGCACGGAACCCTAAATATGGGGATGTGCTTTGTAGGAGCAAACACCGTGCCGCTTGACTTTTTAGATTTGTGAATTTGATGCCGTAATAAAATGCACTTATGTTAAAGCCGGCCAAGTGCGACTCGGGTGCGACAAACAGGGTTCCGCAGTAAAACTTGAACTACCAACAAAACAAGACCTCTCAGTACATACTTTGCTCTAGCTAAATAGGGGTCTACTTATTCTGGGCGTTAGAAATTCATTTTTCCTGTGGGAACTCGGTTTGGTGGGTGGAAGGGCATTTTCTAAGCTCGCCTGGCTAGCTACTGCAAACAACATTGATGTGATCCGGCTTGAAAACAAGATAGCCAGTTCCCCATTGCGTCGGGGAATCTTAGCAAGCCCGCTTCTAACTTCGGCATCATCGTCACTTACCGTCGGTGAGATGATGCCAAAGGCTTAACAATTGTAAATAAAAAAATTAAATTAAAGAAACCGCACCTTTAATAAGAGTTAAACTCCGCTGTCAAACAAATTTCTTACAAGCTAAAAATAGCTTCAACTAAACGTAGGCTTATAAGCGGTAATATCCCGTTGGTTCCTTTTACCAACGTAACCAAGCAGCTGCAAAGTAAACGAACGGGGCGTAAAAATGAACGACTCAGTATACTAGCATACAAACTACCACTTTTCGAGTAACGGTACCATTGAACAAAAATTTATTAGAGGTTCCACAGGTAAATACTTATGTAAGACTTGGGTTAAAAAGGATAGCGCGTTTCCCTGCTCTAAAAACGTTTCCGATTTTTTAAATTTTTTAAATAATAAAATTGTATTGGCACCGAACAAGTACTGCTAGTCGCGCGAGATTGGTTGCATCGTCTTTGAAAACAAGGTATCGACAAGTTGCGTCGTGTGAGAACCGAGATAGAAATGTATGTGATTGGTTGCATTGACGCGAAGTTGATAACTGGTTTTATTTTGGTCACTCCGTGTGAGAATGGCCTAACTTAACTTCATATCCTTACCTCTTTGGTTTGACCTGGATTTTTTCAATATTTTGCCTTGTGGGTATGAATGACCACAAGTAAGAAAAACGCCATATTGTAACTTCACCATTTATTACTAACACGAGCATATCTAAAGTTCATTTTAATACCCAAATCCCGAGAAAGGAGGATAATACTTATCGGGGTGTATGTATGTATGTATGTCTGTTTCTTTGGCTGACTCTGTGGCCAAAACAGCTTGATAGTAAGTAATTCTTTATTCACTTTTAAACAAGGCACTTAAAGTGAGATGTTCTTTTTAACAATACTGAAACACTTGTTTATCTATTAATACAGCATTAAATTGTTAACACAGCAATAAAAGGTAGGTAGGTATTTAAATCTTACAGTCATATTTATGTTACTTATTTTTTATAAAAACTGCACCTCTAACCTGTGATCCAAAAACTCATCAAAAGAGTAGAACATGTTTTGAAGCAGCCATTCGTGTAGACATTTTTAAAACTTGTTATAAAGAAGGTCTTTGTGTGATTCTGGTATATTGTATATTCGATCTGGTATATTCTGGTATATTGTAACGTAACCCAACCAATAACAATTATTTTTATAAACAGGTCGTTTTTGGAACGTCGCTCATAACCAGCCTATTAGGGTTTCTTTTTACTCTGGCATTTACTTGTCGCGCTTGTTGGTAAACCGATTTCTCATATCGTTTTACAAATTTAGCCACCTCAAATATGTAAAGACATGGTAGCGGCAAGATGTTTAAGCTCCTAAATAGCGGTCTATATGGTACGTTTTGCGCTACTCCGTGTATTGCGCGTAAAAATTTTTTTGGTCAATGAAAACTTTTTTAATGTTTGTGCCGTTGATAGATTTTGCAGTGTGAGGTGTCGTTAGATTCTCCTAATCTTTACGACATAGGGTCATTTTAACTCACTGCCCAAAAAGAAGGACAAGAAATGTTTTTATGCAGTCGGCTTTTTATTTTTTAACTGGCTGTGCCCTTGGCTTCACCCCCGTGGATATGGAAGGTGTACGACATGCAGGGTTTTTAAAAGACCGTATTCGGACTATTACGAGCACACTACGAGCATTTTGAAACAAAAATTAGAGAAATCAGTCCAGCCGTTCTTAAGTTATGCGCTCACCAATGAACAGCATTTTAATTTTATGTAAATACTAGCTGTTTTCTGCGGCTTCACCCGCGTGGACAACGTTTCTATGACTTTTCCAGGGTCTTATGTGTTATTCCAGGTCCTAATCTGTCTACCTATCAAATTTCAGCCAGATCATTTCAGTAGTTTTTGCGTGAAAGAGTAACAAATATACATCCATATATCCATAGTATGTAGTAAATATTAAGAGGATTGTGCAGCAGCGACTTTTCATACAAACGGCTTAAGCGATTTTCATATCTTAAATGTTAACAGATTTTGACCATTTTTTGATAGGTTGTCAGCCATAAAAAAAGATAGGTTTAGAGTTTTTTGTTTTTTAAATAAAGTTAATAAGTTCAATTTTATTATCGTTACCGTGTTTTCATAAAAAAAGTAATATCGGCCATTATTGGTTTATTTTTAATATTTAATTGCGAAGCAATTCGCAATATCTTTACGTCCCAGATACCGCAGTGTCTTAAGACCAAGGTCATCGACCAGTGTGTGTTGCCAGTGATGACATACGGAACTGAGACATGGTCGCTTACTATGGGCCTCATAAGAAGGCTCAAGGTCACCCAAAGGGCAATGGAGCGTGCTATGCTCGGAGTTTCTCTGCGTGATCGAATCAGAAACGAGGAGATCCGTAGGAGAACCAAAGTAACCGACATAGCTCTCAGAATTGCTATAAACTTAAGTGGCAGTGGGCAGGGCACATTGCTCGTAGAACAGATGGCCGTTGGGGTAGTAAAGTTCTCGAGTGGCGGCCACGCACCGGAAAGCGTAGTGTAGGCAGGCCTCCCACTCGGTGGACCGATGACCTGGTGAAGGTCGCGGGAAGCCGCTGGATGCAGGCAGCGCAGAACCGGTCGTCGTGGAGATCCTTAGGGGAGGCCTAAGTCCAGCAGTGGGCGTCTTTCGGCTGATATGCTGATGATGATGATGATGAATATTTTATTGTAAAATTAAAAACGAAACCTACAAACCTAGCTGGCTAACTCTCGCGTTATACTCGTGACCGGGTGCTGTTCGTGTGAACTGGCCTACTCTTGTTAAAGGCAGTAATAACTATCAATGATTTTTATGTATAACTTTTCGTGTCATATTATTTTAATGTTCTTATGACATAATCTGGCATATATCCAGGATTGAATTTTGACGTTATTCAATAATTATTGATTATTTCTTGATTCTTCACAAATTACTTTGTTATTATTATTTTATGACTATCAGAAAGAGTGTAATTTGCACCTATTTTAAATAAATGTATTGAATCTTGAATCTTGAAGCTTTTGTACTGACTGATATAAGCTGTTAATAGTTGGTCAAAAGCGGTTAACTTTTAAGAGGTCACAATCGCTTGCGCCGTTTATATGAAGATTTATTTTCGCTGTAGGTTTACAGTCATCTTAAATAGGTTAGATTAGGTAGATATTTGTTACTCCATCCCGTAAAAAAAAAGCTGAACCGATCTTGGTAAAATTTACAACACAAGTAGAGCATAACTTGGATTAACGTATAAATTACGTATACTTTTAGCTTAAAAAAATCGAGAATATTTATTGGTTTCCACGGGACGCACATTGCAAATTCTACGCAGACAAAGTTGCGGGTCGCTGTTAGTTGTAAAATGAATTATATTTCTAAATAAGCTATTTTCATACCTATAGAACAGGTACAATCAGCAGAAAGTGGTTATTGGTTATGGAGTGAAAGTTATTAATAAATCACTAAAGTTAGGCTGTTAGCCTTTGCCCTTTAGTAAGCGTAAGATAGACAAATATGTTCTCAACTGCAATCAATAACGCAAATTTACCAAAACTTCAAAAGCGTCGGTGGCTCAGCCGGTAACGACTCGGTCCTCCTATCCAGAGGTCCCGAGTTCAAATCCAGATGGCCATATGTACCAATAAGTTTTTTATCTGCAATCAGATGTGCAGGTTTCTCACGATGTTTGGTCTGTTTCCTTCAACGTTAAAGCAATTGGTAAGTATATGTACGTAATAGGTGTAAATCTAAAAAATTCCTTACACGTGACCGCGGGTGATGCTAAGTGCAACACCAGGCAACCGCCGTCTAATTATGCCATACGATCACAGAGAGAGAGACCAAATTTCAAGCGTCATTCTATAGCATATTCTTTTAACCGCCTCCGAAGCTCAGAGGCAAAGTTCACTGGCTTTACACAGGAGGTCGCGGGTTCGATTCCCGGCGGGGTCAATTGTAAGACTCGGTTTTGGTAGGGCATTTTCTAAGCCCGCCTGGCTAGCTACCACCATCTTATCTAAGTCTTGCCGCCAAATATGAGTGTTAACAACATTGATGTGTTCCGGCATGAAGCATGCAGCCGTATGGTTCCCGGCTAAGAATAGGACCATCCCATCTCTTCCAATGGGTGTCGTAAGAGGCGACTAAGGGACTTAAAACCGGAGGATGGGCAGCAGCGTCTTTCCGTGCATTGCAACACACCTGCAATCAAACTGCGATCGCCAACCCGCCTGCCAAGCGTGGCGATTACGGCAAAACCCCCCCTATGAATTTCACACCCAGAAAACGGCCCCTAGTCCCCGGCAGCCCCGCTATTCCTGGCTCCGGTAGCAGTCAAGGTAACGGCGGGGTAGGGGGTGCAAAGAATCCCCGGCAGATGCCAGGCTACCAAACCCAACGACCTTTGGCCCTGGCAACTTACAACACGCGCACACTGCGGACTGACGAGAAACTTGCAGAACTCGAAGAAGTATTGAGCAGCTTACGGTGGGATATCGTAGGTTTATGTGAAATCCGAAGAGAGGGAGAGGACACCATGATCCTTAAATCCGGAAACCTGCTCTATTTCCGGGAGGGCGACCAACAGTCCCAGGGTGGTGTCGGGTTTCTCGTCCACAAGTCCCTCATTAACAATGTGGTCCAAATCGTGAGCGTTTCGACAAGGGTAGCATACCTTATACTCAGAATCACCAAACGGTATTCGATGAAGGTCATACAGGTATACGCGCCGACAACGGAACACTCCGACGACGAGGTAGAGACTATGTATGAGGACATCTCTACAGCCTTACATAGCACCAGGACCCATTATACCGTTGTTATGGGGGACTTTAACGCGAAACTGGGCAAACGAAGCGATGGTGAGCTGAGAGTGGGGCAATTTGGATATGGAGTAAGAAATGCACGTGGCCAGATGCTGGCCGACTTTATGGAGAAGGAGAGCCTCTTTATGATGAACTCCTTCTTTAAAAAGTCAAAACAGCGGAAGTGGACATGGTTGCATCCCAATGGCGTAACAAAAAACGAGATAGACTTCATCTTGTCGACAAGGAAGCAAATATTCAATGATGTCTCCGTGATCAATTCAGTCAAAACAGGAAGCGATCACCGGATGGTCAGAGGCACATTGAATCTAAAGACCAAGCTAGAAAGATGTCGACTGATGAAGTCTACGCTCCGACCAGCGCCCATCCAGCTCCAAAACCCCGAGAGCTTTCAGCTCGAGTTGCACAATCGTTTCGAATGCCTAGGAGACTGCGAGAATGTGGACGATTATAATGACAGGTTCGTGGAAATTGTTCAAACGGTCGGGTCTAAGATTTTTAAAACTCGCCGTTCAAACAGAACCAAAAAAATCTCCGACTTCACCAGCAACCTCATGGAAGAAAGACGCAGATTGGTTTTGCAGTCCTCTGAAGACGCTACTCAGTATCGGCAACTAAACAGGCAGATCTCTAAGTCCCTAACTCGCGATTTACGCCAATATAATACAAATTGTATTAAAGAGGCGATTGAGCACAACAAAGGCTCAAAAGTGTTCGCGAGAGATCTGTCTGTTGGACAAAGCCAACTGACCAAGCTGAAGACTGAGGACGGCAGGACCATATCGTCTAAGACTGAGTTGCTGGAAGAAGTTGAGAAGTTCTATGGACAATTGTACAAGACCACACGTTTGCCTGTCAGCGATCTGGCTGAAGACCCAAGAGCCAGACTAACCCGACACTATACCGAAGATATCCCGGACGTCAGCCTGTACGAGATTAGAATGGCTCTCAAACAGCTCAAGAACAACAAGGCACCGGGTGATGATGGAATTACGGCTGAACTTCTGAAAGCAGGTGGAACACAGGTACTTAAAGCTCTTCAGAAGTTATTTAATTCCGTTATACTCGAGGGAAAAACGCCTAAGGCATGGCACAGAAGTGTGGTCGTGCTTTTCTTCAAAAAGGGTGACAACACTCTGCTGAAGAACTACAGACCCATCTCACTTCTGAGCCATGTCTACAAGCTGTTTTCGAGAGTCATTACGAATCGTCTCGCACGCAGGTTTTACGACTTCCAGCCTCCCGAACAAGCCGGTTTCCGAAAAGGCTTTAGTACCATAGACCACATACATACGCTGCGGCAGATTATACAGAAGACCGAAGAGTACAATCAGCCACTATGCTTGGCGTTTGTGGACTATGAGAAGGCCTTTGATTCAGTCGAAACCTGGGCTGTGCTACAGTCTCTCCAGCGGTGCCAAATTGACCATCGATACATCGAGGTGTTGAAGTGTCTGTATGAAAACGCCACCATGTCGGTTCGCCTCCAGGACCAGAACTCGAAACCTATCCAGTTGCAGCGAGGGGTGAGACAGGGAGACGTTATATCTCCGAAACTGTTCACCGCCGCCCTGGAAGATGTTTCTAAGCTTCTGGACTGGGGTGGACTCGGCACCAATATCAACGGCGAGTACATATCCCACCTACGATTTGCTGACGATATCGTGGTCATGGCTGAGACTATGGAAGACCTAAGCACAATGCTCGATGGCCTCAGTAAGGTCTCTCAACAAGTGGGTCTTAAAATGAACATGGACAAGACGAAAATAATGTTAAATGTCCGTGTCGCACTCACTCCTCTAAAGGTTGGAGACTCTACACTGGAAGTTGTTGACGAATATGTATACCTGGGACAAACAGTTCAGCTAGGCAGGTCCAACTTCAAGAAAGAGATCAATCGACGAATCCAACTCGGCTGGGCAGCGTTCGGGAAGCTTCGCAATATCTTCACGTCCCAAATACCGCAGTGTCTCAAGACTAAGGTCTTTGACCAGTGTGTGTTGCCAGTGATGACTTACGGAACTGAGACATGGTCGCTTACTATGGGCCTCATAAGAAGGCTCAAGGTCACCCAAAGGGCAATGGAGCGTGCTATGCTCGGAGTTTCTCTGCGTGATCCAATCAGTAACGAGGTGATCCGCAGGAGAACTAAAGTAACCGACATAGCTCACAGAATCGCTAGACTGAAGTGGCAGTGGGCAGGGCACATAGCTCGTAGAACAGATGGCCGATGGGGCAGTAAAGTTCTCGAGTGGCGACCGGAAAACGTTGCGTAGGCAGGCCTCCCACGCGGTGGACCGATGACCTGGTGAAGGTCGCGGGAAGCCGATGGATGCGGGGACCGGTCGGTCGTCGTGGAAATCCTTGGGGGAGGCCTTTGTTCAGCAATGGACGATTTGTGGCTGATATGATGATGATGATGATGAAGATAAGATAGCCAGTTCCCCATTGCGTTGGGAATTCTTGGTAAGCCCGCTTCCATCTTCGGCAACATCGTCACTTACCACCAGGTGAGATGTTGTCAAGGGTTTATCAATAGTGAATAAAAAATAAATAAAAAGAAGCGTAGCTCGAGTATAGCATAGGTCGTCGTGGAAATCCTTGTGGGAGGCCTATGGTTTTTCGTCTGATATGATGATGGTGATAGCATAGCTTTAAGTAAAGTATATATATTAGTACTAACATACAGTATGGACACTCCCTGCCGCTCTCTAGATTCCGACCTCACCCCCTCGTCACCCAGATTGATACAGATTGGTTATAGTTTGGTTCTCGAAAGTATAGAATTTCGCCGTGATTTTGTTTGCCCCGTCATTTGTTTTTAGAAATGTCATTTCACGACCGTTCGTAGGCAGTGTCAGGGGTGTGCTTCAAGTGTGGATCAGTAGAACACCTACCATTTACCTACCAAAGACTGAATTCCCTCCTTTGAGGGGAGCGAAATCTTTTCAACTCTATATTACCTACCTTACTACCTTACAAATATAATATTTTTGTATGCAAACATGTGTATGTTATTTTTACTAGCTGTTTCCCGCGGCTTCACCCGCGTGGACAAAGTTTCTATGACTTATCGAGGGTGCGCAGTGCGCGAGCCTATGTGTTAATCCAGGTCCTAATCTGTCTACCTACCAAATTTCAGCCAGATCAGTTTAGTCGTTTTTGCGTGAAGAAGTAACAAACATACACACTCACAAACTTACGCCTTTATAATATTAGTATGATTTCCTAATTAATAATATTCAGTTAAGGTAACGGCGGAGCATGGGGTGCGAAGAATCCCCGGCAGATGCCAGGCTACCATACCAAAAGCCATAGCGTAGGCAGGCCTCCAACTCGGTGGACCGAGATTCAAGATTCAAGGTATTTATTCAAAATAGGGCGATTTAGGCAAAATAGGTGCAAATTGTACTTTTCTGATAGTCATAAAATAATAATAACAATTTCATTTGTGAAAAATCAAGAAATAAACAATCATTAGTTAATAATGTCAAAATTCAATCCTTGAAATAAACCAGATTATGTCATTAGAACATGAAAACAATATGACACGAAAAGTTATACATAAAAATCATTGAATGTCATTGATACCTTTGACATGAGTATGTCAGTTCACACGGACAGCACCCGGTCACGACTATAACGCGAGAGTCAGCCATCGCTCCCATCAACCATATTAGACCAGGACCTGGTGAAGGTCGCGGGAAGCCGCTGGATGCAGCAGCGCAGAACCGGTCGTCGTAGAAATCGTTGTGGGAGGCCTATGTCCAATAGTGGACGTCCTTCGGCTGATATGATGAATCATATACATGTGTAAAAGAATAGCTCAAATAAAATAATGAGATAATACCCCTCGCTTTGCTTCGAGGGTAAAAACAAACTTCCTAGAGAAGTAACTGAATTACTGCAGAAGGACTACTATGCCGGTACTTACTGCAACTAATAGAACTACTGCAGAAGTTTCTTTAGCTATGCTATGGCAATGTTCGATTTCTCCTGGAGTGTCGGACCTTAGACACACACATATTAGGTCTTTATCTATGAAATTGCCGATTGTATAAAAAAGTTTAAAGATGAAAGTTAATATTAAGAACTATTGTTATTAATTCTTAACCGCCTCCGTGGTGTAATGTTTAGTATATTCGCTACACAACAGGAGGTCGCGGGTTCGATTCCGGCGGGATCAACTTGTAAGACTGGGTTTGGTTGGTGTTAGGGCATTTCCTTGCTAGCTATCACCATCTTATTTAAGTCTTGCCGCCAAACATAAGTGTTAACAACATTGATGTGTTTCGACTAGAAGATAAGATAGTCAGTTCTCCATTGCATTGGGGAATCTTGGTAAGCCCGCTTCCATCTCCGGCATCATCGTCACTTACCATCAGGTGAGATGATGCCAAGGGCTTACCAATTGTGAATAAAAAAAAGGATATATTCTCAATATAACATTAAACTATTAGAAATTAAATGGTGGTAAAAATATGCCTATTGTTTTGATTTTTTGAGATCACGGTGGCTATAACCCCATGAAGTCGGCTTTTTCATCTAAAAAATCGTGTTCATTGACACATTTGTAATTTTAAAGTTCTAGAGTTGTCGCAGCAGTTTCTGCGTTACTAATGTCATATTTGGGAATACCTCGCATTAGATTTCTTCACTTTAAGGAAAATTCAAGAAAATTAACTAGTCTAAAAAATGGCCCATCTGACCACTACGAAAACGCCTTTGTTCCATTCAATGGTACATAGCTCAGAAGATCGGAACATGAAAGACGTGCCACTAGTTACTAATTAAAGACCATATAAGTAGTGTCACCATAAGTTCAATAATAAAAATAATTTTTTTTATTTTCAATAATAATTGGCATTGAACTTCAAAAACTGAATCGGCATGCGATTCACGCGGCACTCATCCTCAAAGACAGTCATAAAAACTATTCCTATGCAAGCGAAGCTGCAGGTAAAAGCTAGTGTATGTATTTATTATTATTATTATTATTATATCAGCTCATATACGTCCCCACCGAGGGGCTCGAGCCTACCCTTAATCAGGGCGATTAGGCCTTAGTCGACCACGCGGGCCCAGTGCGGGTTGGTCGACTTCACACACAACCTTCGAAAATACCTTAACTACCTAATAATTATTTCTTTATTTTATTTTTAATTAAAACGTGGTTACATAACATATTTTTTATTATTATTCATAATTGGTAAACCCTTAGCCAGAAGTTGAGTTTATATATATCCTTTATTGTACACAAACAATTTAATGACAAGAACTTAGAGAGGACGTGTACAAAGGTGGACTTATCTCTATAAGAGATTTCTTCCAGCCAACCTTACCGGGTGTTAGGAGACTATAAAAGTATGGAAGGCAAAACCTGTGTGTACTTAATAATCATATAAACTAAATAAAATACAATTAAATATATATTAACCTAATCTACGTACATAAATAACACATACTTATAATAAATAAATTAATAGCATAGGTATATAATACATAACTAAAATTATAATAATTATTGTTCTTACTAAAATAAATACTATATAAATAAACATACATGTTCTACATACATACATGTTCTACGTACATAGGAAATGTTATTGAAATTTGAGTATCTACGAGTTCCTGGCCTTCGATATAACTGGACTTGACGTGCGGAGGACGCCGCCATTATGTTCGGCTCCATTCGTCAGCTGTAAGCTGATGCAGCCTGACTCCCCTGGCCTGTGATCGATCACCGCCTCACTCCCTGACCGCCCCCCCCCCCCCGCAATGGGGCAATCATAAACTATGCGCTCACGATATTTGCTTAAAAATAATGAAAAGGTTGAGCGTCAGTGGCGCAACGGCAAGAGCCGCTACCTTCTATCCGGGAGGTCGTGGTTCGAGTCCTGCCACGTACTCGTACTAATGATTTCGCTTTTCGATTTCATATATACGTTTATCCGACGCTCTTTCGATGAAGGAAAACATCGTGAGGAAACCTGCACCAAAGTATATATATTAGTCTAACATACAGTATGGACACTCCCTGCATTTCTCTAGATTGCGACCTCACCCCCTCCTCACCCAGATTGATGCAGATTGGTTACCGTTTGGTTCTCGAACGTATAGGATTTCAACCTAATATTGTTCGTTTCGTCATTCAATTTTTGAAATTTATTTTCTCGCCCGCTGTATGAAGTGTCCGAGGTGTGCCTGCACACACCTGCGAAGGCACTCGAAGGTTGTGTGTAAAGTTGACCAACCCGCACAGGGCCCGCGTGGTCGACTAAGGCCCGATCGCCCTATTTAAGGGTAGGCTCGAGCCCCTTCGTGGCGATGTATACATGAGCTGATATGAATAAAAAGATATTTAAACCCAAAGAAATGAAATTGGAAAGCGAACTCTTCTCAGCCGCTGCGCCTGATACTGGCCAGATATCTTAAATTCCACAATTAATAAGCCCTTGACATCATCTCACCTGATGGTAAGTGACGATGATGCCGAAGATGGAAGCGGGCTTATCAACATTCCCCAACGCAATGGGGACCTGGATATCTTACCTTCGTGCCGGAACACATCAATGTTGTTAACATTGATGTTTGACAGCAAGATTTAAAATTAGAAGATTACAGAAAATAACAAAATCTTCTTATAAAAAACGGTAATTTAAAAAACTAAAAAACCCGCCTGCGTTTCTGTGTAATTTGGAAATGAAAAACCCTAAAACAAGAAAGTCGTCATACCCGATTGCACTTAACTTAAGAAAAACTGTAGCAGTCGGGACCCATTCTAGAAAGTCAGCCGTTTAGTCAGTATATTGGAGTAATCTGCAATGGAATATAGGTATGTGCTCTCAATTCACTATGCCTCCATTTCTAGAATGGGTCCCGACTGCTACAATTTTTCTTAAGTTAAGTGCAATCGGGTATGACGACTTTCTTGTTTTAGGGTTTTTCATTTCCAAATTAGACAGAAACGCAGGCGGGTTTTTTAGTTTTTTAAATTACCGTTTTTTATTTTATTCATTTTTTTAGTTTTATTATTGAATGAGTTCATTTGAATTTATACCCAGTGTCATTTTCACAGTAAAAACGTATCTAACGACAACCCTCAAGCTATAACTCATCGAGCCGTTCAGGCTGCAGAGCATGTCAAACATTTGAATTTGGCGCCAATAATCCGCCATTTTGTTTTTTTTATTTTGATATACCCAGTGTCACTCTCACAGTAAATACGAATCTAACGACACGTCTCAAGCTAAAATCCATCCAGCCGTTCAGGCTACAGAGCGTGCCAAACAATTATACATACAAACATACATACATACATACATACTCTCGAAAAACATAACCCTCCTTCTGGCGCAGTCGGGTAAAAACCGACTGACAGACATTGCAAAAGTGGTGGGTTTGAAGAACGCAATTTTACACTATTTTGTTCCCTCCTTAAGTAACATAGGCAAGCACTAAGAAAGGAGTTGTGAAAGTTAATAAAGACCGACTGTGAGCTGCTTGTGACTCACGCACCACACACACCCAAAGAAAGTTATAAAAATAGCTCGCGAGCCGCGTGCAGTTCGCAGTAGTACCTCCAAGACAGTCATAAATTACATAACTATGCGAGTTAGCGATAAAAGCTAGTATTTTTAGGGTTCCGTAACCAAAGGTTTAAAACGGGACCCTATTACTAAGACTCCGCTGTCCATCCATCTGTCTGTCCGTCTGTCAGCAGGCTGTATTTCCTGAACCGTAATAGCTAGACAGTTGAAATTTTCACAGATAATGTATTTCTGTTGCCGCACAGTAACAACAAATACAAAAAATTATAAAAAGTGAAAGACTCCATACAAAAAAACGTGTTTTTTTAAGTATGATGGTACGGAACCCTTTGTGCGCGGTTCTGACTTGCACTTCACCGTTTTTTCATAGAATTTTTTACAGCACCTAATAATATTTTGAACGTGACATTCACTTTACGATCTACAAGAGCGCCAAAAATAAATTTCCAAATGCTACGAACGGCTACGGGCTACAGCGAACTCGTAGCAGCTACGGCGTAGCATCGGTGCACGAGCCAGTTGGAAATGTTCTGTAGCTTTATTATAAAAAAACCGGCCAAGTGCGAGTCTGAACCGCACACAAAGGGTTCCGTGTCATCATACTAGATGGCGCTAGTACAAAGGGTTCCTTACCATCATACTAGATGGCGCTAGTACAAAGGGCTCCGTACCATCATACTAGATGGCGCTAGTACAAAGGGCTCCGTACCATCATACTAGATGGCGCTAGTTTCGCTAGTACAAAGGGCTCCGTACCATCATACTAGATGGCGCTAGTTTCTTCACGTTAAAAACACACGTTTTTTGTATGGAGACCCTCCTTTTTTATGACTTTTCTAATTTTTAGTATTTGTCGTTATAGTGGCAACAGAAATACATCATCTGTGAAAGTTTCAACTGTGTAGCTATCACGGTTCATGAAATACAGCCTGGTGACAGTGACAGACGGACAGACAGACAGACGGACGGACAGCGCAGTCTTAGTAAAAGGGTCCAGTTTTTACCCTTTGGGTACGGAACCCTAAAAACGCCCTAGTGAAAGTTGGATTCACGCACTGAGGGTTCCGTATCACAACACTTTTGGGAACCCTAAAAATGTCAACGTGTATAACAATCGAGTTGAATAAAAATATATCTCCCACAGTCCCGTGGGTTTACGTCACGGTGGATGCTCCAATTAAAAGTGTATGCTCGCATTCAGCTGTGTATTGTGACCTTCATTCACCAGGTCATTGGTCCACCGAGTGGGAGACCTGCCTACGCTTAGTCTTCTGGTGCGCGGTCGCCACTCGGGAACTTATAAGCAAAAATGTTTAAATCAAGCTTCTAAATTTTAGCAATAAAAGATACCGCTATTTAAGGGCCATTAAATCGCAAGTAAATCAAAACCCACAGAGTTTATTTTCCCGTTGACCTAGAATCATGAAATTTGGCAAGAAGCAATGGCTTACAGCACAAGTAAATGGAACAATTCGAATTTATATAGAACAGCGAAGGAGTGGAACTCCTTTCCCGCGTCAGTGTTTCCCGATTTCTATAATTTGGAGATCTTCAAAGCAAGAGAGAATAGACATTATTTGAGTTTCTTGTACTATCCTCGACTGCATCATCACTTACCAACAGGTGAGTTGCAGTCGAACGCACTCAAATTTTTAATTAAAAAAAAGGTTGCACTCCGGGAGTGCCGGCAGAAGTGAAACTTGAACCATCCGTCTTCTTTCGATCAGATCACGTGTCCTGACGCGAGTTTAACATTTATTACCCACTAGCTGTTTCCCGCGGCTTCACCCGCGTGGACCACGTTTCTATGACTTTTCGAGGGTGCGCAGTGCGCGAGCCGCAAGCGGCTCGCGAGCGTGGTAAAAAGTAGCCTATGTTTGAATCCAGGTCCTAATCTGTCTACCTACCAAATTTCAGCCAAATCCGTTCAGTAGTTTTTGCGGGAAAGCGTAACAGACAGACATAGTTACTTTCGCATTTATAATATTACTAGCTGTTTCCCGCGGCTTCACCCGCGTGGACCACGTTTCTATGACTTTTCGAGGGTGCGCAGTGCGCGAGCCGCAAGCGGCTCGCGAGCGTGGTAAAAAGTAGCCTATGTCTTAATCCAGGTTCTAATCTGTCTACCTACCAAATTTCAGCCAAATCCGTTCAGAAGTTTTTGCGGGAAAGCGTAACAGACAGACAGAGTTACTTTCGCATTTATAATATTAGTAGGGATAGTAGGGATTAAAAAAAGTGCACAACGCCGCTAAAGAAGTTTTCACTTCAAAAATAATATTTAAAAGCCCTTGACATCATCTTACCTGATGGTAACTGACGGTGATGCTAAAGCTGGAAGCGGGCTTACTAAGATTCCCCAACGCAATGGGGAACTCGCTATCTTATCTATAAAGCCGAGTCTTACAACGTTGACCCCGCCGTGAATCGAACCCGCGACCTCCTGTTGTGAAGCGAATGGACCAACCATTACGTCACGGAGGCGTTTAAATAGAGGCGGAGTTTCTCTTCTCCGTAGATGCTGTAGCAAAATTGTTGTAGGACCGATAACTGGTGCTTCTATTCAAATACTGAACAAATGGATGGATGCGGGCAGCGCAGGACCGGTCGTCGTGGAAATCCTTGGGGAAGGCCTTTGTCCAGCAGTGGATGATTTGTGGCTGATATGATGATGATGATGATGACTGAACAAATTCATAGTCGATTCTGTAAAAAAATGGGAATTTGCAAATTTGTGGCTGGCGGCGCACCCTCCATCTGCGCCGTCGCTCGCGCAATATGCACAATATAGTCGTCAGTACTAATATATATACTTTGATATAGTAGTTAATGGAGGGAAGGGCCAGGTTTTTTAATAAGAAATAGACAAAATCCACCAAAACTGAATTATATGTGAAAACCTCTTTCCCGCGGCTTTGCCCGCTCAGATCCCGGTGAAAAATTTTCTATACCTATTCCCAGACTTACCGAATATATACAGAAAATTTCATGGAAATCCGTCCAGCCGTTTCGGAGGAAAATGTCAATAAACACTGTGACACGTGAATTTATTTATTTAATAGTTTATTGTACACAGCATACATACTCGTAAAATACAGATTTTAAACAGTAAAGTGACACAAAGGGTACAGCTTATTTCTAAAGAAATAATTTAATGAATATAAAAAATCTTATTTAAATAGAAATAATCGTCAAAAATATGGGAACAGACAGTATGCTTGAACCGGATGATGAGGAGACATCTTATGACGGAGTCACAATTTGAAAAACAAACAAAATAAAAAAAGACAAAAAAGATGATATAAAAGCAGTTTGAACATAAAAATTACCAAAAAGATTGATTTCGCCACAAATTGACATATTTTATCTTATGGGGAAAGTTGTAGTTTTAAGTATGATAAGTTAAATTTAACGGGTTCTACATCAAGTGGGTACTTGACAGCATCAAAAGCAAATAATGAAGTAAAATTCACGAAACAGCTCTCGTTCTGAAATTTCAGAAAAACTTACTCATTTGGTATTGCATAAACATTTTATATTTTTAATTTATCAAAAACAATTAGTGCGTCAACGGCAATGAAAAAATATGACGTCATAATTCAACATTTCAAAGATTTTCAGAACAACATCTTTTTTTTTGACAGTTCATAAAAAGTAAGTCAGATGAAATCAATTCCGTTACACCCTGTATATTTTGAAAGTGTCTCTTTGTTAAGGGTATAAAATTAAAATTTACCATAATGCGATCGTTTCTCATGATTTTCAAAGTGTCTGTCAGAAATTTAGCATTGAATCAACGAAACAACGTAACTAAAGTGCTTTTAAAAGGATTTCCAAGTTTAGTTTAATTGAAAACCTAAATAATATTACGAGTTTTTGTTTTTACAAGCTTTTATTTAACTTGCAATGTATGAACGTTTGTTCGGGTGGAATTTTGTTAGTTAAATTTGACCCACTTCCCGGTTTCCGATTGAGCTGAAATTTTGCATGCATCGCATCGCGTGACAATGCAATATTAGAAGCTTGTACGTACCTAAAAGTTTTTAGGTTTTTCGATAATTATTTAGCTCTTCATACTTCAACTTGTCAACCAATATTGTTCAAATTTGACATGCACGTAGCCTGTAGCATGGACAAAGACATAAATATATTTTATCTCGATTTCTTTAGTGGTTCCCGTGGGATAACTGTATGTTAAATCTTTCTCTTTTTTTGTTAATTTCCTTCACGTCAGATTAAAACGAAGAGTTGACGTAAATGGCAAGTAAATAAAAACCTACAGGGTGCTTCCCGTTGACCTAGAATCATAAAATTCTGCAAGAAGTCATACCTTACAGCACAAGTAAAGCCTCCCGTCCTCTAAATTATCATAACAACCGGTAAGGTTGACTGGAAGAGATCTCTTATAGAGATAAGTCCACATTTGTTAATGTCCTTTCTAAGTGTTATATTAACGTAAATATTTGTGTGCAATAAAGAATTTATACTTAACTAGCGACCCGCCCCGGCTTCGCACGGGTGCAATGCTGATACTAAATACACTACAGAAAAACTGAGAACGTTGTATATAAAAACATAGCGGCCCGCTCCGGCTTCGCACGGGTATAAAATATATAGCCTATGTGATTAAAATCGATTCAGTAGTTTTGATTTATTCATTACTGCCCGTGGCCCGCACGCGTTAAATTTGGAGTAAAACAATCCCCCTTTCCCTATATCAATTTATTTTATTTTTACAACATATTACAGAATGTCTTTATAAACAACGTTCACAGCTTTCTTGTCATTAGACAATACAAACATGTTTTCTCTGGAGGTCACTCTTGAAAGAGCGACATACAGTTGTCCATGTGAAAAACAGTCAACGCTCAAATCTAAGCTGCAACGTTGAAGGTTTGACCCTGCGATTTATTAATGGTCATTGCAAAAGATGTCTTTACCGGAAACTGTAAACGTTTAAATTGGAAGGGTAAATCCGATGGTATCAGAGGGATTCGGGGAATCAATACATCTTCTGCGGTACCACATCCTGTGAGTATTGTGCACTCTATTATGAAAGTTTTCAATGATTTTACCAGCAAACGCGTGCCATTGCAAAGTTTAGGTAGATTCAGGTTTCTTAATAAAATAACAGGACAACCTACTTTCAACACCATTTTGTGAGGAGGGAGTCCAGACGGGTTCAAAGAATTTAGAAATTCTGTAGGAAAATGAACAGATTCTTCCAAATCGAGAACAGTATCGACCGAGTAGTATATTTTCGTCGGCGCATAAATCTCTTAAATCATACGGTGTAACGGGCCATATAGATCTATATTAAATGAACAATGTATTCAAGGTATGTAATTGGTTAAGGATTAATGCTGTATTGGTTAAAATCGCTTCGAAAATTAGCCATTATTTGTCGTAAAAAGTAAATGACAAAAAAAGTTATTGTGGGTTATCCATAAGAGATAGACATATACTATCACGGACTTTTCTGTAGACCTTTTCAATGTGTACAATACTTAGTACATTATTTTGATAAAACTCGTAGGGTTCAGCCTGCGTTTGCAATGTAAGCGGAAAAAATGTAATTATTTACGACATCACATTAGAAACCTCAAAAATAACAGTAGTTCTCCACTATTTAATGGATGTTATTATACATATAAACCTTCCTCTTGAATCACTCTATCTATTAAAAAAAACCGCATCAAAATCCGTTGCGTAGTTTCAAAGATTTAAGCATACAAAGGGACATAGGGACAGAGAAAGCGACTTTGTTTTATACTATGTAGTGATGATTTCGGAAATTGTAAATTCACAGCTACATCTCATAAAAAAAATATGTGATTACAAATTTAAGTGACGTGTATCTATGTATGGAAGTAATTTTGAATGCGAATTGCAAATGCCATTCGCTTCACATCAGGAGGTCGCGGGTTCGATTCCCGGTGGAGGCTAACTTTGTTTGTATGACCCGGTTTGATTGGTGGAGGGGCATTTTCTGAGCCCGGCTGGCTAGCTACCACCATCTTATCTGAGTCTTGCTGTCGAATATCAATACTAACAACATTGATGTATTCCGGCTTGAAGATAAGATACCCCTATTGCGTTTGGAAATCTTGGTAAGCCCGCTTCAATCTTCGACATCATTGTCACTTACCATCAGGTGAGATGATGCCAAGGGCTTACTAATTGTGAATAAAAAAAAACGTTATTACCACAAATAGCATTAAAATGCAACTCACCTGTTCAACGGAGCCATACTGCCTCCTCGAGAACACGCCTCGCCTTGAGATAAGCTCACTTGCTGACGAGCTGTGGACAAAAAGTGCAAAAATTACCGTCGTGAACGTTCATAGGCACAATAGTTTGAAACGCCAAGCGCGTTAAAACCGATTTCAATCACAACAATCAAGAACAATGTTGCCATATTTTTCTTCCTGTTATTTCCTTAAAAGGTACTGAACGATTATGATAAAATTTCAACGAGGCCCACATCGAGACATAACATCGTTACCATTATTATAAACTAGCTGTTTCCCGCGGCTTCACCCGCGTGGACAACGTTTCTATGACTTTTCGAGGGTCGCGGCTCGCGAGTGTGATAAAAAGTAGCCTATGTGTTAATCCGGGTCCTAATCTGTCCACCTACCAAATTTCAGTCAGATCCGTTCAGTAGTTTTTGCGTGAAGAAGTAACAAACATACACACTCACACCCTCAAAAACTTTTGCCTTTTTAATATTAGTGTGATTATTGTGATGTCAAAATGTGTTTTTTTGTTATCTTTTCACGCTTCAACACCTCAACCAATCTAGATGAAATTTGGCGTGGACTTAGCTTGTGTCACGGGAAAGGGAATAAGCTACTTTTTATCTCGTGCAAATAGTAAAGTCGGATGCAGTTCCTGAGTGAACTAAAAAAATCCTTTTTTGGTGGATTTTTTTAACATCGCAATGGAGCAACGGTTTTTTGTGATTTTTTTTTCTCAGAGATGTTTGAATTATGATGGATGGTAGTTAATTAAAATTTAGTTTTTGTCAGATGATAAAAAGTAACTCAAGTGACTAGCAGTCGACATCCCTATTATCTTTTTTTCTCGGCTTTTGTGTATGGGGGTAATTAGATTTCTCCGAAAAGCTTACCTAATCATTTAAATATACTTTTTCAAACATGCTTGGAAATTTGAGCATTGTTTTGACAACCTGATGCGAGATAAATCGAAATTGCTGTACTAGCCAAATACATGCGAGCAGCGGCCGGCAAAAGTTGTATGAATTCGTGTTTATTGGCCAAATAAATTACTATACGGCGAAAGGGGTAAACTCATATCTGTCTTGTAATTTAAAAATAGAACTATATTATACTCCGAAACGTGGCAACCAAGAGGAGGTAACTTATCAAAGGCTTTATTTGAATTTAGAACCGACTTGCAAATAGCGCGCTGCTTATTAGAAAAAAAAAACAAATGAACACTTTGGCGCGTAAAAATTATTGTTGTTCGTTGTCTTCGAGCAACACGGTCTTCCTAGTTTTAATTCCTGCGCATTATTTGAGAAAAGTACTATACAAGCCTTGGCCGCTGAAGTAATGTATAATTATTGTTCTCTAGAAAATTTCAAAAACTTAATTAACAATATGTACAGTGCAAAGGAGGCCTTATCGCTTTCCAGGCAACCTTTAAGTAACCGATAGGAATTGGTAGATAAACTGAAAAACAAAAAAAAATTTTTCTAACCTTTAGTAAATTCACTTATATATTTTATGGGTATTAGATATGCAAATTTTAATGGACAGAGCTACTGCATATTTTTGTAACTTGTGTGTATTTAGTATTTATCTTATTCTATAGGTATATCTACATCTAATACCTTTAAACGAGCAATTCTTGTATATATATAATCTGAATCTCGGAAACGGCTCCAACGATTTGCTTGAAAATTAGTATACGAGATCTCGAAAACAGCTTTAACGGTTTCGATAAAATTTGCTAGAGAGATGTTTTTGGGGGCGAAAATCGATCCAACTTGATCTTATTTCTGTAAAAACGCGTATTTCATAGTTTTAACGCCTATTCGAGCAGAGCTCGATCACCCAGGTACTTTATTTATTAACTAGTCGTTGCCTGCAGCTTCGCTCGCGAGAATAACGTTTTTATGACTGTCTTTAAGGGTAAAGCGGCTCGCGAGCATGGACATGAGTTTTCTCTAGATCCCTATCCCAGGTCGGGCTTTTTTTATTAGCAGTCTGTGTCACTTGCCATCTCCTCATCCAATTCTATACAAAAAATCACTTCGATCCGTTGCGACGCCGATGTGCGCGAGCGTGGAAATGAGTTTTCCCCAGATCCCTCCGGAACTATATCAGGATATGCTATTTGGTAGATTATGTCATTTCCCACCCCCTCAACCATCTCTGTGCGAAAAATCACAACAAGTTCCGTTGCGATGTTAAAAAAAATAACCAAAAAAGAGTATTTTTTCAGTTTACTCAGGAATTGCATCGGACTATGCTATTTTCACAGGATTAAAAGTAGCCTATGTCCTTTCTTGTGACACAAACTGCCTGGATGCTAAATTTCATCAAGATTGGTCTAGGTGCTGAAGCGTGAAAAGGTAACAAGCAAACATAACCTAACCAGTCCGGGAGTGCCGACAGAAGTGAAAACTTTTTACAGTTTTTTAAATTTTGATCCTGCGAGTGTTCCTGGTAAGGTGTTGGTTATGTTACATGGTTACAGTATCGCGATTTAAATGGTTATTTCCCATCTTAAATACAGTTTCATAAGTTTTGACCCTGTGAGTGTTCCTGGTAAGGTATCGGTTACGTCACATGGTTACAGTGCCGCGAGTTAAATGGTTTTTCCTCATCTCAAAAATGCTCAACGCGCCTAAAGCAGTTTTCACTTCAACAAACAAACCCATTTTCACATGTATAATATTATTAGGGATTAAGTAATACAATACAGTCCTTACATAATAAGAACAAGCCATTATTATACCTGGCAACAATACTACTGACTACTAATGTGTAATTATAACTCGTGTTCCACTCAAGAGTATCTGCTAGTAATATTCGAAATTGTCACGGTTGATAATTATAATCTGTTTGATATACACACACATACGCGAAAATGTCTCACAAATTAGAGTCACCGACGTGTGTTCCCAATTAAGCCGTCTGTGTTTTCATGTTCGGCCCGGCAGCGCAGCGACTCTCGTGGAACAGACACCCAATTTGTGGGCGGTATTTTGAGTACTCGCCATTCGACAGCACCCAATTCCTCATTCGATTTTCCTTCTTACGGCGGTATTTTATAGATGTAATGTTGTCTTTTTTTGTGTTTTCATGTTCGGCCCGGCAGCGCAACGACTCTCGTTAAACAGACACCCAATTCGTGGGCGGTATTTTGAGAACTCGCCATTCGACAGCACCCAATTCCTATACGATTTTTCTTTTTACGGCGGTATTGTAAGGAGATCCAATGTTGTATTTTTTTTGTGTTTTCATGTTCGGCCCGGCAGCGTAGCGAATCTCGTGGAATAAAGACTCAATTTGTGGGTGGTATTTTGAGAACTCGCCATTCGACAGCCCCCACCAATTCCTCATTCGATTTTCCTTTTTACGGAAGGAGTATGTAAGGAGATCCAATGTTGTATTTTTTTTGTGTTTTCATGTTTGGCCCGGCAGCGCAGCAACTCTCGTGAAACAGACACCCAATTTGTGGGTGGTATTTTGAGAACTCGCCATTCGACTGCACCCAATTCCTCATTCGATTTTCCTTTTTACGGCGGTATTGTAAGGAGATCCAATGTTGTCTTTTTTTTGTGTTTTCATGTTCGGCCCGGCAGCGCAACGACTCTCGTGAAACAGACACCCAATTCGTGGGCGGTATTTTGAGAACTCGCCATTCGACAGCACCCAATTCCTATACGATTTTCCTTTTTACGGCGGTATTGTAAGGAGATCCAATGTTGTATTTTTTTTGTGTTTTCATGTTCGGCCCGGCAGCGTAGCGAATCTCGTGGAATAAAGACTAAATTTGTGGGTGGTATTTTGAGAACTCGCCATTCGACAGCCCCCACCAATTCCTCATTCGATTTTCCTTTTTACGGCGGTTATTGTAAGGAGATCCAATGTTGTATTTTTTTTGTGTTTTCATGTTAGGCCCGGCAGCGCAGCAACTCTCGTGAAACAGACACCCAATTTGTGGGTGGTATTTTGAGAACTCGCCATTCGACTGCACCCAATTCCTCATTCGATTTTCCTTTTTACGGCGGTATTGTAAGGAGATCCAATGTTGTCTTTTTTTTGTGTTTTCATGTTCGGCCGGGCAGCGCAGCGATTCTCGTGGAATAGAGACCCAATTTGTGGGCGGTATTTTGAGAACTCGCCATTCGACAGCCCTCAATTTCTCATTCGATTTTCCTTTTAACGGCGGTTATTGTAAGGAGATCCAATGTTGTAATTTTTTTGTGTTTTCATGTTCGGCCCGGCAGCGCAGCGACTCTCGTGAAACAGACACCCAATTCGTGGGCGGTATTTTGAGAACTCACCATTCGACAGTACCCAATTCCTCATTCGATTTTCCTTTTTACCGCGGTATTGTAAGGAGATCCAATGCTGTATTTTTTTCATTACAATAAATAACTTAAAATTAATACACAGTGATACCGGTGCAACAAAAATCCGTAAAGATTTGTCCGTGCACCGTCATTCATCATCGCATTACGCAATCCATACCGAACATATTAAAATATAACATATTAAAATATAACATATTTCTTGCCTCGTTACGCAGTTTAATGTAGGCTTACATACTGTAATGAAGACGATCTTCAAGGCGAGAGTGAATAGTCATTATTTGAGTTTGCGTGTACCATCCTCGACTACATCGTCACTTACCATCAGGTTAGATATAGTCAAACGCACTCAATATTTTAATTAAAAAAAATGTAATGTTATTGTATTGCCCCACTCGGTGGACGGATGACCTGGTGAAGGTCGCGGGAAGCCGCTGGATGCGGGCAGCGCAGAACCGGTCGTCATGGAAATCCTTGGGGGAGGCTTATGTCCAGCAGTGGACGTCCGTCAGCTGATATGATGATGATGATGATGATTGTAAGGAGATGGTTTGTGCTGCACTCAGCGGCTGCTACATACACCCGTTGAGTGGTTTGCTTGTCGGTCTTACTTCGCTCTACGTATGATTTATAAATAGATAGATAGAAACTTTATTTCACTAAAAAGGCATTGTAACAATACACAAAAAATTAATTACGCAGTGACAAATATAACTTATTGAATAAAAATATGAAACAGTGTCAGTAGTGCCAAGTTAACAAAACTGATCCAGGTTCAGAATGAATATTGTGGGTCGCAAAGTACTCACAACGCTGTTTTTCAGCTAAAACCAAGAAAAACGTACACGCAACTCAACGGTCAACCATACCGGTAATGTATAATTATAAAAACCTGTGATGGTGATTGAGGAAAGACGACGATGGTGCTCGTATAGACATGGATAAGGACAAATATCCCTGGCAGAGTCTATCTGCCTGGTAAAAACATATGTACGCATACATAGCTGCATATACCCAGACTATAACCACACCCTGGACACTTCATACAACGGACAAGAAATGACATTTCAAAAAAGGAATGATGGAACAAACAACTTTCGACAATCAAACTGTAACCAATTTGTATCAATCTGGGTGACGAGAGGGTGAGGTCGCAATATAAAAAAGGAAACAGTGACTGAATGACTGATCTATCAACACACAGCTTAAACCACTAAACGGATCAGGCTGAAATTTGGAGTACAGATAGAAATTATGACGTAGGCATCCGCTTAGAAAGGATTTCGGGAATTTTTTACAGGAACGGTAAAAAACGGGATCTGTGCTGATGAAGCCGCGGGAAACAGCTATTTAATTCAATATGCAATTCAAAATGTTCTTCTAACAGTACATCATGTATTTAGGTGTTACTAACTAAGTATGGACGCTTGTCTGAAATACAATGATCTTAATTTACTTAAATTAAACTTTTCGATGTAAATGCGTCGGTTGCGTAAAAGCTTATCTGTTTTCGAATTTTGATTTCACATGTAGGTACGTTTATCCGACGCTCTTACGGTAAAGGAAAACATCGTGAGGAAACCTGCACACGCCTGCGAAGAAACTTGAAGGTTGTGTGTGAAGTCGACCAACTCGCACAGGGTCCGCGTGGTCGACTAAGGTCCGATCGCCCTAATACGGTGGGGACGTATATGAGCTGACATGATAAACATTATAAAAAACTAGCCTCAAATATAGGCGCAATTAAGGGGTAGTTATTTCTTTTGCATTGCTCGATTTCTAAAAAAAACACTATGAGACGTCCTTGTTAATAGGAACTATTCTGTGTTGGCGGTAATATTTCAGATTTTCGTTATTTTTGATGTCAATTACTCCTAAACGATAAAAGACCCAAGGTTGAAAAAAATAACATTATTGTTGATGATGTCCCTTAAAGCCAAAAGCTACTAGAAACACGATTGAGCAGTTTTGGCGCGATAGAAGAAAATCCCAAAGATAGGTCTGACCGTTACTTTCAATTCATAACTAATGACTAATATTTTGAATTATAAATAAAAAAAATATATATAACAATATTTTTATGACAAAACAATGTGAGTAATGTTATTATTTTTTTATACTTTCATTGTAGTTTTTGATTGAAATAAAAAACCATTGAAAAAGTGTGGTTATTTTTTTCTCTTTACACGTGAACAAAAAGACAGAACCAACAGCTCTCATCAATTCCTCGCCTTAATCGAAAATTGTGAACTGTCACAGTCTCATACCTATGTACTCATAGTATGTATTTGTCGTCGCTCCGTGAACCATTCCAACTTGTTGCAAACTAACTTGCTAATATATTCGACAGTGAATGCTGCTAAATTTCTTTGATGGCAGAATTCTGACGCGTTTCACTTTAAAATCTTTGATTACACTGATCTTTATATCACAAAAATCTAAGAAAAGACAAAAAGATTTTGAGCATCCCCGCAGTTGTTTTTCTTTTGTTGTTTTGAGGGTTCCACACACAAAGATCAACAACAGGACCATATTACTAAGCCTATGCTGTTTGTCTGTTCGTCAGATTTTTAACTACCTACATGAATGCCACCAGATTTTTAACCGCCTCTGTGGCGTAATGGTTAGCCCATTCTCTTCACACCAGGAGGTCGCGGGTTCGATTCCCGGTGGGGTCAACTTGTAAGACTCTGTTTGGTTGGCGGTAGGGCAATATCGAAGCCCACCTGGCTACCTACCACCATCTTAACTAACTCTTGCCGCCAAACATCAGTGTTAACAACATTGATGTGTTCCGGCTTGAAGATAAGATAGCCAGCTCTCCATTGCGTTGGGGAATCTTGGTTAGCCCGCTTTCATCTTGGCATCATCGTCATATACCATCGGGTAGGATAATTCCAAGGGCTTACCAATTGTTAATAAAAAAAAGATTTTGAAATTTATTGTGCAATCATTACAACTATAGTGCATTCATTAAAATGATAGTGCAAATTATTAATTTCAAGCTACACGCAGATTTAAAAGTGGGGACTAGAAATTTAAAAAATCATTCAGTATATTTCCTCTGCCATGAAGGATCCGTTACTCTACTCATTATACTTAACAACATTGCCAAAGGAACCTATAGTCAATTCTCAAAAAATCTAAATGTGTGCTGGGACACATAGTAGAAGTGAAACTTCAACGGACAAGTGGAAAGGGTAACCCAGGCTAAGTACATGCTTTATATCTCCATCTCAACTTTTCTCTATCTACGAATACAGCCGTTGCCCTCCCTCCACCGCCGTCGCTAGCCTTTCTCTGTCTACCATCTCCACGCGGCCGTAACGCTTTTTCGTGACTGAAAAAATCCTAATACACCCCGTCTAAATAGAATTTTTACTCCAAAAAATCGACGCTCCCATACAAAAATTTGTTACACATGTGTAAGTTACCGTTTTTCATTCATACCAGCTCATATACGTCACCACTGAGAGGCTCGGGCCTACCCTGAGTTAGGGCGATCGGGCCTTAGTCGACCACGCGGGCCCAGTGCAGCTTGATCGACTGCACACACAACCTGCGAGTATCTTCGCAGGCGTGTGCTGGTTTCCTCACGATGTTTTCCTTCACCGTAAGAGCGTCAGATAAACGTACTTAAGAAATCTAAATTCGAAATCACATTGGTACGTGGCAGGTTCGAACCACGACTTCCAAGACAGGAGGCGGCAGCAGCCATTACGCTACCCACGCTCTTACCTACTTACGACAAAAAAATACCATGCACGAGTTTTTATTCTACAGTAAGCCTCATTCAAGCATATCTGACCGCTGTGATATACTAATTCAGAAAGTAATGGTTGGTTTAATAATGATAAATAACCAAATAGGTAGATATTATTTGGTCGATTTGGCAAAAACAATGATAATTTATTGGTCGGCTATTTATATCAGTAAGGGTTCATTCCAGCTTGGCGAGGCTCTCGCATGGGATTACATTTATCGAGGGTCGCGCCTGGGGGATACATTGAACCCGTTTTCATGACACATCCCCTCCATCGCCTATTAATGGCTTATATGGCTAACGGCTTTCTATTATGATTGGTCATTTATTGCGTGTCTACTTTAATCCGGAATTCAGAACCAGCTCTATATCATCATCTGTGCACATATATTAGTACGTGTCCTTTTTTATTTTTTTATTCACAATTGGTAAGCCCTTGGCATCATCTCACCTGATGGTAAGTGACGATGATGCCGAAGATGGAAGCGGACTTACCAAAAGGACCTAAAAGGAACCTAGGTGAGACTTATCTAAGACGTGCACTGTTAGACAAAGGACTCCTCCAAATATTTCTACAACAACTGGTTCTACGCTGCCCGCATTTTTTTTTAAAACAGGTGTTTACACACTCTTTTATATAGTCAAAAAAACTTATTGTCTATTATTCGCTGGGTGCGAAGTACTAGGTGGGTGTGTAATATAATCGATCGCAGCACTCATAGTGGCCAAAAGCAAAAATAATGTTGGCGCAATATCTCATAGTAATCTGTTTAGACTTGTTTACCTAATTTTAATAAAACCCGGTCCTTAAAATAATTCTCATTTTGATGTGAAAACGATATTTAATTTATCTCTAGCGATACAGTAACAATTATATATGTTTATTATATTGAATGAAACCATTAAAGTAGCTTTATCTCCTTGTTGTACTACTAAAAACTACAACTAAAAATGAAGTAAACAAACCCTGACATATTCAAAATAAAACACACTTTTTAAATAAATTTCTCCTATCTCATTTGATTTGAATAACCAAAAATTATTTTACAACCCTTTCTGCACCCAAATTAAGGTAATAAATTATTAGATAATTTTGGATTATAATAATATTTTGTCGCAATGTCAAAACGTCAGAGCCAACAATGTCGCGGACGCTAGGTGACGCTGAACCAATATATAATGTCATGATTCAGATTACATTCTCAGGTAATGGTATTTGTTATAGAATCAACATAATATATCTTTGTCATTTACATAATCTATCATGTTATAATATCCTCTAGAGCGCAAGCATTTTTTGAAATGAGTCTTGAATTTATTCTCTGACAAACTAGTTACATTTTCTGGAATTTTATTGTAGAATCTTATACACTGCCCCACAAATGACTTTTTAACCTTACTCAGTCTCGAAAAGGCTATATCTGTTTTATTTACATTTCCTTAATTCAAATTATGCCTTTCACTGTTTTGTAGGAAATGATTGCAAATTCTTAAGAAAGTACATGATGTTTTCATATATAAATTGACTAACAACGGTTAAAATATGGATTTTTTTCCTGTGACCTTCACCAGGTCGTCGGTTCACCAAGTGAGAGGCCTGCCTACGCTACGTTTCCGGTGCGCGGTCATCACTGGAGAACTTTACTGCCCCAACGGCCATCTGCTCTACGAACTATTTCCCCACCCAGTGTCACTTAAGTTAAGCAATTCAGTGAACTATGTCGGTTACCTTAGTTCTTCGATCGCAAGCATAGCTTGACCTTGAGCCTTCTTATGAGGCCCATAGTAAGCGGCCATTTCTCAGTTCCGTATGCCATCACTGGCAACAAAATAATGTAATACACACTGGGTAAAGACCTTAGTCTTGAGACATGGCGGTATTTGGAACGTGAAGATATTGGGAAGCCGAGTTGGATTCGACGATTGATTTTTTTTTCTCGGAGTTGGACCTACCTAGCTTGACTGTTTGTCTCAGGTACACATATTCGTCACCATTCTAGTGTAGTCTCAAAATTCAGAGGAGTGGGATCACACTAATATTATAAAGGCTAAAGTTTGTGAGTGTGTAGGTTTGTTACTTCTTCACGCAAAAACTACTGAACGGATCTATATAATATATCCTTACTAATATTATAAATGTGAGAATGTGTTTGTTTGTTACCTTTTCACGCTTCTATACCTCAACCAATCTTGATGAAATTTGGCATGCAGGTAGCGTGTGTCACTGGAAAGGACATAGGTTTTTTTTATCTCGTGAGAATAGCATAGTTCATCGTATTGCGGCTCGCGCACCACTCACCCTAAAAGACAGTCATAAGAACGATGTCCACGCAGGCGAATCCGCGGGCAAAAGCTAGTAATTAATAACTTTTTCACATAGGCCTAATGCATAGATCGCCCTCCACTAATTAGAATTTTGAACCACATGCCGGAATTTCCAGCGACAAATAAAATCTGACTTTCTCTTAGCAACTTGAGCAATATCGATGAGAGCTCTGGCTACTTGATGGGAGAGCTTTTCAGATATCGCCTACGTTTGCTCTACGTCTGATGGACTCTTGGTTATGCTTGACACTGCTTTATTCAATAGACTAGCTTTTGCCTGCAGATTCGCTTGCATTGAGCATAGTTTTTATGACTGTCTTTATGGTTAGTGGTGCGCGAGCCGGAAGCAGCTCTCAGGCGTAGAGACGTGTTTTTTTTAAAATTTAATTCATAATTGTTTACAGAAGATCACTCATCGGGATTTTATTATTAGCAGTTTTTTTTTCTTTTTATACACAATTGGTAAACCCTTGACAACATCTCACCTGGTGGTAAGTGACGATGTTGCCGAAGATGGAAGCGGGCTTACCAAGATTCCACAACGCAATGGGGAACTGGCTATCTTATCTTTATGCCGGAACACACCAATGATATCAACATTGATATTTGGCGGCAAGACTTAGATAAGATGGTGGTAGCTAGCCAGGCGGGCTTAGAAAATGCCTTACCACCAACCAAACCGAGTCTTACAATTGACCCCGCCGGGAATCGAACCCGCGACCTCCTGTGTAAAGCCAGTGAACTTTGCCTCTGAGCTACGGAGGCGGTTAAAAGTTTATATCATGCCCCCCCCCAACTATTTCTATGGAAATAGTCACGTCAATCCGTTGCTCTGTTGTGACGCCGACGTGCGCGAGCCTGGAAACAAGTTTTCCCTAGCTAATTCGGGAACTATTTCGGGCTATACTTATTAGTAGTCTACGAGTATGTTATTTCCCACTCTCCCAAACATGTCTGCGCAAAAAATCACAAAAATCCGTTGCTCCGTTGCGATTTAAAAAAATCAACTAAAAAAAGTATTTTTTCAGCTCTCCCAAGAATTGTATCGGACTATGCTATTTTCACTTGATAAAAGTTGCCTATGTCCTTCTCCATGACACAGGCCATGCAAAATTTCGTCAAGATTGGTTAAAGTGTTGAAGCGTGAAAAGGTAACAAACAAACACATTTTCACACTTATAATATTAGTAACGATAGCTGCTTTATACTTGGTCAAATAAAGTTTTGAATCGATAAATACCGATTGGAGTGTGAATAAACAATACTTTTGGCATTCCTGCTGGACGACAATAACTTGTAAACGCTACGTCTGACGGGACCTCGGTGATACTTAACACTGCTTAATTCAATACACGGCTTACAAGTAACGCTTGGCTTATACCGATAAATACTGATTGAAATTTAAAAAAATGTTTTAGTCATTCTGCGGGACAAAATTAAATGCTCCATTATGTCTGACGGGCTCTCGGTGATACTTTACACTGCATAATTCAATAGGCTCGACGGCTTATTACTTGGTCAATTAACGTTTTGATTACATCGATAAGTACCCACTGAAGTTTTAAGTACTTCTTTTAATTAATATTTTTATCTTAGCATTGACATGAGTGGTGCATGCTCGCTTAAATGTTTGTGCGAATGGTGGCGCATCGGGAGCCGGGTCGTTCCTTTCCCTCTAATATGGTTGATGGGAGCGATGACTGACTCTCGCGGTATAGTCGTGACCGGGTGCTGCCCGTGTAAAGTGGCCTACTCTTGTTAAAGGCATTAATGATATTCAATGATTTTCATGTATACATTTTCGTGTCATATTGTTTCATGTTCTAATGAAATAATCTGGTTTATTTCAAGGATTGCATTTTGTCGTTAATAACTAACGATTGTTTATTTCTTAATTTTGCACAAATGACATTATGTTATTATTATTTTATAATATCAGAAAGAGTGTGATTTGCACTTGTTTTGAATAAATATACCTTGAATCTGGAATATTGAAAAATGTTTTAGCAGTCCTGCGAGACGACATTAACTCGTTAATGCTATATTATGTCTTACGGGCTCTCGGGGATACTTGACACTCCATAATTCAATAGGCTCGACGGCTTACTACTTGCTCAAGTAACGCTTTGATTACATCGATAAATACCGATTGAAGCTCGAATAAAGTTGTTTTTGGCAGTCCTGCTAGACGAAAATAGCTCTGAAATGTATTTTCGAAAATACACTGCTTACCTAGGAATTACTTAAGACCTTTTATATAAATCATGGTTTTTTAGAAGTTGTAAATATTACTTGGAAGATGTGCAGTGTAAAAAAAATAAAAATAAAACGGCTGGAGATTTAAAAAAAATATTTGCTAATCCCAGATTTTTAACCGACTTCAACAAAGGAGTTCTCGATTCAACCGTGTATATATTTTGTTTTTTTTTTATGTGTGTTCGCAGATAATTTCGTCGTTTATAAACCGATTTTGATTATTCTTTTTTTGTTCCAAAGGAGATATCCAAACTTAGGTACCATGATAAGGAAACCAGGATCTGATGATGGCATCCCAGAGAAATCGACGAGAACCTTAGTTTCCTGTATGAAGTTGTTTTTTTTTGTTCAAAATTATATATATCATATATTGAACCGCCTCCGTGGCGTAATGGTTAGTCCATTCACTTCACACGAGGTGTACGTGGATTCGATTCCCGGTGGGGTCAATTTGTAAGACTTGGTTTGGTTGGTGGTAGGGCATTTTCTGTGCCCGCCGGGCTAGCTACCACCATCTTATCTAAGCCTTGCCGCCAAACATCAGTGTTAACAACATTGATGTGTTCCGGCATGAAGATAATATAGCCAGTTCTCCATTGCGTTGGGGAATCTTGGTAAGCCCGCTTCCATCTTCGGCATCATCGTCACTTACCATCAGGTGAGATGATGCCAAGGGCTAACCATTTGTGAATAAAAAAAATCCAAACCAGATCAGTAGTTTAAGAGCTAGATCCAGGACAAATAAAAACACACAAATAATATACTATGCATCTCCTAGGTCTTAAGGGTAAATTTAGGTATACTGTTCTGAAAGTTGTACACCACAAGAGGAATTTTAAATAAAATATACCTAGGTTCATCATAATGTTGTAATTTGGGCAGTACCTAATTGCATTACAGTATGTATGTATGTACGTATGTTCGTTAATTTCCTGGGGTGCAATTAAGGTTTCTTCATATATTCGAGGAAACAACTAACTGTACAGTACTCATTGCTTGCGCGATAATTACTGTAATTAACGATCTTGCGTTGCAAATAATAATTTATGTATCATCAGTGATATTTTAAGGAGTTAATATTGCGTATTTTGTACAGAATACAGGGAAAACATTGAAAAATCCATCTTATTTTTTTTCACTTTTCATTCAAATCGTAATTCATCCCGCAAATAGTTTTCGAAAAACCTAAAAATTTTTGCTACAAGCTTTAATTTAAAAATTCTTTTTTTCGTATTTTTCTGAACAAACAACTGGTCAACAATAAAAAAAAACTGGTCCGCCATCTTTAGGGGTTTACCATATTTGTTTAAGAATTACGTCACTTAGCTTAACCATACATTTTTCTAAAAAAAAATAACGTGTATGCAAAATTTCAGCTCAATCGGAAACCGGGAAGTGGTTCTAATTTAGCTTTCAAGATTTATCCTAAAGTAACAAACAAATTAACACGGCAAGTTAATATAAAGCTTGTAACAAAGGTGAATGCCCACCAGTTCATTGAACCTTCAGGCAGTAGGCAATAAAAACTGGGAATATTGTAGGAGTCGAAAGGAAGGTTACGTAGGTGTACCTGCGATATCGGGGGCGGGTGAACGACCTTACAGTATGCTGTATCCACCTACAAATTATCGTCTTAGTATTCTCTCGGTTTGTATGGGGGAGTGAAAATTATTTTTAAGATAGATTTAAAAAATATATTTTTTATTAGTCGTCCGCGGCTACGCGTTTTTAATTTTCCCGTGGGAATTATACGTTTTCCCGTGGTAAATAGTAGCCTATTCCTATTCCAGGAACTAACCTATATGTGCGCCGAGTTTCATCCCGATCCGTCTAGTGGTAGAAGCGTTAAAGAGTAACAAAAATTCATACATACATCCATACATCCTCCGTACATACAGACTTTCACATTTATAATATTAGTAGAATGTATTTTTTACTCGATACTGAGTAACCCCTTAAAATTTCACTCGTGATTTTTTAACACCTTGTACAGACGAGACGCCGACTCAGATAATTATTAATTACTAGCTTTTGCTCGCGGCTTCGCCCGCGTGGACATAGTTTTTATGACTGTCTCAGAGGGTGCGTGCGCGGTGCAAATCCCTCGGGAAGTATGTCAGGATATGCTTATTAGTAAATCATGTCATTTCCCACCCCCTCAACCATCTCTGTGCAAAAATCAAACAATCCATTGTTCCGTTGCGATGTTAAAGAAATTAACCAAAAAAGAGTATATTTACAGTTCCCTCAGGAACTGCATCGGGCTTTGCTATTTTCACGGGATAAAAAGTAACCTATGTCCTTCCTGGTGACACAGGCTACCTGCATGCCAAATTTCATTAAGATTGGTCAAAGTGTTGAAATGTGAAAAGGTTAAAACAAACAAACACATTTTCAAATTTATAATATTAGTAAGGATGCTCTCAAAAGTCATCATCATCATATCAGCCGAAAGACGTCCACTGCTGGACAAAGGCCAAAAGTCATATTTAACTATTATACCTATAATGTATACATCAAGTCACTTAACTTGTGATAACGGCCTCCGTGGCGTAATGATTAAATCCATTACCTTTACATCAGGAGGTCGCGGGTTCGATTCCCGGTGAAGTCTAACTTTGTATGACTCGGTTTGGTTTGTGTAAGAGTATCCATATAAGTATTACCGCCAAGCAGAAATGTTAACAGTTTAATTAAATTAACTGTATTTCACAAAGTTCATAGTTTTTTAAAAAAACAACATCACCTATTATTCAAATTCATAATCGAAAATTTTCGATAAAGTATGTGGTCAGCGAGTACTTAGTTTTCAACCTACTTCCAAAAAGAAGGAGGTTCTCAATTCGACTGTATGTTTTTTTTATGTGTGTTACCTCAGAACTGTTGACTGGATGAATCGATTTTAATGATTCTTTTTTTATTTGAAAGCTAGTGCCCTTGACATCATTTCACCTGATGGTAAGTGACGATGATGCCGAAGATGGAAGCGGGCTTACCAAGCTTCCCCAACGCAACGGGGAACTGGCTATCTTATCTTCAAGCCGGAACATATCAATGCTGTTAACACTGATGTTTGGCGGCAAGACAGATAAGATGGTGGTAGCTATAGCCAGGCAGGCTTAGAAAATGCCCTACCACCAACCAATCCAAGTTTTACAAGTTGACCCCACCGGAAATAGAACCCGCGACCTCCTGGTGTGAAGCGAAGGGGCTAACGATTACACCACGGAGGCGGTTATTATCAAAGATTCAAGACAAAACAAACTTAAAGAGAGTTGGGTTTTGTCTCAAGAAAATTCGCAACTCTTTGTTTGAATAAAGAACTGGCCAAGTGCGAGTCGGACTCGCGCAAAGTAGAGTTCCGTAGTCCATTCAAAATACAAATGTAACACAATAACTAAAACGCTGAACATGTTTAAAAACCGACATCCATCGCTACAACTAAGTACAATTTTCCATTATTCTTTTGGTTTTTGTTTATTTTGTAATAAAGTACTTTACCGCTTTTGATAAAATTTATATAGGATAAACTCGGAAGAATACCCTATCGAATAAAAAAATAATCATTTAAATCGGTTTACAATCTGCGAAGATATCGCGTAGCAAACACAAAAAAACAACATACAGTCGAATTGCGAACCTGCTCCTTTTTGGAAGTCGGTTGAAAAATGTTTTAAAACGATTGTTAGGGCCCCGTGGTACCTAAAAATCAACTTAAACAGGTTTTTATAACTCATTTTTGAAGTAGTTAACAGTAAATTTAAAATCTAGGAAAACATATTGGTATTATTGAGAATAGTTACGAGGGACTACATCGAATGGAAACTCGATTTAATAAAGTTGCCTCGATAAAATAATTTCGCAAAGGTACCTCTTTTCGAGCCATTTTATCGTTTATTTTCGGTTTTATTCTTAAAATAAGTAATTTGATAATATGATTTATTTACTAAAATAAAGTTCATATGTGACTAAAGGGAAAACATCGAATGGATTTTTATTTAAGATAAATAAGATGAAAATAAAAACGAAAACATCGAAAAAGTGCAAAAGTGTGGTTATTTTCTTCCCTCTTTACACATAAAGAAAAAGACAAAGACAGATTTTTAATAACCACTGCGCCTTAAACGTTGAACGTAGGTTACCGAAACGCTACACTCGTTTTAAAACGTTCCCTGCCAGCAGGCACGTGTGCAACCTATTATAGCGGCCATGGAAACATCATTATTAAATATTAGCGTCGTTACGTCGAGCGGAAATTACAGCCGCAATTTGGGTTATACCGTTACACTAGCTTCCATCCCGGCTTTGTTCGCGTGGGCTGTTGCTCTTAGGAGATGAACTTTCATAATTGTAAAGCCCAATTTCCTTCTCATAACCATTGAAACTATATTTATTTACAGATTCAAGATTCAAGGTATTTATTCAAAATAGGTGCAAATTACACTCTTTCTAATAGTCATAAATAACATAATTTAATTTGTGAAAAATTAAGAAATAAACAATTATTAGCTATGTCAAAATTCAATCCTTGAAATTAACCAGATTTTGTCATTAGAACATAAAAACAATATGACAAGAAAAGTTATACATAAAAATCATTGAATGTCATTGATACCTTTGACAAGAGTAGGCCAGTTCACACGGACAGCACCCGGTCACGAGTATGACGCGAGAGTCAGCCATCGCTCCCTTGAAAATCCTACTAATATTATAAACGCGAACGTTTGTAAAAATGTATGGATGTATGTTTGTTTCTCTTTCACGCAAAACTACTGAACGGATCTGGCTAAAATTTGGTAGGTAGACAGCTTAAGACCTGTATTAACACATAGGGTACTGCACTGCTTACCCTCGAAAAGTCATAGAAACGTTGTCCACGCGGGTGAAGCCGCGAGAAAGAGCTAGTGAAATTAACATTTTTTATTTAAATACACTAACAAACCATTGCGATAACAAAATATTGATAATAGTTTCAAAAAAATAAGATAATAACCTAACCACTACGGGAGTGGTGAAAGAAGTGAAAACTTTTTACAGTTTTATAAGTGTTCCTGTCGGTGTCGGTCCCAGTTCTGAGGTTACAGGTTACAGTGTCGCGAATTCAATGGTTTCTTCTCATCCCAAAAAATGCCCAACGCGCCTAAAAAAGTTTATCTACACTCATGTCGTAAATCCTTTATTTACTTATCAGAAACGCTAAGCAAATGATATACCTTTCGATGGAGCCGTGACTAAGGATCCATACAAATTTCATTTCGTTATCGCAAAGTTGTAACAAAATGAAGTTTTTTTTTTAAAAAAAAATACGCAGATGCTTGCTATTTGAGCACACTAGCGTGTTTCGGAACGCAACCTTGGCGGCGCGCATGCGCGGTGCGATATTACTGCAAATTTATTTTCGCGCCATTAACGTTTGTATTTTTCCTTATGCAGTTTGTATATAAACAATGATTACTTTATTTTGTGTTTAATTTAAATTTGTTGTATGAGTGTAGATAAACTATTGTATGCAACTGTACATAATTAGTATTTAACACTCGTGTATACTTTTATGAAACTCGCTGCGCTCGTTTCATAAACCACACTCGTGTTAAATACCCCTCATTATGAAACAGTTGCATAAATAGCTAATTCACTTCAATAAAACTCCTCTGCACTTGCTTAATATACGAGGAGGTGATTTTTTTGTAGGAATGATGTACAGAGGCCGACACATCAAGCTAGACACTCGTAGTGCGATTCTGATCCGTACGCATTCGCCATAAGAACGGTACAAAGACCAAAGTGTATGTACCTTACTGCCGTGTACCTTACCCTGCCTTTATCATAACTTTGTGTACCTACTCTCCCTATACAAAGAAAAGAAAAATAGGCTGACGTCATAATGGCCGGTTGTATTATATTATACTAGCTGTTTCCCGCGGTTTCACCCGCGTGGACGTTTCTATGACTTTTCGAGGGTGCGCAGTGCGCGAGCCGCAAGCGGCTCGCGAGCGTGGTAAACAGTAGCCTATGTCTGAATCCAGGTCCTAATCTGTCTACCTACCAAATTTCAGCCAAATCCGTTCAGTAGTTTTTGCGGGAAAGCGTAACAGACAGACAGAGTTACTTTCACATTTATAATATTAGTAGGGATTAGTAGGGATTATATTGTTGTATATTGCATGTATATTTGACTGAAGCGAGATAAACACGTTGAAAGACCACGTTTTCAAATAAATTTAAAATTAGATAGAGGTGATGGGAAAAATATATTTGCCCAACTGCCCAATAAAAAGGGTTTGCCAGAGAGAATAAAAAAAGCTCTTTGCAGTATAGTGCGTCCGAGGTAGCTTCGTGATTTTAAAAGATCATTTTAGAGATGTGAGATGTGGAAGTAGTAATAATAAACTAATAAATATAATTTAATATATAATAATTAAACACAGAAACCACACACAGCGAAGAAACTCGCAGGTTGGGTGTGAAGTCAACCAACCCGCACTTGGCCCGCGTGGTCGACTAAGGTCCGATCGCCCTAATTCAGGGTAGGCTTAAGCCCCTCGGTGGGGACGTATATGAGGTGATATGATGAATAAAAAAAAATTCGAGCGAGACCTACAGTACTCGCATATGATGTGTAACATGTGAAAAAATACTTTATAAAAGGACGGCAAAGATACGGCAGACTAGGCTGTATGGTCATAGATACCTTTGCCTTTTCCGCGCTTTTAAAGCCTGAAAAAAGGACGGCAAAGATACGGCAGACACGGCTGTATGGTCATAGATACCTTTGCCTTTTCCGCGCTTTTAAAGCCTGAAAAAACGCGACTTCCTGTTACAATGGGACACATTTCCGTCCCATTTCACGAAATCACTCCCACAAATTGCAGGAAAGCGAGAGCAAAGATGTTACACATCAATAATAAAACAAAATAAAATATTTCTTTGTTTTCACACCATATCATATCAAAAACAAGTGTTTCGTATTGAAATAACACAAGACTAGGAGATGTGGTCGACCGGTGCACGAGCCAGACTAACAAGTCTGTGTTACGGGTAACCAGGTCCCCACCATTCGGAATTGGAACAAAATATTACCACTAAGTCTTGTATTTGGTGCAAGTAAAGGCTTTAGTTACGTTTTGTTGTTTACAGTGTGTAAAACAAAAAGTTGCCAGACAGAAAGAATTTGGCAGTTTTGGTAGAGTTCGCGTGTGGGAAATAGTAAAGGCACACCCTGGACACTTCATCAACGGGCCAGAAATGACATTTCAGAAAAGGAATGACGGAACAAATAAAATGGCGGCGAAATCCTATACTTTCGACAACCAAACTGTAATCAATCTGTATCAATCTGGGTGACGAGGAGATGAGGTCCTAATCAAGAGAGCGGCAGGGAATGTCCATACTGTAAGTTAGTACTAATATACTTTGGTATAGGTCTGGAATTAGCTGAACCTCCCCACTCTGTAGTGCAGTAGGAGATTAATGATTGGCAGAGTGCTTAATAAACTGTCTTTATAATATCAGGACCGACAATGTGACGTACTTGTTTAAAGACATAAGCAAGTTTTCGGATTCTTGATGAAAGGAGATCAATATGCTGAAGAAAAGTAAGATTTTCGTCAAGAATGAGCCCTAAATATTTAATAGATGACACAGCTTCAAGCTCCTGACAGCACATGAAGGAAGAGTTGCTTGTGAATTACATGTATGTGCAGCAAGTGTGAAGTCAATTGGTTTAAGGAGAGAAGATTCCGAACAACACGTATTTTGTTTTAGAACAATTCAAATTAAGGAGATTCTGCTGAAACCATATAGAAACTACGTTAAAAACTGTTTGAGCTGCCACCAAGACGTCATTCTAGGTTTCACTGGAGAGTACTAATGCGGTATCATCGGCATACGTAATCAGTTTGCTGTCGTTAGGCAGCTAGTTTTGGAAGAGATCATTAAAGTACACTAAAAATAGTGTTGGTCCCAGGACGATACCCTGTGGAACGCCAGTGGTAGTTGGTAATTCGTCACTGAGTACCATCAATAACTACGCATTGGTTCCTATCAGCTAGGTAATCGGCAAAGAGCTGAACGGGTTTGCCTCTAACACCAAAAGCCTCAAATTTCTTTAATAGGTGTGGTGTTGAGACGGTGTCAATCCGAAAGTGTGTCTGTCGGTTTTTCTTTCGCGGTGAAAGTACTTAACAAATTCTTATGGTCAATTATTATTCATACTCGTTCATTTAGTGTGTGTCTGAAGTTGGACAATATACATTTTTATATCGTGTCGCCTACCACCCAACCGGTTTCAATTCTTGCCTGGCAAAGTGATCAGCCCCAACAAATGACTGTGAATGTTTAATATTAGAAATGAAATAAATAAGCCCAAGTTTTGGTGGCTGAACGCAGGTCTAGTAAATGACAGCAGAGTCTTGTGGCTTTTTGGTACCTTTATCAAAGAACATTGAATTTTACTGCGTAGTACGTCTAATCACATTTCCAGTCACATACCATAACAAGGATTTTATTACATCGACGCAGTTCGCTGATTCAGAGAAAAATGTATGTATTGTAGCATAACTCGCAACCTATACGATCTTTTTATGCGCGGTACTTCGCAGTATTTGGTCCTGAATCTCTTTGGAAAAGATTCGATTTCTCAATTTGACGGCTATTGAAAAATTATGGTTCTGAGTTCAGTTGTCATCGCTCGACACGAAAATTTGTGATTATCTAAATTAATTTTTAAAAATAAGGTGTATTAATCACAAAAAATGCCCTCATTGTTTTGCTGAGGTATGTAGTGAAACGTAATCTCTTTGCAGATTTTTTCGATTACGAACTTTCTTCGAGAGAGACCCACGCTTGCGGCTCGCGAACTGTACACCTTCGAAAAGTCATAGAAACGGTGTCTACGCGGGTGAAGCCGCGGGAAACAGCTAGTAGTTTATATGTCAGCCGCATGTCTCCAAACTAAGATGCTATAAGACATAATTATACTGTGGACGTAACTAAAATAAACCAGTCTCGCAGTACCTGCATCCGTTAACTGGAGTGGAGATTTTCTTAACGGCATAGGCAGCTGAACTAAAGTTTTAATGTGGTCCTCATCGAAGCAAAACATCCAGAGCATTACCACACCCCGGGAAAGAAATGACATTTCTAAAAACAAATGACGGAGCAAACAAAATCGTGGCGAAGTCCTATACGTTCGAGAACCAAACCATAACCAATCCGTATCAATCTGGGCGACAAGGGGGTTAGGTCGCAATCTAGAGAGCGACAGGGAGTGTCCATACTGTATGGTACTAATATATATACTTTGGTAATACCAAGAAACACCTTACAAGTTCTTATTTATAATTATTAACATGGTATTATTGGCAGTCATGGTAAAGGCGGGGTGGGGGGTGCGAAGAATCCCCTACAGATGGCAGGCTACCAAACCCAAGGACCTTTGGCCCTGGCAACTTCCAACACCCGTACACAGCGGACTGACGAGAAGCTAACGGAACTCAAAGAAGGATTGGGCAGGTTACGGTGGGATATCGTTAAAGCTTTTATTTGAAAAGAGTGTTTATGCTCAAAAAGCCAAATGTTCAAATGAATATAAAAATACACGATTCCACATTCAAAAAAGGTGAGCTCAGTAAAGTCTAGTTGTTTGGATTGAAATAAATAAATACATAACTGCAAACATTTTGACTGGTGATTCTACTCATAATAATAACATCAATTAGTTTAAAAAACTGAAAAACACGGTTTTAGTAAACACGTTAAATAGTAATCTTGGACGTCCGCCATGTTGGATTTAAGTCACGTGACTATTTTTTCGTATTCCTGACAGCAAACCCGTTCATTTGATACCCATTGCATTTCAAATAGCCTGTCCGCCATCTTGGACGTCCGCCATATTGGATTTAAGTCACGTGACTATTTTTTTCGTATTACTGACAGCAAACCCTTTCATTTGATACCCATATCATGGGGGTGGATTTCAAACAGCCAGTCCGCCATCTTGGGGCGGCCGCCATATTGGATTTGTAATGACGTTTCTTAGCTAGTCATGTATTGTCATCAGAACTCAGAGCGTGTGCGAAATTTCATCCTAATCGAAGACCGGCAAGTGGGTCAAATTGAGATTCCAAGATTTTCTTACATACATAGTTAGTTACAAGTGAAGCTAATAATAAAAGCGTGTTAAAAATAAAAGTCGATACTGGGACCTGATACTGATAATGGGAAAAAGCGTCGATGGCTCAACCGGTAACGACTCGGTCCATCTAACCAGAGGTACCGGGTTCAAATCTGGACGGCCAATGTACCAATGAGTTTTTCAAAAACTTACGTACATACTTACCGATTGCTTTAACGGTGAAGGAAAACATCGTGAGGAAACTTGCACACGCCTGCGAAGAAACTCGAAGGTTGTGTGTGAAGTCGACCAACCCGCACTGGGCCCGCGTGGTTGACTAAGGCCTAGTCGCCCTGATTCAGGGTAGGCTCGAGCCCCTCGGTGGGGACGTATATGAGCTGTAATGATGACTGGGACCTAGATTCATCCTCCAAAGTTCATCATAGATTCAAAACATCAAAAAGATCTATTGTCACCGGGAATACGGCTTCATTCCAAATTTCAGCACAATCGCACCCCTGGAAGTCGCTCTAAAATTCATCGCAAGATTTGAACTAAACAAACATACATAAGGACATTGCACATTATATAAAAACATTTAATACGAGAAGTGTCATCCGCAAACATCACAATATTTTAGAAATATTCCATAGCAAAAGGCAAACTATTTATGTAATTAAGCAAAGAAAATTCCGAAAATCTCCGGAGAAATGTCAAAAACTAAATTCACAAATCTGATCCAACAATTTTTTGTATTTTTGTATGGAGGGTTCATTTTTTGTATTGAGACTTGATTATAAGTTCCCTGGAGACCGATTTTGTGTATTTTTGTATGGAGGGTCCAATTTTGGTTTTAAGAATAAAATTGACTGAGAGTTCCTTGGAGAAAGTTGTTCAGTATGATGAGTAGAACCTCCAGTTAACGGGTCCTACACCAATTTTTAACACCCTGTATAATGAGTAATTTTTCACGATAATCTTAGGGTTCCCATGGGAAAGAAAGTAAACCATATTATTGAGGTGGCTCCAAGTAATAAAATGAAACTTTCACTGTTAGATACGAGCTGTCGAATACGGTACTTTTCAACCGACTTCCAAAAAGGAGGAGGTTCTCAATTCGACTGTAATTTTTTAAATGTTTGTAACCTCAAAACTTTTGACTGGGTTAACCGATTTTGATGATTCTCTTTTTATTTGAAAGCTAGTGCTTCCCGTGTGGTCCCATAATTTTTTTATCAAAATCAGTGTAGTATTTTATTAGAAAACTAACAAAAACCAAAAATAATAATGTAAAATTGTACTAAGTTGTTGCGATGGAAGTCGGTTTTTTAACGTGTTTAGCGTTTTAAATTATTTACAATACGTCACATATCATTGATCCCGGATAATCAAATTCCCACAAAATGGAAGAATACTGTATCTTGTATGACTTGATGTATTACGATTTAACCTCTATTAATAGATTGGACTTAATCAATATAGTAACATCATTCATCATCATCATCATGTCAGCTCATATACGTCCCCACCGAGGGGCTCGAGCATACCCTGAATTAGGGCGATCGGGCCTTAGTCGACCACGCGGGCCCTGTGCGGGTTGGTCGACTTTACACACAACCTTCGAGTTTCTTCGCAGGTGTGTGCAGGTTTCCTCACGATGTTTTCCTTCACCGTTAAAGCAATCGGAGAGTATATGTACGTAAGTTACGAAAGACTCATTGGTACATTGGCCGTCCGGATTTGAACCCGGCACCTCTGGTAAGGACGGCCGAGTCGTTACCGGTTGAGCCACCGACGCAGTAACATCATTATAGTTACAGAATCACAGTTTTGATCCTGGAAAATCGAGGAGTTCCCGAGGGAATCGAAAGAAACCTGTAATTTTCCTTCGATTGAGCGTGTCAGAAACTCAAAAAAAAGTTTTAGCATTTACACACCTAGCATATATACACTTACTTCCCGATATAACCTACCACAGGGTATAAGAAATAAAGTGTTACCCGAGTGAAACCCAACCTGCTTTTTATTATTTTATTTACAATTGCCTTTGACATCATCTCACCTCATTAGGTGCTTACTTACCATTGTAAGTGACGATGATGCCGAAGATGAAAGCGGGCTTACCAAGATTCCCCAATGCAGTGGGAAACTGGCTATCTTATCTACAAGCCGAACCACATCAATGTTGTTAGCATTGAAGTTTGACGGTAAGACGTAGATAAGATGGTGGTATCTAGCCAAGTGGGCGTTGAAAATGCCCTTCCACCAACCAAACCGAGTCTTACAAAGTTAGCCTCTGCCGGCAATCGAACCCGTGACCTCCTGAAGCTAATGAACTTAACCTAATACACCACGGAGTTCGTTTAGAGGACTGTGAATCTACGGCAAAAATGTGACTTTTAATACAAACGGCGATAACGATTTTCACCTCTTAAATGTTAACAGATTTGGACCAATTTTGGACAGATTTTCAGTTAGAACTAAAGCTAGGTTTATACGTGTCGTTTTTTAAATTACTGAGCATAATTAAAAAAAGGGCCGAAATCAGTTTTGTATGAAAACACGTAAACGAAAATAAAATTAAACTCATTAATTTTATCGAAAAAACAAAAATGTATAAGCCTAGCTTTCGTTCTGAATAACAACCTATCAAAAATTGGTCCCAATCGGTTAACATTTAAGAGGTGAAAATTGTTAACGCCGTTGTATGAAAAGTCGCAGCTTCACAATCCTCTAAAAACCTTCACGCGAAGGTTTGATTACAAAAAATATATCTTTGTGTGTGAAGTCGCGAGCAAAAGCTAGTTATACCAATAAACTTTCACTAGCATAGGTCAACAAGAAGGTCTAAAAGCGCCTACTTTTGGCGCCCTTGTCCCTATACAATCTTAGGTAATATGTGCCCCTGACCCTTCAATGCGACCCTCCTAGCTGTAATGACGCCTTCCTCCGCAGATTATTCCACTCGCTGGCTTCATATTTTCTTTTTCTTTTCCTTCATTATTTTTTTTCAGTGAAATGCTATGAAAAGTCGAATCCATTGAAGATTTCATCATAATCATATCAGCCGAAAAACGTCCACTGCTGGACAAATTCCACGATGACCGATCCTGCGCTCCCCGCATCCATCGCCTTCCCGCGATATTCACCAGATCGTCGGTCCATCGCGCGGGAGGCCTGCTTACCCTACGTTTTCCAGCCATCTGTTCTACGAACCGAACCACATCAATGTTGTTAGCATTGAAGTTTGGCGGTAACACGTAGATAAGATGGTGGTATCTAGCCAAGTGGGCGTTGAAAATGCCCTTCCACCAACCAAACCGAGTCTTACAAAGTTAGCCTCTGCCGGCAATCGAACCCGTGACCTCCTGAGCTATGTGCCCCGCCCACTGCCATTTCAGTTTAGCGATTCTGTGAGCTATGTCGGTTACTTTTGTTCTCCTGTATTCAAGATTGTTCTGTGTGTTCACGAGTTATCAAATCTTTATGATACTGTCAGTCCTACTAACAACATACATACAAGTACCTGTTCTCGGTTCCCCCCCCCCCTTATTATTTTGCACGTCAAGCAGTAAGATGCACCTAAACACCAACTGGTATTGTTACTAAATGTGGTCGACCCACCTATTTACTCATAATTTTTAATTTCATTTTCACAGTATGTAAAGTAATTCGCGGGCGCAGCTTGAGACTCTGAGCGAATATTAAATATTCTAACATAGCAACCACAGATACAGCTTTTAATAACAGAGCATGAGTGGGCGGTTTACTTTCGCATTTGTTTTGTTTACTCTCGCATCCGTTTATCCGACGCTCTTATACGACGAAGGGAAAACTTCGTGGGAAACCTGCACACGCCTGCAAAGAAACTCTAAGGTTGTGTGTGAAGTCGACCAATCCTTACTGAGCCCGCGTGGTCGAAAAAGGCCCGATCCGCAGATGAGATTACTAGTTACTTCGTAACAGATATTGCACTTCCTTAAAAAAACAAAAATACCTTCACATTTATTCACTTACTCCTTCCCAATATCAGTCAATACACGGAAACATGGGTATTAAAGCGCTTGAGTTAGCGGTTATAACTGCGTACACGGGCGGCGCGCGAATTGTGGCGGCGATTGTACGGTGTTCTCCAGCCTGCTCGACCGAGTGACTCCTAATTCAGTGTACACTAGAGCTCCTCGGTTTGAACGTTTATTAGCTGATATGATGATGACTCTTGGAACACATACAGTACCTGGGCGACCGAGCTTTGCTCGGGGCATGGTACCCAGAGCCGTTAAACAAACATTAAAAATACGCTACTTATGATACACATTGCGCGGCATATTTCGTTTCGTTTCAAGCAAATCCTTGGAGCCGTTTTCGAGATTCAGATTATATATACAGGGTGTAACAAAATTGGCGTAGGACCCGTTAACTGGGGGTTCGACTCATCGTACTGAACAACTTTCCCCAAGGAACCCATAGTCAATTCTCCAAAAAAAAATTTGAACCCTCCATACTAAAATTGGTCCATCAGCTGATCGATTTGTATGAAGAGTTAATTTTTTTTTGCGATTTCAGCAAAGTCGTAGAACAAAAGTTGTTCAGTATGATGAGTAGAAGCCCCAGTTAACGGGACCTACACCAATTTTGTTTCATCCTGTATACAAGAATTGCTCGTTTAAAGAGATATAGAGAGATACAGCGTGTAACTATATTAGTGTAGGAACTGAACAAAGTGCTCTTGAAGACCCGTAGTCAGTAGCGGCGTTAGGGTAAGGCGCGGTTGGGCGACCGCCCTGGGCGCCAGATATAAAGGGGCGCTAAAGGCGTAACTTACTCGTAAATTCCATTCGTCATCATATCAGCCAAAAGACGTCCACTGCTTGACAAAGGCCTTCCCCAAGGATTCCAATTTACAAATTTCAAATTCCATTGAATGAATTCCATACCAGTAAATCTCTTAGCTATTTATGTACCGTGTTGCGGTCATAGCTAGTCTCCCAATACTCCTACTATGCGATAAACATTCTAATTCATCCCCCGAGTGATCTTATAATCGTTCCGTTTTTACCTTTTGAGGTATAGAACCATAAAAAGATTCCAGAAAACCACATCTCAAACTCTGTGGTGATTTCCAATTAAATATACTGTAAATTCTAAATTAGATGTAGATGCAGGTTATATATTGTGTGATGATTGATGAACTCATAAATCTGAATATTTTTTTTCCTGATCAGAAAAAAATATTTTAAATTTTATCAAAAACTAGCTTCTTTCTGTGGCTACGCACGCATGGACATCGTTTTTATGACTGTCTTTAAGGGCGAGTGTAGCGCGAGCGGCAAGCGGCTCGCGAGTATGGACATGAGTTTTCTCCAGATTCCTTAGGCTGGAACTACGAGTATATCAGGCTATTCTGATTAGCAAGCAGTCTATGTTACTTCCCTCCCACTCAACCAATTCTATATAAAAAATCACTTCAATCCGTTGCGACGTCAACGTGCGCGAGCGTGAAAATGAGTTTTCCCTAGTGCTCGGAAACTATGTCAGGATATACTAATTAGTAAAATATGTTATTTCCCACGTCCCCAATCATGTCTGTGCAAAAAATCACAGCAATTTATTGTTCCATTACGATGTTAAAGAAATTATTCAAAAAAGAAGTTTTTCAGTTCCCTCAGGAACTGCATCGGACTATGCCATTTCACTGGATAAAAAGGAGTCTATGTCCTTTCCAGTGATACAGGATACCTGCATGCCAAATTTCATCTAGATTGTTCGATGTGTTGAAGCGGTAAGCGGTGTGGAAATGGTAACAAACACAGTTTCACATTTATAATATTACTAGCTCTTGCCCGCGACTTGGCCCGCGTGGATATCGTTTTTATGACTGTCTTTTAGGGTAAGTGGTGCGCGAGCCGCATCGAGTTTTCCTCAGATCCCTCAGGAACGATATCTGGCTATTCTGATTAGAAGTCTATGTCACTTCCCACCCCCTCAACTAATTCTATACAAAAAACTACTTCAGTCCGTAGCAACGGCGACGCTGACATGCGCGAGCGCGGACATGAGTTTTCCCCAGATCCCTCGGGAACCATGTCAAGATATGCTAATTAGTAAATTATGTCATTTCCCACCCCCTCAGCCATTTCTGTGCAAAAAATCACAGCAATGTTATGTTAAAGAAACTAACCAAAAAAAGAGTACATTTTCAGTTTTCTCAGGAGCTGCATCGGACTATACTATTTTCACGGAATAAAAAGTAGCCTATGTCCTTCCCAGTGACACAGGCTGCCTGCATGCGAAATTTCATCAAGATTGGTTACGGTGTTGAAACGTGAAAAGGTAACAAACAAACAAACACATTTTCACATTTATAATATTAAGTAAGGATAAGTATTAAAGAGTGCAACTTACAAACACGGTATCCAAGTGTATGGGTAGCATTGCGAATATTGATCACTATGCCTGTAACGGTTGCTAATGGAAAAAGGAGTTTTCCTAAACTAAAGCTGATAAAACGTATCTGCTATCGACAATATCTCAATCTTTATTGACAAACTTGGCAACTTTGTCAATTGATAATGAAATTGCTGAAAACATAGACTTTGGTATCCTAGTAACAGAGTTCGCCGATAGAAAGGCTAAAAAAGTAAAATTTTATTAGTTTTTTTTACAATAGATTGTTATTTCATTATATCCTTTGCATTTTTTTCGTAGCGGTTTGAATGGCAAATAGGGGGCGCCGTAGATATCTCGCCCAGGGCGCTGGTGGTGCTAAAACCGGCACTGCCTGTAGTCAATGAGCAACTATTTTTCTGGATCCTTTATATAAATCGATTGGCTGAATTGACTATTTCCCTCGCGTTTTCAGTATGTATGTATTTCGGAGAGTGCGCACAAGAACTTCATTACCTCATTCCCCCGACTCCATTCCACCGTCGTTCAACGAGACGCAGGGAGGGACTCCATTCCACCGTCGTTCAACGAGACGCAGGGAGGGGTTACCTCTTTGTTGTTGATGTTTCAACTTTTCGCACGAAGCGTTACGCTTCCTCATTTATATTATGCGTACGGCGAAGGAGTGGAACTCGTTGCCTGCGTCAGTGTTTCCCGATTCCTATAATTTGGAGATCTTCAAGGCAAGAGTGAATAGGCATTATTTGAGTTTGCATGTACCATCCTCGACTGCATCATCACTTACCATCAGGTGAGTTGTAGTCAAATGAGTCTAAGAAAGATTAGCACTATAATCCTACTAATATTATAAACGCGAAAGTTTGTAAGAATGTATGTATGTATGTTTGTTACTCTTTCATGCAGAAACTACTGAACGGATCTGGCTGAAATTTGGTAGGTAGATAGATAGATTAGGACCTGGATTAACTAAAGACTACTTTTTTTCACGCTCGCAAGCCGCTTGCGACTCTCACACTGCGCACCATAGAAACGTTGTCCACGCGGGTGAAGCCTCGGGAAACAGCTAGTGCTTAATATTTTGCGAATCGATCCCTGAATTGAAAAATATTCTTGTCAACCCTCAATAGTTTTAAAAGATCTATTCAACGATACCCCACATGATGGGATACGTCAGCGAAAAAAAATCACCCTCTCTTCACATGTAGGGGTGGTACCATAAAATATTTTTTTTCAAGATTTTATTATACCACTCTGCCGGCGTGATTAATATGTATATTCATACGAAATTACAGCTTTCTAGTACTTATAGTCTCTGAGCTAAGCTGCGGACAGACGGACAGGCAGACAGACATGGCGAAATGGCTAGGGCCACTACCTTCTGTCCGAGAGGTCGTGGTTCGAACCCTGTCACGCACCAATGTGTTTTCGAATTTCGATTTCATATTATGTAGGTACGATTATCCGACGCTCTTACGGTAAAGGAAAACATCGTAAGGAAACCTGCACCGCCTGCGAAGAAACTCGAAGGTTGTGTGTGAAGGCGACCAACCCGCACTGGGCCCGATCGTCCTAATTCAGGATAGGCTCGAGCCTTTCGGTGGGATTGTATATAAGCTGATATGATGACTTAAATTAAACTTCTTGATTCTTTTATTCTAACACATTTTACAAATCAAATTAGTAAATCCTGTATACTGGATATTCCAAATTCATTAAAACACTTATACTAGGTACGAGCCAAAACAAGTTATCTGCTTACCTCAGTTATTTCTAAGTAATGTTTTTAGCCCAATAGCGCTTCTGCGAGCCGAGACCTTGGGTTCTCTACGAAGAGTCGAATGTTTATGCCTCGAACGTTCGTTATATCGATCTTAATTCTAGCGACAGGGCTACTTATCTGCATTGCGCAGTACTAAGTGCAAAACTAGGCAACCGCCGTCTATCCCTTGGTTAACACGGTTAATTGTGCCACACGATAAGAGATAGGGAGAGAGAATGCAATCAAAAACGCATATAAATCACCTCTTTGCTATTTTAGATGACCAATCTTAGAATTGACGTGAAAGCGACAAGACATGACAAGTCTAGTACTCGTATTTCTTCTAATTAATATTTTTTATAATAAAATCTTAGCATTGACATGAGTGGTGCATGCTCGCTTAAACGTTTATGCGGATGATGGCGCATCGGGAGCCGGGTTCCTTTCCCTCTAATATGGTTGAGGGGAGCGATGGCTGACTCTTGCGTTATACTCGTAAACGGGTGCTGTCCGCGTGAACTGGCCTACTCTTGTCAAAGGCATTAAAGACAAATTCAATACTTTTCATGTATTACGTATCGTATCATGTTGTTTTCATGTCCAAATGACATTATTTGTTTTAGATCAATGATATAGTACTTTACTTAAGGGGAATGTTTTCGAAAGTTGACCACTACTGCTCTCCGGGAACGTCCTTAAATCAAAATTTATATGTACAGTCAAGGTCAAAGATATATATGCAAGTAATGTGAAAAAAAACAAGTAATCATAAAAAGTTCAAAAGATATATACCCATACAAATACTAATAAATATGGAAACTTCAATGGCCACATAAATATGTATAAGGAGAGTTCAAAAACTTTTATACAATCAAAGTTACATAATTAGTATCCTGCAAATGGTGCAATATATTGTACTTATGTTTATGGCATTAAATTTAATATAGATTCCATAACTGCTACAGAAATATGTATACAGAATATTAATCTGCGAAAATGAGCTTTATCATCTAGTCATACGAAACAAATTTAAATGGACTGTTTTGACAATTCACGAAAACAGTGCAGACTTGTCATTGCATATGTTTGTCTCATGTGATAACCTGTCAGGCTGTCACGTCGTTATGGGCATTGCGTGTTTATCATATTTTGCAATTTTGAAACTGTCAACTTAAAGTATTAAGGTAATGCATTTCAATATTTCGTCTGTGAAGTCATCACGTTGATCCCAGCAGAGACTGGAATTTCACAAAGGCAGATTTCGAGCTCATGTATAGTCTACTTAATAAAGCCTCTTGGGATTCAGTACTGCAAGCCACTAAGGTTGATACCGCGACTGATGCTTTTTATGATGTCTTGTACAAGATTTTTAACATATGTGTTCCAAAAAAATGCAGACGTAAAGTAAAATCAATATCATATCCCATTTGGTTTTCCGCCGAACTAATCCAAGATGTCCGCCGCAAAGCTGTTTTACACAAGGAGTGGAAAAGGTTCAAAAATCGAGACGTCTATACGCAATTTAGCCAACTTCGAGCAAAAATTAAGCGGAGTCTTCCTAGTGCGTACGATGAGCACGTTGATCGTGTAGCAAGGAACATCAGGTACAATCCGCGCGCCTTTTGGCAGCATGTTGACAGTCTGCGAAGTGTGGGTGGCATTCAGTCTCATGTTAAGTACGGTGACAAGGAGGTCACGGATGCTGATGCGGCAACTGCATTCGCGGACTTCTTTTCAAGAGCTTTCCTTGCAGATATTCCTGATCTTGATTATGACAGGGCTAACGCTGACGATAATACATGTTCTGCCAATCGCATTGACGTTAACAAAATAACACCTAGTGACGTCGACTTTGCGTTGCGTAGGCTCAAGCCCCGGAGTTCGGTCGGCCCTGACTGTGTCCCACCTTATATTCTTAAGGCGTGCCGGGATCAACTTGTAACGGTTATTTGTTTTATTTTCAACCTGGCTCTTGTAACTGGGAGATATCCCACGCAGTGGAAGGTTACCCGTGTTGTTCCAATTCCGAAAACTAGTGACAAAACTTGTGTAGAGAACTACCGGCCTATTGCTATTTTGTCCTCACTTGCGAAGCTATTTGAGTCGATCCTACATAGCAAAATCACGGACCAAGTGAGAGCCCAACTCTCTGACTCACAGCATGGATTCAGATCAGGCCGATCAGTCAACACTAACCTCTTGACACTAGTCGATTACGTTTCCCAGAATATGGATCGAGGTACCCAAGTGGACGTGATTTACTTCGACTTTCTCAAAGCTTTTGACCGTGTCGACAATGATGTCCTACTTCGAAAGCTCAGTGCTCTCGGCTTCACGCCTAGGTTGCTTACCTTAATCGCAGATTACCTTCGCGACCGGCAGCAGTTTGTACGCCATGGGGGTTTTGTTTCTAGTTCATATCACACTCGTTCTGGTGTAAGCCAAGGTTCTATTCTTGGACCTCTACTTTTCACCTTAATGATTAACGACTTAGACAAGGTTCTCAAGCACTCAATGTGCTTACTGTATGCGGATGACCTTAAGCTTGTTCTTAGCGTGAAGCAGGAGTCCGATTATGACTTGCTTCAGGAGGATATTAATGCAGTGTATAAGTGGAGTGTAGCCAATAAACTACTGTTTAACACTAATAAATGCTGCACCATGTCCTTTACACGATCTGTCAATCCCTTACGTGCAAGGTATCTGCTTGGAGAGGAAGACATCCCCCGTGTTGGCTCTGTTAGGGACCTCGGAGTACTCTTCGATCCGGGGCTCACGTTCCGTGAGCATGTTCAAACCCTAGTTTCCAACTGCTACGGTAGGCTTGGATTCGTACTACGAAATGCTCGGGATTTCCGCGATCCTAAAGCTATACAACTTGTGTACACAGCACTTGTGCGAACCAAAATTGAGACAGCCTCAACTGTCTGGAATCCTTATGAGGATAAGTATATCTTGCAACTAGAGAAAGTCCAGAAAGCTTTTCTACGCTTTCTGTACAAGAAAAAGTTTGGGTACTACCCATTCATGTACCCCACGAAGTTTCTTCTCGGAGTACTTGGCCTTAACTCCTTGGAAACAAGAAGAAACTGTGAACTTATGACGGGCGCTTGCCGGATATTGAGGGGTGAAATACAATGCCCTCAGTTGACGAGTTTCTTGCGTCTATTCACGCCCGACAAGCGCATGGCACTTCGTAGGCCGCGCTTGCTCGCGCCGCCGCTGTGCCGCACCGTGGCGCGGCGTCACTCGCCGCTCGTGCGCGCACTCCACATGCTGAACGAAATGCTCGAGGCGGCGCCGCACGCCGACTTGTTCGCTGACCACTGGGCCGGCCTATTCCAAGAGTGTTTGAGATTTTGTGAAAGGGATGGAAGGGTGAGTTCTGTTGGTGTATGAGTTATTAGAGTTATTAGTGTGAATAAATGTATTTGTTCTTTTTATGTAGGCACTTATTTTCATAATAATATTTTGATAATACTGTGAATAGGTAATAGGTAAACTGTAATGCAGTGTTATAAAGAAATAAATAAATAAATAAATAAAATAAATAAATCAGTTACCGTGGTCCTGTGGCTAAGCAATGAATGTAATTGTCGAGTCACATGCTGTCCCGCGTGCCAATCCTGCAACTTGATGTTTTTTTGCATTTTATTTGATACTAGCTTTTGCTCGCGACTTCGTACGCGTGGAAATTGATATTTCGCAGAAAGATATAAAATAGCATTATATATATATAGATATATTTTATTAATTTTTTTAGATCTCATTAGCGACGTGATTTTTAGCTCGTACTTATGCATAGGTACAGGGTAAATCGTCAATTACTGACCACCCCTCTACAAATGGCCCCTTATACTAAAAATTAACATTACTTTATTGAAAATGAATTCTATAGTTAAACGGATTTAATTATAAGTATGGGCGCAGCCACCGAAAGGCGGCCGAGAATTGGCGATTTACTCTATTTCGTTCTTTTTTCGTAGATTTAATAAAAGGCAAAGATATGCTTATAATATCTGTAATATATAATAAACTAAACTAAATATCTTCCCTTAAAAAAAAAAACTAAATTAATTACTCAGTAGCGAGTATATCCTCCATCGGCTTCAATGACCGCGTTTAATCGGTCCCGCATCGAGTTTACCATGTTGAAACATATATCTGTGCCTATAAACGAATCCCAAATCTCATGTGCGTGATTTTTCAAATTTTCAGTGGTTCTCACAACAGAAGAGTCCCAGTTTTGAACCATTAGGCCCACAAATTTTCGATTGGATTTATATCCGGACTTTTAGGGGGCATCTTTATTAAATGATCTTGGTCGTCAATCCACTGCTGCACTATTCTCGCATTATGTATGGAAGAATTATCTTGAACGAATTCGATACGTCCATTCCCAAAGCATGCACGAGCTGTTGGAACAAGAGCCTGCTCCAATATGTCAATATACCCGTGACTATTCAATCGACCAGTAATCTCCACAAGTTCACCTGGCCCGCCCGCGGACATCCACCCCCAATAGCCAACAGATATTCGACCACTCCTCCGATTAGGGCGAACATTACCCTCCTCATAGCGGCTGTGGGCAACTCGCCATAATCTGAGGCGACCGTCAGCTGCAGATGTAAACACTTTCTCGTCAAGAAACAGAACATCACTAAAGTCGTATTCCAGGTAACGTGTGGCAAAAGCATACCTCAATCTCTTGTGCCTATCCGTTAATTGTGGCTTCCTAGCAGGCACTCTACAATGTAATCCAGCATCATGTAAGCGACGTCTTATTGTGTTTGCTGACACATTGTACTGAGCAGCATATGTGCTCGTGTTGACGAATCTTCGGTATCTCACGTCTTCTAGTAACTGTTGGTCTTGAATGGCAGAGGTTTTTTTTGGTCGGCCAAATGACACGTTTCGTAATAACGCCTTCATCAGCCCATCTTTGCTTCCATAAATAAACAGTTTTTCTCTGAAATGGAAAATAATTCGTATTATTTATGACGAAATATTGTTCTAAAGCCCATAGAAAGTTATATTTTCGGCGTTAAGTTAATGTTATTTACATTGATTTTTTCGTACATACCGTGATACCCAATTCGTCAGCTATGTCAGACACGGATACACCATCCTCGCATAATGCAATAATCCGATGTTTTGCATGATCGCTTATGCGATACATTTTTAACTTCAAAATTATTGCAAATCCGACGCAAACGTTACGGTAGGTAAGTCAATTGGAATTAAAAATCAAACAGTGACACATTATTTATAAAAGAGTAATTTGCTAAAGAGTCTGGAACAGCAATTGTTCTACGACTTGAAGCGTCAAGTGGCTGGCTGATTACATCAAGATATTCAAGATTATGGAGTTCAATATAACGCAAAATAGTTCATATGATGCTGACAATAGGGTTATGGTTATGGGTTATGGTTTATAGTGTACATATATTTTTGAACTCTATGGTGTTTCTAAGTTTATGGTTTTATAAATACGGACATATTATTGCAACTGTTGTATATATAGTTATCTCTCAAATGATGTATACTAATTTATGTATATTTTTATGTAGCCGAACTTATGACCGTTTAGATGACTACGCTTTTTGTCACTTTGTGGTGTATATGTCGCAGGATAATTTGATAATCCGTCGTTTCGCGAAAATCCTAGGAAAATTGGATACTATGGAGTAGAAAACTCCTAATAAAACCAAGTCGGACGGAGCCCCGCTTCGTTAAATAGGTTAGGTTATGTTAGCATGTCTTTTTCTACCGTAAAAAGGAGCCCCGCAATGCGGGGCTCCGTCCGACTTGGTTTTATTAGGAGTTTTCTACTCCATAGTATCCAATTTTCCTAGGATTTTCGCGAAACGACGGATTATCAAATTATCCTGCGACATATACATATCTTTGACCTTGACTGTACAAAAATATATGTGTTTTTTTTTACACATTATTAACTGATCATTATTTGTTTTCATTTCAAAATCTGACATGTAATGTAAACGCTATCTTATGACCATCAGAAAGAGTGTATCATTCACCTATTTAGAATAAACATTTTGTAATATTAAAATTGAATTATGATCCCTTCGATAGGTCAGGTTCGCGAATGCTTTCGATTGTATTTCCATGGAGTGTACCTCGGATACAGAGAGTATCATTATCATTTTCTGCGTCATACATCAAAGTTTTTGGTAACCAGAATTATTGGTATAACTAATTATTGGGAAAAATTTGGAGAGTTTAACCCAGGAGCTTCACGAGCCCATGTCCTTTATCATTGGACGAGCAGGCATAGGGAGGGTTTCCACCAATTTGTCGTTGATATTCCACCTATTACGCACGAAACATTTTCTTCGTCGTTTAAAAGGCCAATTAGTGAAATTCCCTGCTAGCGTCTATTTATCCAATCCGTAAAATTTTGAAATTTTCAGGATGAGAGTGAATAGACACCATTTGGGCTTGATTGTTGAGTCTTTGGCTACATCGGCCCTTACCATCAGATGAGGTGCTGCCAAATGCACTCAAAATAATAAAAAAATGTATTTAGTGGTGTATTAGATACACTTACTACGTGATGCCCGGTTCAATGCAGCGATATACGACACTACGTGGCGAATAAGAGGTTAATAGTCCGGTTCGATGCAGCGATATTCGACACTACTTGGTGAATAAAAGGTAATAGTCCGGTTCGATGCAGCCATATTCGACACTACGTGGCGAATAAGAGGTTAATAGTCCGGTTCGATGCAGCAATATTCGATACTACGTGGCAAATAAGAGGTTAATAGTCCGGTACAATGCATCGCTATTCGACACTACGTGGCGAATAAAAGGTATATAGTCCGGATAGATGCAGCAATATTGGACACTACGTGGCGAATAAGCGGTTAATAGTCCAGTTCGATGCAGCAATATTCGACACTACTTGACGAATAAGAGGTTAATAGTCAGTTTGATGCAACGATATTCGACACTACGTGGCGAATAAGAGGTTAAATAGTCCGGTTCGATGCAGCAATATTCGATACTACTTTGCGAATAAGAGGTTAATAGTCCGGTTCAATGCATCGATATTCGACACTACGTGGCGATTAAGAGGTTAATAGTCAGTTCGATGCAACGATATTCGACACAAAGTGGCGAATAAGAGGTTAATAGTCCGGTTCAATGCATCGATGTTCGATGCTACGTGGCGAATAAGAGGTTAATAGTCCAGTTCGATGCAGCAATATTCGACACTACTTGGCGAATAAGAGGTTAATAGTCCGGTTCAATGTATCGATGTTTGACACTACGTGGCGAATAAGAGGTATATATAGTCCGGATCGATGCAGCAATATTCGACACTACATTGCGAATAAGAGGTTAATAGTCAGTTCGATGCAGCAATATTGACACTACGTGGCGAATAAGAGTTTAATAGTCCAGTTCGATGCAGCAATATTCGACACTACGTGGCGAATAAGACGTTAATAGTCCAGTTCGATGCAGCAATATTCGACACTACTTGGCGAATAAGAGGTTAATAGTCCAGTTCGATGCAGCAATATTCGACACTACTTGGCGAATAAGAGGTTAACAGTCCGGTTCGATGCAGCAATATTCGACACTACTTGGCGAATAAGAGGTTAATAGTCCGGTTCAATGCATCCATGTTTGACACTACGTGGCGAATAAGAGGTATATAGTCCAGATCGATGCAGCAATATTCGACACTACATTGCGAATAAGAGGTTAACAGTCAGTTCGATGCAGCAATATTCGACACTACGTGGCGAATAAGAGGTTAATAGTCCAGTTCGATGCAGCAATATTCGACACTACGTGGCAGAAGACAGGGACGAGATACGGCAACAATGCTGCAGCCTGTTTACGTAACTCGGTTCAGATAGTGAGTGAATTTAGTAGAACAACCTAACTCGGCTTAGGAGACACTTTGTATTCATCTTAGTTTGAGTTTGCGGCGACATTGTTCGCAAACATCCCAAAATGACAACAGAACTAGAGGGAATAGTTCCTAGCAACCTTCAAGAAGGACTAAAAAAGGTTACTGTTCCAGGATCTTTGTAATAATCACCATTGCTTCTTTAATATGGTGGGCCGTCAGCTTTGATGCTAAACTCAATAGAAACCGGCCAAGCAAGAGTCGAACTCGCGCACCGAAACCGTTAACCGCCTCCGTGGCGTAATGGTTAGTTCATTCACTTCACACCAGGAGGTCGCGGGTTCGATTCCGGCGGGCGGGGTCAACTTGTAAGACTCGGTTTGGTTGGTGGTAGGGCATTTTATAAGCCCGCCTGGCTAGCTACCACTTTCTTATCGAAGTCTTGCCGACAAACATCAACATTGATGTGTTCCGGCTTGAAGATAAGATAGCCAGCTCTCCATTGCATTGGGGAATCTTGGTAAGCCCGCTTTCATCTTCATCATCGTCACTTACCATCAGGTGATATGATGCAAGGGCTTAGCAATTGTGAATTAAAAAAATCGATGGTTCCTTGCCACCACACCTCTGGATAAGGAACTTTCAAACGTCAAAGAATATCTAGAACTATAAAACTTATTCTTTTCAATGAAACATATCAACCAAAGTGACAGGAAAATGTCCTTAGAGCTTTTTAAATATGTATGTTTGTTTAGTTCAAATCTTGCGATCGATTTTTGAGCGACTTTCAGGGGGAAATTGAGCTGATATTTGAAATGAAGCCGTATTCCCGGTGACAATAGATCCTTTTGGTGTTTTGAAGTTGATTTGGAGGTGGAATCAAGGTCCCAGAATAGTCTTTTATTTATCAATAGAATCATAGGACTTATAGTCTAGCTGTTTCGAAATGGCCAAATATGTAAATAAATCGTGCAGTGTTTTCTTAAAAATAAACCTTTATTTTAGTCGGTATTTAATTCTTAAATACGGTGATAAAATAAATAAAATGCTCGTAATATCCATGCTCGATGTCCAAAATGTAATATGATTAACAGAAAATTTTATCAACGATAACTGTTTTGTTTACATATTTCACCATTTCCAAAAAAAAATAGACTTTACTGTTTACTCTTTTTTTGAATTTGGAACCGTATATTTATATTCATGTAAGCATTTGGCCTTTGGGCATAAAAACTGTTTTCAATTAAAAGCTTTGTACCTAAAAGCTTTTACGTTTTTCGTTTTTTTTTTAATTTAATTCCGGGTCTTCAGCGCGAGGTTAACTCCCACTTAAGCGGTTTTTGTATTTTTTTATTTAACTTTAAGGTTTTAAGAGGATTGCGAAGCTGCAAATTTTCATACAAACGTTTCGTTCTTCAAATTACTGTTTATAAATAAACAAAAAATTGCCGAAATTGGTTATGTATGAAAACACGTGAACGACAATAAGATTAAACTTATTAACTTTATCGAAAAAAACTAAAACGTACAAGCCTAGCTTTTGTTCTGACTGACAACCTATCAAAAATTGATCCAAATCGGTTAACATTTAAGAGGTAAAAATCGTTAACGCCGTTTGTATGAAAAGTCGCAGCTTCGCAATCCTCTTAAGTAATGGCTTATAAAATTGTATCAAAATCGTAACTAAAAAGTAAAATGTTCAACTTTGCCTCAAAAACTCAAAGCTCTGTAAAATAGTGACTCCATACAAAGGTACTTTTATATGAAAATAGCTGTTTCCCTCGGCTTCATGCGCATGGACAACGTTTCTATGACTTTTTGAGGGTGCGCAGTGTGTGGGAAACAGTAGCTTGTGTGTTACTCCAGATCCTAATATATCTACCTACCAAATTTCTGCCAGATCCGTTCAGTAGTTTTTGTGTGAAAGAGTAACAAACATACATCCCTACATTCATACTTTCTTACAAACTTTAGCGTTTATAAATTGTAGTAGGATACAAAAGAAGCGGCAGACAGTGTTTGAAATAGGGATGACGAATACTAGTCATCTGATTTACTATTTATCATCTGTCAAAAACGACATTTTGTTCTAAAAATGTTTGAAATACCTAGGCGTGACGTCATAGTTTTGCAGAGTCATTATGTACTCATTTTGTTATTTTGGTGAATTAAAAATCGAAGACTCGATGGAAAATAAACCGAGAAAGATTTTCCTAAGTTTAAGTAGGAGGGCAATTTAGTGATCAAGAGTTCATAATTTATTTCTGATGCTGTCGTCACCCCCATTAAAATTTTGTGATCAAGAGTTCATAATTTATTTCTGATGCTGTCGTCACCCCTATTAAAATACTGCGCCCACCTGGCACATTATAAATTCTAACATTATAAGTCTTCCATGCTTCCCATTTTTGTCAGCACGTATATTTTTCTCAGAGTTGCATGTTGTATCTTATTGCTACAGCATAGAGTGCAATTGATTCTTTCGTTACAATAAACTGCAATGGAAACACGAGAAATTGCCTCATATTGTACTGCCTCCTCGCTACACCTAACATTTATCCATTTATTTTTCATGGTCACACTTGAAATCTAATCGAAATGTAAAGCGAACAACTTGTCATCAGAAATTATAAACCATCAGACATATTTTTAACTAGCTGTTTCCCCCGGCTTCAACCGTTCTATGACTTTTCGAGGGTGCGCAGTGCGCGAGCCGCAAGCGGCTCGCGAGCGTAAGAAATGTAGCCTATGTGTTAATCCAGGTCTTGATCTGTATACTTGCCAAATTTCAGCCAGATCCGTTTAGTAGTTTTTGCGTGAAGAAGTAACAAACATACACACTCACAAACTTTCGCCTTTATAATATTAAGTGTGATAGATAGGATTATCACTGGTGATTCGAAAATACAATTATTATTTCGTTTTTACTTCATTTTAACCGTCCCCGTGGCGTAATGGTTAAGTCCATTAGCTTCATATCAGGAGGTCGCGGGTTCGATTTCCGGCGGAGACTATTCCCCATTGCGTTGGGGAATCATGGTAAGCCCGCTTCCATCATCGGCATCATCGTCACTTACCATCATGTGAGATGATGTCAAGAGTTTACCGATTGTGGATAAAAAACGGGCGAGCCTTGCAGAAGGCATATATGATGGGTAACATCTGACAAAATAAAAATAAAATTGTGAATAAAAAAATTAAAAAAGTAAATAACCTACGGGCCTTCCGGGTTCCGGCCTACGGCCTCGCATTAGGTGGCATGGCCATGTTTCCTTAGCCTTCGAAAAAACGCATTTACTGTTACACACTTCCGTCCTTTTTCACGAAATTACTTACACAGAAATCAAGTCCACAGAGTGCAAGAAAGCATGAGGAAAGATATCTCATATAAAATAAAAAACGAGTGTGCTTTAGACCACACAACTGAAGTAAAACTTAATCACCGTTCGCGTAACGCATTCACCAGCTTACTCCCCAAGCCAAGCGTGCGTAAAGAAGTTTTACTTCAAAAAAATACCTTTCGTGTAACACACTTCCGTCTCTTTCCACGAAATCACATCCATAGAAATCACGTCCACAGAGTGCAGGAAAGCGACAAGAAAGATGTTGCACATAAAAAAATAACACTCTCCAAGATGCTTTTAACCGATTAACTGTCCCTGAAGTTCATCGTTTTTCGGCTAATGGTTTCGGCAAGTAAAACAATTTTTAACAAGTTTAAAATCTCAAATCTCCTGCGACAGATTTTGATGGGATACCTTCATCTGTAACCGCTAAAATTCTGGTATAATTTTCATATACTGTGTCCTTATTCCTCCGAGTATATCACACATAATATGTCTTTACCTATGAAATTGCCGATTCAGTTTTGAAGTTCAATGCCAATGTTTAATGAAAAAATAAATAAATTGTTTTTTATTATTGAACCTATGGTGACACTACTTATGGTCTTATATTAGTAACAAGTGGAATGTCTCTCATGTTCCAATCCCCTGAGCTATGTACCATTGAATGGAACAAAGGCGTTTTCTTAGTGGTCGGATAATTTAAGTTAATTTTCTTGAATTTTCCTGAAAGTGACGAAATCTTATGCGGGGTATTTCCAAATATGATATTAGTAACGAGGAAACCGCTGTGACAACGCTAGAGCTTTGAAATAAAAAATGTGTATTTTTTGCCTCAATAAAGGCAATTTTTTTAGGTGAAAAAACCCGACTTCATGGGGTTAAAGCCAACGTGCTCTCAAAATATCTAAAGAATAGGCATATGTTTACCACCATTTAATGAATTATAGTCTAATGCTATTTTGAGAATATATTTTGTTTTAATAACTATTGTTCTTAAAATTAAATTTCGTCTTTAATAGTAGTTTATGAAACTGTTGCATAATAAGGGTTCTTAAAATACGAGTGTAAGTTGTGTTTTAAGACCAAATTATGTGCAGTTTCATACACTACTTTATCTAATCTCATACATTGGGATTGAATCAACTAAAATACAAAGATTAAAGTTAAGAGTAAGAAAAAAATCCCACGAAATTCAGTAAGTACCTACAACAAAACGTGTCATAGCGCTGAATGCAGCGCATCACCGCGCTTGCACTGAAGCGGACGGTGTCACAGACAGGTAAAAACAATGCTTTCACTGATCTCAGATATTTTTAAACAAGAATGAAAATTATACACGAAATTCAGTATCTATAACAAAATTCAATGAAAAACCAACACATCACCGCGCATGCGTTAAAGCGGGCGCTGTCACAGACAAGTAAAAATTGGAATGAAAACTTTTTGTATTGCTATAAAAATGGCGCGAACCGCATGTGCGTTCCAATAAAAAAAAATTATATAGAACTTCGTTGGTGATTTTTTTATTTGTTTTTTGATTTTAGTGGTTCTTTGGTTTAACTTGTATCGTAATGGAAAAAAAATACATTATAACATTATTTCTCTAACAAAATAATATTATAATGTAATTTCTTATTAAAATTACTGTATTGTGTTTATAAAGTATGCCAATATAAACTCGTTTTGAAGTTGATAATGCGAACTTTACGATATGAGAGTAGATATTTTTTTTATCTACTCTCATGTCGTAAAGTTCGCATTATCAACTTCAAAACGAGTTTATATTGGCATAATTTATAAACACAATACCGTAATAAACAAAAAATACATTATAAAATTTTATTGCTAGAGAAATAATGTATTTTTTTCCATTACGATACAAGTTAAACCAAAGATCTACTCTCATATCGTAAAGTTCGCATTATCAACTTCAAAAAGAGTTTATATTGGCATAATTTATAAACACAATACCGTAATAAACAAAAAATACATTATAAAATTTTATTGTTAGAGAAATAATGTATTTTTTTCCACTACGATACAAGTTAAACCAAAGAGATAATATCACCAACGAAGTTCCATATCATTTTTTTTTTGGAACGCACGTGCGGTTCGCGCCATTTTTACAGCAATACAAAAAGTTTTCATTCCAATTTTTACTTGTCTGTGATAGCGCCCGCTTTAACGCATGCGCAGTGATGTATTGGTTTTTCATTGAATTTTGTTGTAGATACTGAATTTAGTGGATAATTTTCATTCTTGTTTAAAAATGTCTGAGATCAGTGAAAGCATTGTTTTTACCTGTCTGTGACACCGTCCGCTTCAGTGCAAGCGCGGTATGCGCTGGATTCAGCGCTATGACACGTCTTGTTGTAGGTACTTACTGAATTTCGTGGGATTTTTTTCTTACTCTTAACTTTGATCTTTGTATTTTAGTTGATTCAATCCCAATGTATGAGATTAGATAAAGTAGTGTATGAAACCGCACATAATTTGGTCTTAAAACACTCGTGTAATGCTATAAAAAAACGAGCCGTAGGCGAAAAACACTCGTATTTTAAGAACCCTTATTATGCAACAGTTTCATAAACTACTATTATACAATTGGCAATTTCATAGGTGAAGACCTAATATGTGTCATCTCTTGGACCACTTTCGCCCACCATCGATTACACTTTTCTACATAAATACGTGTAGTCTGCGACGTTTCCGCTTAGTGCTGTTACACTTTTGACTGACCTGGTGGGCCAACAGTCAATGGCCTGCCTTTTGGGTCGTGGGTTCGATTTCCACCCAAGGCAAACATTCCTGTGATCAACAAGTTTATTTGCTCTGCGTCTGGGTGTTTAATATTATCTACATATGTATGAACCAGAGACTGAGATATATACCTATGTAACAAAATCGGTGTAGGTCCAGTTAACTAAGGGTTCTACTTATCATACAAAAAAATATAGTTTAAAAAAACTAAAAATCACGTTTAAAAGCACATCAAACTAAAAAGTGAAGAATAGTTCTCAATACAGGGTGGCCAAATAAGAACGACAAAACTTTAAAATGAAATATTTTTTAAACCAAATCAAAAATGACAGATATTTTTCAACGAATACTTTATTTAGGCCTGGCAATTATGTATGGAATATAAAATCTGTCAAATGTCCAACTCTCACTGCATAACAAATGCGAGATCTTCACATCGCGTTTGTCATCAAATTTTCGCACACTTCCAGTGGTATCCCTCTAACAGCGTCTCGAATATTTTGTTTTAAGTTTTCAAGATTCATCGGCCTGTTAGCATAGACACGTCCCTTTAGATAGCCCCACAGAAAATAGTCAATTGCTGTTAAATCCGGTGATCATGGGGGCCAATCGATGTCACCATTACTCGAGATCAATCGACCTGGAAACTTTCTACCTAATGTTGAATTGTTTTTCGCGCCATGTGACGTGTGGCTCCGTCTTGTTGAAACCACATGTTTTCGAGATCGATATCATTGATTTGAGGTAACAAAATTTTTCACTTAACGAGTATTATGGTAAGTTGTTTTTACCGAATGTAGGGCGCCATTTTATAAGCGATTCCGCAACAGAAGATTGATTTGAGTAGAAGGTTTTGAAAACTAAAATATGTTGGTCAACTGAAATATTCTCCATGACAAATTTGCGATATCTATTATAAATATTTGTTATAAAATAAATGTCAAATTTGGCGCCGAAACAAAATAGCGGAAAAAAAAGTTGTATACCTACCTTTATGTTGACCACCCGTCATAAGCTGAAAACAAAAAAAAGCGTGGGTTGCTCGATATACGAAAAATATGGCACAAAGCGCTCCACGTTTTTTTCACAATAATATTAGTATTTTTCGTTCATTATTGTTTTCAGCTTTTAATATGATTTATTTGTTACTTTTTAGTTTGATGTGCATTATAAGCATGTTGTTTAGTTTTTTTAAACTGTATTCATTTTTCAATTTTTAGATCAGGGTAATGAGATAAACTTATGAAATTATTGTTTTTTTCACTGATTCTTAATAAATGTACAAAGTTTGAATTAAATCTGTCCGTTTAAAGTGGGTCAAAATCGAGTGCAAAGGAGTCGGATACAAACACACATACAAGTGAAGCGAATAAAAGCGTGATATTAACTTTCCGCATGGTAGTCACAGTCAATTCTCAAAAAATGAACTCTCCATACAAAATACACAAAATCAGCTGATTGATTTATATGAAGAGTTTTTTTTTATTTCAGCAGTCATTTTATTTTTTTAATTTTTAAGAAAAACTAGGTAACATTATATTATATTGTAGAAAGATGTTCAGTATGATGAGCAGAAGTCCTAGATAAAGGTACCTACCAATTGTAACAAATTGGTTGTTACACCCTGTATCGTTCAAATAACACAAGTCCCTAATTTGGGGCCAAATGACGGTGAATGATTTATTAGTATTACCCAGCTTCGCTCAGGGAGTAGCCCCACTCATAAAAAAGGCTTCGAATGATCCAAACTGTTTCAGAACTCCAGTGCTGTTGTTGGGGAATGCTCTCGAATACTCTTAAATGTTCTGGGCTGTTCTGGAAATTTCTAGAAGGCGAAATTCCAGTCATTATATCTTCAAAAGTACGCCCTTCAGGTAAAAACGGGAACCTTCTTCATGGACGGGGGATAGAGGGCTACCACACCATATAACTTCCTTGATCGTACCGCGACTCGTTTCTGAGTTTTAGAGGCACGCACGTTGTACACTTTATTTTATAATATAATATAATAATTTATGTAAAAAAGTAATTAAAAATAAATTTCATAGATTATTTACTCGAAGCTTTTCGAGTGAACACCATTTACTGAGCCGTGAATGTTCACCAATCTAAGATCATATATATTGACTGATTATTGTAATTTTAACAGACAACCATTAAATACTTAATGGGGAACCCTAATAAACTAGAACAAGGTACCGATGCCGCTTATGAGGAATATGTAGCTTCTAACAAAATTGACTGTGACTGACGGAAGGACGGACACACGAATGATCCTATAATGGTTCCATTTTTACTTTTTAAGGTATGAAATCCCGGACACATAGCAGACGAGTGATCCTATAATGGTTCCATTTTTACTTTTTAAGGTATGAAATCCCGGACAGATAGCAGACGAGTGATCCTATAATGGTTCCATTTTTACTTTTTAAGGTATGAAATCCCGGACAGATAGCAGACGAGTGATCCTATAATGGTTCCATTTTTACTTTTTAAGGTATGAAATCCCAGACAGATAGCAGACGAGTGATCCTATAATGGTTCCATTTTTACTTTTTAAGGTATGAAATCCCGGACAGATAGCAGACGAGTGATCCTATAATGGTTCCATTTTTACTTTTTTAGGTATAAAATTCCGAACAGATAGCAGACGAGTGATCTTATAATGGTTCCATTTTTACTTTTTGAGGTATGAAATCCCGGACAGATAGCAGACGAGTGATCCTATAATGGTTCCATTTTTACTTTTTGAGGTATGAAATCCCGGACAGATAGCAGACGAGTGATCCTATAATGGTTCCATTTTTACCTTTTTAGGCACGGAACTCTAAATCATCTACCCGTTGTAAATATTGCTAGATGGCTATAATCAGTGCTATAGTTATAACTTGAATAAGACAACCCGTTGTAAATATTGCTAGATGGCTATAATCAGTGCTATAGTTATAACTTGAATAAGGCACTACAAATGTACCTTTTATGAGCCCGCTGGAGTTCATAAATCCCATACAAACGTAATCTTTGATTCATTTTTTAACTAAAAATCGATTTTGAAATACTTTTAAATCGATAATCGCATGACATATATCTGTGTCGGTACGCATTACTTTTTTGAGAAGCCAAAGAGGAATCCATTTATTAACCAATAAAAGTTTTCCGTTTTGAACCTTGAAAACAAGTCTTTTCACTGAGCTTGTTATCGTCCCCTTACTGGTAAAACTGACTAACTACACATTTTTACAAAATTTAGATAAATACACCAATCGATTCGTCTCGTCAAGATCTATCTTCAGGTAAAACCCGTTATCTTCTACGGTGCGTAATTACAAAGTTAGCTTCGGCTAAAACAGGCTTTCTGCATGATTTTCCACAATTGTTTCTTTACAAAACGATTAAATTGCTTTAGGATATTATTTTTAAAATTGTATACCGTTAAAACAATGTTTCGCGTTTTACCACGTTTTCGTTTACTGACCCTTGTATTCATCATGCACAGAAACGATTCATTTAAAACCAGTTATCCTACAGTAGTTGGTTGTGGTTCTTAAAATTTTACAAAATTATCGATTAACACTTCATAAAATACAAGTTAAAAAGCTTTAGTTACTTTTTCTTGAATATTAGTTAGCAAATTTGTTTTTTTTAAAGGCAAGTAAAATAAGTTATCCGATTGTAGTATATTATTACTGAATTACAATAGTTTCACGCTTTTTAAATTATTTCAGATAAAACAAACTACAAGCGTATAATATTTTATGTCTGAAGCGCGCCGCGCGCGAAATTCCAAACCAAGCTTCAGCTAAAACTAACTATCCAATTATAGTCGTCTCTTTCGCACACTGTTCGCGCACGCTCTCGCTGTTAACCGCTTTTATTTCGTTGCCAACTCGCGCGCCGGGTGTGTTGTTTTGTCGTTTTATTTGATTTTATCTAATTAAAACGACATTGGTGACAGAGTAATTCGAAAAATGAGTACTAAAGAAGACGAGGATGATATTAAACTGCAAAATAATCAGGAACATCAAGGTAAGCAGCGAAAATTTTGATGTTATTATCAATCAACTGCCATTTTTAGGCTTCCGTACCCAAAGGGTAAAAATGGGCCCCTATTACTAAGACTTCGCTGTCTGTCTGTCTGTCTGTCTGTCCGTCCGCCAGTCACCAGGCTGTATCTCATGAACCGTGATAGCTAGACAGTTGAAATTTTCACAGATGATGTATTTCTGTTGCCGCTATAACAAAAACTAAAAACAGAATAAATAAATATTTAAGGGGGCTCCCATGTAACAAACGTTTTTTATAGATAATGGTACGGATCCCTTCGTACGCGAATCCGACTCGCACTTAACCGGTTTTATTCAAATAAATTGTGTTCAACGTAAATAAAATTACTTTAATTAATTTATAGGTTGCAAAGATCTCTGGCAAGATGAACTTGTAGATTGTGACAACTTACTATCACAGGCTTATGATCAATACATAAGTCAACCAGAGTCGATAGTTCTGAAGAATGTTACTTCGAGTAGTAATTTACCATCTCCAGTGACGAAAAAAGGTAGGTTCTTATGTGTGTGTTTGTATCGAATAAGTACGTCATTTAGATACAATTACTAAGTACCACGGTAATTACATTCGATCCTGCTAACATAATGAACAAATAGTTTTTTGGAGTAGTTCCCCGGTGGGCCAGACAACATTTGGCTCTACCGGGAAACACGAGATTTATATTCCGTTTGTTTAAAACTTTAGGTCTTACTACGTACGAATGATTTTAAACGGGTTGTTCCCGCTCGTCCCCACCCCGTCGTCTTCACTGGGGACGAGCGGGAAAAAAAGTTTTGGCTGTCCCCAGTGGGGATGATTGGAACTTTTTATTTCTCCCTCGTTCCGTCGTCGGGTCCCTAGACGGGACGAGCGGGAACAACCCATTTGAAACAGAAACCAGTACATTGCAGCTTTACTTCTGTGGCTGATGATGCAGAACACGCAACTTAAAGTTGTAGAACACAAATTTCTTGAGTCTGGGCACTCGTACATGGAGGTAGACTCCATGCACAGTGCGATTGAGACAGCAAAGAAAAACTGCGAAATATTCTGCATGTCTGACTGGATTAACATATTCAAGCGGGCTCGGTCTAAGACTGTGTACAAGATAGATGGCAAGAAAGTTACCAAGAATTGTTACAATGTTAAACAATTTAAATACAATGAATTCAAGGATTTAAAAGCTTTGGCTGACACTGTTATCATCAACAGATCAAAAAATACGGAAGGAGAACGAGTTAACTGGCTCAAAATCAAAAGGATGAAATACCTTAAAGATGACAGAAAGATATATTATAACTACGACATGTCAGACAGTTTCATGACCATGGACGTGACTAACTCTGTCCTGAAAGAAAACGACTCAGCGAGCTCATCGACAGCTTCATCTCAGCTGCAACATGGTTATGCCACGAGGAATAAAAGGAGGCACCAACAGAACAGAGATGACGAGTCTCTGCCGCCGTCAACTAGCGCTAATGAAGTGTTTTCTTCTTTAAAACCACTTTATGATGGACCTTTACCCATTTCCATGGCAAAGAAAAAAGATTTGGTCAATCTTTGCCGCAAAGGTGTGATTCCCGATGAATATCACGGGTGGTTTTAATCGTTGCCTACTGAGGCCAACCAAGTGGACCGCTTGCCTGCGGCAACCTTATCTGACACAGATGATGAGTATTCTGATGGGACACATTAAGTTATAAAAATAATAGAGCCAATTTTACAGTGGCAGATAAAATGGCTAAGTCTAATTTGACAATACTAAAGCAGTTTGCTATTCTACATGTAACTGTTTAATTCAAATGACAGCTCTAAATTGATTGACGTCTCTAAACTTACGCGGTCACAAAACTTTGTGTTCGCTATAATATAATATATTTTTGTTATCTTTAAGTGTTTGCATATTTACGCGATTTAGCGAGGTGACATGGTTAATAACTCTAATTACAGCGGCGAATAAAGAGTCCTGTCAAAATCACTGAAAGTATGGCTAAAATGTTGCAATGATACTAAAAGCTAAATTGAATGAGTTGAATTATACTTAGTGATTTTAGTCCTGTCAAAGCCCGCTTTTAAGTTTTGAAATCGTGCGTTTTGTAGAATGCCAACACTTATAACCACTAATTTCTCTAATTTTTGTTTAGTGATTTTAAATTGAGAGATTTTAATGTGTAATATTGTAGAATCGAGACTAATTTTCGTTTCAGTATTAACTACTTCAAAACCTTTTTTATTTTTTTATTTCACCGATTACTCAGAGATACCTGAATGGATTTTTAAATCTTCTATTGATAGTGAATACTCTCCAGGTAGTCTCATAGTCACCAAGTCAGGATCTAATGATGGATTCCAGGAGGAATTGAGGGAACACTTCAAATTCCAAAGGTTGAAATCGGTTCCAAAAAATTTTGAACTTTTTGTATTGTTTATTGTAATATTCAATAAAACAGATATCTCTTATTAATATTTATTATGGTTTTCATTAAAATATTACCCGTTCCTTTGATTTCAAGCCCATTTTTTAAGACAAAGAAGGAAATCATAGAAAATCTTGCAGATAATACAAAAATACTTTTTTTTCATTCAGGTAAAACCGATTACGATTTAATGTTTTTTTATGTAACCTGGCCATTTATATTCAAAACAAGTTCTTATTAAGACATACTTACTTAATTTAAACAGAGGATTATAAAAACTAAATCATTTTAGCCACAAGTCAACTAGTTTATGAAATATAGCCATTTTTCGTGATTCAGGTAAAACCAGGTAACTGCGCCTCCTCACAGCTTATTCTTAATTTTTCTTGAAATTCTTCTGCAATTTCTTAGATTATTATCTGATAAAACATTACCTGAATAATGAGCCTTTCATAAAAAAACCACTAATAACCTAGTTTACCGATGTCTACACATCTTAAAAGGTTGTCAAACTTTCAAATGCTTATAGCTCCAGTTTATGTTTTGTGCAGATAATCACTTTTACCAATAAGGGGACGTTATGATAGAGAACGTTCTTCAAAAAAGACTTGCGGTACCGACATAAATATACGTCATCCGATTATCGATATAAAATTGTTCTAAAATCGATAGTTTAGTTAACAAATGAATAAAATACTACGTTTTTATGGGATTAGTTATTTGTGTAAACTGTTGTCTCTTTCCTATGCTTAGGACAATTTCTTCAAGAGAAGCTTATTATTCCTAGATTGTTGTTTCTTGCAAATTATTTCCTTTACAGAGCTACGATTTGCATATTAACTATAAAGGGGTTTGAAAGTTATTGGCATACGGAGGATCCGCCTATTTGTTTTTTTTTTCAAAATGGCGTCACACGATCTAACCTGTGTTTTTTTGATAGAGGACCTATAGAAGAACAAAAAATATCATATAACATTATGGCTTAAAGTGACACCTTACGGAGATAATCTACTATAAAAAACTTAAAAACTGAATGTTTGTCCTTTTATAACTAGAGAACGGCTGCACCGATTCCGATGGGGTTTGTACTAATCGAAATAAGAGATTACTGAACAAATTATAGGCTACATAAAAACTAAAAAAAACCTGTTATGTGAAAAAAACGTGAAAAAAGCTAGTTGGATATATTTGGCAAAATGTTTCTACATACTTATATATACATACACATTTTTATGATATAAGCTGCTATAAACCTTGAAAAACGGTAAATGGACCCGTGTTGTATGAAAATAACTAGCTTTTAAAAAAAAGTAAAAAGTTTTAAAGTCGCCTTAAAGCCCCCTAACCTACTGCCATCTAGTCATAACAACCGGTACCAAAAGCTTTACGTTATTTTTGAAGAACGGTCGAAATAAGGTGCCACTATCAGTCAAACCCATCCGGGTTATGATCGTGTCTTGTAGTCATTTAACCTATACAAGTTAACTACGAACACTCCATAACACGTTGACTTATCATAAAATAAACAAACCAAGTTAACCAGCAAAAATACACGAGTGCGGTTAGAATGTATCCTGTGCCAATCTGGGGATCAAGACGAATCTAATGACACTTCAGAGTAACTATTTAGTAATCTGTGCTTCAGACAGGCGTCCGTCACTTACTCAAGGCCACTCGTTATATGCCTACCGCTAAGCGTATCGGAGACGATACAACGGACAGTAGGTTGACGCACGCTCGCCTGAGTGCTCGCACGTCACATTTACCGCTCTGACTATCGAAATGCCGAAACCACGCAATTATTGTGCAGTGGATGGGTGTTACAGTCAAAAGACAAATGAAAATTTGACATTTTTTTCATTGCCGAGAGACGAACAAAGGTACCTAAGTTAATAGTATTTTAAATCTTTTGTATTTTTCGAATTCCCTTTTCTCATTCCTTTACAATTTATCATCATTTATTCCTTAAACTTAGAACAATGGTGGGTAGGTACCTACTATGTTAATCGTCGTAAATTAAGGATTTCAGGTATTATTTATGTGTTTTTTTTATATAAATAACAGTTACCTACTTAATGTCAGAACATAGTAGGTACCTAGCGTCGTCGTCGTGATTTAGGTAGGTATGTCATAGAATAGAAGTACTAATGCGCCGGCCACTCGGTAGCTGGGGGGCACTTCTATAGCTGTAAATAAATCGTTTAAAACCAAAATCCAAGGTTCAACTTGTCAAGTACCATTACGTCATCGAAATAACTCCATCAAGCCCCGCCCCCCCCCCCCGCGCGCGCCGCCGACTTTTATTACCAGGACGAATGTAAACGAAAAAATCTCAAGAACTTAGCACAGATTACTAAATAGTTACTTCGTAAACTATAGCTTGCATTCACATGCCGTTTTTTGTTATGACTTGTAGATAGTATCAGAAAAACTATTTTCGTTACGTTTTTACCTAGCTTTCACTTAAAATAACAATAATTCAAGCTCACAATGAGGCCCTCTTGGGGAATGTTCTTGTATGAATAGTAGGTATGAAATTCTCCGTCAACTCAAGTAAAAAGCCAACTTTGATTAATTTTTCTCCGCTTTGCTCCTGTTTCCCTTTTGATTATTTGTTAAAATTATTTACGAGGTTTCGAATATTTTCGTCATTAAAATTTATTAATCGGGTATTCAGGGAAGGGAAAAATGCATCTATCATTTTATTAAACTCAAACATATTTGATCGACAAATATAAAATAATTGATTTTCTACAACATTCGTTTCATTACCAAAATCATCATAGGTACAACCCTAGCACATTCGCTCGATGACGCGCTTGCACGTGGGTCGCGCGGCGGGCAAAACAATCTCAACTCTCTGTATGCGTAGTTATGGCATATTTCTTCTCGCTACAAACAGCTGGTATTATTATTAAGATTTTTTATGCTAATATAGCGTAGGTATTTAAGCTTTTGTATGGGAGTGATGTATCTGTTACGAAGTAACTATTTAGTAATCTGTGCTTCAGATACCTGCAGGCATTAACAATTAAACGGATGTAAGCACAGATTACTAAATAGTTACTTATGTAAGTCCCTATGTAAATATATACGACAGAATGGGTGTTAAGTAAAGATGATACCGAAGATGAAAGCGGGCTTCTTAAGATTCCCCAACGCAATGGGGAACTGGCTATCTTATCTCCATGCCGCAACACATCGACACTCTGAACACTGATCTTAGGCGGCAAGGTTTCAATAAGATGGTGGTCGTTAGCCAGGTGGGCTTAGAAAATGTGGGTTATAATTATTTACCACCAATCAAACAGAGTCTTATAAAGTGAAACCCCACCGGGAATCGAACTGTGACCCCCTGATGTAAAGCGAGTGGACACTGGTTCACTTGAGGCGGTTTAAAGTTAAAAATATTAAAAAATATTTTGGGACATTTATATTCAATTATCTCCTTAAGGTGTCACTTTAGGCCATGTTATATATGACATTTTTTGTTTGTCTGCAAGTCCCCTATCCAAATATATAGGTCTTAATGTGCGACGTCATTTTGAAAAAAAAACAAAATGGCGGACCCCCGTATGGTCATTTTGAAAAAAAAAACAAAATGGCGGACCCCCGTATGCCAGTCTCCATACAAAAATTTTTAAACCCCTTTTTGAAAAATGTACCTAATAGGTATTATAGGTGTTTAATTTTATTTATTTTAAGTGTTTCATTTTAGGTTCCTACTTTAGGTGTTGTATTTTAGGCATTTTTAGGTGTTTTAAGTAGTGTACTTTATGTGTTTGTATAATTTATCATAAATAAATCAATTATACCAAGTTTTTTGGCCTTTGTCCAGCAGTGGACGATTTGTGGCTGATATTTTTTTTATTTCTACCTAAATATTTTTTATTAATAAGCCCTTGGCATCATTGCACCTGATGGTAAGTGACAATGATGCCGGAGATAGAAGCGGGCTTATCAAGATTCCCCATCGCAATATCTTATCTTCAATCCGGAACACATCAATGTTCTTAACAATAATGTTTGGCGTCAAGACTTAGATAAGATGGTGGTAGCTAGCCAGGCGGGCTTGGAAAATTCCCTTCCACCAACCAAACCGAGTCTTATTAAAGATTATTATTTAGAAGGAAGGATATTGATTATCAGATTCTTTCAAGGACCACTTTTTAAACAACATTAAATGTCAATCAGTTTTGGTTTTTGTTTTTGCTTAAGAATTGTGTAGCTGTTCATCAATAACTAAAAATAAACTGTACGGCTATCCGCACTAAAAGGCTATGCCCGATTTTGTATGGAAGGTGGTCCCTTTTTTTTCTCGGCGCGGCCATCAATCAAACTTTGTTATTTGGATACACGTTAACGTTACAAACAAAACTTAGTACAGGATATATATCGCTAAACTCAGTCCGAGCTGGGTTATGAAAGTTAAAAGTAAAAAAAAAAAAATTTCGCACGGTCACTAACCAAACCTTGTTATTTTTCTAATCTTTGATAGCGATATAGACGCCATAATATGTTTTCTTTGTCACGCCTGTATCCAAATAACAAGTTTTGGTTAAAAATTGTGATGAAAAAGTGTTTATTTCTAACCTTTATGACTCAGCTCAGCAGAGTTTAGCGATATAGATGAAATATTAAGTCTTGTTTGTTACGTTATCTTGTATCTAAATAATAAGGTTTAATCAATGGCCGCGCCAACAACAAAAAGGCACCAATTTCGAGCATTGGCCTTTAACGGAAAAATTTTAATAGTTTTGATGAAGTTATGTTACATGACCAAATACATGTTTATTCGTCATACATGACAATTAAATAGCTCCAACCATTTGTAAGTAAATCGCAAGTTTCAATTTTGTTTGTAGGAGAACCATACAAACACCATTTTTCACAGACCAATGGGTTTTACTACGTATTAAACAACTAAGACGTGCAAAGTTTGATCATAATCGGTAGAGCCGTTTTGAGAAAAAAAAACTGTTTTTGTTGTTTGACAGCTGTTGTCTTCGGTTTGACAGTACGAAAATACTTTTGATAATCCCTCGATGAAATAATTTAAAACTCTAAGTTCCAAATGTTGGTCCCAATCGGACTAAGGATTTAGCCTTCAGAGCCAAGCGTGACGGACGGACGCACGGACGGACAGAATTGAGATATTCGGTTTTTCGGTATGTGTTGATGATATAGAACACATTTTTATGAAATTGGAAAAACTATATTTCTCGATAACAATACCATATCTACCCTACGTACGTACCGTACTACGGGGTCGAGAAAGTAAATAATTCTGAACAAAAAAACCGACTTCAAACAGGAAACTAAGGTTCCTCTCGATTTATCTGGGATGCCATCATCATATGCTGGTTTCCTTACTATAGTACCACCCTTGGGATATCTCCTTTCCAACAAAAAAAGAATCATCAAAATCTGTTCATAAACGACGAAGTTATCCACGAACACACATAAAAAAATAATATATGTAATACGGTCGAATTGAGAAACCTCCTCCTTTTTTTAAGACTTTTAAAAATAGTATTACATTTTCTAAATATCACAACAAGCTGGTACACAGATCTTTCACCGACTATAGTTTTAATATTCAAGACACGGCGTTTTCATTGGAAAATTTTCACGAAACTAACGTTTCAAAATGTATTACCAAGCTGTTATGCCATGCAGGTCTGGTGTTGGGGCGAGTGATTACGACGCCTGTGGGTCGACTCTAACTACATACTTACCTACAGCGGATTTACGGACCGCTACAATTTAATTTATTTACTAACACCAGCGAACTATCCCTCTTTAGTTAACCTACTGGGAAAATAATTTCTTGGTCATGACATGAATTATAAACAGCTAGGGGCGCTGGCTACTGTTCGGGAGGTCGTGGTTCGAATCCTGCCACGCGCCAATGTGTTTTCGAATTTCGATTTAATATATACGTACGTTTATCCGACGCTCTTACGGTGAAGGAAAACATCCTGAAGAAACACCTGCGAAAAAACTCGAAGGTTGTGTGGGAAGTCGACCAACCCGCACTGGGCCTCGCCTGATCACCCTAATTCAGGGTAGGCTCGAGCCCCTCGGTGGAGACGTATATGAGCTGATATGATGACATGAATCAAAGTAAATTATAAGTACTTATTTCAATTATTACAATTTAATCGTTATACTGAGACTTTTATTAGCTCAATCAGCGGATGTGGACATTATGTATGATATATTGATGATGAGCCTAAAATTTCCAAAAACATACTGTTAACATGCAAATCCTAGCTCTGTAAAGGAAATAACTTATTATTATTATTTCGATATATAAAATTTTAGCTACTCTGCTAACTTCGCACGAGGCGAAGTGGCAGGAGCACCTCCAGCGGAAGCACAGTCGGCTGGAGTTCAGTGCGACGGGGAGAGAAAGCGTCGAACTATCCGGGCATTGTCGAGGAGGACTGCTTTTTATTATTATTATTATTATTATTTACAATTGGTAAGCCCTTGGTGGTAAGTGACAATGATTCCGAAGATGGAAGCGGGCTTACCAAGATTCTCCAACGCAATGGAGAGCTGGCTATCTTATCTTCAAGCCGGAACACATCAATGTTGTTAACACTGATGTTTGGTAGCAAGACTTTGATAAGATGGTGGTAGCTTGCCAGGCGGGCTTAGAAAATACCCTACCACCAACCAAACCGAGTCTTACAAATTGACCCCCACCGGGAATCGAACCTGCGACCTCCTGGTGTGAAGCGAATGGGCTAACCATTACGCCACGCAGGCGGTTAAACTATAAAACGAAATAACAATGCAACAAATATTAAATAACATTTATGCGGATTTAGTATGCATGGAAAGCACCCCTTGTGGCACAGTTCGGTGTGAATTGCTATCATATCAGATTACGTCCGTTCGCCGTGTAATGTAACTGACAGCTCGGAACAAGGGTGCCGGTGGAAAAACACAAATTCGTACGATTGTTATCTGCCCTGCTTTGCCCGATGTAGCTTGTAGAATGAACCTTACTCATATACTACTTAAGGCGAGGTATTTATTGGAACATTTGTCTCTGTCATTTTCTTTACGCGTAAAGAGTAAAGAAAATAACCACACTTTTTCAATAGTTTTTCGTTTCAATCAAAAACTACAGTGAAATAATAAAAAATAATAACATTACTCACTTTGTATTATCATAACAAATATGGTTGTATATTTTTCAAAATTTATACTTCAAAATATTAGTCATAACTAGAGTTGAAAGTAACGGTGTAGACCTATTTTTGCGTGTTGTGCTCTTCGATACATTTGTAGCCAGGGATCTAATCTAATGACCGCATTTCGTAGTTACCTTACTTTTCTTGATAAAAAAAAATAATCGTGGCTGTTTGCACCACCTTTTTGTATGAAAATGTACTGAGAAAATTTGGTGGCCCTTTTTTCTAACCCCCGACGCAAAAAGAGGTCATAAGTTTGAGTTTTAAGTTTGACGTGTATATCTGTGTATCTGTGTGTCTGTCTGTGGCATCGAAGTTCCTATACGATTGGACCGATTTAGATACGGTTTTTTTTGTTTTGAGTTATGTTACGTAAATGTAGTAGAATTTTGTGAAAAATTGAAAAATCAAAGTAAAGATACCAAGTTTAATATTTCGCTTAGAAGAAAATTTTTTCAGGTTAAAGTAATTAGATATTAAGTAAACTGTACTTTTTCAAGAAAATAGTTAGGAAGGAATTTTCTCATAAGAATGCTGTCACCTCGCAGATTTTCTCTCCCGAGAGAAAAACAAATAAATTGTACGTACTGCCGTATGAGAACTTACGGGACACAACCAACACAACAGAGAAGGGAAGATGGTCCCAGAGATATGCTATATATAAGGGGAAGTGGATAGGTTACATGCATCCAAAAAGGAAGCAAATAAAATGATGCAATTGGCATCTCTTTTCTTAGTAGCATTCGGTGCAACGGAAACGAACTACCTTGGGTTCGATTTTCAAATGTTTTTTGTTAGTGTATAACCATTACCCAGGTCCGTAAGTTCTTTAGTGGGATGAGGGTAGAGATGAGTAGAACACTCGGGGCACACCCTGTACACTTCATACAACGGGCCATAAATGACATTTCTAAAAAGGAATGATGTAACGAACAAAATGGCGGCGAAATCCTATGCGTTTGACAACCAAACTGTAACCAATCTGTATCAATCTGGTTGACGAGGGGGTTAGGTCGCAATCTAGAGAGCGGCAGGGAGTGTCCACACCCTGAGCACTTCATACAACGGACCAGAAATTACATTTCAAAAAAGGAATGACGGAACAAACAAAATGGCGGCGAAATCCTATACGTTCGACAACCAAACTGTAACCAATCTGTATCAATCTGGGTGACGAGGGGGTGAGGTCGCAATCTAGAGAGTGGCAGGGAGTGTCCACACCCTGGATACTTCATACAACGGGCCAGAAATGACATTTCAAAAAAGGGATGACGGAACAAACAAAATGGCGGCGAAATCCTATACGTTCGACAACAAAACTGTAACCAATCTGTATCAATCTGGGTGACGAGGGGGTTAGGTCGCAATCTAGAGAGCGGCAGGGAGTGTCCACACCCTGGACACTTGATACAACGGGCCAGAAATGACATTTCAAAAAAAGAATGACGGAAAAAACAAAATGGCGGCGAAATCCTATACGTTTGACAACCAAACTTTAACCAATCTGGGTGACACGGGATGAGGTCGCAATCTAGAGAGCAGCAGAGAGTGTCCATACTGTATGTTAGTACTAATATACTCGTATATATACTTTGCTCGGGGTATCAGGAGGCAATCGTGTTCGGTACAGAAAGACCAATAAAATCTACGAAAGAGCCGCATCAGCTGTGCCTTATACCGTAATTCTGTCACGGATAATGATCGGGTAGGTTAACTTTATGAGAGTCTGCTCATTTAATTTGAAAGGCGCCTTCCGTTTCTTGATATTGAAAGTGGTAAAATACCAGTTTTAATTAAAGCTCGATGTCAACCCTAGAGTGATCGCGCTATAACCATTTTGCCGCCCTCGGCAAATAATGTATAATTCTTACTTAATATTATAAATATGAAAATGCGTTTGTTTGTTACCTTTTCACGCTTTAATACCTTAACCAATCTTGATGAAATTTGGCATGCAGGTAGCCTGTGTCTCTGGGAAGGACATAAGCTACTTTTTATCCCGTGAAAATATCATAGTCCGATGCAGTTCCTGAGGGAACTGAAAATATACTCTTTTTTTTGGTTAGTTTCTTTAACATTGCAACGGTACAATAGATTGCTGTGATTTTTTGCACACAGATGGCTGAGGGGGTGGGATATAACATAATTTACTAATTAGCTTATCCTGAAATGGTTCCCGAGGGATCTGGGGAAAACTCATTTTCGCGCTCACGCACGTCAGCGTCGCAACGGAGCTACGGACTGAAGTGTTTTTTTGTATAGAATTGGTTGAGGGGGTGGGAAGTGACGTAAGACTTCTAACCAGAATAGCCCGATATCGTTCCTGAGGGATCTGAGGAAAAATCATGACCGCGCTCGCGAGCCGCTTTTGGCTCGCGCACCACTCACCCTAAAAGACAGTCATAAAAACTATGTCCACGCGGGCGAAGCCGCGGGCAAAAGCTAGTATTTTATAAATTATGCACTCGCCAAGGTCAAGCCTCCCAGTAACTGGTCCTCTGTCCTTTACCTACCTGTATCATAAGTTGAAGAACATCAGTGCGCGGGTGGCCGCGGGAGGAAAGTGTTGTTGCTTGCCGGGACCAAAAATAGTTGCGTTATATTGTGCAATTGTGCGCAGAAGAGTCGCGTCCCTGATATAACATGTGAGGGGCAGCACCAACGGCACCCTGAAAGCCATTGCCAGCAAGCCGGACTACCCTGTATTTGGCCACTGGACAACGCTACACAAGCGGCTTGTCCAGGTATAGGGACTATGTTACTTTTTAAAGTAATATTTTTTAATCTTTGAATTTGTCAATATTTTATTATATTTTTATTTTGTATTGTCACTAACATTAGATTTGTAAGTTATTATATAGTACTAACATTTATGGGCTGTGCGGCCTGCAATAAATTTATTTGATTTGATTTTAAATATAGAATTTCTCCATTGTCCAGCTACATTCTTTTTCATTTTTTTTAATGAGAGGTATATATCAAAAAACTACAATCAACTTCGGTTTTGCCCGTAGTTGGATGGAATCAATACGAGGCCCGTATGACGGACGTGCCGCACATATTTATCGCGTACTCCACGCATATATTGCGTCCATTTAATTGTTTTTATTTTTCTGCATTTTCAAACCACGCTCGTCGGTAGCTTATATCTGATTGAATTAAAGTGATGTAAAAATCAAAATAAGGTAACATTTTTAGGGTTTAAACTATATATTAACAAGATTACTTCTGTGCGGGATGGTTATTTTAAAATGTTTTTTATTTACTTTAAGGAATAATTATAACCCTTTCAAAAATGGTTTATTGCCTCCGCTTTCAGTTATTTGGTTTATATTACAGTACAGCACAACGAAAAGCCTTTTTTTGTATACTCCATCCTGAATTCGTAACAGAGTTGATAGCAACTTTTGTTCCGAAATAAAATTTGTTTATTGGGACAACTGCACGTTTAAACTGTTACCGGCGCGCGCCGGAGTCGCGTAAATCAAAGGAATTGTTTTTGTTAACAGTTTAATAGCCAGTTTTTATCATAACGCGTGACTTACAGCAGTATGCTGGGCAGCTCTGTATTTAGTGTTCAAAATGTTCTTAATTATCCGCTTTCAGACTTTGCCTGCAACATAAAAATGATTTAATTTTACTATTATAATATTGGCCAAATCGAGAGAATGAATGAAGAACGATTGACGAAAAAAGTATATAAGGCGAGTGTGAATGAAAGTGGCGGACTTTTCGAGACCAAATCAGGGACGTCTTGAAAAAAGGCCAGGTCAAGAGTACCCTAACCGAAGAACATGTATGAAGGGAATAATGAAAGTGGACTAAGCGAAACAAGTATAAAAGGATCGTAGCAAGTGGAAAGAAATGGTCTCTGCCTACCCCTACGGGAAAGAGGCGTGATTATATGTATGTATGTAAGTATGTATTATAATATGGTTGTCACTACTGGAGCGTCGGTGGCGTAACGGTTAGGGTCGCCACTACCTGCCCGGGAGTTCGTGGTTCGAATCCTGCCACGTAACAATGTGTTTTCGAATTTCTATTTCATATATACGTTTATCCGACGCTCTTACGGTGAAGGAAAACATAGTGAAGAAAATTGCACAGGCCTGCGATGAAACTAGAAGGTGGTGTGTGAAGACGACCTACCCGCACTGGGCCCACGTGGTCGACTAAGGCCCGATCGCCCTGATTCAGAGTATGCTTGAGCCCCTCTGTGGGTATAAGCTGATATGATGATGATGTCACTACTAGCTCTAATTAACAAGCAAAAACCTGAGTACCTACTTACATTAAATTAATTGGGTCTAAGATTTGAAAACTCGCCGTTTAAACAGATCTAAAAAATCTCGGACTTCACCAGCAAGCTCATGGAAAAAAAACGCAGATTGGTTTTGCAGTCCTCCGAAGACGCTACTCAGTATCAGCAACTAAACATGCAGATCTCTAAGTCCCTGACTCGCGATTTGCGCCAGTATATTACAAATTGTATTAAAGAATCGATTGAGCATAACAAAGGCTCAAAAGTATTCGCGAGAGATCTGTATGTTGGACAAAGCCAACTGACCAAGCTGAAGACTGAGGATGGCAGGATCATATCGTCTAAGACTGAGTTGTGTGACAAAAATAATGGGAACTTGGGATAAAAACCCTTACGGAGTTTGCCACATATGATACGTAAGATTTAGAGGTTCGGGCCTAAACGGAGTTTTAAGGAAAAAAGGTTATGGGGTAAATTAGAATATATGTATTTTTATGATTATTTTAAAAGGAAGGAACAATAAACAATATGAGTATAAAAAAAAGGTGCGATTACATTGGTTGACCGTGTTGAAAATTTAAAACAATGACCTACTTTATTTATGGGCAAATATCGGAAATAAATTTAAAGTTACAATTTTATTAGTATATAAAAAGTTATTTTATAGAATGCCGGTAGGCAACGATCGTTACCGCCCCTTTGGTACTTAAATAAATTACTAAGCTCTAAAATAATTAAATTTCGCTTTGGTCTGAATTACCCTATTTTTCGAACATAACACGTATCAGATACAAAACACCTTTAAAATTTAAAATAAATAATTAATGGTTAGAAACTGGATGCAGGAAATCTTCTAGGAAGGCAGAAAAGTCAAAGAGTTAGAGAGACGCTCGGGACAAAAGATAAAATAATATTCACTTCCCTTGGCAAGCAGCTGGGCGGGCAGTGAAAGGACTGGCTGGTGGTCAGCACAGCTCCATCTCAGGATTAATCCTTATTGAGGAAAACCGTCGGGACGTCAACCTCGCAGGGGGGTGGATGAAACCCTACGGAGATATATAAATGTAGTTCGCCGCAGTACCAAAAATACACGCAAAGCGGTTTCCTTATACAAATTACTTACCACAGAATAAAATTGTGGGCCTCAACAACAACTTATAAAACAATTTATCCAAAAAATTTAAATTCGCATGACTGTAGACGGGATCACGATCAACCTTTGTTTTTCTCTTGTCAAAAAATAACAACTATTTTCAAATTCAAATACCATAGAGCAACGACATCAAAAAAGAATTTAATTATGAAACGCGACAAAAGAGATCGGCTCGAAACGATAGTTAGCGTTTCAAAATACCCACAAACTCACAAAAAAAAGGCGAGAAGTCCAAAAAATTTTTGAAATTTGGACAACCCTATAGACGTTGGACAGCCCTGAAGAATAAAAAAATAAAAACTCTCTAAGTAACTAGTTAACTACGAACGTTTACTTAAAGCTGGTAGAAATTGACATTTATACACGAACGTACACATACAAACGGCAAAAACTCCATCTAAAAGTGAACAGACTCAATAACCCCAACAACACACTAGCGTTAAAGGATCGCTGTGTATTGAGCCTAAAACTAGTCACTTAAGAAAACAGGAGAAATCAAACAACTACTAAAACATTAAAGACCAATAGGGTTGACAAAAACTGAAAAAAACTTGCAAAACATTGTCGGTTACCCTAACGAAAATATGGACAAAAGCGGTAAAGGCGGATGCGTGAAAAATCCGACTCACGGATAAAATTAACACCGGAAGTCTGAAACGCGATACGCAAGAGTCTAAAGGGACAACTCTACCGAAAAATAGGCCATTTGAGGTAAGACAAGGGCAAGATTAATGAAAGAAATTTGAAAAATGGAAAATTGTTATAAGACCTCAAGAAATCTAAACAATACTGCGGAGTACAGAAACGTTGTCACATAAAAGTGAACAGGGTACGCCAAAAATTTAAGAAGTACCTCGCAAAGCAACGCGTAAAAATATTCCAAACAGTAACCCTTAAAGATTTTTCCCTTAAAACAACGTTAAATAATCGTGAACTAAAAGTAAGTCTGTCCCGACTTTCGATTGAAAGAAATCTAGAGTCTGGCCATTGACTACTTAAATTAAAAATTCTCTTGGAATCGTAAGGGTATACACAGGCAAAAACAACTCATCAACACGTAAGCAATTATCCGAAAGAGGTATAATGCCATTAAGCCGGGGAAAAAACGACCCGTGTTAAGAGAAACAAAAAAATACCGTGCATACAAACAAAAAAACCTTACGTTTCAAAGAAAACTGCACGATTAAATTAAGTAAGGGTCTTGAGGTATTAAAACTTGAACCATTTTATCCGGAAAACGGATACACCCACGAACGACAAAAAAACGGGTTCGTTAGGGAAAGATTAAAGGCTGAAAAGGGGATAAAAACATTAGTTCGGGCGCCATAAATATGTGACAAAAATAATGGGAACTTGGGATAAAAACCCTTACGGAGTTTGCCACATATGATACGTAAGATTTAGAGGTTCGGGCCTAAACGGAGTTTTAAGGAAAAAAGGTTATGGGGTAAATTAGAATATATGTATTTTTATGATTATTTTAAAAGGAAGGAACAATAAACAATATGAGTATAAAAAAAAGGTGCGATTACATTGGTTGACCGTGTTGAAAATTTAAAACAATGACCTACTTTATTTATGGGCAAATATCGGAAATAAATTTAAAGTTACAATTTTATTAGTATATAAAAAGTTATTTTATAGAATGCCGGTAGGCAACGATCGTTACCGCCCCTTTGGTACTTAAATAAATTACTAAGCTCTAAAATAATTAAATTTCGCTTTGGTCTGAATTACCCTATTTTTCTAACATAACACGTATCAGATACAAAACACCTTTAAAATTTAAAATAAATAATTAATGGTTAGAAACTGGATGCAGGAAATCTTCTAGGAAGGCAGAAAAGTCAAAGAGTTAGAGAGACGCTCGGGACAAAAGATAAAATAATATTCACTTCCCTTGGCAAGCAGCTGGGCGGGCAGTGAAAGGACTGGCTGGTGGTCAGCACAGCTCCATCTCAGGATTAATCCTTATTGAGGAAAACCGTCGGGACGTCAACCTCGCAGGGGGGTGGATGAAACCCTACGGAGATATATAAATGTAGTTCGCCGCAGTACCAAAAATACACGCAAAGCGGTTTCCTTATACAAATTACTTACCACAGAATAAAATTGTGGGCCTCAACAACAACTTATAAAACAATTTATCCAAAAAATTTAAATTCGCATGACTGTAGACGGGATCACGATCAACCTTTGTTTTTCTCTTGTCAAAAAATAACAACTATTTTCAAATTCAAATACCATAGAGCAACGACATCAAAAAAGAATTTAATTATGAAACGCGACAAAAGAGATCGGCTCGAAACGATAGTTAGCGTTTCAGTTGCTGGAAGAAGTTGCAAAGTTCTGCGAACAATTGTACAAGATCACACGTCTGCCTGTCAGCGATTTGGCTGAAGACCCAAGAGCCAGACTAATCCGACACTACACCGAAGATGTCCTGGACGTCAGCCTGTACGAGATTAGAATGGCTCTCAAATAGCTCAAGAACAATAATAAGGCACCAGGTGATAATGGAATTACGGCTGAACTTCTGAAAGCAGGTGGATCACAGCTACTAAAAGCTCTTCAGAAGTTATTTAATTCCGTTAAACTCGAGGGATACAAACGACCAAGGCATGGCAGAGAAGTATATGGTCGTGCTTTTGAAGGGATGTACTTACAACATCCTTATCAAACCTATAGCTGTGTCCCTCTCGGTTCGTGCGACAGTCGTAACGTGAATTTATCGAAATATGAATATACTGTTGGAATATACAAAAATAAATACTATAACTTCATAACAATAATCTTTTGTTTTGTGAGTCTGGCTCCGATATAAGTTAGTTCTTTCTCGGCTCCTGCCTTGTTTGACTGTGCAGTGTACACCTACACACACCTTTCAAATATAATTAAATCAATAATCTTGAATTCATTTTACATAAATTCATGTCTTTGGTTGATGTCCATAATTTCATATATACATGTATCACCTGGCTGTATGAGATTTGTTTACTTTGCCTCTTAGTGTGTTATAATATTGTTGCAGTTTAAAAATATACAACTCTCCAGTTATCTAATTTCACATCCACTCCCCCGCTCGTTAACGAGCCAGAAAATCGTTATTAAAAAAAAATTATCATCCTGAAATCACGTATTTCCTGTCTTTTTATTAGCTTCACTTGTAACTATGTAAGAAAATCTTGGGATTTGACCCACTTGCCGGTCTTCGATTAGGATGAAATTTTGCACACGCTCTGAGTTCTGATGACAATACACGACTAGCTAAGAAACGTCATTACAAATCCAATATGGCGGCCTCCCCGAGATAGCGGACTGGCTGTTTGAAATCCACCCCAATGATATGGGTATCAAATGAAAGGGTTTGCTGTCAGGAATACGAAAAAAATTGTCACGTGACTTAAATCCAATATTGCGGACGTCCAAGATGGCGGACAGGCTATTTGAAATGCACCTCCATGATATGGGTATCAAATGAAAGGTTTTACTGTCAGGAATACGAAAAAATAGTCACGTGATTTAAATCCAACATGGCGGACATCCAAGATAACTACTTAACGTGTTTACTAAAAGCGTGTTTTTTAGTTTTTTTAAACTAATTGATGATTATTTAGATTAAAAGGCGAATAAAACATAGCGTGTTTGAGTAAAATACTTTCAAGCATCTTCTTCGCCAGATATATAAAAGTACGAAGGCACATCTAAGTGATTTATACGCAGTATCTCCTCCACATATCACTGAGATAAATGACAACGACCGGGCTGGAATCTGATCTCGTCGTAGCACAAAAGAAAAAAAAATACATTTGTAAATGCGCTGAACGCAACGTGAGTATAGACTTTTCGGTAAAAGGGACATAATAATATGGAGATGCTTTTTATTGTTTGTAATAAAATTTCCACAAAAACAAATTTTCTTTGATGAAATGTGTTTATGGTAAAGACGGCGCATAAAGAAACAATTTCAGGTAAAGTATTTGATGAATTTTGATATACTCGTATATAAGTAGCTGAGAATACAGGAAAAACTTTATTCTGTATTCTTATGTAAGTAGATCTTTACGTATTTTGCAAACACGTTATAATTACGAGTACAGTGAAGTGTTTTGAAATTAGTTATTAGATAATAATAGGTCTTTGTCTTAGGACATTGACTATGTTTGAAAGATGCAAGTGGCACCACTTGCTACCCCTTGCTCAGCGCAGAGAGCTGATGGATGCAGGGTATCTCTTAAAAATATTAAATGGTACAGTCGATTGTCCAGAACTAGTAAATCAGCCAAATGACGTGTCCACTGCAGATCAAAGGCCTCCCCTAAGGATTTCCACAACGGGTCGTGCACTGTCTGCATCCAATGGCATAGTCAGAGGCGTATTTACCCTATGTCCAGGGGGGGGGGGGGGCACTTGGCCCGGGGCGGCAAGAGGTGAAAAGAGTTGTAGTAAAAATTTTTAGAGATCCATTTCGTTCACCGAAAATCAATAAAACTAGCTAAGTGCGAGTCGAACTAGCGGTAATAAGGGTGACGAACCACTGCGAACATGCAAACAGAAGGTTACAGTAAGTTGACGTTTATCGTGTGGCAGTGCGGAACCCTTAGCGCGCAACTCCGGCTCGAGCTTGGCCGGTTTTTTGTCACTTAGAGGGTCGGATTTTTTTTTTGGCCGCGGCGCCGGATTCTTAAATGTAATCTATATGAGAGTATCCTTATACAATGCGTTACCATTAAATATCAAAATGCTGTCTTTGCCAAGGATTAAACCAAGTGTTTACGATTTACTGATTGAAAAATGTTATTACAGTATCGATGAATTTATGAAAGAAAAAGTGGACCGATTTTGTAAAAATTTACTTGACATACATAGTTAGTAGGTTATTTTGATTTATTTAATTCTTTGACTTTTTAATTTTGACAGAGATCAGTGGCGTAACGGTTACGGCCCCTACCTCCTATCCGGGAGGCCGTGGTTTGAATCCTGCCACGTACCAATGTGTTTTTGAATTTCAATTTCATATGTACGTTTATCCGACGCTCTTACGGTGAAGGAAATTATCGTGAGGAACCTGCACACGCCCGCAAAGAAACTCGAAGGTGTGTTTGAAGTCGACCAACCCGCACTGGGCCCGCGTGGTCGACTAAGGCCCGATCGCCCTAATTCAGGGTAGACTCGAGCCCCTCGGTGGGGACGAATATGAGCTGATAAGATGAATTCTTTGACATTCTCTAATTATAGAATTGACACTTAATATTGCATACTTTCTTAAGGCAGGTAATTGCGAACATTGTATACTTTATTTCACCTAATGTAAACATTTATAAATATTTGAATATGATTTTGAAAAATCAATCCTATAGAAATAGAACGCACTTCCTTGTAAGCGTAGTCATTATCAGTAATTTATTCGATTAACATAACTTTCTCAAACCGGCCAAGTGCGAGTCAGAACGGCAAACAAAGGGTTCCGTACCATCATACTATACATAATATACTATTCATAATCATGGCACTAGTTTTTTCACGTTAAAAACCGCGTTTTATTTTTTCCCTTTTTCAAATTTTTAGTCCTTGTTGTTATAGCGGCAACAGAAATACATCATCTGTGAACATTTCAACTGTGTAGCTATCACGATTCATGAAATACAGCCTGGTGACAGACGGACAGACGGACGGATGGACGGAAGGACGGATGGACAGTGAAGTCTTAGTAATAGGGTCCCGTTTTTACCCTTTGGATACGGACACCTAAAAAGGAGATGGTTTACGAGTAAGAGTATACGCCGGCGATTAAATAATATCGAGAACAATTTTATCTATGACTTGTATATGTTGATAAACAAGCTCATTGAGAACAACCTACTTTTTCTACTCCCATTTGGTAATAGGGATGACGAAAGCTAGTTATCTGAGTTACTTTTTATCATCTGTCAAAAACGACATTTTGTTCTAAGAATGTTAGAAACACCTAGGAGGCGTGACGTCATAGTTTTGCAGTGTCATTTATGTACTAATTTTGTGATTTTGATGAATTAAAAATCGAAGACTTGATGGAAAATAAAACGAGTAAGGTTTTTCGAAGTTTAAGTAGGAGGACAATTTAGAGATCAAAATTTCATAATTTATTTCTGATGCTGTCGTCATCCCTATTTGCTTAATACATAACCTCAAATCATATCACAAAAGTATTCATTCCTACAAGTCGTTTCACAATGATCATTTCAAAACGAGACAACTGTACTACAATGAAACTTTTTGAATATTTTTAACCGACTTCAAGAAAAGGAGGAGGTTTCTCAATTCGATATATTTTTCGCATATATTTTTTTAATGTGTGTTTGCGGATGACTTCGTTATTTATGAACCGATTTTGATGATTATTTTTTTGTTCGAAAGGAGATATCCCAGGGGTGGTACCATGATAAGGAAACCAGGATCTGATGATGGCATCCCAGAGAAATCGAGGGGAACCTTAGTTTCCTGTTTGAAGTCGGTTTTTTTTTGTTAAAAATTATTATGACTTTGGCTAAAAAAAATCAATGTATAATTATGACAAAATTTCAATGTATTTTATTTATTTCATGGTCGTAGAAAAAGTATTGTATACCACTGCACGCAATTAGCTATTGTAACACTCGTGCTGTCTTTTGTACCACAAAACGACACAATTGTACTACAATGAAACTTTATAAATATTTGTATGGCTTTGGCTCCAAAAATTCAATATATAATTGTGACAAAGTTTCAATGTATTTTAATAATTTCATGGTAGTAGAAAAAGTATTGTATGCCACTGCACGTAATTAGCCATTGTAACACTCGTGCTGTATATTGTCTAACTAGCACTCATGTTACAATGGCTCTCATTACTTGGCAGTGGCATAAATAACTATTGTATCGTATTACAATGTTCACAACGGTATTTCATTTGAGAATGCGCTTATGGGCTCGGGGTACGGGTAGGTATGGTGTTTACCATGCTGTAAATGTATTCAGTGGGTCGCGGTCGGTCGGCGATAGCGCGTCACCCCCTCCACTCTGCCGACATTGGGTGGGACACGGCCGGGGTCGTAGGGTTGCCAACTTTTTTTTCGGCCCCAGGAGGCTCGAGTTTCCATACAAATGTAGTTCCGCTTAAATACAAAAACTACATGCTGGATTGAATCCAAACTTTGCAAATATATATTGAGTAGACAAATATCGATGTTTGTAATTAGTTTTCGATGAACTAATATAAAACGGGAAAAAATAGAAGTTTCAAACTTTCAATACAAAACTAATTTAAGCCTTTGTTAGATTTGTTTGAATTTACTACCATGAAAACTAATTACAAACATCGATATGTCTTTTTATTCTTTTTTTTTTTATTCTGGGACAAATCACACATGGTCATCTGGCCCCAAAGTAGGATTCCCTGTGTGATTCTACTCAATATATTCGCAAAGTTTGGATTCAATCCGGCATGTAGTTTTCATATTAAAGCGGAACTACGTTTTTATAGAAACTCGAGCTTCCTGAGAGATTAAGGGACAAACGATCATAAATCTTACAAAATACGGAATTTCCCTTATTCACCCGGGAAAAATAGCATTTTTAGTCAAAATTTATTTTATGTAGACTTAAAACTATACTTCGTTATAGATTTTACTGCACGTAACATATCTTTTTGTCTTTTGGAATAATTATATTAAAAAAACAGGTAATGTACAAGTCAGACCCGCGCACAAAGGGTTCCGTACCATCATACTAGATGGCGTTAGTTTCTACTCGTTTAAAAAAAAACACGTTTTTTGTATGGGGACTCTCACTTTTTCTAATTTTTAGTATTTGTTATTATAGCGGCAAGCCGGCAACAGAAATACATCATCTGTGAAAATTTAAACTGTCTAGCTATCGCTGTTCATGTAATACAGCTTGGTGATAGATGTACGGACGGACAGCGGAGTCTTAGTAATAGGGTTACGTTTTTACCCTTTGGGTACGGAACCCTAAAAACAAACACAGTCAAAATCATTTCATTTCATTTATTCATAATTTAAAAATACCATTTACATTATCTTTACAGGCTTATATATACCCAAAACGACAACATAATCTAAGCTTAAGGTGTAAATGTTTAATATAATCCATTAACTTAACCTACATATTATTAGGTACTAAGAAAATTTACAACCTCTTCCGTGAATCTCGCCAACGAACAATGAAACAAAACAAGATCACGCGAAATTCCATTTAAAATTTGTAGTTATGTTATACTCGTATATACGAGTAGTTATGTTAGAGGATCCTGGGAGAGCACGTTGGCTCTGCAATGCGGGATCGCGAAAACTTTTTGTCGCTGAAAATCATAGTTGTTGTTTATGTTGATCAAGTTGTGGTAATCAAGTTGAATTTGGCGTGCATTGTTTACGGGCGTCAGTCCAGTTTAGGTTCATTTACAAAAATAATCTTTCGACAAAACAATTTGAGCTAAGAATACGGGACATAGAAATTTATGCAAGAAATACGAGACGTCCCGTGAAATACGGGACGGTTGGCAACACTACCGGGCCGACACTGTTTGTCGCTTTGGAGGAAAGCAGCGACAAATGGCCGCCCTCAGTGTATTAATAAATAATTCGAATATTGGACGCGGAAATCGAAAGATCGACATTAAAAAACTTGAAACCATTTTTTTGTTTATCACTCCAGTGGAAAATAACATTTAACGCAGATACCCCCCTACCAGCTGTTATAACACCGGAAATGTTATTTTTTCAATATTTTTTATTAATTTTTTTCTAAACTAGTAGAACGATTACAAATCACATGCAATTATAAAAAAATAGTATTTTCCGTAGTAAGTGGGTTAAATCATAGAAAGTACTGATTACCTATCTATAATCTACCCACAGGGCAATGGAGCGTGATATGCTCGAAGTTTTCCTATGTGATCTAACCAGAAATGAGGAGAGCCAAAATAACCGCCATATAGCAGTGGGCGGGACACATATAGCTTGTAGAACGGACGGCCAATTAGCAAAGCTCTCTAGTGGCGAGTGCCCCGTAAGGCGTAGCGTAGGTAGGCCTTCCACTCGGTGGACAGATGACCGGATGAAGGTCGCGGGAAGCCACTGAATGCAGGCAGCGTAAGACAGGTCGTAACGATGTGGAAATTCTTGGAGGGGGAGGGGGGTTAAACATACATCCATACATCTATAAATTCTTACAAACCTTCGCGTTTATAATATTAGTAGGATTATTCACTAGACAGTGCGCGGCGGTGTGCGAATAGCAAGTGCCTCGCGTTGAATCCTACGCTTAAACCTTCCTCATAAATCATTTCGTCTATTGGTATAAACCGTATGAAAATCCGTTAAGTAGTTTTTGAGTTAATTGCGATCAGACAGACAGACAGTGGCTTAAAAAAAGCGTCGGTGGCTCAACCGGTAACGACTCGGTCCATCTAACCAGAGGTACCGGGTTCAAATCTGGACGGCCAATGTACCAATGAGTTTTTCAAAAACTTACGTTCATACTTACCGATTGCTCGGTGAAGGAAAACATCGTGAGGAAACCTGCACACGCCTGCGAAGAAACTCGAAGGTTGTGTGTGAAGTCTACCAACCCGCACTGGGCCCGCGTGGTCGACTAAGGCCTAATCGCCCCGATTTAGGGTAGGCTCGAGCCCCTCGGTGGGGACGTATATGAGCTGTAATGATGATGATGATGAGACAGTCAGACGCGGCGGGGAGATGTTTTATAGTATTTATGGATTATAGTATGTTATGATGTATGATAGTATTATCATCATCATCGTATCAGCCGAAAAAAGGCCTCCCCAAGGATTTCCACGACGACCGGTCCTGCGCTGCCCGCATCCAGCGGCTTCCCGCGATCTTCACCAGGTTACGTTAGTACTAATATAGTATATACTTTGACCAGGTCGTCGGTCCACCGCGTGGGAGGCCTGCCTACCTACGGCGGTGAGCGGTCGCCACTCAAAAACATTACTGATAGTATATTTAATATGAATACTTATCTAAACTAAAAAGTAGTAAAAGGTTCAAGAGTTATTTAAAATTAAATTTTATATTTAATATTGAAATTATCTGGTCAGTTAGACAAGCATGACTAAATTAAAGGCAAAAACTTTTAAAGAAGTACCTAACTTATCCTATCAGACGAAGACAGAGGGCGAGAGTTAACTCTATCGGAAAGTAGGTTATTTTCAATCTCCATGTTTTAAGTAAGACAATCAGGAATACAGTGTACAAAAACGAAAGTTAATTACTTAAGGAATTAATTGAAAGTTAAAAACCTGACTGCATAAAAGCTTAGATTCAAGATTCAAGATATTTATTCAAAATAGGCGCAAATTACACTCTTTCTGATAGTCATAAAAAAAGTGATTACATAGTTTCATTTGTAAAAAATCAAGATATAAACAATCATTAGTTAATTACGTCAAAATACAATCCGTGATATAAAAAAAAATGTCATTAGAACATGAAAACAATATGACACGAGAAGTTATAGGTACATCAAAATTATTGAATGTCATGAACGCCTTTGACAAGTGTAGGCCAGTTCACACGGACAGCGCCCGGTCACGAGTATAACGCGAGAGTCAGCCATCGCTCCTCTCAACCATATTAGAGGGAAAGGAACGACCCGGCTCCCGATGCGCCACCATCCGCACGAACATTTAAGCGAGCGTGCACCACTCATGTCAATGCCAAGATAAAAATATTAATTAAAAGAACTCCTATTTCGAAGGCCAGTCGGGTAAAAATGTATTTTATGTCACTCACGGGATTAAGACAAATCTAACGACCTGGCGCTCCAACACCCATCACGCCGTTTAGGCTACAGGACGTGCCAACGAAATAGACATACACACATACAGTTGAAAAACATAACCCGCCTCTGGCGCATCCGGGTAAAATCTCAAATCCACTAACGGAAAATCGCTTTTATCTGTAGATTTAACCCTAACGAAAATATTATGTGTTAGACTCTTAAAAAACCATAACCCTTACTTTTGGGTTCGCTGTAGTCAGATTTTAATAATGTACCTACTATATTAATATTTTTGAACTCAGAATTTTCTCCTGTTTCATTTAACATCCGCCTTATTGATTTTGTTCGTCTATACTAATCTAAATATATATAACTCAAAGGTGACTGACTGACTGACATAGTGATCTATCAACGCACAGCCCAAACCACTGGACGGATCGGGCTGAAATTTGGCATGCAGGTAGATGTTATGACGTAGGCATCCGCTAAGAAAGGATTTTGGGAAATTCCCACGGGAACCGCAAAAATCGGGATCTGCTCGGGCGAAGCTGCGGGCATCCACTAGTAATATTATAAAGAGGAAAGATTTGTTTGTTTGTTTTGAATAGGCTCCGAAACTACTGGACCGATTTGAAGAATTCTTTTACTGTTGGGAAGCTACACTATCTGTGGTTGCTATAGGCTACGTTATATTTAAAAAAATTAGGGATCTTTACTAAAACTCTAATAATGTAAAAATGACCTAAAAAGTCCTGCTATATTTACAAAAAGTAGTGTAGTGTAGTGGTAGTGGTAGTAATATATAAAAATACAAGTTTAAAAAACTAAAAACCCACTTCTAAAAGAAATTTACTCAAACTAAATTATGAAATAATATTTTTATGATTACACGAAATTAACCAACAATAACGAAATCAAAGGTAGGTACGAATCAAATTAGTGGCCTACAATTTTTTTGAGGTCGGTACCAGCACACAGCTACTTGCCCATCAAATATTTTAGACTCAATGGCTTTGCTGGCACCGAATTCAAAAAAAAATTGTATGCCCCTAAGGAGACACTTAGAATAATCACCTGAATAATCTAAAGAATACAACTATAGGTCTATAAACCATATCAGCTGAAAGACGTCCACTGCTGGACAAAAGTCTCCCCCGAGGATTTCCACGACGACCGATCCTGTGCTGCCCGCATCAGCTGCTTCCCGCGACCTTCACTAGGTCGTCGATCCACTTAGTGGGAGGTCTGCCTTCGCTACATCTTCTGCTGCGCGGTTGCCACTCGAGAACTTTACTGCCCACTGCCACTCAAGTTTAGCGGTCTATACGTACCTATAATATTTAAAGAATGAAATATATATTTTTTAAAGGCATAATAAACATTCAGTCCGCAAAATAACTACTTGAGCGGCAAGATTTCATGATTGAGCGGCAGAAAAACATGTCTATAAGCAGCAACTCAACACTGTTTAGTAATCTGTGACTGTAGGAAGAGTGTGGTACGGGGAGTTCTAAATGGAAGCGGGAGCGAGCGAAGCGAGCTCGGACTTGCGGAGCACCCCGACTCGGATCCGTTAGGTTCGGAGACTGTGCGGGGAGGCGAGCTAAGCTCGCCTCCCCGCACAGTCGTAGTGTTAGGTTTAACATTAGAACACAGAAGTAGGAGCCCCGAAGGGGCTCCGTCGACCACTCAACACTGTAGGAAGAGTGTAGTACGGGGATGTTTAAAATAATTACAGCCATCCAGAATGACATAAATTGCTGATTGATTTTGAAATGTTTGCTGACCATGAGTTGCTGACCAATTAGCTATTTCTGCTGACCGATTAGCTATTTCTGCTGACCGATTATATTTTTCTGCTCACAGAAATAACAATACTATGCTAACCATTTAATTGACACCCTTAAAGAATTATATTCTAACCTTGTTGTTGTTAACTTGTTGTCGCATGACGGGGACGGGAAGGAGTAAATAGGTAAGTAGGGAAGAGCGTGTGTAATACAATAACCACCGTTCATGTACCAGTGTTTCCCAACCTGTGGTCCGCGGACCCCCGGGGGTCCCCGAGTATATGTATGTGGGTCCGCAGTCTCATCTCTGGACCATTTAACAATAAAAATAAATGTCACCAAATATCTTGTAATAGCTACGCTTACTTACAATGGAATCCGATTTGAGATTACGACTTAGTAGTAACATGAACCTGAATATCTCTAATTAAGTTGCAAAAACCAATAACACCAACGCCAACCTTAACATTAAAGTATTGTTCATAAAAAAGGTATTTTTTTAATTGTATTTGCAGTATTCTAATAAATGGTCCTTGAAAATTGTTTTTGATTTTCTAGTGGTCCGTGGCTAAAAAAGGTTAGGAAACGCTGGCGTACACAGATAAATTTATTGCTGAAAAATAAGTCCCCGAGATGGGTCTTCAAGAGAGAATCAATATTTACAAGATATTTTATAGTTTGGGTGATGAAAGTATTTGAAGGATAGCAAATATAGTTGATTTTTGAATTATATATCACTGTGCCAGCGAATGAGAAATAGAAGAACTAGATCGAAAGGAAGAAGGTCAAATTTCAGCGTTACCGCGTTACACCGTTAAGAAGTTGTACATACTTCTATCACCAGCTCATCAAGATGAGATGATTACTACCGGACACAAATACTTGAGTAGCTTTAGAAAACATATGAAACACGTAATATGTTGTCTTTAAAATTTGAGGGTTGCCCTCGATTTCCCTGGGATTCCATCATCAGATCCTGACCTGGTGACAAATACAATCACGAATAATAATAAAATAATTATCCTCCAACTCCTAACCGTTAAGGAGTTGTACCTTCCATCATCAGCTCATCAATATGAGATGATGACTACCAGACGCAAATACTTAAGAAAATATATTAAACACGTAATACGTGCCTATGAAATTTGCGGGTTGCCCTCGATTTCCTTAGGACTCCATCATCAGATCCTAACTTGGTGACAATGGGACCACCTGAAAAGTATACCCTTTAAAAAAAATCGGTACAGGTTTCTTCGAGTAATGAGGGAACATAACTAAAAAAAGATTCCGACGAATTGAGACCCTCCCTTTTTTTTGAAGTCGGTCAAAAATGAAGCCTATGTCAACTGGACTATAATAACGAATCAATTGACACCTCATTCATCAGTAGCTTTAAGCGCTACGGTAGAAGATACATAAATACACACATACACACGTAGACTGCTAAAGTAGTTTATGCAACTGTTATGTAACGACTGGTCTTAAAACATGAGTGTAAGTAATATAATCACACGAGTGTTTTAGGACCTAATTGCAACAGATGCACACATTATTTTATCTACATACATATTATAAGTACTCCAAGATGGGTTCAGAAGCCGTAGGGAAATGACCAGCATTGCTACTAGTGCTACCTGTAAAATATCTATAGACTAAAGATATTAAAAAAAATCGAGCGAGACCTACAGTACTCGCATATGATGTGTATGATGCTAGTTAGATTTGGTGACGATATTGTACCTGGGTGGCGGATCTGACAGTAACGAAAAAAACCGACCAAGTGCGAGTCGGACTCTCGTAAAGTAGAATTCCGCGCTTTCGCGACTTCCTGTTACACATTTCCGTCCTATGTTACACATTTCCGTCCCATTTCACGAAATCACTCCCACAAATTGCAGGAAAGCGAGAGCAAAGATGTTACACATCAATAATGCAATAAAAAAAATCGAGCGAGATCTACAGTACTCGCATATGATGTATAACATGTGACAAAATACTTTAGGTTAGTTAGATTTGATGACGATATTGTACCTGGGTGGCGGATCTGACAGTAACGAAAAAACCGACCAAGTGCGAGTCGGACTCTCGTAAAGTAGAATACTTCCTGTTACACATTTCCGTCCCATTTCACGAAATCACTCCCACAAATTGCAGGAAAGCGAGAGCAAAGATGTTACACATCAAAATAAATTTGAACAAATACAGAAACAAATTACTTATTGTAATAGAGTTGTAATTGACATATACATTGGAACAATGGTATATATTTAATGGTCCTGGTTGTATTGTAGTGGAAGGGTCTTGGTTGAGACCCACTTGAGTTTTGACGGCTGTTCCAAATGTAAACTCATAACGTTACAAAAATCGATACTGCAATAACATTAAGAGTACAGATTTTACCGACTACCACAGACAAGAAAGTTCTCATAGTAAAATTGGTTGTCATAATGCTGGTCATTGCCTACGGATTTTGAATGCATTTTAGAGGACTTATGTACTATATGTGTGTAGATGAAAATCATTACTTTTGATATGATGAAGATGATGTTTTCACAATAAACAAACAAGATCGGATGGTTGTGAGCACGTTGCCTATTGCCTGCAGTTTGTGTTTCGGACGAGGTACCGGTTACACCATCACCATCATCATCATATTAGCCAAAATACGTCCACTGTATATATATGGCTTTTTCTGTCCACTTTTCTGGCTTTGCAGTAGTAATAAAAACGCTAAACACGTTAAAAAACCGACTCCCATCGCTACAACTTAATACTGTTTTGCTTGATTATTTTTGGTTTTTGTTAATTTTCTATTAATATACTACACCGATTTTGATAAAATTTATACGGGACAACACGGGAATCACTAGATTTCCAAAAAAAAAGAATGATAAAAATCGGTTCACCTAGTTAAAAGTTCTGAGGTAACACACATAAAAAAAAACATGCAGTCGAATTGAGAACCTCCTCCTTTTTGGAAGTCGGTTGAAAATGCTTTTAAAGTTATAACATTTTAAAATATTTTCAAGAAACCGTTTTTGTCGGTAAAATTACCAACAAACGGTGAATGGACAGAAAAAGCCATATATATACAGTGGACGTATTTTGGCTAATATGATGATGATGATGATGATGGTGTAACCGGTACCTCGTTCGAAACACAAACTGCGGGCAATAGGCAACGTGCTCACAACCATCCGATCCTGTTTGTTTATTGTGAAAATGTTATCTTGATCCAAACCCAGATCATCATCATCATCATATCAGCCGAAAAAGTCCACAGCTGGACAAAGGCCTTCCCCAAGGATTTCTACGACCCTGATGATCACCTTGTTGTGATTTGTGTACGTTTATTTATTTATTTAAGTAAATTTACAGCATAACAGTACAAACCAAAGCGCTGTAAATATAATGGTTATTAAATATTTTAGATATAAAAAAATACGTTTAACAACAAGTAACTTACTATAGGTATCCGTATCAGTACACGTCGTCATTACATTATATCATTTAATTGTATCACATAGAATTTACTAAAATAATTTAATTATATACTCACATTTTTATAATTATATCACGTTGCAAACTTTATAAAAAATATCTATAGAATATGTATACAAGTGTAAAAAAACGCTGTAGAACCCGTTAACTGGGGGTTCTACTCATCATACTGAACAAATTTCCCCAAGGAACACATATTCAATTAAAAAAAATGAATGTTCCATACAAAAACGCACAAAATTGGTCGATAAGCTGATCGATTTGTATGAAGAGTTGTTTTTTGCAATTTACTTATTTATTTTATTTATTTATATATTTATTGTACACACACAGTTGAGGTAAACAGTTTCTTACAAACTAAATGTACCAATGGCATGAATAACTCTGTAAGAGTTTTCATCCTACATACCATAGGCGATGAAAAATGAGATGTGAGGGTTGAATTGGCGTGTACACAGATAATTAAACAATATATAACAGACATATATAATTTAGCAGTCATAGAACAAAATATTCAGTATGATGAGTGGAAGCCACAGTTAATGGAGCCTACACCAATTTTTTTAGACCCTGTATATTTTTACCTAATGCGAAAGTGCATTTTCAAACGACTTCCAAAAAGGAGGAGGTTCTCAATTCGACTGTATGTTTTTTTATGTGTGTTAGAACTTTGACTGGGTAAACTGATTTTTATGATTCTTTTTTATTTGAAAGCTATTACTTCCCGTGTGGTTCTATATAAATTTTATCAAAATCGGTGTAGTACTTTATTAGAAAATTAACACAAACCAAAAATAATAATGCAAAAATGTACTAAGGTGTTGCGATGGTAATAGTCGGTTTTTTAACGTGTTTAGCGTTTTCATTGTAAGATTAACTTTCACCCTGAAACGAACACTATGTTCTAAATAAAGACCAAACGCAATTAGATTTTCAGCTGAATTCGAAACAGAGTTTTGGCTGAAACCAAAATCGCAACTTAATAAGACACGTTAAATTTTCACAATTTTTTTTTTACCAAAGTGAGCTTTTTCCATTCTTTGTCCGTTCAAGGTATGTACCTTTTACAAGCGCCCGGATCGATGTGGAGGATCCGGGAAGCGCGCCTATAATTTCTAATGGACAAGGGAAAAACACCTTAGGTCAATGTTGTTACATACATTAGAACAACAACATAAATCATAATATGTTGAAGTGGAACGAACGTATGTTTCAGCGAGGCCGAAGTTTTAGCTGGTTTGTGGCCGAAACCGAAGCCATGGCCGAAACTGGCTGAAACTAAATCCGGAACTTCGTAATCGATGGTATGGACATTATAGGGTATACTTCCATTCTGATGTGTGAGCAAAGAAGGCGGGCGGGTATAATACATATAACCAGCCATAATAGGTAAATGTCGGAATTTATTGTAATTTCAATACTTAATATCAGGTCTTTACTTATGAAATTGCCGATTGTATAAAAAAGTTTAAAGATGAAAATTAATATTAAGAACAATAGTAATTAAAACAAAATTTACTCTCAAAAAAGCATTAGACTATTAGAAATTAAATGGTGGTAAACATATGCCTATTGTTTAGATATTTTGAGAGCACGGTGGCTTTAACCCCATGAAGTCGGGTTTTTTCACCGGAAAAAAATCACCTTTATTGAGGCAAAAAAATACACATTTTTTGCCGCTGTTTCTTCGTTACTAATGTCATATTTTGGAATACCCCGCATAAGATTAAGTCACTTTCAGGAAAATTCAAGATAACTAACTAGTCTAAAAAATTGCCCCATCTAATTTAAAACACCTTTGTTCCATTCACTGGTACATAGCTCAGGGGATGAAAGATATGCCACTAGTTACTAATAAAAGACCACATAAGTAGTGTCACCATAAGGTCAATAATAATAAAAACAATATCTTTTTTATTTTCAATAAAAATTGGCATTGAACTTCAAAAACTGAATCGGAAATTTCATAGGTAAAGACTTATTAGATTTATTTTAAGTGACTTTGTCAAAAAGCTGTCTTATCGCTGTCCGCGGGCGTTGCGGCGGGCGGATAATCAGATTAGATAAATCTTGCGGAAGCTGTAAAACTTCCTGAAAGCTTTCAAAGAAGACCGCTTAAGTAGAGACCTGCTGAGCAGGTGTAGTAGACAATTTGATAGGTAACATTTTTCGTGCATCCCTTTAAGTTTTTTTTATTTTTTTATTAAAAATTTAAGTGCGTTTGGCTACACCTCACCTGATGGTAAGTGCCGATGCAGCCGAGGATGTGACACGGAAGCTCAAATAGTGCATTATCACTCTCGTCTTTAAGATTCCTAAATTATAAGTAGTTGGATTTGAATCATCATTATCATCATATCAGCCGAAAGATATCCACGGCTGGACAAAGACCACCTCAAGGATTTCTACGACGAGCGGTCCTGCGCTGCCCGCATCTAGCGGCTTCTCGCAACCGTAACCGATATAGCTCACAGAATTGCTAAACTGAAGTAGGAGTAGGCAAGGCACATAGCTCGTAGAACAGATGGCCGTTGGTGCAGTAAATTTTTCTAGTGGCGACTGCGCATCGGAAGACGTAGCGTATATGTATATAGGTAATATATGTATATATATAATCGGAATCTCGGAAACGGCTCCAACGATTTCCTTGATTTTACAGGTATTTTTGGGAGCGTAAAATCGATTTAGATAGGTCTCATCTCTCGGAACATGCTATTTTCCGACAATTTCGCATTGTAAATATGCCGCGCAGTGTTTTTTTTTTGTTTGCTTGCCCATTTTTAGGGTAGGCTTAGGCTCATTGGCCATACTGCCTTGTATATATATGTTTTTCAGTACATAGTATTTGTTTACTTCTTCAGTAATTTTTCTTACAAAGTTTTCAGTATTTTTTTGTATCATTGTAATTTTTTCCACTGGCACTATATATCTAACTTAACCTACACATCCCAGCATAATGATAGCACTTTTGCAGAAGCTTTGGCGGACTTCTTGTGGTAACTAGAAACACAACATACACACTTTTATTTCTTTATCCTACATAATAAACACATAAATGTTACTGTACTGATTAATACACTATCAATATAAACATCAAAAACCACGAAATGTAATTTTTCTTATATTAAAAGAAATCTAAATTAAATATTATTATGCTAAATAATAATGTTAAACATTATCTATAGATAGATTAAGCAAATTACAATAAAATTAAGAATCATATATAATCATCATTACAGCTCATATACGTCCCCACCGAGGGGCTCGAGCCTACCCTGAATCAGGGCGATTAGGCCTTAGTCGACCACGCGGGCCCAGAGCGGGTTGGTCAACTTCACACACAACCTTCGAGTTTCTTCGCAGGCGTGTGCAGGTTTCCTCACGATGTTTTCCTTCACCGTTAAAGCAATCGGTAAGTATGTACGTAAGTTTTTTGAAAAACTCATTGGTACATTGGCCATCCAGATTTGAACCCGGTACCTCTGGTTAGATGGACCGAGTCGTTACCGGTTGAGCCACCGACGCTATATATAATAAATAAACGTAATAAGTAAATAAGATCAAAATTATAATGAAATATTTAAGTAATGTACATAAATTATAATGCATGCACAATTTAATCCCTACTAATATAATATTATAAATGTGAAAGTAACTCTGTCTGTCTGTTACGCTTTCCCGCAAAAACTACTGAACGGATTTGGCTGAAATTTGGTAGGTAGACAGATTAGAACCTGGATTCAGACATAGGCTACTTTTTACCACGCTCGCGAGCCGCTTGCGGCTCGCGCACTGCGCACCCTCGAAAAGTCATAGAAACGTTGTCCACGCGGGTGAACCCGCCCGAAACAGCTAGTATTATATAAACCCTCTGAAAATCGCTATGCCCTTGCAGGGCGTCATAATTAATAAGTTAAGATATATATTTACCTACACATATGAATGTACATGATTGATTATGATACTGCAATAAACATGAAATGAAATGAAATGAAATTCCCTCAGAGTAAGTATGTTACCTAATGTATACTCAAAGGAAATTCCCGTTAAAAAGTCCACAGGCAATGTAGCGTATTTTTTAATATTTTTAACGGCTCTGGGTACTACGCCCCGAACAAAGCTCGGTCGTCCAGGTACCAGGTAAGCGTCGGTGGCTCAACCCGTAACGACTCGGTCCTCCTAACCAGAGTTCCCGGGTTCATCCTGACGGCCAATGTACCAATGAGCTTTTCTAAACTTACGTACATATACTTACCGATTGCTTTAACGGTGAAGGAAAACATCGTAAGGAAACCTACACATCTGGTTCCAGATGTGTACGAAGATCGCGTTGCACACGTCCGTAGGTGGTAATCTAAATACCCCACATGTGACCGCGGGTGATGCTAAGTGCAACACCAGGCAACCACCGTCTATCCCTTGGATAGCACGGTTAATTGTGCCACACGATAAGAAGAAGAAGAAGTCCAGGTACTTTAAATAATTTACGCTTGTATCTCAGATACAACCCAATATTTTTAAAATTTCCGTACACCCTAAGAGTGACCAATGGGACCCCTATTACTAAGCCTTATTCATCTATTTGTCCGTCTGTCTGTCAGTCAGCGGGCTGTATTTCATGATCCTTGATGGTAGACAGTTAAAATTTTCACATGTGTATTTTTCTTGCCGATAAAACAAAAAAATATTAAAAATTAAAAAAAAAGTGAAACATTAAGGGTACAGATACAAAAAACGCGTTTTTTATAGGTGTTATAGAGGTAAAAACCTGACATAAAAACCTGAAATTTGGTGTGATTATAGTACAAACCCTGAGCTAAAACAACAAGTAATAAAAACCGGCCAAGTGTGAGTCGTACTAGCGGTAAGGAGTCCAAACTATACAAAAAAAAGCATATTTCTGTTGCTCGCGTTGCTGTCTTTTGTTTGAAATGTGAACAGGTACCATTGTCATAGTTGTGTGGAAAATTTCGGTGGTACGAATCTCTCTGAGCACGAGTCTGTTTTGCACGTCATTTTTTAATTAAAAATTGTGCGTTTGACGGTTTATTTCTTTCCTATAGAGAAAACAAAATATTTAACCTTGCCACGAGGACATACAATACTTTATTCACGACACGAAATAAAGGACGCGTGATTTAATCCCGATTACGTGGCTGAGACCCCGGGCACTCTCTGGATACTTCATACAACGGGCCAGAAATTACATTTCAAAAAGGGAATGACGGAACAAACAAAATGGCGGCGAAATTCTATACGTTCGACAACCAAACTGTAACAAATCTGTATGAATATAGGTTACGAGGGGGTGAGGTCTGCATCTAGAGAGCGGCAGGGAAGTGTCCATGCTGTATGTAAGTACTATTATATAAACTTTGCCCCGGGTATCGACTATACTTCATACATTGTTGTTCAGAAATACCTACCTGAAAGAGTTACATATTTATGATACAAGGGTGGTAAACAGGTAAATGCAGGCGAGGGCTTACCATCCTCACGAATTCGCCATTTACCTTTTACACCTATGTATCAATACGACGTTTTTCAATACAGTTGTGAGAAAACAGGTAACGTAATAAAATAAAGTGCGAGTCGGAACCGCGCACAAAGGGTTCTGTACCGTCATACTAGAAGGCATTCGTTTCTTCACGTTTAAAAAAAAAAGGTTGCACTCCGGGAGTGCCGGTTAAATATTAACGTTGTGCATTTTTGATATTTTGGAATGGTTAGGGAATAATTTTGCACGAATTGCTTTGATTATCAGTATAAAAGTACTATCATTTATGTGGTAGAATACAATATTTATTTATTGCGCTATCCGTACACAAACATGACAATTTATATTACATTAAAAAGTTTATATCTCAGAAAAATCAACAAAAAATCAACTCCATCCGTCTTACGAATTTTCGATCAGGTCACGTGACCTGACGCGAGTTGAACATTTTTTACCCATTACAAAACAAGTGCACAACGCCGCTAAATAAGTTTTCACTTCAAAAAACCTTTTTGGTATGGAGACTCACTTTTTTTTATATTTATTCAAAATAGGTGCAAATTACACTCTTTCTGATAGTCATAAAATAGTGACTACATAATTTCAATTGTAAAAAATCAAGAAATAAACAATAATTTTAGTTAATAACGTCAAAATCCAATCCGTGATATATACAAAAAAACAAATAATGTCATTATAACATGAAAACAATATGACACGAGAAATTATAAATTAAAATTATTGAATGTCATGAACGCCTTTGACAAGTGTAGGCCAATTCACACGGACAGCACCCGGTCACGAGTATAACGCGAGAGTCAGCCATCGCTCCTCTCAACCATATTAGAGGGAAAGGAACGACCCGGCTCCCGATGCGCCACCATCCGCATGAACATTTAAGCGCGCATGCACCACTCATGTCAATGCTAAGATAAAAATATTAATTAAAAGAAGTACTACTTATACTTGTCATGTCTTGTCGCTTCCACGTCATTTTTTAGTATTTGTTGTTATAGCGGCAATATAAAGTAGTTTATGCAACTGCTAAGTAATGACAGGCCTTAAAATATGAGTATGTTTTAACGAAATGAGGCGAACCTGAATTTCGTTACAGAACCACACAGGTGTTTTAAGACCTAATTGCAATAGTTGCATACATTATTTTATCTACATACGAAGGCGTAACGGCTAGGGCCGCCGCCTCCTGTCCGGGAGGTCGTGGTTCGAACCCCGCCAAGTACCAATGTGATTTCGAATTACGATTTCATATGTACGTTTATTCGACGCTCTTACGGTAAAGAAAAACATCGTGAGGAAACCTGCACACGCATGCGAAGAAACTCGAAGGTTGTGTGTGTAGTCGACCAACCCGCACTGGGCCCGCGTGGTCGACTAAGGCCCGATCGCCCTAAAGCAGGGTAGGCTCGAGCCCCTCGGTGGGGACGCATACGAGCTAATATGATGATAAGAATATATAATAAGTACCCTAAGATGAGTTCAGAAGCCGTAGGGAAATGACCAGCATTATGATAACCAATTTTACTCTGAGAACTTTCTTGTCTGTGGTAGTAGGCAGGTAAAATCTGTATTTTAATGTTATTACACTTTTTTAGGAGCATATTCACAAAATCTAACACAAAATCTATTCACAAAAGTAAGCTACAGAAATGGCTTGTCGAGCGGTCCTTTTACACATATAACGATTTTTTGACATACAAGGGCTAAATATAAAATGTTATTTTAGAATTGTTTCATAATGTTAAATGTTTCAAAATGTGTCAACTATAATAATAATTTTACTTAAATTTTATAAATGTGTTATTATAATAATGTGACTTGTAATATTAATTACCAATAAATATATGTCTATGTCTATGTCTAAATCATTTCCCATACAAACTTATAATCACTACTGCTTGTAAATGGATGGGCTAATCCTAAGGAAATTTTGTTATCACGAAAGCCTAGTTTGTGTATAGACTCATTTTTGAAAATCTTTATTTAAAAAAAATAAGCAAATATTAAGATTACTATGAAAACCCTTAATCAATATCACTTTGTGACAACACAATTTTTTTGAAAACATAATCTATCCACAAACTAGAATTTTGTAGTTATATAAAGTTTCATTAGAATCGGCAAACCAAGAAGTAGTAATTTTAAGATTGTGTGGGAAATGGAAATATATTGGTGGAAACGTATAGAGAAATGAAGGAGATAGTGTGGGAGAGAGAGAGACCTGGAAAGAGCTACACCGACAAGAGCACGGCTCTTAAATTGTGATGATGATGATGATGATGGAAAACGATTTTGTGAAAACGCTCGTAAAAATTAGCCAAAAATTCATTTTTGCTTTTTCATGTGAATAGAACAGTATTTTTCAGAACAAAAAAAACAAAAAAAAAACAAAGTAAAATAATTAAGTGACCATTTATTGAAACCATCGACTCGAAAAGAAGAAGAAGAAGTATTTTCCAATTTAAATTCAGAGAATTCTGCGATATTTTCTCAAGCGAAAACGTTGTATAAATGTCGAGATTGGAGTTGTTGGGGGCTCTGAGCGACTTCATAAGGATTTTAATAATTTTCCCTCTCTCATAAAAATCTGCAAAGCTTCTATGTAAATGTTAGATTTAGAAGCTTATTTCTGGCAACATCAGACGAGATTTAAGTCAAAATTAATTTGTTTTGTGAATATGAAAAAACACGCAACAAGTATAGCCGTATTAAAAACTTATCGAGTTGTTAGTTCAGGTAGGTGAATAATTGAAAATTTAAAGTTACCCTTAAAATACCAGACAGCAAAAAAACTAACCCCTATTTTTAGCCAGTCGGGAAATAATGAATCCTATTATGTCACTCACGGGATTAAGACGAATCGAACGACATCTCCCACTTCAAAATCCATCTAGCCGTTTAGGCTGCAGAGCGTGCTAAAGAAATAAATAACTTTTTATTTGGTTAGTCGGGTAAAAATGTATCCTATGTCACTCACGGTATCAAGACAAATCTAGCTTAACTAAAAAAAAAATAAAAAAAAATACAACTAACTGAGAATATGGTGTATTTTCAGTTACTTTATTGCACAAGAAGGTTAAGCTTGTTTAGACAAAATATAACAGGCAAATCGGGACTAGACAAAATAATACAGTTGTCCATTTTGGAACTAAACAATTTGACACTAGTCCATAAGGCATACCAGTGAAATCGGGCCTGGACAAAATAAGACAGTAGTCCATTTTGGAACTAAACAATTTGACACTAGTCCATAAGGCACACCAGTCAAATCGGAACTGGAAAAAATGGGACAGTAGTCCATTTTGGAACTAAACAATTTGACACTAGTCCATAAGGCACACCAGTCAAATCGGGACTGGACGAAATGGGACAGTAGTCCATTTTGAAACTAAATCTTTTGACACTAGTTCATAAGGCACACCAATCAAATCGGGACTGGACGAAATGGGACAGTAGTCCATTTTGGAAATAAACAATTAGGCACTAGTTTATAAGGCACACCAGTCAAATCGGGACTGGACGAAATGGGACAGTAGTCCATTTTGAAACTAAATCTTTTGACACTAGTTCATAAGGCACACCAATCAAATCGGGACTGGACGAAATGGGACAGTAGTCCATTTTGGAAATAAACAATTAGGCACTAGTTTATAAGGCATACTAGTCAAATCGGGGCTGGACAAAATGAAGAAGTGGTCCATTTGAAGCTCTAGTCTGTTTGACCCCTATACATGGACGACCTGAGCCATACTAAGTAGTAAAAACAGATAGACTCTGATGTTTTCCCGCCCTTTCTGTTCACAACAAGTTCACAACAACAAACTCGCAAATCGATAGACGAAGCTTGCCTCCACAAAAGTGGGCCAATCCTGAAAACACCAATTTTCATGCACCGATGGTTTCGAATAACATCTAAAATGTTTTGCTTCTCTGGTTTTATTTGTAAGATTAATGTTTTGGAAAAATAAAAAGTTTGAACAAGATTTGATTCGGATAAGGTTTAAGTGTTCCCAATAATACTCCAATAAAACTTAAGTTAAGAAGAAGTAAAAATCAGCATAAGTCATAAAACGTTGAAAAATATTTTTTATAAAAGTATTAGTAGGCCCGATCGCCCTAATTCAGGGTAGGCTCGAGCCCCTCGGTGGGGACGTACATGAGCTGAAATGATGATGATTAGTAGGCTAGGGAAGCGTCGGTGGCGTAATGGCTAGAGCGTAGGGCTGTCCGGGAGGTCATGGTTCGAATCCTGCCACGTACCAATGTGTTTCCGAATTGCGTTTTCATATGAACGTTAATCTGACGCTCTTACGGTGAAGGAAAACATCGTGAGGAAACTTGCACACGCCTGCGAACAAATTCAAAGGGTGTGTGTGGAGTCGACCAACCCGTTACACTGATTTTTGGCGGTAGGACTTAGATTAGATGGTAGTAACTGGCCAGCGGGCTATGAAAATTCTCTATACCACCAACCAAATCGAGTCCTACAAAGTGGACCCCGCCGGGAATCGAACTAACGATTACGCCACGAAGCGAAAATAATATTTCTGTGTACCCCTTCTTGTGAAGTATTATTAAATAATAATTGATATTTTAAAATAAATGTGTGCTTTCTATCAACATATTTTTGGTCCGAAGATCCGTTCCCAATATATATATTTGTCAAAGTCGTTAAAGTCGTGTCTCTGGTGTTTCTAAACTATTGGACCTAGGAGAACTATTTAGGGTATCCTGATACAAACAGTTTTTAAGTAATGACTCAGGAACGCCACATTATTCGTGGACCGATACGCACTTAGCCCATTTATTTTTTAATTTTGTTAGTAAGTAGGTAAGTAGTCTTTTAAACACTTCGCCCTACAATCAACCACTTCATATCCAATGGTATTGCTCAGCTGTCTTCTTCTTATCAGCTCATATACGTCCCCACCAAGGGGCTCGAGCCTACCCTGAATTATGGCGATCGGGCATTAGTCAACCACGCGGGCCCAGTGCGGGTTGGTCGACTTCACACACAACCTGCAACGTGTGCAGGTTTCCAACGTGTGCAGGTTTCCTCACGATGTTTTCCTTCACCGTAAGAGCGTCGGACAAACGTACATTAGAAATCGAAATTCGAAAACTCATTAGTACGTGGCAGGATTCGAACCACGGCCTCCCGGACAGGAGGTAGCGGCCGTAACCGTTACGCCACCGATGCTTTTTACCTGTCATAAACAGGTCAAACCTTGGCATTCCAACAAAGAAACGCTTACAAAATTTGCAATTAAAATACGAAGAGGAATCTAATCACCTAGATACCGTTTGAAGAAACAATAGGGGATCGGACTGCATCAAAAATAAATTCTGAAATATGATTTCCTAAATTGATCTCCTCTTGAAGTTACAAAAAACCTTACTTGTGTTGTGTTTCCATCACGTCTTAAATTTTTAAATGATCAAATTAACAAAATAAGTTCGTCAATGACGCTAAAATTCTATGACGTCACTAGTGGGTATTTCAAACATCTGTAGAACAAAATTTCGTTTTTGACAGATCACAAAAAGTAACTCAAATGACTATCAGTCCGATCCCCTATTAATGTAGGCTTTAAATTCGACTTTGTTTGCCTCTAGAAACGAAGGCGTCGTAAACGGCGAACTCTTTATGGGGGAAACAGTAATTAAAGTTGTAACAACATTTGTTCAGTTTTTTTAAGTGAAACTTTTATTATATCGTCTCAAGCTTTTTCGTCTGTGTGTTGCGTGACGGAAAAGAGATTATTACATCGTCTTAAACTTTTTCGTCAGAGCAGCCATGATTGTTTCGTCCTCTGTACCGTAGCTCCAAGACGAGAGCAGCAATGATCGTTTCGTTCTGTGTACCGTAGCTCCAAGAGGAGTGAAACTTTTATTACATGATCGTTTCGTCCTCTGTACCGTAGCTCCAAGACGAGAGCAGCCATGATCGTTTCGTGCCCTGTAAATGTCTATAATGTGAAAAAAAGTTTTACTTTTACCATGGTTTCATAAAACCACACACTCTTTTTTGGCTCGTAAAGTTTAAGTTAAACGGTAGCCGACCGCTACGCAGCTCGAGGCGGGTGATCAATTGTGGAAGATCTTCTTACTTCTGTGTCCTTAGACACGGACAAATGGCCTCGTTAATAAAGGCAGCGTGCACTGACGAATTTGACGCCCTCAAGCGCAAGAACTTGCCTCGTTCGTTATTGCGCAGGCCATTCGACTCAATAGGTAATAATATTCACACACATATGCGTTGCTAGTGTAAAAACCCTAATCTACGTGTCCTTACACACTAGACACGAAAGTGTGCAAGAAATGATTTAGACAAAGTAGGTAATTTCATATTTTTATGGTTTCTTACCTCAAAAGGAAACAAGGAACCCATATATATGTTGCAGCTATCTAGCTTAATCAGCCATTTAGTTACCTGCCTAGCCTTTAAACTAAATGGCACCATTCAAGTAACTGCCTGAATGATTATTCAGCCATTCAATTAAACGCGTAGACGAATGGCTTGGAGTAATAACGTTCAACTTCTGCTAGCCAGGTAGTTTAAATTCACACCTCAGGGGGAGGAGTGCTTAAGAGGAGAGGTGGGAGGAAGAAGGGGATCCTAGTTCTATGTTTTCATGTTCTACTAACTAACTAACACTACGACTGTGAGGAGAAGTTCTCCGAACCTTACTAAATGAGTCGGGGGTTCTCCAAAATTCCGAGCTCTGGTTTCGATTGTTCCATTTCTCGTCGACAGAGCCCCTTCGGAGCTCCTAAGCTCCTAATAGGCTGAGCATCAGCCAGCCAAGTCTTTAAATGTATTATCATTCAGCCAGTTAGTTGAATGCCGCCATTTAATAAACCGGCTAGGCAGTTAATTGAATGGCTAATTTACCCAGTTGGCTGCGACATATATAATAACAAAACAAAAAAAGGTAGTCAAAACACTAATTCCCCTCTATATCTCTCAAAATATCCCAGTAACGTGAAAGTTAATCGGAAAAATCGAGACCCGATTTTTTCCATAGAAAATAATTGGAAAAATTGTATTGACTTAATGCACCTTCTTAACAGAAATAATTACTTTTTGTTATTAGAGAATTGACGTTTAGCAACTTTTATACCTTTTTAGAAAGCTGATAAAATAAGGAACTTTTTCCTTTATTTTGCACGCTCACTGAAGTATAAGATTTCTTTTTTCAAAATCATGAAGAAATAAAGCAAAGAGTTTTTCATACAAAATTTTGAAATTAAACGGGCTTTAACTCGAAAACCGTTGATTTCCGACCTCTGTATTATATGAGTTTTTTTTGTTGCAAATGAGCTGAAATTTGTCCCTTTTCAATTCCTGTATCGGATTACCAATAAACCTGTATTTTTGGTTTGAATTTGTATATCCTATCGATATGTGCAAAAGTTTTTAAAAATATACATCATTTATTTATTGAAAAAACTACGGAACCCTACTTGGCGCGAGTCTGACTCGCACTTGGCTGTTTTTAGGGTTCCGTACCTTTAAAGGAAAAAACGGAACTCTTATAGGATCACTTTGTTCTCCGTCCGTCTGTCTGTCAAGATCGTTTATCTCGGGAACTCTTCGAGGTATCAAGTTGAAATTAATACCATATACTCCCGTTAAAGCTGTACAAAAATCTAAACTTCTAAGTTAACGTTAAAAAAAGATACGGCCGTTTATACCGCAACCAACGTGCAATCAAAATTTAGATATAGGGTATTTCCCGTTGACATATAACTATGAAATTTGTCAAGTAAAACCGTGTTATACTACAAGTACAGGGAAAAATCTGAAAACTGTACATTTGTAATTGAATCATAAAAAAATATTTAATGTACGTAATCACTAATTAATTATGCAAGGAGGGGCTGTCTAAATTTTGAATTGAGTTAACCGTGTCATGTGTGGTATCGTATGAAAGGGCTTCATTAGAACAAGCTTAAATAATTTTATTTATATTTTTATCATGTATGGTTTTCGATTTATTATTTTTAAGGTTCCTTATCGGTACGGAACCCTCGGTGAACGAGTCCGATTCGCACTTGGCCGGTTTTTTTATATTTACGTCCCATGTGGGGTATCGTTGAAGAGGTCTTTCAAAAATATTGCAGGTTTGCGAAGAACGTTTTTTCGATAAATGATTCGTTTACGAAATAATAAAGTTTTAAGTGGAGATTTTTGTTATATTTATAAGATAATAATGTGTGTGAAATATTTCGAAATTAAAATATATTTATATATGTGGCAGGCAAAATGTACGGTTAGTCATTTTATATACGGTCAGGCAACATGTAAAATGCTGTACGCCGATTGTAAAATGAGCAAGCGAATGTATGCTTAGTCATTTTACAAAATGGTCACTCAGTGTATAAACGGTCAGGCAAATTGTAAAATTCTGTATGCTGATTGTAAAATGCCGAGCCAGGCAAATTGTAATAATTCGTCCGTATATAAACGGTCAGGCAAAATGTAAAATTCTGTACGCAGAATGTAAATGCCGAGCCAGGAAAATTATAAAAATGCCATACGGCAGATTGTAAATGAGCGAGCGAAGCGAGCGATGTTAGGTTCGGTCAGGTTTGATTGATTTAACAGTCAAAGAGCCTCACGAAGCGAGGCTCCCCCACTCGCAATTTCATGATTTTCCTGACCATTTGTAAAATGACGAATCATACATTATGCTCGCGACATATATATTATATTGTCACTATATTGCACTCCATAAAAAGTATTAAAATTTAGATACTAACTTACTAACGGGTTAGTTAATTTTAAATATCTTGTATCTACTGGCATTTTATTATCTATTAACCATTTGTTATTACCGTTGTTGGTATGTACGTTAACTTGCTTGTCAAATGTTTATCTGAGCTTTAAAACGTTTGCACGTTTCACTTCAGTGGTCGCTTTTAGAAAAGCATTTAAATAATTTAAACTGGCTTTTCTAGAAAATGCTACTTTTCTCTAAAACTTATTTAATATTTACCTAGTTATATTTCTCTAAAACTTATTTAATATTTACTTAGGTACTTTTCTCTTAAACTTGATGCCCGCAGCTTTGCCCGCGCAGATCCCGATTTTTGCGGTTCCCGTGTGAATTTCCCAAAATCCTTTCTTAGCGGTTGCCTTCGTCATAACATCTACCTGCATGCCAAATTTCAGCCCGATACGTCCAGTGGTTTGGGCTGTGCGTTGATAGATCACTATATCAGTCAGTCACCTTTGAGTTATATATATTTAGATTTACTTTGGTACTTTTCTCTAAAACTTATTTAATATTTACTAAATACAGCCTAGTGACAGATGGACAGACGAACGGACAACGAAGTCTTAGTAATAGGGTCCCGTTTTTACCCTTTGAGTAGGGAACCCTAAAAAATGGCTATGTATCTTCTATGCTATGGGTAAAATCAAATATAAGCTATATCCCTGAAGGCTACATTTGCCTTATTTTGGTTCCCGATCTTTCGTACATTGCCCAATCTTGCTGAAAATGAGTTCGCAAACCCAATAAACGCTTCAAGCGACGCACAACAACCAGGTGTTGCGGTAATTCTATGAAACGATGGCGGAAAATGAATACATTCACCCCAGAAGAGTTCAAAGTGTCACGGAGTGACTTTGATTTTTGTTGCGTGGTATTTAAAATTGTTTTTTTTTTTCATTTTAATTTCTGTACTAGTCAAGTTAGTAACAAACCTAACGAATAAAAAATGTTCTTAAGGAGGCTCGAGTTTCCATACAAACGTAGTTCCGCTTTAATACAAAAACTACATGACGAATTAAATTTAAACTTTGCGAATATATTGAGTAGACACCTATAGATGTTTGTAATTATTTTTCATCGTAGTAAATTGAAACACAACTAAAATAAGGCTTAAATTAGTTTTGTATTGAAAGTTTGAACTGCTCTTATTTTTTTATATTTGTACATCGGAAACTAATTAAAACATCGATATGTGTCTACTCAAAATATTCGCAAAGTTTGGATTCAATCCGGCATGTAGAGTTTGTAATAAAGAGGAATTACGTTTGTATGGAAGCACGAGCATTTTTTCACTAAAAACGAAAACAATTGCTAGTTCTGCTATTTGGTGAAATCATCTGAAAATGACATGTCGGCGCGAGATCATCCGATGCGTGAGATCATCCGATGCGCGCAACACGTGCAACGGTAGACGTAAACAACACCTGCGTGCCCCACTCCATGAATCAGGCGAAGAAGCGGTCGGCCGGCTGGTATTTAAGCAGCGCTCGGATGGGAACGACTCTTGGACTGTCTTTCGTGTGTGTGTGGTAGCCGTGTCCCGCGCTACCGTCACTGTGCCCGGACCTACCCGCACTCCGCGATCTCGAGGTAGTTGCTGACGCAACTACCCTCCGAGCTGCACCCGACGCTTTTTATCGCGTCGGAGGGGACCACCTACCCTCATTTGCGCCGCGGCGAGTAGATGCCGTCACCGCGTGGGCAAGCCCGGTCTGCCACCAGCGGCAAGCCCCGGGTAAGTCCGCGCAGTGCGGCACCCGTTCTACTCGCTGCTTTTGGTCGCACGCGCACGCGAAATCCCGCAGAGCTATCGACGAGCGTCAGCTCCACCCACAGCGTGATGACCTCGGGTTCCGACTCGGGGTCACCGCACGCGTCCCGGCCGTCATCGTCGCATGACGGCACCCCAATCGAAGATGCCCCGGCGGAGGACCTCGCGCCCACAGCGAGCGCAAGTACTCGCCCACCGCAGCCCCTCTCGCCCAGGTCGGCGCTGGACGCCGACACCGTGGTTGTCGCACGCCTGTGTCAATCACGGATCGGGTCGGAGGAGCTGCTGAGAGCGATGGCGGCGCACCTGATGGAGCGCGAACGCCACCTGGAGACCCCGCCGAGCCTCAATACGCCGAGGAGAGCTTCGCCGCTGCTTGCCTCCAAGCAGCGAGCTCGGAGCTACTACAGATGCCTGCAGATCTGGAGGTCTGTGCCGCCGTCGTCAGGGACACGGTGCCGGACTTCCAGATGAAGCCCACCCGACGCCTCCGCAGCCCCGAGGACTCGCCTGAGCAGCTGGCGAAGCGCCTCTGCGGCGAGTTTGGAGACCCCCTGCCGCCGTGGTCGCAACGCGATCCGCGCCGGCAGCCGCGACAGCAACCGCCCGCACCGGCCCCGAGGCGCGCAGCGCCCCCCACCGCCGCCGCACCCCCTGCCCGGCCCACGTATGCGGACCGAGCCAAGACGCCGCCCCTCTTGGCCCCACCTACCGCTGCCGCCGCGCCGCTCAGCGCTGCCGCCGCGCCGCTCAGCGCCGCCGCACCACCACGCGCCACCGCGCCGCCGCGCGCCCCCGCGCCCGCTGCCGCGACCCCACGCGCCCCCGCGCCTGCTACCGCGCCCCCGCGCGCCCCCGCGCCCGCCGCCGCGCCCCCGCGCGCCCCCGCGCCCCCGCGCGCCCCAGCCCCCGCTGCCGCGGGGCCCTCCGCCGCCGCCGCCGCCCCCGCCGCTGCCGTCGGCCAGCCCAAGAAGGCCCGCTACCCGCCTCTGGTAGTGGAGTCCCTCCCAAACTGGTCGACCCACTTCAAGAGACTTGCCGAGGAGCTCGGGCGAGCTCCCAGCGCCCGCCCATACGGCAAGGGGGTCCGATTTGTCCCCAACGACGGTGACGAGTACCGCACGGTGCAGCGGTACCTGTCCTCACTGCCGGGGATACAATGGTTCTCCTACTCGCTGCCGGCCGAGAGGCCTCTCAAGGTGGCCATCCGTGGCCTCCCCTCCACCACCGAGCCCGCCGAGATCGTCGACGCCTTAGCCGAGCACGGCTTCGAGGCGGAGCACGTCAAGGCCATCCGGGCGCGTGCAGGACGCCCCGGATGTATCTTCTACGTGCAGATCCGGCGGACCACCAACCTGACGGCCATCTACTCCATCACGGAGCTCCTCTTCATGCCGGGCATCACCATCGAGGCCTGGCGTGGAAAGCGGGGGCCCGCGCAGTGCCACCGGTGCCAAGGATTCAGGCACTCCTCTCACGGCTGCCACCTCCCGCAAGCCTGCGTCCGCTGCGGCGACCCTCACGCCGCGAAGGACTGCCCACGGCCGCGGGAGGACCCAGCGACCTGCGCCAACTGCGCGGGCCCGCACCCCGCAAATCACGTCTCGTGCCCGGCGTTCCGCAGGGAGCTCCGGAACAGGAAGGCCGGCACAGTCGCCCGGACCACCACCTCTCGCCCTGCAGCACCAGCCGCCACTGCGGAGCGCGCCACACCGGCAGCGCCCGCCGTGTTGAGCGGCTCGGCCGCTGCACCCGCACCGAAGCCCAAGAGACGACGAACCCGCCGGAGGAGGAAGAGGCACCTTGCCCCTGCTTCCGCCGTCCCCACTGCTGCCAACACCACCGCGATGCCTTCCAGACGCGACCTCCTGCACGCCCTGGAAGTAATCCAGCAGCTGCTCGCCCCAGCCGGGGCTCGAGAGGCTGCCACGGGCCCTGCGCCCCCCCCAAGGACCCATCCATCGTAATGGACGGCGGAAGCAGCCACGTCAAGGAGGCTACGCCTCGGGGACGTCTCCCCGTCGCCCCCTTCGGGGGCAACGAGAAGAACACCACGGAACGACTCTTTTTGACTTTGGCAGCCCCCCCGGTCACACCTCTGTGCGATACGGAAGCCTGAATCATAAATAGTTTTAGTGCTGAACAAATTAATTGTGATTTGCGGAGAAGACCATAGCCCTAAGTCACCAATCCTTGGGTTGAAGCGCCCTCACTCCGATAGACACAAATAAAAATTAAAAATCAGAGTGCGTAAAAACTTAACCCCTCTTTTTTGGTCAGTCGGCTAAAATTGTATCCTATGTTACGCGGATTAAGACGAATCTAATGAAACCTCGCACTCCAAAATCAATTAAGCCATTTAGGCGTACGTGCCAAAGAAATATACATACATACACTCGAAAAACATAACTCTCCTTCTGGCGCAGTCGGGTAATAAAAACATTAATATTCCAAATTAAAAGACTAGCGTCCAGTGCCTGTCGTCCACAGTCATCAGTCCACAGTCGTCCACAGGACCGCACTACCCACTAACAACCCCCTGAAATTTTGGCAGCAACCCCCCGACGGAAAAGAGTCATGAGGCTCCTTGTGCCTTTATACAGGCCGCCCCGTGTCTTCACACCGGGGGCGGGCATGACTGTGGACGACAGGCACTGGCCGCTAGTCTTTTAATTTGGAATATTATTGTTTTTACCCAGCGGGCTCTTAAGAATCCCTCCCCTAGTGCTCACGTTGACGGCCCTTACCTTACCGCCTTTCCGGGAAAGGTTCTAACTACCCTGCCTCGTGGCCAAGATGCCCTGGGTAGTGACTCTATGTAAACTTTAAAAAAAATCTGCGCACTATTTATTTTACATTATTTTACCCGACTGCGCTATAAGGTGGGTTATGTTTTTAGAATATTGTATGTATGTATTTTTATTTCTTTCTTCCTTTCCTTGGTACGCTTTGTAGCCTAAGCGACTAGATGGATTTAATTATGGAGAGCGAGGTGTAGTTAGATTTGTCTTGATCCCGTGAGTGACTAAGGATACATTTTTATCCGACTGGCCGAAAAGAGGGGTTAAGTTTTTGATTTTGGAGTACGAGCTGTCGATAGATTTGTCTTGATCCCGCGAGTGAATAAGGACAAGTTTTTAGTTTTGGAGTGACTGAGCTACATCGACAAATTTGATAACTTACAGGTAATTTTAACTTTTGACAATTTAAATTATTTTAGATTAGCACGAATAATATTAATTATTTACATGTAAGGTTTGAGAACTTTGAAAAATTTGAGAACGTTTGACTACTTATTATGTAACCAAAATTACGCAAATAAATCTATTTGACTTACACTTTGAATGTACATGCGCTACAATTAAGCGACAAGACACTCTGAGCACAAAAAATATGAAAAAAAAAAGTATAAAAACAATAGACGTAGGCCTCCCCCAAGGATTTCCACGACGACCAGTTCTGCGCTGCCCGCATCCATCGGCTGATATGATGATTTAGAATTCCAATTTTATTTTTAGGGTTCAAATTCAAATTTCTTTATTTGCACAAATAGTAAGTGCACAAAGTACCAAAGGGTAAAAACGGGACACTATTACTAAGACTTCACTGTCCGTCCGTCCGTCCATCTGTCTGCCACCAGGCTGTATTTAATGAACCGTGATAGCTAGACAGTTGAAACTTTCACAGATGATGTATTTATGTTGCGGCTATAACAACAAATATTAAAAATTAGAAAAATTGAAAGTCTTCATACAAAAAACGAGTATTTTTAAACTTGAAGAAACTAGTGCCATCTAGTATGATGGTTTTTTAAAAATGAAACTAGCGCCATCTAGTATGATGGTACGGAACCCTTTGTGCGCGGCTCTGATTCGCACTTTACCGGTTCTTTAAATTTGGTTTGCATAATAAGTTTATCTTCGTGATGAGTTTCTCTTCGCAAGTTTCCCCGTCTTAAGCCCTTAATTAATACGAATCCCCCGCGCCATTCGTCACGGCATTATGTGGATACAAGCGACGTGTCAGCGAACAACCTTCTTGAGACAAGTGAACGCTAATTCCAAGTTAATCTTCATAACATCGTAGGGGTGGCATAGTGGTAATTATGGAGTAAACATAACGGTGAATAGGGACGGATTTATCTGTCATCCTTACTTAATATTATAAATGTGAAAATGTGTTTTGTACAGTATGTGATCTTGTACAGGAATGCAATGTCAATGTGTCAGTGAGTGTCCTAGAGGTGGTCCCAAATAAAATGCAAAGGTCTTGTCTGATGGATCTCTAATTGAACACTGATTTAAAAACTAATAGAATTATGCTAAGTTGTCGTGCGTCAATGCACTCTTAACTGGGTCGCGGGCAAAGTACACAGTACAAGCGCGACTGCTTCCAAATCTTAACAAAATAATATAAAAATAAATTACATGTACGTATGTAATTCGTACATGTTTATTTATTTATTTATTCACAATTGGTAAACCCTTGGTTTGTTTGATTGTTACCTTTTCACGCTTCAAAGCCTTGGCCAATCTCAATGAAATTTCGTATAGTTTAGCACGACTTGTAGGTAATAGGTAGCAGGGCGTAGGTTTGAAATAAAAATGAAGAAGATGCGTGCTACAATTTAGTTTATTAAAATATGAAATAAAGACCTAGAAAGAAATAAATAAGAATTATAAAAGGGATTACACACGTTATTAATTTATATCACAAATCCTAAAAAACTTAATATAACTTACCCGAAATGGGTGTTAGGAAAGTATTAATTTCGTAAAATTTTATTTTATTTAAATTATAGATATAATTGTGGATGAATGGATCGGAAGAATTTGATTTTTTTTTAATAACAATATCAATTGGCGTCAGCGCATGCGCGGAAAAGGAATAAATGGAATGAAAAGAGGGTCGAATGAAAGGAGAATGAATAACAGCGCAACTCGCTACAGCAGGTAGTCTGTGTCACGAGAAAGGATATAGGCTACTTTTTATACCGTGAAAATAGGATAGTCCGATGCAGTTCCTGAGGGAACTGAAAAAATACTCTTTTTTGGTTATTTTTTTAACATCGCATCGGAATTGTGAAGTGATTTTTAGTATAGAATTGGTTGATGAGGTGGGAAGTGACATAGACTGCTAATTAGAATAGTCCAATATATTTGTAAAACTTATGTCCACGCTTGCGAGTCGCTTGCGGCTCGCGCACCACCCACCCTTAAAGACAGTCTTAGAAACGATGTCTACGCGGGCGAAGCCGCTAGCACAAGCTAGTCAAGAATAAATTAATTTTCCTTCCATTGATAAAAGTGTAAGGTATTTACTCCTATGATACTACGGAATATTTTTAGTAGCTCATCAAACAAGTAATTACCTATAAATTTATTTTCATCAATTATTAATCATACTGATTGCACATCAAATTATCTATCCTTCTCAACTGGACTAGAGTTGAGCGAGCGAAGCGAGCGGTAATAGGTTCGGTTAGGTTTGATTGATTATACCTTCGACGAGCTTCGCTATGCCTCCTGGGTGGCGGGTCTGACTTAAGAAATTAATAAAACAGTTTTTCTTAAACCAGATAAACGCTATACTTGGTAGGTAAATAGTGGTGCGCCACGAACCTCAATTGTTGCTAATTAATTCTATTTTGAGGTAATTATTTTGCTGTGAAATCAGTAACTTTGGTAGGAATTGGGATTATTTTTATTAATTTTATTATACAAAAAGTAGTTTTTATGATTTAAATGCTACCCTTGAAAAAATATGTGATCCTCTCTTACGCTCATGTGTAGGTACTATTGCACCAACAGCGACTAGATCTGTCCTTAGACAAGAAACAAAATACATAAAGATATCTATCACTATAGCGCTTAATCTGCAATATCACCGACATTAAATGAGCAGAGGCTTTCAAGGTACTACCACCAAGCCCTAGTCGAGAAATAATGTAATTACATGGGTCTGCTACTAGCCTATGCAGCAGCTGAAAAGGCTTTCGTCAACACAGCGGATTCCTCTCAACTGCTGCGTCTTAATTTGTGTATTGTACTATCTTACATGTTTAAACAGCTTACCGCGCTTGCCTATGCAGCAGCTGCAGCAGGCTGCCGTCAACGGAGAGGCAGAAGATGCCCAACGCGCCTCGTCTTTGTGCCTTCCATTGCGTCATCAGAGACCTATTGTAACTTCTTCTAGTCATTATGTGTTAATATCTTACATGGCGTTGCTGGCACGCCTATGCAGCAGCTGCAGCAAGCTGCCGTCGACGGAGAGGCAGAAGCTGCCCAACGCACCTCGTCCTCGTGCCTTCCATTGCGTCATCAGAGACCTATTGTAACTGCTTCTAGTTATAATGTGTTAATATCTTACATGGCGTTGCTGGCTCGCCTATGCAGCAGCTGTAGCAGGCTGCCGTCGGCGGAGGAGCAGAGGCTGCGCGAGCGCGCCCGGCGCGCCTCGTCCGCGCGCCCGCGCTCCCTCCACCGCGTCATCAGCGACTCGAGGCACAGCATCGCACCACCATCGCACACCATTCGCATACACCCCACTTGTTACTGCGATTATACAGGATGTAAAAAAAATGGTGTAGGACCCGTTAACTAACAACTTTTCCCAAGGGACACATAGTCAATTCTCAAAAAAAAATTTTTACCCTCCATACTAAAATGCACAAAAGCTGATCGATTTGTATGAAGAGTAATTTTTTTTTTGCGATTTAAGCAAAGTCGTAGAACAAAAGTTGTTCAGTATGATGAGTAGAAGCCCCAGTTAAAAGGACCTACACCAATTTTGTTACATCCTGTATACAGTTTTAATAAGAATTCAAAGACCAAGCGCTCGCAATGTGTCGTGATGTGCAGTTTGCAGGGAGATTTAAAATCTATTTTCTTTTGAGTTAGCCAGCATAACGTTTTCTTTGTTTTCCTGTTCCTTGGTTTTCTAAGGTTACCCAGGTGCCCAGAAAAAACTCTGAACTTATTTTTTTGTAACGTTGGCAAAAATTTAACTTGCTCTAAAAACTCGTAATAGTTTGATATAGGTACGAGTAGACATTTATATTATTTTTATTATTCATTTTCATTCATCGCCCTAATTCAGGGTAGGCTCGAGTCCCTCGGTGGGGACGTACACAAGTTGATATTATATTATTGATTTTATTATTTATTTAACAATTTCAAAACCAAATAAAAAACAATCAATCATCTAGCACCATTAAACCTGAATGGTTTGTCTAGGTACTCAGTCGTCTACGAGCTACATACTTACAAAAAAAAGAACCAGATAAGTTATGCATACCTACATAATATCCTTAACGTTCGCCCTAATTCAGGGAAGGCTCAAGCCCCTCGGTGGGGACATATATGAGCTGATATGTTGATGATGATGATTATTATTATGTTATACTGAACCTTTGTCTTAATTTAGTAACTTTCAATTATTTAAAAACTATTTTTGAATTAAAGTTGTTAAAAATATTTTTAGTGAAGTATTTATTTTTTCTTAACTTTATCTGTTTAGAGTTTAATTTGTTAGGACGTCTTTCAATTTTAGCATAAACTTTCAGAGGACGGCGCGTCTTTCGTCTTTCATATTTATAGCTTGGTCTTCATTTTAAATGGATATGGTATATTTTGTTGTTAAAAAACAGCACTTAAACGTTTATGTGTTAAACGAACAGCTCAATAACAAACATCACGTGGTTTATGAAGGCGAGTGGCTCGAGAAACAATTGCATTAGTAAGTAAATAGGGCGAAGTCGTTACATCACGTTGCTTTTAGAGAGCCGACACGGTTAAAGTACACACATACTCCGAAGCACGCTTGTGACGCGACTACCGATTCGGTATATCGAGTGAGTGTGGAAGTTTTTGTTGTGAGGTTTCCCGCGTTCGTCGACGCGAGCGGTCAACCCGCGTGCACCCGCGAGACTGGCTAAAGTACCACTGGCTGAGGGCAGGCAGCCGCGGCCTCATGAGTCACGACTAGGGTTGCTAACCGTCCCGTTATACGCGGGACGTCCCGTTTCTGGTACCCTAGAAGAGACGTCCCGTCCAGGGTGCGAGCGGGACGCTAAAAATCCCGCTTCTTAAAACTCAAATCGCAATGTAAATCCTCATATATTATATAGTACTTTGTTTTGTTTATCGATGTAATTGTTATCTTTTTTCATAAATATGTAGAATTTTTTACATATTATTGAGCAATTTACTTTATGTAGGCAGAGATATGCTATATATAAAGGGAGGTAGATGGTTACATGTGTCCAAAAAGTGAAGCATACAAAATGATGCCAATTGGCATCTCTTTTTAACCGACTTCAAAAAAGGAGGAGGTTTCTCAATTCGACCGTATATAGGGTGACCTCAAATTAGTTCTTGATAGCAAAGGATATGAATGTACTCGTGATTACGAACAACTCTCCCAAAGAAACTATATGTGAAATATGAAAAAAAAAATTTCGCCCTCGATACATAATAAGTTATCAAATCGGCAAAAATGTATCAAGGACCAAAATTTTTTTTTCATATTTGACATATAGTTACTTTGGGAAAGTTGTTTGTAATCACGAGTACATTCATATCCTTTGCTATCAAGAACTAATTAAAAGTCACCCTATATATGTATATTTTTGTATGTGTGTTCGCGGATAACTGCGTCGTTTATGAACCGAATTTGATGATTCTTTTTTTTGTTAATAAGAAGATATCGCAAAGGTTGATACCATGATAAGGAAACCAGGATCTGATCGTGGTATGCCAGAAAATTTGACGGTAACCTTAGTTTCCTGTTGGAATCGGTTTTTTTTTGTTTAAAATTATGGTTATCTTATTAGCATTCGGTATAACGGAAGCGAACTACCATTAATTTTGTGTGTGTAAATGCGTTCGATTTACAAATGTTGTATGTTAGAGCGTAAACCATCTATGGTAACAAATCTCTGTATGAGGTAATAGTTTTTTCTGTTATAATTTTTTTCGATTTTTATAAGAAAAAGTGTTTTAAAATGCTCATACAAATTTGCACAAAAAAATATCTTTCGTTTTATGTTCTGTACAAAAATAGTTGGTTCCCGCTTTTGAAACCCTTGCCCCGCATTTAAAATCATGATTTCCCGCAAATTTGTACTTTAAAGTTGGCAAGCCTAGTCACGACCCACGAGGCGCGCCTGGGTCGGCGCCACAGCCCTCAGACTCGAAACGCGGACACGCGGTACCACGGCTGGGCAGCCACCCTGCAGCGAAAACTGGATAATCCGTATTGTTTGAAATTAAAAGGCTTAATCACTGTCTAATTAGATAAGTTGCATTGTGATCTTCCAAGATGTGTATAAGGGTCGCGTTGCACACGTCCGTAGGTTTTATCATCATCATCATCATATCAGCCACAAATCGTCCACAGCTGGACAAAGGCCTCCCCCAAGGATTTCCACGACGACCCGTCCTGCGCTGCCCGCATCCATCGGCTTCCCGCGACCTTCACCAGGTCATCGGTCCACCGCGTGGGAGGTCTGCCTACGCTACGTTTTCCGGTGCGTGGTCGCCACTCGAGAACTTTACTGCCCCATCGGCCATCTGTTCTACGAGCTATGTGCTCTGCCCACTGCCACTTCAGTTTAGCGATTCTAGTAGGTTTATTTAAATCTGAATGCCAGACGTCTGTCCCTTGAATCAGTTCAGTTCAGTTCATTTATTCAGAAACAATGTAACATTGTGTTTGAAATTATGGAAATAAAATAGTAAAAAAACAAAATTACAATCTTATGTTCCTTTCCCTCTAATATGGTTGAGAGGAGCGATGGCTGATTCTCGCGTTATACTCGTGACCGGGTGCTGTCCGTGTGAACTGGCCTACACTTGTCAAAGGCGTTCATGACATTCAATGATTTTAATGTGTAACTTCTCCTGTCATATTGTTTTCATGTTCTAATGACATAATTTGTTTTACCTATATCAAGGATTGTATTTTGACGTAATTAACTAACGATTGTTTATTTCTTGATTTTTTTACAAATGAAATTATGTAATCACTATTTTATGACTATCAGAAAGAGTATAATTTGCACCCATTTTGAATAAATTTCTTGAATCTTAAATGCCTAGCATGCAAGGATACAAATTTCATAATAATCATATAGTCAAAGATCCATACGTTCAATAATTAAATTACTAGATATTATAATAAGATAAATTCAAAAAAGGAAAAAAGTAAAACTATAAATGAAATAATATTATGTCATTATAAGTAATGTTAAATAATATCTTCAAAAATTAATGTGTCAAATTATTTATCAAAGTCCCAAAAATAATAATCATCATAGTAGCTCACATGCATCCCCACTGAGGGGCTCGAGCCTACCCCGAGTTAGGGCGATCGGGCCTTAGTCGACCACGCGGTCCCCGCCCAGTGCATGTTGGTCGCACACAAAACCTTCGAGTTTCTTCCCAGGCGTGTGCAGGTTTCCTCACGATGTTTTCCTTCACCCACCGTAAGAGCGTAGGATAAACGTACACAGGCCAGCACATCAAGCTATACACTCGCAGTGCGATTCTGATCCATACGCGTACGGCATAAGAACGGTACAAAGTCCTAAGTGTCTAGAGTGATGTGCTGGTCTCTGTACTTATGAAATCAAAATTCGAAAACGCATTGATACGTGGCAAGGTTCGAACTACATCCTCCCGGACAGGAGGTAGCGGCCCTAGCCGTAACGCCACCGACCTATCCTTTGAATAGTACAGTTAATTGTGCCACACGATAAGAGAGAGAGAGAGTAGTTGATTCGGTACTACTTTTCACCTAGCATATTCAAATGGTTTAGAACATTATTCAATACTAGCTGTGCCCGCGACTTCGTCCGCGTGGAGGTTTTAAATTTTCCCACAGGCTCTCTTAATTTTTTCGAGTTAAAAAGTATCCTATATGTTAAGAGCGTCGGTGGTGTAACGGCTAGGGCCGCCACCTCCTGTCCGGGAGTTCGTGGTTCGAATCCTGCCACGTACCAATGTGTTTTCGAATTTCGATTTCATATGTACGAGTAAGTTTATCCGACGCTCTTACGGTGAAGGAAAACATCGTGAGGAAACCTGTACACGCCTGCGGAGAAACTCGCAGGTTGTATGTGAAGTCGACCAACCCGCACTGGGCCCGCGTGGTGGAACTAATTCCCTGATCGCCCTAATTCAGGGTAGGCTCGAGCCCCTCGGTGGGAACGAATATGAGCTGACATGCTGAGCTGATATGATGATATGTTAACACGGGCTATAAGGAACCACCCTGCAAAATTTTATCAAAATCGTCCTTGTAGTTTTTGCAAGATGCGCGAACATGCAGACAGACAGACAGAAAAACAGACAGACTAAATTTTCAAAAGTTGTTGTTTTGGCCTCTATATCGTTAGTAATGTCCACCACAGTTATTATTTTCCAAAAATATTTTATGTACAGACACGGCCCCGTTACAGTTTTATTAAAATGTAAATAGATGAAATATTGTGTAATAGTTCCCAAACGGGCACAAAATTATAGAGCGTCTAATAAGCGTCTATTTTGAATCTATGTCACTACAAAATTACATTTAACATCCTTCTAACATGATTGATGCAAATAAATTATAATTTCATTTCGATTTATATAAGAAAAGCATTTACGTACCTATGTAGTTCTAAATAAATAATATATACGAGTGTGCTTTAGACCACACGACTGAAGTAAAACTTCTTTAGCTTCATCTATATGTATGAACTAGTGGATGCCCGCAGCTTCGCCCTCGCAGATCCCGATTTTTGCGGTTCCCGTGGGAATTTCCCAAAATCCTTTCTTAGCGGATGCCTACGTCATAACATCTACCTGCATGCCAAATTTCAGCCCGATCCGTCCAGTGGTTTGAGCTGTGCGTTGATAGATCACTATGTTAGTCAGTCAGTCAGTCACCTTTGAGTTATATATATTTAGATGTAAATACTTAGTCCACGACGACCGGTCCTGCGCTGCCCGCATCCATCGGCTTCCCGCGACCTTCACCAGGTCATCGGTCCACCGCGTGGGAGGCCTTCCTACGCTACGTTTTCCGGTGCGCGGTCGCCACTCGAGAACTTTACTGCCCCATCGTCGTGGATATCCTTGGCCAGCAGTGGACGATTTGTGGCTGATATGATGATGATGATGAAATACTTAGTCTTCAGAAAATAATCAAATATTTTTTTGACGTATGGAGGTATAGACAGTTTAAGAAAAGAGTTTTATCATCCTCTGAAAATGAACAAATCTTCTTTTATCTTATATGTTTGTTTTGATTGTTTTGACTCCCGATATTCTTGGTAAACAAAAATACATAGTATCTCTCTTTCTATCTTCACTAATTGATATGTCCCTTCCAACTTCCGTTCGCCTCGCCCGATCACACTTCCGTAAAGCTCTCGTCACGCATCTACCAGCTTACTACCCAAGTCAAGCGTGCGTAAAGAAGTTTTACTTCAAAAACATATGTAAAGTAAAACATCTACATTTTACTTTCTCAACCCCTAGTGCGGTACGTACGTACGTAGGATACAATAGTACAGTTACCGCGAAAAAAAAAAAAAAAATTCGTGATAATGAGTTCTACATATCATTAACACATACCGAAAAAACCGTAAATCTTAATTCCGTCCGTGCGCTTGGCCCTGGCATAGTAAAAGGAAACAGTTAGTAGGTCATCTTCATGCAATGGTACATCGCGCGGTTTCTATGTGTGCGCATCTCAGTAGGCACGCACGCACACTACAATAATAACGTTGCATTAGCAGTAGTCTTAAAACTATCTTCATCATATCAGCTCATATAGGTCCCCACCTACCCTGAATCAGGGCGAACGGGCATTAGTCGACCACGCGGGCCCAGTGCGGGGTGGTCGACTTGACACACAACCTGCGAGTTTCTCCGCAGGCGTGTGCAGGTTTCCTCACGATGTTTTCCTTCACCGTAAGAGCGTCGGATAAACGTACATATGAAATCTAAATTCTAAATCACATTGGTACGTGGCGGGATTCGAACCACGACCTTTCGGACAGGAGGCGGCGGCCCTAGCCGTTACGCCACCAACGCTCTTAGATCCATCTTAAATCATTGTTATTATTGTTGTGTGCGTGCGTGCCTACTGATGCGCACACATGCACACCGCGCGATGTACCATGTATGAAGATAAGTTACTTATTTTCTTTTACTATGGCCCTGGAGGCTATATCTTGAGTCAGAGTTTTAATTTATTTCATCGAGGGATTGTCAAAAGTTTCTTCGTTCCATCATACCAAAGAGTGCCTGTCATACAACAAAAATAGTTTTTTCTCAAAAACGGCTTTAACGATTTAGATGAAACTGTGCACGTCGGAGTTGCTTATGTTTATCTGTTACATAGTGATACCCATTGGTCTGGGAAAAATAGTGTTTGTATGTTTCTTCTACAAATGAATTGTCATGTATTACCAATAAGTATGACGATTAAGTATAGTACTTAATAGGTTATGTAATATGAATTCATCAAAATTATGTTTTAAAAATTACTTAATTTTTGTATGAAAAAATTGTCAAGAAAGTTAAGTGCGGCTGCCGTACAATTTATTTAAAACTAGCTGTCCCGGCGAATTACGTACCGCCTTACATTACAGTACACTGCCCTACCCTACCCTACCCTACACTACACTACACTACTCTACCCTACACTACACTACACTACCCTACACTACCCTACCCTACACTACTCTACCCTTCACTACACTACCCTAACCTACACTACCCTACCCTACCCTACACTACACTACACTACTCTACCCTACACTACACTACACTACCCTACCCTACACTACCCTACCCTACACTACTCTACCCTTCACTACACTACCCTAACCTACACTACCCTACCCTACCCTACACTTCCCTACCCTACCCTACACTACCCTACACTACACTACACTACACTACACTACCCTACCCTACCCTACCCTACCCTACATAAAAACCATCTCCTGACAATAACGAACTCGACAAAAAAAGAATTAGCGAAATCGGTCCAGCCGTTCTCGAGTTATGCGCTTACCAACACATTTTGCGATTCATTTTTATATTATAGATTATTTAAACGTAGACTATAAAGCGAGCAGAAGCAGGCTCTCAGATTTGAAATCATATGCCGCGTCAATGACATCTCGTCAAAGAACAAATATACTCTCGTAATCACAGTGCGACTCTTTTATATTTGTAAAAGCTTTTGCTAGCGGCTTCGCTCGCTTGAACATAGTTTCTATGACTGTCCGAGGGTGCGCAGTGCGCGAGCCGCAAAAAAGTGGAAATAAATATAGTTTTTTTAAACTAAAACACGCTTTTAAAGCACATCAAACTAAAAAGTAAAAATAATTCTTAATATATTGTGAAAAAAGCGTGGGTGGTTCGATATACGAAAAATATGGCTTTTTTCACAATAATACTAGTATTTTTCGTTCATTATTGTTTTCAGCTTATATTAAGATTTATTTTTCACTTTTTGTTTTGATGTGCTTTAAAAGCGTGTTTTTTTTTACTATATTCATTTTACAATTTTTAGTTCAGGATAATGGGTTAAACTTATGAAATTACTGTATTGTCACTGATTCTTGATAAATGTACAAATTTTGAATTAAATCTGTCCGTTTAAAGTGGGTCAAAATCGAGTGCAAAGGAGTCGGTTACAAACATACATCCCTACTAATATTATAAATGCGAAAGTAACTCTGTCTGTCTGTTACGCTTTTCCGCAAAAACTACTGAACGGATTTGGCTGAAATTTGGTAGGTAGACAGATTAGGACCTGGGTTAAGACATAGGCTACTTTTTACCACGCTCGCGAGCCGCTTGCGGCTCGCGCACTGCGCACCCTCGAAAAGTCATAGAAACGTGGTCCACGCGGGTGAAGCCGCGGGAAACAGCTAGTATTATATACATGTGAAGTCTTAGTAATAGGGTCCCATTTTTACCATTTGGGTATGGAACCCTAAAAAAGAAACTCGTATATAGAGACATCAAAAATTAGTTTTTCACCACAGATAATTTAATTAGTAACTAATTAGTAATCTGTGATTTAATGTCGGTTTGTGATTTTTACATTGTTTTTACATTCAACCTTCACGTGAGTGATATTCAATTTTGGAATGACTCAGGAAACAAAACGGGATTTAACCCTGGTTATGGGTAAAAACCCGAGTGTTCGTCCATCTCTTCTCGCCTCGCACAAACAGTTCGTTTATACATATTTCCGTTTTTCATTAGAGTGTCGAGGTATCACCCACCATATCGTCACACGTGACATAGCAAGGCAGTGATTCTCATTCGTCATAGCTACACAGTTATCGTTGCCAATCGTCGATAATGTTTAGTGCGTACCTGTGTAAAACAGCCTGCTTGGCATAATGGTTAGTCCATTCGCTTCACACCAGGATGTCGCGGGTCCGATTCCCGGCGGGGTCGACTTTTCAAGACTCGGTTTGGTTGGTGACAGGGCGTTTTCATAGCACGCTTGGCTAGCTACGACCATCTTATCTCCGTTTTGCCGCCAAACATCAGTGTTAACAGCATTGATGTGTTTCGGCCCAAAGATAAGATAGCCACATCTTCATTGCGTTGAGGAATCTTGGTAACCCGCTTCCATCTTCGACCTTTACCATCAGGTGAGATGACGCCAAGGGCTTATCAATTGTAAATTAAAAATATAGGTAAAAAAACTAAAAAACACGCATATAAAGCACATCAAACTAAAAAAGAAAAATAATTGTAAGCTGAAAACAATAATAAACAAAAACTACTAGTATTATTGTGAAAAAAGCGTGTGGCGCTTTGTGCCATATTTTTCGTATATCGAGCAACCCACGCTTTTTTCACAATAATACTAGTATTTTTCGTTTATTATTGTTTTCAGCTTACAATTATTTTTCTTTTTTAGTTTGATGTGCTTTATATGCGTGTTTTTTAGTTTTTTTACCTATATTTTTAATTTACAATTGATAAGCCCTTGGCGTCATCTCACCTGATGGTAATGGTCGAAGATGGAAGCGGGTTACCAAGATTCCACAACGCAATGGGGATGTGGCTAAGATTTTTTTTTCACTTTTTAGTTTAATGTGATTTAAAAGCGTATTTTTTAGTTTTTTGTTAACTATATTTATTATTCAATGTTTATTTCTGTATAATGAGATAAACTTAAAAAAAATATTGTATTGTCCCTGATTCTTGGTAAATGTACAAAGTTTGAATTAAATATGTCCGTTTAAAGTGGATCAAAATCGAGTGCAAAGGGATCGGTTACAAACATACATACATGTGAAGCTAATAAAAGCGTGATAAAATAAATAGAGTTTAAAAAACACGCTTTTGTAGTACATCAGACTAAAAAGTAAAAAATAATTCTTAATAAGTTGTTGCTCGATAGACGAAAAATATGGCACAGAGCGCCCCACGCTTTTTCACAATAATACTAAGTAGTAATTTGTTAATTATTATTTTCAACTTATTAAGAATTATGTTTTACTTTTTAGTCTGATGTACTGTAAAAGCGTGTTTTTTAGTTTTTTTAAACTCTATTTATTTTTTATTTAAAACTTATGAAATTATTATATTGTCGCTGATTCTTGATAATTCTACTAAGTTTGAATTAAATCTGTCCGTTTAAAGTGGATCAAAATCGAGTCCAAATAAGTCGGGTACATACATACAAACATACACGTGAAGCTAATAAAAGCGTGTAAAAAAGAAATATCACTTTTTCACCTTACTTGTACGAGTAGTTATATCCATTGTCTTTTTTGAATTTCTATGTAATTTCTTTGTATATTATGCCCTTTCTAAGTGTTTTTATCTAATTATTTGTGTGCAATAAAGAATATATATATTTGATTTGATTTAGATGGTGGCGCATCGGGAGCCGGGTCGTTCCTTTCCCTCTAATATGGTTGATGGGAGCGATGGCTGACTCTCGCGGTATACTCGTGACCGGGTGCTGTCCGTGCGAACTAGCCTACTCTTGTTAAAGGCATTCAATGATTTTTATGTACAACTTTTCGTGTCATATTGTTTTCATGTTCATAAGACATAATCTCGTTTATATCAGGGATTGAATTTTGACGTTATTAACTAATTATTGTTTATTTCTTGATTCTTCACAAATGACATTGTTATTATTATTTTATGACTATCAGAAAGAGTGTAATTTGCACCTATTTTGATTAAATACCTTGAATTTGAATTTGATTTTTTTTTATTTGTCTTATGTTCGTATAACTATGTATGTTGCTTCATTCGTTGTATAAAAATTTTTGGTACGTTTACGTACATATAGTAACAACTCCGCGTATCCGCCCATCGTGTGTTGCAGAATAGTGTATTTATTGCACATAGTTTTTGTACTGGGTTTATTCAAATAAATAATGAACTCTTATGACCTATATTTTAATGTGATTTCTGTCTGTTTATGAATAAATACCATTTGCTCAGTTAAAAAACCTAACGACTCCGGGAGTGCCAACAGAAGTGAAAACTTTTTAGAGTTTCATAAATTTTGACCTTCCGAGTGTTCCTGGTTAAGGTAACGGTAAGTGTCGCGAGTTCAGTGGTTTTTTCCCATCTCAAATACAGTTTTATAAGTTTTGACTCTCCGAGTGTTCCTGGTGCTCAACGCGCCTAAAGAAGTTTTCACTTCAAAAAATCGTGTCGACGACGCGACGACGGGGGCGTGCGTCTTAAAGCGCATGTGTGAAGTTCCGTAAGTCGGCAAGTCTCCAATGCAGGGAAGTCAACGCTCGCTCCATTGACCCACTGCCAAATCCGCCCCTTGTCTAAGGCCCCCCGGGACGTGGCTAACGATGCTGTTATTGTGCGTGAAATGCGATCCTTATCTTATCTTATCTTATAAATAATTGCGGTGACGTCTTGTATTCTATAGAATAATGGGCCCGCTACAAAAAGGAGGAAGTATTCCACTGAGGGCATCGATTTTAAAGGCGATAAAATATTGAGATTTTTACTGTTCCACTGAGGGCACCACGCCATATGCCCTCAGTGGAATACTTTGGTGCCCTTGGAAAATGTGCCTTTAGAATCGGTGCCGTTAGCGGAATATGGTTTCGCAAAAATAGCTGTTCATTGATAAATATGTACACATATTTCCCCACAATGCTTTATTAATTACTAGCTTTTGCCCGCGGCTTCGCTTGCGTGTTAAATCGTTTTTATGACTTTATTTGAGAGTGAGTGGTGTGAGAGCTGCAAGCAGTTCGCTAGCGCATATATATCCTATATCACTCAGGAATAGAGTAGCTTTCTACTAGTGAAAGAATTTTCACAATCGGTTCAGTAGTTCTAGAGATTACTATCTAAAAACAAACTCACAAACTTACTTTGTAATATTAGTGTCGATTTTAGAAAAACCTAAAAATTTTTAGGTAAAGAGTTTTAATTATTTCGTATTTTTCTCAGCGAACCCTTTCATTTGATCCCCAATTCCCCATATCATGGGGGCGCATGAAAAAAACCGGCCAAGTGCGAATCAAACTCGCGCATAAGGGTTCCGTACCAAAAGCTAATTTTCATCTGCAGCGCTATCTAAAGATATAGGTAAGAGGGAACTAATTGCTGTTGTCGTATTACTACGTAAGTCAACTATTATTTAGAACTAATACTAAGTAAAACTAATACTACTAGATCCCACTAGGTGTCGCTAGTTTTTAAACAATTGGACTTTGGAAATATATTTTTTCCTAAAAGAACAAAAGGTGAGGTCCAGCCAAACGCACTCAAATTTTTAATAAAAAAAGAACGGAATGACTGTAGATCGTCTAATCTATGCATTTAACCTCTACTGAATAATTACTCATTAATTTTTCTTAATACAAAACTTTGTGTGAATTAATGAATTTTTATTTTTAAAAATTTTAGGTCCAGTAGTTCGGAGACAAGGGATGGGGGGGAGGGTTTACTTGACATTTCGTCTTTACGTCACCGACTTACATTTGAGTACCAAATTTCAACTGAATCGGTCCAGTAGTTTTTCTGGGAAAATTGGCTGTGAAGACAGACGGACAGACAGAGACACAAGTAATCCTATAAGGGTTTTTTTATTCTTTTGAGGTACGGAACCCTAAAAATAACTGGTCTCCCATCTTTGGGAGTCCGCCCTATTGGATTTAGAAGGACGTCACTTAACTAACCTAGCCGTGCATTGTTCTTCAAACTTAAGACGAGGTATTGATTGGAACAGTTGTCTCTGTCTTTTTCTTTACGTGTAAAAAGTAAAGAAAATAACCACACTTTTTACTTACTTTACTTTTTACAGTAAAAGTATAAAAAATAATAACATTACTCACTTAAATTACTAACAAATATTTTTCTATATTTTTTAAAATTTATACTTCAAAATATTAGTTATAACTAGAGTTGAAAGTAACGGTGTAGACCTATTTTTGGGATTTTTTCTATCGAGCCAGAACTGCTCAATCGTGTTTCTAATAGCTTTTTATATTAAGGAACATCATCAACACTAAGTGTATTTTTTTTCAACCTACGGTTTTTTATCGTTTAGGAGTAATTGAGGTCAAAATAACGAAAATCTGTAACATTACCGCCTTAACGTGTATGTAAAATTACAGCTCAATCGGAGACCGCGAAGTGGTTCTAATTTAGCTTTCAAGATTAGTCACAAACTAACAGACAAACTAACGAATACGGTAAGTTAATATGAAGCTTGTAATGAGGTGATTTTCCATCTCATTTGTGATCGATCACAGTATCTTCCGAACTTACTGCGGGAAATATCAGATGACAAAACATTTAGGCGCCATTTGAAAATCTTCTTGTTGGTTATGGAATATTATTCAAATGACGTATTTTTAAAAATGAAATACTGACATACTTCAGTGTATTATTTTATATTAATTATTTACTCATTGTTAATTTTATTCTTTTTGACATTTCAATTTTTGTAATTTAACATTTTGTTTTTGTTAATTTGTAAATTTACTTTTTGACGATCACCTCACCATTGACATATTTTATAATTTGACATGTATTATTTTATGAATTTGGTTCGTGTGATTAATAAATCTAAATCTTAAATAAATTTTAAAATCTCTTTACGAAATTAAATCCCCCACCTGTGCTCATGAAATCGCAGAATCTGATCGTGGTTGCCTACTATATTTCAAATAAAATACCTCAATAAGTCTCAATAGATAAGGAGGTATTCCCAGAAAAAAGGAAATAAGATGCCTAAAACATTTTTAAGGTTTCGTACCCAACGCCTTTTGTCTCTCCGTACATCTGTCTGTCTTAATATATATACTTTGGTCTCGTCTAAGACCTATGTCAAAGTATATAGTATATTAGTACTAACATACAGTATGGATGTTACGGCTAAAACCCGAAGCGCGGCTGCACCTAGTTTTAGCCGGTTAGAACAAGGTGTAGCCACTTACTCTTGGTTAAACCTAGTACGAGCCGATTATTTTCGGGTAAAACTAGGTCTATAAATATAGTTTTATCCAACAGGGATTGTCTGGACCTAGTTCTAGCCGGAATGATATCGGATAGACCTAGTTTTATCCAACAGGGAATGGCCGAACCTAGTTGTAGCCGGCATGATGAAGGATAGACCTAGTTTTACCCGAAAATAATCGGCTCGTACTAGGTTTAACCAAGAGTAAGTGGCTACACCTAGTTCTAACCGGCTAAAACTAGGTGCAGCCGCGCTTCGGGTTTTAGCCGTAACATGGACACTCCCTGCCGCTCTCTAGATTGCGACCTCACCCCCTCGTCACCCATATTGATACAGATTGGTTACAGTTTGGTTGGTATAGGATTTCGCTTTTTTGAAATGTCATTTCTGGCCCGTTGTATGAAGTGTCCAGGGTGTGGTTATGTTTTGAACCGTATTGGTAGTCAGTTGAAGTAAGCACAAAATACATATTATTAATAATTATGTTTAATTGTTGCAGATTTTTTAATCAAATAAAATACATAATAGTAACAAATTGGGTGGTTCCCATACAACATCTGGGATTTTTAAACTATTTTTCAACCAACTTCCAAAAAGGAGGAGGTTTACAATTAGACTGTATGTTTTTTTTTTGTGTGTTTGGTTTGTGTTACGCGATATCTTCGCAGGTTGTGAACCGATTTTCATGATTTTTCTTTTATTTGATGCTTCTGAGTTGGTCTCATATAAATTTTATCAAAATCAGTGTAGTGCTTTATTTGAAAATTATCAAAAACCAAAAATAAAATTGCAAAATTGTACTAAAGCAACTTAGTAAAATTTTTGTATAGTTATTTTTGGTTTCTGTTAATTTTCTAATAAAGCACTACACAATTTATATGAGACCAACTCGTTGGAAGTCGGGTTTTAGGGTTGCGTACACAAAGGGTAAAAACGGGACCCATTGCTAAGACTTCGCTGTCCGTCCGTCTGTCTGACAGTTGAAATTTTCACAGTTGATGTATTTCAGTTGCCGCTATAACAACAAATACTAGAAATTATAAAAAGTGAAATTGACCATACAAAAAACGAGTTTTTTTTAAACGTGAAAAAACTAGCGCTAGCTATCTAGTATGATGATACGGAACCCTTTGTGCGCGGTTCTGACTCACACTTTATTGACATTTTTACAAATGTTTGGTATTTTTATTATTATTATTTTATCCACTATTGATAAGCCTTTAGCATCATCTCACCTGATGGTAAGTGACGATGATGCCGAAGATGGACGCCGGCTTAACAAGATTCCCCAACGCAATGGGGATCTGGCTATGTTATCTTCGAGCCGGAACACATAAATGCTGTTAACACTGCTGTTTGGCGGCAAGACTCAGATAAGATCGGCGGGATAGGCGGGCTAAGAAAACCATCCAAACGGAGTCTTACAAAGTTGAACCCACCGGGAATCGAACCCGCGACCTCCTAGTGTGAAGTAAGTGTGTGTGTGTGTGTGTTTTACACTAGAGTTTATACTAAATACAACAGCACACCAACTGTGACGCTTGTGAATGTACGATTTTTACAATATGGCAAAAACAATGATGAAAACGCTAAACAAATTTAAAAAAATGGCCAAGTGAGAGTCAGAACCGCACACGTAGGGTTCCGTACCATCATACTAGATGGCGCTGGTTTCTTCATGTTTAATAAAACACGTTTTTTTGTATGGAGACCCCCCTTTTTCACTTTACAAATGTTTGGTATTTGTTGTTATAGCGGCAACAGACATACATCATCTGTGAAAATTTCAACTGTCTAGCTATCACGGTTCATGAAATACAACCTGGTGACAGACGGACAGACGGACAGACAGCGGAGTCTTAGTAATAGGGTCCCGTTGTTACCCTTTGGGTACGGAACCCTAAAACTGGCTAATTTTGACTTGAAGATGTGCTAATAATTTTACCGACCGTTTTGTTGATGTCTTTTATACTGAAATGAATGTTTTTTTTTTCAATTCACAATTGGTAAGCCCTTGGCATCATCTCACCTGATGATAAGCGACGATGATACCGAAGATGGAAACGGGCTTCAAGCCGAAACACATCAATGTTATTAAGACTGATGTTTAGCGGTAAGACTTATATAGGATGGTGGTAGCTAGCGCGGCAGGCTAAGAAAATGCCCTACCACCAACCAAACCGTCTCTTACAAAGTTGACCCCGCTGGGAATCGAACTCACGACCTCCTGGTGTGAAGCGAATAGACTAACCATTACGCCACGGAGGCGGTTAAAAATGATATGGATATGTGTCGTGTACTAGCCCTCGGTAAGCGGGTCCGACTCGCGCTTGGCCGGTTTTTTTGTATCCTTGGCTTGGCCGTAAGATAAATCTGATCCGAGCCAAGATCAAAAGAATCCAAACGAGATTGGAAGGATTTTATGACCCATTTTTCGTAGACATAAGTTGGGATAATGAGGTTAAGTTACTTTAAGTTATGAATCTTTCCCGATACTTGACGGTTACCACTATATTGTATTATACGAGGCGCTATCTAGTGGTGTTTTAGTGAACTACTTTCCGTAAATGAAAGTATTGTATTAAGTTTATCACTTTATTTTTAATTGATAGAATTCTTATAGGCAATTTAACATATATTTAGCCTACAAAAGAAAAACGAAAATTTTAAGAAAGTAGAGATTTATTTTTCGACATAGTCTCCTTTCAATTCAATACACTTGGCCCAGCGATGCTCCAACTTTTATAACCCGTCCAAAAAATACGATTTCCCGAGGTCTTCAAAATAGGTCTCTGTGGCGGCGATGACCTCATCATTCGACCCAAATCTTTTGCCGGCGATTGACTTTTTCAGATTTCGGAACAAGAAGAAGTCACAGGGAGCCAAATTTGGAGAATACGGTGGATGGGGCAGCTATTCGTAGCGCAATTCGACCAATTTGGCCATGACGACGGCGGAGGTGTGAGCTGGCGCGTTGTCGTGGTGGAAAGCACTTTTTTCTTTGCCAAATGGGGCCGTTTTTTTTTCAATTCGGCGTCGAATCGGCCCAATATGTCGGAATAGTAGAGCCCCGTGATTGTTTTACCTTTCTCGAGGTAATCTATGTAGATCACACCTTGTGAGTCCCAAAAAACACTGGCCATCACCTTTCCGGCCGATTGAATAGTCTTCGCCTTCTTTGGAGCTCGTTCGCCGGGTAAAGTCCACTGTTTCGACTGTTCCTTGGTCTCTGGTGTGTACCAGTGAACCCATGTTTCGTGGACGGTCACAAAACGACGCAAGAACTCTGCCGGATTGCGTTGAAACAGCGCCAAAGATGTCGCCCATGTGGTCTCACGGTTGCACTTGTTGTCTGGTGTGAGCAAACGCTGCACCCATCGCGCCGATAACTTTTTCATACCCAGTTATTCGTGCAGAATATGATGCACTGTCTCTTCTGCGATGCCTACAGTCTCAGCTATCTCGCGAATCTTCAATCGCCGGTCTGCCAACACGAGATCGTGGATTTTTTTTACGTTTTCCTCCGTAGTAGCCGTTTTCGGTGCACCTGGGCGTGGCTCATCAAAAACCGACGTGCGGCCACGAGAAAACTCGTTGAACCAATTTTTGATGGTCGCCATCGAAGGAGAAGAGTCACCGTACACAGCATCCAAGCGCTCTTTGATTTCGCTGTGTGTTTTCTCTTCCAAAAACAAGAATTTAATCACTGAACGATATTGTTCTTTTTTCATTTTTGTAAAACCGACCGACACGCTCGCTTCCAAAGGCTGACAAAACAAAACAAATGGAGGGAAAAGATTGAAAACTTCTTAGTAGACTTCAAAAAGTATTTACTGCACGATAGTAAAACTCTTTTGTAACAACAGCGCCATCGGGCGGCGAGGCTAAGTAATAATTGAATGCCTGACGTATTATATTGGGTACATTCCACTTAACGCCCGCAACGCCATCGACCGCGACCGCTGAAACTGCCGTTCCACTAACGGAAAAAGGCCGCGGGCGTTGTAGGCGAATGTTTTAGGTGGAACGCACATCTTGAGCGCTGTGTGCTCGCAATATGGCGGCATGGTGAAAGTTTTCTGTTTTCAATAAATAATCGATATTAAATCTGAATACTATAGATTTTTTTTATATGCGTATGAAAACTTACACTATTACATTTAATTTCTAGTTTTTCGAAAATGATCATATAATCTCTCTTAACACGTAAAAAACAGAACTTAATCGATAAAACTAATTACTTTTTATCAACTAATTTAGAAAGTAACGCGAGCATTTTTTCGCCCATTTCCAAGCGCTCTTTATGTCGTTTGGCATGCGCTTCCTCCTCTTCTGATTTTTGCCGGAGTCTCTTCTTCAATAGGGAGGCCACATTCTCTTTGGTAAAAGCCGACTCTGACCCACCAATATTTTGTGGGCGAAGTGGGCGCGATGTGGTCGCGAACAGTGACGTCATCTATGACGTCGAGCGATCGCTCGCGACGACCACGGGCCTTAGGTGGAACGATACAGAGGGTGTTACAATCGTTGCAGGCGTTTAGTGGAACGTACCCATTGTTCAAACTGATACATGGTGAAAAAAAATAATTATGGAAATATTTCAATAGTTATTTATGCCACTGCCAAGTAATGAGAGCCATTGTAACATGAGTGCTAGTTTGTGCCACAAAGCGAAGCTGAGTGGCACAACAGACAGCACGAGTGTTACAATGGGTAATTGCGTGCAGTGGCATACAATACTTCTACGACCATGAAATAATTAAAATATGTACAGAGGCCAGCACATCAATCTATACACTCGTAGCACAGATTACTAAATAGTTACTTCGTAACTCGTAGTGCGATTCTGATCCATACTCGTTCGGCATAAGAACGATACAAAGTCCAAAGTGTGTAGCTTGATGTGCTCGCCTGTGTACATTGAAATTTTGTCATCATTATATATTGAATTTTTGAAGCCAAAGCCATTAAAATATTTAAAAAGTTTCATTGTAGTACAGTTGTCTCGTTTTGAAATGATCATTGTGAAACGACTAGTAGGAATGAATACTTTTGTGATATGATTTGAGGTTATGTAATAGGGAAATTACCAAATGGGAGTACCAAATACGGATCTCCTCGTTTCTGATTCGATCACGCAGAGAAACTCCGAGCATATCTCGCTCCATTGCCTTTTGGGTGACCTTGAGCCTTCTTATGAGGCTCATTGTAAGCGACCACGTCTCAGTTCCGTAGAGAACTAAATGACCACATCTGTATGAGGAGTTCAACTTCTTTTTGCTAACCTTTGGATCTAGAAAACGGAATTTATTGCACAGAGGTTCTCTTCATAATTTAGAAAAAGACACAGAGAATAAAGCGAGAACAAAGTCCTAGGCAAAAACGATGTCCACACAGGCGAGACTGCGGCCAAAAACTTATAGAGTTTCTTCACCTACCTGAATATCACAGTGAATTGAAGGTTATGCCACTTACAAATACTTACCAACTTATTTACATATCGATCGAGAATTGTGTTTGCTCAGTACTAGGGATGTCGCGGAGGTGGTTTTATCGGAACTGGAATCGGAGTCTTAGTTTTCAAATTTTGTTTGTCGGAGTCGGAGTTGGAACCGGAATCGGAGTCGAAGTTGATAACAGAAGAGAGATATGTTTTAGGCAGGCCTAATTAAATAATAGTACAATTATTATTCAGTCATCCTCTTTAATTTTATTTAAAAAATAATAAGCCTCACATCAGCACATCAGCTCATATATATGTCACCACCGAGGGGCTCGAGCCTACCCTGAATTGGCCCATTACGCGGGCCCAGTGCGGGTAGGTCAACTTCACACACAACCTTCGAGTTTCTTCGCAGATGTGTGCAGGTTTCCTCACGATGTTTTCCTTCACCGTAAGAGCGTCGGATAAACGTACATACGAGATCGAAATTCGAAAACAGATTGGTACGTGGCAGGACTCGAACCACGACTTGTAGGATAGGAGGTAGCGGCACTGACGTTCTACAAACGAAAAATAATAAGCCTACGTAGTACATATTATAACATAGGCGTTAAAATAATTTTTTTTTTTCGCGCTGCTAAAAGAGCATATCTTGGAAAACCCTCCGGGCGTCGCCCGGTGGGTCGACCAAGGTATCGCTGGAAAGATGAAGTCGCCAAAGACCTAAAAGAGTTGGGAGTGCCCGAATAATCTAAGTTAGCACAAAATAGGATAGAGTGGCGTGAGTGAGTTTAATGTCAGAGGCCAAGATCTACTTCGGGTCGCTGAGCCAGCGAAGTAAGTAAGTAAGTTTCAGTAACAGTTAGCAACTTAAATACTTGGAACTCCAATTTAAAAGTGTCGAAGCCGAAGTTGGAACCGGAGGTATTATTATCGGAGTCGAAGCTTTGTAACATCTCTACTCTGTACTTACTGAGTCTAAGGTACATATGTTACATCGTCGTAATTGATTTTAAGTTACAATGAGAACGGTTGGGGATTGTGGCAATGTAGAGAGGCCAGCACATCAAGCCATACACTCGCAGTGCGATTCTGATCCTTACGCGTACGGCATAAGAACGGTACAAAGTCCAAAGTGTCTAGAGTGATGTGCTGGCCTCTGTACTTAGGCGTCTGTGCTCAATTCGACAAGTTAATCAAATTAAACCTGGTTGTTTGTACTTTCTTTTAAGCCTCGTGCGAAGATGAAATATGATAGGTACTTTGTTCCTATCGTATTAGTACAAGAAACACATTGAAATTAAATTGAATTAAACGTTTACATGATGACCTGGTGAAGGTCGCGGGAAGCCACTGTATGTGGGCAATGCAAAACCGGTCGTCATGGAAATCCTTGGGGGAGGCCTATGGCCAGCAGTGGACGTCCTTCAACTGATACGATGACGATGAAACGTATACATAGAAGACGAATTCGGGCGCCTTCAAGTAAAGAGTACCTATTTAAAGTGTAACAAGACAAAAGATAAACGACTGATTTGAAACCCTCCTTTTGCATTTACGTAGTCGGTATAAACTAAACATTATCCTAGCCTAATAGTATTGTAATAAAAATAATTAAAATCATTCAATAAAGTAACTTATGACCCACAGAATGTGCTTAAAAACTATGTTAGTATTTCTTAACATAGAACCTGGTAAAAACAGAAAGTAGTTGACTATGTGAAACCCTGCTACAAGATCACCACAGATGTGGAGAGCCTGCAGCAGCGATTTCCATGCGAGCAGTCAAGCCGGCTCGCGACGCAGCTCAGGATGAGACTAGGGCTGGCCCGCACGCGGCGCACCAGACGCTCATCTTTTACGCATTGTAGTGAAGAAGCTGTCTACGCGTGCTTCAGCGAACATCCCTGATGCGCTACAGAAACGAGACAGTCCCAACAACACCCGAAACGCGTTGTTATATTGGACACAAAGGGCGCTGTCCGTTTTTTGCGTACTATTCGCTCACAGGCTGCACGTGTAAAATGAGGTGCTGATTTTATATAGGTGATAATTTTACTTCCTTGGAGCAACGTGCATAAATGTGGAAGTTTGTATGGTTGGATGGATATTTGATGGATATTTGTTATTAAATCACGCTAGAACCGCTGAACGGATTAGAACCTGAATTAAAATAATAGTACCTTCGCGACCGAGCTTTGCTCGGGGCATAGAACCCAAAGCCGTTAAAAACATTTAAAAATACTGTAACTATGATACACTTTGCGCGGCATATTTCCAGTGAGAAAATCTCGGAAAATACCGTTTTCCCGGAGATGACACCAGCTATCTTAATCGATTTCCCGCCCCCAAAAATCCCCCTAAACTAATTTTCAAGTAAATCGTTGGAGCCGTTTCCGAGATTCAGATTATGTATTGTATATAAGAATAGGGATGACGACAGCATCAGAAATATATTATGAACTCTTGATCACTAAATTGCCCTCCTACTTAAACTTCGGAAAACCTTACTCGTTCTGTTTCCCATCAAGTATTTGATTTTTAGTTCAACAAAATCTGAAAATGAGTACATAAATGACGCTGCAAAACTATGACGTGACGCCTAGGTGTTTTTGACAGATTAAAAAAAGTAAATCAGATGACTAGCATTCGTCGTCCCTACTGCTCGTGGAGCCGTTTACGAGATTCAGGTTATATATATTTAACAGAAAATTGCTCGTTTTGTTCTTTTAAGCTATTGTATATCTTTTATCGCGGGCTTTGAGGGAACCGAATCAAGAATTTTCGTAACGAAAATAAAACCTAACACACCAAAAAATAAAAAAATAAATATTGAGTTCTAAAAAACTTACAGTGCCATCTATCAATCCATCATGATGACGATGATGACGATGATGATGAAGATGATGATGATGATGAAGATGATGATGATGAAGAAGAAGAAGATGATGATGATGACGATGACAATGACAATGCCGATGACGGATGACGGATGACAATGACGATGCCGATGACGGATGACGGATGACACGATGAAAATGACGAATGACGATAACGGATGACGATGACGGATGACTGACGATGACTATGATGAATGACGAATGACGGATGACGAATGACGGATGACGGATGACGGATGATGATGATGATGATGATTAACTTTCTTAGTGTCAATTTATTACATAAACATCCCCCGCCCCAAGGACTATATTATGGTACTGGTAAATACTGAATAAATGAAAAATAATTATAATTGCATAAGTTGATAAAAAATGCTATGCAATAGCTTTATCGCAGCAGTCCCCGAGTGCCACACGTTTTTTTTTAATACTGGTGTAGCCGGTTCGCGGTTTTTGATAAATTAAGTGGACTGTATTTCTGCGGAGCGGGTTGATATATAGCGGATGAAATATTGCGGCTTATACGTGTGTGTCCAAACTTACATCAGGAGACTGCTCCGCCTTGGATGGTAAAATGGGAACATATAAACAGAGCAGTTAATTGGAAAAGGAACTCACCATCACGAAGTAAAAGCGGCAAATAGTCAACCAGCGCTGGCTCAAATCCTCCTTCTCCAGTTGGAACTCCTTGTGGCAGGTACTTAGGTTAGCACTTCGGATTGCACACACACACGTTATTTTGGTCTTTCACGGCGGTTAGATATTTTAGATAATTTTATTAGCGGGACGATATGCATTCGTTTGCACTGTCATGCGGAAGACATTTTGTTCTTGTTAGTTCTTGGTTTCGACACCGCCAGACACGGCGTCTATGTATGCTTCTCACTCGATGCGCCATATTCGATGCGTGAGTGGGAAAGGGAGAGGAATATTATAGGATATTGAAGCCTGAACACACATAGCATAACGCGCGAGTTTTTAAAAGATTATTACGGCGTAAACATCCTCCCGGCCTTGATAATACGTGGTATTATCAAAAAAAGCGGTTACAATACAATATATAAAATTAAAGTAAAAAGTTAATAAGAGAGATAAGACAACATTACTACCTACCTATAAAACATATTAAATTTAAGGAATTTATAATTAAGAAATTATTGAGAAGGTAATGGGCAAAGTTTTACGATAGGACGTTTAAAAGAAGCAGTCGCGGTCTTAACTAAAGCAACACGAACTCTACCGTCTTTACCCGGGTAAACCTCTTGTATAATTCCTAACGGCCAGCGGAGCGGGGGAACATCATCTTGATGTATCAATACGACAACACCCGGCTTAACGTTATCAGTATCAGTAAGCCATTTCTGTCTTATTTGTAAAGAATTAAGATATTCTAAACGCCATCTTTTCCAGTAGCTACTAACCATCTGATCGAGAAGCTCTTTACGATGACGCAGGGTCTTCGTTCCTTCAGAAACGGGCGTGACAGGTAGGTAAGTTAATGGGGAAGCCATAATAAAATGTGCGGGAGTAAGAGGCTCTGGATAGGAGTTCTCTGATAAAATACAAAGCGGTTTTGAATTAATAAGTGCTAGGTCATAAATAAAACCAGGAGCAGCGGTATTGGGAGTTGAGCAAACGAGAGTTTTGCTCTTAAATTCAGGTAGAGTCTCATAAGCCTCTGGAATAAATGGAGTGACAGGCCAACTTGCTATAGGAGCGGACAACCATGTAGGGCCGTGCCACCAAAGCGGGTGGGATAATAATTGTTCCGGTAAGAGACCCCGGGATAAACAATCACTGGGATTTTCTATTCTACTGACGTGATAGAAATGACGCGGGTCAAGGTTTTCCTGACATTTTGCGACGCGGTTACTGACATAAATATCCCATCTATGCGGTGAAGAACTGATCCAAGAAAGCGCTATTTTCGAATCAGAATGCGAATATATTATCAATTTTTGTACGAGCACTATAAGTCTCATTAATCAGTCGAACAAGCTTTGACATCATTACTGCGGCACATAACTCGAGCCGTACCAACGAAACTAATTTGATTAAAAGTTTAGCGAATAGTATTACAGGAGCGGCAAAACCAAGCACGTCCCATAATCGAGTGATGGTTGAGAGAATTGTTCTCTTGGTAAAGGTTTCCTTAGCAGGAAAAGCGGAAAAGGCAAATATATCCTGAGCGGGTAGCCATTTTAGGCCTAAAACTTTCATATTTTCGCTATCCGAAAACTCAATAGAAGCGCGATTTGACTGCGGTACAGAGTCGAGCAACTCAGGTGAGTTACTAGCGGTATATTTGCGGTGTTCAGGTTGAAGAAGAATCCTGAGATACATCTGTTTTATATCAGCGGATAACGCTATCTCAAATAAGCGGAAATTTAATAACAGGACAAATATATCTGCTTGGAGATTTGGTCCTGTATGGAGAGTATCATTAAGTGAAATGCCATTGTGGCATTTAGCACTAGCGTCGAGTACAATACGAGTTTTCGTAGTCTCTTTGTCGCGTCTCACGACGGCGTGATGCGGTATAAAATATCCTTGCGAGTAGTCCTCACTGTCGAGCGGCACCTCGGAGAGATAACCATTTTCTATGTAGTCCCGAACTACCTCGTTATAGCTGGTACGCAGCTCGGGATCCTGTAGCTTGCGCTCCAACGACAGTAGCCGGCGGACCGCGGTCGAGCGGGAGTCACCCAACTCGGAAGGATCTCCACAGAACGGCAATGCGGTACAATATCGGCCCGTCGTGTCACGTGACACAGTGGCAGCGTACATTTCCTCACACTGACTTTCCTCGGGGCTAAGAAACTGCTTATCAGGCATTTCTTCCATTAACCAAAACTTAGTTAAAGTTTTATCAAGCTGCGAGCTATCGAAGCGGTCGTGCGCCCCTACACCTTCCGAACAGGTGAAGAAAGTAGCGGAATTCATATTTTTACATTAAGCAGCGGTGTTATTTTTATTAAAGTTAGAAGTGGTAGGTGCGTCGCCCATCAAAACATAACCAAATACGGTTTCAATAGCAGCGGGAGCGGGGGGTGCAACGACCTTGCCACCTAGCAATAGATGCGGAAACAGCTGAGCGCCGAGTATCAACTCGACTTCACCTGGAATGTGCCAAAAGGGATCGGCGAGCGGTAAGTTAACTAAATGTCGCACTATCGTAGTGTCAACATATTCAGATGGCATGCGGTCGGTTATATTATCTACAACCAAAGCGGTTATATTATAAGAATATTTCTTATTTTTAGCGGTTACAAGAAGCTGAACGTATCCGCGCACTGTTTGTGAAGCGGATCCGATGCCCTTGATAAATGAATTTGAAAGTGGAATAGGTTTAAGTTTGAGCTGTTCACAGCATGCGGACGTAATCAAATTATTCTGCGAAGCATTATCAATTAAACATCGCACGGAAATATTTTGTTTATCATTATTTGAAATGTTTACTTGAGCGGTCGAAAGAAGGACAGTCGAGTTTCTTAAAGGCCCCGTACCAAGAAATTGCGTTTCATTAGATCGCGCGTGAGCGCACAGCGACACATTGACTGATGCGCTGTCTGTGGGCTTATCGGAAGCCTGCGCGTGCGAATGAGGCGACGGTATCGTGTCACCTACGGCGGCCGCGTTCGTAGATAGTACAGGGGCGCGGTCCCGCTGCGCTCGCTGTGATGCAGCGCTGTCTGTCTGTCTGTCCGTCTGTCCGTGCCTCCAGCCTAGTTGTGTATTATTATCATTATTTAAATGTAATAAAGTGTGATGCGGCTTTTTACATGATTTACAAGCGTATTTTGAATTACAATTGGAAGCGGTGTGAGATAAACTTAAGCAGTTTACACATCCTCGTTTCGATTTAATAAACTCGAAACGACCTCTGGCGGGAAGCGCTTTGAACGCGGGACATCTATACAATTGTTGATGGTCGACATTATTACACATTGAACAGGGTTCAGAACTCTCGCCATCATTAGCGAGAAAGGTCTGAGATTGGTATGTACTATGCGATCGACCCTGCTTCGTATCACTATTAGGGCGGTGTTCCACCGTGCGTTTTGATTGCGACGACGTAGGAGCGGTGCGATCTAATATTTTTACCTGACTTTTAGTAAAATCAATGAAATCCTTATAAGAAGGAATCTCTTTTTCTCTTATAAAAGTCTCGAAGGCATGAGCGGTAGCTGAGTCAATTTTACGTAGTGCCATGTTGAGCAAAATAAAATCTTTTAAGTCGTCAATCTTCAAAAGTTTTAAAGCCGAAACAGCGGCGTCGAAAGTTTCCACAAATGAATTTAACGAAGTGGAACTATTTGTTGCGGATTTAATATTAAATAATATGGACATGTAGTGACACCCTAAAGCCCTTTTATCTTGATATTTTTGAACTAAACTTTCCCAAGTTGACAAATAATTTTCGCCTGAGGGAATGATACCAGCAATTATTTTTAAAGCGGAACCCGTTAATTTACCGGTCAAATATTGAATCCTTTGAGAGTCGGTTAAATTTTGATTCGAGTGTATATTCGCCTTAAATGATTCATAAAAAACAGGCCAGTTTTCAATTTTTCCATCGAACGACGGGATATTGATTGGAGGGAGTTTAACGCGTGGAGACTCGCCCTTATTTCCGCACGTGTTCGAATTTGATTTGGTCGCGTTATCGATAATACGGGACCGGACTCTTTGAATTCTCGCGTAAATGTCTTCGAAAGCATTAAGCGGCGTGTAATTTGGTTTATAGTTAGAATTAATTTGAAAGCCTAACTCATTAATGGAGTCTAAATTTGAAATGTATTCTTGACGTATGATTGCTAACGTCTCAGATTCTGCCATAAATGTCTCTGTGGAACGAAGATCTGCACTTGTTATAGGTATTTTTTGAGCAGTGTCATTGAGACAAGTTAAGCGAGCGAATATCGCACTGTTTTTAGCTTCTAACATGGACAACTTAGATTCCATTTTGAACGGCTGTCTTATCGTTCGTAAATAATAAAGGTACCTATATGCAGTACTAGGCAGATAATATTTATGTAGGTACACACGCAATTGTTATGGCCTACTGACACAGACGACGCAACCCGATGTAGGTCAGTTTGAGTTATGCGGGTACTCGTATAAATTTATAAGTATGTATGGAGGCCGAACGAAATATAGGTATGTACCTAAATATAATAAGCGGCTAACGCGATCAGCGTATGAAAATTGATTAAGTATTAAGTAATTTTGGTTAAAATGGAAGTAAGAAAGCGGTAAAATAGATTTTGGTAAATTATTTAAGTAATATCTCGATGCGGCATTCAAGTACCTACAAATTCAAGATGGTGGATCCTAGTTTGAGATTGCGGGAAATTACGTGTTAACTATCAGAGTTTAACACCAATAAAATATAGTGGGAAGCGGGAAGATTACGTGCAAACTATCAGAGTTTAACACCAATGAAATTTAGTTATCCGGCTCGAAGGACCAAAAAGAATGGTGTAGCTGGTTCGCGGTTTTTGATAAATTAAGTGGACTGTATTTCTGCGGAGCGGGTGAAATATTGCGGCTTATACGTGTGTGTCCAAACTTACATCAGGAGACTGCTCCGCCCTGGATGGTAAAATGGGAACATATAAACAGAGCAGTTAATTGGAAAAGGAACTCACCATCACGAAGTAAAAGCGGCAAATAGTCAACCAGCGCTGGCTCAAATCCTCCTTCTCCAGTTGGAACTCCTTGTGGCAGGTACTTAGGTTAGCACTTCGGATTGCACACACACACGTTATTTTGGTCTTTCACGGCGGTTAGATATTTTAGATAATTTTATTAGCGGGACGACATGCATTCGTTTGCACTGTCATGCGGAAGACATTTTGTTCTTGTTAGTTCTTGGTTTCGACACCGCCAGACACGGCGTCTATGTATGCTTCTCACTCGATGCGCCATATTCGATGCGTGAGTGGGAAAGGGAGAGGAATATTATAGGATATTGAAGCCAGAACACACATAGCATAACGCGCGAGTTTTTAAAAGATTATTACGGCGTAAACAAATACTTTTTAATATACATATGTGCTCGCTTCTATCTATGTACCTATCGGCGGACACTTATATGATAGCACTGTATTTATTTATAAGTTTTGTATACTATCAATATTTTGCTGTTAGTCTCCCTAAATTAAATAAATAAATAAATATCGAGCCGCTTGCAGCTCGCGCACTGCGCACCCTCGTAGACAGTCATAGAAACTATGTTCACGCGAGCGAAGCTGCGGGCAAAAGCTAGTTTAAAATATGCTTGAAGTTAAGGATATTCTACAAGGTCGACTCAAGATGCCGGTCAAAAGAACTGAAGGGCCAACAAAAAAATAAGATCAAAGCCATATACAAACCCTCCAACCGGTCACAGACAGACAAATTTATTTTTATTTATTTGACGTTATTAATATATTCACTGTATCATATTATATTGCTTCTGTACTGTTAGTAGTAGATAAACAACATATCTTTGAAGATCCCATCGTCAAAGAAAGGCGTGTAGGTATGAAGGTTTTGATATTTTATACAGGATGTTAATTCAGGTTCTACTCTGTCTACTTACCAAATTTTATTCAGATACGTACAGTAGTTTTTGCGTGAAAGAGTAACAAACATCCATACATACAAGCTTTCGTGTTTATAATATTAGTGAGGATTATTTATACTAACCAAGTTGAAGTGATAAATTAATGGGTGGATGTTAATATGAGCGAGCGAAGCGAGCGACGTTAGGTTCGGTTAGATTTGATTGATTATACAGTCAAAGAGCCTCTACTGGAAGGGGGGGGGGAGTCTCTTCGCGAGGCTTTTTGACTGTATAATCAATCAAACTAACCGAACCTAATTGGTCGTTTGTTTTATTACATTAACCGAAACAACACAAAAATAACCGGTTAAAATTATTATTTTCCCGAAAACAGGTTATACATCAACCTTTTGATGCCGTTATTTAACGGTGAAGGAAAACATCGTGAGGAAACCTGCACACGCCTGCGATGAAACTCAAAGGTTGTGTGTGAAGTTGACCAACCCGCACTGGGCCCGCGTGGTCGACTAAGGCCTGATCGCCCTGATTTCAGGGTTGGGACGTATATGAGCTGATATAATAATTATTAATAGCGGTTGGTAATAATTAGTACAAACCGGATTTAATACAATAACCGTAATATATACATACACTAGCTGTCCCGGCGAACTTCGTACCGCCTTACATTACATTACACTGCCCTGTCCTACCCTACACTACCCTACACTACACTATACTACCCTACCCTACACTACCCTACCCTACCCTACATACACTACACTACACTACCCTACCCTACACTACTCTACACTACCCTATACTACACTACCCTACCCTACCCTACCCTACACTACCCTACCCTACCCTATCCTATCTCTCAAGTTGGATCGAACTGCACATGGTGTGCGAATTTTATTATAATCGGTTAAGTGGTTTAGGAGTCCATTGGGGACAAACATTGTGACACGAGATTTATATATATTAAGATATAATGGGTATGCGTGTATTCGCATGCTCATATTAACACCTACCCATTAATTTATCACTTCAACCGCCTTTGTTGGTTAGTATAAACAATCCTTACTAATATTATTTAACGCGAAAGTTTGTATGTATGGATGTTTGTTACTCTTTCACGCAAAAACTACTGAACGTATCTGGATAAAATTTAGAAGGTAGACAGATTAGGACCTGAATTAACATAGAGGCTACTTTTTTCCACGCTCGCGCTTTTTTCCACTGCGCACCCTAAGGAGACAGCCATAGAAACTATGTTCACGCGAGCGAAGCCGCTGGCAAAAGCTAGTTATTAATAATTACTGATTGATTACATTGACCGTAACTTGTGATTTTGCCCTGTGAATGAGACATTCCTTTTTTTGTATGTGTAAAGGCGTTAATCCAAAGAAGCTGATCTCAGTGACCGAATGAAGAGTTCAAAATTGAATCGATAGTTTCAAACATGTATTTATTTACCAACATTTAACTACATTCCATTTGCAAGGGTTTTAGGCCACAGATGCAGAATTTACGTCACATTTTTAGGGTTCCGTATAGAAAGGGTAAAAACGGGACCCTATTACTAAGACTTCGCTGTCCGTCCTTCTGTCCATCTGTCACCAGGCTGTATTTCATGAACTGTGACTGCTAGACTTTTGAATTTTTCACAGATGATGTATATCTGCTGCCGCTATACCATCAAATACTAAAAATTATAAAAAGTGAAAATGTCCATACAAAAACGTGTTTTTTTAAACGTGAAGAAACTAGCGCCATCTGGTATGATAGTACGTACGGAACTGAAGAATCTAGCGCCATCTAGTATGATGGAACGGAACCCTATGTGTGCGGCTCTGAATCGCACTTGGTCGGTTTTTTTATGGACATTGACGATACACCCTGGACACTTCATACAACGGGCCAGAAATGACATTTCAAAAAAGGAATGACGGAACAAACTAAAAGGCGGCGAAGGCGTGGTTGTCGAACACCAAACGTTGGACGTTCGACAACCAAACTATGTAAGTACTAATATATACCTACTCGTAAGTTCTAACAAAATTAGCTGAAACTAATTTAACTGGTGCTTCTACCCATGAAACTGAACAACTTTCCCCATGGAACTCATAGCCAAATTTCAAAAAAAAAATTGAACTTTCCATAGTAAGTTGGCTGATCAGCTGATCGAGTTAGTATGGGAGAGCCAAATTATTTTTTGCGATTTGAATATGGGTTACATGGGGAATTGTTTAGTTACATGATTAGAAGCGCCAGTTAAAATAGTTTCTGCTAATTTTTTTACACCTTGACCAAACTGTAAGAAATCTGTATCAACATTCAACATGGGTGACGAGGGGGTGAGGTCACAATCTAGAGAGCGGCAGGGAGTGTCCATACTGTATGTTAGTACTAATAGATATACTTTGTTGACGATGTATAGCCGAATCATCACAATGGTTAATCGAAAATTGTAGTCCGTTGTGTACCTTTCGATATAATAGGTAAGTCAATGAATTAACACCGAGTCTCCTTCAAAAGGTACAAAGGAAATTAAGAGTTTGACATCAAAGACCTCTGCCCTCAGAACAGATTGGTTTATTGAAAAGGGCAAGTCAATTTTCAGCGTGACATTCAAAACTGAGAGTAAATTATTGGAATTCTACATTATGAAGAAAATGTTAAAACTTAACACGGTTCAAAGTAACATTAAGGCTGATTGGATAATTTAAGACCTATTACCACGTAGGTAGGTAGTTTATACAGAGTGAAGGAAAAAAAGAGTGTGTGGTTTTATGAAACCAAGGTAAAAGTGATTTTTTTTTTACATTATAGACATTTACAGAGCACGAAACGATCATGGCTGCTCTCGTCTTGGAGCTACGGTACAGAGGACAAAACGATCATACCGACCGTCATGCGACACACAGACGAAAAAATTTGTGACGATGTAATATTTAGGACCCGTTGACTGGGGGTTCTACTCATCATACTGAACAACTTCTCCAAGGAACGCATAGTCAATTCTCAAAAAAAAAAATTGGACCCCTCGTACAAAACTGGACCAAATTGATCGATCAGCTGATCGATCTGTTTAAAGAGTTAAAAGTCATAGTACAATTTTGAAAAGTTGTTCAGTATGATAAGTAGAAGACCCAGTTAACAGGGCCTACACCAATTATTTTACAACCTGTATAAGATATCATTACGAGAGATGGTTACAAAACTGTTGTCAGATATCTATCGCATTAGACACGTTAAAATTTCATTTCGTCATCATCATCATCACTGCTGGACATAGGCCTCCCCCAAGAATTTCCATGACGACCGGTTCTGCGCTGCCCGCATACAGCGGTTTCCCGCGACCATCACCAGGTCATCGGTCCACCTACGAGTTGGAGGCCTACCTACGCTACGATTTCCGGTGCGCGGTCGCCGCTCGAGAATTTTACTACCCCAACGGCCATCTTTTCTACGAGCTATGTACTCCGCCCACTGTCACTTAAGTTTAGCAATTCTGAGAGCTATGTCGGTTACTTGTGTTCTCCTACGATTTCATTTATTTAAATTAAATTTATTTTTCAACAAATTACGTTGTATAACCCAATGCGACAATGAAGTACATACATACATTAATCAAATACATAAATGTTTTGTTTAAATGTGACTTCTGCGAATCCCGTCAGTGAACCACTGAACACTTGAACAGGTCAGTTTCCTGCGATACAGCGTTGGTGTATGGGGCGGTCGCACAGTGTTGCCAATCAAGTTTTAGTAAAACCACTGACTAGATATCTTAAAACCACCAGATTTACTCGTTTGTATGAAAAAGTTTTTGCAATCCCACTAGATTAAGCTCCTTGTTCGAAATAGGTCATCTTTGATTTATTACTGAACACACCATACGGAACGTAATGTATTGTATGAGACGTGATAATAAAAAAAAATAACTCTTGATTAATAATGGCGAAGATAGTTTTCTTTTCGAGTTTTTTTACCTGAAAATTCTTCAAAACCTCTTTGATCCGAGCAAAATCCTTGCTACTCGCACGTTAAGAACATGAAAACTTAATCCCAGATTCAAAACTCCTAAAGCCATTGCCCATTTAGGATGTGCCACTATACTATAATTTTGTATGGTTTTTACTTATAGCCCGGGTTGACTAAAAGGATACTTTATATCCCGGAAAATTCAAAAGTTCCCGTGGGAAAATTCAAAACCTCCACGTGGACGAAGTCGCGGACACAGCTAGTTGTTATATCACGTCAACTTCGTGCCCGATACGCCTGAGCAGCTCCGCGGGGGAGCTTAAGGCTAGTGGGGAAGGGCACGAGCGTCGTGTTCTGTCGTGCTACCTCGCCCCCGCCTACCCGCCCGTACTGCAGGCGTACCGCGCACGAAGTTAACGGGCTATAATTAATCTAAATATATATAACTCAAAGGTGACTGACTGATTGACTGACTGACTGACATAGTGATCTATCAACGCACAGCCCAAACCACTGGACGGATCGGGCTGAAATTTGGCATGCAGGTAGATGTTATGACGTAGGCATCCGCTAAGAAAGGATTTTGGGAAATTCCCACGGCAGCCGCAAAAACCGGGATCTGCGCGGGCGAAGCTGCGGGCATCCACCAGTAATGCATAAAAGTGGAGGACTTGTCACAGCAGTGTGGATCGGGAACTTTAGCCTTTACTCTGCCGAGTCCGGACTAGTGGAGGTTGTAGGGCAGGGGAACCCCACTGTCAGAAGTTAGTCAAGCCGCCTATATGGTATCCCACACGGCTCAAGGACCGCTATCTAGCTGTAGCAACCGGCACCACCGGCTTTACGCGCCCTGTGAAGCACGGAGGAGGTCGAGAAAAAATGACACTAACAGTCAAACCCATCCAAGTAATGTCCGTGCTTCACGTCAGTTAACTTGCGTGATCAAGCCAACCTCGCAATTCGCACTGAACCTAGTTAGTTCAAATAATTTTCAAACCACCTAAAAACTTTTTGGTACAAACTTTTATTTGAAAAGAAGGTTTATGCTCAAAAAACCAAAATTAAATGCTCAAATAAATGTAAAAAACACTGTTCTAAATTCAAAAAAACCTGCCAAGTGCGAGTCAGAGCCGCGCACAAAGGGTTCCGGATCATCATACTAGATGGTGGGCGTTTCGTCACGTTTTTTTGTATACAGACCCCCCTAATATTTTCACTTTTTCTTATTTTTGGTACTTGTTGTTATAGCGGCAACAGAAATACATCATCTGTGAAAATTTCAACCGTCTAGCTATCACGGTTCATGAAATACAGCCTGGTGGCATGCCCTTTCGTATATCTATCAGATACGCTATACTACCAGGTCTAAGATATAGCGTCCCCACTGACCGACCCCTTGGGCATACCGCTTGGCCGCTATTCCTGCCAGCACCATAAGGCGAAGGCAAGGACCAGTTGCGGTTGGTGCCTGTCGTCAGACGGACAGCGAAGTCTTAGTAATAGGGTCCCGTTTTTACTCTCTGGGTACGCAGCCCTAAAAACACACTGGGGCCGCTGTGAATCAGGGGTTTTGCCCACGTAATACATAGCTTAGTTGCTCCACGCCATATTGTTAGAATACACTGCTACCACACCCTGGACACTTCATACAACGGGTCAGAATTTACTTTTAAAAAAAGGAATGACAGAAAAAAAAAATGGCGAAGAAATCCTATACGTTCGACAACCAAACTGTAACCAATCTGTATCAATCTGGGTGACGAGGGGGTAAGGTCGCAATCTAGAGAGCGGCAGGGAGTGTCCATACTGTATGTTAGTACTAATATACAGGGTGTAACAAAATTGGTGTAGGTCCCGTTAACTGGGGCTTCTACTCATCATACTGAACAACTTTTGTTCTACGACTGTGCTGAAAACGTAAAAATTTTTTTTACTCTTTATACAAATCGATCATCTGATCGTCCGATTTTGTGCATTTTAGTATGGAGGATCCATTTTTTTTTTGAGAATTGATTATAGGTTCCTTGGAGAAAGTTGTTCAGTATGACGAGTAGAACCCCCAGTTAACGGGACCTACACCAATTTTGTTACACCCTGTATATACTTTGCTGCTACTCCAACTTGCAACTTGCTGACATTTGTTGGCACAATCCCAAGCACAACTTCATTAACTTGGCCAGTTTCCTGCTTGTAGACTATGAAAAGAAAATGAGTTTAAATTTAAACAATTTTCATATCAGAATAGGGATGACGACAGCATCAGAAATAAATTATTAACTCTTGATCACTAAATTGCTCTCCTACTTAAACTTTGAAAAACCTCACTCGTTTTGTTTTCCATCAAGTCTTTGATTTTTAAATCACCAAAATCACAAAATGAGTACATAAATGACGCTGCAAAACTATGACGTCACGCCTAGGTATTTCAAACATTTTTAGACCAAAATGTCGTTTATGACATATGTTAAAAAGTAACTTAGATGACTAGCATTCGTCATCCCTATGGTATGAATTTCACAATCGGGTTCCTGTGGAAAATTGTTCGGAATGATGAGTAGAAGCCCTAGTTAACGGGGACCTACACCAATTTTACAGTATTACAATATAGCGGCTTACAGTAGCGCAACGAATGTACTTACGCAGAGCAACGGAAGAGTACTTGCGGGGCAGCGGGCGGCGGGGCACAGGCTGCCAAACACCGCGAGTTTGCCAGGCTGGCTACAGGCTAGTATGGACTAGTACTTACGCCGGTCGCGCATCGCGCAACGCCTTTGATGCGTTGCGCTACTGTAATCCATATGGTAATACTGTGCCAATTTTGTTACATCCTGTAAACATCACACTGAACAACTTTTGTTCTATAACTGCAGTTATCGCAAAAAGAAACTTGATACAAATTGATCGACCAATTTTTTGCATTTTTGTATGGAGGGACCCATTTTTTAATCGAGGTTTGACTATGGGATCTTTGGGTAAAGTTGTTCAGTATGACAAGTAGTGCCTCCAGTTAACGGGTCCTACACCGATTTATTTATACCCTGCATAGCTCCAACTCTTAAAAAGCCTACTGGCTACCTACCATTGAATCAGAAATTCTTCCACAGCAGAGCAAAATTAAACCAACAATCATATACCTACAATACACGGTATCACGTAAAATATAATGAATTTTTTGAGAGGACCTTCTAGTCACGAAACTGAACAACTATTGTGCTACAACTTTGCTTAAATCTAAAAAAAAATGCCCGATACAAACAGTTAAGACAAAGTCAGCAAATCAGCTGATCGAATTGTCATCATCATCATCACAGCTCATATACGTCCCCACCGAGGGGCTCGAGCCTACCCTGAATCAGGGCGATTAGGCCTTAGTCGACCACGCGGGCCCAGTGCGGGTTGGTCGACTTCACACACAACCTTCGAGTTTCTTCGCAGGCGTGTGCAGGTTTCCTCACGATGTTTTCCTTCACCGTTAAAGCAATCGGTAAGTATGTACGTAAGTTTTTGAAAAACTCATTGGTACATTGGCCGTCCAGATTTGAACCCGGTACCTCTGGTTAGATGGACCGAGTCGTTACCGGTTGAGCCACCGACGCCCGGTTGAGACGCCGATCGAATTGTATAGGAAGTTTTTTTTTAATAGCAAACTTGTAGAACTAAAGTTTTTCAGTTTCATGAGTACAAAAAACCCCTGTCAAAAAATGTGTTTCATTTTACCTAACACCCTATAATATAGGTAGCTATAATCATATGGCGTAGAGCGTCGCTGGCGTTACGGCTATGGCCGCCGCATCCTGTTAGGGAGGTCGTGGTTCAAATCCTGCCACTTACCAATGTGATTTCCAATTTTGATTTCATATGTACGTTTATCCAACGCTCTTACGGTGAAGGAAAACATCGTGAGGAAACCTGCACACGCCTGCGAAGAAACTCGCAGGTTGTGTGTGAAGTCGACCAACCCGCACTGGGCCCGCGTGGTCAACTAAGGCCCGATCGCCCTAAAATCAGGGTAGGCTTGAGCCCCTCCATGGGGACGTATATGAGCTGATATGTGATCACCATATCAGCCGAAAGACGTCTACTTCTGGAAAAAGGCCTCCCCCAAGGATTTTCACAACGACCGATCCCGCGCTGCCCGCATCCCGCGGCCTTCATCAGGTCTTCGATCCACCAATTGGGAGGCCTACCTACGCTACGTCTCCCGGTGCGCGGTCACCACTCGAGGACTTTACTACTCCAACGGCCGTCTGTACATGTTAATAACATAGGTACAAAATGACTCCGCAAACGCGCGCAAAAAGTGACAAATGTGACTCCACGCCCTCGCGAATATTTCGTATTCTCTCGGCAGATTCCGGTCGCATGCGGCGCACGATATCTATCCTGAAAATGCACCGTGTTACAATCCGGAGTTATTCATCGCGCTGTTTTGCAAAACGGGCCGATTCTATAATACGGCCTCCACGCACGCATACATTTTGTACTTAGCATCTTCTATCTCACGCGCCTGGTGGGTTACATTGGGTCTGGTAGAAGTTGTAACAGCTGGACACGGGGCCCTTTTTGTTTAAGCTAAAATAAGATCTAATTCTTTTGTTGTAGAGATCAAAACTAGCCAGCTTGATTTTATTTTAAAATAATAACAAAACATGACTGTAATGCGAAAATCAGTATTGTAATTTCTGTATGGTTGGGTATAGATAGATAGGTGTAGGATATTTTTGTGTTGTTTATACTATATAAGTAAAAGGTAGATGCATTTTTAAATTTAGTGCGGTGCACGGGTATCATTTCAATGGGGACCACAAATTGAAACTTTAGCGGGAAGGCATAGTTCAGCTGAATATGCCGTTAAGAAAATAAGACAGTTAACGGATTTAGATACTACGAGACTAGTGTATTTTAGTTACTTTCATAGTATAATGTCATAAGGCATCTTACTGTGGGCACAAAACAGCTGTGGGGCTGGGCCAGTATGTGGCTGATAGAGAAACTATTTTTATTTTGGCAGAAAAGAGCTATCCGCGCAATCTATCAGATGCGATCACGTGAGTCTTTACAGAATAAGTCAAAGAAATCAATATTGTAACTGTTTCTATCCAATTCATATAATATGAAAACATCATATTTACGTTCGTAAGAATTTGCATTTATTTCCTAAAAACAGTGACAGGCAAAAAATGCTTGTGCTTTAAAGGATATTATATAATAATAGATTATGTAAATGACAAAGACATATATGTTGATTCTATAACAAATACCGTTACCTAAGACTGTAATCTGAATCATGACATTATGTATAATAAGTTTTTTTTTACTTTTAAAAGTGTGTGTAAACACTTATTTAAAATAAATATTTTTGATTAATTTGATTTGATTTAAAGTGGTCTAACTAATACCAAACTTTTTGCTAGGGAACTCGTTGAGAAAACCTTCCAGAGTTATCGAATCCAAGTGGAACCACCCTTTTTGTGGCGCTGACAGCTTTTGGTTTAAGTTATAATCAGATTCTGCCCCCTCATACATGATGGGCAATGGGCTCGTTATTTCAGAACAAAATACAGTTAAAATGAACTAAAAAACCGCTAAAAAGTAGAAAATAATATGTCTTGGCCCTTTAAGTTTAATATTAGTACTAATATTTTCATCTAAGAGTCGTTGAATAGGGGGACCTCTACGTTGTGAAATCATTAGTACTTAATTAGATGTAGTAAAGTAAAATAGTATAATTCTGTTTTTATTTTATTAACTTAGCGGTCCCCCTACGTGACGACTCTTAGATCAAAATATAAGTATGTACTATTAAACATAAAGGGCCAAGACATATTATTATTAACTAATTTTTAACGGTTTTATTGTCAGGGGTTTTTAAATTAAGTTTTATTTCATGCTTTTTAAACTTACGTATTACGTATCCCAAACACGATACCTTTGCTGTAAGTTGGTAAATATTTGGGTAGAATATAATAGAATAGAATCACGAATACACTCGAAGTTGTTACCGAATATGTATACCTGGGACAAACAGTCCAGTTAGGTAGGTCCAACTTCGAGAAAGAGATCAATCGTCGAATCCAACTCGGCTGGGCAGCGTTCGGGAAGCTTCGCAATATCTTTACGTCCCAGATACCGCAGTGTCTTAAGACCAAGGTCTTCGACCAATGTGTGTTGCCAGTGATGACGTACGGAACTGAGACATGGTCGCTTACTATGGGCCTCATAAGAAGGCTCAAGGTCACCCAAAGGGCAATGGAGCGTGCTATGCTCGGAGTTTCTCTGCGTGATCGAATCAGAAACGAGGAGATCCGTAAGAGAACCAAAGTAACCGACATAGCTCTCAGAATTGCTAAACTTAAGTGGCAGTGGGCGGGGCACATTGCTCGTAGAACAGATGGCCGTTGGGGCAGTAAAGTTCTCGAGTGGCGACCACGCACCGGAAAGCGTACTGTAGGCAGGCCTCCCACTCGGTGGACCGATGACCTGGTGAAGGTCGCGGGAAGCCGCTGGATGCGGGCAGCGCAGAACCGGTCGTCGTGGAGATCCTTGGGGGAGGCCTATGTCCAGCAGTGGACTTCCTTCGGCTGATATGATGATGATGATAATAGAATAGAATAGAATGCTTTTTAAGATTTTAAATAAGGTAAGTATAAAAGGTGTTACAATAGTTTTAAAATCACTTATTTAGCTACTTTAGTGTAATTAGCATGTAAATATTTTTTATGAGTACAAAAATAATCGTCATATCAGCTCATATACGTCCCTGAGACTTTTCCAATGAGCCCAAATACAATTAATATGCTGTAAGTTGTTGAGGAGTTGCGTATCCTGCAAATTCCATAAGATGCTGAAGCATCAGGTCAAAGTTACCATGTTCTATGTAAAACCTATTCATTGAGACTATTCCAATGAGCCCAAACACGATCGATACCTCTGCTGTAAGTTGGCGAGGAGTTGGGTATCCTGCAGATTTCAGAAGATGCTGGAGCTTCAGATCAAGTTTATAGTCTATGGTTAACTGACCATAAGCGCGGTCATTACTTGGATGGGTTTAGCTGTTAACTGCATTAAAATCACTGCTCAAAATTTCCATGGTTACATACTTATAAGTAAAGACATGTGTAGGTAGAAACTTTTAAGTTGGGCAAGTGCTAAAGTATATATTAAATTTTCCCCTTTTAGTTTTTAGGGTTTCATACACAAAGGGTGCATACGGGACCCTGTTACTAAGTCCCTGATTTCCGTCCGTCCGTCTGTCTGTCTGTCAGCGGGCTGTATTTCATGAACCGTAACATGAACAGTTGAAATTTTCACAGAGTATATATTAATGTAATAATAATATCAATTAAATTTTAAATTAAAGGATAATTATTTCATTTATTGTTGTTATATGAAGCCCTTTTTTATTTCTCCCCTTTTTAAATTTTGACCCCCCATTTTAGATCCTACTTAGATTAAAATATATAATGTTTTCAGAATACCTCATATACGCCAGTAATATATAAGTCACTGACCTCATACCTTATTATTTTACACCTCACACGCTCGGAAGGGTTTTGTTTTACATTCCATTTTAAACCACAAGAAAGTCTTAACAAAACGTCTGATAATAACAAAAAGTGACAAACAACAAAAAAACTTAACAAAATCACAAACACAGCAAAGTGAAATTAACGAAAACAAAAAAAAAACGTTAACGTTTGTGATTTTGTTAAGTTTTTTTGTTGTTTGTCACTTTTTGTTATTATCAGACGTTTTGTTAAGACTTTCTTGTGGTTTAAAATGGCTCAATTTACCAATGCGGAATATGCGGACATTTTATTGGCATATGGAAGTGCTAACTCCAATATGCCAATAAATGACAAAAGATAGCCATTATGTGTGTGCAAGAATGTAAAAAAAACGTACCTGCTCTTTTTAACCGTCCCAACAGTAAGTATTTACATTATTTTCAACTTTGCATTTGATACATTTCACAAAACATGTAACTAGTGGAATTTAGTCAACATGGTCCAATTGAGTAAAAAAAATTATCAACTCCGGTTACAAAAAAGATACCGAAACAAATTACATACCATTCAAAAGCCTAAGCTTTAGAGATGTTTTAAAAAAATCAGAAGCCTTCCAGCCCCATTATTTTTTTTTAAATGCATCGCAAAGTTGAGTTTTAAATTTTTGTTCAACTTTTTTTTAAGTTCGGGGGCCCACATTTTTGTTTTTAGCAATAACTTGAAACAAACATAATTTTTTTTAGAGCCAACAATCTTATAAAAGTCTATTAAAAAAAAGATTTTGGAGCTAGCTTTAAAAAACAAAAAGTTACATGTGTTCAAAGGTATAAAAATGGCAAAATTTCTAAAAAAAGGAAAAAAATCCTGTAAAAAAAATTACAAGTCCTAGATTTTTTTTAATTCTCAAAATAGGTGGGAGGCGACCCCACCTATCCCCCATTTTCGTATTTTCAACCATCTGCCGAAGACCCTGTATATTGAATTTTCCCCTTTTAGTTTTTAGGGTTTCATACACAAAGGGTGCCAACGGGACCCTGTTACTAAGTCCCTGATTTCCGTCCGTCCGTCTGTCTGTCTGTCAGCGGGCTGTATTTCATGAACCGTAACATGAACAGTTAAAATTTTCACAGAGTATATATTAATGTAATAATAATATCAATTAAATTTTAAATTAAAGGATAATTATTTCATTTATTGTTGTTATATGAAGCCCTTTTTTATTTCTCCCCTTTTTAAATTTTGACCCCCCATTTTAGATCCTACTTAGATTAAAATATATAATGTTTTCAGAATACCTCATATACGCCAGTAATATATAAGTCACTGACCTCATACCTTATTATTTTACACCTCACACGCTCGGAAGGGTTTTGTTTTACATTCCATTTTAGCGCGCAAAATTGTGTTTTACCCCCTAGCATGGAAAGAGTTTTTTTAATTTGAATCTTTCTATTCAAAGAAAAACACACACAAAAATGGTACGTTCCGAAACTCGGTTCGTCATTATAGTATTTATAAATAAATTTTTATTATTATCTATACTTACATATAATAAAATTGTAACGGGGCCGTGTCTGTGTCTGTACATGAAATATTTTTGGAAAATAATAACTGTGGTCAGTGGTGGACATTACTAACGATAAATAGGCCAAAACAACAACTTTTGGAATTTTAATCTGTCTGACTGCCTGTCTGTCTGAAATTTTGTATGGTGGTTCCTTATAGCCTGGGTTAACTTGTATCATCATATCAGCACATATACGTCTCCTTCGAGGGGCTCGAGACTACCCTGAATTAGGGCGATCGGGCCTTAGTCGACCACGCGGGCCCAGTGCGGGTTGGTCGACTTCACACACAACCTGCGACTTTCCTCGCGATGTTTTCCTTCACCGTAAGAGCGCCGGCTAAACGTACATAAGAAATCTAAATTCGAAATCACATTGGTACGTGGCAGGATTCCAACCACAACCCCCCGGACAGGAGGCGGAGGCCCTAGCCGTTACGCCTCCGACGCTTCTAACATATAGAATACTTTTTAACCCGGAAAATTCAAGAGTTCCCGTGGGAAAATTCAAAACCTCTACGCGGACGAAGTTCTCTGGAATTTTTCTGTAGGACTTTGTCTTCAGTGGATAGTGACTTAGTTGCAACAGTTTGGTCCAGAGTGACAGCCAAGTGTGAGTCGTTCTTTAGTTTAATTGTGAGTTTTGATGACTTATCTGATAATTGCTTTGTGCAGGAGTGTCCTTCCTGACTGGATTCTTTTGATATGGCTGGTGATGCATTACGCTTCGGCCTGTCATTGCCACCTACTTTAGTAGATACTTTAGGCACTTTCTGTACTTTTGGTTCTTTAGGTACCTTAGGTTCTCGGCTATCGCAACAGGTCTATTTCAATTTCTTTGATGGGGACATTGCCTAATTTTTTTTGAGAAGGATCTTCGGGCAAAGCAAATCATAATTTTTTAGAGCAGTTAAAACAGATAAGGTACTCACTGTATTTGATTACAGCTTGGCACTCAGTGCACTTCATAGAGGGTGCCATATTACATAATCTATATATATAAAAATGAATTGCTGTTCGTTAGTCTCGCTAAAACTCGAGAACGGCTGGAGCGATTTGGCTAATTTTGGCATTCAATTATTTGTGGAAGTCCAGAGAAGGTTTAAACGTAGTGTAGGGTAGTGAAGTGTAGGGTAGGGTAGTGTAGTGTAGTGTATGTAGGATAGGGTAGGGTAGTGTAGGGTAGGGTAGGGTAATGTAGTGTAGGGTAGTGTAGTGTAGTGTAGGGTAGTGTAGGGTAGGGTAGTGTAGTGTAGTGTAGGGTAGGGTAGGGTAGGGCAGTGTAATGTAATGTAAGGCGGTACGTAGTTCGCCGGGACAGCTAGTTAATAATATTAAAATTAGGTCACTGCAACAAATGCCCCGATACTAAAGTAAGCCAAACGTCACGGCAATAAAGTCCCTCACGTCAAGTGTTAGCCGAACGCGGGCGCGAGAGAAATGTCCTAAGCGCCACCGTCCGGTTTGTGTCGCTTACGCGTTTCACTGAGTTAAGAGTTCGTGACGGTATATTTTAACAATGAGTTAAAAATTTTGCGATTACACTTTAAAAACAATGAACTGTCTATTCACTGATATGTAAGACTATTGATCATCAGGTTATTGCATTGATTTTCACAAATTATGAACTGACGCAGCACTTTTAACCAGATTTTTTGGTAAAAATTGAGGAAAAACATCGAAGTGCGTACGTACGGGCGCTATAGTTCGTTAAGCTTAAGCTGTTTTTCTCGCCGCAAAAAATTTTCCTCGCTGTATTGAAGCACAGCGGTACAATATAGCGGCTTACAGTAGCGCAACGAATGTACTTACGCAAAGCAACGGAAGGGTACTTGCGGGGCAGCGGGCGGCGGGGCACAGCCTGGCTAGTAGTAAGTCAGTACTAATATATATACTTTGCTAGTAGGCTAGGCGAGTAGGCTAGTACCTACGCCGGTGGCGCATCGTGCGACATCAAAGGCGTTGCGCTACTGTAAGCCATATCGTAACACACACCCGGGACACTTCATACAACGGGCGAATAAACATTTCAAAAAAGAAATGATGGAACAAACAAAATGGCGGCGAAATCCTATACGTTCGACAACCAAACTATAACCAATCTGTATCAATCTGGGTGACGAGAGGGTGAAGTCGCAATCTAGAGAGCGGCAGGTAGTGTCCATACTGTATGTTAGTACTAATATGTATGGTCTAACAAAATTAGCTGAAACTATTTCAACTGGTGCTTCTACCCAGGAAGCTGAACAACTTACCCCATGAAACCCATAGTCAAATCTCAAAAAAAAATTGAACTCATACTAAGTTGGCTGATCAGCTGTTAGTAAGGGAGTTAGTAAGGGAGAGCCATTTTTTTTTTGCGAGTTGACCATGGGTTCTATGGGGAAAGTTGTTCAGTTTCATGGGTAGAAGCACCAGTTGAAATAGTTTCCGCTAATTTTGTTACACCTTATATATACTTTGGTAATACTGTGATTGAGGTGAAAAATTGTGTGTTTAGCTCGGCAGCAAAGGTTATTTTGCATCTAGTAGGTACCCCTGAGAAGCTCGCTACGCTAAGGATTCTCTCTTTGAACCACTCGCTTTGCTGGTTTTGCATAACAAACAACTATTGTTTGGGTTAATATGAGCTATAATCGTGGGAAATTTTAACTCCAAAGTATTAGTAGTTACCGCATAAATTGAGGTCAAATCAATTTTTTTTAGAAATTTCACCAAAATTTGATTGTCAATGTTACTTTCACGTGATTACTGATCGATTTCGTTCAAGGTCAATATTTATCTTCCTCTGAGCCTGAGACTAGACGCCACATAAAATGAAATTAGTCAAGAAATGACATTATGTAGAATTCCGTCTGTCGCCAAAATCATAATTCTTAATAATTTATTTGCCTTAAACATGGTATAAAAAGATCTTAAAATATGTAATAGAACTCATGTTTAGCTAGTATTTAAAATAGCATGCAAAATATTTTAATCTTAGTCACAAAACATACAAAATAATCGGTGCTAAAGAGCGGCAAAATGTTTTTTCTTATCTGTGGTGCTAAAAATATTTTTTACAAACTGACCACAGAAACTACGAAGTTGAATTCAAATTGTTTTACCCATCACATCACATATCGCCTTTGTTCTTTAAAATGGTATCTAATTAAAAAGTAGTTAAATAAACAAGGTTTGCGTTTTTTTCTTAATTGAAACGATAATTTCAACAAATTTTAATATTACTTTTATTTTACTCAACCCACAGATTGGTTACGCCTTTATAAAAAAATATGGGACTGTTTCTATTCACTATATTTTGAGAAAAATAGCAAAGTCAAATAAAGTGCGAGTCAGAACCGCGCACAAAGAGTTCCGTGCCATCATACTAGATGGCGCTAGTATTTTCACGTTTAAAAAAAAACACGTTTTAGTATGGAAACTCTCACTTTTTCTAATTTTTAGAATTAATTGTTGTTATAGCGGCAACAGAAATACATCATCTGTGTAAATTTCAACTGTCTAGCTATCACGGTTCATGAAATACAGCCTGGTGACAGACGGACAGACAGGCAGACAGACGGACGGACACCGGAGTCTTAGTAATAGGTTTTACCCTTTGGGTACGGAAATTATTTGAAAACCACGAAAATTATTTGAAAATTATTGCCATTTTGGTTCGATAACTCAATCAAATATTTTTGCCAGTTAAATGACGTGATCATGATCAACTTTTGGTTCGATAACTCAATCAAATATTTTTGGCAGTTAAATGACGTGATCATGATCAACTTTCTTGTACGGGGAAACTTGGCGGGAAATCGTGTGCATGTTTGTACAAGCGCCATCTATAAATTACTTTCAAGACTATCTTCAGAAATCAGCGACGAAACACGAAAAATGAAACCAACCAATGATCGTTCGGTCCTCTGTTCCGTAGCTCCAAGAGGCCTGAAAGCTGAAAAATCTTTCAGTAACTTAAAAATAAGTTCTTATTTTAATACTCACACTATTCGTAACGCATTCAGTAAGGAATGATTGACTAATGAAGTTGGGCCAGACGACGAAACACCTGAAAACTTTTGTGTTCGTTTGTTATACGTTTAGCTTTTTCCCGAGCAGATTTGGAGTTTCAACAAGCGTTACGTTTCAAACGTAACGGTGTCGACATAGTTGGTTTGTTTGTAGAGTGTCTCCTTTTTTGTAAATAGCCCGCAAAAATGGAACGGAACGGGAAAAAGCTAAACGAATAAAAAACGTACACAAAAGTTTTCAGGTGTTTCGTTGTCTGGCCCAACTTCATTATTCAATTATTCCTTACTGAATGCGTAAGGAATGGTAAGTGTGTTAAAATAAGAACTTATTTCTAAGTTATTTTTAAGATTTTTCAGCTTTCAGGCCTTTCGGAGCTACGGTACAGAGGACCGAACGATCATACCAACCAAGGAAGGAAGGTGTAGTTTGCGCGGTTGCTTCAAAGTTCCACGTTATGTCACAAGGTGGAGCTGTCATCATACATCGGCTGCGTACTTACGTTCAGAAATATCGTACTGTACTCGTACTACGATCGATACAATCGCCAGTGTTTTTCTTGTTGTTTTTTATATTTCTGTGTATCTCAAGGAATTTATGTGCTACGTAATTTTATCATTAATCCATAGTTACGTAAGCGTAGTAGGTATGTTACTATTAAAAAAAAAGTTTTAGAGAGAAAGCCGTCAGAGTGCCAACTAATGAATTTTATGAAGTTGAAAAAATCATAAACGGAAATCAAAATTTCTGCTACAAATGGCTACAAATAAAAACTTTAGGAGTTTTTTGGCGGGATTTGTGGTAGACGCACTCGTAGTTTTATTTTGTTGTTTTTTCATTGTTTTCTGCTAGGATTTTGTTTAAGAAGTGGTGCATTTTGGAGAAAATCATCTAGTGCATGTGAGCAATGTGGAGAACAAGAAAATAAAATGAAGGAGGACGTGAGAACCCAACTTGCTCTGGGTGCAGTTTTATAGACGCCCTACAGCAACTGGGTGTTCCACCTTAGAATGTAGCTGCTGCAAATGATGTCAAGAATTTCAGAGAAAATTTGTAATGCACCGGCACTAGCATTACAAATAAAATAACTAAAGGAAGCTTATACGTCAGACCTGGCTGTATGGTCTTAGCCACCTTTGCCTTATCCGCGCTTTTGAAAGCCAGAAAGAAGAAACCAAAAAAAAAAAATAGGTTGTTATATTCTCTTTGCTACAAGTACTAGTGATCTGTGAAACAAACAAATCTTTGTGTGAAATTAATTTTTGTTTTGGTTTATTGTTGTTTGCTTTGCTACAAACAGTATTTTATTATGTAGTGATCTGTGATTGTTGTCCTACCTTTGCGTGCGTTATGAACGTGCGTCTGTTGTTCCTGCAAATGACAAAAGAAATCTGCACTTAGCAAACCAGTGCAGTGTGATTAACTTTAGAAGGCCCTATCACTAGAGTATTAACACAGTTTGACGGAGTACTATCAATAAAGGCCCTTTAATTTCGTACTTACCAGCCTGACCAGCCTTCCAGCGAGGTGCTGCGATGCTCAGGTTTGCATTTCTTGTGTTGTACACTGTTTAGCTTTTTTTTTATTTTCACACTCAGCCTTTTGGGTTTTACACTTGTTAACATGCTAAGTTATCTATCTGTTAACACCTAGAACATGTTTCTTTTTTACATTTTCAGTTGTCAAGTCATGGAAAGTATGGAATTGGAGAATCTTGAGTCAGATGGAGAATTTGCTTTTGAAACTGACCACCTTGCGCTGCGTGGCAACAAAGACTACTGCGAACTGCTCAAGTACATTGTCAAGTTGGAGGCACAGAAAGTCAAGGCTCTAAAGGATATTGAGGATCTAGCGCAGCAAGAAAGCAAAGCACTAGAAGACCCTCTAGCCTTCATAGAATCTTTGAAATCAGGTAAACTCTCCTTCCCACCAAGACAAAGTATTTCCGAACTCCCAAACATAGATTGGAGTGCTTATGGCATTGATACACTTGAGGATGATATAAGGGATACCAAGTCCAAAGACGATCTTGACACTAAAGTCAGGGGTCGGAAGTTCACGGACAACAAACCGGAAACATTCAACCAGCTGTGGTCCTGTGAGGAACAAAAGAGATTAGAGGAGCTGCTGGAAATATACCCGGAGGAGCAAATTGAAGCCAGGAGGTATAAGAAAATAGCACAGGCACTTGGCACAAGAACACCAGTCCAAGTAATGAGCAGAATCCAAAAATATTTCGCCAAACTAGCTAAAGCAGGCTTGCCTATACCAGGCCGAGCTCCTAAAAAAGTGGCAAAGGAAAGGGGTAAGAATATTTTCTATAAGAAATCTACGTTCTTTCCACAACTGCATGTGCCAGTCAAGATGGAAGAACCCAGCGAAGCCAGCAATCAGGAGGTGATGTCATCGTTAGACAATAAGAGTAGTCAAAGATATGTTTTAGAGCTTCTTAAAGCTGCCAAAGAACAGAGATTGTTGGATGAAGTTTCACCTTTATATCAAACTAATACAATGTGCGTTGGGTGTCAGAAAACAGGATTCCTTGGAGCACGATGGACTGACAACACTGGAACTGACTATTGCACGGATTGTGTTGTGAGATTATTGCCTGAGGAAAAACTGATACCAGTGCGACAGCAATTGTAAAAAATGTTATTAAATGTCAGTTTCACCAATAAAATAACCAATAAATATTATTTACACACCTAAGACCCAGCAAATTGGCAGGAACTATTGAAATTTTATTGATATCAAAGACGGAACAGATAGTTATGGGTGAACTAGGTTCCTATAAATATTCACTATCCATTACTTTTTTAACTTTGAAGTTTTTAGGTAGAGCGGTCAAAACTTTAAACAAACTTTCAAATTAACTTTTCTCTTTCTCTAAATATTCTCTCAATCAAAATCGTACACCACTGTTGAGAGTGAATGTGACATGATTACTAGCTATGAAGGTGCGGGAGGTGGCAGCGGGCCCGTTCACGCGGACCATTGAGCACACCCCGACCTATCTAGCTATCTGGGGTATCATATTGAGGGATGAAACATATTATATTGCACAATAGATACACAGGGTTGTACTAAGGTTGATTTTAATTCTATATTTTAAACTTTTTTGTGTATAATTTTAACGATAGCAATAGATCTGTTTGCAAAGCTGTTGTGCATATATATGTGTAGGGTATATTAATTTGGTGAGTGGCAGTGGAGCTTGTTTTAATCTAAATGTGCCCTTTAATTTTACTTTTTTGTGTTATTTAGATCTTACAACAATTTTCTTTAATATCTGCATGTAATAAATTATTTTTAAATACATAATTTATTATTTTTAAATACGCAATTTTCGTGCATGCGTGCATCTGCATCAGCCAATAGCCTTCTAGTTCGCGTGCACGCCAAGCATCTAGACCTTCTGGTCAACACTACAACTCACCTAGATCCGCTCTTGTTTTGATACACTGAAAATAATATTCACGTTTAGATTAATTGAAATTTGAAATTGCAGTCTACGATTTGTCAGTAAACCCAAATTTAGGTTTATTACTAGTAATCATATTTAAAAATAACTATGACAAAAGTCGTGTTGGATTTGGTGCTAGTATGGTAACAAAGGTTTGGGTTTTTCGGGTGCATGTCTGTTTCTTTGGCTGAGCCCCCACCAGGGAGGAGTTCTGGCCGAAGAGTGTGGTGTGTCGGAAATTCTGCATGAGCTTGCCGATCACTAATGCCGATACAGCACTAATGCCAACTCATGCTAATTAATTTAACTATTGTAAGTGATTTATTTTTTACTTACCGATTGCTTTAACGGTGAAGGAAAACATCGTGAGGAAACCTGCACACGCCTGCGATGAAACTCGAAGGTTGTGTGTGAAGTTGACCAACCCGCACTGGGCCCGCGTGGTCGATTAAGGCCTGATCGCTCTAGTTCAGGGTAGGCTCGAGCCCCTCGGTGGGTACGTATATGAGCTGATATGAAGAAGTGATTTATAATTTTTTTTAATGTTAGTATTTTGTGTTTTATACTCGTATTTGTAAAAGTTTTAACCCGACTGCACCAGAAGGAGGGTTATGTTGCTAGAGTGTAGATATGTATGTATGTCTATGTATTTATTTCTTTGGCACGCTCTGTAGTCTAAACGGCTTGATGGATTTTGGAGTGCGAGGTGTCGTTAGATTCGTCCAGATCCCGTGAGTGACGTAGGATCTTGGGCAAGGTAGTGCCTCCGCCAAGACGAGCCAAGCGAAGCGAAAGGGCACTACTACCTTTTCTCAAAGCGCTTTTTCATTTTTTTGAACCCTCTTAACTTGGGTTTAGATTATACCAAATTAATAAAATAATAATAATATGAAGTTTTCGTCACTGACTTACTGATGATCATCAAAAATTATTGGGTACTTCCTAAAGCCTTAGAAAGCTAAAATTTGTTTGTAAGCTAGTATTAGTACACAACATTGATGTGTTCCGGCTTGAAGATAAGATAGCCAGTTCTCCTTTGCGTTGGGGAATCTTGGTAAGTCCGCTTCCATCTTCGGCGTCATCGTCACTTGGCACCATCAAATGAGATGATGCCAAGGGCTTACCAAATGAGAATAAATAAAACATAAACAACAAAAAAATCGTAAACTTGGGACTTTTACCCCCCAACCCCTAAACTAGGGGATGGATGTTTCATGTTAGGGGTCTGAAAATTAATATACGGACTTCTTGTTATAAATAATAAAATACATGTTTCAGGATTTTAGTAAATCACCCCCACCCTTTAATTTAGGGGATGGAATTAAGCACGCGCAAAACGCCTAATGTGTACCCCGTTGTGATTGACGATGAATAGCTTGCCGTCCGAACACAAACTATTGTTGACGATGTTGCCGAATACGCCCAAAGTCAATACCAGACAGCGTTCAACCCTAACGTAAGGGCACATGTCGTTGCTAGTCGTAGGAAAAACGCATCACTTTAAAGAACAGAGCGATCCGAATCTTCTACCTGGAAGAAGATGAATCACTCATATAGTTTAGTAGTTCATTTAATTCAGTATAAAAAAAATGTCATAAACAACTTACAAAAAGAAGTGATATCCCACCAAAAATATTTTCATGTAAATGTGGCCGAGACGAGACTATAAGGCTGGCACTGTCAAAAAGTTATCAGATCTCATGTAGAGCCAAGCTTCTAACTCTACACGCCCTAACTTCACAAACTCTACACCTTAGTCAAAATATGTGGCTTCACCGTATCGCTAGCGTCACATGGGCGTAAGGTAAAAAAAATATTTACTATTCATTATTTTCTGTATACAATAGTTCTTGTAGAAATGAAACGGCCAAGCCACAAATTTGACTAAGGTGAAGTTAGGGCGTGTAGAGTTAGATGCTTGGCTCTACAAGAGATCTGATAATTTTTTGACAGTGCGAGCCATGTGGTCTCTTCTTTGCAACATTTTACATGAAAATGTTTTTGGTGGGATACATTTTTACCCGACTGTACAAAAAAGAGGTTATTTGGCTCGTTCTTAACCTACATGGCTTGATGGAGTTTGTAGTGCGAGGTGTCGTTAGATTCGCCTTAATCCCATGAGTGACTTAGGATACATTTTTACCCGACTGTACAAAAAAAGAGGGGTTCATTGCAATAAGTTATTTAATAAGTAGTACTCAAAACAAAGTAAGGGCCACCTGAATTATCTCAGTACATTTTCATACAAAGAGATGGCCTAAACAGTCACGATATTTTTGAAAAAGTCAAGAAAAGTAAAGAAGCTACGAAGTGCAGTCATTAGGTTAGATCCCTGGCTACAAATGTGTCGAAAAGCACAACATTCTGCTGATCCTCGGAAACTCAGGGGACTCCTCAAAACAAAGAACATGATTTTTTTACCGAAAAATGTATGGAAAATTTGCTAATTGACTGTGTGCTCTCATCTGAGCAGTCCACTGAGTTCCCGAGGGTCTGCAGAATGTTGTGCTCTTCGACACATTTGTAGCCAGGGAAGTAAGTGCATTTTGCAGTTTCCGAGGGTCTGCAGAATGTTGTGCCCTTCGACACATTTGTAGCCAGGGATCTAACCTAATGACTGCGTTTCGTAGTTTTATTGCTTTTCTTGATTTAAAAAAAATCGCGGCTGTTCGATCGACCGCTCTTTTCTTCTGACTACTGAATTGCCCCATGCAGGGGGCCGCGCAGCGTAGAGCGCAGCGGCGTAGGTACATTTTCATGCCTACAGCGCGGAGTGCGACAGACCTGGCCCAAAAAGGAATATATTCCCAATTCAATTGTATGTTTGTCATCAAATCTTGCAAATTAAATTTGATCTACTTCCCGGTTACCGATTGAGCTGAAATTTTGTATACATGTGTAAATCGCGTGACTTTGCAATGTTATGATGACATGGAGCTGGAAGGTGGCCTTAGGAACTTCTCAATAAAACGACACAACCCCATCGAGTTTGGGCTCGTTTGATTCGTATCGACGAGTACTCTGATCCTAAAAAGCTTGTACCTAAAAGCTTTTAAGTTTTTCGAAAATTATTTATCCAAGTGTGTTACGCTACCGTTTTCTTTGCCGATTGTGAACAGATTTCAAATATATTTTTTAATTCGTCGGTAGGTTATGCCTTCAGGGTAGTTTCAAATAATTTTTATGAAAATTGACTTAGTAGGTAAAAAAATAATAACTAAATTTAAAAAAATAACTAAAACAAAAATGTAGCAAATTCGTACTTGGTTGCTTTTTGGGATTGAAGTAGTTTTTCAACGTGTTCAGCGTACTAAATTATTACATGACGGAAATCTTATAGGCAACATCCGTGACGCTATACATCGTCGGTTTACTAAAGCTGGCACGTACAAAATATTCATACATTGCGCTTAACTGGCACTACGCCTGTAAATAATCGTACGGCAAAAATGACTTCGCACTTCTCACGCATCATGAATAGCTCATAGTTTTGTTTTTACTGCATGTAGGGACGGTGAGATTACGTTGGGGTCACCACTGTAGGAACGGTGGGTTCCTATCACTGAGAAAAATGATCAAGGCATAAATGACTTCGCACTTCTTACGCATCATGAAAAGTCATTGTTATAGCTCATAGTTTTGTTTTTACTACATGTAGGAACGGTGAGATCACGTTGGGTCACCAGTGTAGGGGCAGTGAGATCACGTCGGGGTCACTACTGTAGGAACGGTGGGTTTCTATCACTGAGAAAAATGATTAAAGCATAAGTGACTTCGCACTTCTTTCGCATCATGAAAAGTCATTGTTATAGCTTATAGTTTTGTTTTTACTACATGTAGGGACGGTGAGATCACGTTGGGGTCACCAGTGTAGGGGCAGAGGAGAGATCACGTCGGGGTCACCACTGTAGGAACGGTGGGTTCCTATCACTGAGAAAAATGATCAAGGCATAGTGACTTCGCACTTCTTACGCATCATGAAAAGTCATTGTTATAGCTCATAGTTTTGTTTTTACTACATGTAGGGACGGTAAGATCACGTTGGGGTCACCAGTGTAGGGGCAATGAGATCACGTCGGGGTCACCACTGTAGGAACGGCGGGTTCCTATCACTAAGAAAAATAATCAAGGCTTAAGTGACTTCGCACTACTTACGCACCATGAAAAGTCATTGTTATAGCTCATAGTTTTGTTTTTACTACATGTAGGGACGGTGAGATAACGTTGGGGTCACCAGTGTAGGGGCAGTGAGATCACGTCGGGGTCACCACTGTAGGAACGGTGGGTTCCTATCACTGAGAAAAATAATCAAGGCATAGTGACTTCGCACTTCTTACGCGTCTTGAAAAGTCATTGTTATAGCTTATAGTTTTGTTTTTACTACATGTAGGGACGGTGAGATCTCGTTGGGGTCACCACTGTAGGGATGGTGAGATCACGTTGGGGTCACCAGTGTAGGGGTGGTGAAATCACGTCGGGGCCACCGTAGGAACGGTGGGTTCCTATCATTGAGAAAAATGATTGTTTAACAGTAACCAAAATTTGGCTACCAGTAGGCCCTAATCTAGGGACTTGCAGACTACTGGTTATCTTATCAGTTAAAAAAATCAAATTCGTTTAACTGAGCTGTGTGACTTGCAGCCTAACTTGTTTAGTTTAAATTATTCTAACAATTTGACTTTTTTAATCTAACTAGCTGTCTAAAAATAAGAATCCCATTTGTTAAAACCGGCCAAGTGCGTGTCGGGCCACGCGAAATGTAGGGTTCCGTAGTTGCCATATTATTGCGTCCATATCTAATTTTCAAATTTCCAAATACAGCAGTTTAGTTGTTAGGGGTTTGGGACACTCGACTCCAACAAAATTTAGGACTTTCAAGCCTAGTTTTTCGAAAACGAAACCTAATTTAAAATGGTTATAGAAGACTCACAACTATTTTTTAAGATCTAACTAACGATAAACCCCACACGACTGGGTTTGACGAGAAAAAAAAAATCATCCCCACTTTACTTGTAGGGGAGGTAACCTTAAAAAGTTTTATTTTTATTTTTTTTACAGTTCTCTCCGCGTTATTATTATCTATATCTTTGCCAAATTTCAGCTCTTAACTACTAATAGTCTAGGAGCTAGGTCGCGGACAGACAGACATGACAAAACTAAAAGGGTTCCTTGTTGTACCACGGAACCCTAAAAAGTTGACAAAGGTTTTGCTTTAACTAATCAAAACGTTTTGTTACCAATATCTGTAGTGTTTGCTTGCTGGTAACTAAACTGTTTATTCAATGTTGCTTACAATGACAGGGTCAGTTTGTTTGTACTTTGTATGTAACAAAACCGTTTTGTTTGTTGTTGGGGTCTTTTCTTTCCCTCTAATATGGTTGAGTGGAGCGGTGAGATGACTTTCGCGTTATACTCGTGACCAGGTGCTGTCCGTGTGAACTGGCCTATAACACTTGTCAAAAGCATTCATGACATTCCATGATTTTAATGTATAACTTCTCGAGTGATATTGTTTTCATGTTCTAATGACATAATTTGTTTTTGATGTGTAACATCTTTGCTCTCGCTTTCCTGCAATTTGTGGGAGTGATTTCGTGAAATGGGACGGAAATGTGTAACATGGGATTGAAATGTGTAACAGGATGTAGCGAAAGCGCGGAATTCTACTTTACGAGAGTCCGACTCGCACTTGGTCGGTTTTTTTCGTTACTGTCAGATCCGCCACCCAGGTACAATATCGTCATCAAATCTAACTAACCTAAAGTATTTTGTCACATGTTACACATCATATGCGAGTACTGTAGGTCTCGCTCGAATTTTTTTTTATACCAAGGATAGGATTTTGACGTTATTAACTGATTGTTTATTTCCTGATTTTTTACAAATGAAATTATGTAATCACTATTTTATGACTATCAGAAAGAGTCTAATTTGTACCTATCACACTTAATATTATAAAGGCGAAAGTTTGTGAGTGTGTATGATTGTTACTTCTTCACGCAAAAACTACTGGACGGATCTGGCTGAAATTTGGTAGAAAGACAGATTAGGACCTGGATTAACACATAGGCTACTTTTTACCACGCTCGCGAGCCGCTTGCGGCTCGCGCACTGCGCACCCTCGAAAAGTCATAGAAACGTGGTCCACGCGGGTGAAGCCACGGGAAACAGCTAGTAATATTATAAATGTGAAATTGTGTTTGTTTGTTTGTTACCTTTTCACGCTTCAAGGCCTTGACCAATCTTTATGAAATTTGGCATGCAGATAGCCTGTGTCACGGGGAAGGACATAGGTAGGCTACTTTTTATCCCGGGAAAATAGCATAATCTGATGCAGTTCCTGAGGGAACTGAAAAAATACTCGATTGTTGTGATTTTTTGCACAGAGATGTTTGAGTAGGTGGGAAACGACATAATTTACTAATCACCCTTAAAGACAGTCATTAAAACGATGTACACGCGGGTGAAGCCGCGGGAAAAAGCTAGTTGAAAATAAATCAATTATGGTTTACTATTGATATAATATGATGATCATTTATTAAGTAAGATTAAGATATACATATTTATAAGTGTTACACTGCCAAATACTTACGCGACACTTTAATTTTAGTCGTTTTAAGATTGTGCTTATAAAATTTTATTGTATAATGGATTAGTATACGGATGAATATATGATACCTACCTAACTATTCTACTGTTGACCTGTACGGCGCGCAGTGAGTGCGGTGGCAACTACATAATATTTCGATGGCGGCGCGCGCGACGCAATCCTGATCCCGTGACCGACCCAAAAAAAATTACGGTATTACTGGCTTTTAAAAAGAAGATTAAAATTAGGGATGCATCCGATACCGATACCGATATATCGGCGATACTTCGGGTTTGCCGATATATCGGTATCGGCGATATTTTTATGGCAGATTCAACGATACTTTTCAAATTTCGCGCTTTAAAAATGTAACGTAAACGCGCGTGTTGTCCCATCTAGTTCGTTGCTAACGAGGCATCTGTCGCATCTGAGAGACTATTTTCCACCGCACGCAGGTCTTATTCAAACAGACTTGCGAAATCGCCTTTGCCCGCAAAACTTAAGAATGCTTTGTTTTTTAAATAAAAATCTTATAAATGTTAATTTTGATTACTAAAACTATTAATTAATTGTGTTTTATTTATTCTACCTTTCTTTTTGAATTCAATAAGCGTATCGGTATCGCCGATATTTTTATAAGAGTATCGGTATCGGTATCGTATCGGCAAAAAGGCGTATCGAGGCATCCCTAATTAAAATATCTACCTAGGTACTTACCTATGTACAGTAGGTACTGTGAACGTGCCTGCTTTAGACCAGAAGTTGAATGTTCGCTATTCAGCAACTCAATTACCATTCAAAAGGAACGTATTTGGTTTTGTTGTGTATTGACTTCAGTCGTTTTATTCTCTAGGTATAAAACCTTTTCATCTCTCCTGTTCGGAAAGTTTAATTTTCATGAGTAGATAGCCGGGTGGAACATTGCTTTTCCATCCCTAGGGTAGAAAGTATTTCCATCCCTAGGGTGGAAAGTAATTTTTTTTATTGCCAGCCACGGAGTCGAACTAAGAGGTTTTCATATATCTAAACTCAGCTATACATTAAACGACGGGTTTATTACGATCTACAGATTGATATTAAATCATTTTATAGTTGGTCTATATTTTTCACAATTACAGAAGATTAAAATTTAAAATCATTCCTCTACTCTGCTGCGCGCCATAATGCCATGATAACATGACACTTGTTTTTCAATTTTCGGCATGGCCACCTAGATGCACGTCGTGACCAACTCGATTAGTTTCAATCTAGACGGCCGTGGGGCATGGCCACCTAGACGCACGTCGTGACCAACTCGATTAGTTTCAATCTAGTCGGCCGTGGCAAGCGGCCATTGCGAAAAGGTTGGAGGTTGGATATAGGTAAAACACTAATTTATTGATATCTAATTAATATTTTGTATCATATAAATAATTAAATTACTATAAATACATTTCCTCACAGTCGAAATGAAAAGTCGAGTGTTTAACTCGGGTGAAATGACCCATTTCACCCTCGAACTATTGGCGCTCTCACTTCGTTCGAGCGCCAGAAATATCTCGAGTGAAATGGCTCACTTTCTTCCCTTGATTAACAATCTACTATTCCTTCTACACACCTACGCACAATTGAATGAACCTTCTTGTTGCGAAGAAATTAAAATACATTTGCAGTCTATACCCAGACCGTATACTTATATTGTGTACTAGTTGTTTCGTTGGACAACGTTTCTACGACTTTTCGAGGGTGCGCAGTGTGAATGAAAGTAGCCTATGTGTTAATCCAGGTCCTAATCTGTCTACCTATCAAATTTCAGCCAGATCCGTTCAGTAGTTTTTGCGTGAAAGAGTAACAAACATACATCCACACATTCTTACAAACTTTCGCGTTTATGATATTATAGTAGAATCACGTAACGTTTTTGGCAGTGTATTGGTTGTCCAAGTATACCGCAATCGGCCCCCTATACAGGCCGCTGAGAACAGTAACGAGTATAGGGTGGCGTAACACCATTTTAAGGATTCCTTGGGTAGAACACGACCCTCAGTCATGAGGACAACCATGCAACTAGAAGGAAGAAGAACAATATCATTTAGGACCTACCCAGGTAGAAAGTCCTGAAATGTATGGAATTCCCTCGACTTCATTCCACCAACGAGACGCAGGAAGGGGTTGCAACCTTTGTAGTTGATGTTCCACCCTTCCGCACGAAGCACTATGCTGCCTCATTTATTATGCTCCTTGCCTGCGTCAGTGTTTACCGATTCCTATAATTTGGAGATATTCAAGGCAAGAGTGAATAGGCATTATTTGAGTTACATCATCACTTACCATCAGGTGAGTTGCAGTGAAACGCACTCAATTATTAATTTTAAAAAATGCGATATTTTTACTCCTGAGTTTTGTATCATTTTTTTGTATCCGTATCATCTCACCTCATGGTAAGTGACGATGATGCCGAAGATGGAAGCCGGCTTACCAAGATTCCCCAACGCAATGGGGATATGGCAATCTTATCTTCAAACCGGAACACATCAACGCTGTTAACACTTGATCCATTTGTATGAAGAGTTTTTGATGTGTAACATCTTTGCTCTCGCTTTCCTGCAATTTGTGGGAGTGATTTCGTGAAATGGGATGGAAATGTGTAACATGGGGCGAAAATGTGTAACATGGGACGGAAATGTGTAACAGGAAGTCGCGAAAGCGCGCGCTATTCGATCTGACGAATGAGCTTTGCTCTCGCTTTCCTGCAATTTGTGGGAGTGATTTCGTGAAATGGGACGGAAATGTGTAACAGGAAGTCGCGAAAGCGCGGAATTCTACTTTACGAGAGTCCGACTCGCACTTGGTCGGTTTTTTTCGTTACTGTCAGATCCGCCACCCAGGTACAATATCGTTATCAAATCTAACTAACCTAAAGTATTTTGTCACATGTTACACATCATATGCGAGTACTGTAGGTCTCGCTCGAATTTTTTTTTTGCGATCGACTATGTACCTATGTCTCTGTAGAAAAGTGGTTCAGTATGATGATTAGGAGCCCCGGTTATCGGATCCTACACCTACGCCTGTTTTGTTACACCCTGTATAAATAGTTGTTTAGTTTCCCGACTAGATGCGCAAAGGATTAAATTTCACCTGTAGATATTGTCACAATCCAACTGTTCGGCAAACAATACAGTTCGATACTGATTGCCGCGTGATTGTGTGCGGTGACGCTTGTATAATATACTATACATATATGTCGCAGTCATCTGGTTGAATCTGCTATTTTATTAAATGACTAGCGCGTTCATTGAATGACGACATTCAATTGAATGACTAGGCCGAACTTTGATTGAACAAGCGTCACTCAACGTCCAACTAGTTAGCTGATTGTAACATAGCTCTTTGAACAGAGCGGACGTAAAAAAAAACAGTTAGGTGACTGAAATTTAGTTCATAGTTATTGTTTAGTTTATTTGTGAGAATTAGGGCTTTGTAAATTAGTGTTCGTGTTCACATTGTGAACGTAAAATTCCATACAACGAAAAGGGAGTTGGCAAAAATTAGATTTTTCCAAAAAAAAACTTTAAATGAGCGAGCGAAGCGAGCGATATTAGGGTTCGGTCAGGTTTGATTGATTATAGGGTCAAAGAGCCTCGCGATGCCCCCTACCCCCGGGTTGCAGAATGCATCGCAGAAGAAGAAATCGTCGGTTTTTATTCGGAATATCCCATTTAACAACTTGGCTAAATGACGTTCAGTCAAGACGTAGAACGTTACATTAAACAACTTGACGAGTTTATTTATTTATTTATTTATCAAAAATACATGGCCAGCTTACAGTTTACACCAAAGCGCTAACCAAGTCAGAGAACTTACATTATATAAATAGAATAGGATTTCATGCAAAATGTTATGTTCTAATAATATAAAATAAAATGTCAATAGTCTATACTTATAATTATTTACAATAAATTTAAAAAATATATGATTTTATGTAATAATAATGCCCATCCGTCAGCAAATACATCGGCTTCCTGGACTTTGTCATTAAAGTCATTTAAAAGAGCTATGGCTCTGGTAGTGGGTGCGTTGGAGGTTATTGGTTGTTGGTCATTCAATCAAATAGCATATTCAACCACATTACGGCGACATATATACTGTGGCGGTGATGTAAACCGGCGGCACAGTATGTATGTCGCAGGATAATAGCAAAATACAGCCTGATGACAGACGGACGGACAACGAAATCTAAGTAATAGGGTCCCGTTTTTACCATTTGGGTACAGAACCCTAAAAACAACTAGGTATACTAAGAGATACGTACCATGACAGTACTATACGATTCAAATCTTTGTTTTCATCAGCATCATCATCATGATGATTTGTTTTACGACCAGAAAATGTTAAAATGTCGGCTGTGTGTTTTTTATTGCCCGTCTGGGACTCAAACTCATTCAACAAATAATATTGGTCGTTATTATCTGGCTCAACTTTCTATACCTACTTACTGAAATATTTAACATTTTAGGTAAAGTACGTTCGGGAAATCAGCTGCAGCGCACCCGAACGGAGTTCTGGAAATGTAATGAAGAATAAAACAATTTTACAAAAAAATAAAATTAAGTAGGTATTTTTTATTTAGAGCTCATCATTAATTTTAATCTCATTCACTGCTGGACCGATCTTCAAAATCGTCGCCTAAATTTATAATTAATGACTGAACAAGATTTACACGACGATTTACCGTGCGGGCGTGACATCGATGGCGCCGCGATTGAACTCAGGGTGGCCCCTTTGACGGAACCGTTTGACGCGAGCCGGTACGGTTGCCACCTTTTTTGGGACAAATAGAGTATTTCTTCATTTCGGTAAAATAAAAATAAAGTACACACGTGTACTTACTTATTTATTTATTAACTTATTTCTATACTTTTCAAAATTTTCATTTTTAAAAGTTTTCTTATCATGTGTAAGTTACAAACCTTAAATGAAAATCTATAGTTATGTAAAAATATGAATTTTTATTTTTAATGTAATTACGTCTTATAAATCGATGAACACCGGCTGCATGCACGAAAAAGTGTCACGTTTCGCGTGCAAGCGAGAGCGCGGAACAAGCGATAGAGAGGCACGATCGGCCTAAGCGTTCGGCTTGTGATCCATGTTTTCTTATGACTATCACGTAAAATTATCGTCTTTAAACCGAGTTTACAGACAACCAGTTTCTTATGTTTATTCTTATTTAGTGCGAGGGTATTGTCGATTTTTTTCAACGATATTTATTTTATATTTTAAAGAGATTGCGTTACGCTTCCTCATTTACTATGCGGACAGCGATGGAGTGCAACTCCTTGCCCGCGTCTGTGTTTCCCGACTCCTACAATTTGGGGATCTGCAAGGCGAGAGTGAATAGGCATTATTTGAGTTTGCGTGTACCATCCTCGACTATATCGTCACTTACCATCAGGTGAGGTATAGTCAAACGCACTCAAATTTTTAATAATAATAAAAAAAAGATATCGATTTTAAAAGCAATCGGCCCAGTAACTAAAAAGTCCTTTGGAGGTAGAAACGTTGCACTATAAATCAAAAATATGCGTGATTCATTAGAACTTGCAGTGATAGATTGACTATCTAATGATCATCATCCATCAGACCCTCAATTTCAAGCTTGAACAGCTGAACAACATGAACTGAATGCGTGAAAATTTGAAGTTGCAAGTTATTACCATTACTGAGATCCAGTATATATATATTTAGCTGATCATCATCAGACCCCCAAGCTTGAGGGGGCAGAAGAGCCACCATAAATCTAAACATATATTTATACCCTTCACGTTGTTTTTGAACATTAAAGAAATGAATGTGTAACCAAGTATCAACAGTGTTTAGTTATTCAGCAAATCGCATTATCTTTGTGAGCATGAGCCGCGTGCTCGTATGCGAGCTACACTATATCTAAAATTGGAGAGCGTAAAATCGTTCAAACGTCCTTAAGTTAAATATTTTTAATACTTAAATACCTCGCATACGAAATCTAATCTATCGATATTTAAAATGCCTGACTGTAACTACAACACTATGGGGGGATACCATTTGTGGAAAGAAAATTACACGGAAAGTTTCAATTGAATAACTTTACTTCTAATCTGGCGATCTAAAATTTAATTCGAAATCAAGCTTTATAATTTAAAATAAATGCTTTTTAATTTATTGAACAACATAACACATTATTTCTTTACTTCTAAATAGTCCCATTATGTTTTAATTTTAAATGGTCAACAATTAAACTGGGCAGTTTTACTATCCTGGTATCACTTAACCACTGTCATTCTGTCATTTTAAATAAACTCAACCTTATCACGTATAATTTAAAGTCTATTTAATTTAATGATTTTATAGGTTTTTTTTTGCTTTTGGGGGAGGTTTCTTTATAAAAATATCCAATAGCATCAACCTGTTTGTAGTGTGCTGTATGTTTAATGGCTTTATAAAATCATCTTCTGCGTTCTATAGAATTATTCTATTCTGTGGGTCAGAAAGCGTAGGTTTGTAATAGGATAAAACTGGATTCAAAGATTCTTGAAACATTACTTGCCTTCATCATCATCATCATATCAGCCGAAAATCGTCCACTGCTGGACAAAGGCCTCCCTGAAAGATTTCCACGACGACTGGTCCTGCGCTGCCCGCATCCATCGACTTGCCTTCGCCGGGGATCAAACTGGCAAAATTTTAAAAATAATTGAACGAGTTATATGATTTTTTGAAAATCTTTAAAATTTAGTTTTACCTATTTAAAAAAATCTCTTTTAATTAAAACTGCCTATGTTTAATTTTATTATTTTTCAACTTTTGTCGGTTCGATTCCGGCTCAGCCACGTATTTTTTTAAATATTTGAAAATAATATACTTATTTTATAAAACATGCTTTGTTCGCGTAGATATAGAGCCTTACGGTATTTTTTGGCCTTTATTCTCATGAAGGTCCATTTAAAAAGGTGCACGAATTTTTGAAATAGCAGGTATTAGTGAATTTTCTCTTACATCCAAACTTACATACCTATGTACGAACTTTACCTCTTTATATGTTAGTATAGAAAGGAACTGAGACATGGTCGCTTACTATGGGCCTCGTAAGAGGCTCAAGGTTACCACGCCTTTCGCCCTTTGGCGATAGAGCGAGCTATGCCCGAAGATTTCCTATGCGATTGAATCAGAAATGAGGGGATCCCTAGGAGAACCAAAGTAACCGACATGGCTCACAGAATCGCTAAACTTAAGTGGCAGGGGCAGTGCTCATTGTCCATAGAACAGATGATTCTACGAGTGGCGACAGCGTACAGGAAGATGTGGCGTAGTTAGCCCTCCCACTCGGTGGACAGGTGACCTGGCGAAGGTCGCGGGAAGTCGCAAACGCGCGCAGGGCAGGACGGTTGTTCGTGGAAATCCTTGTGAGAGGCCTTTGTCCAGCAGTGGACGTCTTTCGGCTGATATGATGACGGAGATAGAAAGGAATGTTTCTTTTGAGTAAAATTTGCTAATATTCAATATTTACGGTATTTTCTCTAGGTGAACCATCCTCTCTCCGTGTAGTGTAACCGGAAATATTCTGGGACAAATCACACATGGTCATCTGGCCCCAAAGTAGGATTCCCTGTGTTAAGGGTTACCAGAGACTGATATACATACTTATAAGCGTTTAAATACATACATATATAGATATATTTAACACCCAGACACAGTGCAAACAAATCTGCTCATCACACAAATGCTTGCCCTGGGTGGGGATCGAACCCACAACCCTCGGATCGATAGTCAAGGACACTAACCACTGAGCCACCGAGTCAGTCAGAGTCAGGAAGTTTGGTAAGTTGGGACGCTATAACGAGGCATTGACTGGAACAGCTGTCTCTGTTTTTTTCTTTACATGTAAAGAATAATGAAAATAACCACACTGCATTTTTTCAACGTTTTAACGTTTCAATTAAAAACTATATATTTTTTTAATCCAACTGGCATACTGAAGTGTGTGTTTAGTTAGATATTGTTTTTATCTGCCATTTCATTGAAACAATCCCAGAAGGTATCGTTAAAAACATTGATATATAGATGGTCGGATATCCGGCCATTCGGCCTCGGATCGTCGGATATCCGGTATCCGGCCAAACAACTATCCGTTTCATCTCTATTTACACTAATGAACTAAAAAAAAATTTGAGGTTTAAATCGGTCTGTTTTGCCTGTAGAATGAAAAGTTAACGAATCGTGTTTCTGCAACTGCGAAAATGAAGTCATTTAAATGAAGAATCAGGTTATAAAATATCAGTATTATAAAGTTTTGTAATTGCTGAGAAAAATCGAGATCCCTGCGACCAATGTTTCCAATACGTCGACTTTAGTACGAGTAGGTTAGCTTATTGTAGAGTACCTACTAGAGGCAGGCCTGTCGCTCTCCGCGCTGTAGGTATGAAAATGTACCTACGCCGCGCCAAGCCGCGCTCTACGACGCGCGGCTCCCTGCATAGGGCAAATTCAGTAGTCAGAAGAGATAAGAGTTACGCGATAGAAAGAGATACAACTTGTGTGTCAATATAACTGCAGGTAATAAGCGCTGTGCGACCGCAATTTGCACTTTATTGTGTCGTAGCAAGAGTCGCCATTCTAATGCACCAAAATATCGCAAATTTGCTTTCTAAAAAGGAAATACTAGAGGTAACATTGCTAGAACTACGGGAAGAGGGAGTAATACCAGATATTCTATGCTTTACAGAGACTCATATACAGAAAGGAGATGAGAAAAACATTAGAGTACACGGATATGACTACGCTACAAGCTTCTCTAGAAAAAAAGCAAGAGGTGGATGTTGTGTTCTGCTAAAGAAAGGATTAACTTGCAAGGAAATAACGATTTTTAATAAATACTTGATAGAAAAATATTTTGAATGTTGTGGGATAGAGTTAGCTTCGCACAGTCTTATCATCCTTTGTTTGTACAGAATTCCGGCACCCAAGTTCGCAACATACTTTTTAGATAGACTGGACGCTGTGCTAGGTGACATTTCTAAGAAATATAGCAAAAGAAAGGTCATTATTGCAGGTGACTTAAACATTAATACATTAAAACCCGATAAAACCACTAAATACTTTTCTGACATTTGTAAAAACTATAACCTAACAATACACATTAATAAACCTACCAGAAAACTTTCTTGCATAGATCATATATTAAGTAACATTAAGCGAGCTATTGCCACAGTAATTCCATTGCACCTTTCAGACCACGATACCGCACAATTGATCAAATATCCAACCAAGATAAAAACTGTTAAACCTGTTAAATGGTATACCGAGAATAGAGATTTAAGTGAAGACAATATTAATAAATTTAGACAATGTATGGCTGAACTATCGTTTAGTGATGTTTACAATGAAGCAGACCCAGATAAAGCTTTTACAATATTTTATGAGTTAATTTTATTATTTTATAGATTATGTTTTCCTATCGTAAGGAAAACCAGAAGTAATAAAATTACTGCTCCAAAATGGATATCTAAAGGTTTGAAAGTAGCATGCAAAACTAAAAGAAATTAAGATTTCAATATTATAAAAAGAAATGTAATGATGAAAAAAATAAATATTTAGACTATTCCAAGCTTTTAAAGAAATGCATAGTCAATGCGCAAAATTTAACTAATATTAAATATTTATCAAATAACAAAAATGTTAGTAGAGCATCCTGGAATATTATTAAAGACAATAGCAGCAATAGCACAATAACTCCAATCTCAAAAATAAGAATTAATGACACTATTATTAATGATCCACTTGACATTGTAAAATCATTTAATGACCACTACATTGACATGACAAATCAAAATGTTCCTTCTGACCAGCTACAAAAAAATTGCATGAATACTTGCAATGAGAGCGTACAAAGCTCCATTTTTCTAAGGCCAGTATCAGTGCACGAGTTAATTAAAGCTATAACGTCATTGAAAAATTCGAGAGCATGTGGATATGATGAGATATCTACAATAGTCATAAAAGCATGCAAAAATGAACTTGCACCAGTGTTAAGTTACCTAATAAACTTATCGTTTGAAAAAGGAATTTTCCCAAGGCAGTTAAAGATTTCAATTGTAAAGCCTATATATAAGAAGGGTGATCCTTTGGATTTATGCAATTACAGACCGGTAGCACTCATATCAATTATCGCCAAAATTTATGAGAAGTGCATGTATTGTAGGCTGTCTGAATTTTGTAGTAAATATAATATTATAAAAAACGAACAATATGGATTTCAGAAGGGCAAGTCAACACTTTTGGCTACTTTTAATTTAGTAAATGACATAATACACAATATTGACATGAAAAATTATGTAATGACGTTGTTTCTAGATATGTCAAAAGCTTTCGACTTCGTAATGCATGGTTTGCTTTTAAATAAATTGTATAGATATGGAATTAGGGGCTCAGCTTTGGATTGGTTAAAATCATACCTAACTAACAGAAAACAATGTGTTGAAGCAGTTATTATGAACGACAATAACTGCGCCTTGCAACATAGGTCTAACTTTAGATGTAACAATTTTGGGGTTCCACAGGGAAGTATCCTGGGACCACTACTGTTCCTTCTTTACATCAACGACCTTCCAAATGTGACTGAGCATAAATGCATACTATTTGCTGATGATGTTTCTATTACAATAAGCAGTAATAGCAAAGATTTACATAGGTATGAAGCGGACATAAATAAAACAATTGATAATATTTTAAATTGGCTTAATTTAAATAATCTACATGTAAACTTAAGCAAAACGAACTTTATGCAATTTTATTCAAGACAACGTAAACAAATCAATCTAGACATAAAATATTTAGATCAGTCAATAAAAGATGTAGAACAGATATCATTCTTGGGGGTAATTTTTGATAAATATATTTGTTGGGAGGCACATATTGAGAAGGTTTGTAATAAAATAAATAGATTTGTTTACGTGTTGGGCAGACTACGGAAAATATCAAGCCGCAAAACAGCCATTTTAGCGTATCATGGTTACATAGTGTCTGCTTTACGATACGGACTGGTTATGTGGGGAAATTCCTCATTGATAGGAAGGGTATTCGTTGCCCAGAAAAAGTGTGTACGTGCTATTTGTGGAGCACATCCTATGGATTCTTGTAAGTCACTTTTTAGACAACTTAGATTGCTAACGCTACCAAGCCTATACATATTTGAGACTTGTATGTTTGTGAAACGGCATAAGTACCTATTTAAAACTGCAAAAGATGTTTACCCAAGGTGCACTAGGAACGAGACTAAATTGGTGCTTGATCACTGTCCGAGAACTACACTATACCAAAAGAATTGTTATTATATGTCTATAAAAATTTATAATTATATCCCAAATGCAATTAAAGATCTTCACCTAACATTATTTAAAAAAAGATTGTTTAACTGGTTATTAGATCAAAATTTTTATGATGTGAATGAATTATTTAATGATATATATAGAATTGACATTTAACATTTTAAATTATTATATTGTAAGATTTGCATGCTAGACTAAGTTTTAGCTGAACAGATGAGACTTTAATTACTTTATGTTACCTTTCAATGTACCTGTTTTATGCAAATAAATAATCTTGAATCTTGAATCTTGAATCTTCAAATGATTTTGCGGAGTTAACCTTCTTTCACGTAGTAAATAGTCTCTATTCTTTGCTAGAGGGCCTATCACAGCCTCTTAGTTTCACTATCAATGTTGGTAGTAGGTAGACTATCTTTTTTATACACAATGTTTTGATGCTGGTCTTGTGGTAGATACTTATCTATGAAATTCGGGTAACGACAAGTATTCGGTCACTTTTCGCTGTTCGGCCGAATACCACATAGTTAGTCACTACTCACTATTCGACCTTAAGCCGAATACCTACCCAAAGTTTGCAAGAAAATATTATAATATTATAAATGTGAAATTTGTATAATTGGATGTATTGATGTATGTATTTATATATGTTTGTTATACTTTCACGCTTCAACCACTGGACGGATCGGGATGAAACTTGGCACACTATATGTGCGCGTTAATGAAGTCGTGGAATAGGACATAAGCTACTTTTTACCCAGGGAAACATCTTATTCCCATGGGAAAATCGAAATAAACGCGGGCGTAGCCGCGGGCGGACGGCTAGACCATAATAAAATTGAAAGGAACGCTAGTACACAAGTAATTTGTTTTTGTTTCATAATTATTGAATTAACGAATGAACTTGTTCAAACGTGCATTGAAAACGCTGGTACAGAAAGCGCGCACCAATCATAAGATCGGATCTGGCAAATTTGGAGATAGGCTGGTAGATGGTGTATTTCGTACGACAATTTGAACGTGCTTAATGTTTTATCAGGCCAAATATTTAACAGAACGGCCGAATATTCGGTATTCGGCCAGTGGTTGAATATCCTACTATTCGTCGCAACCCTATTTTGAATACTGTACAATATGTTTAAAATATACCTACCTACAATGTAAGCAAATCATCATATCAGCTCATATACGTCCCAACCGAGGGGCTCGAGTCTACCCTGAATTAGGGCGATCGGGCCTTAGTCGACCACGCACGCCCAGTGCGGGTTGGTCGACTTTACACACAACCTTGGAGTTTCTCCGCAGGCGTGTGCAGGTTTCCTCGCGATGTTTTCCTTCACCGTAAGAGCGTCGGATAAACGCACATATGAAATCCAAAATCGAAAACACATTGGTACGTGGCAGGGTTCGGACCACGACCTCACGGACAGGAGGCAGTGGCTGTAACCGTTACGCCACCGACGCTCTCGCATGTAAGCAAATATTTAACTTTAATACTTGCCACGCGCAAAATTGGGGTTGAGTTGGAAACTTTACTTAGCCTCCCCATCGCCGCCGCAAATGCTCAAACTTTGCCATTTTCGCAGCCATGTTCCGCCTCTCACCTTTGGCCGTTAGCTACACTGTCTTGACTTATTACAGTTTCAACCTTGACTGAGTTAAATGTAATTTAACCCCAAAAATAGTGTTCGTAGCTTTCTTGCAGATAAAATGTTATTTATGTACGTATTGCCTCATTTTTAAACGACTTCAAAAAAGGAGGAGGTTTCTCAATTCGACCGTATATTTTTTTTATGTTTGTTTGCGGATAACTTCGTTGTTTATTAACCGATTTTGATGATTATTGTTTTGTTGGAAAGGAGATATCCCAAGGGTGGTACCATGATAAGGAAACCAGGATCTGATGATGTCGTCCCAAAGAAATCGAGAGGAACCTTCAAAAATCGTAGTGGCAACTAGTGCGTTTGAAGTCGTTTTTTTTGTTTAAAAATATTACCTTTAAAAAAGGAGGAGCTTCTCAACTGGATTGTATGTTTTTTTGAAGTAAAACTTCTTTACGCACGCTTGACTTGGGGAGTAATCTGGTGGATGCGTGACGAGAGCGTTACGGAAGTGGGATCGGGCGAGGCAAACGGAAGTTGACAGGGATATATAAATTTGTGAAAGATAGAAAGAGAGATACTATTTATTTTTGTTTACCAACAATAACGGTTGCCAAGGCAAGAATATCGGTTGTCAAAAAAAATCAAAACAAACATAAAAGATAAAAAAGATTTGATAATTTTCAGAGGATAATAAAACTCTTTTCGTAAACTGTCTATCTGAAAAAAAAGATTTGATTATTTTCTGAAGATTAAGTATTTACTTTCACACATATAGATGGAGCTAAAGTGGTTAAAGCACACTCGTATTTTTGTGTGTATGTTACGCGATTTTTTCGCTACTTGTGAAGCGATATTCACGATCAACAACTGCGGGGTCAACTTTATAAAACTCGGTTTGTTTGGTATTTTCATAGCCCATCTGGCTATTTAGCACCATCTTATCTAAGTCTTGCCGCCAAATATTAGTGTTAAAAGCATTGATGTGTTCCGGCTTGAAGATAAGATACCCAGATCCCCATTGTGTTGGGTAACCTATTGATGCCGCGGTACCTCAGGGCTCAGTTCTCTCCGCAACTTTGTTTTTGCTGCACATAAACGATCTGCTGAAACCCGGTATATTTGGGTATGCAGACGACAGCACGGTTACGGAGAGATACTTGTCTAGTGCTCGAGTTAGGGGTCCGGATATACTATCTCAGAGAGAGGCCATGATTGAGTGCGTGAACCTAACACTCAAGGCAGTCTCTGACTGGGGCGATGCCAATCTTGTTTGGTTTAATGTCTCTAAAACGCAGGCGTGTCTATTTACTGCAAAAAGGAGTCCTTTTACCCTGACTCCTACTTTCCGAGATGAATCTATCCAGATCTCTGACCATCTTGAGTTCCTTGGCGTTGATTTAACATCCGATCTAAATTTCAGGAGATACATTGAATCCAAGGCAAAAACAGCAGCCAAAAAGCTTGGTATCCTCTCTAAGGTGAGACTTTACTTCGCACCAGAGCAGCTTCTAATATTATACCAAGCTCAAGTTCGGTCATGTATGGAGTACTGCTCTCACTTATGGGACGGATCGGCTCGTTACCAGCTAGATGTCTTGGATTCTATCGACCGACGCGCTAGGAGACTCATCGGCGACGAGGAACTTGTATCAAACAGGCTCCAAGGCCTCGATCATCGCCGCAAAGTCGCCTGTCTATCGGTGTTCTACAGGATTCATTTTGGACAGTGTGCCCTGGAGCTTCACAACCTCATTCCCCCCTCTCCATTTCATCATCGGACGACCAGGCGCGGAGGGCGGTTCCACCCCTTTGTCGTCAATGTTCCACCTTTACGCACGAAGCGTTTTGAGTCTTCCTTCATCATGCGAACGGCCAAGGAGTGGAATTCCCTTCCGGCGTCTGTATTCCCCGTTTCGTATAATTTAGGAATCTTCAAGACGAGAGTGAATATGCACTATTTAAGCTTGCGTGTCACATCCTCGGCTGCATCGGCACTTACCATCAGGTGAGGTGCAACCAAACGCACTCAAATTTTTTAATAAAAAAAAACCTTGGAAAGCCCTCTTCCATCTTCGGCATCATCGTCACTTACCATCGGGTGAGATAATGCCAAGGGCTTATCAATTGTGGATTAAAAAAAGATCATTTTTTTATTCGAAAGGTACCTTATATACCTTCATGTTAGTCACATATATTTTTTTTATCAAAATTAAATAAACATATTTTTTTTGGAAATTAGCAAAACAAAAAAAGTAGCAAAATTGTACTAAGTTGTTGCCATTGAAGTCGATTTCGAGGCTTCCTTACTTAAAGGGTGCCAACGGAACCCTATTACTAAGTCTCCGCTGTATGTCTGCCAGATCAGCGGGCTGTATTTCATGAACCGAAATAGATAAAAATTTGAAATTTACAGTATTTCTATTGTCGCTCTTACAAGAAATAATAAAATAACATTAAAAGTTAAAGTGTATCAATAACGTGTTTTGTTTGTATACGATGGATCGGAACCCTTCGTGTGCGTGCGAGTCTGTTTCGCCCTTGGTCGGTTTCTATTGTGATTAAGCGTTGTCAATTAACCACTACCTATCTCCTTTCCTCCTTTACAAGACTCAGTTTTCTTGACAAATTGAAAATTTTGACAGTATCATGAGCAGGTAGGTACCTACCTACCTTTTGATCAGTATCATGAGTAGTACTTACTTATTATATTACTAGCTTTTGCCCGCGGCTTCGCTCGCGTGGATATTGTTTTTATGACTGTCTTTAAGGGTGCGCGAGCCGCAAGCAGGATAAATTCCCTCAGCAACTGCATCAGACTATGCTATATTCACAGGATAAAAAGTAGCCTATGTCCTTCCAAGTGACACAGGCTACCTGCATGCCAAATTTCTTCAAGATTGGTTAAGGTGTTGAAGCGTGAAAAGGTAACAAACAAACAAACACATCTTCACATTTATAATATTAGTAAGGATAGAAGTTTGGACTTTATTTCTTTACGAATAAGCGTTAGTTTGCCAAGGTTGTTTAGTTTGATAAATCCCCATGACGACACGTGTTAACGAATCCCTTTCTATCCTGTGTAAGGTCCTGGATAACAGTAATATTGGACATAAGCCGGCTCTGACCACAAATCTGTTTTCTTTCACGTAAAATTTATTGTCATTTGTCGTTAGGTACAAAATGATATGTAGATACAAACTCAAAGTTTAAATAATATTCGAAAAACCTAAAAGCTTTTAGGCGCAAGCATTTATTTGAAAGGAGACTTTATGCTCAAAAACCAAATGAAAAAATACACGGTTCCAAATTCAAAAAAAGGCGAGCACATTAAAAAAATTCTACGATTCTATTGAAAATAAAAGACGATCCTGGGACTACAATTTCACCTTCAAATTTCATCATCAAATCAACTTCAAAATACCAAAAGGAGTTATTGTCACCGGAAATACGACTTCATTCCAAATTCCTCCATCGGACCCTTGGAAGTCGCTCTAAAATCAATCACAAGATTTTAACTAAACAAACTTAAATTACTTACATTACAAGTTAAATAAAAAGGGAACTGGTAAACATTTCTCTTTACTTTCAAAAGAGGAAGAATTGAAGAAAATGCAGTGATGGCAATAGTTGAAAACGCTAAACAAAACACGTTAAAAAACCGACTTTCACCACAACAACTCTGTACAATTTTGCATTATTATTTTTGGTTTTTGTTAATTTTCTAATAAATTACTACACCGATTATAATAAAACTTATATGGGACCTACTCGGGAGCATACCCCATCGAATAAGAAAAGATTTATAAAAATCGGTTCACAATCTGCGAAGATTAACATACAAAAAAAAACAACATACTGTCGAATAGAGAACCTGCTCCTTTTTGGAAGTCGGTTGAAAAGAAATCGAAGTTGTGATTTGATGGGGATCGACTGCTTTACCCGAAAATTCTAAAAAAATCGTGTGTGTTGTGTGTGTGTGTCTATGTCCGTCCGGTGCTCTATAAGCGCCTAAACTACTGTATGGATTTGGGTAAAATTTAGGTTAAATCAGGTAAAAACAATGCTTTCACTGATATCAGACATTTTTAAACAAGAATGAAAATTATCCACGACATTCAGTATCTACAACAAAATTCAACGAAAAACCAACACATCACCGGCGCATGCGATAAAGCGGGCGCTATCACAGACAAGTAAAAATTGGAATGAAAACTTTTTGTATTGGTGTAAAAATAGCGCGAACCACATGTGAGTTCCAATAAAAAAAATTGATATGGAACTTTGTTGGTGATATTATCTCTTTGGTTTAACTTGTATCGTAATGGAAAAAAAATACACTATAACATTATTTCTCTAACAAAATAATGTTATAATGTATTTTTTATAAATTACGGTATTGTGTTTATAAAGTATGCCAATATAAACTCGTTTTGAAGTTGATAATGCGAACTTACGATATAAGAGTAGATAAACTCATTAACGTTACAAAATCTATACTGTCATAACATTAAAGCACAGAATTTACCTACTACCACAGACAAGGAATTATCTTAGTAAAATTGGTTGTCATATAATATTGGTCATTGCCTATGGATTTTGAACGCATTTTAGAGGACTTATGATATAGAAATATTTTTTTGCGATAATAAACTTACATTTGCTGTAGTACGCAAGTAGGTGTCTACTAAATAATCGACTTTAATTCAGAATAAAACATAAAGTACAAAAATAAGTACCTATCATTTCCACTCCAAAACGAGTCCCATCTGAAATTTCAGACGTCCATGTACCATTAAAACATAAAATATTACGTACACCCAATTTGAATATTAAAGTGTAGGCTAATAACAAAATAAAGCTGTTTCTGGGTCGTTTACTCGCTCCACTCAAGGTGTAATGCTTAACTTCATCATCGTGAGGTAATGACGTTCTGTAACGTGTCTATAACCACAGTATTACAATATAGCGGCTTACAGTAGCGCAATGAATGTACTAACTAGGGATCCCAATCCCGCACACCCCCGCGGGATCTCGGTATCGGCGGGGTCGAAAAAAAACAATGATGCGGGATCTCGGTATAACGGGATCCCGCCCGATTTTTTAAAAGTTTTTAAGGTAGTAAGCAATAAACATTCAAGCTAAGAATTTACAATTATTTATTACTATGAAGAAAAATAAATTAGCAATTATTATTATGGAAAATTAATTCCAATTACTAAAATTCGAACGAAGCAACAGTCTTTTAAATTTTGAACAACTATCGTATTGCAATAATCAATTATCAACATCAAAATGCGTGGTCCCTATGTATCGCTGCGTTCGTCAGTATTCGAGCGACATCACTCGCGAAAGGACGTGCCTTTAAAATTTTCAATCCCTCAAATCCCGCGGGATCCCGCATGCTCAATCCCGTTGGCTGCATCATGCGGGTTCTCGGTATACCGAGATTGGGATCCTAGTACTAACGCAGAGCAACGGAAGGGTACTTGAGGGGCAGCACAGCATCGTGCGACATTGAAGGCGTTGCGCTACTGTAAGCCGTATCGCTATATCATAGTAAAAATAATAGTAGAGATTATCTTCATACAATGCTACATCGCGCGGTTTGTATGTGTGCGCGTCCGTAAGCACGCACGCACACTACAATAATAAAAACGACTTCTTACCTAAATAATAATAGGTTATCCTACTAACCTAGTTAACCTACTATTCTTTGTTTTTACTATGATAATACTGTGCTAAAACCATAAAGCGCTCAAAGCGATACTCAAAGGGAGCGAATATCGAGTTTACAAACAAGATCGGTATCTCGTTGTAGGTACAAGCATGTTGAAGCTCTTCCGTTGTACTTTTACCACAGATTACTCAATAGTCTTTTACTACCCGACTGCTTCAGAAGGAGGGTTATGTTTATCGAGTGTACGTATGTATGTAGATTTATATTATGTTCCCTGCTTTACGGCTTGAAAGATTTCAACGTACGAGGTATCGTTAGATTTGTCTTGATGCCGTGATTGATATAGGATACATTTTTTTTTTTTCACAATTGGTAAATCCTTGACAACATCTCACCTGGTGGTAAGTGACGATGTTGCCGAAGATGGACGCGGGCTTACCAAGATTCCCCAATGCAATGGGGAACTGGCTATCTTATCTTCATGCCGGAACACACCAATGATATCAACATTGATATTTGGCGGCAAGACTCAGATAAGATGGTGGTAGCTAGCCAGGTGGGCTTAGAAAATGCCCTACCACCAACCAAACCGAGTCTTACAATTGACCCCGCCGGGAATCGAACCCGCGACCTCCTGTGTAAAGCCAGTGAACTTTGCCTCTGAGCTACGGAGGCGGTTGGTTGTTTTTATCTGACTGGCCAAAAAGAGAGGTTAAGTTTTTACGCAGTCGGGTTGTTAATTTTCCTAGGCTTTCTAAAGTTATTGTGAGAGTGTTTGCGAAGTGTAAGTAGCACGGATGTGCTGTTCTGACATAAACATATACATACAGACACCAAAAAAGATACCTCGTAGACAGGTAATGTGATCACTAATATCTTGCAAGTGGAATGAAGTTAAGATCGTATTCACAATATCGTTTCCCATCATCATAACAGCCAAAAATCGTCCACTGCTGGACAAAGGCCTCCCCCAAGGATTTCCACGACGACCGGTCCTGCGTTGCCCGCATCCATCGGCTTCTCGCGATCTTTACCAGGTCGTCGGTCCACCGCGTGGGAGGCCTGCCTACGCTACGTTTTCCGGTGCGTGGGTCGCCACTCGAGAACTTTACTGCCCCATCGGTCATCTGTACTACGAGCTATGTGCCCTGCCCACTGCCACTTCAGTTTAGCGATTCTATGAGCTATGTCGGTTACTTTAGTTCTCATGCGGATCTCCTCGTTTCTGATTCGATCACGGAGAGAAACTCCGAGCATAGTACGCTCCATTGCCCTTTGGGTGACCTTGAGCCTTCTTATGAGGCCCATAGTAAGCGACCAAGTCTCAGTTCCGTAAGTCATCACTGGTAACACACATTAGTCAAAGACCTTAGTCTTGAGACACTGCGGTATTTGGGACGTGAAGATATTGCGAAGCTTCCCGAACGCTGCCCAGTCGAGTTGGATTCGTCGATTGCTCTCTTTCTTGAAGTTGGACCTGCCTAGCTGGACTGTTTGTCCCAGGTATACATATTCGTCAACAACTTCCAGTATA